>OY728119.1:1758813994-1761213994 GCA_963277665.1 Viscum album | reverse complement strand
ACAATAACATCTTCTATAACTCTAGTAGGCTTGGTAGTACTTCATTTGGAAATTTAAATGATAGTTATAGAATGTTTCAATTATCCAACATGAAGAGATGAGTAAATAGAATGTGGAATAACATTGATGGAGTCCCCTAAATCATGAATGAAATCATTGATATCACATTTCCCAATGGTATAGGGAATTATAAAGGTTCCTTGGTATTTACTCATGAAAGGAAAATCATGTTGAATCATGGTTGAAACATTACTCCCAAAGTTGATTCTTTGACATCCATTGAATTTTTCTTGTGGGTACACATGTCATTCTGAAATTAACATACGTTGGATTTGTTTCACATCATCAGGAAATGGTATGTTGACTTGAATTTTATTAATTTTTTTCAAAAATACCTTTTCAAAATCTATTTCAATACTTAACAACAATTGTGGTTCACTCCTAGGGTAAAGAAGTGGTGGTTTGAATAATTTTGAGCTAATTTGTGTATTGTTTGGAGAAAAAAAAGGACCAGACATGCTTTCCAATCATTCTTTGTTCATTAAAAAAATTCTTCTCTTGAAATTGTATTTCCATTCGAATCAACTTTATAATGTCCAACTTTTTCATAAATATTGGGATTCTCAATAACAGTATCATCAACATGTTTGAGTTTCTCATCTTGAGGTTTATTCCATCATTTACCACTTCTATGTTCAATTACACTCACATTTTCCATCTCTTTATCTCTCAACATCACATGAATATGGGATGGAAACCCACCACTCATTTAATTTTTCACACAATTAACATCAGAGGCATGCTGACCCATTTGATTCATCGAGGTATTCAATAGGGTTTGTTGTTGTTTTGAGTCTTCTTGTTGTTTCCTCATTTCTTCTTCATAGGTTCTCTATGATATTTGAGTGGGAGGAGAAGGATGAAAGATTATTCCAGAATGATCCTTTTCTTTCTTATTAAAATATCTTGGTTGAGAATTACTTGATTGACCTTGGAAGAATCCTCTAGGATGTTTGGGCTATTCCAGTATTTTATTTGACTGTTTTTCTATCCTAGATTGAAATTTCGGTTGGTTTTAAATTTCCATTGATGGTTGATTAAAAGGGGGTTCTAGGAAAAATAGCATTGCATTTCTCAGACGCTTCTTCAATTTTTCTATATTGGTCACTAAATTGTTCATTGGAAGAAAAAATTCCACAATGAACAGGTATTTAAAATGTTACTTCATGTTTGGGATTTTTTGGTGGGTTATTGGAAAACATCATCGACCTCACCATAGTGGTAAGTTTAGACAATTTACTTGAAATCATGTGGTTTTCAGGATGTTCCGTTGGGAATTATTGGAAAACTTTCATATGAATAAGGCCTCTTGTTAAATTTTTTTAGCATTTTGGGCCATATTTTCAATTAATATCTAAGAAAAAACTAATTTTTTTAAACTAAATGCCCTCCCATAGTAGAAGAAATCATTCATCTATCACCAAGATATAACCCCTTATAAAAACGTTGAATCCAAATTTTTTCACTATTTTGATGGTGCATGCAGCTAAAATATAGAATTTTGAATCATCCTCATCACTCATGCAACGTTTCACCTAGAATTTATATAATTCCACAAATATCTATTCAAATTGATGGTGTTCTTGAGGTAGGGAAAAAAATTTGAAGGAAAATTTTCATCAATTCATTCCAGTCTCTAATCGCCATTGAATGTGAGTAGAATAACCATTATTTGGAACTACTTCTAAAGAAAAAAACTCAAATATGTTTAATTTACTTCAACTCCTTCAGGATTTATGTTGACACTAACATAACTGTGTTCTTGAAGATTCTATATGGGTCTTCAACTGGAAACCCATTAAATTTATGAAGTTGGTGGATGAAACTATATTTTATTTCAAACCATCTAGCTAAATTAGTATATTCCATCAGATTTTAGATATTTTCCTCATCGTATGGAGGAAATTCTTTCAAGGTTCAGGATTTATAGTATCTCTAAACCTAGAGTGAAATGTTTTATTAATTTCAGAATTCAAAGGTAATAAGTTTGGTTCTTAATTTCTGGTCATGAAAAAAAAAATATATATAAGATCAACTCTATAAAAATTCCAATAAATGAAACCAGTTGATGTGAGAATTTTTTCATAAAACAATCAATTAAGGATTGTATCACATAGAGAAATGTAATATAACATTCCATCGATTGTATCTCGGGGAGGTTGAAAATTGAGTTACAAGACTATCACTCATGTTTTGTTTTATATCGAAAGAAGATGAATGTTGGGATTTGATATATTGCTCAAATAAAAAATATAAATATAAACTAATGTGAAATAAAATATAATATTATAATAATTGATAAGAAATAAAAGGGTTTTGAAATCAGAATCAGAAAAATAGTGGTGGAAAGTCTTCACCCTCCTAGACACTCCCCTCATCCTTTTTCCAAAAATATATCTAAATTTAGGTTCAAAATTCTACCACAAGGAACCCTAGTTGAACACAAAAATTTCTGTTGATATCATATCCATACCTCGATAATTGTACCATCCCTCAAAGAAGGCTTTTTTCCTTGTGATGCATTAACACCAGAACATAGAAACAAAGATAAAGCCCTTATATTTCATCTCATAGTGGTTATCTCCCGCACATAGGAACCATTGATTAAGAAACAAGTGGCTGGTAATCTCCTACAAAGTCACACCAGTGAAACTACCAAGTCTAATTTACAACCATTTAGCCCATTGCTTCTTGAAAAAGAGGTGGTAAAAAGATTCCACATAATCCAAGCTGCAACAAATACATCTAGAAGAATGATGGATGTCATAGTGTTGGATGTTATCATTAGTCGGAAGGGCATTTTTCTGGATATGCCACACTAGTAACAAGGGCATAGAAAGAATTTCCTTATACCACAACTTCTCACTCGAAGAATCATGTTCCACCATCATGTGCACCGACTTTCTATACTACTTAACCAAGAATGAACCTTAGGTCGAACCAATGAACACATAGATGTCAGGGTCATAATAAGTCTCAATTAAATCGAATGATTCCCACTGGTCGTTGTCAAAAATGGTGTTTATGAACTCGATATAGTTACGAGCCTCCCTGAAGGAAATTCTCGGAGCAGGACAACCAAAGAACCCATGTTTCCTCCCAATCCAATTGTGGAACTAGAAGATTATGTCACCCTGAACTACGATCCAGCACACCTTGTTTTTTATTTCTAAAATGAATGCACTCTGATAGAGAAAATATTTTCAATTAATTTATATGGAATATAATTGTTTATACTCCCAAAAAAGTGTTATTGGATGGGTAATTGTCATGTTTTTAGGTTTTAGTGTTATTTTGAACCCAAATGTGAAAAATGACTATTACTGGATTTTTGACAGCTTTTTACGTCAGGGGTATTTCGGTCATTTCTGGAAAAATAAAATTCCAAATTTTCTGATTAATTTTTTTTATAATCCTTATTTTATTTCCATCATTTTTGTCTTCTGGACCAGGATCTGATTCGGCCATCTAAAGGGTCTAACAATTCATTGAAGTTTGGCATTTTTTTCGGACGAATAGCATGGACCCACCCAAAATAATGGACATCAAACTCGGCCTACAAATATCTAAATGATGTTTTTCCACCTAGGATATGACGAGGACATATAGTGGCGACTCTACAAGAAATTTGGGGAAGTTTGGAAGTCATTAAGGAGTCCATTAAACGACATACATTTGGAGGAACCATCCTGGAAACTTCATCCAGAAACAGAAATCGAGAATGAAAAATTCATAACTCCTCCATCCGGTTTTCAAATGAGCTGAAATTTTGGGAAGAGACGGCCAAGATAATTGTGCACAACATTCATGAAGGGTGGAACGCATGAAGAGGTCAATAATGGGGTCGAAAACGCTCCAAATGATTTTAACAACAGAAATTGATTGATTTTATCAAATTATAAAGACGATGATCGGATTTGGTTCGACTAGACTTAGTGTTGTGCCATCATGGTTTATAAATTTTATCTCTTCTTCTTCCTTAAATTGGTAAGAGAGATGTGATGATAATTTCCATTTCTAAAACCTTAGATTGGTCTATCCTCCTTCCAATGTGTTTAGGGTTGTAGAAGGTCTCTTGATTAATTAGAGCAATCCCAGACCTGGATTTTGTTGTTCCCTAATAAACCAAGATTTCGACATACAATCCTAACAGTCGAGCAATCACCACCCAACCCTAATCATGTTCCACCGTATACAGATTAGAATTGGGTGGAGGGAGATGTGATCATTGATCGAAGCAATTTATAATTTCAGAATAAAAACCATAACACAACCGCATTCGGAATTTAATACTGAATTATGAATTGGAACAGGAAGAAGAAAGAAGAACAAATTGTATTCATTTCAAGCACAAAACTCAAGCACAACCCATATGTCCAGCCTCCCCTCATTCCGATCACTCAAATGAAACTACCCCTCCATGGATGGGGTAAGCGAGATAATGCGGGAGAGGAGAGACATTTTAAAATAAAAGAAATAAAAGAAAAATTTGAGAAGTTCTTCTCCTAGGTGCCCCAGAAGGAATGGGGTGGAGAATGGGATGTCTTGAGGGGGAGGAGCTCTCCTCCTTTTATAGGCAGAATTCGACCCCCGAAAGTTGGAGCGTTTTCGACCCCATTAATGACCTCTTCATGCGTTCCACTATTCATGAATGTTGTGCACAATTATCTTGGCCGTCTCTCCCCAAAATTTCAGCTCATTGGAAAACCGGATGGAGGAGTTATGAATTTTTATTCTCGATTTCTGTTTCTGGATGAAGTTTTCAGGATGGTTCCTCCAAATATATGTCGTTTAATGGACTCCTTAATGACTTCCAAACTTCCCCAAATTTCTTGTATAGTCGCCACTATATGTCCTCGTCATAGCCCAGGTGGAAAAACATCATTTAGATATTTCTAGTCCGAGTTTTATGTCCATTATATTTGGTGGGTCCATGCTGTCCGCCCGGAAAAATTCCAAACGTCAATGAATTTTTAGACCCTTTAGATTACCGAATCGTCTCCTGGTCCAGAAGACAAAAATGATGGAAATAAAATAAGGATTATAACAAAAGTTTAATCAGAAAATTTGGAATTTTATTTTTCCAGAAATGACCGAAATACCCCTGACGTAAAAATCTGTCAAAAATCCAGAAATAGTCGTTTTTTACATTTGGGTTCAAAATAACACTAAAACCTAAAAACATGACAATTACCCATCCAATAACACTTTTTTTGGGAGTATAAACAATGATATTCAATATAAATTAAATGAAAATATTTTCTCTATCACACTCATAGCATGCAAAATAGTTGTGACCCTTCCTTTCGGAGGATCAAAAAATGACCTATAATTCTTAGTAGTAAACCTCCATCAGAGGGTGTGTCATTTCTTCTACTCCCTTGAAATCTTTTCAATCATCCCATGCATTGACACAAAGACATTCAAGATGTCCATGCTTCCCTCTCTCAATGGTGATTCCAATTTTCCCTAGGAAGCCCAATGTTTCTTCCCCTCGGAATGAGCATCCCAAATAAATGATCCCAATATTCTCTCCAAATTCAAAATAACTACTTTTGGAACCTTGATAATAGAAAGGACGTCGATGAGAGAAGAGGATAGCATAATTTCAATCAACATCAGTCTTCAGCCAAATAATAGGAAATAGATTTTCCTGTTAGAGATACAACAAGTAATTTTATCCAACAATTTTTCAAAATGGCGCACCTGAAGGAGACCTGAGGAAATAGGGACTCATATGTAATCCATGGGTATACATCTCTGGATTATGCTGAGAGTGCCTTCCAGGAACCCCATTCTCTTGTCCGTGCATAGGATCGATATCATGATGCTTCTCTTTTTGCGATAAACTCATTTCCCACTCCATTGATAGTAGAAATTAATGATCTTATTGATAACCTGGATTGTGATTTTACCTCCATTGAGAATGATAATTGTGTTATCCAAATACATGAGGTGAGAGAGACCATGAAAGAGATTTGTACCATGAAATTGGATGAGCCTTCCTTCATGAAGGATTTTGTTGATATACCTACTAAATTAGTCATGAATCAAGACAAATATGGTGGGGGACAAAGGATCTCCTTGATGAAGCCGTCAAACTAACTTTAAGAACCCATACCTCTTCCCGAGCAATGAAATGGATAGCCACATGGAGCAAAAAAATAGAATGTAAATTTCCAAAAATGAAAAACCCATGCATGTGAGTACCTTGATAATAAATTATCATTCGATCTAGTCATAATCTTTTCTATGTATGGCATGATGACATTGTTTGATCCATTAATCTTCTGATTTAAATCACTATGCACTTTCTATGCCAGGCCAATTACACATTGAATAGTTCTTTCCTTGATGAAGGTGTGTTGTTACGTTAAAGTTTAATGATTCAAGTGGGGAGAAATACTCATATTGATAAATATGGATATAATTTTGTACACAAAATTCCATAGTCTAATGGGTCTATAATGACTTAGAGAAGAGGGTTCCCTCTATTGGGGAATGAGATCCAAAGAAGTTGCACTCACGACACAAGGAATGCATCCACCTCTAAAGAAATCATGCACCACTTACACTATGGAGTTCTTAATAAAATTCCATGGTACTGAAAAAAAGAACCATGGATGGACGTCTGGACCATTCACACTATAAGAGAAAAGAGAAAGACAAGCCTCATAGATTTCACATTCATATGGGATAGAGATCATTCACATGTTATCCTGATCCTTCCGCATACATGAAATTGTGACAAATAAATCTGAGTATCCCCTAGGATAGCCTATTAACATTCTTGTGTTTGGATCGGTGAGAAGTGAATTGAAATTGTGTTGAGTCATGCCACCAACCTCATCCCGATCATTAGAGTAGGATCTGTCCCCACGAAGAATATTTTCCCTGATAATATGACACCTTTCATTGATACATGCGTGAAAGTATGTTGTGTTATTTTCCCCCACTTCAATCTATCTAACTCTGTAATTCCCTCATACAAGTCCCACATATTCAAGAAGATGAAAAACCAAATAATTATTTTTATAGACCAGAATGTTGTTGTTTCCCTCATCCCATTCATCACCAATCATCATCTCCACTTATTCAACCTCTGAGTTAAGAACATCCTAATCCGTGAAATGTTGGGTATGAATCTTTCTCCATGTCCGAAGATCACATCATAGTCATCTAAACCTATTATAGAGACATATCCATAGAACTCCTTATACCAGCTTTGACAATGAATCAACCACTATCTGAAGAAACCCAGGATAAAAAATCTACCTCTGTGAAAAGATGAATCATTTATTTCTATTATGATATGTGGGGAATTCCACACGGATCAGTGAGTGATCCTATGTAGCACATTTAAGATACATCAGATTTGTATCCTGGAGTACAGAAATTGTATGAAGGTTAGCTATACGAAGGTCAAGCCTACACCAAGTGTAGGCTTCTCCCTACTGATTTTACAACCAAGTATAGTGATCACCAATGAATCCCAGAACAAGAACACAATTATAAGATAAAAAAAGATAAATCAAAACATTCGTTACATGAAAATGGCCCTCCTCTATTCATCATGGAAGGATCCAAAACTGTGTTAAAATCCCCTACCCAAATTCATGTTCAAGCCCCTGGATTGAAGGACTGTAGATCACCCCAAGAGCCTCTCTAGCCAGCATATCACATTTTTCATAGACAAAATTCACAAGAATTATCTGAACCCCCACATTCGCTTAAGAAGATCTAACTGAAAAAAAGAGGCCACTAATGTTAAGGAAATTTTAATTCCATAAATTCCAAATATAATGATATTGTAGGTCTGTATTCATGAAGTTACGTACCCTGATCCGATGTGAAAATTCAGCTAACTTGGAGGGAAATATTTTCCTCTCAAGAACTGCTACGATCGATATATTTTGATGTTGGAAATCATGAGAATTAAAATAATTCTTCAGATGGGCACCCATGGCAGGAGTATTATAGATTATAAAAGAAATCATTGATCATGGGTGAGGGAGAGATTAGTCACCGCCACTAAGGATTTCTTGTTGTTTGAATCTCATGCATGTAAAATCTTAGTCTTAGATATAGTCCAAACTCATTATATTATGGTGTTGTAACTATGAATAAAAGAGTTCCCCATATCAATTTCTGAGACAATGGGGTAAAAGAGATATGATAATCCATTTCCTAGAAGAAGGTGTTGGGAACCTTCTGGTTGGCACACCACATAATGCCTCCTTGATTGGGGAACCACACAGTTTCTCTATTATTGAGGTGTTTTTAATGCGGGTCAAGACCACATGATTTAATTCACATGGAGACACATTTTTGACATGGCGACACATCTTCACACGGATTGTTTTTTAATAAAATGAGGCAACTACAAGGCATTTATTGGACATCCAAAATATCAAGAGCAGATCCAATTTGGTGATCTACTATTATTGAGGATCATTTTTCTTTTATATTGGAGAGTATTAATTTTGAGATCCCTTCTAATTTTTTGGAGTCTCTACCATGTACTTATTCATTTTAGTGGATTCCTATTTTTGGACTATGTTCTGTGGTTTATCCGTTTTGGATTTTCCGCGTAAAAATATTCGATGTCATCATTATTTTCTGCACACTTTTTGGGTCCCTGCACATCATCTTTTATTTAGGGGGGAAGATTTTATATCTACTACACATTCTCTTTTTCTATTGTTTGTGCATTCATCACTTTCCCATATTTCTCAACATTTGGTACCAAAGGGATTGGTTGATGTCCTTGGTTGCAGAACATAGTGGATGACATCTAATAGAGTAGTTTTTTTCAAAGTCTCGAAGAACATTATCAAAAGACAGCAGCGGTACCAAGGGTGTTTTTGTGATATAGAAAGTCTAAATGAATATCAAGATTCCCGAGTCATGTTTTGTTTTTTATAATAGTTAGAGTTGAATTTTTTATTTCTTTTTATAGGGAGACTAATTGCATGGTTGCAGGTGATCCACACTTGAGTCGGAGGGGGAGTTTATTGGGTGACTTCCTAGTTGGCGCACAGCGTAATGCCTCCTTAATTTTAGAATCATGTATTTTCTATTTTTATGAGGTCTTTTTAATACATACCAAGACCATGTGAAATAATTCACGCAGTGACATGATTTTGATGTGGGGAAATTAATTGATGCTTATTTTTTTCTTATATAAGGAGGCTACATCAAGGCATTTCAACATCACCAGTATCAACAACACAGAGATAAAATTCCATTTGGTAATCACCTTTCTTCAATGATCATCTTTTCTTACTCTCCGAATTTTGATCCACTT
The DNA here is from genome assembly GCA_963277665.1 of Viscum album. Taxonomy (NCBI): domain Eukaryota; kingdom Viridiplantae; phylum Streptophyta; class Magnoliopsida; order Santalales; family Viscaceae; genus Viscum; species Viscum album. The sequence goes on along the minus strand of OY728119.1, from coordinate 1,761,204,627 downwards.
GTTTATTCTTCAGTATTACTTTTGATATGCCTTTAATTTTGGGGATTCTCTACCATGTATTTCTTGATTTTAGTGGATCCCTCTTTCTAGACCAGGTCCCGTGATTATTCCCTTTTCGGTTTTCCACGTAAAAATTTCTGGTCTCAACTTTATTTTTCTGAACTTCTTTTTATCACTACACATCCTCTTTTATTTGGAGGGAATGATTTTATTTATGCTACTTTTTTTCCTTCTCAATTGTTTGTGCGTTCGTCGCTTTGCCGTCTTTCCCAACAGCTGGCATTAGAGTGATTGGTTTAAGTCCTTGGTTTCAGAACGTAGTGGCAAAAATTTGATGGAACAATTTTTCAAGGACTCAAAGGATGTTATCGAAATACAACGGTGGAATCAGAGTAATTTCTGGGATATCGAATGGCATATTGAAAAGTAGGATTCATGAGTCGTGTTCTATTTTTGTAACATTTAGAGTTCTATTTTGGATTTGTTTTTTCAGGGAGTCTAATATTTTTTATCACAAGTGAAAAATTATGGGCAATGAACCCCACTTGAGTCAGAGGGGGATTTTGTTGGGTGACCTCCTGGTTGGTGCACTACGTAACGCCTCCTCCATAGGATCACCATGCAGTTTTTATATTAATGAGGGTCAAGACCACAAGAATTAATTCATGAAGACAATCGTTTTTTACATGGTGACACATCTTCTTGCGGATTGTTTTTTTATAAAAGGAGGCAGCGACATGGATTTTATAGGACATCCACAATATTAAGAGTAGATCCAATTTGGTGATTTCCTTTCATCGATGGTCATTTTTACTCTACATTGGAGAGTATTAAAATTGAGATCCCATTTATTTTTTGGAAGTATCTACTATGTACTTCCTTGTTTTAGTGGATTCCTCTTTCGGGATTAGGTCCCGTGGTTTTTCCCTTTTATTTTTTCCATGTAAAAATTCCGGATGTCAACATTATTTTCTGCAGACATAATTTTTTCACTGCACATAAGCATTAATTTTGAGGGAATGATTTTATTTCCCCACTATGTTTTCCATTTCTATTGTTTTCTCGTTCATCGTATTGTCATCTTTCCCAACAGAAGGAAGGGGGAACCTAAATGAATTAGATTCATCCCCTGAAGGGAAGGCAGAGGAGAAATGACCACCTCATTATCCTTTCTAAGAACCAGTTGACACAAGGGAGGGGACTGGCTGATCATCTCCTATAATTGAGGCAATAAAACTACCATACATTTTCAAGATGATGGGATCGAGGGACAAGGGATAAGGGAAAGGGAATACCGACTGGGAGAAGGATCCATTGAATCCATGGGGCCAGAAAAATTAGAACGAGGCATGGAAAGAAAGGTCAAGGAGGAGGGAACAAAATATGGCTAGGGATCCACCCAATGGATAGAATCTTGAATGGAAAATGAGGGGAAAACAGAAGGATATCCACAATGATGAGAGGCCTGATGATAAAATCTGAGTCTCCTTCAGATAGGGGTGGAGTGATGTTGCAACTAGTACATAAAAAAATGTTTTGGGGATTGAGTAATGAGTTTATACCACCAAGAGAAAGATCAAGTGCTGAGAAATATACCGTCTGGTAGAGGAGAGAATAATTCAACATCCATAGAAATCCTAGCTGAGGAATAATGAAGAATCCCTATAGTGTGATAATCCACACAAATAATCTAACTCACACCATCAACTATGGAGAGACAGAAAACCAAAAAATAAAATGGAATGGGGAGACCCAGAAGCTCGAACCCCAACAGAGATTGTAGGGAGTCGCAACTAGATTGAGCACCTAATGACCACGAAATCATATTGAAGCATCGTGTTGTGGTGGTTGGATAGTAACATGACACTTCTGAATTGACCACACATACAATCCAAATCATTGGAGTTGTGCTCAAATGACCATATATATAAGAATTAATAAAGCAATGATGAAAGAATAAAGGAACACAAGGATTTACATGCTTCGGCCCCTTGGGGACCTACTGCACGAGAAGAACACTACCCTACACACACTTTATTATTAATTCTCAAAATAAAACAATCCAGATTACTAGTCTCAACAAACATGACTTCATAGGAAGAAGACGATACAAATGGGGTATAAGAATCAAAAGCATACCTGATCATGACGGAGAGCTAGGGTGAAGAAGGAACTCACAATACCGGACAAAAGCCTGGCTGTACGAATCACTTCAAACCCCTGTGGCTGCTTAAGCCAGTGCTTGCTGTTTGGACTCACTAAAAGAGTATCTGGCCAGATCCATGGTTGCGGTCTTTAGGTTCTATGGAAGGGCCACACGTCTTCATTGTAGAAGGATGCTGAGGAACATCACCCGGAACTACGCACCAACAATGTGTAGGGTTATCAACAGGCCACCTAAGTAATCCTATATTGAAGATGAAACCACCAGAATCTAAGAGCAATAAGAAGGAACCCAGAGGTTGGAAATATGGGGAATCATAATCCAAATTTCCTGATGCATGGGTGATAAAAACCCCCTTCAATTGGAGTAACTACATAACCTCTTTCCCAATACAGGGCTGCCACGATGGGAACCCGTGAACCAAATCCAAAAAAACCCTCAAAAATCAATTCCAAATGGATGACCAAGATCATTAGGGTGGCGCAGGGTAATCAATGGTCGAAAAAAATTTAAACATTTGATTTCCATCATATACAATTGAGAAAAATAATTAAAATGAAACATTGTGAATTGAAAAAAATAGGATAAAATGGAAATGAAATTTTAATAGGAATATGAATGAAATTCAGAATACCAAATTTCACATATCTCCAACATTTCTAATTAAAATTGGTGATGTTCTTTCACATAAAGTTAAGGAATAGGAACCATGTTAATTCTATCTAAAAAAACATGAACATAGATAAAGCTACAGATTTAGTCAAACAATCAGCTTGGTTTTTATCAGTGTGTATCTTGCTGACACATAAGGTTCCTTATTCTATAACTTCTCTAATAAAATTTAATCTAATATCAATTTTATTTGATTTACCATGGAAGAGTAAATTTTTAGATAAATGGAATGCTGATTGACTATCAGAAAAAAAAATTAATGAATGATTTATAATGTTTGAGTTTAGTAGATAAGACTTTATGCCATAAGGCTTCCTTTAACACCTCGGTAAGAACAATGTACTCAGACTCTATGGTTGAAAGGGAAACTACAGACTGCATGTTGCACTTCCAATAGATAGGGCCACCACAGGCAATGAACACATATCCAGTCAATGATTTTCTAGTATCAATGTTTCCAACATAATCCGCATCTACAAAAACCTACCAATATATCACAAGTATCAATAGTTTTTACCATTTCACGAAGATAAATTATATGTACATGATAGATATCTATGAATCCACTTAAGGGAATGCCAATGAGGCTTCCTGGGTGCGACCATAAATCTACTCATGGTGCATATTGCAATGGCAATGTCAGGCCCACTACAAATCATAGAATACATTATTCTACCAAAAATGTTAGCATATGGAACTTTAGACATAAATTTCACATCGTCATCATTATTGTTTGATTGTGTTAAAGATAATATAATGTGTTGAGAAAGAGGTTCATTAACATGTTTGAGAGATTCAAACTTATATATCTTTAAAATCATTAAAATTCAAGCGTGCTGAGATATGTATGGAAATTTTTTTAGTCTATCTGTAATGATTTCAACACCTAATATTTACATTCTTTCACCTAAGTATTTCATATCCAAATTTCCTTTTAATTGGAATTTAATAGATGTGATAAAACTCGTATTTTTACATATGATTATCATGTCATCTACATATAGTAGAAGGTAAATCATAGAACATTGGATTGATATGAAATAAACACATGCATCAAATTGGCTCCTGGTGAATTGATTATTTAACATAATGGATTAAAATTCTATATACCATTTTACAAACACTTTCTTTAAACCATGAAAAGACTTATTTAAATGGAAAACTTGGTTTGGTTTTAATTCCTTTGAATAACCACCCAGTGGTTTCATATAGATTTTTTCATCAAGATCCTTGTGTAAGAAGGCAGTTTTAACGTCTAGTTGTTCGATTTGTAGATCGAGATAAGAAGAAAAAGCTAGAAAGTGCCTAATGGAAGATTTTTTTGACTATAGGGGAATAAAATTTCATCATTGTCGATTCCCTCTCATTGATGGAATCCTTTGGAGACTAGGCTTGCATTAATCTTAACTTTATTTTCCTCAGTGTTGTCTTCCATTCTCTTATAAAACCACTTGGACCCTATCTCTTTAGCATTCGGTGGCTTGTGAAAAATCTTCCAAGTGTGATTTTTCTTTAGAGATTGCATATCTTCATTCATGGAAATGATCCAATGTTTTGAATCTTTATCCTTTAAAGATTTCCTATACGATTGAGGATCATCATCGATGAGATCCTTTTCCACATGAAAGGTGTATGAAGCCAGATCATTCTTGCTGAACCGATCAAGTGGTCTTGAGACTCTCCTTTTTCTATCTCGGGATAATTGGTAATCCTAATAAATTTTGGAAGGTCCAGAATCAATGTCTGATCTAGAAATAGACTAAGAATAAGCTACATTCGTGGGATGAGGAGGATGTGGAGTAGACTGTACATCAGTCTAAACAGGAGATGGTGGATCATGCTCACCAGACATGTGACGGCCTGGTTCACTACTTCCAGGGGTGCTAGTCCTAGTATTAGGGGTAGATGATTAATGAAAGACCACATCTCTTCTACTAATGAACTTTTGTTATCCTGGTTTATCCATATAGTGTTTATATCACTTAACTCCATCGGGATAACCAATGAAAATGCACTTGAGGGATCTAGGTTCAAGAATATAAATTTTTATATAAGCATAGGTTGTAAAACTTAAAACCCTTAAGTTGGAATATGGATGGGGATTACTGGTCCAGAGTTCTTCAGGAGTTTTGAATTGATTCATATAGGAGGGAAAAATGTTAATCAGGTACACAATAGTTCTAGTGGCCTCAACCAAATTTTTTTGGAAGGCCTAAGTATGCAAGAATATATGGACTCTTTCAATAATAGTCTTATGCCTTTTCTCTACAAGTACATCTTGTTGGGGAGTTTCCCTAACTATTCTATTCCTTTTAATTACTTTAGACACATAATACTGAATGAAATCAGTGGACAGATACTCAATACCGTTGTCTATCCACATGGAGTTAATTTTCTTTCTAGTTTGATTCTCTACTAAATTTTCCTGTTTGTTTATGTTTGGTAAACATAAGATTTATTCTTAAGGATGCACTCCCAATCCTTCTTGGAGTAATCATCAATAAAGGTGAATAAATAGAACCCTCTATCATGAGAGGAGGTCCTCGCCATCCCCCACAAATCCAAATGGATATATTCAAGTGGGGTGGAAGCCTTGAAGGAGTATCTATTGAATGTTATACTTTTAGCCTTACCCATCACACAATCGTTACAAAATGAGAGATTAGAAGGTGTAATGTCCCTCAACAGTCCCTCATTGTTTTGTTCTTCACGACCTTTGGAGATTACATGCCCCATCCTCCTGTGCAAGAGAAAAGTATTTTTAGTGTTTGTATTGTAAACATAGCCCAACTATCTTGAATGGGTCCTTCCATTCAAGACATAAAACCAATTTACAAGATACCCTCTTATTATGGGTCAAGATCCTTTTGAAACATTAATAGAACATGATTCACATCTAATGTTGTGTCCATTATGATCTAGGACTCCTAAGGAGTTCATGTTTTGTCACAGGTTGGTGACCCACCTCACATCATGTATGGTTATTATTGACCAATCATCCAATTATATCAGGAAAGATCCTCTACCTTCAACCATGCACTTCATGTTATTATATAACAATAAATCCCCTCAACTTTCTCAAACAGCTCTAAGAAATATTCTCTATGTGGACACGTGTGAAAGGAACATCCATAGTCATGAATCCACTCATGATTGATTGTATGGCTGGGAACATTCAATACATCGACAATGTCATAGCCAGAGTCAACTAGGAGAGACTGTTTAGTGGGATGCAAGCAGTCTTTATCATGATTAAGCATTCTATATTTAGGATTAATGTTCCTAGGATTCCTAACATGAAAAAATGCATCATTTCTATATTTATTATCATTATTCTTTGGTTTGTGTTCTTTTCTAGGTTCATTACTGCTACTAAATTTAACTCTATTTGATTTTTTCTTCTTACTTTTAAATTGAGGTCTTCCCCTTGTGAACAAAATCTCATCCTCTTCAACTTTAGGTTTTGAATGAAGTACTTTGGATAGAAAGTAATACTTTTCATCATCTAGAGTCAAAGAGTCTTGACCATACATCATGGTTTTGACCAATGTAGTATAAATATGGTCAAGGGAAATTAAGAGAACAATCGCCTAATCCTCATCATCTACAGAATCATCAATGCTGGCTAAGTCCAATATGATTAGTTTGAATTCATCTAGATGTGATTTTTTAGAAGTACATGGTTTCATCCTAAATGTAAAAAGTCATTGCTTCTTATAATGTATACCTACTAGGGAGAAAGTCATGCAAAAAATTTCACGTTTTGGAAAAATTCCTGCAGCAGTAGACTCAAAAGACACTTCCCTAAAAACCTTATCTCCTAAAGATAATAGGAGAAAACTATGGGCTTTAACTGGAGTGTAATGGGGGACAGGTTGGTATTCAGTTATGGTTTGACTAGCATTATTAGTAGTTTTAATGTGTTTAGTAGTCCCATACAAGGCATCAATAAGACCTTGTAGGACTAATAATTCCTTCAATTTTATTCCCCATATCATGATGTATTTTTCTCCATAGAATATTCCAATTTCATAAAACGTTGTAGACATTTATATATAGTGAGGAGATAAAGAGTATTTGGGGACAACAAAAATGTGTTCCCCCCAAAAGACAAAACAATCACACTAGGGATAAACATGGATGATGGGTTATCAAAAACAAAAATAATTGGTTAAGGAAATGATTTCAATTAATAATAAAATAGTAAAAACAATTATAAAATGGTAGAATTTAAACAGGAATTAATTTTGGAAAAATAGAATCCCAAAATTCATAACCTAGGTACAAACAGAATAAAATAACCAGATTTAAAAAGAGTCTATACACAGTTCAAAGGGCTTCCACAAAAATATTGGTAGAAAAACTATTAAGTGGTATAAAGAAACTCTATATGTACTAGAAGATTAATCCAAATCTGGTGGATGCAAGAAAAAAATTAACAAAAACATAAAATGAACAATAGTAAACAATTTACACAATATTGGCTAATCTCTATGTAGGGGAAGCAAGACATGATCTGTATATTTCAAGAACCTAAAGGCAGATGATAGTTAAAGAAAAACCACAAGGCACAACTGCCATATTGGCTCTGATACCACATTTTGTGGAGGCTAGATAGTAACATGACACTTCCAAATTGGCCAAAAATACATGACAATTCACTAGAGTTTGGCGCATATGATCAAATACGAAAGAATTAACAAATAATTTCAAAACGATTAATAGAACACAAGTATTTACGTGCTTCGGCCCATTTGAGACCTACTACATGACAAGAAAACCACCCTATGCATGATTTATTATTAATTATAAAATGAAAACATACCAAATTAGAAGATTCAACAAACATGACATCACATGAGGCAGACGATACAAATGGGGTCTATGAAATAGATGCATAAACCGATCAAGATTGAGAGTTAGAGAAAGGAAGGAACACATAATGTCGTACAAAATTCTAACTGTCCAGATAACTTTAAACCCATGTAGATGTCGATGCCAGTGCATGTTTTTTATACTCATGGAAGGAGGATCTCACCAGATCTGTGGTTGTGGTCTTCAGGTTTGAAGAAAAGGCCCCATTTCTTCACTATATAAGGATGTTGAGAAACTCTACTAGGAACTACTCACCAACGGTGTGCAGGGAGATCCGAAGGCCACCAGAAATATTCTACGTCAAGGATGAAAACACCAAAATCTGAGAACAACGAGCAAGAACCAAGAGGATAAAAATATGTTGAATAATAATCTAGACATCCCAATGTAGGGTTAATGAAAGCCCCCCGCGAATGGAGAAACTGCATAACCACTTGCCCGATCCAGGGATTCCATGACGGGAACCCGTGAAACCAAATCCAAACCAACCCTCAACAACCAAAACCAAATGGATGACCAATATCATTAGGGTGGATCTGGGTAATCAAGGGTCGAAAATAGTTCAAACAAAGGATTTCTAACGTGTAAAATTGTGAAAAATAATTAAAACGATTTAGTGTTAATCGAATGGAAAAACATGATAAAATGATTATGAAATTTTAATATGAAAACAAATGAAATTCATAATACAAAATTTCACATGTCGGTTACCAGATAATCTAGAGAAATAAAACCATGGGGAAAAATTCCACGTGGAAGATAAAACCACACATAATTCTTACCCACTAAGAGATGAGATCCTCATTAGTCCAGATATCTTCCAAGAAGCCACCATGTTTTTAAAATAAGAAATCAGAGGTTGTTCCTTGCCTAAATGAGCCGCTAAAGTCCATTGGTGAAGCTCCAAGACCAACTCGAAGGATTCCTAGGGGAACAAGATATATAATAATACATCCTCCAACTTAGGTCTATCATGATCAATGTGAATATCTGGGAAAAAAAGATGGTCGTTGGTCAGAGGGTGTGCTGGCCTACGAAGAATATATTTAAAGGTGGGGACAACGATCACTTCCCATGGGACCTGGGGAAGAAAAGGGGCACTGAGGGGAGAAGCACCAAGGTTGGGCGGATGATTTAGAAGATCAGAAGGAAGGGAAAGATTTAGTATTAAAGGAATAACCCCCATCTCCAAGGTGTGTAAGAAGGCTGCAACAGTCGGAAAATTTTAAAAAGGGTGGAAGCATGATACTCTTTCTCCAAAGCAAGCCATCCAAATCCAAATCACACCAAAAGCATCCTCTAAATGTTTTCATGGTGGATATCACATTAAATAGATAACTTTGTAATAGAATTAGAAATCTTTTTTTCTCCATAATGTATCCTTTTTCGACCTTCAAAATTTTAGATTTATTATCCTTAGGATGTATGAGTTCAGACCACTTTACTATGAGAAATTAATTTTTTTCATGTATCGCGTCATATTCTACAATTCCTCAATACCATGCTATTACGATCTTTACACCTATTGATTCATACACTATATCCTAAATTAACATTGTTACATATGTTCTTGGAATCCCCTAAAAAAAATTTCAGATATTTTTGTCTCAGGTTTCATATGGTATGAACTAATTTCTGAGTGGAACCTTCTTTGCATCGTGATACCCTTCATATTCTTCATGCTTGAACCATTCAAAGAATGCCTTAATGGGATGATTTTGACTTGAAACACATCATGAACGTTCTTTATTTAATTATATTTCATCTCCAACTAGAATAAATGCATTCTTACATGTTTATCCAGATTTATGCATCAATTACAAAGGTGGGGACCACTCATCTTGACAGAAAAACATTCCAAAAAAATGATTTATTTGGTCCTTTATATATCCAAATAAAGATGGGAAATTGTTGACACATATTTATCCCACGAATAAAAGAACCCTAAAAATTAGTCACTTATTTTTCATCAATAATGAAAAATATATTCCCAAAAAACAAAAGTAATTGAATAAAGTTAAAATTTCAGAAATGTGAATTTTTCAATTTAATGCTAAAAACATCCCTATTATCAAAAATCAATAAAATTCAGATAAAAATGTTAAATTATTGGGGTTTAAATAATTTAATAATACATTTAAAATAAATTAAATATTATCTCTGTTAATTCCTTTACACTTAGCATTTGGACTACCAAATGAGTGAGTAACTATAAATTGACAATGAAAATTCTTAAGATGTTAATGAAAATAATCAATCTCAAAATCAGGGCCCCAAAAACATCATACCTCTTAAATAAAAACATCAATTCCAAATTATTCATTATTTTAATTAATTCTATTCACATTTAATTCATTCCTCCATACACAGTTATTCATACCCCACTTTTTTATCTCGGAATAGATGATTTAAAATGTTTAGAGAAGGTTTTCTCATCCAAATTAATTCAATGGTCACCATAAGTTTGAAAATTTATTTAATCTCCGTCCAATTGAATCAAGGAATTGTATCCATCTTGAGGACTCATAAAGGGGTTTTCTACGGTTTTATGGTTGTTGGGTTTTAGAATGTTAAAAATTATAATGTAGAAAGAGATTTCATGACTCATTGTTGAAGGAATACTGCTTGATTCAAGTTTTCATTTATTTATGGTCTTCTCATCATTCATCCTGGCATAAAATTAGCTCTAAAAACTTCAAATTTCCTTTCATGAATTTCCCAAAAATTCAAAAATTCTGAAAACATTTCACACTAATTTCAACCAAAAATTCATTTTTTTGTTATAGATAGGGGAAAATTTATTATTGGAGAGCTCCATAAAGACACAACACCCTTTTCCTTGAAAGCACTAGTTGGGAATAGCTTTTTGTAAAGAATTTTTATCATCAAGAACATATATTTATAACCTGAATTTCCTCCTATATTACCAAAAAATGATGTAGAATACCACAAAACAGCTCCCCGACATTTATTCTTTTCTAAAAACAAACAATATACTTTATGAGATGGTAGGAAATGGAAACTAGATAGAAATGTTGCAATCTTATAGAAAGTACATGGCTACTACGTTATCACAAAGTCCAAATCTTTATGGTCGACTGTAATATAATAGGAATATCATGAAAAGGGTATTTCATTGACAAATGAATTGCTTCAATCATTTTGAAGAGAAATTCTTTAAATCTTGTAGTTTTTGATAGATAAATGAAAAGTTATAGTTATAAAATGAACTTTTTGGTTCACTCAAGATGTGAGGTGAATAATATGATGTCGTAAAATTGGTCTCAAAACCTATCGGGAAAGTGATTTTCGGTATTTAACAACATTTCTGGAGTGGAATTCAAAATTCAATTGTATTTTCTTCAATTTCCACAGCATTAATTGTTTTTATCAATGAATATTTTATTAATCAATTATGATCACTTCGATAGATCTAGTTGGTTTTTTCATCATCAAAAATGTTTATTTCACAAAGAATACTACTTTGTTGATAACACATATTTTTTTAAAAATTTATAACGAAAATACAAAACATCATAATCTTCCCAACATGTTCTTCCCCACACACTTATTTTGTGAATTTTCATTATTATGAGAAAAACTTATGTGAGCATGAAATTCATGAAATTAATGACATAATAACAAAATAAGTGAGAAGGAAAGACACCACTTGGCATTAATTTTATTCATCTTTTGGAAGATGGGTCTCCCTCCATAGAGGATATAGAATATTTTTTATAAACATATTAAACATGTTACCATTGACTATGATTTTTGTCCATTTGTATGGTTCTTTTATCTGTATTAAACCAAATGGAAAATCATGGGTAATAATGAAAGGTATAGACCATTTGAAATGAAATATTCCTAGGATTAACATCAATATGGAATTAATTAGTAACATTATTTCTCCTTACATAATTTTTTTTGTTTAGAATCACCCAATCATGAAAGGCATTGTTTCATTCCTTTCATAACCTGGAAATTTCATATAAATTATTTCTGATCTTTTCAAGCTCTGGAAAAAAATTGATTTATTTTCCAGATGTAAATAGATTTATTTTACATGTTTTGATATCCAAAGATTATTTGTATTTTATCATAATCAATAGGTTAATATCTTTTCTATATACCAATATTAAATGGGATATTCCACTTACGGCTTTGAATTAAGTCATATAGCCCATTATTTATCATTTAGTCTCAAAATAAAATCGTTTCTATTTGGGTTCAAATATTTTTCTAGAATTTATATTGATTTATCTGTTTGACAACACATCTATTCCATTTTGTTGAAGATTATTGGGTTCAGAGAACCTATGATGATCTCTATATTTCTTCTGAACAGATTCCAATTCCCTATTATAAGAAATGGTACCTTGATCTAAAATTTGAATCATTGGAAATCCAAAACATGATGACGAATTTCCTTTCATAAATTTCAACACAATTTGGAAACATCATTTCTTGTGGGAATAGCCTCTACCCTCTTAGATACATAATAAAATGATAGTAGTATGTAATGATATCCAAAATAATTTTGAAAAGGCCCCCTGAAATCCATACCCCAAGCATCAAAGATATCATAAAAATGGTTTGTTGTAGAATCTCATTCCTTTTTGAAATGATTCCTTGAAATTGACATTTTTTTTATGTCCTACAAAATTCAAATCTCCTCTAAAAATAGTAGGACAATGAAAACCAAAATCAATCACTTTTCATATAGATCTTTGTTTCACAACATTTCTTCTATAACTCATAGTGTGACAAAAATGTATGATAGATCGGAATTAATTATATGGAATGCCTCTCGTAATCTTTTGATCACTACCAACATGCCACAATTAAGGATCATCCCAAATGTAATTATTTTAATCACTCACAAGTTTATCAATTTGTTTCCTGGAAAATAATTGTGAAACTACATCATCATCCAGATACTACCCAATATTATGAAACTATAGTGATTCATTTTGGCAAGAAACCAACTCCTCCTTTGGAATGGATTCTTTAGTTGGTGGACAGATCCAATGTTCTCCTTTCAAAACCAATGTTGTCCTAGTCAAATGATTATAAAAAATGTTCTATCTTTCCTTTTTATTGTTATTGAAACATAAAACTCTAGTAATGTAATGATCTATCTCAAAATTAATGGTTTTACATCATTTTTCTTCATCAAAAACTGTATTTCCGGATTATATGTGAAAACAATCACCATAGATCCTAGCAGATATCATCAATATTTTCCTAACACAAATACAACAACTAAAAATTTCTTCTAAATTATTGTGTAGTTTTATTAAGACTAATATAATGTTTTTGAGGCATAGACAATCACATAATATTTATTTTTCAACATTTTACTTAACACTTCTCCGCGAGAAAAGTTAGATTCATCAGTTTTGATATCAAAGGGAAAGTCTTAGTTATGAGGTTGAATAATGGGAGGGGTTATCATTTTTTGATTTAGCTCCAAATGATCATTCTTAAAAATTTCATCAAAAGAAAATGGCGTATCTTTTTCGATCAATATTGATAATTGAAGTGCAAACTTACAAAAATCTTTTATGAATATCATATAAATTCCAACAGGAATAAGGAAGGATCTCACATATCTCACTATTTTTGGGTGTGGAAATGAATGAATGGATTCATATTTGGATTTATCAACTTGAATTCCAGTGAATGAAACACTGTGACCAAGAGAAATCCCCTTACCCACAATGAAATGGAATTTTTAATAATTGAGAATAAGATTCTTATCGATGAATGATTCCAGAATACGAGAATTTTTTTTCAAAAAACAATAAAATGATAATCCATCAATAATGAATTCATCCATAAAAACATCGATGAAATATTTTATAAATTCAAAGAAAATTCTAATCACACAAATTTGAAGAGTTCGAGGAGAATTACAAAAACTAAAGGGAATCCTTCTATAAAGAAAAGTTCCAAAGGGTCATGTGAATGTGGTTTTCTCTTGATCCTCCAATAAACTGTGAATTTGGAAATAACCAAAGAATCCATCAAGAAAACCATAGTTTTGTTTCCTAGTTATCCTTTTTTGAACTTGATCATGGAATAGAAATGGGAAGTGGACATTTCTTGTAACTAAATAGAGTTTCATAAAATCAATTCACATTTCCCATTTATTTGGAATCCTTATAGTGAAAATCTCACCAAATTCATTCCTTGAGATTTTAAAGAAACTTTGTTTGGGTAAAACATGAACTAGACACACCCATTGACTATCAGATATGGGAAAAAATAAATACAGGAGCCAAAAAGGCGGTGACTACTTTATTTAAAACCTCTAAAAGTGTTGGGTTCAATCTCCTTTGCAATTGCCTCACTAGTTTATAAATTTCCTCCAACAAAATTCTATTCATGGACATGAGGAGATTATTATAGTTAAATCAGATAGATCCCTTCTTTTAGATTTCTTTTGGTTTTTGAGGATTCCTAATAGATGGTTCTCTTGGTCCCTTAACAAATATTTTGATATGTTGATATGGAATTGTTCATTCTCACCTATAAAATCATATTAGTGGTTATCAAGATGTGATTTCAAGTCTAACTCATGTGGGTTATTTTTATTGATCAAAGGAAACTAATCCGAGGTGATATTTTCCAGTAAAGAACCATATTTTAATGAACATTAATTATAGAGATCGGTTTCTATATTCTCAGGGCTTGTTTCATGTGTAAAATTTTAAACATTTCCAGGGAGAACACTATTAGCTTCAATGGATTCAAGAAAGTTATCTTCATCAATGATGATATCAAAAAAAGTTTAATGAATCCAATACATTCCAAGACCCATCACAATATTCCATCTTCCTCTCTTGTTGATCTGTTTTAGAAAAAAATTTCATCCTTTAAATCAGCAGTCAGTTTTTCATCATAGGAGAAACCAGGGAACATCTCATTGGAAAACCAATTGATCATGTTTACATGGGGGGATGAATGATCGTCATTTGGGCATTACATGTAAAGGAAAATATTGAAATGAAAAAAAACTCATCTAGATCCTATTACAAGTTTCTATTTGTAAAAACTAATTATTACCTTTTCATTTTTTAAAATTGTCTACCTATAATGAGGTTCATGTGTACTAAACCAACTATCATTTATATAAAATACATAACTATAAACAAGAAAAATCATGCCTCATAATATAATGAGAACTTCCTCTATAACTCTAGTAGGCATCGTTGTACTTTGGTTAGCTATTTGAATGATACTTATTGAGTGTTTCAATTCAACAACCTGAAGAGATGAATAAACAGAATGTGGTATAACATTGATGGAGTCCCCAAAATCAAGGAAGAAATATTTGAATACGAAATTCCCATTGGTGAAGGGAATATTAAAACTTCCCATGTCATTACACATTAAATGTAATTAATGCTGAATCATGGATAAAACATTTATACATATGTTAACTTTTTCACATCCTTTTAATTTCTTTTTTTGTATAAACAAATCATTACGAAACATATCATACCTTTTAATTTGTTTCAGAACATCATGAAATGATATGTTGACTCAAACATTCTTAAAAGTATCCAAAATCACATTTTCAAACTTTTTTCCACACTTCACTTCAATGTTGGTTCAGTACTAGGGTAAAGAAGTAGTGGTTTGAATGTTTCTGAGCTAATCTGAGTACTATTTGGAGAAATATAACGACTATAAATCCTTTTATAATCATTCTTTGTTCTTAAAAAAAATATCTTCTCTTTAATTGTTATATCTATTCAAATAGACATCAGAATTTACAGTTTTCCATCAGTATTGGGATTCTCATTAACAGTGTCAGCAACATGTTTTGGTTTCTCATATTGAGGTTTATTACATGTTTTACCAATCATAAGTTCAATTTAACTCACTTTTTTCACTGTATCACTTGGATTCACATGAGGTTGTGATGGTAAACCACTACTCATTTGATTTTTCATACATTTAACTTCAGAGTTAAGGTGACTCATTTGAGTAATCAAGGTATTCAAGATGTTTTTTTTGTTTTGAGTCTTCTTATTATTACCTCATTACTATTTCAATGTTCGTCTCTGCTTTTTGATTAGGAGGAGTAGGGTGAATTATTCTTCCAGAATGAGCATTGTATTACTCATTTAAATATTATGGATGAGAATTACATTATTTTCCATGGTATAAGATTCTAGGTTATTTGGGCTACTGAAATGTTTCATTTTTGTTTTTTTTCATCCTTGGTTTAAATTTGGTTTATTTGAAATAGCATTTAATGGTTTGATTAAAAGGGGTTTCCAAGAAAAATAGAATTTCAATTCTCATTGGTTTTTTTTTATTTATAGAAATTGGTCACTAAAATACGAAATGGAAGAAAAAAATTTCATAGTGGACATTCATATGAAATGTTGCTTCTGGTTTGGGTTGTGTTTCGGGGTTGTCAGACAACATCATTGACATCACAATAGTGGTAAGATCAGATAGTTGACTTGCTATCATGTTGTTATCACCACTATCCATTGGAAATAGTTTTTCATATTTCACCTAAACAATGCCTATTGTTCGATATGTTTGAGAATTTTGGGACAAGATTGCAATTAATTTCCTAGTTGGATATGTTTTTTTGTTAACTAATTACCCTCCAATAGAGTTATAAATCATGCTTCTATCAGTAAGACACAATCCCTCCTAAAAATATTTAATAAAAAGTTTTTCATTGACCTGATGGTGGGGAAATCTAAAAAATATTCATTCTGAATTGTTCCCTATAAACATTCAATGTTTCACCATTTGTTTGTCTAATTCCTCATATATCATTTTTAATGGATGTTGTTCTCAAGGATGGGAAATTTTTTGAGGAAAAAGTACTTTAATTCATTCTAATATCTAATCAAATTGAATTTGACAAGAATAACCATTCTTTTTGAACTCCATCTAATTAAAAATTAAATGACCTCAATTTCAGTTTATTTTCATCAAATCAATTAGGGGGTTTGTTAACAAAAAGATAAATGTATTATTAAAGGTTTTTATGTGGTTATTTACCTAGAAACCCATAAAATATTTGAATTTGGTGGATCAAACTAGATTTGATTTCTTGCCCAGCAGGTGTATCAAGATATTCCACCAGATTTTTTGGATTTCCATCATAGGATGAAGCCAATTCCTTCAGGGTTCAATTTTCATCCCTCAAAATTTAAATTCCAACTAAGTTTCTTATAATTGTGTTTTTGGATGATTCAAAACATGGGACAAGGTGAATTTTAGTAGGTATAACCCTAGAGTGAAATGTTCTATCAATTTGAATATCCAAAGGGAACAAGTTATGGTTTGAATTTCGTGTCATCTAATTTTTTTTTCTAAAAACTCGTCTAAAAAAACTCCCAAGAAATGAAACTAGTTGACGTGAGTGTTTTTTCACGAAAACCTCAATAAAAAATTTACCCCTATAGAAATGTAATATAGTATTCCCTATGTTGTCTCTTGAAGAGGATTCAAATTGAGTTACAAGACGTTCAGATTTTTTTTATTATCGTATGAAGAGAAATTGGGGATTGGATTTAATGCACGAATACATAATATAAATGTAAACTAATTTGAATGAAAATAAAAATATAAAAAAATTTATTATAAAAAAAAGGAGGATTTAAATCATAATCCAAATAGTTGTTGTGACATGCTTCAGCCTCTCAGACACTCCCCTCTTCCTTTTTTACAAAATATTTCTCAATTGAATTTATAAGTACACTTATGGGCCCCTAGGTGAATACTAAAATTTATATAGATATCATATAAATACATCAATATTATTGTTTTCCATCTTATATAAGTGATTAAACTAATTAAAGACCTCTATGCAATCAAACCCAAAGAAAATCAGTATACTCAATGACGAGACCTCCCTGATGAAATTTAAATAGTATAATAAATTAATTTACTTCATTGATTGAAAAAAAACTTAACCAATGTTCATAAATATATATTAAATAATAATAAAAATAGTTAACAATATTATTTCAAATGAAATTAAAAATGAGATTAAAAAATAATAATGAAACTCTGAAGACAGTGTTTGTCAGTTGTCGTTATCCACAACCACTTAGTGCTTAGGCTTACATTACATGGGATACCCCCTTATTATCTATTACAGAATCAATGTGTGGTATCTTTATATTTATTTCAATATCCACATATACCTTTCACTCTTAAGACAACCCCAAAGTCACCAACCTTTGAAATAAAGAGGGGATACAAATTTATTGGGAGAGGGGGTAAAGTAATTCTCTCCAAAAGTATCCTCCAAATAATTCCACATATATGTCCCATTAAATTGTTTAATTTTTAATAGGTGTATTTCTGAAATGTGTTCCATAATTTCTCTTTCATTCAACCAATATTTTTTAGCTTTATTGTCCATCAACTATAGTAGTTTGAGATGATTTACTATGAAAAATTAATTTGGTCAATGTGCCTTATCATATTCCAAATCAACCAATTACCATTCTATTATGACCATGAAACCAGTAAATTCACTTGTTAAATATTTAATTAAAGATATTCTATAAATTATTTTTCATCCTTACACTAAAGTTAAAATATTTTTCACTCGTGGTAAATATGGTATGTATTTTTTACTGAATAGAACTATTTCTTCTGATGATACCTCCCATATTCCACTTGTTTAAACTATTAAAAGAATGACTTAATTAGAGGATTTTGACTTTAAAATAATCAATGATGCACATAATTAAATTATATTTCATCTATATCTAGATCCAATCCATTTGGACATGTTTATATTGATTTGTGAATAAATTACGGAAGTGGGGTACACTCTACTAGACAGAACAACTTTCCTTAAATAATTATTTATTTGGACCATTATATATCTAGATCAATACATTAATCAAGTAGGAAATATGTAGGAAAAAATCATAGGAACCCTAAAAATGAATCAATTTATTTTGATAAAAATGGAATGCTATTCCCAAAATACAGAAGTAATTGAAAGTAGTTAAAATTCAAAAAATTGTTCAATTTTCAATTTCATTATAAAAGCATCCCTAACATCCAAATATAATCCAATTCAGCTGAAAATGATAAATTTTTTAGGTTTAAATCATATAATTAGAAATTAAAAAAAATTATATTTTATATATATGACATATAAATGTGCCAAAAACATATAATATGACATAAACATCATTCAAGGATAACTTCCAAGACTATATCACATAGTGTCCAATGTCAGAAAAAACGAATCAGGTTCGCTCTTTATCCCAAAATGACATCTCATTATACTAAATATGACAGAATTCATTTCATAACTATCTAGGAAAACCTAGAATAACATTTTCATGAATATATGTGGCACATTAAGAATCATACAAAAATAATCCAACATAAACATAAGGGTTACACATGGAAAGAATTGGGTATCAGAACAATGTCAAAAGGCATAACAAAAGGGAATATCATTATGGTGTCCATGAAAGAATGTTTTAAAATAATATATAGAAATTAATTAGGGAATAGAGAAATATATAATTATATTTGATATCAAAATTTTGTGAAGACATGTAAAACGAGTGTTTATGAAACATTATAAATGAATCATTTTAGTGTTGTTTAAGAAAAATATTAAAAAGAATTTAAAGAGGAAAATGCATAATAATTTACATGAAACCTGAATTTAACCAATATAGTTTTTCATTTTCAAATTTGTGATTTTATGAAAATAAATTTTTCTTAAAATATATTATGGGGTGCATTTTAAAATTGGTAATAAATCGGGATGTTCCCTTTAATTGAGCTTGCATTCCAAGAAAGATTCAAAAGGGATATTTATAAAATATGTATTTATCCACCAAAAAATTATGATATGATCTAGATGCATGATATTGGATCACATAAAAAGAATTTATAATCGGTACATAAAATTAATTTAGAATTACATTGGGGTATAGAGAGAGAAAATGTAACATCAATGTAAAATGGATGTTCAGAAAGAATCCCTTACCTTATATTTGGAACTTTTCTGTAGTTGATCATAATGTCCAAGATAATCAAGTTAAAATCATTAGTTAATTAATTAGAAACCATTAATATATATTTTATTTATTATAATTTTATTATGTTCATTTATGGCTCTTTGAGGAGTTATATGATACAATTTCATCATTTGGGAGCGTTCATGCACTTTGTTTTCAAGATCGTTTGTGTGTATACATGCATGGAAAATATTGTAAAATGATAATTTTTACCTATAATTTTAGTTATATTTTATTTATTAACATGCATAATAATAAATTTTAATATAATTCTTTTTGTAATTTGGGGTGAGGATGAATCATTTGATAGGACTTTAATGATAACTGATTAGATAATTTTGGCATTTTTTCAATCATCACAGTTTTTTTAGTTATTTAACATAATGTATATATAAATGTTATAAAACATTAAATAGTAAATAACACATATATGAAAATCTGTTTTAACCATAAAAATTGTTTTATAATCAGTATTGAAGTAGAGAATTAAAATTGGAAAATGTCGTCCATGAATGTGATAAATTAACACATCGTGGACGATGTCTTCATATTTAGTACAAAAGAAGATAAGAAAGAAATGAGGATGAATAATTTAATAATAATAATAATATTATATTATATTTAGGGTACTAGAGTTATCATACTATTTTAATTAGTGGATCAGATGAGAGAATAAGAAATGAAAGGAACATGAAAAGAAATTAAAAGAAAAGAAAAGGGATTTTACGTTTTGAATCCTTAGTCTTGAGAAACATGTAAGGGGGATTGGATTTGGTATTTTATTGACACCTAATGATCCTAAAAATGGGGTAGGATATTGGTATCAAATTTGGGTAGAATCTGGGCAAGGATAAAATCGTGATAGGTTTGTGGAAAAGAAGTGGTGAGGGGTGGTATTTATTTTGGAATAGAGAGGTGTCTTCCATTATCTTATTTATTAGTTTATTATTTTGGTTCAAGACTATTAATAGTTTCAAAATTATCACAAAATATGTTAAAATAATAAATTATAGTGCTTGATTATGGTCTTAAATTAGCCACACCTCATCTATGACTTAATAAATCTCGACTTTTTCTTATATTGTAAATTACTGTATTGTACTATTCACAAAAAATTGAAGTATTTCAAAAAAAATATCCAAAATTAAACACAGAAAATTTTCAATGTGTAAAATTCAAAAAAGAACAAAATTTTATTAAAATAATTATATATATATATGAGAAATTTAATTTTTAATTAAAAAATCATTTACTTGGAGACTACCGATTTTAAAATTACAACTGATTTTATAATAGTTTGAAAAATTAATTAAGGTCTCGTAATGATATATTATAAATAAAATAGAACAAAATATTAATTTATTAATTCATTTTATGAAAATATATTTTCTTTAAAATCAATATATTAGTTAATAAATTGTAATTAAACATTTATGTTTTATAAAAATACCAACACTTATTTTGTAATTTTTAAAATATTTATTAACTTATACTATTATTTTATTATATCATATAATAATTTATAAAATACAAAAATTTTATTTATAATTTCACAGATTATATTACTATTCTACTGGATGATTTATTTTTTGTAACGGTCACATTAATATTCCAAAGGTGAAATATTATTGCCCCAGTATCGGTTGATTAACATCTAGAAATATCTATTATTTCATTCATTCATCTTTTATAACGTTTTTATTATGTTCTATATGTGAGTGTATATGATTTATACTATATGAAAAAATTATAAGGGAAAATTCATTTATAAAAGTTTGGGTTGATACAGAGTATGATTCAAGGATAATCATCAAGACCATTGTACATGACATCTAATGAGAGTAAATTTTACCCAATGAATTAGAGCAGTATCTAGGTGCACCCACATTATCATGCCCATGAATATGTGTTCTACATGAAGAATTATACATAAGTAGTGAACATAAGGGTTACCTGTGGAATGAAATGGGTATCATAATCATGTTATAAGGCATAAAAATGGGTGTATCATAAATTCCTCCCTCAAAGAATGAATTTAAATAATACATGAACACTAAAAAGGAAAATGGTCTTAAATCATGAAATGTTATTTGAAACAAAAGTGAAGCATGTACAAATAGTGTTTATGTAACTTAAGATATGAAATATTTTAGTGCAGTTTTAGGAAAATATTACAGAGTATTTGAAGCAAAAAAAAAGAACATTTGTTTTCATAAAACTAGAAATGAACCAAAATAAATATTCCTGATAAAATGAGTTATTTTAGTAATATAGTAGTTTCTAAAAACATATTTTGGAGTGCACTTAAAAATGAGTAAGAAATCTGGAAGTTCTCTTTAATCGGGATAATTTATTAGGAATATTTGAGAAGGGATCCTTTTTAAAACCTTTATTTCCTAGTCAAAAAAAGAATAAATAATATAGGTAAATATTTTTTGAACATAAAACCAAATTTATGATAATTAAAAAATAATAATTAATAATAACCTTTGCGTAAAGATATAGAAACTGTTACCCAAAGAAAAAAATGGAGGTTCTGAAATAATCTCATACCTTATATCTGAAAGTGTCCTGCACATGAACATAATATCCAAAAAGATTAAATTAGACTCATTAATAATTTAATTAATAAACTATTTAAAATAATTTTATTGAGTTCATTTATGGTCATTTTGATGTGTTATATGATACAATTTCACAGTTCATGAGCATTATTTTCCTTGGTTTTCCTGATCAGTTTACATGTATACATGTATGGATATCACATAAAAGGGGAATAATTTTAAAAAATTGTATTTAAATGTTATTAATAAACTTTTTGTATATTATATGGTCTCATATATTATTTATTTATGTTTTAGGATGATTTAATATATACAACGTTAATGGTAACCATTTTGATCATTTTGGTGTTTTTTTATCATCACAAACTTGTTTTTTATTAATTATTATTATATATATTTACTAGTTATAGGACATTAAATAAGCTATAATATATCAATTATAATATTTTTTAACCAAAAAATGGTTTCAAACCCAAAATTGAAGGAGGTAATGGAAATTGAATAATTGTGGTCCTTGAATATATTAAATTAACAAATCACAAAACATCTATTCATATTTAGAAAAAAGGGGAGGGTAAAGGAAATGATTATGGGTTATTCCATCAACACAATAAAATTATATTATTTAAAATATACTTGATTTTTCATGAATCATATATAAGTGGACCTGAGAATAGACAAATTAAATAGAATAAATTTAAAATAAATTAAAAGAAAAAGAAAGAGGTTTTTATCAATTGAATTGTTCTCATTTACAACTTCCTTGGGGGAATTTGGATTGATATTTTTTTGAGTCCAAAGGATAATAGACTTGGGGTGACTTATGTGGATAGATTATTGGGTAGAATATGGACAAGCTTCAACTCTTTTGAGGTGTGAGAGGAAGAGGAGGCGAGGAATGGTATTTATAAGAGATTGGAGGATTTTTTATTATTTTTTTCACATGTTTAAAATTTTGTCTCAAGAATACGAATTGTTTTAACCTTATATATAAATATACTAAATACTGAAATATATTTCTTGAACATGGGATTACATAATCAATACATAATATATGAGTGAATAATTCATGTATTTGTAAAATACCTTAAATTATCATATTTGACTATTCACAAAAATTACACTATTTTAGATAAATACAAAAAATCGCCCTAAAAATTTTCAATGTTTTATATTCAGAAATGAACTCCATTTTATGAAAATAATTTTACAAATATGATAAATGTAATTTCTAATTAAAACCATAATTTATTCAGAAAATACATGTTTTAAAATTATAACAAATTTTATAACACTTTGAAAATGCAATTAAGGTCTCATAATATTATATTATAACCCTAAGATAACAAAATATTAATTTATGAATCTATTTATGAAGTTAAATTTTCTTTTAAATAATTATATTAATTATCAAATTGTAAATAAATATAGATATTTTATAAAAATACCACCACGTTATTTATTATTTTGAAATTAGTTATTTACTTATACTGTGAAATGATTATTCCATATTTTGATTTAAATAGAACCAAATTTTTTTATATAGTCATAGGGGATGATACTATTATATTTGTAATATTAATATTCTTAATGGTCATATTACTCTTCGAGAAGTCAAGTTACAATTCCATTGGTTTAGGTTCAATATTATCTATAGATGTCAATTATTTCATTATTTATTTATGAGAATAATGATTTTTTTTGGTTTTCATATGATATATATGAGTTTTATACCATATAACATAACTACAAGAATGTAAACAATTCCATTGATAAATATTTGGGTCTTTATAATGATTCATCACCGAATAAACAGTTCTAGGTGGGTAGGATATGAATAAAAAAATAACCTAAGTGGATGTGGAAGCACCCAAAAAATTCCAACCATCAGGTTGTCAAACAAATCACTAATCAAACACCACATGTTCATGCAATATCACCCAGAAAAAAAATAGAATATGAAAAATATATCTTCAATTAAGACATTTACGTGAATGGCATATCAGTATATTAACTTTTAAGATGAAGGATTAATCACAAGTTATTTGATGTTAGTAGACATGGAGAGACCATTCAAACAATTGGACGTGTTCAAGTATTATCCCACATGTTGTGAATTAGGATTCCTTTAAAGGATTATAATCTCACATATCATAAGCATAAACTCCCACTATGAGTCTTAGGTAAGATTATAATAATAGTTATAATGTCCATGGTCTTTGGTGACCATGGTTTCAACATATGGTTCATTGAGGACTATTCATTGGACTAATTAGTCTCAATCCCACATTTTTAGAATAAAAAAATTAAAATAAATTTTAAGGAATGTGAAAATGGTCGGTGCTACCCGCATCTTATAAGACCCAAAAGTATCTTTTACAAACTGGTAGGAAATATAGGCACCACCTAAATATACATAAATGATTCCTAGTTATTTTATATCCCTAATTATTTCTGTGTTAAAAGGATATCTTTTTGAAACCTGACATAAACCACTAAATTATGTAATTATTGATATTAAATTGTGAAATGATGAGAGAAATGGATATTAGATACTATAGTAGGGTTAGGATTTCAAGTGACACGTTATTGGGATATACTACATGTTTATTGGTCTATAAACAACATTTAACCAACTGTAGAGACGAATAAACAAGAGAGAGAATGTTTTGGATGAACAGTCTGATTACTAGGTGAAATCTAGAGAAACACTAATTTTTATAAAAATTTTCAATAATTTTAATTAATGAATGAAAATTTTAAAAAATGAATAGGTTCATACTAAAAATATAGAAATACTCACCATGACATAAGTGGGAAACCAGAGTGACAGTGTAGGCACATTAGACCCCTAGTGGAAGACAAAGTATGTATTTCCCGAGAAATAAAAACTACAATGGATCTCTATAGTAATTTCAGTAGGAAGTATAATCCTTGTTATACTTTCACCACTATAAATACTATTGAAATATTGATCCAAATACTCTTATTAACCCTTCAACTACCAAAATATACTAAAATATATATGGATAGACCAAAATTATGCTAAATAAATACCAAAAAATTGGATATTTATCAAAAAAAAATTCCATAAGGAAGAAACATAGTTCATATTAATTAAATACAATATTTAAAGAGCACACCTCATTAATTAGAAGAAACCAAGCTCTGTAATATTCAGAACTTATTATCAATGATATCATAAAACTAAAAATGGATGATTTGGTTTAGTATTATTAAATGATTATATTACAACACTCTTATAAATTTTTAATTTTTAATCCAATTTTTATACAACTCTAAAAGATAGTAAATGGATTCTAATTTTTTTTATAAATGTTCACTAGACCATACATTACAACTCTATGTAACATTTAGTCTATAATTAAATATAATTATTTAATTTCTAAATGATTAATAAAAATGATTAAAACTTATTAACACATTTCCCTGATGAGGTTTAGCTAAAGAGTAATGATAATTATCATTAAATATGAACATTGTAGTGTGTTGTACAATTAAATTCACATTTAATGGTATAAAATCTTGTCATTATTATTTCTACCATATTAGGGTTTTCTCGTGTGGGCTGGGTGAGTTGGTTCAAGGCGGTGGCGGCCCGTCGATGAGGTTCCGGGTTTGAGTCCTCACAAAGGCAACACGCACCATTTTTCATCGAACCTCTCGTCCCCTCAACGCCGTGGGAACTGGACCAAGCCCAAGGGTTGGACACCTTGGGCCTAGCAGGGGGCGTGCGGCACGTAGGTGGGCAGGCCAGCCCTATACCTCGTTACCCATTCAACACATTTGCCCGCAGGGGCTGGGTGAGTTGGTTCAAGGCGGTGGCGACCCGTTGATGAGGATCTGGGTTTGAGTCCTCACAAAGGCAACGCACACCATTTGTCAGCGAACCTATCATCCCCTCGACTTCGTGGGAATTGGCCCAAGCCCAAGGTTTGGCCACCTTGGGCCTAGCTGGGGGCACGCGGCGGGCAGGTTGGCAAGCCAGCCCTATACCTCATTACCCATTCAACTTGTTTGCCCGTAGGGGCTGGGTGAGTTGGTTCAAGGCGGTGGCGACTCGTCAATGAGGTTCCGGGTTCGAGTACTCACAAAGGCAACACCCACCATTTGTCTGTGAACCTCTTGTCCCCTCGACTCCGTGTAAACTGGCCCAAGCCCAAGGGTTGGCCACCTTGGGCCTAGCTGGGGGCCTGCGGCATGCAGGTGGGAAGGCCAGCCCTATACCTCGTTACCCATTCAACACGTAAGCCCGCGGGGGCTGGGTGAGTTGGTTCAAGGCGGTGGCGACCCGTCGATGAGGTTCTGGGTTAGATTCCTTACAAAGGAAACACACACCATTTGTCAGTGAACCTCTCGTCCCCTCGACTCCGTGGTAACTGTCCCAAGCCCAAGGGTTGGACACCTTGGGCCTAGATGGGGGTGTGCGGCGCGCAGGTGGGCAAGCCAGCCCTATACCTCATTACCCATTCAACATGTTTTCCCATGGGTGTTGGGTGAGTTGGTTCAAGGCGGTGGCGACCTGTCGATGAGGTTCCAGGTTCGAGTCCTCACAAAGGCAACACGCACCATTTTTCAGCGAACCTCTCATTCCCTCGACTCCGTGGGAATTGGACCAAGACCAAGGGTTGGCCACCTTGGGCCTAGCTGGGGGCGTGCGGCGCGCAGGTGGGCAGGCCAGCCCTATACCTCGTTACCCATTCAACACGTTTGCCCGCGGGGGATGGGTGAGTTGGTTCAAGGCGGTGGCGACCCGTCGATGAGGTTCCGGGTTCGAGTCTTCACAAAGGTAACACGCACCATTTGTCAGGTAACCTCTCATCCCCTCGACTCTATGCGAACTGGACGAAGCCCAAGGCTTGGCCACCTTGGGCCTAGCTTGGGGCGTGCGGCGCGGAGGTGGGCAGGCCAGCCCTATACCTTGTTACCCATTCAACACGTTTTCCAATGAGCCTGTACCCTAGTGGTACAGGCTCCTGCTTGGCATCCAAAAGACCTAGGATCGAATCCGGGGAGGGGCGAATTTCCCAGGTACTATAGCAGTACTGTAGTAGGTACTGTTGCAGCGGCAGCAATGTAGCAGCGGCAGCATTGTAGCGGTGGAGGGACTGGAGCAGACACTGTAGCGGTGGTGGTACTATAGCAGGTAATGTAGCAGCTAGGGTACTATAGCGGTACTATTCACCGAGGGGTCCTTTGGGAAAAAAATTGGGCTTTCAAGCCTTGTATTCAGGCCACTTGGCCTTGGGCCTTCGGGCTATGTTATGGGTCTCCCTCTACCCAGTCTAAAGTGGTCTTTGCTTTCAAATAATAAATTGAGGCTTCGGCCCCAACCTTTAAAAAAAATATAATCAATAAAATACCTCGGAGTGTTTCCCATTAAACATCAGAGAATTGATAATTTTTTTTAATTTTTATATCTATATTTGTATACAAGGTTAATTTTCTTGAAAAGAATTAGTGTAACTCAAGAAATAAATGGATACGATGTGATATTCATCAAACACATGTATCTTCATGATCATGTCCACCAGATGTATCACATGCATCATAGATAACTATAAAATGACCTTTTATTTTTAATTGAGTGATTATGGGACAAAGGGAATGAAAATTTCATATATACACCATAAATTATAAATTCACTTAGTAATGTACAAATAAGATTGATTGAAATATATAATTACATTAATTCAAGAAAATTAAAAAAATTACACTCAATAAAATAGATATGTACATCAAACACCACTTATGTAGGTCAAGGAATAAATATACTTGGTCTTTGTCAATTTGGTTCCCTTATATTATACATTTCATAAAATACGGAAATTTACTTATTGATTAATAAAATCATACTATATGAGAATAAAAATAAGTAACCACACCTAGATTAGTACATATTCAATGATAGTTCAATTAAGATATCAAAGTATGAATTTTTATATATGATATTACTAATTAAAATTAAGTAATTAGTAGTATTGTGGTATATAAAACCCAAGAATACCAATGAAATTCCATATAACATTTTATGTGGAATAATGAATTGGATGGCTCATAAATCAAAAGCTCAATATAAACCACTTGTGTGAACTATGTATCTCTATATTATCCTCTAATAGTATTTATCTTAATATATCACTACAACCCATGACAATACGTAATTATCATTGATTGAATACAACTCAAATTAATTCTTTCATGGATTTATTATCATTACACTTTTCTGATAATTAAAATTAAAATGATAAAATAATAAAGTGCAAATTAAATTATATAAAATGGTACATTTTTATATTTTTAATCATTTTATTTAAATAGAAACCAAACCATATACATAAGGATTAATCCCACCTTATCTAATTTGAAAAACCAAAATGGCCATATTTTTACTATATTAGATAGTTACGTTGAATATGTAACATCACATAAAACAATTTTTACACTAACTAAAAAGATCCTAATATATCTCTATGTATACATATGATAAAATCCCCCAATGAAATTTTTTTAGTGAGATTAAATCTAGGAAAAAAATATCAATAATATTATGATATTAGGAATTATAGTCCTCATGCTTTATACTTAATCATTATATCAAAATATATTCACTTCATAATATATCTTATTATGATCTATATAATATTTATTAAAATTTATAATACATAAAACCCTTTCAAGGAATAAACATATTCTCCAAGATCATTAATAATAACTAACATTTTAACACATAGATTGAGTAATTATTTTACCAATATATTATAAATATTTATTGATATTAATTGTGTTATACTGGTTTACAAATTCATTTATTATATTTTTTCATATTTCCATGTTCAAATATACCCATAATTACTTCTTATAGACTATTTTCCAAAAAATATGTTTATAATACATGAACTCTTTTATGTAAGGAAAATAACACTTACTTCCTTGAATGAGAATGTTTACTGAAGTCATATGAATATTCATATCTCATAAAAAAATTTAAGTGTTTATATCAAAAACCATTAAATAAAAGTCTTATTAATAATAATATGACACTATAGGGTTCTCAAAACCTAATATTTTCTTTAGAAAAACTACGTTCTATGAGGCATCTGACACTCCACATTAAGCCTAAACAAACTATACTTATCTTCATATAACTATTATTATCTATTATATAAATTCGTGGGTATGAATAAGATTAACTAATTTAATAAATAATTATAAAGGTCTTAATTAATATAAATTTATTGATAAATTCCTAGGAAATAATCACCAAATATTTAATAATGATATTTTTTCTTAAAGAATACATTTTCCTCAAAAATATGTATATATATTTTTGTGAGAAAAAATTATAATTAATTTTTGAAATTTTAGAAAATGTATTTGAAAAAAATAAATTAATTTTCGAAATCCATATATAATAATTATATTTGGTTGATATTTTGGTATTTTTTTGAAATGAAATATTGTTCATTGATCTTTTGAAATTAGATTTTTTTCAAATATCATCATTTATTTTCATTAAATAATGTAATTTAAAAGACTTAATATATTTTATATTTTTTCTTAAAGTGACATATAAATCATTTTATTTATTAAAATATAATTAAATTTATTTTATTTATCAATTTTTGGGAATTTTATATAAGTTTATTTTTAGGCTTAAAATATGGTTTTCCACAAAATATTTTTAAGGGAATAATGTTTATCCATTTTTTTATTTTAAATAATCACTTAAAATGAAATATTTAAATTTAATTTGTATTTTTATATATATTTAAATAATTTAAATTCATATAATGATGATTAAAATTTATATTCTTAATATGAGATCATTTATTTCTTGAAAGTATCATTTTCCTAAAAACCTGATTTGCGTTGTGTTTTGTGGGTTTAAATTTAAATTAAATTATTCCAAATCTATTAACTGGATTTATTCAAATAGATTCCATAATTGTAATCATAATAATTAAAATTTTGTAATAAAGTCAAAAAAAAATTTGTTCATAATTTATTATTAAAAATAGTAAAAATTAATTACTATTAATTACTTTAAAAAGAGGGTTTTCACGTTACATTCTATTCTGTTAAAATTAATCTTTCAAAAAAATTATTTTTTTTAAAAAAATGTTTTATATATTTATAATAAATGATTCGGAGTTATATAAGAATCCTTATTTATTTTTATTATTAAGGGATAAATTACTTATGTAAAAACTAGTTACCATGGTAAATACTAAAATTCTAAAAGTGAGTTACCATAACGGTAGAGTGAATAAAATGTTTTAAAAATATTTTTTAACAGTAGAGGCAAGGATTGAAATTATATTCACTAAAATAAAAAATGTATCAATTTTTTATTCACATTTCTGATGTGTCACTCTCTCCATTTTTTAAAAGTTTTGTGTATTTTCAAAAATACCACTCCAACATATAAAAGAGATAATCCACTACCCTTTTATTATAACATAAAAAGAGTGTTGGTTCAAAAAATACCTACCCAAATAAATTAATAATTTCCATTCCCATGTCCAATTACCCTTGTATTGATTATAAAATTCTATTAGGAATGATCTTGATATATAACTATAGATATTTTCTGAAGCATATGTATCATTCATAACTATTTTTTTATTTAATATTCCTATTCCATAAAATACTATTAAAAAATGATGATATAATAACATCAAAATATTTAATATACTTGTATTTTATTTTGTTAATGTAATAACCCAAATTTATATCCTCTTCTATAAAAGGGAAAATGATACCATTGTTCATGTGTATGGAGGACTACCACCTCACAAAATGATGTAATTCATTATTCATCATTGCCTCTCAATAATGTTTATGATAATATATTTAATGTATATATGTAAGATATTAATTAAATATTTACCATTATGAAAAATTAATATATCATTTATTTTCTCACCTTTTCATTCATTAATAAATGATATCCTTGATCTTTTGCACGTGTGGATTACCACATCCATGTAGCAATGTGATTCGTTTTTCATTAACACATAACATAAATGGTATATATAAGTGTAATTAAATAAATTATATGATATTTATGATATATTTATTATTATGGAAATATAAAATAATATATATCTTCTTTACAGCATGATCATTTAAACATGGAAATATAACTCAGTCATAGGTATGAATCATTGTCTCCATAAATGTTATGCAGTTCATTTTTCATAACCATCTTTCATGGGTGAATTTCAATGTAAAATTGAATTATAAATATGAAAATTATTTCAGTATTATTATTCTAGTGATTATGATATAATAATATCTTTTACCTTTTCCTACTTGCTAAAGTTAGTTTGGATATATTAGCCAAATATAGTCAAAATAAATGACATGAACCAAAATGATTATGTAATTGGATACAACAAGATAATAAATAAAATAAAATGAATTATTAACATAAAACGTTTGTTTAGAATGTAAATATTTAACATAATTTTATTATTCCTGAATATAAAGAATGCACATGACAATTCAGGCTTGAGGTATGGGATCTTTCGAAACCACCCTTTTTCTTTGGGTTATGACCATTCTATCACTAAATATCATTATTTATTTCATTAATATTTTTTAATGGTTATAAATTAAGAATAAAATTGCAGCACATATATAACTATCATATTCTCCCTTACATAGAGTGGGTAATACATGGAATAATTTCTTTTCACAAATAAAACCCATTTCTTTCCATGGGTAATTATTATGTGTATGCCTTAAGATTTATTTCCTTTTGTGGCACAAATAAGGATGTATATTTTATAAAATTTGATTCTAGATATATACCCAATTCGTTGGGTAAATATTTTGTCTTATGAGATGTAATGTATGAATTTGGGGAGTAAACCTAATCTATTATGGGACTTTTCCAACAATGTGACATTGCCTAAGCAGTTATCATTGATTCATATTATTACCTTGTTATATGTTTAAACGAGATTTCATATGATTTTATTATCTTATGATTCCATTTTATTTTTTTTATTATTCCATTAAATTACTCATAATTATTATATTTTATGATATAATGTAATACCTTTGAATCACACACTATATTACCTTATCATGTTTATTCCCATAATAAGATTTTTAGCTCACCCCCTTCTTTTATGTATTACCCAGGATAAACATTATATTTTTAAGAGATAAAATTTGTTTAGGATATCATTAAGGAGAAAATATAGGGTTTTCATGTTTTAGTTTCCTTTTGATGTATTGGTATCTTAGTCATCCAAAGACACTAGGTCTATGATTTTTGGGTTTCACACTTTGGATATTCTTGTTTAAAAATCATGAAATAATATGTATAAAATAATTGGATTTATATATTTGGTATCAAATAAAGGATGAGTTAATTTTTTGGATTTTGAATATAATAATTTATTCAAAACCCTAGGGAAAATTCAATGTATAAAAAATATTTTTGGAATTTTTGTGAACAATGGGGTGAGTGGTTTCCAAGAAATTGCATCCAGTTTTGGATACTACAAGTGTATGTGGATCTATAATAGTTATACCAATGGGTAATAACACCAAAATTGTTCGTTTTTATTTGACTATATCTTCACATGGTAAATGAAAGAGATATATTTATTCACATTTGGTTTGAAACTCTAGGGGGATATATTTTTGAAATTCTCAAACTCATTACGATACATTATGATGGACATAAATAAATTGTTATATTTGAAAACAATAGTGGACCTAGACTTTTACATGTGTTATTACATGATTTTAAGCATTAATAACCATCAATTACATGCCCATGATCATTTATTATAGTTTATTTGGAAGATCAGTTACATAATTAGAAGACATTGAACCAAAAAAAATATTTTATTTAATCTCCATAAATAGATCCTAAGATCCATTGAGCTCTTAAATTTTAATATGACAAACTAGTGAATAGATGAACAAAGGGATGTTCTAAAAATACAATTATGGGCATAAATGTAGGAATAAAGCTTTTCACATGGGTTTGAAGGTGTAACATGATGGCATAAAAAGGCATGGCACATGGATCGGTATATGTAATCATAATATGTAGAACATGGGATCATATAATCATGGAATCATAATAATTTTGGAAGAAACATAAAACATGACATCATCATGAGTAAAGGCTAACTTCTAAGACAATGTCACATGGAGGAAAAAGTCCCCTAACAGAATCAGGTTTACTCTCTATCTGAACATGGAATCTCATGATAATATTAATTTCCCAATGAATTGTAGTTATATCTAGAACACACATCATAACATTTTCACTCATATGTGTCCCACGAGAAGAATCAACTTTTAGGAATAAACATAATGGTTACCCAAGGAATGAAAAGGGTATCATAATCATGTCATTAAGAAAAACCAAAGGGTGTATCATGATGGTGTCCATGAAATAATGGATTTAAAACAAACATGGGAATTCATAATGGAAAAATGGAAGAGATCATGATAAATTATATCTGACATATGTGAAGGTATATAAAAATAGTTTTTAATAAACATTAGAAATTGCACACTTTAGTACAGTTTAAGGGAAAATATCATGGAGTATTTAAAATGGACATAGATGTTATTTTTTATATAATATCAGAAATTAAAAATATTATTTTTTATGATAAAAATATTGATTTAAGAAAAATGTTTTTTTATTTTAAATATTGTAGAGTGTTCTTGAAAATAAGTAAGAAAGTGGGATGTTCTTGTTCATAGATATTTCTAATCGATATGAATTTTGATGAGAAACATATTAAACATGTATTTACCCATAAAAGAAAAAACAATTAATCTAATAAAAAAAATTTGAACCTAAAAATATAATTTATGAATATGTTTAAATAATAAGTGATAATTTCAATAGGGTAATGAGAGAGAATGTGTAACCCAAATGAAAAAATGGGGGTTGAGAGAGAATCCATTAAATTTTGTCCCAATGTGTTCTACAACTATACTTAACATCCTAGATAATCAAATTAAATCAATTAATTAATTATTTCATAACCTATTATACATTTATTTAATTAATTATAATTTTTTAGGTTTTTTATGACCATTTAAATTACTTGTAGTGTTTAACTTCTTCATTTTGGGAGTGTTTGTTTCATGGTTCATTATCGGGTTTCTTGTGTATAATTATGAATGTTCTTTCCATATAGAAGAAAAACTCAAAAACTCGAATGATATGGTATTAATTGTTTACAATAAATATTAATGATAACATATTTAATTTCTTTTTTTACATGAGGATAATTTTTTAGATAAAATATTGAGGAATGATTGATTAGTTTATTTTGGCAGGTTTTACAACCATCACCAATTAATATCCTTTTATTTAATTATTGTTTATATAATTATTCCCGAATATTAAATAAGTTTTAATACACAAAATATAATCTAATTTGACTCGAAAAATGATTTTATTTGTTGCCTTGAAGCTGGTATGGAGGACCGAAAACTCGTCATCCATGATGGTGGTGAATCGAGAACTCGCTAACGATGTATTCATTTTTTAGAACATAATGTGAGGAAAATATATTAGTTGATTAATATTACATTAACATAATAAAATTAAAATATATATATTATAATGGATTTATAATGATATTTTGGATAGGTAGGAGAGGGAAGGATACGAAATTAAAAAAACTAAAAGGGAAATAGGGAGGGTTTTACCTCTTGAGTGTCGTCTCATTGAGAACCTCCATAAGGAACTTGTAAATGGAATTTTGGTGATACCTGAAAACCATAATGTATGGAAGAGGTTTGGGAGAGGAATTGGGTATAATATAAGAAATACCCATTGCATATAAGGTGTGATGAGAAGAGGTGGTGAGGGGTGGTATTTATAGGGGAGGATAGAGGTGTTTTTTACTATTTTATTAATATTTTATCAATTTGGATCAAGAACAATGTTAATGATGATTAACAGGAATATATATAGTAAATAGAGAATGGTATTTTGATATAATTACTACTTACATCATCAAAGATTCAACTGGGACACCAAAATTCATTTATTTTCATATAATGTTAGATACTCCAAATAATTGTATTTCAATATTTTTCAAAAAAATCAACACTTTTTGAAAAATCCAAAAAATTCAACCCAAACTTTTTTGATTCCATAGATTTGAAAAATAAATTCCATTTTATAAAAATATTTTTACATATAATATACATTTTACTTTTAAATAAAATATCATTGATTCAAAAAATAATGATTTCAATATTATAACTGATTCTATGACACATTGAAATATTATTTTAGGTCTCATAAAATTATCTTATATTCATAAGATAATAAAATATTAATTTTAAAATATATATTATGAAATTATTTTTTTTGAGTCATTATACTAACTATAATAATTAATATAAACATTTTCATTTTACAAAAATACCAAAAATTAATTTTTCATTTTTAAAACATTATTTTACTTAAACCATGACATAAATATATCCTATTTTCACATTAAAATATTTTTTTACATGTACTCTCATAGGTGAGGTTAGTATTATATTAACATGATTAATATTCCTAATGTTTAAATTATTATTTCAATGGTCATGTTATCATTATATTTGTATAGGTTCCTTAATTTATAGATATACCTCTTATTTCATTCATTCATTATTTTTAAGGTTTGTATAGTGTTACCTATGTGATTTTATGTGATTTATACTATATGATATAATTATATGATAGGTAATGTTTAGTGATAAAATTTTGGGACATTACATTTGTCTCCCTTATGAAATTTCACCCTCGAAATATTGTTTAACATTCTATATTGAAAACATGTGGGGGGGCTACTTCTACATTAATGATTCCTCAAGTTCCCAAGTCTATTATTCAAACATATGGTCCTTCCATAATATTTTTACTTGGTGAGTAGTCTTTTGTGTAGAAATTTATCTCTACTGTCTATGATCTTCAACAAATTTTGATCATACAAGAAGTCATTCTCTAGTTTTACCACCTATAAATTTAGTACATGTGAGGGATCTGGTTTGTACTTCTTCAAGAAGGATACATGGAATACATCATGTATGAAAGAAATGTTAGGTTGAAGTGCTAGTAAAGTGTCCAAAACTCTAACATGATTATGATTCTCAAAATAGACGATGTACTTAGAACTCAACTTTCTATTATTCCCAAATATCGTTATCCTCCTCCATAGAGATATTCAGAGGAATTCCATTTCACCAAAATAAATCTTTTAGTCCCATAAATTATTATCTTCATTGGTATTATATTAAATTTTTTCTTCTTTAATGTGAAATTGAATGGTTTTCAACTTTTTTACCATTTCATTGACAATTTCAAGTCCTAGTAGAATCCATTTACTGACATCATTCCATCATGGTGGGGTTGAATATCATTTCCAATAAAAGGATTCATATGTGCCCATTTAGATTCATGAGTGGAAACTTATGTAGTAGAAGAACCTGAACAGATGTAGATGTTGGTATCATCATCCCTTGAAGTCCATATAACATTCTTTGAACATTTCTTCTCGTGTCAGAATTGTTTTCATAGATTGGCCATCTATTTATGGATGATAATTCATACTAAAGTTCAACTTAGTGCTTATAGAATATTGGATACTTTTACAAAACATAATGAAAAATCATAGATCATGATAAAATAAAATCCATAATTTTAATCCATATAGCCCCACCAAATTTTTGATATATCTCCATAAAATACGGTCATGTGATAAGACCTCTAGAATTTTGATAATATGTACTGTCTTTGTAAGAAGATCCCTGAAAATCCAATAGTACGATTTCTTCAGGTTTTCATTGGATATCCAGTGATAATGTCTATGGAATTGTATTCCCCTTTCCATGTTTTTAGGTGTAATGACTGCATCATCCCCTTATACATTTTCCTTTTATCCTTCAGAAGATGACATATTAGGAACTTTGACGCACATTCAACATTCTCCTTCTTTATATTATACCAAAAATAGTACTCTCATAGATCTTGATACATATGTGTGATCCCTCAGATAATAGAGATGGATAATCTATGTTCATTATTCATAAGCTCTTTATTTATATCTATATTGGATTGTACACATAATAATGACTCAAATATTATGAATCCTTCTTAATAAATTTTTAACTAAGAGGATTTCACATTTATAATAACTTCACCCTTTTTCAAAATTTGAACGTTGTTCCGTTGGTAATTATTTATTTTATCCATGAGGGGTAGTTGCGTAATCAATTGAGAATGGGTTTATGAGGTTCCTTTATTAATTATTCCAATGTCCATATTTTTTCCCTCTAAAAATATTGGATCCTTATCAATTCTCATCATTGATAACGTTATAGGATCATTTCTTTTTATATAATCTTCTAATTTATTTTCCTTACTAGGATGGTAGTGGAATGGGATTTCATAATCCTTGATGTTATATAACCATATTTTATGGAATATATTATCATAATTCTATGTGAATATATATCTGAGACTCTTATGATCATTATATATCTCAAACTTTACCACATAAAGATAATGCCACCATATTTTCAACATAGAGACAACTGCCAACTCTAAAGCATGTGTGAGATTTTTTTCCTTGATAATTTTCAACTACCTTAAGTTTTATGCTATCACATTATCATTATAAATTATTACACAAAAAAATAATTTCATTTAAGATAAAATGTATACCAAAAAGTGTTCCTAACTTGTTGGTAGTGTGAGTTGTAGTGTTTGAAGCAGTTTTCACTTTTAGTAGCCAAGAAAATAATTTCCCCCTTCTGGGTCAGAAAGGAAAATATTTCTGAAAACAGTGATAATTTTCTCACAAATTGTCGGTAATACCCATATAGTACAAGGATACAATGTATATTTATTATGGATATTTAATTGGGCCACACTTCTATTACCTTTTTCATTGAAGGGTCCACAATTATTACACTACTGGTGATAAGTTACCCCATAAATGGTACTTCCTCTATCCATAACTCACATTTTCTATACATTACATAAATTTTATGCCTCAATAATTTATTTACCAAAATATTCAAATACTCCCCATGCTCCTCCTTCCGTTTAGAGTATATAAAAATATCATTGTTAAATACTACCACTAATTTTTCTAGGTAATCCCTAAAGAATCTATCCATTCAGAACATGAAATATTAGGGAGAATTATGGAGTTCAAAGGGCATCACTACGAACTCATATTGTCCATAACTCATTCGAAACATATTTTTGGAAATATATTCTTTCTTCGCCGTTAATTGGTGATATCCCAATCGAAGGTCCACATTAGAGAAATACTTGTACCCACATAGTTTATCAAACAAGTCATCAATCCATGGAAGGGGAAACTTGTTCTTTATTGTGATTTTATTGAGTTCATGATAATCAATGTCATAGAGCATTGATCCATTATTCCTTTTTCTAAGAGGACTGGTGCGCCCCATGGAAAATACCTCAGGCATATAAAGCCATTTTTCATATTCTATTGTTACTACTAATTATGTTTTGACAACTCAATGGTGTATATTCTATAAGATGTATTTAATATAGTCATAGATCTTGGAATAATTTCAATTAAGAACTCACCATCCTGGTTAGAAGGAAGACAATAAAAATCTTCAAGGAACACATTAGTGTATTCCCTATAAATTTGAATGTATTAAAGCATGATTTTCTCCTTTGAATCAATAAGTTGAGCTAGATATTATTTCTCATAATAAAAAAATATCCACACTAGAGAAGATGATTTTAAGGGAGATTCATCCTCTTCCTTACAACTATACAAAAAAGTAGGATTCCTTAGGATTTGAAGAGTGATCTCCTTTCCCCAATAGTTGATGTTGGATTTGTATAAAGATATCCAATCTATGCCAAATATATCCTCAAACTCCACTAGTATAAGTCTGATGTGATTTTATAGGAAGATCAGTACAAAAACTGAATCGGGTGGATTTATATACATTAGATGAAATAAATTCTCTATTTTATATTCTCAACGATAACTCAACATTCATATTTAGAGGTGGTATTGGAATAGTTCTACTAAAATTTCAGGATATGAAATAATTAGTAGAACCATAATAAAATAGTTAATTTTTTATTCATGCATGAAAAACCATTGTACCTTTCACCACATATTTTTCAAGGTCCACATCAGTTGTTATGATAACATATGACCTTCCTTGAAACTCTGGAAGTTGTTTTTGTTCATTGAATCTAGAAACCCTTGTCTTGGGATAATGGATCACATAAACCCCGTGTTTTTTGCAGTTGAAAAATTTCACTACAAGATGAGTGTTGATATGAACCATCATTTATTCATCCAAATTTTTGGGTTTCTTTATATCCCTTCAATAATTATTAGGTAGATGACCCTCTGTTACACATTTAAAGAATCACTTGGTTCCCTTTAGATTGTTCTTGAAATTCTTCTTCCAACACTTTTGACATGTAGGATGTTGGGTTTTCATTCAATAATGGGATTTATCTATTGATTGTACCATATTAAAATCAATTTTATACCTTTTATCTCCTAACACACGAAACCACTGAATATCTCGTATCTCTATTTCAACCTTAAGGTCACAATAGAATACCTCCTCATATCGGTCAAAGTGTTTAATTACAAATTGTTTTTGTAGACTTAGATCTATTCTATGAAAGAAGAGATACCACTTTCATTTAGTGTTCATGAAAAAGTTGGAGGCATATCATGAACTATTTATATTGTTTCTCTTTTATGCCCCAACAAAATCATCTTCCTTTTTATTCAGTCTAAGGATCACTATTTTAATCTTAAGACATATATTTTGAGGAAAATATTTGTTGAAAAATATTTTCATGAATGCATCAAAATCCATGGATCAATTTTCTCCTTGGACATTCTACTTTTGATCAGAGTAGAATACTGATCATATTCCCTTTAAAATAAATAGACCACTAGTATAAATTTTTCTTTATCTAAGAACTAGATGATAGAAAATATCTTCTCAATGTAGGTAATCCATTTTTCTATGATGATACGATCAAAAGATACAGTAATGATTGGAGGAATTTTTCACATAATGGATTTGACCACAACATTCTCTTTCATAATAGAAGGAGTTAATTCAAAACAATTCAAATTAATATTCCTAAAATCATCTAATTTGTATAGTACTATCATGATGTTTTAAGATCCAATTACCATTATATTTTGAATTTTATTAGAGAAATCATCACATTTCATATGATATTTAATTTTCTCATGTGTTCTCCTATTTCCAGCCATTAACTAAAAAAATTAAAATTATAGGGATGGAATACTAAGTTAATAAGAATATAAAATAGGAAACATTGAACATATAAGTATAAACATGTAAATTGTAAGTATATCCTATATTGGGATTCCTTATGTTTTAATCTACATTATCCATGGGTATATAATTATCCCTAGGTTTTTTTACTAAAGTTAACCAGTCCTATTCTCCAAAAATAATAGTATTGTGCTCTGATACCAACTATAAAGTCATGATAATTTACACATATTATTACATGACATTAAAAATAACTAACAAACAATTACAATCAATGGATTGTAAATACTAGTGTCATTGACATATTAGGTATATAATTAGATGACATGAAACCAAAACCATGAAAACTCTTATTTAATGTGCATAAGAGCCTTGAAATTTCCTTTAGATATTAAATACACATAGGATAACCTAGGAAAATATTAACAAATGGATTATCTAAAAATCCCACTATGTGAATAAACATAAAAATAAGGCGTATCACATGGGTTAGAAGTCATGATGTGATGAAATAAAATGAAATTAAACATGAATAAACATATGGAATCATAAAATGTAGAACACATGATCATCTAATCATGGAATCATTTGAATGAGAATATAACATACAATACGACATAAACATGTGTCAAGGATAACTATGTATACTACATCACATGGTAGACTAAGTAACATATAGGAGTTAGGTTTACACCCTATCCCAACATGACGTCTCATTAGACTAAACATTACCAAATTCATTGGATTGCAAAATGGACATACCCATCATAAAATGTTCATGAATTTTTGTTCTATATGAAGAATAAACCATTACGAATAAAACTAAGGGATAACAATGGAATGAAATGAGTATTATAATTACGTCATAAGGAAAAACCAAAGGGTTTTTCATGTTAGTGTCTGTGAATGAATGGATTTAAAATATACATGAAAATTGATAAGGTAAAATATGAATATATAATGATAAATCCTGTCCAAAATAATTGAAAAAATGAAAAAATAGTGGTTAAGAAACATTAGAAATTATCCACCTTAGAGGAGTTTAATCGAAAATATCAAATATTCTTTAAAATGAAGAAATGAATAATAATTTTAATAATACAAGAAATGAAAAAGGTAATTATTCATGGTAAAAATATTTATTTATAAAAATATTGATATCTTAAAACTGATTATTGAATGTACTTGAAAATTTGTATGAAATTGGGAAGTTCCTTTTAATAGGGCTTATTTATCGAGAGTAATTAAGAAAAGAACATTTTAAAAAAATGTATTTACTGATAAAATGAAGAATAATTTAGAAAGGAATATAATTTTGGAACAAAAAAACATAATTTATCTGTATAAAATAATAATTAATAGCAATTATATTGGGGTAATGTGAGAGAAATCAGTATCCAAAGGAAAAAATAGGGGTTCAGGGAGAATCTCTTACCATATATTAAAATGTATTTTGAACTATTAATTAATGTATTGGATAATAAAATTAAATATATTAATTAATTAATTAAGAACCCCTTATACATTTATTTAATTTATTATAATTTTATTAGGTTCATTTATGTCCATTTTTTGACTCATAGTGTATAATTTCATCATTTTGGGAGTGTTTGTTTCATGGTTCATGGATAGTTCACAAGTCTGTAACTATGAATGTTTTTTTTCAAATGGAAGAAAAACTAAAGAAATAGAATAAAATTGTGTTAATTTATTTATATAAATTTATATTGTATTATATATAATTCTTTTTTTACATGAGGATAATTCTTTAGATAAAATCTTGATGAAAAATTGATTATATTATTCCGGAGGTTTTATGATCCTCACAAATTAGTATCATTTTATATAATAATATGATAATATTTTGGGTCTATAACATTAATTATGTTTTTATACACATATTATAATATTTTTAACCATAAATAATGGTTTTATTATTAACCATTAAGGTAGTAATTAGTAATAAAAACTCATCATCCATGAAGGCTTTGAATAGACACCCCATAGATGATGTTGTCTTTTTTAGAACAAAAGGAGAGGAGAAGAGACATGAGGATGGATATTATATTAATATAATAAAATTAAAAAATATATATGATAATGATTTTATAATGTTACTTTGGATAGGGTATGTGATGTAATTATAAGAAACTAAAAAAACTAACAGATAAAGAGGGAGGGTTTTACCGCTTCAGTGTTGTGTCCTGGAGAACCTCCTTAAGGCACATTAAAATGGTCTTTTGGAGTAATAATTAAGACTAAAACATGGAGAAGAGTATTTGGAAATTAATTGTTAAAAATATGACCAATATGAAATACATATACGGTGATTAGGGAAGAGGGGGTGAGGGGTGGTATTTATACTGGGAGGAGAGGGGTGTTTTTGATTATTTTATACAGTTGTTTTTTATTTTGGCTCAAGAATATCCATATTATTGATACTTTTAACTTATCATAATAAATAGGAAATGTATGTTTCAGATAATTGAAACTTTCATCATTATTGACCCAACCACTACTCAAAAATTCAATTATTAACTTAACATTTTAAGTACTGTAAATTATCGTATATCACTATTCACCAAAAAATCATTTATTATAGAAAAATAAAAATATTATTGTGAATAATTTTCGATATGTAGATTTAAAAAATGGAATCCATTTTTAAAAAAAAAATTTCTATATATTAATATTTTAATTATTAATTAAAATCATCATTTATTTAAAAAATAATGATTTTAATATTATAACATTTTTGACGACTCTTTAAAACATTAATTATGGTATCATGAAATTATATTATAATAATAAGATAATCTATTAATCTATTTTATTAATTT
Source organism: Viscum album (assembly GCA_963277665.1). Classification (NCBI taxonomy): domain Eukaryota; kingdom Viridiplantae; phylum Streptophyta; class Magnoliopsida; order Santalales; family Viscaceae; genus Viscum; species Viscum album. Next base: position 1,761,161,117 of record OY728119.1, on the reverse strand, counting down.
AATTTTTTATTTAAATCATTATATTATTTATAATATTTAAACAAAAAACTATCTTGAAAAATACGAACTCTTATTTTTTTCATTTTGAAAATATTTATTTACTTATACCTTGATATAAATTTATCATAATTTCACTTATAAGATACCTAAATTTTATTTATACTTTCATTGGTGAGGTTACTATTTTATAATCGAAATTACTATTCTAAATGGTCACCTTTATATTTCAACAATCATGTTACTATTTTATTAGAATTGGTTCCTTAATTTCTAGAAATGTCGCTTATTTCATTCATTCATCATTTATAAAGACTATATTGTGTTCCCTATGTGATTTTATGTGATTTATAAAATATGACCTAATTATAAGAAGGTAAAACTCCCTTGAAAAAATTTGGGTCATTACAAAAACATAAAAGGATTAATTAAAATTTATAACCTAAATTGAAACATAGTGACTCATAAGGTATGATATACTTATCATTTATAAGATATTGCTTATATGTTTATATGCTTCCTAGTTTTTTGTTAATTTATTCTCATATTATATTTTTATTTCTTCAAGGTAACGGTATGAAACATGATAAAACATTTCAAAAAAAAAACATTAATGGAAATGTGATGATTTCCCAAATGATATGTCTATCCTTATGGGTATGGGAGATGATAAATTCATGTTAGTTGTGGATAAAGATATGAATAATAACCTAAATCAAGTATAATTACCTATATATCCTTATAAATATAATGTTACTATCAAGTTTTCTATTTGACAAATTCATCATATCTATAGAGGATCTTATGATACCCACATCACATAACATAAGATTAACTCTATTTAGAATATATTCTCTATTATTTAATGCTAAATGAAATAGAAAACTATACTGAATTTTTAATTCATTCTGTTAGAAGTTGATCAGTGGTGGGAACTGATCAAGAATTCATATTCCAAAGTATATATTTATTCCCCATAATGGTAATACTTCAAGAAAATATTTTTAAATAAATATTTTCCCTAAACTCTACATCTTAAAGTGGTAAGGGAGTTCATTAGACTAAAGAAAAAGGAATATGGGTCTATCAAGCCATATGAGGAAAACATCCCATGAATTTAATGATATGCCTTGTATTTTATCAATATCACTAAATATAATGGGTGCCACTTATGGTTTGGAGTAAATACTTGTTTATGAAAATATTTCATGGTTTGAGGCTTTGATAATTATGAATAGTTTGTTTTTTGTGCCCTCAATGATGAGATGGTGGTTATTGAATCACAATGGTTTCATGGGGGTTCATATAAAAACTATAAAATGAAGTTTTCATTTGGATTATCCATGTATAAATCTCATCGAGCAATAAACCCCTACATAACCCTTAACAAAATTGTGGGAATAATAATCCTATAAACTATAAAAGGGAAACCTGGATATTTTTAAAATGTAGAAAAGAGGGAAAATAGCTTAATAAACACTGAAGGAAAATTAATAAGGTAACTAAATTTTTATAAGAAAATATTTTTTAGTTCAATCCTGAAACTATAGTATTGTGTTTCAAATACAAGGAACACATGTATTATGAAATCCAATTCCACAAGATAAGTGTTTTCATAGTCAATCAATGAAATCAACCTCCGTGTCGTAGAGATCCTGAAAGAAGATATGCTATCAATACTACTGATTAGGAATCAGAAAATGATTTTGTGACAGACAAGACAATAATTCATTCAATAATAGAAAATCTAAATTTTGATTATCATTAAATTAATTCTTTTACTTCTTTTAATTTCAATAGAACTATTCCCACACTACCTCAAAACATGGGAGATGTGCTATCTGTGAGAAAAAAATGGATGAAGGGTTATATATAAAGAATGTCACCCCTCTCCTATTAATTTTTATGGACTAAATCATCTGTAAATTTGTATCTTACATAGTTTAGTATTGTTATATGCTATATTGGGAATCGATTTCTTTTCCTTATTTAAATAAAAAATTAACTGTTGAGAGAGGGAGATCAGTATTCATTTCCCTAGTCATCCTCTAATTCTGTACAAGTTTAAACAAGAGGGTGAATTTCCCTCTAAACCTTATATTCAGGCATGGATACTATTACCTTATGAGGAAGCCTATCTATATCAAATTATTTAGAAAAATGAGAGAAATATTTTTTATGACATGGATATTATAAGGGATTATAGTTATATACTACTTGATGATTTTTTTCTTTCCTCTTCACTAATATTATGATTTCTCAATTGAACATATACTTATATGTCTTCCCATATAAAATATTCCTTACTGAATTACTATTGTTGAGTTGGAAGAGAAGAAAAAAATCATAGAAAAATCATGAAAATGAGATTACATATCCAACTACTTCGCCAAAGGGTTTGTCGATCCTCTTGATCATAAAGAAGGATGGGAAAATACACCTCTGTATTGATTATAATGAACTCAAAAAAACATGATAAACAACACATATCCCATGGAATTTATAGATGAATTTTTCAAATAACAATGTGGGGCCTAAAATTTCTCTAAGGTGGGCCTTCAATCAATATATCATCACTTAATGGAGAACATGTAAAATAATACCAAAACATCTTTTTGAATATGTTATAGACACTACAAGTTCATAATGATTAATTTTAGAAATAATAAGGATATATTAATATTCCTGGACATAATTAATAGTTCCTCTAGAGATTTCCTAAAAAAACCATACTATTTTAAGATGATAGTATTATATAATCTAAAATAAATGAGGATCTTTTAATGAATTTGAATAATATTCTAATGAAATTATGAAATGAGAACCTATATGATAAGGACAATAAAATTGATTTTTGGATGAAATAATTATAATTCTTATGGAATATTCTAACCAGTGAAGGGATATCTATGGACCCTTTTAAGACAAAGGTATTAAGAAGTGTCCTAGATGAACCTCTGTAATTGAAGTATATTTTTTCCATACACTAGCTTGGTATTATAGATGATTTTTAGAAAACATATAAGTATTTTTAAACCCACTAAAAAATATTAATCATAAGGTTTTAATTAATATCAAGACAAGTGAATGAAAATATAGATATAAGGAGTAGAAAAATAGGTTTATCACAACACCAATACTCATACTTCCTTTAAGTGGGGAAGTATTTTGTGTATACAATGATGATTCAAAAAAGGTTTTATATTGTGTACAATTAAAAAAATGAAAATGTGATATTATACACTTCAAGGAAGGTAATACATCCTAATAAGAACTACCCATGTAACACCCCAAGCATCCACGGTATGTTTCCCTTTGAATAATGTAGTAGCTTGCGTTGTATGCAACTTGGAGTTTTAACACACCAAGACTAATCAAACTTGTCGTTATAAATAGTAATAATTTTTTTTTGAAATTTTAAAATTTATATTTTCAAAATGGACTTTATTTTTGAATTTGGAATTTCAAAATTATCTAAGGGTGAGTTTTAGGTACTTTTTGGAAAACATACTGTTTTTTATGAATAGTGAAAAATATTTTATTTTAATTAAAAACAATATTATTAATCACAATAATTTATTATGTTAAATTATACATTTGACTAGTTTTAAAGTATCATTAGAATATATTTTAAACATTTAATATGATTTAGGTCGTTGTATGTAGTTTTATATTTAAACTGGACATAAACAAGTGTCAATCTTTTGATAGTTATTATTTTTTTTAAACACGCTTTTTGTTTTTGACAACGGAAATTAATTTTAAATAATTTCTTCCACTTATGTGTTTTGAATTTGAAAAAATGGATTCCATATTTGGAATCAAGAGGTACAAATTGTGTAAATATTTAACTTTTATTTTTACACATTATGAATAATTACTTCGGTAAATATTTTATTTTCCATGGTTAAAGGGTAAATCCCGCAAATATGGGTAAAAAATAATATTATATTAATATTAAATTATCCTAACATGTTTTCTATTTCTATTTATTGATACATTCCCGACCATGGTCATCCTTGGGTCTATTTTGTGGCCCCATGATGCCACTTTAGAGTGATAACGACACTTTATATTAATTAATTTAATATAAAAGACAAAATGACATAAACATATATCTTTTTGTAAAACAATTTTCAAATGGGGCTATATAAATTATATTTTAGACTATAAATAATAATTATTAAGATAAAATATTTCCTAAATAATTTTATTTTATTTATAATTTTTAGACATTAAATAATTAAATTTATGTATGACATAATGGTTATGATGTAATTAACTTATTAATGAAAGAATCAAATAAATGGTTTTATAAATATTAAAATAAATATAATATCATTGTTTTTATGACATCCAAAAATTTTATAGGTGAATATGACATGTTAGGGTTGATTTAATGTATTTGGTTTGAATTAATCAAGTTGTTATGTCTTTCAAAAAAAACAAAATACTAAATAGTGTCAAAATTGACAGAAATTAGTTTTTAAAACTAATATTATATTATTAAATAATATAATAGTCCTAAAAATCCATGGATCTACTAAAGAACTTATATAATGACAGTTATATCATTAATGAACCACTTGAGGTTCGTTTGGAAATTCATAGCAAGTCTGTTAACCCATTTTTAAATAATACAATAATACATGGTAAAAGTTAAACTATTTCTCTAAGAGTTCAATCTAAAAGATAATGTTAATATGGTGAACCAAATCTATCTAAAACCTATTAGTGGAAATGTTTTTGACCCATTCCCACATTATCCACGAAATATATTAATTTTGAGCCATTGGAAACTGAAAATTATTTTATTATAAAATAATATTTCAATCTTTTTTTAAGGATCCCGTCACCTCTCTTATAGAATGGCACTTCCCCTTCTCTCAAAATCACACCTCCATATCCTTTTGGATCCTCCAAACCCTACCCACATATCCTCCCGATTTCCATCACTTTAACCTAGATGCCTTATTTTGTTAAGAAATCCAACCTAAAGAGCCCTTTTGGTCAACTCAAATGGAAACACCTGAAGAAGAGGTAATAATTTCACCACCCTCATTCAAGTTCTTTTCTGGTTCCACTTCCTCTTTCTTTTGTTGTTTCCATTATAAAATAATATCTCTATTATATTCTATATAATTTCATTTTATTATAAAAAATTTACAACTGTATTCATTATTATATCCATCGTATGAATGGCAAAGTCAGCATATGCGCATACGTACGACTTACCGTCTCCACATCGTGGTGTAGTTTGTTATTCAAACAATTCATTATTTGGATGTGTTTAATAATGAGTATAACTGATGTAAATAATAAATATAACATGTTAATTATTCTTTATATATGATATACCATCCAATTAAAAATTATTTAACCATCAATATAATGATATTGTCGCTCGTGCGTACGTACGGATTACCGTCTCCACGAACATGATGAGATTCATTCCCCATCGTAAAAATTCAGAAATAATTTTCATCTTATGGTTAAAAATAATTTTTTTTAACTTAATATAATTCTAGATAAGAATATAATACATCCTATCCATAACAAACATAGCTTACGTAATCGATCATATAAAGGAAAACAGATCAGTTCACACCTGAAATGAAGATACTACTAAAGTATTATTAACAAAGAAATATTATAAGATCATTTATGATATCATATATTTGTATATAGTTATTTTATAATTTAATAACAATGTATTAACTATTATATAATAGGTTAAGATACCATCGAATAATGAAAATCACAAGGTAATGGTTAATTTCACAATCTCTTTATTATCCGAGGTTGTTTTTTCGTAAGAATCTATTGGGACCTATTTATCATCCACATCTGTGGTTTCATAAATATGTAATTCAAAACATTTTTATTATTTACTATACTATGATTTAAATTCATTTATACACTTATTTGACCATATATGTTTTTAATGGAATCATTCTATTGTTTTCCAAACAAGGTACATTATGACCTTTTCGACAAAATTATGGTAAGAATGTATTTTTTATCTTATATGGTGGGTGCGGCTATTTTCAACCATTATATCATCTTCGAAGATTCCCATACATGATTATAGTAATATTTTTAAAATATATGTTTTCTTTTATAATTATATGAATTTTAAATGATTTTAAAATAGAAAGAGATATTTCTCATAAAACGGTTTTTATTTCATCTATGTCAACGCCCATTGATAGATTTTTCACTTTTTAGAAGTTAATTTATTATGATACAAAACATCCATATTATATTGAAGGTTTAAGGATTTTTTTGAATGTGGATGTGTTATTTTTACACAATTCATGGTTTATGGATAAAGTATTTACATTTCTTATGTTAGTTTTAATATGAATGATTATGTTATGTTTAAATCTTTTCATATGAGGAATGCATTAGACTTAGTAAGTGATGGGTGGAGCCTGCTATATCTCCTCGATGCATCATTAGGTCTCATGAGACAAACTATTGTCTTGGCAGAAGGCCTTGAAAAAATCTTATTCGTAGTTTTGGCACAAGGCCTTAACTATGTGGTTAGGAAGTCTGGATTATGCATTCCATCATTATGAATGTGGCTATTGATATTTCATGTGATTATTCAACTTGTAGAATATATATTTGATTATGTAAATGAAATTATTTGATTTTATCTTTTCCATATTATTATGATGTTTATGATTAAAAGGATTTTGTTTTTGTCTTATACATTTCCTTAAATGATTATGCTTATTTATTAAAGTTTCCTCTGTATTGTTATCCTTATTAAGAATATGAGCTCTGCCCTTTCTATGTTTTATATTTCCCAGGATGTGAAGAAGTATTTTATGATTCAACTGCAAGGATATTCTATGGTTATAAGTGTTTTCAAAAGTAGACAAAATGTTGTTGATGTTTTTATTTCATGACGTCATGTAAAACTTATGAATGTATTTAGTACTTCCAAGGTTATTAAATAGATCGATCTTTCAGGTCATGATTCCTTGTATCATGCCAATGTTATGTAATAATTCACAAACTATGGGTAACTGGGGTTGGGTCATTACAGTTGGTATCATAGGAAGTTTAGTACAATCCTTGGAAGCTAGATTTAGAAAAACTCTGATTAGAGAACATTACCCTATGATACACTTTTATGATTAGTATAGAAGAACATCCTAGAATTTTGGTAACGTAGATATTCAGTGAGTTTTCCATGAAACTCATCCCTGTCTATATACGAGTAGGTAGAGGTGGCTCGGGCAAAGATGCGCCTAGGTGTAAAACCTGAAAACACCACTTTGAGCTATACTCGAACGAGAACTGGTGAATGACAACTTGCCTTGTTGCACTCTTGGTTAAGAAACTCCTGGGGGATATGCTTAGGATAATTCTCATTTTCTTTACAAACCATCATGAATGGTTTATGAGTATATACATCCATAGATAAAACATTTTTTATTAAGTATTATATCCACAAACTATTCAATTTATGCTAAATATTTTACAAGTTTGTAATTATGTATTTCTATTCATAAATTAATCTAGTATATACCATTGTTTAGAAATGGTGTCTTTTTAAAATGGGGCATAGTGGAATGAATGGAAACCATATCAACCCATGTAATCCATGTAAGGATTTCATTCATACTCAAGATAATTATAGTGGATCTGGTGATGAAACTGGTGCTGATATGTTTATCACCTTACTAGACTACTCACTCGGGTTATGAATAATAACCTTACCCATATGGAGCACCCTATTACACAACATAGAGGATCAATGTTATACAGATTCATGAGGAAACAAAAACCAACATACAATTGGAATACAAATCCATTAGTATCTGAGCAATGGATAAGTTCCTTAGAGAAAATATTTCATGCTTTTTGGAGTAACAAAATGGAAAATGTTTTCATGGTAGTTTATTGCCTCACGGGAGATGCAAACCAATGGTGGTCATTAATACAAAACACAATGTAAGATTAAGAAGTATAAAACATGGAAATAAGGGATTTAAATGTGAATTTCTATTAAAAAAAAGTTTCCTTGTGCCCATCTAGTGGATATGGAATGACAATTTCTGAGTCTGAGGAAACAATGAGGATGGGAATGATGCAATGTATGAGGCAAAATTTACAAGTTCAGCAAGCCATGAAGCAGATTATATAGGTAACCCAAGGAGTTACATTGATCAATTCTTTGATGGGTTAATGTAGTTTCTGTATCTAGCATTAGTCTCACAATACTTAAAAACGTACGAAGATATTGGCTCATGCACTATCAAGACAGAAAATGAATTCTCTATGTCTGACTACTTCAATGAAAAGAAAGAGAAGAAGAGATGTACTGAACACTCTGGAAATGGAATTAAGGGGTTGAAGGGAAAATTTTAATATCCATCCTACAATAAATGTTTGAAGAAACACCTCGGTACTGGCATTAAGGGAATGGGAGTCTGTTACATGTGTGGTGAAAAAGGCCATCAATTTTGTGATTGTAAGGGGAAGAAAGAGGCAGTCAATGTTGAATGCTATAATTGTAGAGAAAAGGGTCATTGTGAAAATGAATTCCCATAGCGCCAAGGGAACTTAATTCAGAAAAATCCAAGGCAGAAGGCCAAGCATATGTGATCACTACTGCTGAGGTTGAACCTCTGAAAGACATTGTGGCAGGTAATTTAATGGTATCCTCAAGTTTATCAAATGATTTATTTGATTCTAGATCATCACATTGTTTCATATCTTCCCAGTTTTCTATGAAAATTAGATATTTTCAATTTGACTTAACAAGGTATTTTTCAGTAAAAACATCAAAGGGAAGTATAATCACAACAATGTTTTGTGAATCAATTACCATTAGAGCATATAAATGTTCTTTATTTTCTGATCTCATCGTCATACCCATTATTATGTTTGATATAATCCTTGGTATGGATTTTATTTCAATCCAAGATGAAAATATTTATTTTACAAAGAAAGAGGTTACAAATTTCGATGATGATAAGGAGTAACTTTTCTATAGAATAGAAAAATCACCACACGATTCTTATCAAGATCCCCCCCCCCCCCCGCAACTCTACTAAATTCAATTATTGGGGTGGAAGAGAATGAAATTACTATGGGTGAGGAAAATAATGTTCAAATAGAGGATGTAATTATTGTGCATGAATATTTTGATCTTTTTCTGGAGGATTTACCAAGACATTCTACAGAGCGAGAAATTGAATTTTCATTGATTCAATTCATAGTTCAAGGCCCATATCGAAGACCCCTTATAAAATGGCCACCAAATAAATAGTGGAACTAAAAAACAACTAGAGGAATTGGGTAATAAGGGATTTATTCACCCTAGGGTTTCCCTATGGTGATCCCCTATTATTTTTGTTAATAATAAAGATGGATCTATGAGGTTGTGCATTGACTACATGGAGATCAATTCTATAACAATATAGAACTAGTATCCCAAACCATGCATTAATGGATTATTCGACCAACCTCATGGAGATTAGTATTTTTCAAAGATTTATCTTTGATCTAGATATGATCAGCTATGTGTAAAGAAGGAAGACATTTTGAAAAAAACATTTCGAACTATGTACAATCATTACGAGTTTACATTAATGCCTTTTGGATTGACTAATGCACCCTCTTTCTTCATGGATCTAAGGAATATATTTTTCAAGTAATATCTTGATATCGTGTAGTGTTATTTATTGATGATAGTTTGGTATACTCAAAAAGATAGAATGATCATTAAAATCACTTATGCATTATTCTATGGACTCTTAGAAGAAATGAATTATAAGGTAAATTTAGCAAATGTGAATTTTGGATTCTGGAGATTTCTTTTCATGGCCATATTTTCTATAAGGATGTAATCTCTTTTGATCCTTCAAAGACCAAGGCAATCCAAGAAAGGCCACCACTGATGAGTATAACTATGGTATGCAATTTTATTGGTTTAGTAGGTTATTATCGATGTTTTTTTCCAGAGTTTTTCTTATTTGGCTAACCCATTAACCAAGCCAACACATAAAGGGGTATAATTTGTTTGGACAAAAGTGTGTGAAGAATGTTTTGAAGAAATGAAGAGAATAATATTTAATTCTTCTATGTCAACACTATCATCGGGAAATTATAGGTTTGTTATTTATAGTGATGCTTAAAAGAAAGGACTTGGTTGTGTCCTTATTCAGAATGATAGAGTTATTGACTATGCATCACAACAGCTAAACATTCAGGAAAAAAAGTATCCTACTCATGATCTTTAGTTAGCAGCTGTAATCTTTGCTCTGACTATATGGAGACACTATCTCTATCGTGAAAAATGTGAGATTTCTAATGATCACAAAATATTGAATTATATTTTCTCACAAAAAAACTCAACATGAGGTAAATATTATGTCTTGAACTACTAAATGATTATGATTTCACTATAAACTACCACCCGGGGAAGGAAAATAAGGTGGAGATGCTTTGAGTGGAAATGATCATGGGGTTATGAACAATATGAGTGTTTAAAGGGATCCTATTTTCATGGATCTAGTAAATATTGATATGGGAATAACCATGGAAGGTGAAACATCCATACTTCTTCAAATGGTTTCCAAACCTTATTTACTAGAAAGGATAAAGAGTTCTCATACTGATGATAAGAAGTTTCAAAAAAAGATTACAGTTTTGAATGATGGGATATTGAGTGAAATTATATCTGAAGATGGAATATTAAAATTTGGGAAGAGAGATTCCATTACAAACATACCATATCTAAAAAGGGAATTGTAGGATAATGCTCATAGCTCCAATTTCTCTATACACCCTCGGAGAACCAGGATGTATGGCAATTTGAAAGAACAATTTTGGTGGGACAACATAAAGAGAGAGATTGCTGATTTTGTGTCAAGAAGTATGGTTTCTCATTAATTGAAAGCTATAAGGCAACAACCAAGAGGAGTCATGAAAACTCATCCAATACCAGAGTGGAAATGGGATAATATTTCGATGGACTTTGTAATGGGGATACCATATACTCCTAGAAAGAGTGATGAAATATGGGTCATTGTTGATCGTCTTACCAAGTCAACACATTTTCTTGCTATAAGAGTAGATTTACCACTTGAACATATGGAAGGAATATATATTAATGAAAATTTAATACTACATAGAGTACTCTATCGATTGTTTCTGATCATGATCCCCATTTTACATCATGATTCTAGAAAAGTCATCAGAAAGCCCTGGATTCTGAACTTCATTGGCACACTACCTACCACCATCAAACCGATGGACAATCAGAACAGACTATTCAAACTATAGAACACATGTTTAGATCCTTCTCACATAACTTTCAAGGTATGTGGGATCAATATTTACGCCTTTTACAATTTTCCTATAATAATAGATTTCTTTAAAATATTCGGATGGCACCATATGAAGCATTATATGGAAAGATATGTCGCACACCAACTTGATGGGATGATGTTGGTGAAAGTAAACTAATAGTCCCATAAATTTTTGAGGAAACTATGGAAAAATTGAAGATTATCCAACCCACAACAAAGTATCTCAATGTAGTCAAAAGAGAAATGCCAATTACTAAAGGATGAATTTGGAATTTTAATATAAGATCATGTTTTCTTGAATGTTATCCATGGAAGGGTGTTATACATTTCGGTAAGAAGGGTAAATTGAGTCCCAGGTACATCAGACCTTTTGAAATTCTAGAACAAATTGGATTTGTGCCTTATCATTTGGCAATTCCTTCAAGACTCTCCAATGATCATGATGTGTTCCACATATCACTGTTGAGAAAATACAAGCCTCATCCAACAAATTTACTCACCTATGAGGAAATTTAACTTGAACTCGATCTATTTTATTTTGATGTGCCTATAAAAAATCTTGATACCAGAGAACAAGTGCTGAGATACTGGATGACTCAGCTGGTAAAAGTTTTATTAAGAAACCATAAGATGAAGATGCAATGTGGGAACATGAGGAAATTTTGATAAAGAACCACTAGAATCTATTTATGCAATAATATTCTAGAAATTTTGAGGATTAAATTATTGTAAAGATGATAGAATGTAACACCCAAAGCTTCTATGGTATGTTTCCCATTGAATAATGCAGCAGCATGCGTTGTACACAACTTGGAGTTTTTACACACCATGACTAATAAAACTAGCCATTATAAATAGTAATAATTACTTTATGAAATTCTATAAATATTATTTTTCAAAATGGACTTCATTTTTGATTTTGGAATACCGAAATCATCTTAGAGAAAAATTTTGGTACTTTTTAAAAAAAAATCTATTTTGGATGAATAGTGAAAAATACTAAATATTAATTAAAATCCATTTTTTAATCAAAATAATTATTATTGATAAATTGTACATTTTAGTGGTTTTAAAGTATAATTAGATTATATTTTTATCATTAAATATAATTTAGGACATTTTATTTAATTTCACATTTAAACAGGACATAAACAAGTGCCAATCTTTTAATAGTTATTATTTTTTAAAAACACTCTTTTTGTTTTGACAACGGGAATTAATTTTATATTAATTTTTTCCTCTTTGATGTTTTGAATTTGGAAAAGTGGATTCCATATTTGGAATCAAGAGGTCCAAATTTTGTTAATAAGTATGTTTTACTTTTAGACATTATAAAAAATCACTTCGGTATACATTTTATTTAGCATGGTTAAAGGGTAAATCTAATAAATAAGAGTAATAAATAATATTATAATAATATTAAATTACACTAACATATGAATTATTTCTTTTGGTTGATACATGTTCGACCATGGTCATCCTTGGGTCGATTTGGGGACCCCATGGAGCCACTTGAGAGTGATAATGACATATTATATATATTAATTTAATGTAAAGACAAAAATGACACAAACATGAGTCTTTTAGTTATTTTTTTAAATGGGGTTATATAAGTTATATTTTAGAATATAAATACTCATTAAATATCAAAAAATATTTCCTACATACTTTTTTATTGTAATAATTAGATATTAAATAATCAAATTTATTTATGACACAATGGTGATGTAGTAATTGCCTTATTAATGAAAGAAACAAATAAATGTTATTATAAATATTAATATAAATATAATTTCAAAGTTTTTATGACATCCAAGAATTTTATATGTGAATAAGACATGTTAGGGTTGATTCAATGTATTTTTTCGAAGTAATATATCTGTGACGACATTCACAAAACCAAATACTAAATAGTGTCAAAATTGACATAAATGAGTTTTTAAAACAAATATTATATTATTAAATTATATAATTGTCCTAAAAATATAAGGTTCTAACAAAGAACTTATATAATGATATGAATATCATTAAATACCGATTTTATGTTCTCTTTTCATTTTATAGTAAGTTTATTAAGCAAATAATACAATAATACAAGAATATATGGTAAAAGTTAAACTATTTAACTATGAGTTAAATCTAAAAGATAAGATTAATATGGTGACCCAAACCTCTCTATAACCTATTGGTTGAGATTTTTTCGACCCATATTCACTTTATCCACAAAATAAATCATTTTGGATCCATTATAAACCTAAATTTATTTTATTATAAATTAATACATCAATCTTTTCTTAAGGTGCCCCTCACCTCTCATATAAATGGGAACTTCCCCTTTTCTAAAAATCACACCTATAAAGACATTTTTATAGGCCAATACCTATCCAAATATCCTACCAGTTTCTCTAACATAAACCTAGGGGCCTTAGTTTTATCATAAAGCCCTTATAAATAGCCCTTTTGATCAACTTAAAAAGAAACACCTGAAGAAGAGGTAATAATTCCACTACCCTCTTTCATGTTTTTATCTTCTTCCACATCCTATTTCATTGTTGTTTCCATTATAAAATAATAACCCCATTATATTATATATACAATGAAATTATTTTAAAAATGGTATTTAAAAACCTAGATCTTCGTTTCAGGTATGTTTCTCCTTTTGTGGTCGTTTTTGACAAAAAGTGGAAAATATGGAAATTTTCAAATTACACGTGTAATTTGAAGGCGCGCCAGGCCATGGGTTGGCCGTGTCCAGGCCACACACACGGTGTAGGGGTGATATCGAGTCTTCTTAAAGAATAGTATGGAAAAGAAATGTACACACCCTATACCCCATAAGTACACGCCATGTAGTTTCTTTTTTTCCTTAAACTGACCGCGGTCGTGCCTAATCGAAAGAAATACTTTCTTCTCCAGTTTCTTCGACCGATAGTGACCCTTATGGACATTAACGTCCTCCAAACCCATTATCCTCTATCTATTTTCATAATCGACTGCCGTCAACATCATTGGAACCGCAACGGTGAGCTCATCCTTCTTCTTGATTTTCATTACATGATTTTCCCTCTTTCTCAATATATTAGGGCATGAACGTTTTGTGTGTTTTTATAGATCTACGCCATTATAAGAAGAATCAATACTCATGGTAAAAGTATATTGATCTCCTAGAATCCAGGTAGGTGGTTTGTTCCTTACCGTTCGATGTCTTTTAGTTTTATGTGCAAATTCCACCAATACCCGTGAACGGGGTATTGCGTGTTTACCATTTTTCCCCTATTGTTTTCCTACCTTGCGTGTTTTCTTGTGTAAAGGTAATTTGATCTTGGTTGTGGATAATTTCTATTCTTGGATGTTTTTCCCATTCCTTGTTCTAGTTATGATCTTTGGGTTTGGTAGCCTTTTTCCATTATACCTGTTTTCCATGCCTTGTGACCGTAGGATGAAATGATTTTCTTGACATGATTGTTATTCCGTATAATAGTTAGCCAAGTTTATCTTTAGGTGTACATTGTCCTTATAGCATTTTTATGCCCTGAATGGAATGAGACCGTGAGAACCTGGTGCTATAGACTATAAGGGATAGTCCGAGTGAGCTTCATAGAGAGTCTCGAATATTATTGACTGCAGGAGGGTAGACCGAGTGAGCTTCCTCAGAGAGTCTTGGACATTATATACTATAGGGGATAAACCAAGTGAGATTCCTAGAGACTCTATGATATTATAGACTATAGGACGGTAGACCGAGTGAGCTTCCTCAGAGAGTGTTTAATTTTTTTGAATTACATTAAAACCATTCCAGGATAGAGACGGAATTGACTAAGTGAGATTCCTTAGAGAGTCTGTGATAGACCAGAGACTATAAGAGGATTGACCGAGTGAGATCCTCAGAGAGTTTCTAGACCTTGGTGATATAAGAGGGTTATACTGTGTGATATTCCTCATAAAGTCCCTGAATACCCAAGACTATAAGGAGAATTGACCAAGCGAGCTTCCCTAGAGAGTCTTATAATTTCGTATGTCCAAACTAGAGGGGTTGGGCTAAGTGTACTGCCTAGAGGGTTTTTGGTACTTCTTGGATTAGACCAGAGAGGTTGGCTGCGAGTACTTACCATAGGGGTTCCTATTGTGGTTAGCAGTTTGCTTCACTACTACTTGTTGACCTATGGATTGATTACTGTTGTATATCATTCTGTTACTGCTTATTGATTACTGCCTGCTGTTTACGGTTACTATTTACTACTTATTGTACTATTACCTTCCATATAATCATTGACTGATAAGCACAAATCATCAGGTAGTTACCTAGTGGGATTTTTTCTCACACCCTGTTTGGTCCATGATTTTGGGCCAAAACAGACTATGTTGTTGCAGGTATAGAAAAGGACAAGCGCCCTTCGACTTTGGGTACATGATTACTTTGGAGTAGGAGAGCATGGGACCAAGCATAGGCTTGCAATGTAGAGGAGCTATTTATCTTTTCTTTTGTACTTGTGTTTGGAAATGATTGTATTTCTAGAATTGTGACATGTTTGGCTATTTTCCTATATATGTATCATGCATCATTTTATATATACATATGTGATGTAGTGGTTTATTGATTTAGTCTGTTGTTGTTTAGTTGTGCACTGTTGTTGGATATTTACTACTATCGCTATTGCATGTTTTGTTTACTTCTGCTATGTACTCTTCCAATGTGGGCATAGATTCCCCACTATTACACCCAAGCCCCTCACTGCTAGTCGTCAGCCTCTGGAATTTGGGTAAATGCACTAGAGGCCATGTGACCAACCGGGTACGGGGCACCTCTGGGTGGATTATGGATCCAGGACATTACAAAGTGGTATCAAAGGAATTATTTTCTCTTGATTTACTATTTCAATAATTTATCCAGGGATAGGATGGATTCAGTACTTGGTAATAAGATGTGCCCTAGAGTAGCTAACCCATTTACAAGGAAAATCCATCCTACCTCGTTTATTGTAGTTTTCTGGTTTTGCGATTTTACGGTTGATATGGTTTCTCCTATAGTGATTCACATTACCTGTGTTGTTATTGTTGTTGATTTTGATAATCTATTTCTGCTGCAACTTGATGAGATGAGGGTATGCCATCTCATGCATCATATAGGCACTTGTTATAAATCACATGCAATTCATTCTTTCCATGCCATCTATGGTGCATTAGTGATTGCATGTTTTTGTGATAGATGTTGTGTAGATTATGCATGCTGTTGTGATAGCTACTTTGATAGAATCTATGAAGTTTTATAGAGAAATTTTTTGTATTGTTCCTTGCTTAAATGAATGCAACATTTTTGTTCTGGAGGTTTTATGGTCTCCCATGAATTCGAACGTGGTGGATCATTGAATTGTTTCCCTTCTATGTTGATATTTTGGAGATGCCAAGCTTTGATTCGTGGGGAGAATGGGCCCTCAAAGTTCGTAATTTGGCACCTTCATTCTTGTTTTTTAGTGTTTTATGGGCTTCAGTGCAGTTTCTGAGCTACTTACCATAAAAACCCAGAATACACGGCATGTACATTATGACTACACTCCCTATAGTTTTCAAACCGTGTCACTGACTGTGTGAGCAGTAACATGGTCCTATGAAATGCCTTCAGGAACACGCCATGTACGGGTGGTACACGCCGTGTAGTAGCGATCCGTGTACCCTGCCGTGTCACTAACAATATGGGTCGGGGAATCTCGTGTAGTAAACACCGTGTTTTGTACGAACACAAAATGTATCCTTGTTCTAGGTACCTGACCATGTCACGAACAACATGGGTCATTGTTATCTTCTAATATACACGCCGTTGTTTTTTCAGAACATGTTGTGTAAGGGTCAGCCATGTAGCCGGCCATGTAACTAACAAGACGGTTTGTTGAAACCTTTTCTAGTACACGTCGTGTCCTTGGGGAACATGCCATGTAGTATAGGTTTAAGAACACCATATGAGATAGCCGTGTAAGGAGACTCAGGTAGGGGAACAGAGTTCAATTACACGCCGTGTGTGAGGACAACACTCCATGTATTCTAGAATGTTACATGACCGGAGGTGTAAGGAGTACACACCCAT
Organism: Viscum album; assembly: GCA_963277665.1. NCBI lineage: Eukaryota > Viridiplantae > Streptophyta > Magnoliopsida > Santalales > Viscaceae > Viscum > Viscum album. The sequence continues at coordinate 1,761,143,708 of OY728119.1, read as the reverse complement.
GTGAATGGCCTTAAGGAAAACACCATGTAGTTTTATACATTTTGTGTAGTCTTATTTAGTAAACTTGAGTGCTTCTTTCTCTCATTCCTGTTTTATACTCTTGTGTTCTCTGTCCTTGATAATCCTGATCTAAGGTGTGATTTTGATCTTTCAGAGCTATGCCTCTGAGACGTCCTCCGGTTGAACGTCATCATCCAACTGACAGTGATCGCACATAAGATATGTCCGATCAGGGACCTCATGAACATCCTCCTGTTGTGACAGCCATGGAACCAGCATTTATACCTGTTGTAGGCGCCGATTCACATTTCATGGTGGACTTCTTGAGGATGATGTAGACCTTTTAGGGAGCACCACCTCCTACCCCGTCGATGGCTGAGTTGACACGGGTTTTCCATCAGTAGCATCCTCCTACATTCTCAGGGGATTGAGGACCCCAGGCTGCAGAGTCGTGGTTAGAGGTTACACTGACGATCTTCGAGCATCTGGAGATACCTGCAGAGAAAAGGGTAAATTTTGCTACATATAAGCTCCGAGACACCGCCAAGAGATGGTGGCATGTGATCTCACAGTCATGGAACCAACATAGTATGAATTGGGATGGGTTTTGCCGCATCTTCTATGATTACTTCTATCCAGAGACCTTGAGGGCTGACCGAGCCCGTGAGTTTGTGAGTCTCTAGTAGGGTATTCTTTCTGTTATGGAGTACTCATCTTGCTTTACCGAGCTTCAGCACTTCACACCGATTCTAAAAGCGGACTAGTTGTTCCTTACCAAGTAGTTTGAGGATGGTCGCAGGCAGGTGATCTGTTCCCAGGTGAATATCTTCTAGTTGACTTCAGTATCATCTATCATCAACCAGGCGCTAATCACTGAGTGCAATCTGAGGGATTCTGTAGTAGTGATCCAGGGAGGTTCGACCTCCATAGTTAGTGTTCCTCCTTCTGCTTGCAGGAAGCATTGCGGGGAGCTGTCTCAAGGAGATCAGAGTAGGGGGAATGTATCTTCCGGTAGCCAGGTTGTATGCTACCACTGTGGTAGGAGTGGGAATACTAGGCCTCAGTGATAGAGAGACCTGACAGAGTGCCGATCTTGTGGAAATAGGGGCCATCTTCACCATTTTTGTCAGATCTTCTCGCCTATATCTGGTGGAAGGGGTTCTTCTATGACCCTGCGTACAAGATATATATCTCCAGTTTCTCACCAGTCTTGGAACTGGAGTTCTTCTGTCCATTCAAGCCGAGGTGGAGGTCGCAACCATGGTAGTCAGTCACCAGGATACCATCGACAGCAGAGTGGATCAGCTCAAAGTGGTCAGCCTGGGGCGTAGGGTCGCAGTACATACTAAACTTTTGCTATTGAGCAGAGCCTTCAGGATCAGGATCTCAGACCTTCTATAGTTCGAGGTACGATATTAGTTGCCTCTTTTTTATCTTCATCCCATCTCGATAATAGACCTTCTCATAGCTTTATCTATATTATTGTTTGGGAGATCCTTGGGCTCTGTATCATTTCGTCTGCCGACATGTTGACTCTTGATACACCGTTGGGAATGAGGACATCTAGCATACATTAGTGCATAGAGTTCCCTCTTGAGGTTCCAGGGTGTTGCTTATTATGGGACCTCTATGTTCTATAGATGATAGGATATGATGTCATTCTTGATATAGACTGGTTAGTTCCGTTCTAGGAATTCATCGATTTCTATAACCGGAGGGTGAGTTTCGTATCACTAGGGGCATGATCTTTTCATCATAGAGGCGAGTTGGATTTCCATATGGGTGGAGCTGGACCAGAGCATAATGGACTAGGAGGAGTTACAGACAAGATTTCCAGTCATTATCTGGATGACTAGGGGTCTTCACAGTTAGACTTTCCTCCAGTGGTGGATCGTTTTATAAATGTTTTCCCAGAGGACTTTTCAGGTTTTCCTCTGGAGCATGTGGTAGACTTCTCGATTGGGCTCGTGCCAGGAGTAGAACCGGTGTCCATTCCTCATTATTGGATGGCTACACCTGAGTTGAAGGGGCCAAGAAGAAGTTGGAGGAGTTGAAGGAAAAGGGTTTCATTCGACCTAGTACTTCTCCTTGGGGTTCGCCTGTCCTGTTTGTGAAGAAGGAAGATGACACACTTAGGCATTATGTGGATTATTGGAAGCTGATTAAGTTGACGGTAAATAACCAATATCCTTTGACGAGGATCGATGACTTTTTTTATCATCTTTGAGGAGCCTGGGTGTTCTCGAAGATATATTTGAGGTCAAGTTACCATCAGTTGCACATTAGACCATTATATATAACTCTTACTTCCTTCAAGATATGGTATGGTATATACGAGTATACAGTAATGCCGTTTGGTCTCCCAAATGCACCTGAAGTTTTCATGGAACTGATGAACCGAGTGTTCCATCCATACCTGTATTCCTTTGTGGTTGTTTTCATGGATGACATCTTGGTGTACTCTCATACTCGACCCAACCGTGCTACCCATCTTGTGATCGTTCTGAGTACAATGAGGGAGAATCAGTTATATGTTACGCTCTCGAAATTCCACTTATCGATGGACCAGATTCTCTTCTTGGGTCACGTTATCTCAGAGGTAAGAGTATCAGTAGACCTAGAGAAAGTGAGAGCTATAGTTTCCTGGGAGCAGCTGAAGAATGTATTTGAGGTGCGGAGTTTTCTCGGGCTGGCTGGATAATACAAGCATTTCATATAAGACTTTTCATTCCTTGCAGCACCGCTGACAGGTCTGACCACGAATGGTTCAAAGTTCTTGTGGTCAGATTCTTTTGAGACATCATTTCAGTAGCTGGAAGGGATGTTGACATCAGCACTGATATGAGTCTTGCAAGAGCTGGGAAATAGATATATTGTTTACTACGATGCATCCGGTATCGGACTGGGAGTTGTGGTTATGGAGGGAGATAGAGTCGTTGCGTATGGGTCTTGGCAGTAGAGGCCACACGAGAAGAACTACTCGACACACGATCTGGAGTTGGCAGTTGTTGTTCATGCCTTATGTTGTTGGAGACACTACCTGCTGGGAGATCCCTTTTTGTTTTTCACCAACCACAAGAGTATCAAGTACATCTTCAATCCGCGTGATCTGAATCTGAGACAGCGTAGGTGGGTCAAGTATCTTCATTCCTTCGACTTTGAGCTTGCTTATACGCCAGGAAAGGGCCACACAGTTGCTGATGCATTGAGCTTGAGAACTCATATTCAAGTAGTTCAGGAGGCCAGTAGTGACTATAAGATTTTTTCTCTATTCTCTGAGATTCATTTGGAGGTGCACGATAGATAAGGATAAAATTTTCTATCTTCTATAGCTATTACCTCTACCCTTCTTGATCGGGTAAGGATGAAGCAGTTATCTGACACAGAAGTCCTAGTCATGCGGGAGAGTGTGTTAGGATATGACCCTCTTCCTTGATGGATAGTGGGTGAGGATTGTATATTTCATTTCTAGGGACGCGTATGGGTTCCAGTAGACATATGAGAGGAACTAATGCAGGATTTTCATTCTTCAGTTTGGGCAGTTCATCCTGGCATCATCATGATGTATCGTGATCAACACCGCTAGTAATGGTGGCCAGGTATGAAGAGAGATGTTTCTGGGTTCGTCATGAAATGTTCTACATGCCAGTAGGTGAAAGCAGACCATCACCGACCATCAGGGATTTTTCAATAGCTACCCATCCCTAAGTGGATATGGAACAATGACGCGATGGAATTCGTGACCGGGTTACTGAGGTCACCATGAGGGAGTGATGTTGTTTGGTTTTTTGTCGATAGGATTACGAAGGTTTCTCACTTCATGCCGATCAAAGAGACCTTTAGTGTTGATGAGATGGGGTGGTTGTATATCCGAGATATTTTACGTTTTCATGGAGTTCTACAATCCATTGTTTCATACAAGGATGTGAATTTTACTTCTCGGTTCTGGATGGGGATTCAGAAGGATTTGGGTACACTGGTACTTTAGAGTACAGAATACCATCCCCAAAACAGATGGCCAGTCTAATCATATGATCCAGGTGGTTGAGGATATGATCCGATCTTGCATTCTAGAATTTGGAGGAACTTGGGAAAAGACGATTCCTCATGTGGAGTTTTCTTAAAACTACAGTTTTCAGGTGACTATTCAGAAGGCACCATACAAGGCATTGTACGGTAGGCCATGCAGATCACCTTTGTGCTAGCTGGAGTTAGGAGAGGCATCTTTTCTAGGACTTCATCTTGTTTTGGACACCTCAGAGCAGATAGAGTTGATTCAGAAGAGGATGGCTACAACAAAGTCTCAACAGAAGTCTTATGCTATTCAGCGGAGATGACCTCTGGTGTTTGAGGTCGGGGATTAGGTTTTCTTGATGTTGCACCGAGGATAGGACACAAGAGGATTCAGCGATAGGGTAAGCTTTCACCATGGTAAATCAGTCTGTTTGATGTATTAGAGAGATTTGGGCCGGTTTCCTATCGGTTGCAGTTAACTCAGAGGTACCGGTCCATGCACGATGTCTTCCATGTTTCTCAGCTCTGCCGTTACTTTTCAGACCCTTCTCATGTATTTCAACCCGAGGAGGTAGATCTTGAAGTGGATGCGTCATTTGAGGAGAATCCTATGATGATTTTTGATCGTAGTATGAAGGTTTTCTGTGGGTAGTCTATTTCACTGGTACGTGTGTCATGGCAGCACGGGTGAGTACATGATGAGACCGGGGAGAAGGAGGCCAATGTACGATCGCAGTGGCCAGAGCTGTTCAGGGGTTCTTCTTCTCCGCCTCACTAGGGAAATTCGGGGATAGATTTATTTAAGGGGAGATGTTTGTAAGAACTTGGATCTTCGTTTCATGTATGTTTCTCATTTTCGGGTCGTTTTTTAGAAAAAGTGGAAAATCTGGAAATTTTCAAAGTATAGCCCATGTACTTTATATGTACGCGCCATGTACTTTAATTTCGCGCCAGGACGTGTGTTGGCTGTGTCCAGGCCACACACATAGTGTGTTTGGGCGATGTAGAGGCCACCTAAAGAAAATTATGGAAATTAAAAGAACACGTCATGTACCCCAGAAGTACACGCTGTGTAGTTTCTTTTTTTTCATTAAACGGACCGGGGATGCGACTAATCGACAAAAATACCTTCTTCTCCAGGTTCTTTGACCGAGAGCGACCCGTACGGGTGCAAACGTCCTCTGAACCCCTCAATCCTCCATTTTTTTTTGAATCGACCACTGTCGATTGTGTTGGAACCGCAGCGGTGATCTCGTCCTTCTTCTTGCGTTTCAATTCATGATTTTCCCTCTTTCTCTAGATATCGTGGGTTGAACATTTTGTGCATTTTTTTAGATCAACACCGTCCTAATGTGAATCAAGCCTCATGGTCAAAGTATATTGATCTCCTAGTATCAAGGTAAGTGGTTTGTTCCCTACTGTTCGATGTCTTTGAGTTTTATGTGCAAATTCCACCAATACCTGTGAACGGGGTTTTGCGTGTTTACCATTTTCCCCTGTTGTTTTACTTCCTTTCTTGTTTTCTTGTGTAGAGGTAATTTGATATTGTTTGGGGATAATTTCTATTCTTGGATGTTTTTCCCATGCCTTGTTATTATTTGGACCTTTGGGTTTTTTAGCCTTTGCCTGTTATACCAGTTTTCAATGCCTTGTGACCATAGGATGGAATGATATTCTTGACATGATTATTATTCCGTATAATGGTTAGCCAAGTAACTCTTTAGGATTACTTTGGACATATAGAATTATTATGCACTGACTTACACATGACCATAATATCCTGATGCTATAGACTATAAGGGATAGATCAAGTGAGCTTCCCAGAGTGTCTTGGTTAATATTGACTACAGGGGATAGACCGAGTGAGATTCTCAGAGAGTCTTGGATATTATAGACTACAAGAGGGTGGACCGAGTGAGCTTCCACAGAGTGTCTTTACGTTGTTTGAATTTCTTTAAAACCTTTCCAAGATAGAGATAGAATTGACCGAGTGATCTTCCTTAGAGAGTATGTGATGGACCTAAGACTATAGGAGGATTGAATGAGTGATATCCTCAGAGAGTTTCTAGACCTTGAGACTATAAGAGGTTAGACCGCATGATCTTACTCAAGGAGTCCCTGACTACCCTATACTATAAGGGGAATTGACCGAGCAAGATTCCCTAGAGAGTATTATAAGTTCGTATGACCAAACCAGAGGGATTAGGCTGAGTGCACTTCCCAGAGGGTTTTTGGTACTTCATGGATAGGACCAGAGGGGTTGGCTTCGAGTACTTCCTAGAGGGGTTCTTATTGTGGTTAGTTGTTTTCTTCACTGCTGCTTATTGATCTGTAGATTGATTACTATTTTATATCACTCTATTACTTCTTACTGATTACTACTTGCGGTTTACTATTACTACTTACTGATTACTGTACTATTACCTTCCATATACTCACTGACTATAAGGAACATATCTTCGGTAGGTTACCTACTAGGATTTAGTCTCACACCCTGTTTGGGTCATGCTTTTGGGCCCATGAAAACTTGGTTGTTGTAGGTATAGATAAGGAAAAGCGACCTTCTAATTCGGGAACTTTATTACTTTGGAGAAGGAGAGCATGAGATCAAGCTTAGGATTGCGATGCTGAGGAGCTGTTTGTATTTTCTTTTGTACTTGTGTTTGTTACTTTTTGTATTTCCAGCTTTGTGACCTGTTTGGCTATTTTCCTAGATATGTATCATGCATCATTTTATATATACATATGTGCTCCAGTGGATTATTTTTTTAGTATTCCTCTATTTAATTGTGAATTTTTGTTTGATATATACTTCTTGCCCAATTGCATGTTTTGTTTACTTCCACTGTTTACTCTGCCAATGAGGGAATATTTTCCCCACTGTCACACCCAAGGCCCTCACTTCTAGTCGGTAGCCTCTGGCATTTGGGAAAATGCGCTTGAGGCCATGTGACCAACCAGGTACGAGGTGCCTCTTGGTGGCTTCCGGAACTAGGACATTATATGGTCCAACCATATTCATTATTCTATCTATCAAATGAATGAAAAAGTCACCACACGTACATACATACGACTTACATTCTCCATGTCATGGTGTAGTTTTTATTCAAACACATAATTATTTGGATGGGATTGATAATGAGTGTAACTGATGTGAATAATAAATATAACATGTTAATTATTCTGTATATATGATAAACCATCCAATTACAAATTATTTCACCATAAATATAATTATATTATGGCTCTTGCATATTTTCGGATTACTGTCTCCTCTAAAGCGATGAGATTCATTCCCCATCATAATCAATGATGAATAATTTTTATTTTATGATTAAAAATAATGTTTATTAACTTTATATCATTATGGATATTAAAAAAAACATCATATCCATAACAAACATGGCTTACGTAACCAATTATATGAAGGAAAACATATCTCTTAACACTCGAAACGATGATACTACTGAAATATTAATATCAAAGAAATATTAGAGGATCATATATGATATCATATTTATGTATATAGTTATTGTATAATTTAATAATAAAAATTTACAATTATACAGGAGGTTATGATACCATCGACTAAGGAAAAGTACAAGGTAAGGGTTAATTTCACAATCTCTTTACTATCCAAGGTTGTTTTTACGTATGTATCTACTCAGATCTATTTATCATCAACATCCGTGTTTTCTTAAAACTATAATTCATTTTTTTTAATATTTACTATATTATGGGTTAATGTCATTTATACCCTTATTTAACCATATATGTTTTTAATTGAATCTTTCTGTATTTTTTCATACATTGTACTTTAGAACCATTTCTAGAAAATTAAGGTAAGAATGTCTTTTTTAATTTATATGGAGGTTGTGGCTTTGCCTTGCCCTTATATCTTCGTCTAAGCATCCCATAAAATATTATAAGACTATTTTCAAAATAAATGTTTTCTTTTATATGTATATTCCTTTTAAATGATTTCAAAATAGAAAGATATATTTCTCTATTTTTTTTGATTTCATCTATGTCAACATCCTTTGATGGATTTTAATCTTGTTTGAAGTTGATTTATTATGATATAAAAATTCCATATTTTATTGAAGGTTTTGTGATATGTTTGACTGTGGATGTGTTATTTTTACACCATTCATGGTTTATGGATAATGTATTGACATTTCGTATTCTAGTTTTAATATGAATGTTTTTTGTGTTTATACCTTTTCATATGAGGAGTGAATTGGACTAGGAAAGTGACAGATGGAACCCTCTATAGCTTCTCAATGCATCGTTTGATCTCCTGAGAAAAAATAGTGTCTTGGAACAAGGCCTTGACTATGTGGTTATGAATTCTCGCATTATGCATTCCATCAATATGAAAGTGGCTATTGATATTTCATGTGATTATTCGACTAGTAGAATATCCATGTGATTAAGTAAATTGAATTATTTAATTTTTTCTTTTACATATTATTCTGAATATTTTGTTTAAAATGATTTTTTTAGTCTTATACATTGCCTTAAATATTTATGCTTACATTTGAATGTTTCCACTATATTTTTATCCTTTCTGAGCATATACGCTCACCCTTTTCTATGTTATATTATTCCCAGGATGTGAAGAAGTATTTTATGGTTGACCAGAAAGGATATGATAAGGATATTAGTGTCTTCAAAAGGGGACGAAATTTTGTTTTTGTTTTTATTACATGATGTGATGTAAATCTTATGAATGTGTCTAGTAATTCCAAGGCTACTAAACTAATCAGTATTTCAAGACATGATTCCTTATATCATGCCAATGTTATGTAATGATGCATCTACTCTGGGTAACTGGGGTCGGGGAGTTACAACCCTTTACATGATTTGGATTTGGAAGAAATTATATTTTTATAGAAACTTTGGAGACATTATATCTATGGGAAGAATTGTAAAATATATTTTATTCATAAGAGTGTCAAATATATATTAACATATAAGTGGATTAATATGTTCCCATGAATATGGTCAGAAAAGATCATGGACTATGACTTCTCAATCAATTACCATTCTGGGAAAGAAGAAAATTTTGAAGATTATTTGTATAGAAAGGATTTGATAACATAATCATTGATGAAAATTGAGAGGATAAAATAATCATAGAATATGAAATTATTAAAATGGTCATCATAAAAAAATGAACATAATTATTCCTCAATAAAATGTTATCTCAACCATCCCATCTAGAGAAGATAAAATTTGGCTGGATGGCTCCCCAGTCTCGGGGTTCGCTCTCCCCTCGCACTAGGGTTTCCTAGTGTCGCTGCTCCATCCCTCCCGTCACCCTCTCATCGTGAGAGTTATCTGGAGATCCACTTATTTCCTCTCCCCTCATCCCCTTTCTCTCCTTTTTTCATTCTTCATCTGCATGGCTTCGATGGCCCTATGGTACCCCTCGATGGCTCTCCTTCCCTGGATTCTTCAGCCTCTCTCTTTCCTAGGTTTTAATCCCAGTACCCTCTTCCTCATTCCTTTATTTCGATTATGGTTTTCATTCTCTATTTCCCCCTAGGGTTTCAATCCCAGTGTTACTATTTCTCATTCCATTAACTTGGCCTCATCATCCATGCTTTGATCTCATGTTCTACAACTCTCTTCCAGGTCGGACGTGGAGTGATGGATACTCAAGGGTTTTGGTCAATGTGTTTTGGCGACCGTGGGGATTCCTTTTAGGGTCTCATCCCCAGTTTCCATTAGGGTTTTCTCCCCCGTTTCACTGTTCCTAGTTCCTTTAAGGATTCATCCCCAGTTCTTTTTTCTTCTATGAAGTTCTTTTTTCGGATTTCTGTTATCTGTGAAAGATTTTGACACTTGTTCGATGATGGTTCTGTTCGTGATTATGAATTTTATGTGTTGCGACAGCCTTGTCGATCTCCGTCATGTGGTTTTTGGATGATGGTGTCGATGGTGTTGATTTTATGGCGATGATGAAAGTGGTTTTTTCGATGCTTTTCAGTTTTTTTGGGGATGATGTTGGAGATTGACGACGACCTCGTCGGTCTTGGTATGGTTTGATGGAGTCATGTTCTGATTGCCGCTATGGTTGTTTGTGGCCACCAGCATGCTTAGTACAGGGATGTGATGATGATTGAAGGATGATGAATGTGAGATGGTCAATGGACTCGACATTTTGGATGGTGGTGACTCATGGCTCAGAACTCGCAGCCTGAGGTTTTTGGTGTTGCGGTTCTCTAGCATGGGGTATTTAGGTACTCTGTGTGTTTTGTGTTGAAGATATGGTGAACTGTGACTTTGATGATGGTTTCTGGTGGTTCCTCACCAGCTTTATAATGGTCCGACGTTTCTTTTTGGTTGGTTATGGCGGTGAAGATGGACTTCGACGGTGAAGATATGGACGTGGGTGACAGGATGGCAGTGTCATGTGGGGCATCATGATAGTAGGCGACCTGATTCCCCAGGTGGTGTTTGGTTCAGATTTGCAATTCAAATTTGAATTTTGAATATTTTGGTGTGGGATTTTGATTTTTATTTGGTTTGAATCTATTTGTTTTTGAATTAGGTATTTTCCTTCTTTAAATAGTGGTTTTTAATTTTGTGTTGGATCTATTGTATGCGAGTTATGGTTATGAGCTTCCCACAAACCCAAATTGTTTTTTCAGAAAATGAAAAAAATATGAATTTGGAGTCTAGAGAAGATAAGGGATTCTCAAGAAGATGATGTGGAAATTTATAATAAGTTCGAATATTTAATAAAAGGGAAAGCCTTATAGTTTAAATTTGATAAAGAAGGATTTGTATTATTTTTTATGACTATGTGTATGATAAAATACTTATATAAAGAAATAAATGATTAATGATGCACATATATCGACCTTCTCTATCCAACTATGGAGCATTGAGATGTATTGAGATCTATGAGAGAACTAATATTAGAAAAATATAGAAAAGGAAATCATACAATATATATCACGGTGTTAGATATGTGATAATGTGTAGGATAAAAAGGAAAAAGTATCAGTGGAAAATATAATCATTTTACATACTTACATCGAAATGAGAATGCATCGCCAAAGAATTTGTCATTGAACTTAAAGATACATCAATATAAAATAATTTCATATAGGTTGTGATGGGTAATCATACAAAGAATGTACACTTCATTGTAATTCAAAAGGAAATCTCACTTGATTAACATGAAATGATACACAACATATTAGCGGTGAGAAAACATATAAAACTACTATCGATTATATCTAATTAATATATGAGATTTACCTCCATGATCTAAAATATCAGATAACATGATCTAAATATTTATTTGAACATTAGAATGAATTTTCACCTCCTAAATGGCGTCTTCTCTAGGAAGAAAATTCATAAACTCCAAGACATGTTTAGGGAATGATCGATGGACTTTAAAAAATGGCAGGATCAACATCTTTCTCCTGTCAAGTTATTGTACAATAATAGAATTCACTCATGAATAAAAATAGATCATTATGAAGACCATTACTAGAAGATATGTAGAGAACCAATTTTTTTGGGGGGATTTGGTGAATGATGTTTTTTGGGACATTAAATGGTCATGGAAATGGTAGAAATAGAAAAAAACATTTAGAAACACATTGGGACTGCTCAAAGTCGATAGAAGAGATATAATGAAAAGCATCAATGACACCTAGAGTTTTATGTAGATGATAAATTATTTCTCCAAATATTTCCATGGAAGTGATTCATTAGAGTTTCTATTAAGGGAAATATAATCCCTAGGTACATTATCCCCATTAATATTCTCAATTTCATTTGAGTTATGGATTATTGACTAGAATAACCACCAACCTTTTTTAAGTAAAGGGTTATTCCTTCTAGAACTATTGATGAAGCATATACCAAATACCTCACATGTACTGAATTTGGAGTTGGTATATCCAGAAAATAAACTCTCTTATGAGGAGAAACCAGTGATGGTATTGGACTATAGAGATAAATTTCTACAAAATAAGAAAACTCACCTAGTCAAAGTACTACGGCGAAACCCTAAATACGAAGCGGAAACCTAGGTACTTAAGGAAACCTAGAACCAAATGTACCCTCAACTATTTTGAAAATAATTTTTAATATAAAAATATAGGGAAATATTCATAAAGGGGGGTGAATATAACACCCTAGGAGTTTGTAAAACAAATAATATTTGATTTCATATATGATATGCAACAGCGATCCTAAATGAACCATGATTATTTAAATATTACCATTATAACCAAACCATTAAATTAGAGGATATGAATAGGCTTCATAACATTATGAAATATATATGTAAATTTACTAATCAATGTAAATTTAATGGTAAATTACTAAAATATAAGCACTCGATTTTTTATAAAGTCATTTTTTAGAAAATACATTTTCCTTAAAAATTATTACTTTTTTGTGATAAATTATTATAAATAAATTTCGGAACATTTACAAAACATATTTAATAAAATTTATTACATTTTTGAATTTAATTTATCACATTTAACATTTGTGGAAATATTTTTATTTGTTTAAAATGATTTATTACAGAAAGAATAGTGAAAATTATAAAATTTTCAATAAATGTTATTTCTTTTCATTATAAATATTAATTTAAATGTACTATTATTTTTTTGGATTTTTTATTAAATTTAAATTTGATATTTTTTATTTATAATAATATAATTAATTTAATTTTAATCCATTATTTTTATTATTTTACTTTATATTTATTTGTGTGCATAAAAATGAGGTTTTCTACAAAATGTTTTAAGTGCATAATTTTTATCTATTTTAATTAGCTAAAATAAACCATAATAAAAAAAATAGAATGTAATTTATATATTATATATATTTAGATGAAGTTAAATTCATATAATTATTATAACTAATCCTATTGTTAATTTCATACTATCTATTTCTTGAAAAATATATTTTCCAAAATGAATTATTTTAGTCCCATTTTTCAGGATAACATTTAAATTATATTCATAAACATATATGAATTTAAATTGATAAAATGTATTCAATATTTTAAATCATGAAAATTAATATTAGGTAATAATTTGATGATTTGTTTTGGAGTTAATTAATAATAAAAATAATAAAAAATAATTATCACACTAAAGGTTAAAAATGGGTATTATACGTTAATTAGGCTTATGTTAAATATAATTCTACAAAAAATGAAGCTTTTTTACATGAAATGTTTTAAAAAAATATATTTTTAATCATTTGGTATAAATTATTTAATAATTATAATTTTTTTTGTTAAAATATAAATTACCTAGATTAAAAATAGTTATCGTTGTAGGAACTAAAATGGTAATAGTGAGTAAAAATTAATTTAAAGGGAATAAAATGTTTTAAATATGTTTAATATTATATTTGGAGTTTCTTAGCAGTGGTATATTTTCTCTACTTCATCATTTATAAATTTTATAGTCACTTTGGTAGTGTGTGACATCCTATTATTGAATAGTTTTTGGTATTTACAAAAATGATACTCTGTTACACTTGTAAAAGGGAACACCATCTCTTATTTTATTGACACTTAAATGCATTTTGGTTCATCCAATTCCTAACAAAATACACTCATCACATACTTTTTGATTTTATATAATTCTTTCATTGATTAGAAGGTGAAAACTTGAAGAGATTATCTGAAGAAGAGAAATCATTCTTAACTGATCATCTTGTTTTATTTACTAACCCATATCCTTCAAAGAATATTAAGTCATGATGATAAAATAACATAAAAATTGCACATAAAAAATTATTATTTCAATTTCATAACTGACATCCATCTCCACTTCTTTGAAATTGGAAATGAAACCATAATTCATGTGCATGGGACACAACCACCTCAAAAATCGATGCAATTCATTTTCTATCATCGCCCCACACTAAAATTAATGAAAATAGATTTGATATATATATATATATATATTTTTTCTTAAAATATTTATCCTTTATTAAAATTAACATATATTCTTTTTTCATACCATTCCATTCATTAAAAAATGATAATGTTATTCGTGTGAACGTATGGATTACCACCTCTAAGAAGGGACGTGATTCATTTTTCATTACATCATATCATGGATGGTATATATAATTATATTTAAAAAAATTGTATTAATTATATAATGATAATTTTGGAATGATAAAATTAAACATACCTTCCTTCTGTCATGATCATTGAAAAAAGGAAGCATTACCCAAGCATATGTATGACCTACCATCTCCATTATTATAACATATTAAATTTTTCAAAACCATATTTCATGGTTGGTTTTAAATGTATTTGTTATCTATAAATATGATAAATATTACATTATTATGATTATTTATATGGTGATATAATAATATCTTTTCCCTTAGTTGACTTACCAAATGGATTTTAGACATATGTGCCAAATATTGACAAAGCATCCGATATGAACCAAAATGATTATGTAATTGGAAATATTATGATAAATAATAAATAATGAAAATAATAAATATGTAAAATTTACTTAATCAATGAAATAATTAAAATATATTTATTATTTATGAATTTAATGAACACACGTGACAATTTGGGCTTGAGGTAATCAATCTATCTAAACAAAACTATTTCATTAGGTTGTGACCATTATCCAAATAACTCATTTTATCTATCTCTATAATGTTATGGAATTCTTAAAAATGTTGTATGCATGTTTCTAAAAATATATATCTATTTTATTCTCCATTCCTAATACGAGGTAATACAATCTATAAGTTCTTCTCTCAAATGCATCCAATTTCCTTCTATGGTAAATTTATATGTTTTTCCTTAAGATTGATTTTCTTTTGTCAACACATAAAAATGTACATGTTATTATGGGTGCATGTAGATATCAATCCAATTAATTGGGTAATGATTTTTTCTCATGATACATTTTTCATGGGATTATAGAGTAAACCTAATCTATTAGTAGACTTTCCCCACCATGTGAAATTATTTATGCAGTTATCCTTGACTCATGTTTATGTCATTTTATATATTTCTTCCACATTTACATTGATTCTATGATATTATATTACAATTTTATTTATGTTATTCTTACATGTGGTTAATAATGATTCTTATCACTGATGATATCATGCTATACCATTCACTGACATCATATTCTTTCTTATCAAGTTTATTACATAATCAAGAATGTTTTATCTCAACCCATTTTTTTATTCCCTAGACTATCCTATATAATATGTGAGATCAAATGGATTTATGATATTATTATGTAGAATAAAATTAAGATTTCATATTTTAATTTCATTTCGACGTGTTCGTTCAAATAGAGTTCTCATGGGGTGAATTGAGTTTCTATTAGAATTCTAGTAAAAATTTATTCCTAAAAAGCTTCCCCAAAAAAAAAAAAATACAGACTAGTTAATCAAGGAAAGATGGTTATAAAAGATTTAAAGTTCAAATAAGATCTCATAAGATTTATTAGTTCTTTGTAATATCAATATGATTTATTGATACAACTATTGAAGCTATTATAATAAGAAAAAATAAACATAACATATATCCAAGACTAACTATCAAAGTAAAATCTAGTGTTTTATGAAATATATAATAAATCAGAGAAAAAAAATTAAAATGCGTAGCAGGTAAAAAAAAGTTGTTTAGTCTCAAGAAGCGACATAATCCACTCCACTTTGTGATCACCTTCCACCAAGCAGTTTATTTTGATAAACATGATCCACAACCCGGATCATAGTAAACAACAGTGTACATGACTATCCTAGTTACACGACCTCTTTTCTAGTTCTTTAGGGGTATAAAATAAAAGGTTACACAAGGACCTCTTTCACACACATCTGTGGGAGTAAAAAAATGTAAAAAGATATTAGAGGAAGGAGATATTATATCCTTCAGATTCTTACAGGAGACAGTGTGTATTTTAATATAGACACACACAGACATAGCTCGAAAGCTAAAAATATTACACAACCTAGAAAAGATATTGAGACACAGTTATAAGTGCTCTGAGTGTTATTCAATACCGCTCTAGACTTGTAGAATCAAGAAGATGCAAGTATTTAGTCCTCTTGTAAAAAAGAGAGCATCACATGTCTTCCAGTTCGATGGTGTAAACCATCTAGTGTGTGTTATTCTCAGAGTTGGTACTGTAAAGATGTTTTTGGGCTTTGATATGTTGTAGTATATCCTTTGGAATTTATAGTGCTTTGTTTGTTTTCAGTTATTTGTTGTTGGATGTATCAGTTCACTTTTCAAAAAGCTTGTGCGTCTGCTATTCTACTTCTATGTCTTTGTTTTTTTGCAACCCATCTTATTTTCCATTTTAATAGCGATTGAACACATTGGAGCTAACCCGATTCATGTATTCTGCACATCGTACTTTGTAAAATTAGGTAAAATGTCTACAAACAAACATTAATTATGTTAGTTCCTTTAAATGAATCAAATACGACCATTAGAAAATAAATTGAAAATGAAAAAACATATTAAATAATGATCTTATGGTATATCTAAAAACAGTATAACATGGAAATGGTGTCACCACGAAATATTGTTTCTTCTTTTCCTTTGAGTGGTGAGACAATCATGATGCTACTATTATATTGAGATCAGCAACTCATTGCACAAATGAGGTGTTAGGATCACGGTTTCTGGACCTTTTCCAAACATCGAACAGTTTCTTGGTAATGTTATCAAAGAACCAGTGTCGTAGACATCAAGTGATTTGAAACTGGTCAGGGTTTCTTGGTCATGCTGTATGGGTCACAGTTTTTAGGTCACGGTGTCTGGGTCATGGTATCTGGGTCATAGTGTTTGGGTTATGGCATATGGGTCACGGTGTCTGGGACCTTTTCAAGAAAACCGTAACCAGTTCCAGACTCATGGTTTCTTAGACTTATACAAATATCTGTAAACAATATTAAGCAGTAATATTCAAAGAATTATTTAGACTTAATCATTAATATAATAAATCATTAAAAAAATGTTCAATATTGTTTTAAATAATCAATCATGATTTATAATTAATAGGATTTAGTGGATGTCATTTAATTAATAAAGAAACCAACCATCTTTACACATGATTTGAGACAAATAAAAAAATATTTATAGGAATTATACGATTTGTGATCATTAAAACATGATTTGAAATGAGGAGTCCAATAATATCCCCGTTTTGATGATCATAAATTATATGAATTAGATATTTGTTCTTATTGTTATTTCTCCCCCTTTTGGGATTATCAAAAAGAGAATAAGAAAAATAAATAATGAATGTAGATGAGAGAATAGACAACAACAGTTCATATTTCATTAGAGAAAATAGATGTGGCATTTCAATAATTAAGAAAAAATAAAAAACATCTATATCAAGATACAATTTTCTCTTTTATGTAGCACTATATGTATTCTTTATTCCTTTTTTAGCATAATCAGATGGATCCATAGGAGAAGAAGTAGATGTTGAAGAAGGGAGTGAGCAAATGGTCATATAAAGAAGAGGGAGTCCTTCAAAAATAGATGTTTCCAATGTGGGTTTGGTGAAAGACCAAGACAAGTTATGGTCAAGCATAATAGGTCTAATCTGGCTCAAAACCTCAGATACAAACTTTGAAGTAGATGAAAAGGCAGTGGATGAGAAAGGATTTAAACCTAACCACAAGGGTGCAGCTGAAGGATACATAATATTAGTGCTCTGCACATTAAGATTAGGAATAAACAACTAAATTAATACATTAATTATCTCACAACCATACTACATTACCTTCTAGAATAAAAATTTGTTCTCAATGAACATGTCTAATAATAGAGTCAAATCATTTAGCTTTTGAATATTAGTCTTTAAGGCTTTAGTGATAGGAGGAATTTTCAAATTCACTAGAAGATAATTTAAATGATTGGTCATATCATGCTTATAGAAAATCCTATTAAATTAGAAATACAATTTCTTAGTTTCTTATTCATGAGCATCATTTTTTATCTTTTAATGAATCCTCACCAAATCAATTAATCTATAACTATTCATGAAAAATGTTCGTATATTCTCGTTGTCAAAATAGTGAACAATAAATTTAGTTCCTCCATAACCACAGTTCTGAACAAATCACTATCAATGGGTTGAGATGGCTATCCCGATGCACTAGAGGCTATAACAGCTAATGTGTGGGACTTGAGCTGATTGTTAATTTCTGTATACATCCCTTATACACATCAGTTAGTTTTTTGAGGCCAAAAAAAAGATCACACATCTCTTGGAATATCTTCTTATTTCACTCACCCACTTTTTCAACTAATGAAGTCACATTTAGATGAATCACATAGGCAAATTATTGTGGAATCTGACAACTAACATCCTTAATAGAATGAGTAGTAGAAGCATGTCCTGATTGCAACACCTTCTGCACTTCTACAACCATAGCACAAAGATACATTACTTCATTACTCAATTTGTTGTTCTCAATTATAACCTATTTTATTTCAAGAATCATTTTTTGATGAATCTTCCATATTATCATCTCAAATAAGAAGGAATCATCTCTTTCACTTAGATTTATTACCGAAGAAGGTCGGGTGTTCTTGATATTTTCAACTTCAGAAAATAAATTAGCTCCAAAGGCTTTTAAATCACTATGACTCACAAAAGCAGGAGGTTCTTGTGAAGTTTCGGGAATAGGAACTGAAACAGGTTCATGTTCCATGGAATAGATTACTTCTAAAGCAGATACCTCTTTCAATTAAAATACAGTAAACATGTATATGCCTTTAACTGAGGATTCCATGGTATTATCCACATAAATGTAGATTTGGAACTTATACCAGGTATCTACAGTGAATTGGTCAACTAGATTAGGAACTTCAACACCTTCTATACATGGTTTCTACTCCCCCTCAACAAGGGAATCTCTCACATGACATAGAGATTCAGTTCATTGATCCAATTCTAAAAGATCATATATAATACTCTCATCCTTTTCTTTTCTATCCAACTGGAAGCTTTGTTCCTTTCTCTCCTCACCAAAAAGGATAATATTAGGATTACTCTGTTCCTCTAATTTTTCCTCAACCATAGCGTCTTTCTCAAGTGAAAGTTATTCTTTTAGATTATCCTCAATATCTACCTTTTCATTTACATTAACATCATATTCTTTTCTAGAAGCAGTTTCTTCGTCCAAATCAAAACTTATTTCAGTAATAGGTGCTTCTTTCTCAACTATGTTTTATGGAATAGGCGGACTATCTTCTTCCTATCCCAAAACAGTTTCTTCCATAAGTGCCACAGCTGCCTCATCTTCCCCTTTTGCAGAATATTCAACAATTTCATTCGGATCCAAACTAGGATCATATATGTTCATAGGTCTTGAAGGATGCTCAACTAGATTAAACATTTCATACAACCATTCATTATCCTCCACCCAATCATTTTTCCACGGATTCCAACTTATTTTTATTTTTTTTGACTACAACATTTAAGATAAATAATTTATGATCATTGATAAATTATTCATTAGTTCCAACAATTCCTTTAGAGTACAACATAGCAGAGATTAAACTTGAGTAGAACAATGAATTGGACATTGAGGTTGTCTTAATCAACTCCCACATATGAAGTATAACTTAATTTCACATGTTAATCTTGTCTCTATTCGTCATAAGATGCATCAAGATTACATCATGATATTTGATGGTAGAAAATATCATTTTCATAGCCTAATAAGATTCTGAATGAATTTAAACTACAACCAAGAATCAACATCTAACTCAGCAATAATAACCCGACTTTTCTTTTTTATTTCCAGTCAAGCATCCCAAGGCCTCTTCCAAAAAAATATCTCTATGAGGAGGAGGACCTCACTGGTATTCCATAAAAATCCATTCATGAGGTATCAGCAGTTAAGAATCACATACTCTCTTGAAAAAGGTGCATCTTTGGACATTGATCTAGCATCTCACAAAAAAACCATCTTCTGTATCAATTGAGAACCATAAAAACTGATAGAAATGATCAATAATAATTTGGATAAATCTGCCTTTTCTTTTTTGTGAACCAATCCAACCCTCCCTGCTCTTTCAGTTCTTTCAAAACTAAAGACTTACTTAACAATAACAACATAGGGTATATTTCCTTTTCTGGTACTACTTCTCTATCAACAAGGTTTGGGTTTAGTGGTCCTTCATGTGCTTCCTTCGGTGCTATATTTACTTTTTTGCTTAGATATGCGCTTCTCATGAGTTGATAAAGATGGGTGATTCATTCTGGGCATTCAATTAGGGGTTCAAGAGAGAGAGAGAGATAAAGGGAAGAAGGAGGACTTATGATTTTAGAGCGAAAGGTTTCAGTTTTGATATAAGAGAGATCGAGTGAATAAAATAATGAAAAATATTTTATTTTTATCATTTAGGGATTTCAAGCATGTAAAATTCAAAATCATGGCATGAATATTGTAAAATAGTCAAAAAAACAATACGGATAATAAAATACAAATTAATAAAATGTTTCATTATAGTGAGACCATAACAAGATGTCACATTGACACCAGAACAAGTTTTCATGGTGTCAGCATTATGGAGTGTCTCCACACGGTGCGACTATATCATTTGACACAGTAAATTCCAGATAGTAACCGATAGACAGTAACTGTGAGACCTTAAACATAAGATATTAAACTGTGAAACAGTATGCTGTGAGATAGTAAGTCTTTGAAAATGATATATTTTCAACTTGAGATTTGTCATTACTAATACATGTATGATGTATTAAATCCTTTCGAAATTCAACTGTTTAGTGAATATATCAGCAATATGATATTCAGTTCCAATGAATTCCAAAGTGATACCACATTTTTGATAATGGTCTCTCAAAAATGGATGTCTTACATAATTATGTTTTGTCCTAGAGTGTGAAACAAGATTTTTTTGAGTTGTTAATAACACTTGTATTGTCACGATTTATTGGTACATTCTTGAATTTATGTCCATAATCAATTAATGTGTGTTTCATCCACAAAATATGTGCACAAAAACTACCAGAAACATTATATTCAGCTTCTGTAGTAGATAATAAAACTTAGTTTTGTTTCTTACTATACCATGATATAAGAGACTTTCCTAAAATGTGACATGTTCCATAGGTGATTTATCTATTAAACTTACAACCACAAAAATCATCATGGTAATAACTAACTAACTCAAATGATTGTCTTCTATGATAGAACAATCCCAGATGGTGTGTATGCTTAAGGTATTTTAAAATCCTTATAACAATATTCCAATGATATTCCTTAGGGGTTTCTTGAAAATGAGCACACATACACACATTAAACATAATGTTATTTCGGCTAGCATTTACATATAGTAATTATTTAATCAATCCTTTGTTACTGGTTTGATCAATCTTCATCAAGACCCAACATACTAGTAGTACTCAATGAAGTATCACTACTTTTATTGATATTAAATCCATATAATTTTAGAATATATTTAGTATAATTTTGTTGATTTAAAATAATACCATATTTATTTTTAATGATTTTAAATCCATGGAATAATTTTAGTTCACCCATTAACCTCATTTCAAATTAATTTTTTATCATTTTAGAAAATTTAATACATACAGAATTTTTTGAATATCCAAAATTTATATCATCTAAATATATATGAACATCTAAAACATAATTTGAAATTATTTTATAAAAATATTAGGGTCTACAATACCATTTGTAAAACCATTGGAAATAATAAAAGTACTTAATCTATCATACCAAGCTCTTAGAGCTTGTTTTAAACCATACAATGCTTTTGATATTTTGAAAACATGATTTGGAATAAAAGGATTTTTAAAACCAGGTGGTTGTTCAAATAAACCATCCTCAGCTATATACCCATTCAGGAATGCACAATTGACATCCATTTTCTATAGATTGAAATTATGATGGGCAGAATAAGCATGTAAGATTTTGATGGCTTCAAGTCTAGCTACTGGTGCAAAGGTCTCCTCACAGTCAATTCCTTTATCTTGACTATATCCTTGTGAAAACAACCTAGACTTGTTTCAAACTGTATTTCCAACTTCATCTTCCTTATTTCTAAACATTAACATAGTGCCTATGGTAAATATTTATTTTATTCTATCAACAATATTCCCATCATTGATCCTTTCAAACTGATTTAGTTCTTCTTGCATAACCATCACCCAAAATTCACAATCGATAGAATAATTATTGTTTTTAGGTTCAATTTTTGACAATAATATTTGATGTTCAACATAATTTCATAGAAAAGATCTATTTCGAGTTCCTTTATCTTTTTCTCCAACAAAAAATTCTAAAGGATGGTTCTTAAGGAATCTAACAGCTCAAGAAAAGGAGGGGCTAGTGAATTTAGGTTTATCAACAGGTTTAGTTTAATTTTGACTTGAATCTAGAGAATTTACAGAAATAGAAGTTTTCATATACTCCTTTACAATATTGTTAGAGGATTTAACATTGATGTCGAAATTTGACATAAAATCCTCCAGTTTCTCTAGATAGGACTTTGGCTCATGTGGATTTGTCTCATCAAACATGACATGGTCAGATTCTTCAACACATTTAGTTCTTTTTTTAAACAATCAATTGGCTATTTTAGTGATTGAGTATACTAGAAAAATTCCTTCATCACTCTTGGATGCAATTTTTTAAGATTTTACTTAGTATTAAGGATATAAAATTTGTAACCAAAGGGTTTGAAGTAGAATAATTTGGATTTTTATTTGTTCAATAACTCATATGGAGTTATTTTAAGAATACGACTAATAAACACTCTATTAATAATATAGCATGATATATTTATAGCTTCATCCCTGAAATAAATAGGTAGGTTATATTCAATATGTATGGATCTAGAAATTTGTTAAAAGTTACTATTTATTCTATCATTAAATCAATTTTGTTGAGGTGTTCTAGGGGCAGTGAAATTATGACTATAGAAATTTTTTTAAGAAAAATAATTCAAATATTTTATTTTCAAACTCACGACCATAATCAATTCTTATGGATTTAATTCTATGTCCCTTAATATTTTCTACTGTATTAGTATATTTGGTGAAATTATAGTAGGCTTCACTTTTGTGAGCCAAAAAGAAGGTCCATGTAGATCAAGAAAAGTCATCTACAAGAACATAAACATAATACATCTCATTTAAACTAGATACTCTAGATGGTCAAAAACAATTCATGTGAAACAACTAGAGAGGTTGAAAAGTTTACACTTCTTTCATTGGATTGATGAAAATTTTGCGTTAGTTTCGCTTTTGATAATGATTACACACATTATCATTTGGAAACTCAAGTTTGGGTAGATATTGGACTAAATTTTTCTAGTTAAATTTCTAAGGGTTTGAATATATCAGTGTTCTAGTCTTCTATGTCAATGGAATGATTCTTTATGAAATTCCCTTAAACATGAACCATTTCGAGAAATGAAACATTCTATGTTAACAGAGTATACATTTTCATTTCTCAATGTAGAAAATACTAATTAATTTTTAGAATTAATAACATTGCATGATTAACATTCAAATTTAACATTAATTCCATCAAAACATAGTTGTGAAATACTAAGTAGATTCTATTTTAGTCTTTCAACAAAAATAACATTGGAAAAGAAGACTGATTTAGAGTTACCGATTTGGCCAATGCAATGATTTATCATTTGGCATTGTCACCAGAAGTGACATGTCCACCAAATTTTTTTAATAAGTTATTGAAGCATGAATATTCCCCTATCATGGGTCTTTAACACCCAATTTCCAAGTACCATAAGTTTTTATAGGAGCTCTTTAAATAATTTCCTACCAAATAGTCAAATATATACTGACTTTGGTACCCATATTTGTTTGTGTCCAGTTATATTAATAACTAGTTCTTTACAAAACCACATATTCCTTATAGGTTTCCTATAAGTATTATTTAGATTATTTTATAAATAAATTCTATTTGGCCCAAGGAATCTTGAGACATTAGAGAGTGTATAATAATTTTAACTAACAGAATGTTTTCCAGAACTAGGAATAAAGATATATGATTTTGATTTTGAAACAAAATTGGTATTCCCAGAATTTCTTTTACCAAGTTGATAACCAATAACGGTAGTATATTTTGGAGAAATATTTTTACCTTTCATATTTCCGAAGGTATCATTACCATTTTTAAACATATCAAGGTCTTTTTTCAATTTCTTCAACAGATAACATTATTTCATTGTTTTCTTTGAGTAATTGAAATTTTTTTCTCTCTTTCGACAGTAATTTCAGATTTACCAGTTAAGGGAAAATCATACTATTTATTTAAAGACTGTTATTTATCTTTTTGTTAATTACATGTCTCTTCAAGCGTATTTCCATACTCAATTATTTCTTCTTTAGGATTATTTTCAGAAACACATTCATCAAAAATATAATAGAAATTTTGTACAGGGTTTTTTACTGTTATCTTAGATGTTTTTTTCATGAAACACATATCAGTTTTTTTTCTGTGCATCATGTGAAGACTCCGAGTCACTTGAACTATTCTCAGAAGCAATCCATGTTGCTTTAATTTTCATTTTATACTTTCTATATTTTTCCTCATATTTTTTTATACATGATCTTGGTACAGTCAGTATTTACATGTCCCATTCGATTACATTCATAGCATACTATCTCATCAGGACTGCCATTATTCTTCCAATCTTTATTAAAACTTACCTTTTGATGATATAGTTATTTTGATGTTAGGATTTATGTAATATTTATTCCTCTTTGAAAATTTCAAAAACATTATAGCTAATTGATTCATCTCATCATCACTATCAACTGATGATTTTTCACGTATAGAAATTTCTATATAAACATGCAATTTCTCTTTTTCTTTGTGTTTAGAGGTGGTGATCTCGAATGCCACATATTTTCTTCTAGGTTCATCCTCATCATCCATGTGGACTTTCATATCCTCTTCATACATCATTAGTTTCCCAATGATTTATTTTAAAATAATTTGTTGATGTCTCATGACTCTCTAATAGAGACAAAGGATCTTCTCTACCTCTCAGGATGACATATGAGAATCCTCATGATTTTTTCTTTTATAGTGACTTCTCTTCCAAGAGAAATCATTGTGCTTAAAATTTCGTTGATGATGAGTTACATATCATAAGTATAATCATTAGGCTTCATTTTAAATTTATCATATTCTATTGAATAAATATTAAGTCTCATTTTGTTCACACTAGATGTTTCCTCATTTGAAATAGACAAAGTATCCCAAATTTCATGGGCAATTTTACATTCAAGAAATTATGTTAAATTCCCAATCTCATAAAGGGAAGTATATATAATTCATGGATTTGCAATTTTTATTGTAAGCTGTCATAGTTGGTTCATCCCATGTAATTATATTAGTAGCAAGAATCTTATATTCATCAATAATTGAAGGCCATATTTTAAATCCCATACTTTCTATATGCATATTCAGTTTAATTTTCCATTGGCCATAATTAGTTCCATTAAATAATGGTGGTTTGTTTGTTGCAGCACCTTAAAGTCTATTATCAATAATAATGAAATAATTATACAGAGCTAGAAATTAAGAATTAATAGAAATTTATAGATCTTTAATGTACAACTAAAACCACTGTTGGATAGATTTTAAAAAACAAATCCTAAATAAAAATAAGCTTCTCTGATACCAAATGTCGGTCTGAGTATAGTAATCAAGAGGGGTGGTGAATTGAGTATCTATTATAATTTATGTTAAATGGGTTCCTTAAAAAGATTCCCTAATAAAAATTAATACAACGAATTTAATCGAGGAAATATGGTTATAAATGTTTTGACAATTCAAATAGCCTATGAGAATATTGACTAGATCTCTGAAATATCAATATGAGTTATTGATACTACTTTTGAATCTATTATAATAAGATAAATCTATTATATCTTCTATCCAAGACTAACTAACAAAGTAAAATATGGTGTTTTATGAAATATACACTAAAGTATAGAAAAAGTAAATTAAAAGAAAACAGGTAAAACAAGTGGTTGATGATTAGGATTAGACCTAATCAACTATAATTGGTGATCAACTACCACAAAGCAGTTTATATTGATAAACATGATTTACACCCTGGATCGGGGTAAACAACAGTGCATAAGACTGTCTAGGTCAAACAACCTCTACCACATTTCTTTGTGGGTATAAACTGTAATGTCAAACAAGGACCTATTTCACACTTATCCATTGGAGTAAACAAATGTAAAAAGATATGATAGGAAGTATGTCTTGTATCCTTCAGTTTAGTATATGATACAATGTGTGTTTTAATAAAAAATACACACCCAAACCAAAATCTAAAAACATTACAAAAAATAGAAATCATTCTAAGATAAGGTTATAGGTTCTCTAAGTGTTATTCTATGTAGCTCTGAATTTATAGGATCAGGAAGATACAAGTATCAGGTCGTCTTGTGAAAAAAAAAGTATCGTAAGTTTTTCAATTCAATGGTGTAATCTCTCTAGAGCATGTTCTTTATGGATTTGGTACTATGAAGATGTATTTGAATCTGATATATGGTAGTGAATCTTTAGGAATTGAGAGTGATTCATGTTTTCTTAAGTTATTTCTTATTGCATGTATTGATCAACTTTTAAAAACAATTGCATGTCTACTGCTCTACTTCTGTGTTTGTGTTTTTTTGCAACCTGGCTAATCTTCTTTCTTTATTGCGAGTGAAAACCTTGAATTTGATAGAATTAATGTATTCTGCACCTCATACCTCATACTATTAGGTGACATGTCTACAAAGAAAAATTAATTATATCAGTTCCTTTAAATGACTCAAATATGACCATTAAAAATTAAATTTCTATTGAAAAAAATAATAAATAACTATGTCATAGTCTATCCAGAAATGGTTTCACATGGAAGCAGTGTCA
This sequence comes from Viscum album, assembly GCA_963277665.1. NCBI lineage: Eukaryota > Viridiplantae > Streptophyta > Magnoliopsida > Santalales > Viscaceae > Viscum > Viscum album. The sequence continues at coordinate 1,761,116,717 of OY728119.1, read as the reverse complement.
CAACGAAATAGTGTCATATTCATTTCTTTCGAGTGGTGAGATAGTCATGATGCTGCAGTTGTATTGAGATTTTCCATCGGTAGCATAGATGCGATGTTAGGATCCCAATGTCTGCTCCATTGTCAAAATTAGAACGACGTATTAGTGATGGTAGCAATGAACCGGTGTCAAACACTTCATGAGATCTGAAACTGGTCAGGGTGTCTGGGTCACGATGTCTGGGTCACAGAGTCTGGGTCATGGTGTTTGGGTCACGGTGTCGGGGTCAGGGTGTCTGGGTCATAGTGTCTAGGTTACGGTGTTTGGGTCATGGTGTTTGGTTCCTTTGCAAGAAAACTAGAATCAGTGGAAGACTCTCAATTTCTCAGACTTAGCCAAATATCTGTAAATAGTTTTATGCAGTAATATTCATTGAATGATTTAAATTTAATAATTTTTATAAGAAACTATTCTAGAACAAATTTAAATATATTTTACAATACTCAATCATGATTTAGGACTGGTATGATTTAATGGAAGTTTATTTAAATCATAAAGAAACCAAGAATCTATACACATGATTTGAGATAGATGAAATAGGATTTATAGGATTTAAAAGATTTGTGATCATTAAAACCTGATTAGAACATGAGGAGTCATACATGATGTATTATGAAAATATTATTCCATATACAGATTGCCTCATGATCATTGGGTTGTACTCATTGGATATTCATGATTAAAAGTCATTAAATTATATAATTAAAAGGTTTGGGTCTTTATAGGGGTGGAAATAACTCTTTTTATCATATAATAAGGAATAAAATGTATACTATGTTTATCAAAGAAAAAAGTTTTATTTTCGTTTCCTTTAAAACCATATTATTGAATTAATCAAATCATAAACCATGTGTGTTAAAAAATAATTTATTTTTCAAAATGACTATTGTTATATAAAAAACATATCTCAAAAATGAGATAAAAATGCACATCAATCATGTTTATTTTTTTAATCCACCAATATTTAAGTAATCAATTTTATTATTTCTATTAGTATAAGAACTCTTGGATCTTAATTTATATAAATTTGATGATTTGTCAATCCTTTTCTAATCTTGATCTCTTAAACACATTCATAATAATTATTTAATATATAGTTCATATCATATAACCTATAAAATACAATATTTAACTTATTTAATGATAATTATCAACATTAAAACTCTACAGATTTTCTTACACCCTATTAGGAATTCTTAAAAAATTACATTTCCATTGAATGGTAATTCCATAATGAAAATGACTCTATTTCATTCTACCACCACCTTTATGATTAAATAAACCTACATGATTTTCAAAACATCTAATATATTTATTCCTCTAATATATTAAACATTTACCTATATATAATTGTACCATAGAAAAAAAAATTATACCTCCTATGTCTTTAATAATTATTCTTGTCATATTGAAAATATTGGGTAAAATTTTATCAAAATCATTTATATAAGAATTCAAAACAAATTAATGAAATATTTTAAAATTTTATCGGGGAATAAATTTCATAATTTGATTAATCCTTAAAGGATATCAAAACTCTCCATGTCATTAAATATCTTTATAATATTAAATACCTATGTAGATAATAAAGTTACATTGGTTAATTTTCACCTAAAAATTTCATTTGAAACCTAATCTCTCTTTGTACCTTCTTGATATTGATAGGGAATATATAAATTATTTAATATATTAAATAAATTAATTTTCCAATGTATATTTTATAACTTAGGTTCTATGGATATACAAATTTTAGTATATACAACAACCAAATAAATATTAGTATTAAAACAAGCATCCATATATGCTCATTCATTAATGTCACCAATTGGATATCGAGGTGGTTTTTTATATAAATTTTTTTATCCTATTTCTTAATAACTATTCTCAAATTTTTAATCTAGTCATTGAAATTAATACAATTTTTATTTTCCTTATATAGTATTATCCCAAATTCCAATTTGATAATGATATTAATTGATCAATAATAAAATTATTTTTTATATAGACATCATGTGTAATATATTTATCCTATTCACGAATCATACACCCATGCAAAAGTGACACATCACCTCAGGTGTTCCACCATGTATTATAGATGTTATCGATAAGGGGAATAGAGTAAATGGTATCTTATAAGGGGATTTAACACTAAATGAAATAACTGTAAAATAATTTCAATTAACATAATAATATATAACAATATATCAACATCAATAATAAGGAACATACTATTTATGGAAAACCATCATAAATAACATATACTATATGATAAAAATTGAATAGATGTCATACATCATGTGTTATATTTCATGAAATAGACTACTCAGCAGCCTGATCATACATAGTATATATAAAAATGAAAATAAAAAATGATACCAAAGTACCAATCCTTATCGTTGACTCAAAATTTTCTATACATCCACACTAATCTATTTCCTATCACTCTCTTATTCTTAATCTTTTACCATAACTATCATGGAAATATACTTCATTCACAACCATAAAATTGCACATATAATGTTTTAGTAAAAACCCCACTAGTTTACTAGCAAGGTGGTCCTTAATATAATCTAAATATATGTTAATTTATGTGAAACATAATATATATATATATATATATATAGTAATAACCCAAAAAATAACTACATATACTTGGTTATTGATCACTTACTGTAATGCACTGACCCTAGTTACCCATAGTTGGTGCATTATTTCATAACATTGTCATGATCACAAAAGATCAAGTCTCGAAAGACCGATTAGTTTAGTAGCCTTGGAAACACTAGATACATTCATAAGTCTTACATTACATCATAAAGTGAAAAAAATCACAATAACATAGTCTCCATATTCCACACTTCTATCCCCTTCAGACTATCTCTGTAGGTCAGTCATAAAATATTTCTTCACATCCTGGGAAAAATAAAACATTGAAAGGGGTGATCTTAGATGCCCAGTAAGGATAACAATATAACAGAAAATTTCATAAATAAATATAAACATTTAAGGAAATGTATAACTAAAAAAAGAATTTTAAACTAGAACTTCAACATAATATGGAAAATGTAAAATGAGATAATAACATTTACTTATTCACATGGATATTCTACTGGTCGAATAATCACATGCAATATCAATAACCACTTTCATAATGATGGAATGCATAATTCTAGACTATCATAACCACGTAGCCAAGGCCTCGTGCCAAGGATAAAAATAATATTTTGTCAAGGCCTCGTGCCAAGACACTAGTTTGCCTCATGAGACCTGCCGATGCATCGAGGAGCTATAGCGGGCTCCACCCGTCACTTATTAAGTCCAATGCATTCCTCATAGGAACATGTTTAAACATATCATAAACCATAACATAATCGTATCACATAAAACATGCATAAAGGAAACATAACATTTCCACATTTCAATCACAATATATCAATACAACCCATTTATATAATAAAAAACTTATCAAAACCATTTTCAATACCCAAATAAAAGAAAATTTAAACTTGGTATTTATTTTTCATTTAAAAAAAGTTATGGAAATTATAGGAAGCCGAAACTCAAATAATGGCCACGAAGGCGGAGAAGTCGTTGTCTCTGCATACGTACAACAAGAAAAACACTCCTTTTGTCGTTTAGTAAAACGCTTCGTATAAAAAGACTCCTTTTGAATAAAGGTAAAAGTCAGAGGGGTTTATACACCGTATAAAAGAAATTTTTGTATAAAACAAAATATGCCACACGGAATGGTGATTGAGACAAAGTTCATTAAAATATCTTTTTTTAAAATAAAATAGATCTATTATGTTTATTCACTATAATTACACATAGAGAAAGTAAAAATACAAGATATTACATAATAATATCATAACAAAATTAGAAAGTAGGAGATTAACCCAAAGAATGGAAATTGTGTTAAGAAGTTCCCTTACCTTGTGTCCGACTTGACTCGATCATTCTTTAACCTCCTGAATAATAAAGTAGAGATAATTTCTATAAGATTAATAACCTATTACATGTTCATTATTCCTTTTATATCACTTGTTACCATGTAATGAACATTATGTAATTATTTAAGTTAATAACGGTCATTTTGTCGATCTTTGGTACTTGAGTCAATAATAAACTTCTTATAATTACAAGTTGTTCATGTGGTGAAATATCCATTATATCTAGAATAATATTAATGATTTAGATATAATATATATCATATATATCCATTATATACATGCATTTATAATATTATATAACTTTTAGAGGTATGAAATGAAATGCACCGTTCATGGAGACGGTAAGCCGTACGTACACATGAACACTAGTTTCATTTCTATTTCATATTTAATGGAATGAAATTATAATTATATGAATTTATACTATAATTCCAATATAATATAATGTATAATACCATTTACTCCATCCTTTAACATCCCACATATGTCATTAACGATTCAAATCACTTTGAGGGGGCGGTAGTCCGCACTTCCTAAAATGAAAATATCGCGTTTACCCATAATGGAAACCATAAAAGTATGCCATAAATGAAAAATACAGAAGCTTAAGTAAAACATAAAAATATTATATATCATATATAAATATATTTACATCTTAATGGCCACCTTTTAAGGTGTTATATGAGTGTTGAACAATCATCGTTTCGTGAGCCAGAAATTCGCCATCCACAGAAACAGAATGTTCTTTAACCATTAGATGTAGGTCTGTGTAAGTGTAACTCGAATCATTCTTATAAAAGCATCCTAGTATATTGATGATACTTTTGTTGTTACAATAGAAATGAGTAAAAAGCGTTTAGAGGGTTGGAGAATAAAAATAAAACAAAATAACATAAGAGAAGTCATTACCTTAAAATAGGGTAACTCTTTTTGATTTGAGCTCAAAGGCTTCCTTGGGAAGAATTCTGCCCAAAGTGAGGCTTATCGGAGTAAGAGAGGGATGTTGAGAGAGTATTTGGGCAGAGTTTTACCAAGAAAAATGTTTGAGAGGTGTGGGTAAGGTGGTAGAGGTGGGGTCCATTTATAAGAGGAGAGGAGGGGCACTCTTGGAAAGTTATAAATGGTTACTTTATTATAAAATGATTTTCGGATTTAAAAGGTCCACAAATTACATATTTCGATGATAAGGTGATAAGAGTTCGAAATCCACCCATCCAATAGGTTTTTGTCATGTTTAAGTCTTATAATTTACATTAGATTTTCATTTTATTTAAATCGTTAATTAATGAGGTAATCGCTGCATCATCATGGTGTCATAAATAATCTAATTTATTTAATGTCTAGAAATTATAAAAAAAACTATCATGATCTATGAAATAGTTTTATATTTCTAATGAATATTTATAGTAAAAAATATGACTTGTATAATCCCATTTAAAAATTGCCTTAGTAAAACAACTCATGTTTGTGACATTTTTATTTTAACATTAAATAAAAAGTTTTTAATGTCATTTTCCTACCAAAGTGGCTCCATGGGGTCCCAAAGTTGACCCATGGATTGTCTGGGTCAGACATGACTCATCCAATAGGGGTAGGACACGTGTCAAGTTAATTTCATTATATTATAACATCATTTTACTTTAAATTTCACTAATTACCTTTAATCACGATTAATTAAACTTAAAAGTTACTATTCAACACAACATTATTTTAATCCCATTGAACCACATATTACTTCTTAATGACAACCATGTATGTCGTATTTTTGAAAATCAAATCATAGAAGTGGTAATGTTTCATTTAAACGAAAAATCAGTTTTTTAACTATCACTTAGTGGTTCCACTATTCATCAAAAATTGTTGTTTTTTAGAACAATGCCAAAATTTCACCCTATGCTATAATTGAAATCCAAATTCAAAAATGATTCCTATTTTAAAAAATTCCAAACATATAAGTTGCGTTAATTAATTTTATAATTAATTCCCGCTGTCACAACAAATAGCGTGCTTTTAAGAAACAATATTTATCAAAAGATTGACAATAGTTTATGTCCAACATCAAAGTGAAATTAATTATAATGAACACCATTGGGTAAAATGGTAAAAATATATTCTAATTATACTTTAAAACCACTCAATAGTATTATTTATTACTATAATTTATTGTGATTAAAAAAGTTGTTTTTAAGTATTTTTCACTATTTATCAAAAAATGGAAGTTCTCAGAAAATTACAAAAAATACAACTTAGGATAATTTCAATTTTCTGAATACAAAAATGATGTCCATTTTGAAATATCAAATTTATATAATTTTAAAAATTGGGTATTACTATTCATAATGGTTACTTTGATTAGTCGCGGTGTGTTAGAACTCGAAGTTGCGTACAATGCAAAATATTGTATTATTGAAGGAGAAGCGTATAATGGAAGCTTGGGGTGTTACATTCTCCCCACCTTCAATAAATTGAGTCCTCGCAATTTTAAATTGTTCTTAGAAAATAAAAGGATGAAAATAGAAAATACCTTTGTGAAAAACCCACATCGGAAATAGGGTTAATAAAATTATAACTTTAAAAGAAAGAAAGAGAAGTACAAAGGTCAACTGAGATAGCCAATACTAGGATTCTGTGAAAACATGGATATGGAGGAAAAACAAACCATCAAGGTCTGATGGAGAGTTGTAGAAAATAGGATTAGGAGAAAGTTAATCACAAGAAAATCACAAACTTGTGATTGGTTAAACGTTCATTGAATCCCCAGTTGGAAAAGTTAACCGACAACGTTTTTGTTTTAAGTTACATTTCATAAATTTGAGGAATTTATTTAAGAGATTTACTAATAACTTAAGGAAATATACTTACTTTTCATGTAGACTTTCATTCTTTAATAAATTTTTACCACAAACCCATCTTTCACTCCAAATGGTAACATATCTCAAAAATATTCTATTTATCCTAATTGTATAAGGTTCCAAATATTACCACATACCATTTATTTTAGGAAAACTATTTTTTAATAACCAGGGACTTCCTGTAGGCTAGTGGTAGGTAATAAAGGCATGTCGCACTATGGTTGTGGGTTGGATTTCTACAGCTTTGTATGACACGATGGGTTATCCCCCAACCTACAGGTTGTACTTTTCCAAAAAATATAGTATTATAATATTCCAAAAATAATCTTTAAAAATATTTTTACCATAAACAATACTATCCAAAGTTCAACTTAATCCATTCCAACCTTTATAGTTATCCAAATTACCTCCGTCCAGAAATTCTCTAAAAGGTCTCTAAATTCCAAAATCAATTGTATCATCAGATTCCTCAAACAAAGTAAAGTTTCTATTATTGACACATACTAAAAATATGATTACCTTCATCATATTAAATCCTTAATGAAAAAAAAGTACTGCAGTACAATCCTTATATATATCACATTATTCTTATAACCAGAATATAATCCTTGAGTCCAAAAGCACCAAAACATTAATTATTCCACTTCAACTGTAGTAACAACATAATATTGTCCTTGATCCCTTGGCCTTTTCTAAGGTAAGTTTTCCTGAATCTTAGGAAATTCATTTTCATAATGCCCCATTTTCCTATAATTGTATCATTCAACATTGATAGCTTCTTTTTTTCCATTGAAATCACGAGCCTAGTGACCTTTTTCTCCACATTTATAACAAACTCCCATTACTTTAAGGCAAGTACCAGGGTGATTCATCCACCAATTATCGCATAATGGAAAATCCTTCTTTCCCCTTTTCCCTTTATCTGTCTATTTTTCCACCATTCTCTTCTTCTCTTACTTCACTTTATTGTCATAAGATTTAGGGAATTCCTTTTCTGTCTTGATAGCACATGAGACTATATCTTCGTATGACGAGAATGATTGTGAGACTAAGGCTCGACAGAGAAATAGTTTTAACCCATCAATGAAACGACCAATCTTACTTCTTGGGTTACGTATAAAATCTTCTTCATACCTTGCTAACCTTGTAAAGTTAGCGTCATACATTGCGACATTCTCATCCTCCTTTTGTCTCAGACTCAGAAATTGCATTTCCATATCTGCTTGATGGTCACAAGTGATGTATTTTTATAAGAAAACCTCATTGATCTCCCTCTATTCCATATTTGATACTTCATCATCTTCCTTTGTGTTTTGAATCAGTGGCCACCATTGATTGGCATCTCCGGTGAGGTGGTAAACTACCATGATGACCTTCTCCCTTTCTCAACTCCCCAAGGCGTGGAATATTTTCTCTAAGGAGTTTATCCATTGCTCGGATACTAATGGATTTGTACCCCCATTAAATGTTGGTGGTTGTTGCCTCATGAAGTGGACTAAAATTGATCCTCCATGTTGCGGATCAGGGTGCTCCATACGAGTAAGGTTATTATTCATAACCTGAGTGAGTTTTCCCAGTATGGTGATAAGGCGATCAGCACCAGTTTTATCACTAGCTCCACTATAATTATCTTGAGCAGGAGGGCAATCCTTACACGAAGTGCGTGCATTGAATCGGTTTCCATTCCTCCCACTAGGCTGCATTTCTATACAATAGAATAAACTAGATTAGTTTATGGATTAAAATACATAATTCCATACTTGTAAAACACTTAACATAAATTGAACTATTTATGGATATAATCCATAATCATAAAAATGTTTTCTTTGAGGAAATATGTACTCATAAGCCCTTCATAATGGTTTGTAAAGAAAATGTTAATTATCCTAAGCATATCCCCCGGGAGTGTCGTAACCAAGAGTGCAGTAAGGCCCATTGTCGTGAACCAGTTCATGTTTGAGTCTAGCTCAAAGTGGTGTTTTTGGGTTTTACCCCTAGGTACATCTGTGTCAGATCCGCCTCTACTTGCTCGTATCCAGACACGGATGTATTGCTCGGAAAACTCCTCAAATCTCTATAATACCAAAATTCTAGTAAGTTCTTCTATATTAATCCTCAATGTCTATCTTTGGGATATCTGATATAATCAGAGTTTATCTAAATCTAGATTCCAAGGTTAGTACTAAATTGCCTCTGATACCAACTATAATGCCCCGACCCTAGTTACCCAGATTCGGTGCATTATTGCGTAACATTGGCATGATCACAAATGATCATGTCTCGAAAGACCGATTAGTTTAGTATCCTTGGAAACACTAGATACGTTCATAAGTATTACATTACATCATAAAGTGAAAAAAATCACAATAACATAGTCTCCATAGTCCAGACTTCTATCCCCTTCAGACCATCCCTGTAGGCCAGTCATAAAATATTTCTTCACATCCTAGAAAAAATAAAACATTTAAAGGTGTGATCTCAGATGCTCAGTAAGGATAACAATATAGCGGAAGCTGTCATAAATAAATATAAACATTTAAGGCAATTTATAACTAAAACAAAAGCCTTTTAAACGTGAAAATCAACATAATATGGAAAAAGTAAAATGAGATAACGCCATTTACTTATTCATATTGATATTCTACTGGTTGAATAATCACATGGAATATCAATAACCACTTTCATAATGATGGAATTCATAATTCTAGACTATTATAACGACGTAACTAAGGCCTCGTTCCAAGAATACAAATAAGATTTTGTCAAGGCCTCATGACAAGACACTAGTTTTTCTCATGAGACCTGCTGATTCATCGAGGTGCTATAGCGGGCTCCACCCGTCACCTATTAAGTCCAATGCATTCCTCATTTGAACAGGTTTGAACATATCATAAACCATAACATAATGATATCACATAAAACATGCATAATGGAAACATAAAAGTTCCACATTTCTATCAAAAGATATCAATACAACACATTGATATAATAAAAACCTTATCAAAACCATTTTCAATACCAAAATAATAGAAAATTAAAACATGGTATTTATTTTTCATTTAAAAAAAGTTATGGCTTGTAGAGGAAGTCAAAACTCAAATAATGGTCACAATGGAAGATAATTCATTGTCTCCACATACGTATGACAAGAAAAAAATTCCTTTTTGTTGTTTATTAAAACGCTTCGTATAAAAAGACTCCTTTTGAATAAATGTAAAAGTCAAAGGGGTTTATACACCGTATAAAATAAATTTCTGTATAAAACAAAATATGCCTCAATGAATGGTGATTGAGACGAAGTCCCTTAAAAAGATCAATTTTTTTAAATAAAATAGATCTATTATGTGTATTCACTATAAGTACACATAAATAAAGTAAAAATTCAAGATAGGACATAAAAATATAATGACATAATTTGAAAGTAGGAGATTAACCCAATGAATGGAAATTGTTTTAAGAAGTTCCCTTACCTCGTGTCCGACTTGACTCGATAGTTCTATAACCTCTAGAATAATATACTTGAGTTAATTTAAATTTTCGTAAGAACCTTTTACATGTTCATTATTCCCTTTATATCACTTGTTACCATGTTATGAACATTATGTAATTATTTAAGTTAATAACGGTCATTTTGTGGATCTTTGGTACTTCAGTCAAAAATAATCATCTTATAATTACAAGTAGTTCATGTGGTGAAATATCCATTATATCCAGAATTATATTCATGATGAATATATCATATATATCATATATATCCAGTATATACATGTACTTATAATAATAAAAAACATTTAGAGGTAAGAAATGAAATGCACCGTTCATGGGGACGGTAAGCCGTACGTACGCATGAACACTACTATCATTTCTATTTCCTATTTAATGGAATGAAAGTATAATTATATAAAGGTATAATATAATTAAAGTATAATATAATGTATAATACCATTTACTCCATCCTTTATACATCCCAGATATGGCATTAACGATTCAAATCACTTTGAGGGGGCGGTAGTCCGCACTTCCTAAAATGAAAATATCGTGTTTACCCATAATTGAAACCATAAAGGTTTGCCATAAATGAAAAATACATAAGATTAAGTAAAACATAAACATATTATATATCATATATAAATATAGTGACATCTTAATATACACCTTTGAATGTCTTATATGAGTGTTGAACCATCATCGTTTCGTGAGGCAGAAATTCGCCATCCACAGAAACAGTATGTACATTAACCATTATATGTAGGTCTGTGTAAGTGTACCTCGAATACATCATATAAAAACATCCTAGTATATTGATGATACTGTTTTTGTTTCAAAGTAAATGAATAAAATGAGTTTAGGGGGTTGAAGAAGCAAAATAAAACAAAATAACATAAGAGAAGCATTACCTTAAAATCGGGTAACTCTTTTTGATTTGAGCTCAAAGGCTTCCTTGGGATAAATTCTGCCCAAAGTGAGGATTATAGAAGTACGAGAGGGAAGTTGAGAGAGTATTTGGGAAGAGTTTGTCCGAGCCAAATGTTTGAGAGGTGTGGGTAAGGTGGTAGAGGTGGGGTCCTTTTATAAGAGGAGAGGAGGGGCACTCTTGGAAAGTTATAAAAGGGTACATTATTATAAAATTATTTTCAGATTTAAAAGAACCCAAAATTACATATTTCTAAGATAAGGTGATAAGAGTTAGAAATCCACCCATACAATAGGTTTTTGACAAGTGTAGTTCTTATATTTTACATTTTATTTTCATTTTATTTAAATCGTTAATTAATGAAGTAATCGCTGCATCATCATGGTGTCATAAATAATCTAATTTATTTAATGTCTAAAAATTATAAAAAAATATCATGATGTAGGAAATAGTTTTAGATTTATAAGGAATATATATATTAAAAAATATGACTTGTATAACCACATTTTAATTTTTTTTTAGTAAAATAAGTCATGTTTGTGACATTTTTATTTTAACATTAAATAAAAAGTTTTTAATGTCATTTTCCTACCAAAGTGGCTCCATGGGGTCCCCAAGTTGACCCATGGATTGTATAGTTCGGCCATGACTCATGAAATAGGGGTAGATCATGTGTGAATATAATTTCATATTATTATAACAACATTTTTACATTAAATTTCAATAATTACCTTTAATCGCGATTAATTAAACTTAAAAGTTACTATTCACCAAAAAAATTATTTCAATCCCATTGAAAAACATTTTACTTCCTAATGAAAACCATGTATGTCTGATTTTTGAAAATCAAATCACAGAAGTGGTAATGTTTCATCTAAACGAAAAATCAGTTTTTTAATTACCACTTAGTGGTTTCACTATTCATCAAGAATTGATGTTTTTCAGAACAATGCCAAAATTTCACCCTAGGCTATAATTGATATTCCAAATTAAAAAATGATGTCTATTTTAAAAAATTCCAAACATATAAGTTGAATTAATTAATTTTATAATTAATTCCCATTGTCAGAACAAATAGAGTGTTTTTAAGAAACAATATTTATCAAAAGATTGACAATTGTTTATCTCCAATTTCAAAGTGAAATTAATTCTAATGAACACCATTGGATAAAATGGTAAAAATATTTTCAAATTATACTTTAAAACCACTCAATAGTATAATTTATTACTATAATTTATTTTGATTAAAAAATTGTTTTTAAGTATTTTCCACTATTCATAAAAAATTGGAAGTTCTCAGAAAATTACAAAAAATTCAACTTAGTATAATTTCGATATTCCGAATACAAAAATGAATTCCATTTTGATATATAAAATTTCTATAATTTTAAAAAGTGGGTATTACTATTCATAACGGCTTCTTTGATTAGTCGCGGTGTTTTAGAACTCGAAGTTGCGTACAATGCAAGTTATTGTATTACTGAAGGAGAAGCGTATCATGGAAGCTCGGGGTGTTACATTCTCCCCTCCTTCAATAAATTGATTCCTCGCAATTTGAAATTGTTCTTCGAAAAGAAAAGGTTGAAAATAGAAAATACCTTTGTGGAAAACCCACATCGGAAATAGGGTTAATAAAAATATATCGTTAAAAGAAAGAAAGATAAGTACAAAGGTCACCTGAAATAGCCAATAATAGGATTATGTGAAAACATGGATATGGAGGAAAAAACTATCAAGGTCTGATGGAGAGTTGTTTAAAATAGGATTAGGAGAAAGTTAACGACAAGAAAATCACAAACTTGTGATTGATTAAACGGTCATTGAATCCCCAGTTGGAAAAGTTAACCGACAACGTTTTTATTTTAAGTTACCTTTCAAAAAATTCAGGAATTTATTTAAGATATTTACTAAGAACGTAAGGTAATATATTTACTTGTCATGTAGACTTTGATTCATTAATAAATTTTTACCACAAACCCATCATTCACTCCAAATGGTAACATAACTCAAAAATAATCTATTTATCCTAATTGTATAAGGTTCCAAATATTACCACATACCATTTAGATTAGGAAAACTTTTTTTTAATAACCAGGTACTTCCTGTAGGCTAGTGGTAGGTAATAATGGCATTTCACACTATGGTTGTGGGTTCGATTCCTACAGCTTTGTCCGATGCGATTGGTAATCCCCCAACCTGCAGGTTGTCCTTTTCCAAAAACTATAATATTATAATATTTCCAAAATAATTTTCAAATATATTTTAACCTTAAAAAATACTATCCAAAGTTCATATTAATCCATTCCAACCTTTAGAGTTGTCCAAAATACCTCCGTCCAGACATTCTCTAAAAGGTCTCTAAATTCCAAAATCAATTGTATCATCAGATTCCTCAAACAAAGTAAAGATGATCTTATTGTCACATACTAAAAATATGTTTACCTTCATCATATTAAAACCTTAATGATAACAACAAGTACTGCAGTATGATCCTTATATATATCAAATTATTCTTATATCTAGAATATAATCCTTGAGTCCAAAAGCACCAATACATTAATTATTCCCTTTCAACTGTAGTAACAGCATAAGCTTGTCCTTGATCCCATGGCCTTTTATGAGGTAAGTTTTCCTGACTCTTAGGAAATTCATTTGCATAATTCCCCATTTCCTTACAATTTTAGCATTCATCATTGATAGCCTCTTTCTTTCCCTTGAAATCACGAACCTGATGACCTTTTTCACCACATTTATATCAAACTCCCATTCCTTTAAGGAAAGTACCAGGGTGATTCTTCCCAAAATTATCGCTTAATGGAAAATCCATCGATCCCTTTTTCCCTTTATCTGTATCTTGTTCCACCGTTCTCTTCTTCTCTTGCTTTACTTTATTGTCATTAGATTTAGCGAATTCTTTTTTTGTCTTCATAGCACACGAGACTATATCTTCGTATGACGAGAAAGATTGTGAGACTAAGGTTCGACGGAGAAATGGTTTTAACCCATCAATAAAATGATAAATCTTACTTCTTGGGTTACGTATATAATCTTCTCCATGCCTTGCTATCCTTGTAAAGTTAGCCTCATAAATTGCGACATTCTCATCCTCCTTTTGGCTCAGACATAGAAATTTCCTTTCCATATCAACTCGATGGACACGAGGGAAGTACTTTTCTATGTAAAGCTCTTCGAACTCCCTACATTCCATATTTGATACTTCATCATCTTCCTTTGTGTTTTGAATCAGTGACCACCATTGATCGGCATCTCCAGTGAGCCAGTAAACTACCATGATGACCTTCTCCCTTTCGCTACTCCCCAATCCGTGGAATATTTTCTCTACGGAGTTTATCCATTGCTCGGATACTAATGGATTTGTACCCCCATTAAATGTTGGTGGTTATTTCCTCATGAAGCGCCCTAAAATTGTTCCTCCACATTGTAGATCAGGGAGCTCCATACAAGTAAGGTTATTATTCATAACTTGAGTGAGTTGTCCCAGTATGGTGATAAGGTGATCAGCACTAGTTATATCACCAGATCCACTATAATTATCTTGAGCAGGAGGGAAATCCCTACACGGAGTGCGTGCATTGATACAGATTCCATTCCTCCCACTAGGCGCCATTTCAAAACAATGGCATAAAATAGATTAGTTTATGAATTAAAATACGTAATTCCATACTTTTAAAACACTTAACATAAATTGATCTATTTATGGATATAATCCATAATCATGAAAATGTTTTCTATGAGGAAGTATGTACTCATACGCCCTTCATAATGATTTGTAATGAAAATGATAATTTTCCTAAGCATATCCCTCGAGAGTGTCGTAACCCAGAGTGCAGTAAGGCCCGTTGTCGGGTACCAGTTCTGGTTCAAGTCTAGCTCAAAGCGGTGTTTTCGGGAATTTACCCCTAGGTACATCTGTGCCAAAGCCGCCTCTACCTGCTCGTATCCAGAGAGGGATGTATTGCTCGGAAAACTCACAAAATCTCTATAATACCAAAATTCTAGGAAGTTATTCTATACTAATCCTCATAGTCTGTCTTTGGGTTATGTGCTCTAATCAGAGTTTTTCTAAATCTAGCTTCCAAGGTTAGTACTAAACTGCCTCTGATACCAACTGTAACACCCCAAACCTAGTTTCCCAGAGTCGGTTCATTATTGCGTAACATTGGGATGATCACAAAAGATCAAGTCTCGAAAGAACGATTAGTTTAGTAGCCTTGGAAGCACAAGATACATTCATAAGTCTTACATTACACCATAAAGATAAAAACAATCACAATAACTTAGTCTCTATAGTCCACACTTCTATCCCCTTGAGACTATCCCTGTAGGTTAGTCATAAAATATTTCTTCACATCCTAGAAAAAATATAACATTTAAAGGGGTGATCTCATATGCTCAGTAATGATAACAATATAGCGGAAGCTTTCGTAAATAAACATAAACATTTAAGGCAATGTATAACTAAAACAAAATCCTTTTAAACATGAAAATAAACATAATATGGAAAAAGTAAAATGAGATAATTCCACTTACTTATTCACATGGATATTCTAATGGTTGAATAACCACATGCAATATCAATAAAAACATTCATAAGACCAGCCGATGCATCGAGGAGCTATAGAGGGCCCCACCCGTCACTTATTAAGTCCAATGCATTCCTCATATGAACCGGTTTAAACATATCATAAACCATAACATAATAGTATCACCTAAAACATGCATAAAGGAAACATAACATTTCCACATTTCAATCACCAGATATCAATACAACACATTTATATAATAAAAACCTTATCAAAACCATTTTCAATACCAAAATAAAGGAAAATTAAAACATGGTATTTATTTTTCATTTAAAAAAAGTTGTGGCTTGTAGAGGAAGCCGAAACTCAAATAATGGTCACGGCGGCAGAGAAATCGTTGTCGCCACATACGTACGACAAGAAAAACATTCCTTTTTGTTGTTTAGTAAAACTCTTCGAATAAAAATACTCCTTTTGAATAAATGTAAATGTCAAAGTGGTTTATACACCATATAAAAAAATTTGTGTATAAAACAAAATATGCCTCAATGAATGGTGATTGAGACAAAGTCCCTTAAAAAGATCATTTTTTAAATAAAATAGATCTATTATGTGTATTAACTATAAGTAAACATAAATAAAGTAAAAATACAAGATAGGAAATAATAATATCATGACATAATTTGAAATTAGGAGATTAACCCAAAGAATGGAAATTGGGTTAAGAAGTTCCCATACCTCGTGTTCAACTTGACTCGATTGTTCTTTAACCTCCTGAATAATAAAATAGAGTTAATTTCAATTTGGCTAAGAAAATTTTCCATTTTCATTATTCATTTCATATCACTTTTTACCATGTTATGAACATTATTTAATTATTTATGTTATTAACGGTCATTTTGTCGATCTTTGGTACTTGAGTCAAAAATAAACTTCTTATAATTACTAGTTGTTCATGTGGTAAAATATCCATTATATACCAAATTATATTCATGATTTAGATATCATATATATCATATATATCTAGTATATACGTGCATTTTTAATATTACATAACATTTAGAGGTAAGAAATGAAATGCACCGTTCATGGAGACGGTAAGTCGTACGTACGCATGAACGCTACTTTCATTTCTATTTCGTATTTATTGGAATGTCATTATAATTATATAATCATATACTATAATTCCAGTATAATATAATTTATAATATTATTTACTCCATCCTTTATACATCCCACATATGGCATTAACGATTCAAATAATTTGAGGGGGCGGTAGTCTGCACTTCATAAAATGAAAATATCGCGTTTACCCATAATGAAACCATAAAGGTATGGCATAAATGAAAAATAAATAATCTTAAGTAAACAAAACATATTATATATCATATATAAATATAGTGACATCTTAATGGACACCTATGAAGGTGTTATATGAGTGTTGAACAATCATCGTTTCGTGAGCCATAAATTCGCCATCCACAGAAACAGTATGTTTTTTAACCATTAGATATAGGTGTGTGTAAGTGTAGCTCGAATCCTTCTTATAATGAAATCTTAGTATATTGATGATACTGTTTTTGTTATAGAAGAAATGAATAAAAAGAGTTTAGGGGGTTGGAGATGAAAAATAAAACAAACTAACATAAGAGAAGGCATTACCTTAAAATCGGGTAACTCTTTTTGATTTGAGATCAAAGGCTTCCTTGGGAAGAATTCAGCCCAAAGTGAGGCTTTTAGGAGAACTATAGGGATTTTGGGAGAGTATTTGGGCAGAGGTTGGCCGAGCCAAATGTTTTAGAGGTGTGGGTAAGGTGGTTGAGGTGGGGGCCTTTTATAAGAGGAGAGGAGGGGCACTCTTGGAATGTTATAAAAGGTTACTTTATTATAAAATGCTTTTCAGATTTAAAAGGTCCCAAAATTATTTATTTCGAGGATAAGGTGATAAGAGTTGACATGTGTAGGTCTTAGATTTTACATTATCATTTCATTTTAATTAAATTGTTAACTAATGAGATAATCGATGCATCATCATGGTGTCATAAATAATCTAATTTATTTAATGTCTAAAAATTATTAAAAAAATATCATGATGTAGGAAATCATTTTATCTTCCTTATTAATATTTATAGTAACAAATATGACTTGTATAACCCCATTTAAAAATTGTTTTAGTAAAACAACTCATTTTTGTGACATTTTTATTTTAACATTAAATAGAATGTTTTTAATTTCATTTTACTACCAAAGTGGATCCATGGGGTCCTCAAGTTGACCCATATATTTTCTTGGTCGTACATGGCTCATAAAATAGGGGTAGGAAATGTGTCAAGGTAATTTCATATTATTATAACATCATTTTTACCTTAAATTTCACTAATTACCTTTAATTGCGATTAATTAAACTGAAAAGTTACTATTCACCAAAAAATATTTTTAATCCCATTGAACCACATTTTACTTCATAATGACAACCATGTTTGTCGGATTTTTGAAAATGAAATCACAGAAGTGGTAATGTTTCATCTATACGAAAAATCAGTTTTTTAACTACCACTTAGGGGTTTCACTATTCATAAAAAATTGATGTTTTTCAGAACAATGCCAAAATTTCAGCCTATGCTATAATTGATATTCCAAATTCAAAAATGATGTATATTTTAAAAAATTACAAACATCTAAGTTGCATTAATTAATTTTATAATTAATTCCCACTGTCACAACAAATAGCTTGTTTTTATGAAACAATATTTATCAAAAGATTGACAATTCTTTATATCCAATTTCAAAGTGAAAATAATTCTAATGAACACCATTGGATAAAATGGTAAAAATATATTCTAATTATACTTTAAAACCACTCAATAGTAAAATTTATTACTATAATTTATTTTGATTAAAAATGTTGTTTTTATGTATTTTCACTATTCATCAAAAAATGGAAGTTCTCAGAAAATTACAAAAAATTCATCTTAGGATAATTTCGATATTACGAATACAAAAATTAAGTCCATATTGAAATATAAAATTTCTATAATTATAAAAATTGGGTATTAATATTCATAATGGCTACATTGATTAGTCACGATGTGTTAGAACTCGAAGTTGTGTACAATGCAAGCTATTGTATTATTGAAGGGGAAGCGTATCATGGAAGCCTGGGGTGTTACACATACCAAGCTACCACAAATCCATAATATAAAAACCTCTTCCTAATCCAGAACATAGTTAGTAAAAGTAATCAATATGATACTAGGTAGGAAATGAGACCAACATATTCCTTCTAATTATTAAATTGATACTATGTTGTTGTAATGTATAAACCATATCATATCATCACTAAATGGATAATAATATTGAATAATGTACGATATATCAATTTTAAAAATGAAATTTCAATGAGATTATCATCGTATTCATCCCATTAGATCTCATAAACAAAAAAATTCATTTTTGATGCATGTTAAACCAAACCAATATTATTATCAACTGGATACTACCTTAACCTATATATAAAATATCTCAACTCAAAATTGGAATGACGCATAACCCATATATTCTCATAATCAACTAGATTTCAAGTTATCCAATAATATAATTGTATGAACCCATTATCTCTTATATGCTATGATGGACTCTAAAACTAGCTAGTTGTGAGGGTTCCCACTTTCCCCTTAAAAGTGATTTCTCTATAATAAAGAAATTAATGTTGGAGGGGGGGACTCTTGTTCAAATAGTTTGATATCCTTATAAATTCTCTGATAAAATGGTCTCATGTATAACCTATATAAACACCTAATCATCATGATAAAAGTTGGAAATAATATCAAATCCATTTATAATAATTAATATCTTATCTATTGATTCCCAAATAGATGGATCAGTGATGATGCAACTTCCCATTGGAGAAATAAAAACAACACATCATAAAATGTTTCTCTAGAGTAATAAACATAATTAAAAGGAATCACATAACCCACAACCATAGTATTTGGATAATAAAGCACATTACTACATTGATAAAAAATAAATCCATGATAATGTGCCTATCCATCACATGCATGCCTCATTACACTTTTTTTATCGCAAAGATGCAATAGAGCCCTAGGATACCACCCATAAACTTCTCATTATAAGGCCACTATAATCATAAAACCTGACTAATTATCCAGTAACATACACATTGTTTTTTATCACTCATAACCACCAATGACTACCAATGGCCTAGAAAATAAGTCAATAATAATATCATGAGTCACCCATTTAACGGTGATACACCACCTACAAACCATTAATAACAATTCTATACATGAACCCCTAGGATAAACCCATATCTGAAAACTTACCAACCACATCCTATGATAGTAGAATCTGACTAATAGATTTATAACGTTGAATAAGGCCTCATATTCGTATACTAATGAAAATAGATGAGTCACAACTCTTGTTGAACAAAAATTTACTAAAGACACCCAACCAAACTCAGCACATCACCCATGGTTGGATTCTCATTCTTAATTATGGGTTAAAAATTCTTATAATAAACCCCAAAAGGTATATTATGTACTAAATCAACTCAAAAAATGTTTCATGGCCACCATTATAAATATTATAAACAACATTGTGGTAAAAAATAACTATTTTCCATTAAAACTAAGGTACATCATGTATGGTACCTACAAAATAGATATAGTGAATATTAATCACTTTTTGATGAACACAAATCCCTATTAATACCAATTATTGTTCTCTACACACGTATACCCAAAATTTATACCATGAGATACATAAAAACACATATAAAATGAGGAAGAATTATAAGGTTCATATACCTCAAATAGAAATAACTAATTTTCATTGATCTCCTCATCCATTCCTGATCTAAACATACAATTTCCATTTAATTAATTATAAAACGATTTTTGACTTATTTACAAAATATATATAAAATTATATTAATAGTGGTAACTATCATAGTATGTAATATCTTATTCAAAATCACATGAATATTTGTAAAAATAGTTTGTATATGGATCTTAGTCCCTCTACAAGTAAAATATCCAATTTTATTTCCAAAAATCATTATTTAATTCCACACCAAATAGATGAAAATAATATAATAATCATATAAGTAGTTTACCATTAAATAAATAGAATGAAAAAATTATATTCATCCTTTCCTGACCTCTTATAGATTTCATAAAGAAAAGCCCAATTCTTTATATGTGATTTAACCATGATTTTGTAAAATCACATAGAAATCATTATCATTAATAAAAAATTAGTATAAGGATACAAGGAAAGGGAAAGTTATAAAGAGGAGATTTACCAAGAATTAGTGGATTAAACTCTCCTCATTAATTTATAAATCAACAACGATCTAAGTTTAGGTGAAGAATAACAGAAGTGAATAAACTCATGTTGATTTTTTAATTGATTAGAATAAAAGGAGGTAAAATAATTATTAATTTTCTCTAATAATAACCAAATCATCCCCAAATAATTTGGGGAATTGGATATACAACTTTTATATTGATAAAATCCCACCTATAATCAAAATATTCCATTGCATTCATAGTGGATTTACACTTGGCTTTTATTTCAGTAGATGTAGTATCATTTCCACTTCCAGGCCCATCAGTGTTACATTAACCCCCCCACCATCCTTCTGGTCGGGTCTATACTACATACCCCAATACTATTTTTTTAATTTAGAAAAATAACTTCACTAATTTTATACCCACTTAATCATGGACAAAATCATCATATAAAATAATTAAAATCACCAAAATACTCCTCTGATTAATTCATGTATAGATATCAAAATTTGATTCATATTATTCTCTATTGGGATCCACATTTATTAGTTCAACATACACTCAATTACATAGTCAATTAAATTAGGATTTATGGGCTTTTAATAACAAGTATTATTAAATTTCCTTCCTACTGAAATTATAAACACATTAATTTTCATTATATAGATTTGTGAAATTGATTCAATAATTCACTATGTGTTGGTTTATTATTAATATTTCTTTAATTTCATTTCTATATATCCATATGATGACTCTTATCCAATTATATTTGACTATTTTTATCATTAAATGGATAAATCCTTATCCCAAATCACCATATGAATTATCCTAATATCATAAATATAGTTACCTAACATTGGGTAAAATTAACTAAGTGTAAATAAAATATCCCAATGGGATTGTTTACCTAAATTTTAGAATTACCCATATCCTCCATGCCTGATACAAGAAATTATATGGTTTTATAAAATTTTAGTTTACCCTCATTGAATAATAGAAGTATTGGTGTGTGTTAATTTTGGAAGGAATCCAACACTTACTATATTAAATGTCATTTAAAATCTTCAAATCTTATCTCATGTATTCTACACATGTACTTTTACTTTTAGTTTTGTTCAACATAACATGTGCCAAATATTTATATTCCAAACATATTACTACATAACAAATTATAAAACTAATTAATTTCCATAATTACTAATCAAAATATAATAAAATTATATCTACATATCAAAATTCATATTAGGAATAATGTACTTGAAAAACATTATTGTAAGGTTTTATAATCATATGATATCATCATTTACTCATGACCGTTTCTGTTGTGATAGTTATCCAACCCTTACCTTTTTAGAACGATTCATATTCTCCAAATCTAGTGGATTGTTTGACCCAAAATACCACTATCAATAAATCAATATACATTGGAGACCTTAATTCCAATATTATTCTGTCAACTAATATTTATAAAAATTATAATTATCCTTTAGTTATTTAATTTATATGCCAATATAATCATAGTCTTGATTGAATGAAACTAAATCTTATTTTGTACATAGCATATTACTTCTAATATATACGACATGTCATTTTTATGAAGTATTTTAGTGATTTGAAACAAAATAATAAAACCACTCATAATATAAATAGATTATATTTATGAATAATATAAAATTATTATTAAATTATTTAATTATGAATGAAAATATTTAGACCATAGAAATATATTTATAAATATTTATACCTAATTATATTAAAAATAATTTATAATTTATACATGAATTTATGTATAGACCCAAAAATATAAATATGAACAATAAAATTTTTTATTCTGGAATAAAATCATTGCACATCTTCAATTATGTTTATAATGTATGAACTCATTCATATTAAAATATATAATTATGTTAAGAAATATGAACCCTTCGTATTTATTAATAAATGAAAAGGTTCTAATAATAATGTAAATATTACTATTCATTTATAAATTATATAATTTATATTCATGTAGTCCTCTTGATAACAACCACCAAACCCATTTTGAATTTTTTGAAAACAAATTATAAAATGAATAATTTCTCATGAACAAAATCATATTATAATTTATCTACAGTTAAAAAAAATGTAAAATATTATATATTAATACCAATTTGGTAATTGATAAATAAAAAATTCTGTATATTCAATTTAAATTTATATCCCCTAAAATAAATAATATATATTATTATGTTCCATAATAAGTCTACACTGATGAAGGTTTTTGATAATTATTTTTTTAATTAATCATAAAATTATATTATTATTTGTTATGAAATGGTTCATCATGTGTGGAAATAATATTCCACCTGATGGAAGGGACATGTTTCCACGACATAATTCATTTTTGGTAGAGTGATGAAAAGTTATATTATTGAACTATAGTATATTTTTTATTTTCTACATTGTTTTTTTCATAAGAAAATGTAATTCCTATATAATCCATAATCATTTTTATATTTTAAATATAGTATAAAATAATTTATTTTATAATGATCAATTTTATAGAACTAATTCCCACCTTAATTTTCCTAAAACTAGGTACTTATTTGAGAAATAATTTATAAGGCCCAAGTTATTTCAAGACACTCATAGAAGTACCCAATAGAATCCTTACTCTCGGGATAGTCCATAGGCTAGTGAATCACCAATAAAATTTTTGCATGAGAATCTATTTCACTCTCAATGGATTTTTTATCCTTTAAATAAAATGAAAAAATAAAAAATGGAAAAATTTAGAGTTATATATAAATCATATCATTATTAACACACATTATAGATTACCTAAACCACATTATATGGACCACTCAAGTATCCTCCATGAACTCCCAAAATTTTCATAAATATTTTCATTAGCGTAAATTATAACAGCTAGGATTTTTCCATCTTTACAAATAATTTTTAACATTTAAAAAATACTTATAAATGTTTAAAACAACTTAATACATCTTATTAATTAATATTAATGTAAGGATAACAGAAAAATAAATCTTTATTAATTAATGGAATGTGTTATCACATAACACAAACACTATCAGGAACACATTGTGAAATTAAACCATGGCAAGGAAACTATTATCACCTCATGGTTTAATTTTTCACAATCCATGCATTGTAAATATAAGGATACCATGGTTTTGTTTTAATGAATATTACATTCAATATCTATTTTGATGATATGTATCAAATAATGTGATAATATTGGGTTATATGATATTTTCTGTGTGTTTTATATTATTATTTCATCTATGAAACCATCATTTTATTTTATATAAATATCATTTAATGGAGTATTAATAAATTTTTAATAGATATTTTGAATCATTTAGGTGTTCATAATTTATTGAAGTAATAAATGTTAATATTATAATGCATAATGTTCACTGGATAAATAAAAAATTGATTACTAAATTATCCAATTTAAGAAGATCCTTATATAATGAAGGATTTATTTTAAATAATATTCGTCGATTTATTTCATAACACATGGAATATAGTAAATTGATGTAATTTATTTCAATTCACACTATCTTTCTTTCTTCCATTTATGTGAGTGACACCCACGTGCCTTTAGATATAAAATATGGTTATTTAAAAAGTTTTTAAGGATTTAGAATCACATAAATTATCTTTCATGGAATGAACCACTAACTTATTTTTATGTGGTCAACATCAACTATATAGGAGGATAATCTATATGACAAGAGGTATATATTAATTTATGATCTTAATTAATTTCTTTTTTCATTTTTATAAATTATAGTGTAACACTGGGATATAATTTATAATATATTAGATACGTTATATTCCATTATTACCCATAAAGTAATTTGTAATCTATAATAATTGTATATAAAATTTTAAAGCTTGAAAGAATAAATAGTCAAAGTGATAATGAAAAAATATAGTGTGAACACATAATGATGGAAACATATACACGTTAAAGAGTATTTAGATATTCAAAACTTTTATTTATGTTTATTATATTAAGAATTAAGTTCAAGTCCCTAAAACTTATTCATTTTTATCATGTATAGTGTGATGATTTTACCACCGATCATGTAGGTCAAATAGAGAGTACATGTAATTCCCACGAATCAGATAAATAAAATTACATTCCCTTACCTCCAATAATTCGTTCGTCAAAGGACTAATGAATTAACTAACATATATACTCAAAATATCCACATTCTTACCACTTGAAATTAAATATTATAAAATTCAATAGACTAAGAATTATATAATGAAAACATAGATCAATCTATTTAATTATAAAAAAAAGTATATCAAGATAATAATAACATGATGTTGTGAAAATCAATTGCAATATGTTCTCATTTATGGAAATTATAATCTTTTTTACGATATCTAAACTCATTAATTCACGTAACCTTTTTTCAAATAATCTCCTAAAGTTCCTTTAGATAAAAATTTATAAATATGCCAATTAGTGTGACACACATTATCCAAGAAATTTATCAATTCAAACCATAGTTATTGATATTTATGTGCTTATACTTTCCCAGAAATATAATTTTTTCTATTAAAATTTTGAGAAATTTTATATGTAAATTTCAGTTAATATTACATTCTCAATATTCAAAAACTATTCCTTTATATAATTTATTTTTTTTATATTATTTTATTTTTCATTCAACATTCTTATAGTATATGATCTAAATAATTATCTATTAACATTAATAGAGAATTATTTATTAGATAATGAAATCATAGAGTTATGTCATATTTTTTTATCTTCTTATAATCCACTAAAGAATATTACATTTTATATTAGTTTCTAATAATAGCATTGGAAAATTATATTTAAACCATCTGGTATATACAACATTAATATATGTTGAAATTTTCAAATTGATATATTTAACTCCAATGTTAGACTAGTGGACCTGATAAAACACCATTTTATGTGATATTATTCAGCTTAGAATCTCAATTTTAATGAAATTTCTCCAGAAACATCATCTTTAATGAATAATATCATTATATAGATTACATGTTTTGTTATTTTTCTGATAAATATTTCTTTTATTTGTCTTCAATTAAGTATTATTCATGAACAATATTCTTCTTATGATTTCATTAATTTATCATTATTTGTATTTATCTTATACAATCTAGATGATATAGAACCATTAGTTTTGACATTTATTCCATTTGACCACATTCACATGATTATTATTTTATATTTTTTATATTCTAACTTTTTTACTTTTTTATTAATATTTATTCGGAATTCCTCTAATATATATCCACCTTAATCATATTATATTTAATAACCTAATGAAAATATTATATAAAAAATAATGTATTATCGAAATTAAAATAATATTATTTTGAAGGCTGAAAATTATATAATATTGATGTTTAACCTGTGATCTAATGATTTTTATCGACAAAAAAATTTAATACATTAAATCACAAATAAAAAAGTAAGGGTTTATTTATTTGTATTGACAAATTAATTTCCACTTTTAAAAATAGTTTTCCACCTGTTTGAAAAAAATTTAAATGATAAAAATATATTACGAACAATTTTTTTAAAATATAGTAGAGAAATTTTAAAAAAATATCTACCCCATTATAAAATTAAATGTAATGGAAATATGTGGGTGGATTTATAAATAATTTATATTCGGTTTTTAAAATATTATTCTTCTTTTGAAACTATTATAGTAGATAATGTTTTCGGTTCCAAAAAAAAATTAAGAATGTTAAGAGTAATTTTAAAATGATTTGATATTAATTTTAAAACATAAACTTAAGAAAATAAACAAATGAAAATTAATATAATTTATTTACCAATGGTTGATGTTCAATAATTACAACTTATATATAATACAATTTAATTCAATATATGATTTGAAAATACTATTTCAATTAATATCTCTTATCCTAAATGTATTTCATTCATTTTTTTAGTAAATGTAGAAAATCATTATTTAGTATGTGTATAAACTATAATATTCAAAATTATTCATTTAATTTATAAAATCATATATTATGAAATTATATATATATATATATATATTTCTTTTGTGAAGAAATTTTTAATCATATTTTCTAACATATGTCCTTCAACTATTAATTTAGTATTTGAATATTAAAAATATTTGGGAATTTCAAGGTTATTGATGCCTTTATTTAAAATTAATAGAATATTATAGTATGATTTATTTTACAACAAAAATTATTTTTATACTTATTTTTTTATTATTTTACTATTAATAAGATTAATATAATGATGTCATCTATTATTTAAAAATTTATGACACTTTTTTTTAATTTTAATTCATGGGAATATATATTATAAGTCTTTTAGAGGCAGTCACTAAGAGGGTATTATATTCTAAGGCTCATAGTGGCTCAGTATTGATATTATTTAAATATTATATATATTGATATAAGATGCTTATTTTTTTAGTAAATAATGAAATAACTCCTTGACAGAGTAAAAAATTTGAAATATGAGACAATCGGTGGATCCAGAATGTGTGTTTCATCCAAGGTGTTATATAATATTGCTATGCATAGGGTGTTTGGATCAAGGAAGAATGTGGATAAATAATTAAATATATTTATTTTATTTATAAATTGAAAATACCAACCTAATAATCCTCTATAAATATACAAATATATCGAAATAATAGGGTTATCAACAAAATAATGAGAATTTAAGTGAATCCATTGGAGGATGGCTTGGAGAAAACTAATAAATTGATGATGGTTTTTCACCAATAGTGTTTTGAGTATCACCAATGAAAATGAAATAGAAAAATTCTTCACCAATGATTGATCCAAATTGATGTAGGATATTTTTTATTTGGATTTATCCCATTTAATATAGTTCATGATGAACATGATTCAATTTTTCTAATAATTTCTTTTGGATCGTTCGTGTTGTGCAAGATCAGGTTTATCATCCTTTATTTTGGGAACTAAAATTATCGATTTATGTTTGTATTGAATCACTATTATATTGGATGTTAATTTATTCCATCCTTAATAATGTTTGAGTTTTTTTCCTCTTTGGTGGTTATTCGATTTGTTCTCCTATTTTTCATATGATTCATGTCCTATATGTCATTGGATTGTGGTTTTATCGATACCCGGTATTCAATATTTTTATGAATGTTGTCAAGTGAATAAGATTAATACTATAGGTTCAAGTTCATGAATGATGGACCAACCGAGTTTTAATGATGATGGTAGATGATCATTGATATATTGGGATAGGATCAGTGTTACCTTTGTATGTGTTTGGACATGCAGTGAAAGTGCAATAAAAATGGTTTTTTTAGATTAGATTAATGGCTATAATTCAGATAATCGAAAAAGGAGGGTTTTACAAGGCCAAGATTCGAGCTTCCTTGAATATTACATGGAAGAATATAATGTTTTTGTGGTATAGGAATACACATTAATCAATTCTAGAATTTTTCAAATTTTCCGTACAACACACATTGTAGTCTAAAGATGACATGCTATGTAGCTTTTCTTCTATAGTTCTAGGGATTCCAAACAAAGAAAAATATTACCTAGAATTTGAAAAGTGTCACCTGTACTGTGAAGCTATTATGACATCTTGGTACCTGTACATGGCTAGGTACATGAATCAAAACATAATTCAAAGGTCACAAATAGGTGTACATGGGCGTGAGAAGATGTCACAAGAATGGCGTTGACCGACCATTATAGTCTGTGTACCTAAAGAGGATATGTCCTTTTTTAAGAATTATATACTATGTGAGATGGTGTGACACTATTAGAGAAATGGTTGGAATTTTACATTATGTACCACAAAGTAAGTCCCTTGTACGTTTTTCATGGTATGTCAAAGCCCTCCGTCTCCTTATTTTGGAAGGGTATCGTTTGAGAGTCTTCACTTGGTCCATCCCCACAAGGTTATAGTGTGGAACTACATCCTTATTATATTATTTGTATAGTCTATAGATGTTTTGGAATATATAGAGTTTTTAGTATCCCCTAATGAGACCAGGGTGCGATCCTATATCTTATTAATTTCCCTATGCGAGATTTATGGAATCACCAATACTAACTTACATGGGCGTATGATCCCTTTTTTAGCTGGTTTTTATATATTGGATTTCTCATGACCGCAAATGGCCCATAGTGTGGTCCCCTATCTATATATAGAGATAATAGAGATCTAGTGAGTAATTTTTGATTGAGGCTTGATGATATTGACCTCTTAGATGAGCATCATTTGTTGTAGCATAAAAAATGAGTGATTTATACCATAGGAGAATTAACTTGAAACCTCATAAAAAATCCCACGGATAGCTATATGGTTGATAACACTTGAGACTTAGAGTCAGTTGTGAGTATAAAATGGTTTCATTATTATTTTTTCACATATTATATTGACATAATAACATATCGATGAGATGACTACTCTTCTGAGTCATATGTCTGGTTAATTTAGGGTGTCATACTGGGTATTATTATACTCAACCATGCATGGGATCTGACTAAATATATCATGTCATATGAAGATGACATTCCATTTGAAAAATTCCATGAGGTGAATTAGTGGTCATATCATAGTGAGACATCTGACCAAGGTTGGACCTGATGTTTTATTTTTCAATAGTCACCTCTTACATAGCATGATGGACTATATTATCATTTCTGGTGGTCTTTTACTATTCTATTAATGAATAAAAGTACATAGTTTTCATTATGATGTGGGGTAGATGTTATTAATTCATTTTATAATCAACTACATTTACCATTAATTATTTTATGGGTACATGGAGATGTGTGTTTGTTCAAATACTTAGGCTAAGACATTCCATATATGAGATTTTATTACATAGTGAGAAACATAATCCCCTATAATATTAATGGTGGGATCTGAGTTTTACACTTGACTTATCGATGACTAAGTGGACCATTATGGTTTGTGTCTTGAAATAGTTGTATTAGAATGTGTTATCATCCTAGTATAAGAGTTTTGAGATTATATATCTAGGAATTTGATTCTAATTTATAGAAATAATATTAAAGTGTTTCGAGTTATTCATTCATTCCAGTATTCCAATTATTTTTTTAGTTTCTAACATATCCATTCACAAGGACTCTGATAACATAATTGTTTAATCATTACATGTTTAAGGGAATACATTAGTACATGAATCATATAGATATTTTTTGTTGTTTCCATGTCTATCATGGTCCACCGCAAAATGTACTCATTGAATGTGGAACATCATGATTTTATTTCAAGATTACTCCATGATGATTTCAATAAAAGATTCATTAGAAGTAAATTATTATTATCTATTGAGTGACGAGGATTCAATTCATGTTCACGTATAAGACATGGTACATCCATGTGGTTTTCCAATTCTTCCCCCAGCCATTTAGAATTAGGATTCACTACTAGTACCGACTAATTGT
The DNA here is from genome assembly GCA_963277665.1 of Viscum album. Lineage (NCBI taxonomy): Eukaryota > Viridiplantae > Streptophyta > Magnoliopsida > Santalales > Viscaceae > Viscum > Viscum album. Next base: position 1,761,086,123 of record OY728119.1, on the reverse strand, counting down.
GTTCCTAGGTTTACGGGAATCCATGATATTTAAAGATAATAACATACATAGGTTTTGAGTAGATCCTGGGCCCCAGGAAGGTAAGGATTGACTTTATGTGGACACCCAAGTACTCCAACCTTGTGAGTATACAAAACAATTAGATGATTATTCTACCAGAAATTATTATTCATTGATCTATTGAATAATAGTGGATTATGGTATTTCAAACACATTATGAGACAACTCTATCCAAGTAAAATATTGAGCCTTTCAATATGAATTATTTCTATCTTTATGGGTTATGATTGGGGAACAAATATGATCTTTTACAATTACAGTAACATACAATGATTGTGTTGAGTACACATTGAGGTTCGATGAAATGTAACTATACTCTATGTATATGGATCAATATCTATTTATCTAATCATGTACCATTCAAAAGGGACATGAGTGACTTCTGGACGAGATGGGAACTAGGCCATTAGCTGGAGAGTTCGTTCCTAAAATGGTACATGATATGGATTTCTAATGACACAGTCACCATTTATCATCTTGAAGACTTTTTAGGAGTCCCCTTTCACATGAAAATGTTGGACATCAATCTTGACGGCCAACTCTTGGCCAGTAATAAGAGCCTGATACTCTGCCTCATTGTAGTGCATCCTTTTGGCAACAGGAATGAATATGAAAGTATGGCATGCACTAGGGTAATGAAGACAATACCTAGGCCTACTCTATTGAGTCTAGGGGCATTGAGCCTTATGTCGGTGGGGATTTGGGAATCACCATCGAAGTGTATTTTCCAGTATGATATTACTTGTTCCACTGAGAGAATCAATTCATCGAGGAAATCAATATCTAGGGACTAGTCCGTAGGAGTTAGATGGGAAAAAAGGAAGTAAGCCAATGTTTTCCCCTAAATAGCCTTCTGAGGGACAAACATGATGTCAAACTACTGGAGAATCACTACCCACCAAGCTAGATGACCTATCAACATGGGATTGTATAGGATGTACTTCAACAGATCTGCTCGGGACACCAGCTGTACCTCATGACGCTAGAGGTAATGTAACAATTTTTTTTACCGCGATTACAAGCATAAGTAATCTCTTCATGATAGGAGAGAATATGTTCTCATTATTTAGGATCATGAAACTGAGATAATAGAGGCTGTTTTCCATCCCCTCAGTGTTCTTCGAGGAAATAAGGGCTCCGAGAGACCATTCCAAGGCGATCACGTAAAGGACCAACAACTATCCAGAGATAGGTGTCATTAAGACCGGAGGCTGGAACAAGTACTGCTTGATTTACTCAAAAGAAGTCTGACATTCTTTGTCCCACTCATAGAGAGTTCCTTTCTTCATGATATGTGAAAATGGCTTACACTTACAGGCCAGATTCATGATAAATCGGCGTATGTAGTCCATGTGGCCTTGGAATCCTCAAATACCCGAATGTTTCTCGGGGGATACATCTAACCGATAATAATAATTTATATGGTTCAATATCAAAGCCCCTATATCTGACAATGAAGATGAGAAAATTTCTAGAGGTGACCGTGAAGGTGCACTTAAATGGATTCATATTCAGATAGTATGAACAGAGGAAGCCGAATATTTTCTCAAGTTCAATGATATAGTCCTAAAATTGATGAGATTTGACAACCAGATCATCCACGTAACATTCCACCAACATTGCGAGATTCAGCATAAAAAAGCGATGCATAGACCACTTATAGGTTGCACCTGCATTCTTTAAACCGAATGGCTTGACGTCGTAACAAAAAGTACCTTGTAGTTCACTGATATCTATATATTCCTCATCCTCATGGGCCATTTGGATCTGTTTATACCTTGAATAAACATCCATAAAGTAATGGTCTTGGAATCCAACTGTAGAATCAGTCAAAAATTCCATCATAGGAAGGGGAAGACATCCTTTGGACACTGACGATTGAGATCATAGAAGTCGATGCATACTCTAATCAAACCATTATTCTTCCTGAATAGTACAATGTTGGATAACCATTTGGGGTACTGTAACTCTATAAAAAAATTGTCTCTGATGATCTTATCAACTTCTTCCTCAACCATGGCACCCTGAGAATAGTACATCTTTCTAGAAGGCAGCTTGAACCCGTGATGATTTTCTCGAAAACTGAGGTGGTGGATGAAAAAATGAGGATCTAGTCCTGAAATCTCATCACAACTCCAAGAGAATACACCACTTAGTTTTTTATAGAATTCTATGTACTGATGTTGCTCTTCGAAGGGCGTAAAGTCACTGATCAATGTGGGTTTCGGGTCCGCCTCGCAACTGAGGTTCACCTGCACCAATTCATAAACTGTGGTGGAGATGACCTCTTCAAAGATGGGGGGTCCTCTAAATCCTAATTTTTACTTATAGATGGGGATCATCTATAGGAGGAGTTTCTTCTAAATCGACAGACCCCGATGGGAGGTAGGTACCAGCCTGAGTGACATTGGACACTGCATCGGGGAGTTCCTGTGTTGCTGAAACCATAGCGATGTAGGTTGTTGATATGATCCCATATGGTCTTAGGAAAAAGGGTCCACAATTGATGATATTTAAGCAATATTGGAGTGTCATCTTATACCGGTTAATTCCATTATGTAAAAAAAATCAATTATGACGTATTTCATTTACATGGGGCGGAAATCCGATAACATATGGGAGTAAGAGGCTCTGGGATCACCTGAGCATGATTTTTGTAGGATCATGAAGTGATATTCCAGTGTCTCCTAGACTTGTAAATGTGTTCCCCCCTCACTCCAGAAAAAAAAAGAATTTTCCCATGCCAGAGTTGTATCCACCAATCGATTGATTAGAAATATGTAGGCATCTTCTAGATCTGTCCACAGGTCGGTCGCAACCATGGCATGCTCAAACTCGTTAGCCAGAATCTGCTTGTCTTTTCTATTGTAATACTCAACATGAAAATAGCAGGATTCACAAGAGGCTAAGGGATAATCATCAGATTGAAGAACTACCAATCAACCATTAAGGGATTACTTGAGGCACTGGTGATAAGATGACGGAACCGCCACATGCAGGTGGAGCCATGGCCTGCCCATAAATCATTGTAAGAGGTGTCCTGGGAGACAATCGTAAACGTGGTGACGACAACTAAACCACCAAAATGGGTATTTAAGTAGATCTTGCAAACCTATGTCTGTTACATCATATCATAACCTTGTATTCTTATGTCAGAGGGACTCATATCACCCTTGGAAAATCTCTATTTTCACTGTGTCCGAGTAAGGATTAGGATGATGCTTGAGCCTATGTCGACAAGACAGTGGAAAAGCATCATTCCATTAAACTGGCCAGTTATTTATAGTGGGAGAATGTGACCCTAAATGGGAGAGACTTCATCTTCTGTATAGAAAAATATGATGTCTTGGCATTCATCATTCTTGACCAGCTCAGCATGAAAGTCATCTATGGTTGCTATGTCAGTCTCAAACTTGAGGGGGCTGCTTAAATCCTCTTCGAGGTCCTAACGCATATCTAATGACAAGATAAGGGCATCAAAGATGGATGGATATGCTGAAATGCTAGGTAGATGTTTGATAATTTCATACATCCATGATAGGAATCAAATTATACTTACAAGATGTCCCTATATGACATGAGGTATTGTGGGTCCGGCCGGCTGGACAAGTGACTGATTGGTGTTAGGAATATAATTATATTTACTAGTCAAAGCCAACTGGATGAGGGCCCAATGAATGATAACGGTCTGGAGCAAAGCATGGTTGAACATGACGCAGTCAAGGTGGCTCTAGCAGATCCAATAAAATGAATGGTAGAAAATGTGGACCTGATGACACCAGATGAGAAGGCGACACGTGCTGAGATATACGCCAGGCCTTCTTCCTTGTTTTGGAATCATAAACAGCCTGGATGGAAGTACGGACTGAGGTACTCTGACGACCCATATTGTCGTGGCTCCATCGACGCTCACAACGGTGGAAGGATATTCCTGACGCTCCTCATCATTAGTAATAATGTAAGGGTTTAAAAACTCTAAAGTATTAAATGAGGTGTAACATTGTCCATCACTTGATGTGTCATCCACTATTGGGTAGATTCTGGGATGTATCGCTTTATTTCAAGTCATGAAGTCTCCGAGTGTATGGGATGATGATGGCATTGGCGGGTGACATTTTTTTTCATTGTTTCACTGAGGTTTGCTCTTCTAAGAATGGGACGACTGAGACGACGATGCAGAAGTAGTATTTGAGGCTTCTGAAGTCTCTACAAAATTTAGGTGTCCATGGATAACCCCATAGGAATGGGTGGATATTTTACGATCCATCTAGAAACGATAATTCTGGGACCCGTGGTTAGAAACCTGATTTCACTCTCCTTCACTGTCACTGCTACAGTTTGGTGTCACGCAGACACATTCCACATGTGCCGGAGCTAGGCCTAGCTGGAATATGTTTTTAGCCACATGGTTTTGAAGCCAGTATGTAAACACATAGCACAATTTGGGAGTGATCCACAGGAACTAGTGGAAGGGGTAGTAATTCCAGTGATCAGTGAGGTTCACCTCTCTTGGCCTCCATCACTTTAGCAAATGTACAATTCACTGCTCGAAGGAACTGAAGAAATAACAGAGGACATGATCCTAGTTGAATGATTAGGTCAGGTTCCCCCTATCTGGGAAGGGGGGCCTTGGAGCCTGACCCTAACACGGGGATATAGGAGACATTCGAGGAGGTGGAGTCTAGTTATATCGCCTATGCGGTGGCAGTAGATTGCGGGGGGAACCTTTTGATTCTGAGGTGGGCGCTGCTAGGCCAGAGGCTACGCCTGAGGTAGAGGGTCTCTATGAGTCTATGGAGGCAGATCCACTGGTAACAAATCTAATTTTCTAGGGGCCTTTATTTTAGCCACTATAGTAGGCTCGGCCTTGGAGGCCCTTCTCGTAGGGATTACAGGAGGCAATGGACGTGCCAAGATTCCCTACTGTAAGGCTTCCTCTATGCACTGTTCCTTATCAGAGAAGTCTCGGAATCCTTGGGAGTTGTTCTGGGTGATCAGAGAGGGGACCTGTTCTATCTTAATATTCCCTACACACATCAACAACAGTTTCTCCCAAGTCAGGGGCATGTCAAGGAATTATGTGATCCCATTCCATCGGGAAAAAAAGTATGAAACATTCTCATCAGGACTTTTTTTACACATGAAGATGTGGGTGATACTCATCTTCTGAGATGTGGAACTAAACTGGAATAGAAATTACATACGGAGGTCTTCCCATCTGGTTACTGATCTAATGGGAAGCTGGTTATACTAGACTACCTCCAGTTCCTCCAATGTATGTACAATGAATCAGAGTTTGGTAGCCACCTTCTACATTGGAGTTCCCAAAAAGGGCCTACACCTTGAGATAATGTGGGCCAAATTCTACAGTGAGTCCCCTATCTCGTTGAATGGTGATAAAATGGGATTTCCAAATCCCAGGGGTGTTGGAATATCATCCACCCACACCGGATAAGGCATTTTATCAGGTGGGATTGCCACCTGTCGTGTCTCCAATGCCTTGATATGAGTATTGAGTGACACCATTGGATAATCTAGATGGGTGTTCATGTCTTGACATTGATTTCTGACCACCAGTGCATTTTCATGTTCTTCAACATGATAAGCGAGCCAAACAACTTATGGAGCGGCTGGTGGAATGACCTATGGAGCAACTGGGGGAACCTGAGCTGATTCCCGATAATTTTCATGTCATTCTAGAGGATTAAGAGGCACATACCATGCCCTCTTGCCATATGTTCTAGCATCAACCTTGTCTGTGTGGGAGGGATGGTCAGGGTCACCTGGAGGAAATTTGTTAAGGGGGATTTGTGCCTTCTACTTCTACACTAGTCGAGGATCACTGTAGTCTGGCCGTCACTCAGCAGTGCATTCAGAAAGGTGGTCTTCAACCATCTTCTTGTTTTCGGTGAGTTTTTGAGGCAACACAGATTTTTCGGGATCATCTTCTTCCCTCTACACTAATCCAAACTGGTTGAATTGATTGATATATCTAAGGTGCTCCTTACCCTTTTTGGGATTTCAGTTGAGGAACAACACCTCAGTGGGCACCATAAGTCCTAGTATATTTCTCCATTGACAAGTAATCATTCCAAACTAATCCAAGTTGTATGAAACTCCCTTGGTGGGTAGGTTCTCTCCATGAAGCTCTATCTCATTCTCACCCCCTGATAGGTCGGACATGTAAACCATTACCGTACCTAGAGGCATATCCTATATGTCACCCAACAAATCAGGATGGCTCTAGATGGATCTGAAATAGAGGGCCGCATGTTTCCCCCAGCCACATATTTGCACATTGGGAGATTCCTCCATGATTATCCTATAGAGAACTTTATTGATCTAAACATATCATTGTTGGAGGGTTCTATGGAGACTTGGTGTCTCAGGGTACTGGGCCTTAGGGAGTGCGGCCAAATCAACTGAACGATGTTGTTGGTCGATGTATTTTAAATTCTTATGACTCTAGGGATAATCCACTCATCGATGAAGAAGATGAAAATGTGTCTCCCAAAAGGATTAGAGAAAGCATCCAACCTTCTCCTGGGTGAGTGCTTATGCCGCCCTGAAATTGTTCATAGCAACTGGCCAAAACATCTATGGGAAGTGGTTTGTTGCAAGAATATCCCCCAAGCTACTTGGTCCAGATTAGGGGTCTGGCCCATCATTTCCCCACTCGTAAACAAGAGGCAGTTGGGGAACCAGTAGCTCTACTGAAGCAGACTAATGAGATGGCAGGCAGGCCGGTGGAGAATACGGTGAGCGAGCTGACAAACCGCCACTTCTCAGGCTATCTTCCAAAGAATGTAGTGACATAGCAATAACATTACGGTAATATGGGTTGAAGACCGCATGTTACAGTGCAGGAACTATAGCTACTAGTGATGGGATATGCTATTTCTAATCCACCATTGCTCCCCTTAATAGATCTCTATGAGCTCTTGTCGTGTTAGAGAGTGCATCTGGTGATGGTGGTGGCGATTACATGACTAGACCTTGGGGAAACATCAGATTTTTGTCTTTTGGTATGTACCTACAGAGGGAGGAGGGAATCTGATGGACTTCAAAATTATAAAGTATGAGGATGATACACCTTGTTCCTTCCCTGACCCCTGACAGGGAGGATCTAGGAGAATGTCCCATCACTAAGTTTTATTCTACCTTAGAATCTGAGAAGCAGACTGTATTGATCTATGTATAAATCATTTCAGAATTTTTTTTATGGCGGCGATGACCTTCCCTCATGACCTGGGGTGGATCTTCGGGACATGGTATATTTCTGGAACGAGGATAACCATAATCTGTACTAGTGCTGGGGCTGAGTGTATTTCCGCCTCAGTGAGGTGGGGTGCGAGGCTCACATAGACAAATGTCAATCGGAACACAGGGAGGACCTTCGTGTCGACTGACTGATGTGCGTAGAGAATCTCCATGGGAAATGCTGGAGTGGGTGGGACCACCGCTGGAGAAGATAGAAGCATGGGTAGAACCTCCATGCTAGGTGCTAGTACAGTGAAGCTGACCTACACCCCAATGATTACTGAGGCATGGAGGACCTTCACCCGATGTTGTGAAGACATGGGGAGGTCCCGCATGGTGGAGATTGGTCAGACGTGTAATATCCCCACATTGGCTATATGCGGCATGAGGAACCACTTCATACCATATGTAATGAGCATGGGAAAGGCTTCTATACTCAGTTTCACTGTCATGGGGAGGACGCTCATTCAGATTGAAGGTAGCTCGGGGCAGAATGATATGTTGAGGTTGGATGCGGGGAGGACCAGAATTCTCCATGGTGGAGTTATAGAGAGGACCTCCGTACTGGGTGTCATTGTTGTGGGTCAGTCTACGTCAGCCACAACCTGCGCTGATGACCAATATAGTTGACCCAACCTACATGTGGGTCAGTTAGGGCCTCGATCCGGGTTGTGTATATACGTTCTCCAGCTCCACATACACAGGGTGATGATGATATATGTCGACTTTGTTGTGAGCCATGGAGGTTATCGATGTTGACGCCTTTTAGATGGCGTCCTCCTCGGCCTATGCTTGACGCTGGCATCAGTTCAGAGGGACTCGGTCCGACAGTGTAGGCGCATGGCTTACCTGCTCTTTGACTCATAGGATTGGGTGGTGGTGTTGGCGTGGCCTAGTGGGATTCCTCCTTGGGGTCCCCTGAAACGGGATCCCAGACGGGCTGGCCTAGACATCTCCAACCTCTTCGGCGTAGGGGAAGGAATCATAGAGACGTTCTGGGGAGAGGTTACCGAGATGATAGTAAATTGGTGTGGGGAGCAGTGGCTCCATGCACGACCCTTGGGGGTCGCGTTAGCGATGAGGGGCAGATTCCTCTAAATCCTAGCAGGCTATATCCCACGTCGGGATAATCCCCTCTTCCTCGTATTGGCTTACGGGGTCATTTATCACCCTTTGTTAAAAAAATCAGAAGGGGATATTGGGTGGGGGTTCCCATTAGCTGTGGGCATGGAGATTGTAACAGAAGTAGTATATCCACAGAAGATTACCACGTTGGCGCTACCCCTAACCTTGCGTCAGTGGGTGGGCGGCGATCAGATTTCTAATACAACATATTTTTTCCTAAAAATCATAGATATTTAACCATTAGTTCTAAAACAAATAAATTGATGTCCAATTACCTAGCACCATTCCATCTTTAATGGCTAGTAAAAAGGTTCCATGCTGACCCTGTCGTAGATCGAGATGTCCAATGTTTTCACTCCTCCAACTTCTGATGAGTTTCACACGGGGCCTGCTATTTTATTTGAAGGACCCGACACAGGATAACTGGATCTCGTGACATCCAAATCCACAGATTAATTTAATTATACTAATCTCTAAATTTGAGGGGAATAAATTCATGTCATGATTACCATTTCTATTTCTGACGCTTTTACTGGAGTGCGCGCATCCGTCTGTTTGAGGATGATGAAGGCGTGCTCACTGTTTCCCCACATTACCGCTTTACAAAGATGGGTGACATCCATTTCTTATTCTGGGGTGTTTTATCCTTGATCGAAACAAGATGATGGGATGTCCGTTCTTCCTTCCATGGATTCCTCTTCGAATATCATCACGTAGTCTGGGACTTCCTTATATATTAAGACATTTTCCTTGAAACTCTTCCTAGTGCCATATCTTCATGGACTCATGTTAATTACGCTACTTCTGTCAGGACATTCAAGGGGGTCTGGTTAGGGAATAAACCTTCGTTCGGGGTAGTATTCATGTTGGATACCACTAGCATGCCTGGATGCTGGAACACTACCGCGTCTGGGTTTTTTTCCCTTGTTATAGGGCTTATCGATGGCACAAAACCCCGAGGAACCCCACCCCAAATGCAGGGAATTATTTGCCATAAGTATGTATCTGATGCTTTACTTATCATCCCATGTTTAAAAACGGGGTATGCTTCAAATTTAACATATAGTGGAGACAGATCAGACAGATCAGAACACTGACTAGAGAGGATTAGATGGGTGAAACCCCTGGAGGTATTGGTGATGTCGGGGCTAACACTTTGTTAGTTACTCAATTATTGCAAGAAACAATGACGAGGTGAATTGGAACGATCTCATTTTGATGTGGAGGCCCGGGTAATAATCATGATGGATAATGGATAGTCAAGTTATGTGGATGGAGAATGAGATGGAGTCAACTCAAGGACCACATTGGTGTTAGGCTCGAGCCTCGAAGAGATATCCTACATATCCTTGTGGATGGGAATCAATGTCTACATAGTTCAATATGGGGTATCATATCGGGGTGTGCATAGGGGATATCGAACCAATGATAAATAGGGGCATACAAATGGTTAGCTGCTCGAGGTTGGTCTGACGCCACTGGGATGGACCAGAGATGTAAGCCCTAATAGAAGGGAAGAAAATGGAAAACAGTTGGGTTTGGGTTGACAATGGCTTACCACTGAACATGTATCACAATGTATTTCTAATATGTGAGGTTCACATCAGCTTACCATTGGGTAGTATATTACAACAGCTGACCGATGGATGGGATTGACAATGGCTTACCCCTGATTGGGGTTTACAATGTCTTACCACTGATCGGGGGACCGTTTAGTGTCACGCGTGAAAAAAGGGGCATATGGTTTAACATCATGGAGGATGGGAGTGAACTTATGTGAATGAATTCAGGACCAATGGATGGCTAGCTTGAACATCGGGGAGGCTTCATACGGTCCTTTCTTTGGAAAGGATCAATGTCTATGTACTTTATGATGGTGGGAAGTGACATGAAGATGTTTGGAACCAATGGTTGTTGGGATTGATCCTCAGAAAGGCTTCCTACATACTATGCCTTGGAATGGATCAAAGCGGATGTAGTTCCAGATGGTGGGAACCGACGTGAAAATGTCTGAAACCAAAGGTTGTTGGGCTTGAACCTCCGGTAGGCTTCCTATGTATCATGCCTTCGAAAGGATCAATGTCCACATAGTTCTTGGATGGTGTTTGAGGCATACACTGTTGGATACATAGGGAGATGTCATGACCAGTGCTTACTCTAATCCCACGTGATTCATGCTCGGTGTGAGGAACAAGAGGCAACAGAGACCCAATGATCACGTCGTGAAAGGTGCATCTATGGGAAGTGGAGTGGGATTTACACATGGTTAGTAGCCTAAAATCGAAATAGGGGCTTATGAATGGTTAAGAACCCATCGAGGAAACAAGGACATATGCATGGTACACAGCCCAAGAAGATGGAGATTGGGACTTACTCCAGGATGGAGGCCTAGTGGTGAAAATTCCCAAAGGTATAAGGATTTGGTACTGAAGAAAGGGGGGATCCGGTGCCCATCCCACCCTCTTAGGTCTTCGGGTACGAAGATGATAGGAGGATAAGGGATGCTAAAACCCACAAGAAAGGCTAAAGGTCTTACACCAAGATAGTTTCCCATTACCTGCGGACAAATGCCACTTCAATAAAGAGGATCTCATTCCATATGATGAGTGATCACACTCCCATGGAGACCAGTGGGAGTAGAGAACTCCTGAGATGGGGAACTCCATGTATGATGTACGGGGCGGGGTCACGGTTTAACATCATGTGTTGAGGACGATGGTGATTTGTAGTTTAATGTCCTCCAGCTCGGACAAGGTGAGTTCACTCCACACCCCTAGGAAATATATAACTGATACCCACCAACCCATGGGGAAGAGAATCCATCAGTAACGCCATGGAGAGGGGGTGTTATGGAGTGATCCAATGAGGGGTCCACATTAGCGTGGCTATGCAAATAATCAATATCCGTTAGCATGACTAGGTGAAGAATCATGATGCAAAGCAACACAATGGGAAGCCGAGCCCAATGGACATTGAAATTAACTCGTGCAAATGTCGAGGGCAACGTGGTAAAACGATGTATGACAAGGGTGTGATGCACATATGAGTTTCTCAATCAAGTTTCCTTACGTTAAGGACGAAACATGGAGAAATCAAGGAGGGATACACGTAAGATGAGAGATTCCATGAAAAAAAAGAAGGCTGTGCGCAAACTGGAAGGATGCATGCATGAAATGAGAGGCTACGTGCAGTTCAGAAAGGCTGCAAACAATATATGTCCAATATAGGGAGAATCATCCGTGGAAGAAGGATATTTTGTGCTCAATGGCCATAGGGAAAAAATTGATGAGGATCAGGCCCAAATGGGACAAAATGAAGATGGACCATTAGGGGACATGTCGCACAAGATCCAAAATGTTAATGCCATAGTGTTTTTTGCGCAGTCACTGAAGAGGTATCTTTTATGGATTAGAGTGTCACATTGTCTTCTGTGACCATCCCTGATGGGCAGGGGTATGCATCGTTTTATAGCTGAATTCCACAAAGGCTGCGCACAAGGGGAAGTACAAGTAAATCCCTTTCTCGACCCCTTATTGGGTGCATATGCATTTCCACACCAAAGAAAAGATGGTGTTCCATCTAGACTTTTTCTTGCAGAACCCTTTGAAGGTTTCTTGGGGGTCACCGCTGATGGCTTACTTTGACGTCATGTTGGGTGTGCATGATTTTTCTAGCCGTCAGGGGAATTCGCGCTTAGGATGGAACAAAATATCGAGGGAGCCGGTGCACAAGGGCCCCGTTGACATTGAATTTGTTGGGAAAGAATTTGGACGCTGGTAGGAGTGTTGCATGCAACCCCATGTCCTTGTGCACTATTGCCTTTGGCGGATTCAGAGGGGTTTTCATGGAATCCTACCTGAGAGGGCATATTGGGCATGCAAGATTTTGTGCGCCAGAGGACCTTTAGTGGGCATCCCTTGAATCTTGCGTGCACCTGCCTCTAGGGTTGCGTAATCTTATCCTCCTCTTCCAAATACATTTTTTTCTCTTTATTATCCCAATTCTAGACCTATCTGATATTCTATGTCAAGTACATTATTTTACGTTCATGAATATTTCTAGATTATCATTCATGTTTTAAACCTTTTCCCTTTGAATTATTACAACATACTGATCTTAAAAGTTATATATACCAAATAGATTAGTCACTATAGAGGTATTTTAAGGAAAAAAGTAAATAAATAATGAATAATTTTTTTTAGTATATTGTATCTTGCTCAATTTGTATCTTTAGATTTATTTCCATCAAGTTATCATGTTATATAATCATATGATGGGAATACTTATTTTTTCACATATAATATTACGAGTCTTTATTATATTTTTCATCATTCAAAATTGATTTAGATTTATAGTTAATTTGTAGATTATTTACTTCTCCCTCGGTGTTTACACATTTTTAGGTAATATATTCTATTTAAATTTTAACATATTTATCAATATTAAAACATTTAATATATAAAGATATTCTAGTAGTTACATGTGTTTTTTTGAAAAATAATCATGATAATAAACGAAATATGATGTTGAATTTTAGATTTTATAATTTTCACAATTCAAAAAAAAATCTATGGTTATATGGATAAGATAATGAATCAGAAGGTCTATATTCTTCTATTAGGATCTCATATTGTGAGAATGGATAATGTAATGAAGTTTTTTTTATTCTAAGATTTTATATATTTTTTTATTTAATTTAAGTTTAATTAAAATCATATAGATCAAATTTTTTAATTGTATAACTACTTATAAATCATTAAAGTTATTAGATATTTTTTTAATCTAAACTCCTACAATTATAAACATTATATTCATATAATTTTTCTCTAATGTGATACTTTGGTTTCATTAGTGGGAATGGTGGGACTTATCTAACAAAAAATTTAATGTTTTTTAGGGAAGTGTAATTAATGGATAAATATTGAGTTCTAAAGTATCATTTTTTTTAAAAGGCACATAAAATTTAAAAAGTAAACATTGTGTATAGTTTTTTCCTATCATGATTTGAAAATACATCCACTACATACTTCCAAAAAAAGTTAACATTAGGGAAGAAGTTCCATTATTTATAACATCCAACCCATAATTAAATTTCCATAAAATCAATATGTAAATCACCTCCAGTGAGTTCCAAAATCACCAAATGCTGGAAACTAGTATTGATGGTCTAGAATAATAATCAAGGGAGTGATTTACCCTCTAGTGTATCATCACAAAACAAATCATAGCTACCAAAACAATATATTCCTAAAAAAATTAATATAAAAACCACTTTAAATAATATCCATGAAAATAATAAACAATTCCCAATGACACCGAGTATAAAAACAAGGTACATATATAACCAAATATTAATTATATAAATCCATTAAACCAAACTAAGATGAAATTAATAAAATCATATCAATGTTATCCATCCAATGTAGCATGAAAAATCATATATATGATGTTACATGAAATTACCTCCTATATAAATAGGTTCGATTACATTAGCTGAATTACTATGCAAAAAATATTTATGTACATGAAGTTAGTACTATTGGTCATAATAAACAATCTTAGTAGAATCCAATGTAACCCAAAGGGTGATGTCTCAGGTTGGATTGACCACTGCGAGGGGGTGTGATTCAATGGTCTCCTTTATTAATCCACATTTTTTAAATTTGGCCTCTTAGATTGATTAATTTCATGATCTTATAAATTTCAATTAATCACTATCAATTCACATGATACAAAATTAATTATGGTACAACAGGTAAGGATTCATATGGTTTTAATGGAAAATCTAACTCCATGTCATGATTGGTTAGTCCCCTGAACCATGTATTCTACATATATAAACACTTGTGGCTATAACTATGGATAATACTTGTCTTATCAACACAAGGTCCCACTGATTTCTAGTTTCTAGAGTTCTACTAGATGAAATAAAATTTTCTTTATAATGTATGATCCAATAGAGAAATATATTCTTCTACTCAAGGATCCTTATATATCTCTTAATGATGATCCCACTCCACAAATATAATAGTCAATTTGAACTTATCATGCACATTTCATGTTTTTTATATATGAATTATTTATAAAATCATCATCAACATTTATCATCCTTAAAGATATTAACATGGTATGATTCTCCGCAGAACATTGATTAATAATGCACAATTTTTCTATTCTTCCTTGAATGAATCCCATATTAAAACTACATATATATTTAATACAATGATGTATTAGGATTTTCTTTTCTTCTGAACCCTAATAATTTGTAAATTATCTATATATATTATTGAACTATCCTATTTTTTAGAACCAAAATATTCACAAACTAATATCACAAATATTTGTTTTCAAAATATAATTGTGAAAACTCCCTTCATCTTTGGAAGTGACAGTTATATCTTATATGTTAAATAGGTCAATGGAGTCAAAATATTTCTTTCATTCAAAATTACATTAAATATAGTCAAGTAATTATTTTAATATAATTAAATAACTGAGATGCTTATTTCTATTATTTCTTCCATAAAATATACTACATCAATCATCATTGAATTATCCCTACATTCTTAGAACTCTTGGAATGTGATGTAGTAGTAGTGTTTACAGTGTAGATTTCATATTAGTAATAGTTTTCCCCTAAGTAGTCTTATATTTCAATATTATCTAGAATGAAAATCCTCTTCAAGAATACGGTAATGAATTATTGGTTTTAATTCCAAAATATTTAAAATATTGTAATTCTAGAAATCTTTATTTATTCAGAATACTAATTTTGAATATATCAGTTATTTAATGTCTCTAAATATCCTCAAATATCTCTATGTGTTTGGTCTATAAATGAATCATAATATGTCTTTGAGTCACTGATATAGAATATAAAATGACTCATACAAAACTAACTCAAATGTTTCATTAGAATTTCTCATACACATAACATAATAACATCATACACATTTATAGATGACTTATATGTACCATCAATTAATTTCATATAAGAACAATAACTAATATAAAAATGAAAATTAGTCATATGTACCTTCCTTTCACTCATATATGGTTCCTATAATGACTCATATACAGTTCTCCTAATGACTCATTCATAATCATTACATAACAAGAATCATAATACTCATTTTTAAAATGACTCCTACATATCCATTAAATAACTCATATTCACCTCAAATAAAATTCTGGAAATAATATAACTTTTACTAAATCATATTTAGTGGTTTTCAAGAAATAAAATCACCTTAAAATCATCCTCCAAACCCTAAATATCACTTTTTACATAAAATTTACAATCCATAAAATTTTTTATATTTCATTTATAGAATTCCAAATAAGACTTTATCTCTTAAATTTAGGGTTCAAATCTCCATATTAGGTAAAACCTAAAGATATTATTAAAAAATGTTGTTGATATTGTTTCAATATTCAAAAACAACTATATTTTGTTCCATATGACAACATCTCTCAAATAATCACATATAAATACTTATTTTTATTGAATCTATATAGGATGGATATCATGTTTCAGGCTAAAAAATGATTTCATCATGTAAACTCATCCATAAAGAGTCTCATGGATTGATAATTTATAAACACATATAAAAACTATCATCAACCATCAAAGAATCTCAAAATTTGGGAACTAAATATAATACCATCCAACAGGATGTTCAATATCCTCCGTTAGAATTGTTTTTGATACCACTATACATATATAATTTCAATATGTGTGCTTGTATCCCCCATTGTATTTATAAAAAATAAGAAGCAGATATACGGGAAATCTATAATCATATTATTTCATTAAAATTATAAAAAATTTCTTCTTCTTTTCCATCATTAATTTAAAACCAAATATTTAAACACTTCTGAGATAAGGATAACAATAAATTATATTATTTGTAATGATCCATTTGTTAGTAATCTATATGTCTAAATGGGATAGCTCTAAGAATAAAGAATTGTTTTTTAACAAAGGTTGTAAATATTTTCCACAAGTAACCATACTTGGGATGCCATTCTCAAATAAGAATAAATTCACATTATATCATTTATCAAAAAAATATAAAATTAAATACATCATGCACAAAACTCAACAAATCCATAATTATATTCAAGTGGAAGATATATAAACTTCTACTTTTTCAAGTATTTTTATCCACCAATAATCCACATTTATATATATGTTTAATATAAAAAACAAGGTTTTCATGTGGGATGGAAAACCATAGTTATTTTTCATTATTTTCTAGAATATCAAGCATAACTAAATGAAATTTTCATCTCTTTTTTTGTTACCCCTCAAGAAATGAACTCAATTATTCATTTTTATGGTAGTAAGGGTACTATAACAAGAAAAAAAAATTTATTATGCAATTTTCCAGGCCTCCATGTTTATTAATTAATTTCTTGCATGTTATCACAAATATATAATTTGTTTTAAGGAATGATGATGTACATAATTTAATTATCAATAGTAACTATATTTCTATGATTTTTATCTAAACAAATAAATCTAGTTTTCCAATCTCAACATTAGATGGTTTTTTAAAATATCATTTTATGATTATGATACTTTATATGATATGTGTCCATATTAATTCCTTGGCCTTCTACCTTGTGTGAATTAGTTTTCTCCTTCTCAAACATCAAGTAAAAACATTTTTTAATACGTTCATATATTTTCACTTTAATTGTCCTTGAGATGATAAAATTTTCAAAAAATATTTTGTGTCATTCTTACACCTTTCTCATTGTATTCCAAGAACATTTAGATTATCACTTGTGTGAATTTATTCTTCATATTTCATCATTTTTAGTGAAACTTCTTACTTTACTTTCATAGTAGAACTGATTCTTCTAATCTAAATTTTCACATCTAGTGCCATCAATTCAAACCAAAATAGAACGAATTATTTTTTGACACTATTGGATTCTTCGGATTTTTCCAATGAATTCATTCTATTTTCAAAGGAAATTTAATAGAAACCAATTTCATCTAAATATCCTTACCTTTATCAATATATAAAACTTATCCTAGATTCTTATCCATAGAGACTATAATTTTTTGAAACTAATTTTCACATATACCAAAAATCTATTCCCAAGAAATAAATATGTCATCCTTGCTCTTTATTACACACCTAAACATGATTTATTACATAAAAATCACTTGATAAAAAATAGGAGATTGAGAGGTCTAGTGTCTTTGGGGCTTATGATCTTTACATAAAATCTTAGAAAATTAAATACAACACCTTTATTGAAAACGTTTTTTACATGACAACAGCATTCCCTCATACTTAACATTGCATTGGATAACCTGAGGACATGCATAAGAAAATGGTGCGCTATAAAACTCAATAAGAGAATAAACATGGAATAAATTGAGAAATATATACATGTTAGACAATAAGAATATAAATGGAGCATAAGATAATAATTGACATAAAGTCATGATAATGCATTATAATCATAACGTGGAAATGTGGCATCAACATTTAAATGATTTTGGCATGAGCCAAGGCTCATTGGACAAGGAGAATGTGTAAACCCTAAATGCACATAAATTATCATGGGTAAACCCTAATTTCACATGACATGTCAGGATAATAATCTTTACCCAATGCATTGGAGCGCTATCAGGGCACACCCTTCTAAAACATTTCATTTCATGCATAAATGTGCCACATGGATAAATAAACATGGATTCGTTAAACATAAACATTTATTCCATGATATACGTATTGGGGAATTCATACATGAACCATTATGTTAATACGTAAATGTGCATAATGGTGATTACCCTTGATAGAGAAATGGGAATGGTATTCACTACACAATGACATTGGCTTTGAAAAATCGCGGTGTAATTTCTACAGCATAATGACGTGACATAAAAATTCATAAAAATCGTTGATGAGAGGGAAATGGTTGTCTCATCATGTGTAAGTGAAATGGAAAGTATAGGGGTAATATAGATATATCTCCCATCAAATGTAATGGAAATTTGACTCATAATGAAAAATAATTTCTTGAATGTGAATGAGAAGAGAGAATTTCCTTCCCGAATATTAGCATGGTAACAGGTGTACACAAAAGGAATTAAGGAGATATAAAGTGGTATCTCATCATTTCAAACATAAATAGGGCAGTATGGGGGAGGTCTGAAATTATACACAAACAATTTTAATTCAAATTAAAAGGGTATAACAATATAATAAAATTGAGACAAAAATGAGAAAAGAGGAAATCCCTTACTTAGAAGTGCGATCCAAAAGGTTTGGGAGAGTCATGATAAATTCTTCTTGGGAGCTTCGGGAACCTTGGGACGATTCTAGAGAGAGGAGGGTAGAGTTTGGTTGAACTAAAAAGGAATTGAGTGAAGATGAAGTGGGGGATTGTGTGGGTTTATATAGGAAAAGGAGAGGGAATTATTTAATATTTAGGTTTGGGTCACCACATACTAAACTAATCAATACCACAAAATAGACCATGGTTTTTGCCTATGGTTTTCACAAAGGGAACTGGAAAATAATATTTTATAAGGCCTATGGACTAAATTATTAAAATAATGAGGGTGATTATGTGGATGTGAGTCACACTTTCATGGAAAAGAATTTAAGAATACAAAATGTTTTATAAGTCTTGGACGGTCCACTAAAGCATTGTAAAATAAATAAATAAAACCTAAAATCAAATTATTATTTTTTTGTAAAACATATATTGGCCGAAAATATCATTTATATTATTTTATTACATCACTATTGGGTCATTATGTTTTCATAAAACACATTATATATTTAAGTGATATTTAATTTTTACCCCAAAAATCGACTGTCTCAGAAAAATCTGAAAAATTCACCATTGGTTAATTTTGACGTCCTAATTAAAAAATTAATATTAATTTTATTTAAATAATTTTCAAAATATGTTAAATTTTACTTTTAGAATAAACATCGACATTTTTCGAAAATTCATGGGTTTTGACAAAAAACAGCTTTCAAACCATAACAAAAATTACAATTGCATTCATAAAATTATATCATCACCTATATTTAATAGAAATTAATTTAATTATAATAATATTTTATTAAAATATTAATTAATTCAAAAATCCATTAATTCATCAAAATAGATTTATTAGTTGAATATTTACTAAAAATACTATTTCTGCTTTAAAAACTATTTACAGAGTAATAATAATAAAATGAATGCACATTCATTATACAAAAATAATGTACATAGTAATTGTTCTACGGCCTTGTTACATTACCCCTTATAACACCTGCATATGACCAACGGGTAAGGTGTGCGATAGTGACAGCCTCTTGGGGTGGCTCGGATAACATCGCTCGGGTGGTAATCTCTATTAACTTCTATTTCTCTCATAGTCTGTTTCGCTATAGATTAATATATTCATGCTCGGTTTGGGCTTGGTCAAGAGCGAAGCCCAATGATGCCACCTTGATTCTGAGATTTGTCCAATGGTCTTCATATGGTGCAAGTCTACAGGATGATCCCATTTCTTCCTTTGTCTGAGTAAATCGAATTTTTTAAAGCCCTATATTTATACTAATAATGTGATCACTATTTAGTGGATATATTAGAAAAGGTCACTTTTATTAATGGTATTTTATAAATATAAATCATAAAACCAAATAATATCCAAAAATAATTTACATAATGAGTCATTTAATTAAATCAAGAAGAATTTTAATTAATCAATGTTTGGTTTGTTATATAAAATCTATTTTGGGTTGAAATACTTATAGATGTTTGGGACAGAAAATAAATAATATGAAAATCAATCTTCATAAAATCACTATATCATACCCTCGGTTCATGCATATTCCTTTGAAGTGATATTTTAGGCCAGCATGATTAGAGCTTGTGTCGATACCTTCCAAAACAATATAAAAATATTAAATTCAGGATCCTCATTTTATAGTATATATCATTCAATAAGTTTTTAGAGTTGTATTTTTTAATATGTTGTATTCATTGTCAATGTAAATTGATTTAATTGAGATATTACTCTCTCTCTTTAATGTAGAATGCTTCCTTTTAATTTTTTTTTATTTTTATAAATATTAATATAATTGCTTTTAAAGTTGTATTCATTAATATTTATCATTCTTTTTAAAGGGTAATTGATCTAATTTAGATATTACTCTATACACTTATTGTAGAATATTTCCTTTTAATATTAATCATCTTAGAAATAGGTTTATATTTACTTTTATCACCTACAAAATTATAAATAATATTCATAAATTGAAAAGTATTAGAAATAAATTCAATAAATTTATTAGAAGACTTCTCTTCTCCCACCTGATAAGATTCTCCTTTAACCTCTTCTAGATTTTGGAATCCATCTCTAATTTTCATTAGCTGGATGTGGGAATCAAGAAATATGGATGGTGTCTTGGGCATATCTTCCTCTTTCCCAGCCAAAATAACATTAGCATCACTCACCATGTTATCTTTCTTATTTATATTCAATTTTATTATCATGATCTCATCAATTTAACCATTTTTATTCTTGATCAATTATTCCTTCTTCCCATCCCCTTTATTTTTCTCATCAATTGAATTTAAATTCTCATTATTTAGTTGAGTGATCTACATTAGATAAGATTCTAACACACCTTTCAAATGAAACTCCATATCCGTCATTTCTCCTGTATCCTCACTACTTGAGGTATCATAATATATCTCAATATGAGCCAAAATGTTGAATTCATATTCAGATTAACTACTCTATAACAGATCAATGAATTCCTTCCTACTCAAAATATTCCTCTTCTTACCATTGCATTATTTTATTATTGATTCTACCTTTTTTTTTATTTTCTCAGATATGGCATCCACCTCATCGGAGTCATATTCCCCAATATTTTTTATTGGGATATTTTTTAAAAAATTCTTATTTAATTATATGTTCAAAATCCCTTTAGTTTATTGAATTTTTCATTACACTTTCCATTCTAAAATAACAATAATATTATAAAAATTTTTTGTTGTCTTTATAATCTACATCATCATTATAATAACATGATTATGTAAACTTTTCTTCTTTGATTTTTTATTTACATATGACCTTAAAATCAATATGAGATTTCATTCTTCTTATATGATAAATAATTTTTCATTTTTTAATTTATTATAATTATAAAAATATCATCCAATTTCAAATAATATTTTTCCACTAAGGAAAAAATATCTAGATCAAATGTATATGGAATTTTTTTTTGAAAATGGTGGAATAATCATACTTCTCACCAAACACATAGTTGTTACTTGAAATCTCATAATCCCATGTAATGTTTTCTTCAATATTCAAATCATAAAACATATTTGTTTCCTAAATCATAATCAGTAAACATATAGTTTTACATCCTTCACATTGATGTTTCATTTATAACAACTTCTTAATTAATCCCAAATCTCCTTAGTAGTTTGGAATCTAATAACCTTTATGTTCATTATTTTCTAATATAAATATCAGGATCAAATTTTATTCGTTGAAATCCACATAAAAATTTACATTATCAATGAAATAAAAAGTGTAAACCCCCAGAATGGGTGGAAAACTAATATTTGTAGCATTCTCCACCTATAGGATAAGAAATTATCGGGTTATTAAATATCATATTTTTCTTATCGTGGAAATCCATTCCATTTAAAGTGGGGAACATCATATTTTCATGTAATTTTGATTAACTATACTTATTAACATATTAAATCATTAATATGATACTTTTATTTTATTTAATGCAACTTTTGACATTCTAAGTCAGATTGAAAACTATGTTTTGGGGGGTGGTGAATCAGTGGTATATTTTATAAATAATTTTTTAATTCATCCTCCTAAAGAAGTCAAACTCTTGATCTCCTAATAATAATTACACACTATAACCACATATATTAATAAAATGTATAAGTCACTATAAATAATGATTTAAATGCTTCAGCTAGAAAATAAAACTCCTTTCTATGATTGGTTAATCCTCAAAATCAATGATTCTTCCACTATAATGGCATGTGGATACAACTATGTATATTAAGAGTCCTATCAAAAAAAAATAACCACAATTTTCTCCATTTTAGGGCCTTAATGGAATAATATAATACTCTCTACAATATATGATCTTATTGATAATTATTTCCTTCTACTATGGACTTTTTATACTCTACTTTATGATGATATCCCTCCATGAACAAACTAGACCAATATGATCTACTCATGTATATTTCATGTCAATAAATTTTTCTATTCTTCATTATAGGGTCATGCATATTTCGTAGCATTCCAAATTTTCACATGCTAGGATTATATCAATGATATAAAATATCTAGGAATAACATATTTATTACTTATTTAATAGATATCATATTCAATATCATTCTCTATTGGATACAATTTTGTATTGGATTTTTCTTATCATATTAAATCTCACACAGTATTATCAATATCTTTTTAAATTATATCACATTAATTTTTTATTTTATACACATTTATATTCAAAAAATAATATCATGAATATTATGTTTCAAAATTTAATTATTCAATCTAATTTAATCATTGTTATTAGTATTTAATCATATCATTTACTTATATTGATGAATTCTTGATTTTTCTTTCGTTCAAACTCATTAGTTTTATTGTCAGACCTCCAAATTAAATTCCTCAAACTTGTGGTGTTTTCTTCTTCTAGTAATTATATAGAATCCACTTCATTAATATAATTTTAATTTTATATGTGTTAATGAAACTCACACACTCTGATGTGGAATTACAACTTACAACATGGATCTCCTCTCATCAACAACTTATATACTCATTGGATAATACTTCACTATCAGCTAAATTCAGAATCCTCTTAAAGGATCATGATATTTTTATCCATGAACATATGGTCGACCATATCCCAATTTATTTCCTTAATATAAATAATATTATAATTAAGGTAATATAAATTTATTTAGGGAATTAATTATTAATATCTATTTTATTTCATGTCTATAAATCTAATCCAATTTCACTAGGTCCTCAACCTTTAAAAGACTCATATAAAGTCTCTACGTCACTCATCCATAATGGATAATGAATTGTAGATGACCAACTCATATGGTTCATTTTGATTACTAATATATATTTGTCTTAATCAACAAATACTTAGGTCCATATAAATCACACATACCTTTAAATTATTTGTATATAGATTCAATGATTATAATGAATAATAAAATTACTCGTACACTGATTCTTTTCACTCATATGTAGCTTCTCAAATGACTCATACAAAACATTCCAAATGAATTTTATTTAGTTTTTACATTTAAAAAACCATTAACTTTATTTTAGTAATGACTCATACTATGACTTGAAATGAATCACACATGCCTCACAAAAATTATATAAATAATGTAGCTTTTCACATATCCTATTAGAGACATTTCAACCTTCAAAAATCAACATTTAATAATCCTATAAATGGTATGTACCATTTTTTGAGTATCATATGATAAATTCACAACATATATTAACACTATCTTCCATTATCAATGTGTCTAAACATGTTGAGAAAATATAATTAATTCTAATGGTGAAATCTCCAAACATTTTATAAATCTTAATATATTTTCATTTTAGTGGAAAAATACAATATAATGATTAAAACATTCATATATGCCATAAATCACGAAACTTTGGGTGCTAATAGAGCCTACCCAATATCAAATATAAATTCTTTGATAAATGCTAGAAAATGATATGAATATCCATCATGATATTGAATAACCAATCACTATGATAATATAGTAAGCCATCGATATAGATAATACGTACAGATTCTATACAAAACTCATGACACATATAATATCCATATTAAAATAATAGAATATATAATATCCATACTAGACCAATGGAATTTATAGTTTATAGTCAAATGTAAGGCCCAATCAATCCTAAATATCACACAAAAATATATCTTAATCCAAGGATTCCATACATTGTAAACCAAGTCCATAGCCATGGAAATTCAACAATTGATATGTCATAATGTCATTAAATACCCAACTGAATTCATCAAATCAGTCAATTTATCAAAAAAAACGTTCTGTTAATCAGTTTAATCTAACATATTATTGAAAAAGTGACATATTATTGAAAATATATTTTTTAAATATAAAAATCATATCATTTATATCTCTCTCTAATAATATTTTAACAAACTTAATCGCTCTAAAGTCATGTATGAAATTAATAAAAATTTATTAAAACACAAATTTCAAGAAAAAACAACATTCTTTCTCATATTAACATTTATTAATATAAATATTTCCATTATCATATTTACTTTTATTTAAAATATTCACATAATTATTAGTGTGAATTATGAACATGTACAATCAATTCATTATAAAACTTTTAAATTTTTATTTCATTACTCATAAGGGATAAGTATAATAATTATATATAATAATAATAATAATAATAATAATAATATATCCATATCAATTAAGATAACATAATTTCTAAATAAAAGAATATTAATTCATCATAAAATATTTATTAAAATAGATAATCGCAATCATATCTTATGATTACACCTTTTTTATTCATTTAATTTAATCATCAATATATCTAATCTGCTATTCACCACTATTAACAAACACATTTTAGATATCACATATATTAATTGAAAATACAATAAAAATAATTCTATTAAACCACCTATATATGAAAATTATCACCTTCCTCATTAAAAATAATTGATTCTTTCATGAAATAGAATTTGAAACATGAGATAAAATACAAAATTTCATAATTCCACTTGAATAATAAAAATGAATAAAAAGAGAAAACATATAAGATGAATAATTTGGTATATCGTAAATCATGATCCAAAAACATAAGATTATAAAATATGAAATATATCAAAAGTCCATAAATAGTTGAATAATCCTAATAGAATTGAGTTGAGAATGTTTATACTAAAAATAAAGTGATGTAATATTTATTTTAAATAAAAAATTAAAAGAAAAACTAAAAATTACTATAATTCCCTTGTTAAAAAATATATATTCAACTAAATGTTTTTTTTGGACACTAAAAAAATAAAAAAAAATTAATTTTCTAGAACCATGTCTATTACAATTTGTTGTTTTCCACCATCTTATCTTTTTAGTCACATCATAAAATACACAACATGCATGAATAACATCATGGATTCTATAAATCTATATAGTGGTTTACTAATCTCTAAACCATTATCTAAACATCATCATTATTTCTTTCTACAAACTATTTTAATAGGAAGGATCATTAAAAATCATAGAGAACCACCATGAAACCATGAAGTAGTTTTCCCCATGGAGGAGAAGTTTTATATATAAGTAATAAATTATTATATCTTCTACCATGAAAAATTATCCCAAAACCATTCCATTTTTATATTACCAATCAGTCGTGGCATGATCACTAAGAGGGCGATGGGGAAAATCAATGATGTATTATATTTATTTTTTCTTTCATTAGAAACAACCTTCACGTCATATTTGAGAGATATTAATTTAAAATAAAACAATAGGAAAATAAAAACCATATGAACACATGTATTTACATTTTTCACTATTTAAAAGGAGTATCTAGTCCTTTACATGCTTAGGAAATAATCCAATACCACACGAACCAGTTGAAAAAAAATAATGTGGCATGAATAGATCAAAAAGGAATAATAATTTCATAATAAAATAACTATATTCAATTTATTGTTCTTGTTCTATTTATATAGATAAAATATGTAACTAATTTTTTTATGAAAACTATAAGAACATTCACTAAAGGCTTTAGTATGTTGTCACCATGCTACTTGAACATACTTAAAAAATTATTTTCATAAATATGAATCTATGTTTTCTTCATATTATTTAATAGAAGTTGGAAATAATACCTCTTTATAATTCTATTTTAAAGTGTTCTTCTAATAACTTATGTGTATGGTAAGATCTGTCTGGTCATCTATCAGGTAAACTCCATCTGGTGCCTTCTGAATATTGATACCCCTTCTTATGCTCTACCTATCCAATATCATGAGAAATGAAATATTATTTGATATATTTTTACTATTGATTCTTATATTACTCATCCAATTCCATATAACCACTTTTTCAAATCTAATCTATACACATTTCCTTTTATTCAAAAATCTGGAAGACTCTGTCCGATATTGTCATACTGATGATTCTATATAACGCCTATGTTCTTAAATTTCTAATCTTAGTGTGATTTTATATTATTTTTTAAATTCCAAACATATTCCTAGATGAATAATCCCATTTATATAGGCATGTTACCTATGATATTCTAGGAAAAAACATAGATTTTATTCAAACAATCCCATTGACAATTTCCAGCATCCCACTCGGAAACATCCTTCTACATAATAAATTGAAAACTTGTTATAACCTATAATAAATGAAATCCATCAAAATTACCTTTTAAATTTTGAGAATCATGTGTATTTTCTTCATGATATTTGGAAAACTAAATGATCATAATAGAATCTTCAAAATTTATATCTATATAAATGTTTCATAAAGACATTAAAACATGCATAACTTTATTCCACCTCTTTATCTAGTTTAACATTATGTAAATAGTTCCATTTAAAGAGACTCTATCTTATTTTCCTATATAAAATTATATAAAATTTTCAAATATCATCAAATAAAAAATTCTAAGATCCAATGAATTTTATTAGGACTATTCATCTATTGCCTTTTTATTCCATATTCTAACTAATGATATTTAAACATAAACATTCATCTTATGAATCCAACAAAAATCATTTGTATCTTGACTCGAAGACTTATATAAAATTATCCACTAACTTAATCACTTACAAAATTCTTGAATTAAATCTGATATAAATTCTACACATGTTAAAATCCTAAAATAATTCAAGTGTTTATCCTAGATACATTGAATGATGACATTGTGAGAGATCATGTAATAGTATTCATATGATTATACTAATCAACAACTTAAATTTAACATTAGAAACATTCATATAACAAGAAATATGCCAAAATGATCATAAAAACATCACTAATCCATAACTATGACTAATAATTTCAGTCTAGTGAACATCCTCCAAACATCATATTATGAAATTTGTTCAAACAAAATGTTTTATATCCCTTTAAACACCATTCAGATAAATTTTTCAATTGATACTCATGATATTAGAAAAATTAAAAAATTAAATAATCACCAAATTTCATTATCAAATACTCTATTTAACGAAACTTGAATATTTCATAATATAAGAACTATACACACCACTCATTCTAATTAACTCCATCCAGTAACATTCAGACAATGTACATGTAAGAACCCAGTTTTTTCTGTGAATGACTTTGGTATATTCTTGATGATATTCCAGGGCATTCTCTTCAGACGGCGTGCGATTCCGAGCCCCAAAGTGGCCGGAATTAAATTTTCAGTGTGTTCACACTAGAAACGCAAAATAAATGTGATAAATACTGAACCATGATCCGGATCAGAGATACGAGTGTACAGATGGGTCCAGAATGAGTTTTTTACACTAGGAACGACATAAAACTTGTCGGTGCGGGATGTTTGGACCCCTCGCTCGCTTCTGGAACGTTAAACAGATTAAATAAATTAAATTAATTCGTTTAATGTTGAAACGCAGGTATCTCTTAAACAGGTACTCGGATTGGAAAAACGAGGGCACCATTGAGTTCGGAGTGTGCCGTTTACCCTTGGAGGGGTGTATGTTTTACGGGCATGGCCCGTCTTTGAAAAATGGCCCCAGGGGCGTTTTCGTAATTTGGCGGCCTCAGACGCTAAATTTTATAAATTTTGAATGGGGTCTCAGATTAAAATTCCGAGACCGACGTTGTGCTCGGGAAGTGGATTTTATCTCAATGGAGGCTTAACCGCGACCCCGTCGGGAGTTTGGGTTTGGGACGACGGGCGGGTGGTTAAGCGTTTTCTATTTAAACGCTTAACACACCCCCTCCCTCTTCTCCTTCCCCTTCCCCCCTGGCAGCTCCTCCTCTCCCTCTCCACCTCTGCCTCTGGCGAGGCGGCTTCAGAAATGGTAGGCGGCGGTGCTCCTCATCGCGGAGACACTCTTTGGCGGAGGCGGCTGACGGCGGGGCTCCCTGGGTGAGATGCTGGCGGACGGGGTTCCGCGCGGCGGCGCCGGCGTAGCGCGAAGGGGGAGGGGTCGCAGGGTGTGCGACCCCACGTGCGGCACGACCGCGACCCAAATGTCGCAGGTCGCTGCGGGAGAAGGAGACCGGCCATCAAGGCCGGTCGATGGCGACAGGTCGCGGCCAGCTGGCCGTGGCGGAACGAACCGGACCCACGGCCGGGCCACGGGCCGGCTGTGGGCGGACCGGCGACACCGGGCTAGTCCGGCCCATGGGAGTTTCCCCTTTGGAATTTCCGAAGCCCGTAGCTCTCGCTACGGGCGTCCGTTTTGTGCGCCGTCAGCGGTAGCACGGACCTTGCGTCGAAGGAAATGTTTTGAGATGGTTTTGGGAATTTTTAATTCCCGAAACGAGGAGCCGCGGAGGCGCGTCGCGTCATTAAGTGGACGAGCATTTTTCCCAAGATTCTTGTTTTGGATGGCGCAGACGCGTCCGATGTCCATTTTGAGCACCCTCAGCAGCGTTGCAACTCTAGAACTGAGGCGGAGGTTTCCAATGAGGTTCCAGGCGTTGAGGACAAAGTTGAGGCATGGGCCCCACGGCCCGTCTCTTGAGCGGCATGCAGTGTTTAACGACTTTTTCATCAGAAGTCCATTCGGGGCGTGCGAACAGTCAATGTTGGGTGTTTTTCTGAGGGTATTGCAATGGTACAATCTGCCCTCCATAATTCGGCACGATGGTACGGGGCCCACAAGGGTCGTTTGGGCGTCGACAGTGATTTTCCATCTTTATCACCGGACGACCGTTTTGGAAAAGTGAGTTGTTCATCTTTGGTGATTTTTTGAGAGGATCGCAACGATGCGATCCATTAGTTGAGTTTCGGGACCGGAATGTTGGTCCCACGAAGCAAAGATCATGTGCGGTGCGCCGGAATGCACCTTTTCTCCGGATATCCGTTGCAATCATGTGAGTAGTGCTTTTAACGTGTTTTCCCGAGGGGATCGCAATGGTGTGATGTTCCCGACTGTTTTCGGGGCAGAGGCTTGGGATCACGGTATGCCTTTTGGGTGTGAGGCGGTGTTGGTGACTTTCCTGTCGGATATCCGTTGGAGGCGAGTAAGTAGTCGATCTCGCGTGTTTTTTCGCGAGGATTACAACGGTGCGATTCGTTTGGTTGTACAAAGCCTCCTGCATGATTTTATTGAATGTGGAGCAGGGAAGGTGCTCCATTGGTGGTTCGCCCTACCTTGTTTGTAGTAGACCCCTGGCGTGTGATCACGCACTATTGGGAGTGTGATGTAAATGGTTCACAAGTTGTGGTTGGCCGTGCCTGGGCCTTTGAGGTGGAGTTGTTACGTCACACCTTCGCGTTGACGCTCGGTGTCGTGTGCACGATATCCTTTGGGATGGAATAAGGTGTACTCTGGGAGTATATGGGAGCGCTTGGAGGTACGTGTGGTTTGTACCTGAGATGTTCATGCACTTGGTTGGGGTTAACTTGGGGCCACACGTCGTGTGGGCCCCAGGTGCGTGCCGTGTTCTGCTTTGCGTACTTTGACCTCTCGCGAAGTAGAGGGTCCCTCTGTGCTCGTTTCTTTGACCAGCAGGGTGGAGATTTTCCCCTGGCTATGTGCTCGTTTGTTTGACTAGCAGGGTTGAGTGGTCTCCCCCTGGTTCTGTTCTCGATGGACTGACCGGTAGCGTTTCTAGTGGCACTCAGTGATGGAACGGGCACTGAACCTCTTTTGGGTGAGTTGTTCTGGAGTTGAGTGGTTGCGTGGTACCCACTCTATGTTTGGTTGGCAAGTGTTGTACCCTCCAGTGGAGATGGCCAGCGCAGTTCTGAGTTTTTCCCTCCAGCGGGGCTGGGTAGTGTGTTACTCATCAACTTCTTGGGGTTTACCCTCCAGCGGGGTTGGGCAGTGGGTTACTCATCATGCTTCTAGGGTCTACCCTCCAGTAGAGACTGGGCAGTGGGTCACCCGATGAACTTAGGGTCTACCCTCCAGCAGATATTGGGCAGTGGGTCACCCGACGACCTCTTGGGGTCTACCCTCCAGCTGGGCTGGGCAGTGGGTTTCTCGTAATCTTATTCCAGGTCAACCCTCCAACGGGGCTGGGCAGTGGGTCGCCTGTCAACTTATTCCATGTCTACCCTCCTGCGGGGCTGGGTAGTGGGTCTCCTGATGATGTGTTATGGTTTACCCTCCAGCAGGGCTGGGTAGTGGGTCACCTGATGATGTCTTATGGTTTACCCTCCAGCAGGGCTGGGCAGTGGGTCGCCTGATGATGTATTAGGGTTTACCCTCCAGCAGGGCTGGGCAGTGGGTCACCCTATATCTGGTTATGAATTACCCACCAGCAGGGCTGGGCAGTGGGACACCTGTTGGAATTCTAGGTTCAGTCTTTTCTACTAGGCTAGTCTGAGGCTTTCATCTGTGATTATCGGAGCGGGATCATTGGTTATACGGGTCAGTGTTGTGACGACTTTGACTTTGAGAAAACCTCTCGACTGCGGGGCAGTGACGAGTTTTGGTTGATGTTCCCCTAGAACTCCCAAGTACGAGAAGAACATTCCCCACCGGGATGCGTTCTTGTGACACGATCTAAAACCGTGCGGGTGAGTCAGTGCCGCCCAAAGCGGATAGTGTCGAGGTGCGGTGATTGAGCCCTTGGCTTGCGGTTCGGGGCAGACGCGCGGGATGCTGGGCATCGATGATGGTGTTACTTCTGGGACTGTTGGTGACTCACCTTTTCTTGGGCTTAGCAACGAGACATAGATCCCCTTACGAGCTTGTTTGGGCTTCTTGTAGAGCATATATATATGTATATACCATGTTCAAGTACCCACTTATCGGGCTTGGTTACTCTCCCTCCAGGAGAGGCGAAGACGTGTGGGGTATGCCACATGATTTCTGTGTCTAGCTTCTCATGGTTGGATGAGTCTACTCTCCTGCTATAGGTAGTAAAGACTCGACAGGAATTTCATCTTCTCACCGTTTCCAGCTCCTTATGCCTGGACGAGTCTACTTCCTTTCTCTTGTTGGGTTGATCTGGACTCTTTACTGAACTCCTTGTTGTACTCCTCTACTATTTTCTATTCGCTCTACTGCTCACCCTTCGGTACCTCCTTTGTTGCTCCCTCGAGCCTTTGGGGCATCCTACTGAGTATTTTTTATACTCACCCCTGATTGGGCTTTGCCCGCACTTGGTGTGCCCTTGCAGATGACAGATAGGTGGAGCGTGACTTCAGCAGAGTGTAGGAGCTCGATAGCTTGGACTACCTGCGACGGTCGTGGCCGGGTTCCAGGTGGGAGACCCTTTAGCTATTTCCTTTTTGTTTACCTATTTCTGGGTTGTGGTACCTTTTCTGGTTGGGCGCGTTTTTTTCCCCTTTTTCCTTTTCAGCACTGTACTTTGTACTGTTAGAGGTCGATGCACACTGTAGTTTATATATATTAGTTTCCCTTTACATTTCTTGCCTTTACTTTTACTCTGTACTGTTTCATTGAGTTTGTTACATGTGTGTGAACAGGTACTTAGGCAAAGGCCTCCCCAAGTTATTGTGCCTTCGGTGCTGGTCGCCAGGCCCTGGCCTATGGAGGCGGGCTTGGGGTAGTTGCTGCTCGAGCCCGGGTAGGGTCGAGTCGTGACAAAGTGGTATTAGAGGTGGTTCGTTCCTTGGGACGCTGTTCGGACATCCCTAAAAGTGTAATTGGTTGGGATTTAGGGCAACAGCATTAACGTGTCTCAAGAGCGGCTCTCAGGCCAGGGAGTCCAGTGATGATGCGACGACCGACGTATCCATTCACCAGGACCTTGATAACCCGTTTTTCGACTCGGCATGCTGAGACACTTGTTGCAGGGGAATTTTTTTGTGCATCACATAGGACTCAGTCTTGACTGTCCTTCTTGAGTCACCTCCCCATCATTGTTGTTGTTGGTATATACACATATGCTCATCTGATCGTGGCACTCCTTGATAATATTCAGGATGTCTCCGCGAAGATAGCTAGCCAAGATACCAGCTTTGGTCTGTGATGAAGACCTTGTGAGCTACGAGGCCACTGTCCAGTAACCATCATGCAGGCCTCTTTTCTACGGGTGGGATAGTATCAACACCCCCACCTGTTGAGAAGCAGGCAGTTTCAGCAGAGCAGGCTGAGCTTAAGCGCATGTTGAGCGCGCTCCGTGAGTTCCAGCGGCAGAGACCGCTGAGGTTTAGTGGTGAGCCAGACCCTCAAGCAGTAGAGGATTGGATAGAGATAGTGGTTTTCCTTTTCAGGCTTGTGCAGACGCCAACAGATCAGAGTGTGGCTTTGGCAGCCACCCTTTTTCGTGGAGCAGCTTGGCGTTGGTGGAGTCTGGTGACTCAGTTTCTTGGAAAATATTCGCTTTTGTGGGGAAACTATCAGTTGTTGTTTCAAGAGGAGTTTTTCCCCTCCTGCTTGAGCTCCATTTAGATTCAGGAGTTCCTGCAGTTTCAGCAGGAAGGGATGACGGTGGCCGAGTACGCAGCTAGTTTTGTAGACCGTGCACGATTTTACCCGGATTTGGTCCATGTTGACAACATCCGAGTGCGGAAGTTTGAGCAGGGTCTCCGCCGAGAGATTCGTAATGTCGTAGTACCCTTGGGAATTTCCACATATGTCGGGGTTCCAGAGTAGTCATTGGTGATAGAGGGCTTCCTGTCATGTTTTGCGGTTGGTAGTGGCAGTGGGCGCGATGGAGCCAGGACGTCTACCGTAGCTAGCAGGCGCCGGAGGACAGGACCTCGATGCAGGTGTCCTTCCCAGTGCCGGTTTCAGAGATGTGGTCGTATACCACAGTGGTGAAACGGCACAGGGCCTCAGCCGAGGATGCCCTTCCGTGAGTGGTTCTCGGGCCGTGGTCGTACCCCACAGTGGTGGCGGAGGGCACCAGGGCAACCCAGAGAGCATCGGTGCTATGCTTGTGACAGACGAGGTCACATGGCATGACACTGCCCGACCCGAATTGCTGAGAGCTTCGGGCAGGCAGCAGGCGCACCACCACGGCAGAGGCTGCGCTGTGATCGGATTAGTGGCCAGAGAGGTTGTGCTAGCAGAGGAGCGAGAGGAGCTGGATGTGGGGGACGACGTTACGAGATCTCCCCATCACCACTAGGCGGTCCACATCAGGCTCTGGGAGCTGACGGTTGGGACCGCGGGTAGCCGCGAGCTTTGGATGTTAACGATCCTACAGAGAACAGGATGGTGAGAGGTACCCCTTGTGACTCTTCTACTTGTTGCAGTAGAATTGTTAGGCTCTGCGTGTGATAGGATTTTCTCCCTACTCCTTGTTTGAGGTGTTACTAGGGTGACGTAGGGCATCGGGTGTGACCCTGTGTTGGTAAGGAAAAATGCGTGAGACCATTTTACTTTAGTCGATGTTGTTGACTCCTTCGCTTCCGAGTGTGTAAGAGAGTCTTGGTTGAGAGACATCGACTGTGAAATCTTACGTGACCAGATATCCATGGGTGCTTCACCATATGGATATTCTGAAAAAGGGAATCACCGAGCCTTGCCCCATGCCCAATCAGTGATTCATGTCACGCCGTGTGACGTAGAGGTTGGACCGGGGAGGTGAGGTACCCCCGAGAGCCTTCGGGCCATTTGAGACCGTGCAAAGGGATGGAAAGTTCCCCTACCGCCTTTCCATAACCCCAATGTATAGAGTGGGTGCACAACATCGGAAAGGGCTGACCCCGAATGAATGGATGAATCCTTTGGTCTGTGTGCGGTGACGCATAGTTGTGCATGGGTTCTTCTGGGTATGGGAAAGCCAGGTGTGAGCTTAGTACCTTGTGTTGCTCCCTAGTTTTGCTTTTTGGGGACGAAAATCTTGAAGGAGGGAATGATTTAAGAACCCGGTTTTTGCTGTGAGATGCTTTGGAATATTCTTGATGATATTCTAGGGCAGTGCCTTCAGACGGCGTGCGATTCCGAGCCCCAGAGTGGCCGGAATTAAATTTTCAGTGCGTTCACACTAGAAACGCTAAATAAATGTTATAACTCCTGAACGGTGATCCGGATAAGATATCCGAGTGTACGTATGGGTCTGAAATGAGGTTTTTACCCTAGGAACGACATAAAACTTGTCGGCGCGGGATGTTTGGACCCCTCGCTCGCTTCTGGAACGTTAAACGGATTAAATAAATTAAATTAATTCGTTTCATGTTGAAACGCAGGTATCTCTTAAACGGTGGATCGGATTGGAAAACCGAGGGAACCATTGAGTTCATAGATTTCCGTTTACCCTAGGAAGGGTGTAAGTTTTGCGGGCGCGACCCGTCTGTGAAAAATGGCCCCAGGGGCATTTTCGAAATTTGGCGGCCTCAGACGCTAAATTTTATAACTTTTGAATGTGGTCTCGGATTAAAATTTCGAGACCGCTGTTGTGCTCGGGAGGTGGTGTTTACCCTATGGGTGGATTAACTGCAACCCCGTCGGGAGTTCGGGTTCGGGCCGACGGGCGGGTGGTTAAGCATTTTCTATTTAAACGCTTAACACACCCACTCCCTCTTCTCCTTCCCCTTCCCCCCTGGAAGCTCCTCCTCTCCCTCTCCGCCTCCACCTCCGGTGAGGCGGCTTCTGCGGAGGCATGCAGCGGCGCTCCTAAGCGCGGCATCGCTCTTCGGCAGAGGCGGCTGACGGCGGGGCTCCCTGGGTGAGATGCTGGCGGCCGGGGTTCCACGTGGCGGCGCTGGCGGAGCGCGAAAGAGGAGGGGCCGCGGGGTGCGCGACCCCGCATGCAGTGCGACTGCGACCCCCATGTCGCAGGTCACTGCGGGAGAAGGAAACCGGCCATCAAGGCTGGTCGGTGGCAAGAGGCCGCGACCATCTGGCCGCGGCGGAACGAACCGGACCGGGCCGGTCCGGCCCAACGGAGTTTCCCCTTTCGAATTTCCGACGCCCGTAGCTCTCGCTACGGGCGTCCGTTTTGCGCGACGTCATCAAAAGCGTGCACCTTGAATCAAGGGGAATGTTTTGAGATGGTTTTTGGAATTTTTAATTCCTGAAACGAGGAGCCGCGGAGGTGCGTCACGTCTTGAAGTGGACGAGCGTTTTCCAGATATTATTGTTTTGGACGCCGCGGACGCGTCCGATGTCCGTTTTGAGCACCGTCAGTGGCGTTGCGGCCCTGGAACTGAGGCGGAGGTTTCCAGTGAGATTCTAGGAGTTGAGGCTGAAGTTGAGGCGCAGGCCCCACGGCCCGTCTCTTGAGCGGCGTGTAGCGTTTCATGACTTTGTCATCAGACGTCCGTTCGGGGAAAGCAGGCAGTCGATGTTGGGTGTTTTTTCGAAGGTATTGCAATGGTACAATCCACCCGCCCTAATTTGGAACGATGGTGCGGGGCCCATGAGGACTGTTTGGGCGTCGACAGTGATTTTCCATCTTTATCATCGGACGACCGTTTTGGACAAGTGAGTAGTTAATCTTGTGTGCTTTTTCGAGAGGATCGTAATGGTGTGATCCGTTCGTTTAGTTTCAGGACCGGAATGTAGGTCCCACGAAGCAACGCCCGTGTGCGGTGCGCCGGAATGCACCCTTTTCTCCGAATATCCGTTGCACTCATGTGAGTAGTGCTTTTGACGTGTTTTCCCAAGGGGATCGCAATGGTGTGATGCGCCCGACTGTTTTCGGGGCCGAGGCTCGGGATCACTGGACGACGCTCGGGTGTGAGGCAGTGTTGGTGACTTCTCTGTCGGATATCCATTAGAGGTGAGTAATTAGTCAATCTCTCGTGTTTTTCCACGAGGATTACAACGGTGCAATCTGTTTGGTTGTACGGAGCCTCTTGCGTGATCTTATTGAATGTGGAGCATGGAAGGTGCTCCAGTGGTGGTTCGCCCTACCTCATTTGTAGTGGACCCTTGGCGTGTGATCGCGCACTCTTGTGAGAGTGATTTAAATAGTTCAAAAGTTGTGGTGGGTCGTGCCTGGGCCTTTGAGGTGGATTTGTTACGTCACGCCTTCGCGTTGACGCTGGGTGCTATGTGCACGATAGCCTTTGGGAAGGAACGAGGTGTACTCTAGGAGTATACGGGAGCGCTTGGAGGTACCTTTGGTTTGTACCTGAGATGTTCGTGCACTTGGTTGGGTTAACATGGGTCCACACGTCGTGTGGGCCCCAGGTGCATGTCGTGTTCTGATTTGCGTACTTTGACCTCTCACGAAGTAGAGGGTCCCTCTATGCTCGTTTGTTTGACCAGCAGGGTGGAGCTTTTCCCCTGGCTCTGTGCTCGTTTGTTTGACCAGCAGGGTTTAGTGGTCTCTCTCTGGTTTTTTTCTTGATGGACTTGCCAGTAACGGTGCTAGTGGAACCCAGTGATGGAACAGGCACTGAACCTCTTTTGGGTGAGTTGTTCTGGAGTTGAGTGGTTGCGCAATACCCACTCTATGTTTGGTTGGCCAGTGTTGTACCCTCCAGTGGAGATGGCTAGGGAAGTTCTGAGTTTTACCCTCCAGCGTGGCTAGGCAGTGGGTTACTCATCGACTTCTTGTGGTTTACCCTCCAGCGGGGCTGGGAAGTGGGTCACCCAATGAACTTAGGGTCTACCCTCCAGCAGAGCCTGGGCAGTGGGTCACCCGACGACCTCTTGGGGTCTACCCTCCAGCAGGGCTGGGCAGTGGGTCACCCGTCGTCTTATTCCAGGTCTACCCTCCAACGGGGCTGGGCAGTGGGTCGCCTGATGATTTGTTATGGTTTACCCTCCAGCGGGGCTGGGAAGTGGGTCGCCTGATTATGTCTTATGGTTTACCCTCCAGCAGTGCTGGGCAGTGGGTCGCCTGATGACGTATTAGGGTTTACCCTCCAGCAGGGCTGGGTAGTGGGTCACCCGATATCTGGTTATGAATTACCCTCTAGCAGGGCTGGGCAGTGGGACACCTGTTGGCATTCCAGGCTCAGTCCTTTCTACTAGGGTGTTCTGAGGCTTTCCTCCATGATTACCGGAGCGGGACCCTTGGTTATACAGGTCAGTGTTGTGACGACATTGACTTTGAGAAAACCTCTCAACTGTGGGGCAGTGACGAGTTATGGTTGATGTTCCCCCAGAACTCTCAAGTACGAGGAGCACTTTCCCCACCTAGACGCGTTCTTGTGACGCGATCTAAAACCGTGTGGGCCAGTCAGTGCCGCCCAAAGTGGATAGTGTCGAGGTGTGGTGATTGAGCCCTTGGCTTGCGGTTCGGGGCAGACACGCATGATCCTGGGCATCGATGATGGTGTTACTTCTCAGACTGTTGGCGACTCACCTTTTCTTGAGCTGAGCTACGGGAAGGAGATCCCCTTACGAGATTGTTCGGGCTTCTTGTAGATCATATATATATGTATATACCTTTTTCGAGTACCCACATCTTGGTCTTGGTTACTCTCCCTCCAGGAGAGGCGAAGATGCGCGCGGGGTATGCCACATGATTTCCTTGTTGTACTCCTCTACTTTTTTCTGTACACTCTACTGCTCACCCTTCTGTACCTCCTTTGTTGCTCCCTCGAGCCTTCAGGGCATCCTACTGAGTATTTTTTATACTCACCCCTACTTGGTCTTTGCCCGCACTTGGTGTGCCTTTGTAGACGACGGACAGGTGGAGAATGACTTCAGTGGAGCATAGGATCTCGGGAGCTTGGACCGCGTACGACGGTCGTGGCCGGGTTGTAGGTGGGAGACCCGTCAGCTGTTTCCTTTTTGTTTACTTGTTGCCGGGTTGTGGCACCTTTTCTGGTTGGGTGCGTGTTTTTCCCCTTTTTCCTTTTCAGCACTGTACTTTTTACTATTAGAGGTCGATGCACACTATGGTTTATATATAGCAGTTTCCCTTTACTTTGCTTGTATTTACTATTACTTTGCATTATTGCCTTGAGTTTCCTACGTGTGTGTGTACAGGTACTTAGGCAAAGGCCTCCCCGAGTTATTGTGCCTTCGGCGCTGGTCTCCAGCCCCTGGCCTATTGAGGAAGGCTTGGGGTAGTTGCGTCTAGAGCTCGGGTAGGGTTGGGTTGTGACAGTATATGGTCCGGCAGACTCATTACGAGTCCTCTCTATCCAATTTTACACGATGGAAGGCTTACCAAAGAATGGTGATTTATGTTTTTCAAAAAGTTATAACCCTTTTGATTTTCCAACGTTAATTCATAACAGGGTTGACCAACATCATCTTAATATCTTCATGATTCTTCAAAACACCTCAAACAATCTTGGTCCCAAAAATCCCCCTTTTTTCACCCTATACATAAAAACAACTAAATATTTTATACCTCATTAAATTTATTATTTATCCATTAATTATAAAATTACCTGAGAAAAATTATTATAGAAAAAAATAATCAATTAACAACAATACCATGATGTCCATTTGCAGTGAATTATGATATTTTTCCATACATCACTTAAGAAACATCTTCTTCCACTTGGAAAATTCTTCAAAAAAACAACTTGATCCAAGAAGAAAAAAATTACATGAAGTCATTTCAAAAAAAAATTAAAATATATCACACATAATAAAATTATAGTTCAACCCTTTTAAAAACTCCCCAAAATTATTAACTTTTCTTTATGTAGGTTAAGAGAATTCAAGTTGATAGATTTATGTTACAATTTTTCCATCCCTTGGGAAATACAACCCAAAGACAGGATAAATAGGGGATAAAATTTTTGTACCATTGGCATGAATATTTTACGGTTGTATGACCATTAAAATATCCTCTTATAAAAAAATTCATTCGGAAATGGGTTTTTTAATATAACTAGCTTGCTCTATGGCAGGAATAAACTCAACCTTCAATTAATTCCTTTCCACGTGATCTTTGATGAAGTGATATTTTATATTAATATTATTTGAATGATAATGTTTCATTGGATTATTAATAAGTTTTATTACACACTAGTTATGATAACCAAATAGAAGGGGAAACATCACATCAAAAAACAAGTCTTCTAACTTTTTCTTCATACACATATGTTATGTTGCAGTCTCAGTGGAAGTTATATACTCATATTCTAAAGTGTTTAGTGTTAAAAATTATCTTTTATGTTTTACCAAATTTTTCATATTTCACCTAAAAAGAAATCTCTACCAGATTTAGATATTCTATCATCAAAACAACCTACCCAATTTTCATCTCTATAAAAAAAATGTTCCCTAAGAATTAATATTTTATTATAAAGTTAGTTTTTCCATTGAATTATATGGTAAATATCGTTCCTTCTATTAGGGTGATTATTTTGGTGCACTTTGGTACCTTTCACAAAATATAAAAACATACACAATTTTTGGCCTTGAACCCATTGGATATAAAAAATGGTTTAACCAAATTTCTAAAATAATTATGATAAACTCATGTCTATATCCATCCAATGACATATTAGTTCCCATTTAAATGTGTATATAAATTTAATTTGAGTAATCCATATCAATATTGTTCATAATTTAACTAGAATACATTTATTGATAATGGAAAATTAATTTTTTTTCTTTTAATATATTTATGGAGCAAGAAAATAATTCATTTATCATAACATGAAAATTTTAGAAAAATTATTCATCTCCATAGAAAACTACTTACAAGTTTTATTAGAAGTCCTTATGTATATAAGTTCATCCGAATAAATAATAAAAATGAGAAAATTATTTAGATCTTATTTTATATAGTTGTTACTATCAACTCTTCCTATCATTAGGATAAACATACTTAAGAAAGAATCAATTTTAGAATATAAATATCTTGTATATTTCATAAAACAATAAAATTGCTTCAATTATATAAAAATGTGTCATACATGTTTCCCTTACGTGAATCCACACATTTGTTCGATATAAAATTTTACGTCTAGATATTTGTTAATAAAATATGATTTAAAATATAATTTTAAAATCATATTTATTTTTTATTTTTTGAGACATAAATAAACATTCTTGTTGTTTTTAATATTCTCACCAGAGAATAGGTCTCATAAATTTCAATTCCTTTAGTTTTAGAATATCCTTTAAAACCCAACCATGATTTTTTTCTTATCACTTTACCTTTTTCATTCAATTTGTTTTTGAACACAAATTACGTAACAATCATGTTCTTATTTTTTTGGTTTCGGTACATGTCTCCAGGTATCATTTTTCTCATTATATTCTACATCTTAATTTATAGAATAAATACAATATTGATTCAAAAATTATTCATTAATATATTTTACTTAAACCTATGAATATAAAGATATATGTGAAACTAACATTTATTTTATTATCGTTTGAAACTGTTTTCCTTCAACCCCAATAATGTGTGGGGCTTCAAATTTTTTCTCAACCTAGGATAAAGTGATCATATATGTTCCTCATCATGTTATATAGATGAGTTGGAATCCTTAACTTCTATAACCTTAATACTATTTCTATATTTATGATATTTTTCATATTCTATATCATTATTTTTTTTTTGGTTTTTTCAATCAAATATAAAATATTTATTATAATTTCATATCAATATATTCCAAATAATTCACAAATTTTGAGTAAAAAATAATTCATGTATATTTTTTATAATAAAAGTATCATCTATAGTTCAGATGGTAAGCATTAAATATGACATCAACAACTATCGGATAAAACATCCTATGATTTCACCACTGAAATTTTTAATGAATGGACTTCTAAACACTATTTGGTGTTTTAATCAAGGGGTTTCATCGTAATACAAATTTTAAGGATTCATATCATAGTTTTTCCTACATAAACATCATTTTTTAATATTTAATACTACTCTAATATAATATATCCGAAAATATTGTGAATTATAATATTTGATTAAAATTGATCGTGTCATCTCAATGAAACAAATTTCTTCTTATTTTAGTAACCACATTTTATTATGGTGTATATGGGTTACTAAACTCATGAAGATTTACCTATTTTATAATGTAATATCTAAACCTATCATTTTTATATCTTCTAGAAATATTTGTTTGAAAAGTGTTGATAGAATATGTATATTCATTTTTATCAATTCTCATAAAACTCTTAAACATTTTTAGAGCTACTAATTTATTCATAAGAAACATAATAAATTAAATGTATGTTATTTACGAAATGAAAAAAATAAATTACTTATCTCATTTTTTGATTTATCTCACATGGAACCAAAAAATTCGAAGTTTATTGGCTCTAAGGGACGATTCGAATGTATCTCATCTTTCTCATGTGAAATGTATGTAGATACCCATGCTTGACATACAAGGAAATTACAATTATTTTTTGGAATACATAATAAATGACATATACATATTCCCAAATACCATATTATATTAGAGTCTTTGTAAACTCAGAACATAATATTCTAATCATGGTGAATGATCTTCATTATATCCCCTAAAGATCTTCCAAATTGGTTTTCCCACCTAAAAAAATTCATTAAATCATGGGGAAAAGAGAACATAAAAATGGTGACTTCAAATTCTTAGTAAAGGTAAACCAAGGTAACATTAAACAAACCATTAACATTTGAACATAAAAACATGAACAAAATGTTTAAATAAAAAAATCTTGAGTCATGAAATAAATATTGGCAGTACGTAAGACATAGAGCATAATTGAACATTAACCATGATAGAATAACATTAGAATAAAACATGTAATTATGGAAAACTAATAATCACATAATATGATATTTATAATATACAAGGAATTACTTCCAAGACCATCATAGTTGACAAAGTCCATTACTAAACTGGGTTTACATGCTATTACAGCCATGTATCACTGAACCAGATATACTTTCTATAGCAGTCATAACTATATCATGAGATATAAATCTTTACACAATTCATTGGAGGGAGATATAGGTTCCACCCATCTCATAATTAATCCATTATTACATGTTCCATAAAAACATAAATCATTCATCATATCATAACCCATGAAATATAATTGGATTCATAAACAATCATAACATAATCCAAAAAAAATAAATGGAATTCATAAAAATTATTCCATAGTTAAAACAATAAAATAAATGTAATAATTGGGATAGAAACATAACCCTCTGTAATGCTAGATGGAAAATAATTTTTATAAAATAGTTGAACATAATTCCTAATAAAAGTATCCTCTCTTCTTCAAAAACATTTTATTTTCTGAAATTATCATGAAATTTTAAAAGAAAACAATTTAATTGGATATAAAAATGAAATATTGTAAATTAATATTCATGGAAATAATGTTTAATGAAAGTGTAAAAATATGTTCATGCTTTATAAGTTAAAAAAACATTCTCCTCAAACTTTGGCCATAAAAGTCAAAAAGTACCTCGCATGGAAATTGAAAGAAATATTTTTTCCATACCGTTAAATAAAAATTCACCAATAGTTAAAATTGACTTTAAATAATTGTATATGGATATAATATAATATTATATAGTTATTAAACATGGATGTTATTGATAAATATACACGAGTAAATACATACATATAAATAATATCAGAAAATATTGGGGTTGTAGAATTATCCATTACCATAGGTCTGATATTCATCGTATGCTTTATACCCCATAATATGACTATTTAAATAATTTTATTGATTTATTACAGAATAATAATTATTTTTATGACAACATTTTTGATCATATTTTAATATGTTTATTAGTAACATTTCATTGTTACACATTATTCGGTTATTTACATTTTTATGTTCTTATGTATGTTTTGTATGATAATTTCTTATCCTACCTTTTATGTTATAGTTATATTATTTATAACATTTTATTAGTATAATATGTATCATATTTATTTATTAAATTCATTTATATAATCATTTTTAATGAAGAGTATGTAGAACGATTCACATCGCGTCGTGGAGACGGTAAGTCGTACGTACGCATGAGCGATGATATCGTTCCCATAATTGGTGAATGGTATTGATTTAGATGGTGTATAGTATATCAGAATTATTATCATGGTATAACATTAATATAGTTATTATTTCCACCATTATACCCATCCATGTAAGTTGGTGGTGAAAAACATATTACACCACAATGTGGAGACGGTAAGTCGTATGTACGCACACATGGTGATTTTGTTTTTAGTATGATATAAATAAGGTGAATTAGGGTTGTTTAATAATTATAATAACATATAATTATATTAGTGATACTTATGTGGTTACATTATTAACATAACACTAAAAAATATAATGTATAAGAAGAAAGAAATTTGAATGAATTGGTAGTAGATATTACATCTTCCTTGATGTGACTTTTTAAAATTTCCACTTAGGGAACCAGAGTGGGTCTTTTGAGAAGAATAATACCTCTATAATGTAACTAGGGAAGTTTATAAGAGAAATGGATTGGGTTTTTCCAATCAGGAAGTATCAAAATAGAGTGTAGAGGAGAGGGAGGAGGTTTCCTTTTACAAGAGAAGAGATTGGCATTTTAGGAAAGTCTTAAAATATTAATTTATTATAAATTAAATTTCTAATAAAAGTGGTCTAAAATTTATTTAATTAGAATATATGATTATTTTGGATCTAATAACTATGATACAATAATTTTTAGACATGTTTTCAATATTTTTTTATCCATATCTTTTTGGTTTAACCCTTATTCTACCCTTTTTAATCATACCGTGATATCATGTTATTTACACATTGTTGGTTAATATAATTACCATATAATATCAAAGGACCCAAAAAATGTTATTTATGACATATTTGGGCTTATATTAACCATTTTTTCAAATCATATATTTTTATGAATTTAATATCATTTAAAAAATATTTTATGTTTTATGTTGTGAATTATGTCAATTTTAGATAATATTCATACCTAACGTTTCATAAAAATTCATAATAACCATATTAAATCACACCAAAGGCATTAAATCACCCATAATATGTCAATGTAATCCATAAAATGCATGTTTGGCCTCAAAATATTCAAATTAAATTTATTTTAATATTTATAAATTCAATTACATGACTCTTTCATTAATGAGGTAATGACTACATAATAATTGTGTCATAAATAACCATATTCATATAATGTCTAAAAATTATAAATAAAATACCATGATGTGGGAAATATTTTTATCTTTATAATGATTATTTATATAGATATATACCATTTATATATTCGTATATTAAAAAAGATTTATTAAATGATATAGGTTTAGGGTATAATTATCTTTACTTTAAATTAATTATTATAAAAGTTCATTATCAAATCCAAGTGAATCCATGGGATTCCAAAATCAACCCAAGGTTGAAAATGGTCAGAAATATCACATCCAATAGGATTAGGACACGTG
Source organism: Viscum album (assembly GCA_963277665.1). Taxonomy (NCBI): domain Eukaryota; kingdom Viridiplantae; phylum Streptophyta; class Magnoliopsida; order Santalales; family Viscaceae; genus Viscum; species Viscum album. The sequence continues at coordinate 1,761,041,161 of OY728119.1, read as the reverse complement.
TTGAGGTAGTTTAATATTAATTTAATATTATATTGTTACCCTTATTTACCATATTTACCCTTTTACCAAGGTAAATAAAATAATTACTAATGTTACTATTCATATTGTCCAAAAATAAAAGTTACCTATTAATAAAATTTGAACCTTCTGATTCCAAATATTTAATCCATTGTTTTCAAATTTAAAACACAGAAATTGCTGTAATTGATTTAAAATTAATTTCCATTGTCAAAACTGAAAATTGGGGTTTTAAGAAGTAATAACTATAAAAATATTGACATGTTTTTGTAACACCCTGACTCAGATGACAATAAACTAGTTGCTCAAGATGGTTCACCACAAGGCCTCAAGCATGCCTTCCTGTATTCCAGAGGCTACCAACTAGTAGCTAGGTCCAAGGGTGTGATATTGGGGATACTATGCTCTCATACGGGAGTACGAAAATAGAGGAAATAACTTAGTATCATACACATCAGAAAGTAAATAAGGTGTGGAAGAAATAAAAAACTGAAATAGAAAAAGATGTATTTGTAAAATGATGTAAAAAATCAAATAGCTACGCAATTCAATATAACACTAGTCACACACTAGTCCGACGATACAGATACAAGTACAAATAACACTGAAAGTAAAAGTATAGGGATAAACTACTAACTCCAAACCAGCCCACATACCTAAACTCCAGACACTGTCGAACTGCACCAGCCAGATCAGTAGACCCACGGGAGTTGCTTCACTCAATCATGAAACACTATTCCTTAGGCCTATCCACCATTCAACTCATTCTCAACCAGAAAAAAAGACATACAGTCTACATGTACACCAATGTGAAAGTGCAGGGGTGAGAAATAATCTCCTTAGGTCACCACGACAAGCAACCTATTACTGTGCTGCTTAAAGTGTATTCAACAGCAATATACTCAACCTAGATAGAACAACACAAATAGAAGTAAAAAAAATTTCAAACCACAATCTAACTCAGTATCTATACTCAATTTCAACTGCTTATGTGCCCCCATGGATGTACATATCTATATACGTATACTTATATAGCCCCATACCTATACACATATACATAAATATTAATATTCATTATTATGTTAATCAAACATCAAGAAACCACAAGGGCATTGAGCTGAACATTGTGCCACTCAAGTCGTGTATGAGTATGTCGGTCACTGGGTCGGTAATCCAATCGACATGTACCTAGTTTGGAAAAAGAAGGAATTATATATTTGAGAAAGCTACCTCACCATAGGGGGAAATGATCCTACACCTAGTTTCACCCACACTCACATGCAATAAAAAACGAGATTGTTGCTCTGATAGTCAACCCTGTAAAAAAGGATACATTATTCCAATGGTCAGTCCTCTTTAGATGTATACTGTATAACTACGATCAATCCTGAAAAAAACTGGAAGGGTTTAAACATACGAAAAATAGGCCGAGGATTACGTAATCATCCCCACCACTCGTCACCCTATAGGACAGCTCTCATGGTATAACCCCATTGTTCAACAAGCCATAAATCAAATACACAGATCCACTTATGCAGCTCTCAAGGTCAGAACCCCATGGGTCTAACATAGCACACGACCACTTGGGCAGCTCTTATGGTATGATCCCCTCATGTATAACATCGAACATGACCACCTGGGAAGCTCTCACTTTCTAAACCCATGGGTCTAACATAGTACCATGTAAAATCTAAGGACCTCCGAGTAGCTCCCATTTTCAATACCCCCTGGGTAAAACATAGTATCATATAAATTATAAATGACATCTCGGTAGCTCTCACAATCAATACCCCATGGGTCCAACATTGTATACGACCACCTGGTTAGCTCTTACAGTCTTAACTTCTTTGGTTAGTCAACTACTCCAAGGTTCTCACAGTCCTATGTAGGTACTCTAGATGCTTCCACTGTCTTCCTGGTCCAAGGCTCTAACAATCCTTCGAAAAAAATCAAGCAAGGCTCAACAACCAGATTCCAGGGATCACCTCTGGCTTTCCCAACAACATATCCATCACGATATATACATGTACACATTCAGTCTCAACAACCATGTCTAACGTAGTAACTGTGGGTATGCAAAAAATATCAGAAATAACATGGCTGAGAAACTGAATCACATGTAAGCTTGTCTGAGCATACAAACAAACAAGAAAGCCAGATCATGTCAGACTCAATAGACACCAACCAAGAGGCACCTATGGTAACCACTTCATTGTCAGCAAAACCAAGTCAGATATAATCAAATGATTGAGGTTGTCCCTAATTTCCCCCCAACACAACATCTATATCCCCAAGGGATTACTTGTTTGGTACATTTTCTAGGTGACACAGAAACACCATCTCTACCCAAAACTGACATAACAACTCAGGGTCAGTCAAGCAATGGGCACCTGTGGGGTCGCTCATGACAAACACTGAGGAGGAATCCCACTCCGGATCGTCTAAGAAAACACGATCGAAGGAATCCTTCATGAATTCCTTAGTAAAGAGTAAAGGGGGAATCCTAAATGGGATCATTGAGTGAAGAACAACAGAGGAATCTTATAATATGGATCCTATCAAAGGAATACATGGTAGAGATCCTAAAAGGGACTCCCAACCTTAGGAAAATCGTCCCTCAAGGGATCCTTGGAATCATCTGGTCTGATGGGCTTGTAGTCTAGAGGGGAATAACCTAAAAGGGGGAAATCATAAAAATGATAGTTCATGGGAGATAGATCACATCATATCTCAGATCAATGGACAGAACTATGTAGCTCCTAATATCCAACCTATCATCCACGCCCACTCTCACTCTCAAGTGACTATTAAACTCGATAACTGGAGGAATTACCTCTCAATTTAGATAGAAATATCGAAACACCATTTATATGACCTATAAATGTTAAAAGGATTCCTCTATTAAGATATATAATGAATCAATGTTCCAAATGGACTACTCGCATGCTGAATTATGACTTATAGGGCACAAGATACCCCAAAATACTAAGCTGGATAAGTACATGGCCAGAACACAAAGCCAGTACATATGGGGTCTACCTGTGATGTAGTACACAATGTGTAAATTACTTTAAATAGTTTTAAATTTTCACAAAACATCATACCATGTGTTTTTTCACCTAGACAGATGCCCATGTGCCACTACATAGTGTGTACATATATTACACATTGTGTAATTCTTAAAAATCACAATTTAGTGTCCTTTTTTCACACAAATGGACACACAACCACCACCACATGATGTTTACTCTATTTACATGGTGTGTATTTTAGAAATATTCATCTTCCGAAAAAAATAAGAACAAACTGTGTGTTCCCCTTGAACAGAGGCTTTGTAATCTGGGTTTCTCGATTAGGAATTCCTCAAAACACCAGAAATGCCTGTTTTAGTGACCAAAACAATAGATCCGGCCTCATGGGGCCACAAGAAAACAATATATGGATTTTAAAACATATTGAAACATGTTTAAAGAAGATCTATGGTGGAATTCTAAACATCCATACCTTTGGGTGGATACTGTCAATGCTTCTCTTGATTTTATGGTCCACAAATGTTGCACGCCGACTCGGCGCGTCGAGAGCTCCAAATCGGTACCCCTCTTACCTCCCAAATATCTTTATTTATAAATCTCCATTTCTTCCCTAAGGAAATGGCTGAGGAGGAGGAATAAAATATGTGAACATAGAGGAGGGGGAAAGAAGAGATGGATGAAAAAAAAGAAAAGGAAAAGAAGAAAAAGGGACACGGGCTGACCCCACTACCCGACTCAAGTTTAGGACTCTCGTATGCTAACCTCCCCATTTAAGACTCAAAAACGCAGAAGGAATATCAATCTAACACTCTATTTGAAATTTATCACCAAAGGAACCTACGCGGATTATTAAATAGTTAATTTAATATTATTAAATATTAAATATTCTGCTAAAATCCAAACAGCTAAGATTTCCACCAAACTAATGTCCTAGGGTAAACACCCTATTCCGGAACCATCAGAGTTGTTAGAAAAATTATTCGAGATCATCTAATATGGGAAAAGATCATTTTACCCCCTATAATCTTCCAATAGAAAAAATTGATATTTTTTCTCAAAACTGACGTCTGAAGAAACACTGGTTCTTATAAACTCCCCACCATAAACCTTCTAGTCCTCGAGAAGCCTGGTGAAAGGACTAACAGCCATGATCCCAACCTTAGCATCTTCACAACCATGTTATTTGTATTTTTCAATAACCATCCTTATAGCATTAACTATTTCCTTCTACATGAAATACATTCAACTACGACAGATTTGGTACTCCCCGCTATAGAAATACCCTTATATTCATAATAAAAGCAAACTATGGGATCAAAAGCACACAGAAAACAAAGAAGTTTAACAAAATCAAGGAAAACCACCTTAAAAAGTCCAATGGTGCACTCCCTACCATGTTGATTTCCGTCCACTAATCCTAGGGAGCAACCACTCCCAAATGTTCCACTTCGAAAAAACACATACATCAAACTACAATGGTTTAACACAAAACAATGGGTATATAGGTCTTCCAAACAGCACTATAGAGAAATCCATACAACTGGGTCACAAGGTCTAACCACTTATCCCATAATATCCAATCCTATGAAAATTAGGTAAGATCACAATGACCAACAAGGGTCAAAACTGAAACACACGGCCTATGATGGCCCCGATCCTATTTGAGAATCCTCTATAGGAACTGCTCCTTGGAGGTCACAACCAAATCATAAGAGAAAATGAACTCACAATCATCAGGTATCTATATACAAAAATACCCAAAGGAGGACTAGCTTACAAGAAAAACATGGTATCTATCGACATCGTACTCAGTGACCCGGCTAGAAAACCACAGTCCTATGAAACAAAACCCAAAAGGGTTTATATTTAAAGGAAACATGTTCCATATTGACCTACTATGGTCACTACACCACATATGCATGAGAACAGATTCATTATCCTCACAATAAAAACGCCTCAATGTATATCAACATAATCTGCCATCAAAGTAAAAGTAGGTGTAAACTAACCCAAAGGTCTCTGTTAATAGTAAAAACATACAATAGTAGGGATATATGTTGTGTATCATACATACCTAGTATGATGCATGTGGAGCCTCTTTCCTTTCTCAACCAAGAGCCAAAAACCATCCCTAACCTTTTACCCTTGTCCAAGATCCCAATGTCTATAGTAAATCAAAACATCCCCACAACATGTGCGTCGCTCAAGGAGAAAATAATATACAACTGTAACATCTTTAAATTAGAACAACAATCCCAAACCCTGGGAATCAAGACATCTTACTAGAACAAGTGTTCTCGATGCACCAGTCTGATATCCATCACATGTTCTGCCACATTACTAATAGTCCTATCTACGATATCCCAAATATTAAGGATTAGGAAAGGAAACTCCTATGACACTACTTTGAAATATCTCGCCCTGTAATCCACTAAACCAGTGCTCTGAGTCGGTTCGTCACAAGGCCTCAATCACGCCTCCCCATACACCAGAGGATACTGACTAGCAGTGAGTGCCAATGGTTTTATAGTGGGGATTCTATTCCCTTATACCATAGTATGAAAATAGTGGAAATACCTAATTATCATACACAACAGAAAGTAAAAAATGTGTTGATGTAATAAAAAACTGAAATAGATCAATATGTAATCGTAAAATGCTATAAAATCCCAAACAACTGTGCAATAAAGTACAACATTGGTCACCCACTAGGTCAACCATTCTGATAAAATTACAAAGGAAACTTAAAGTAAAAGTATAGGGATGAACTACTAACTCCGATCCTACCCAAGTAACTGATATCCAGACATAGTAGAACTGCACTAGCCTGATTAGTAGAAACACTCAAGCAGTTCCGCTCGGCCATGAAACACTGGGCCTCATCCCTATCTACCATGAAACTCATGTTCAACATGATAAGTAGACATAAGGCCTACATGTACACTGAGGTGCATGCTTAGGGGTGAGAAATAATCTCTGTAGGGCACCCCGACAAGCAACCTATAACTATGCTGCTAAAAGTGTATGAAACATCAACGTACTCAGCCTAGCTGGAACACAACAAAAGAAAGTAAACCAAACGTGCAACCACAGTCAAAATCCGGGTCTATAATCCCTATAAACTAGGTATGTTCTTCCATTGATGTCCATATCTATATACAAATACATGTATAGTCCCACAACTATACATATATATATAAATATGAATATTCATGAGTATGTGAATCAGAAAACATGAAAACAAAACAGTATTCGATCCATGGGACCATAACCCTGACCGCCTGGACATTCTGTGCAAGGGCATTGAGCTAGACACCGTGAAACACAATAATTGTTTCATTATGTCGATATTTGGGTATGTAATCCCATCGACATATACCTGCATCGACCAAAACCATAATTATATATATGAGAAATCTACTTCACCATATGGTAAAACTAATCCAACACCTGGGTTCACCTGTACTCACCTCCAATCAAAAACTAGGCTATCCCGATGACAGTCAATCCTGTAAAGATGGATATCGTATACCGATGGTCCATCGTATGTAGAAGTATATCGTATACCAACGATCAATCTTGACAAAACTGGATGAGTTTAGTCATTCAAATAATATGTTGAGGAGTGTGTAATCATACCCACCACTCGCCACCCACTAGGATAGCTCTCACGATATAACCCCATTGTTCAGCAATCCATCAATAAAATACACACGTCCACCTGGGAAGATTTCACATTCTGAAACCAATGGGTAAAACAAAACCCACGACCTCCTGGGAAACTCTCATGGTTTGAACCCCTCGAGTCTTACATAGCACATGAACACCTGGGAAGCTCTCATGGTCAGAACCCCTTGGGTCTTTCATAGTACCATTTAAAATCTAACGACCTCCGGGTATCTCCCACAGTCAATACCCCTTGGGTCGAACATACTAGCATATAAATTAAAAATGTCCTCCGGGTAGCTCTCATAGTCAATTCCACCTAGTTCCAACATAGTGAATAAAAATCGGGGTAGCTCTCATGGTCTAAACCCCTCTGGTTATTCAACAAAACCAAGGCTCTCTTGGTCCTGTGTAGGTACACTGGATGCTCCTATAGTCTTGGTGGTGCAAGGCTCTCACAGTCCTTTAGAAAAAATCAAGCAAGGATCAATATCAAGATACCAGGGATCACATCCGGTCATCCCAACAACATATCCATCATGATATATTCATGTACACATTTGGGGTCAACATCCACGTCCCAGGAAGTACCTACAGGTTTATAAAAAATAACATAAATAACATGGCTTAGAAGCTAGATCTTAGGTAAGAATGTTTGTGCATACCAACAAACAAGAAAGTTGCCTTGTTTCAGGCTAAATAGACATGAAATAGGAATCATCTATGGTATCCACAACCATAATATCAAAACCAAGTGAGACATAAAAAAATAAGTGAGGGTGGCCTGAACGCCCAACCCCACACTACATCCAAAACCCCTTGGGCATACTATTTCAGTACGAGTTTTAGGTGACACCCGAACACCATCTCTACCCATATCTGAAGAAACTACTCAGGTTCTATCAAATAATGGGCACTCTCTAGGTCCCTTAAGTCAAAAAATAAGGAGGCATCCTACTCGGGATCCTCTAGAAAACACGGGAAAAGGCATCCTACATGAGATCCTTAGCGAAGAGTAAGGGAGGAATCCAACATGGGATACTTGAATGAAGAACAATATATGAATCCTATAACAGGGATCCTCTCAAAGTATAATAGGTTAGATATCCAATAAGGGACAACCTCAGTCATCACAATAGGAAAAGCATCTATCAAGGGATCCTTGGAAGCATCCTGTCTCACGACCTCATAAGCCAGAAGGGAAAATACAATAATGAGGACATACTAAAAATCATAGGTCATGGGAGATAGATCATAGCTCATCACAGATCAAGGGTCTCAACTAATATAGTCCAAACATCCAACATATCATCCACACAAAGTCTCACTCTCAGCTGACAATTGAACCCGATAACTGGAGGAAGAACCCATCCATATAGATAGAAAACCCAAAACACAATTTATATGACCTATTAATGTCAAAATGATTCCACCATATCAATATATAGATAAAAACGGTCATATTGGACTACTCACACACCCAATTCTCACTTTAAGGGTGCATGATACACCATAACTACTAAGATGGAGAACTACATGGCCAGAATACATGGCCAAAACACATGCGGTCTACCTCTGTTGTAGTACACAATGTGTAAATTAATATATAAGGCATGTTCTATTCAAAAAACATCATCACATTTGTGTTTTCACTTAGAATCATTCCCATGTGCCACTACATGGTGTGTACAAATAGTACAAGACATGAACATTTTAAAAACCACTATTCTGTGTCCTTTTGGAACCCAACCGGACACATGACCACCACCACACAGAATTTCCTCCAAGTAAATGGAATATATTTAAGAAAACATTTTCTTACATTATGGTAAAGAACACACAACATGTTCCCCTGAAACACATGCCATGTAATATGGGTTTCCCGACAGGAAATCCCTCAAAACTCCTGAAACAACACTTTTCACCCTCGTAACAATAGATCCAGCCTCAAGGGGATAAAACCAATCAATATAAGGATTTTAAAACATAAATTACATGTTTATAGGGGATATATGGGGGAAACATAAATGGACATACCTTCGAGGTGGAACCGGATAATCTTCGCCAGATTTTACGATCCACAGATGCCACATGTAGACTCAGCACGTCGAGAGTTTCGAATCAGTACCTCTATTGCCGCCAAAATATCTCTCTCTTTCTCAATATGAATTTCTTTACAAAGGATATGGCCCAGGATGATGCATAGTATACATGTTCAGTGAATTGGGGTAATGAAGTGATGGAAGAAAATAAAAGGAAAAGAAGAAAAGGGGGCCGGAGCCGGCCCTATCGCCCGACTCGGGTTTATGCCTCTCTTAGAATAAACACCCCATTATGGACTCAACAGTGTAGAAGAAATCTCAATACGAAACTCCATTAAAAAGATATCACTGAGATAACCTATGTGAATTATTTAATATTTAATTTAATAATATTAAATATTAAATATTCTGCTAAAATTTGACCATCTCATATTTCCACAAAAATCATGTCCCAAAGTAAAAACCATATTCCAGGACCATCGGAGTTGTCAGTAAAATTATTAAAGATCAATTAGTTGGGTAAAAGACCATTTTATCCCACATGAGCATCCAACAATAAAAATTCGAATTTCTATTTAAAACTGCATTATAGAAAAACACAGGTTCATACAAACCCCCACTATAAATCTTCTCATCCTCGAGAAGCCCGATGAAAGGACCAGTATACACGATCCCAACCTAAGCATCTGCACAACCAGTCTATTTAGACTCTTCAGCAACCATCCTTATAGAATTAACAACTTCCTCTTGCATGGTAGTCATTCAACTACGAAGGATCTAGTAATCCTCATCATAGGAATACCCTTATCTTCATCTTAAATGAAAACTCCATGCTTAATATCCAATGGAAAACACTGAAGATTAACTGAAACAATTAAAACCACCGTCAAATGGCCAATAGTACACTCCCCACCATATGTATTTTCTTACACCACTCTTAGGGTGAAACCAACAATGCATGTTTCCCTTGGACTAAATAGACATCAAACTACAAAGGTTCGAGTCAAAACCAAGTGACTCTAGGCCTTCCACCTAGCCCTATAGAATAAATTTCACATGTTTTTCACAAGTTATAACCACTTAGCCCACAAGTTCTAAACCTATGAAAAGAAGGTAAGATCAAAACGACCCAAAAGGGTAAAAACTGAAACACACGGCCAACAGGGTCCCTGATCCTCTCCAAGAATCCTTAGATGGAACTTCTCCTTGGAGTTCACAACCAAAGAAGAAGGTAAATTGAACTGACACTCATCGGTTATCTGTATATAGAAATATTCCAAGGAGGTCTTGTTCACAAAAAAGACTTCGATCTACCGACATCATACTCAACGATACAGATAGATAACCACAATCCCAAGAAACAACACCAAGTAATGGGTTAAACAGAAATGTAACACATTCCATATTGACCTAATAGGGTCACTACACCACATGTATATGAGAACTGAGTCCTCAAACTCACAAATAAAATACATCAATGTAGATCCACATAACCTGTCATCATAGTAAAACTATGTGTAAGCATACCCAAAGGTCTCAGTCATCAATAAAAACACAGACTAGCAGGCTTATATGCTGTGCGTCCTAAGTACCTAGTCTGATTCATGAGACACCTCTTTCCATTCCCGAACAAGTATCAAAAACCATCACTGAACTCTTACCAATGTCCAGGAGCCAGATATGAATATTAAATAAAAACATCAAGACAAAATGCGTTTTTCTCAATGAGAAAATCATATACAACTGTAACATAAAAAACTCAGAATGGAAATCCCAAACCTTAAAAACAAGAACTTCTTATCGAAACATGTGTTATCAATGCACTAGTCCAATATCCATCACAAGTTCATAAAAATTTATAAAAATCCTGTATACCATATCCCAAATTGTAAATACTAGGAAATGTAACTCATCAGAAACCACATTGTTACATCCCAACCTAGAATCCACAAAACTGGTTCTCCGAGGCAGTTCGCCACAAGGCCTCAAGCGCACCTCCCCATATGCCAGAGGCTACTAACTAGTATCGAGGGACTAGAATGTGATATTGGGGAGAGTATTCCCTCATACCAGTGAAAGAAAAAAGAGGAAATAACTATGTATCACACATAATAGAAAGTAAACAGAGTGTGGAAGCAATAAAAAACCGAAATACAGTATGTTATTATAGTAAAATGTTGTAAAAGACTAAACAAATATGAAATAAAATATAACACTGGTCACCCACTGGGAAGACCATAAAGATATCAGTACAAAAGAAACTGAAAGTAAAAGTACATGGCTCTAATAATAACTCCGAGCCAACCCACGTACCCAATCTCCCCACACTATCGAACTACACTAGCCTAATCAGTATAACCACTCGAGCATCTCAGATCGATCATGCCACATCAGACCGCATCCTTATCTACCATGAAACTCTTGCTCAACCGGAAATGTAGATATAAGGTATACACATACACTAAAGTGTATGTGCAGCGGTGAGAAATGATCTCAATAGGGAACCCCAACAAGAATCCTATAACTGGGATGCTAAAAGTGTATGCAACAACAACGTACTCAACCTATCTCAAACACAACAAAATGAGATAAACAAAACATGAAACCACAGTCAAACTTAGGGTCCATACTCCATGTGAACTGGGAACATTCTACCATGGATGTCCATATATATATACATATACATGTATACACCCATACTTATACACATATAAATAAGTATGAATATTCATGAGTATGTGAATCAAACAACAAGAAACCAAAAAAACAGTTGATCATTGGGTCCCTAAGATTGATCCACTGGACATCCTGTGCAATGTAATTGAGATTTATGTCATGATACTCATGTCATGTATCATTATGTCGATATCTGGGTCCATAATCCCATCCAAATGTACCTTCTTCATCCAACACTAGAATTATATCACTGAGCATGGTACGTCACCATAGGGGAAAACAGGTCCTGCACTTGGGTTCACACATACTCACCTCTAATTGAAAACTAGATTGTCACTCCGATAGACAACCTTTTAATGAATGATATTGTATACCGATGGTAATCCTATGTAGAAGTATACCGTTTACCAACACTCAATCATGACAAAACTGGAAGAGCTTAACCATTCAAAAAAAGGCCGTGGAGTATGTAATCATCCCCACAACTCATCACCCTCTAGAAACCACTCATGTTACAACCCCATTGTTCAACATGACATCAATCAAGTACACACAACCACCTTGGAATCTCTCACGGTATGAACCCAATGGGTCTAACATGGAAAACAGCCACATGGGAAGCTCTCACGATCTTATCCCTTTGGTTTAATGTACAAAACGACCAAGTAGGCACCTCTCACTATCTGAACCCCATGGGTCTAACATAGTACTAAGTAAAATCAAAGGACTTCTAGGTAGATCTTGTAGTCAATGCCCCCTAGGTCCAATATAGTAATACATAAATTATAAACGACCCCTAAGTAGCTCTCATAGTAAAAACCCCTTGGGTACAATACTGTATACGACCACCTAGGAAGATCTCATAGTCTGATCCCCACTGCCCAATCAAGTACAACAAGGCTCTCATGATCCTTTGTAAGTACTCTAGATACTCCCACAATAATTGTGGTTCAATTATCTCATGGTCCTTTGGAAATAATCATGAATGGATCAATATAAAGATACTAGGGATCAACTCTGGTCACCCCATCAACATATCCATCACGATATATATATGCACACATTCAGGATCAACAGCCAAGTCCCTAGTAGTACCTCTAGCTATACAACAAATATCTGAAATAACATGGCTGAGAAGTCGGATCTCAGGTAAGCTTGTTTGAGCATCCCAATAAACAAGAAAGGCGACTCATGTTAGGATCAACAGAAACCAACAAGGAAGCACCTCTGTTAACCACTAATGTATCAGAAAAACCAAGTCAGATATAAACTAATGAGTTAGGGTGGACCAAACTCCCAACCCTACACTACATCCACTGTCCCATGGGTTATTGGTTTGTTATGGGTTCTAGGTGACACCCATACAAAATCTCTACCATAACCCGATGTAACAACATTGTGTCAGTCAAACAATGTGAACCCACTGGGTCCATCAAGTCAAACATTGAGGAGGCATCCTACTCGGGGTACTCTAGAAAAACACGTGTGAAGGAATACTAAATGAGATCCTTAGAATAGAGTAAGAGAGTAATCCAACATGATATTTTGAACAAATAACAATACTGGAATCCTATAACAGGAATCCTCTCAAAGGAAAATAGGATTGGGATCCTACAAGGGGCTACCTAGGTCAGGACATAAGGAAAATCACCGAAATTGGATCCTTGGAAGTATCTGGTCTCAAAGCCTCATAGGCCACAAGCGAACATCCCAAAAGAGGGAAATCCTCAAAAGCATAGGTCAGGGGAGATAGCCCACATCTCATATCAGATGAAGGGTTTTAAAAAATTTGATCCAAACACCCATCCAATCATCCACGCCATGTCTCACCCTTAGGTGACAACTGAACTCGATAACTGGGGAAAAAACCTATCCATTTAGATATAAACCCCCAATACACAATTTAGATGACCTATGAATATCAAAATGATTCCACCATTGTGATCTATAAAGAAAAATGGTCATAATGTATTACTCACATGCCCAATTCTGACTTCAAGGGCACAAAATACCCCAAAACTACTATACTGGAGAAGTACATGGCCATAACACATGGGGTCTTCCTATGTAGTAGTACATGGCATGTAATTTATTGTAAACGACATTTAATATTCATATAATATCATCCTGTGAGTTTATTCACCCATAAAATGCCCATGTTCCACTACACGACATGTACATATAATACATGACTTGTACTTCTTAAAAACCAGTATTATGTGTCCTTTTTGCACATGGATGGACACACGACCAACACCACATGGCGTGTACTCAAATTACACGACCTATAATTAAGAAACCTTTGACGTACCATAATAGGAAGAATAGAAAACAAGTTCCATTGGAACACACACCATTTAATCTGGGTTTCCTAACAGGAAATCCCTCAAAACGCCTGAAACACCCGTTATCGCTCCTAAAACAATAGATCTGGCCTCAAGGGGACACAAGAAAGAAATATAAATCTTTAGAAACATAAAAAAACATATGTCAAGAGGATTTATGGTGGAAATATTAAAAAACCTACCTTTAGGTGGAATGTTTCAAAGCTTCGCATGATTTTACGGTCCACAGATGTCGCCCGCCGACTTAGTGTGTCAAGAGTTTCAAATCGGTACCCCTCATTCCTCCCAAATCAATATATTTCTCAATATCCATTTCTAACAAAAGGACATGACCAAATAAGAGGCATAATATAAGTGCAGATGGAGGATGAGGTAAGAATAGAAGGATGAAAATAAATGAAAATGAAAAGAAAAAAAATGGGACAGGGTCGGCCCCGACGCCCGACTCGAGTTTATGGCTCTCATAGGCTAAACTCCCCATTTTAGACTCAATGACATAGACGAAATCTATATCCGAAACTATATTTAAAATTTATCACTAAATAAACAAACATGAATTTTTTAATATATAATTTAATAATATTAAATATTCTCTTAAAATTTGAATAACTCAGATTTCCACCAAACTCCTGTCCTAGGGTAAAAAACTTATTCCGGGACAATTAAATTTGTCAAAAAAATTATACAATATCATATATTAAGGAAAAAAGACCATTTTACCCATCACAATCATCCAATAGAAAAATATCAAATTTCTGCTCAAAACTACATTCTGGAAAAACACGGGTTCTTATAGTGTTTATGTTCAATTTAAAAATGAAATTACATCAAATTGACCAAAATTATAATGAATGATAAAACTATAATCCAATTAAAATTAAAAAAAATTAAAATTATAATCTAAAAATATAAATAAATTAGGCCAAATTTTAGTTTTAAATTAAAATGAAGTATTTTTCATTATTCATTAAAATTTCAATTTTATCAGAAAAATACCAAAAATTATAAAAAATGTAAATTTTTATGCCTCAATTCCAAATAAAAATTTTAATTTGTCAAATTTATCATATAAAGATATTAAAAAACTAGATTTAAAATGGTTCCTCCAATAAAAGGAGGTAAAATAGAATTTCAAAAAATACTTCTTTTGTACGAAAAATTGATTTTTTTTCTAATACCATGTTCTAGAAAATCTGTAAGATGAATAAGAATGTTATCTAAAATTAAAAATTTTGATAATATTATTCATAATGTCTAGTTTATATCCCATAATAATATTTTAATAATATATCTTTATTTAGTGAAACTCGGTATCGTGTATGACACAAGATAGTGAGTAAGGTCTCTCTTACAGGTAATGCATGCCATATCATTGTTTCATATAGGGAATGATTTCTTTTGGAGTTTCATATAACATAAACCAAACATAGTTCATTTACTAATTGAACTAAATATACACTCAATGTTGTGTGAAATGAATTCTATCAAAAGAACTTAAAATTATGTGAAATAAAATACCAAGAATAGTGTTGCGTATAATATACGCTAATATAGTTTTGTGTATAGTTCAAGTTAATAATAGTGTAGAGTACATCACAAGACATAAAATAAATTAAAAATAATATATCTCATAAAATATCAAGGTGTTACATTCTACCTCCCTCAAAATCAATTTCTACCACAAAATTTGTTGGGTTATAAATGGTCTTCTAATTGAATGTTTCTTTCATAGAAACCGAAATCATAAAAAAAGATACTAAAAATTAATTTTAAAAAAGGAATGTTAGAAACATAATGGTTTCCTTAAATAACTCATCACTTGGATTCCACATAAGAGAACATAAGTGAGAAGTGAAAATATAGATATGGATAAGAAAATCAACCATGAAGTTCTGATGGATAGTAATAGAGAACAAGTTTGAGAGAAGGTTAACTAATAGAAATCAATAAATCTACAAAGATTTAAGGGATAATAGAATTCATTAGATAATAGGGTACTCGAATAACATTTTTGGTTTACAAGATCCTTTTCCTAATGTTAAATAACTTTTTCATGAGAAGAAATACATATTTGATTTTAGTACCCCTGATCATTCCCTAAAAAATTTCAACTTCATATCTTATTTAATGAAATAATGTAGAATTTTTCATTCTTGATGTGCTAGTAGATCATGTGATAGAATAATAGGGAATTTCATTTGTCTCAAAAAAATCATAGAACAAGTTTTCAAATATTCATAAGTCCACCTATAGTGAGATAATTCATTAATCTAACAAACATAAAATAGAACACATCATATACTACCAATAAATGGTTAACATTAAAATCATTACAAAAACCAAAAATATAAAACTTTAGAAAGAGGTGAACTAATTGACTTAAAATTTGTCTCACATATCTCATTGGGATGTAATTGGTTATCACAATCCATACATGTGAATACATTAATTATGTATTCTATTGAATCATGATAATAACATGAATTACCATTGAACCTCAGTGAAAACATCAATTATGTCAAAATTAACTCTTTCCACACACACAAAAATACCAAAAATTATATATTCTCAGACAATGATATCACTTTGTCCTTTTATCAGTCATGAACTCATTAATACTATCAAACATCTCATTATCTCCTTATCCCTTCATTGTGTGCATATCATGTGCTTTCCAAAAACATTTCAATTACTTTTCATGGATACTAGTACCATATAATTATTTAATATCACAATAAACCAGTAGATATTTCAATATTCCATAATATTATAAATGAGATTCCATACTACTATTTCTGAATCCAATTACATAAACACTTAATCTTTAGACCACTACATTTTCATACTCAACATCACCAATATTGATCACATGTGACTCCCATTTGTATTTTTCATTAAGAGTTTGTAGGATTTGATCATCAATAACCCTTGGATTAGGGAATTGGTTTGAATAATGACCCTTTTCCTTACACTTGTAGCATTGAAGTGTTGGTTGTGGTCCTCTGTGCTCTTTTATCTATTCACATCATTGGAAACCATTTTCCTATTACATCAACACTCAACAAATCTATTTCCATTTTTATGCATTTGAAACATTATTCTAGTCCCTTTAAGATAATATCCACTATGCTTCTTTCAACACTTTGAGGATAAAGAAACATTAGTCTTCTTTTCACCACTTCTTTGAGAATTTTCATTGAACTCCATCTTTCATTTCTTATCAAAACCATAAGATGGATATGTAGCACCATCTTCTAGTTCTACCTTGATAGCACAACACACTATCACTTCCAAGCTACTGATGTCTCTTATAGGAAATTCCCTATGAAGACTTTGTTCTATGCCACTTAAGAATATATCAAATTTACTTTCAGGTTGGATGACAAAGCCATAAGCTGACCTTTCAGGCATTGTAAAATTCCCCTCGTATGTCACGACCCGTCCTCGGGGCCCGTGCCGTGACTACCCCAAGCCCACCTTCCATAGGCTAGGGGCTGGCGACTTGCACCAAAGGCGTAAATCCCGATAACAGAGAAGGCATTTCCTTTATAAAAGCAAACAAACACCACAGAGTACAAGAAGAAGTAAAACACTAAGTACAAAATAAAGTGCTGAAAAGTAAATGGGCCAGAATACAAACCCAACTGAAAGTACAGCTACAACTGAACAAAAGTACAATAGAAAAAGACAACAGCTGGAAGAACGGAAGCGGCTCCTGGGTCGTCCTCCTCGGATCCTACCTGAAGGGTAGGTACATATAGCCTCTACAACACTCTCGCCCGTCAACCTCCTCCGAGTGTCGTCTCGCCGTGAAGTCCACCTCCGGATACTGACTCGTCGTGTAGTCCACCTCTGGGTACCGTCCAGTCCTCGAACACTCGGCCTCCGTCAGCACTGCCTGTCGTCTACAACCAACACAACGAGGTGCGGGTATAGCCCGTGTAGGGGTGAGTATAACGATACTCAGTAGGGACCCCGAGACCCTCAAGGTCTCACTAAAACCAACATGGATAACCACAAATAAGATCTCAATAGATAACCTCTACTTAGGTGTATGCCCATATATATACCTAAGTTATCAAGTAACCCATCTCAATCACGAGGAAACACAAAGATCATGAAATCAATGGATAACCACTACCCAGGTATATGCCCATACATATTCCTAAGTTATCAAGTGACCCATCTCAACCATGAGGTAAACACAAAGGTCAAAATTCTCAACTCAAACCAGGATTTTTATTATCAAAACTGTAACAGAAGAAGAGCCCCGTCTCTGGAGTGTACAGTGGTCCTGTCAGGACTCTTAGTTACTTCTCACTAACCTAATACTGATGAGGTACTCCTCCTGTCGAGTACCGTGGGCCAACCACCCAAACACAGTAGTTCTTCCCGCCGGGGTATGCCACCCAAACAAAGTAGTGCACACCCCCTAGTAGCCTGTAGAGGTACTCTCCGGATGAGTACCGTGGGTCTGTACTATCACACAGCTAGTGCTCCGTCCTCCATGGGTCTGTACCCAAACAAAGTAGTGCTCCTTCCACTGGACTAGTCGACTCACTCCAAGTCGAGTTGGTCAAGCAGTCGTCAGGTCTCAGTCGGCTATACGGTCTCCGTACTCCGCAAGCTCTTCTCTGGGAGGGTCCGCTCCACGAGCTATATGTCGATACTCTAATTAACTCAAAGTCCCATGAAGAAGTATCTCAAAGTACCACCTCCTCATAGGGGTCTCAACGCAACATTCGGCGCGTCTATCAGACGTCCGGTCTGTGAGTTGTTAGCCTTTTCGTCCCAAGGGCCCGGTTGGTTTCGTGAGCGAACCAACCCGGCCGTATCTCAACTATATACTGAATTCTCATAGGGTATACTCATGGGGACCGTTTCTCAACGTGATCACCAGTGCCGCTGACAGTTCGTCAAACGGATGTCCAGTCTAAAAGATATCAGCTTATCCGTTCTAGGGGCCCAGTTGGATTTCGGGTACAATCCAACTCGGCCATAATCCAACTGCATCCAAACCTCGGGTGAGGTATTCCAAAAGTTCTGTCTCCTCAAGAGGAATTCAACGAGACAGACGACATGTCAATCGGATTCCTGAAGCTGAAGATATAAGCGTTTCCGCTCTGAGGGCCCGGTTGGTTTCGTATCCGAACCAACCCGGCCGAACCCAAAGTTCTCCGAAACGTTGAGTATAATATACCAAAGCGACCTTCTCAATAGAAGGGTTGCATCACCACTGACAGTGCGTCGATCAGAGGTCTAAAACTCAAGATATAGGAGAATGACCATGAGGGGTCCGAAAACGGGGGATTTGGGCCCGGACCGACCCGGCGCAACCCCCCTTGGGTCGGCCCGAATCGGGTCGACCTGACCCGGGTCCGGGTCCGAGTCCGATCCGGCGAGGCGCGGCCTGGCCCGGCCGGCGCGGCGTGGCCCGGCCGGCCTGGGCGGCTCGGCGCTGGCCGATCGGTCGCGCCCAAGGAGCCGCGGTCCCCCCATGCCGGGGGCCGCTCCGTGTCACCGGACGCGGAGCGCTACTACGTTCCCCGGTCCTGGGCGACCGCGGGACCCTCGTTCGCCGTCGCGGCTGCAGCCATGGTGGATTCTTTCGGCGGCGTACCAGGTGCCGCCGGCCCCGACTGACGGCGCCGCCGTGCCGGCGTGGCATGCCGGCGGGGGCTTCCGCGGACCACCGGACGCGCTCCAGTGGTCTGATTCTCCTGCGGGCTTCACCAATGATCGTCTTGGGACCCGAACTTCACTGAAAAGCCATCAAAATGCCTTCACGGCCTGCCTCACTATTGTCCGTCGATCCATACTTAGACAACAAAAAGCGGTGTCTTCAAATCGCCTCCGGGGCCCCGACTCCGCCCGCGGTTTCCTTCGGCCTCAACTGCGCGACACGACGGCGATGTGCTTCTTCACCCCATTCTTTCTCGTTTCCGCACGGTGCAACGGCACCACGCTGCCTTTATCATGCCGCAACAAATTCAAACATCAAGGGGGGGAAGGAGGGTCGGCCGTGTTCATGCGGTCCGACCTCCTCCGGTTAGTATGATAACAGGCGGCCCAAAATGAAACCAAGAAAGGAGACAGATGAGATCACGATCAATAATAAAATAAGCCCCCACAACTTCCTGCAACAAAAATTCCCAACCCGCAAGGAAAACGTGCGCAGATCAACTAGATAATAAGTTGATCCATGTTTCCTTGTTTTCTTTAGAATGAATGAAACGATGGAATAAAATCATTCTAAAATAATTCTCTACCTCAATGTTGTCGTCGAACGTGAGTTCGTCGCGGAATTAACCGACGCAGAAGAAGAGGATTGTCGCGGAAGAGAAGGATTGTCGCGGAAGAAACGTCGCGGAAGGAGCATCGCGGAAGAAGCGTCGTTGACGTCGCGGTAAACGATGTCGTGTCGTCGATCTCCGAGGGTTTGGCATTCTTCATCGGAGGTCAGATAATTCTTCACGTTCTTCGCATTCTTTGCGTTCTTCATCAAAGAAGAATGCTTTCCTACAAATCCCCTCCATGCAAAAAGTTTCAACCGAAATAAAATAAGTGTTATATTATTTTATTATAGCACATGACACGTTTGAATTTCAAATGAAACGAAACAAACAATTAATTCAAAGAATTAATTGTAACGATTTAACCGCCCAATTTAATGAGGTGTTTCTTAACCAGAAAAACACACGGTTGACATTCATTAAAGAGGGGGGTTGCGGGTGCGTTACATAGAGGGAAGGAAATGGTGGGGCTCGTGTGGGTCCCACATCACAAAATATTCTACCAAGTGGGTAGGACATTGTGGGTCCCATCTAATCCGCTTAACTTAGGTTAAGCCAGCTTTAAGGATAATAAAATAAAGTGTCACATCACTTTTATTTTATTTCTTAACTTAACCCCAAAAATTAAAAAACACACCATAGCAAACGAAACTCCAGAAAAGGTGTTTTTAAGAAATTACCGGAACTGCGAGTTCATCGATGCCCTTAGAATTCGATTCTGAGCACCAGTTCAAAAGTTAGAAAACCCCGCTCGTTCGTTCACTGAACGTACCCGAGCCAATACTTTGAAAAATTGATTCTGGCCACACTGGGCCTCAGAATCAGGCGCTGTCAGAAACTGCGTTCTTGTAAAATACCAAAGAAAGTTAGAAAAAAAAATTCCCTTGAATTTTACAGGTCTTTACATTACTCCCACCTCAGGGATTTACGTCCTCGAAAAGATTTAACAAAAACTAGGGATACAAAAGTGGTACTGAGCACGCATCTGAGCCTTCTGCTCCCATGTGCTCACCTGGAGGTTCCCGTAATGCCAGTGAAAGCGCACCTGGGGAATTGACCATCCTCATAGGATCCACTCCTGTCAATCCTCGATTTCCACTGGAACCTCCGTGAAAGTCACCCCATCTCCAAAGTCCAGCTCCCCCTTGTCAATGATATATGAAGGATCATGCATGTATCTCCTCAGTTGGGATACATGGAAGTCGTCGTGCACCTGGTGCAATTGAGGTGGATGGGTCAAGTGGTAAACCACCCCGCCTACCCAGCTGAGGACCTAAGAAGGTCCGCTGAACCACGGAGATAACTTGCTGCCTTGGCCATATCTCTGTAAACCTCATCGAGGTGAGACCCGTATAAGGACGTGATCATCATCCTCAAACTCCAGAGGTCTCCAATTCCTGTTTAGAACTAGAACTCAAAACGACTGCTTCCATGAGGGTAAGTTTGACCGACTCAAGATTGATTGGTCACACCCTCCTATGCATGAGTTACCATGTGTTGTCTAAGGTTTCCATTTTCGCCGATCAATGAAACCCCATTATGACGTCGTAGTTAAACCACAACCTTTTTTCCTAATATAGTCAATATGTTTATGAACTGTGATTTCCCAGTCCATACTCAAACCAATGTCGTAAGGCCTTGACGCTGCCACCAAGAGATTCAAACTGAAACTCTCGCCTCGAGGGCCTGACCACACATTCATCGTAAGTGTGATTATTGAGTCTCCTCCCATGGTATCTCCATATGTGAGGGTCAAGTCTACGACTTACCAGAAACTCTAGGTCTGGGACAAGATTTGTGGAAGGAAGGAATGATTCATATCGACGTCTGTTACTACGGCAGCTAGTAGTGGATACAGACTATCCGCTGAATCATTCATAGATCCATTGGGTCACTCTCCCTGACAGCAAGCGGCTACCCTCTTCCCCTGCCCTCCAGCTCCCTGAGCCTGGCGGGGACAACTAAGGCGTGTGGTTGTAGCATGTTAAAACGTACACCACACCATGCTGCTCTCCTAGATCTGCCTCCACATCTGCTGCTTCACAGAGTCATCACTCCTTAAAGCTTCCACTTCTTGAAACATTTAACACATCCGAGTCTCTAAGACTGGAGGCAGTTTCCTGTTTCTACTGTACTGTGCAGTCTTCATCCGCTCCTGGATGACCTGCACCTTCTTTGGATATGATCTGAAAGAGCTGCTAAAATTTCCCCTTTGCCGAAGAAAGAAACTCGGTCTCACCCCCTGGATGAACCATGCCCATTTCCTAATACAATCAATCCTGGCATGAATGATGCAATCATGCCATTGATGACGTCGTAAGGCCTCGACGTAATTACCAAGAGATCCAACTGTCATTCTCTCCTCTAAGGGTCGAGTCACACTGTCAGCATCAGTGCGAGGTCACTGGGTCTCCTCCAGTAGAAATCTCGAACGTGAGGGTCAAGTCAACAGTCTTAACCGGGACCACTCAGTATCAAAAAAACAAAAGGACTAGAAAGAAAACAAAGATAAGTGTCTTTCTATTATTTAAGCTCATAGTAAAGAGACACAAATACAATAGCAATATAGAACTAGAAGTACAAGGGACGTATCCACTAGTTCTGCTCCTGTCCACATGCTCCCGGAGATCTACTGCCTTGTCCACTGCTCGGCTGTGGTTCAAGCACCCGCCGCTGCTTCTACCTCAGTGGATCCTCCAAAGCCTATGGATCAACTGTATGAGGAGTCGGACATTCACATGCCAAGTGACCCATCCCTCTATATTCATAACACTTCTTACTCCTTGTACGATTTTCTCTGGTCCTCTTGGACCTCTGCATCATCTTTCTACTTCCCACAGATGACTCGGCTACTGATCGAAAAACACGCGGAAAAGGCAGCAGCTCCTGAACACGCTCGGGGTGTAGAGTTACTGACACAAACTCCACCCTAAAGAAGGTCTTGAAGTCTTCCCATGCGAAGTTCATCCCATCACAAAATTGGAACATGTGGCTCCACCACCTACCTGCTGCTGCCTGAAGAAGGCTGGCAACAAAGATCACCATGAAGTCTGTTGGCGTCCCCACTAGCCTGAAGACTCTCACCACAGCGTCCAGCCAATCCTCAGCCGCATGCGAGTCTGTCTCTCCCCGGAACCTGGGTGGCCTCTGGCACTGGAACTCGTGCAGCGCACTCATGTGGCATGCATCGCCTACTGCTAGGGATGGTGGCATCGGTGGCCCAACGTATGGTAGTACCACTAGTGCCTCCGCTGGTGCCTCAACTGCAAGAGGGCCCTGTACTGAAGCCTCGTCGCTTGGCAGGCTATCAGTACACACATCCCTCTGGGCTATAGCTGGTCGTCTATGAAAAGGCATCCTGAAAGAAACAACGTGACATGGTCAAACGATTATACCTGATGAGATGACCTGGTTTGAGCTGACTTGGTTTGAGCTGAATTTTAAAAAGACTTCTGAAACACACATGCAATCAGTGTTTTCGTGCATAAAGTCGGAAATCAGTTTTCAGGGTCCTGGTGTATGGATACCTCAGCCGCCCGCACCAACACTAGACTCCCTGAACTGAAGACCACACTTGGTACCTTTAACACTATTGCTTCATAGAAAGAAAAATATCAGAGTTATAAGTTCTGCGGTAGAACCGACTCCTCTGATACCAATTTGTCACGACCCGTCCTTGGGGCCCATGCCGTGACTACCCCAAGCCCTCCTTCCATAGGCCAGGGGCTGGAGACTAGCACCAAAGGCATAAATCCTGATAATTGGGAAGGCATTGCCTTTATAAAAGCAGACAAACACCACAGAGTACAAGAGGAAATAAAACCCTAAGTACAAAAGAAAGTGCTGAAAAGTAAATGGGTTAGAATACAAACCCAATTGAAAGTACAGCTACAACTGAACAAAAGTACAACAGAAAAAGAAAACAACTAGAAGAACGGAAGATGATCTTGGGTTGTCCTCCTTGGATCCTACCTGAAGTGTAGGTACAGATGGCGCAGCTCCTGGATTGTCCACCACGGATCCTACCTGAAGGGTAGGTACAGATAGCCTCCACAACGCTCTCTCCCTTCAACCTCCCCCGAGTGTCGTCTCGCCGTGAAGTCCACCTCCGGATACTGACTCATCGTGTTTTCCACCTCCGGGTACTGTCCAGTCCTCAAACACTCGACCTCCGTCAGCACTGCCCATCGTCTGCAACCTACACAACGAGGTGCGGGCATAGCCTGTGCATGGGTGAGTATAACGATACTCAGTAGGGACCCCGAGACCCTCAAGGTCTCACTAAAACCAACATGGATAACCAAAAAGAATATCTCAACAGATAACTTCTACTTAGGTGTATGCCCATACAGATACCTAAGTTATCAAGTAACCCATCTCAATCATGAGGAAACACAAAGATCATGAAATCAACGGATAACCACTACCCATGTATATGCCCATACATATACCTAAGTTACAAGTGACCATCTCAACCATGCGGTAAACAAAAAGGTCAAACGTCTCAGCTCAAACCAGGATTTTCATTATCGAAACCGTAACTAATGAAGTGCCCCATCTCTGGAGTGTACATTGGTCCTGTCACGACTCTGAGGTATTGCTCAATAACTTAATATTGCTGAGGTACTCCTCCTGTCGAGTACCGCGGGCCAGCCACCCAAACACAGTAGTGCACACCCCCCTAGTAGCCTGCAGAGGTACTCTTCGGACAAGTACCACGGGTATGCACTGTCACACAGGTAGTGCTCCGCCCTCCATGGGTCTGCACCCAAACAAAGTAGTGCTCCGTCCACTGCGCTAGTCGGCTCACTCCAAGTCGAGTCAGTGAAGCAGTCGTTAGGTCTCAGTCTGCTACACGGTCTTCGTACTCCGCACACTCGTCTCTGGGAGGGTCCGCTCCATGAGCTACAGGTCGATACTCAAAGTAACTCAAAGTCCCACGACGAAGTATCTCAAAGGACAGCCTCTTCATAAGGGTCTCAACGCAATAGACAGCGCGTCAATCGGACGCCCAGTCTGTGAGTTATTAGCATTTTCGTCCCAGGGGCCCAGTTGGTTTTGTGAGCGAACCAACCCGGCCATATCTCAACTTTACCCCGAACTCTCATAGGGTATACTAATAGGGACCGTTTCTCAACGTGATCACCAACGCTGATGAAGGTTCGTCAAACGGACGTCCGGTCTGAATGATATCAGATTATCCGTTCTAGGGGCCCGGTTGGATTTCAGGTACAATCCAACTCGGCCATACTCCAATTGCATCCAAACCTCGGGCGAGGTATGCCAAAAGTTCCATCTCCTCTAGAGGAATTCAACAAGACAGACGGCACGTCAATCGGATGCCCGAACCTCAAGATATAAGCGTTTCCGCTCCGAGGGCCCGGTTGGTTTCGTATCCGAACCAACCCGGACGAACCCAAAGTTCTCTGAAACCTTGATTATAATATACAGAAACGACCGTCTCGATCCAATGGTCGCATCGCCACTGACGTTGTGTCGATCGGAGGTCTACAGCTCAAGATATTGGCGAAAGACCATGAGGGGTCCGAAAAATGGGGGTCTGGGCCCGGACCGCCCCAGCCCAACCCCCCCTGGGTCAGCACGAAATGGGTGGACCCGACCCGGATGGGCGTGGCCCAGCCTGAGCGGCCCGGCCCGGCCTGGGCGGCTCGACGCTGGCCGAGCGGGCGTGCCCAAGGAGCAGCGGTCCCCCCCCCCCCCCCCGCACTGGGGGCCGCTTCGTGTCACCGGACGCGGCGCGCTGCCGCGTCCCGCGTTCCCCGGTCCCAAGCGGCCGTGAGACCCTCATTCTCCATCGTGGCTTCAGTCGCAGCGGATTCTTCTGGCGGCATGCCGGGCGCCGCCGTGCTGGCGTGGTGCACCGATGGGGGCTTCCACTTACCACCGGACGCACTCCGGTGGTCCGATTCGCCGGCGGTCTTCACCAGTGATCATCTCGGGACCCAACCTTCGCTGCAAAGCCTTAAAAACACCTTCACAACCTGCCTCACCATCGTCCGTCGATCTGCACTTAGACAACAAAAAGCGGGGTCTTCAAATCGCCTATGTGGCCCCGACTCCACCTGCGGTTTCGTTCGGTCTCAACGGCGCGACACGACGTCGCCACACTTCTTCGGCGCGTTCTTTCTCATTTCCGAACGGTGCAACGGCACCGTGCTGCGTTTCTCATGCCGCAACAAATTCAAACAACAAGGGGGGGGGGGGAAGGAGGGTCGGGCGTGTTCGTGCGGTCCGACCTCCTCCCGTTAGTATGATAACAGGCGGCCCAAATTGAAACAATGAAAGGTGACATATGAGATCACGATCAATAATAAAATAAGCCCCCTCAACTTCCCGCAACAAAAATTCCCAACCCGCAAGGAAAATGTGGGCTGATCATCTAGATAATAAGTTTATCCATGTTTCCATGTTTTCATTAGAATAAATGAAATGAGGGAATACAATCATCCTCAAATAATTCCCTACCTCAACGTTGTCGTCGAACGTGAGTTCGTCGCGGAATTAACCGACGCGGAAGAAGAGGATCGTCGCAGAAGAGAAGGATCGTCGTGGAAGAAACGTTGCGGAAGGAGCGTCGTGGAAGAAGAGTCGTTGACATCGCGGTACATGGTGTCGCGTCGTCGATCTCCGAGGGTTTGGCGTTCTTCATCGGAGGTCGGAGTGTTCTTCGCGTTCTTCGCGTTCTTCGTCGAAGAAGAACGCTTTCCTCCAAATCCCCTCCACACCACAAGTTCCAACAGAAATAAAATAAGAGTTATCTTATTTTATTAACACAGATGACACGTTTGAATTTCAAAAGAAACAAAACGAACAATTAATTCAATGATTTAATTGTAACGATTTAACCGCCCAATTTAATGAGTCCTTTCTTAACTATAAAAACGCATGGTTGACTTTCATTAAAGAGGGGGGTTGCGGGTGCGTTACATAGAGGGAAAGAAACGGTGGGGCTCGTGTGGGTCCCACCTCAAAAAATATCCTACCAAGTGGGTAGGATATTTTGGGTCCCATCTAATCCTCTTAACTTAGGTTAAGCCATCTTTAAGGAAAATAAAATAAATGTCGCACCATTTTTATTTTATTTATTAACTTAACCCCAAAAATTAATAACCACACCCGAGAAAACACAACTCCTGAAAAACTGTTTTTAAGAAATTACCGGCACTGTGAGTTCATCGGTTCTATCAGAATTTGATTCCGAGCACCGGTTCAAAAGTTAGAAAAACCTGCTCGTTCGTTAACTGAATGTACCCAAGCCTAAACTTCGAAAATTGATTCCGGGCACACCGTACCTCGGAATTAGGTGCCATCAGAAACCGCGTTCTTATAAATCCCAATAAAAATTAGAAAAAAATGTCCCTTGATTTTTATGGGTCTTTACATCGTATGTTCCAACATGTTCATTATCCATTTTCTTAATCTCAAGGAAATCCTTTTCCATCATTGTCCAAAGATTATGAGGGAAGTACTTATTGAAAAATAGTTTTATGAACTAAACTCATTCTATGGATTTAATTTCATCTCGGTTCATCGTATTCTTAATTAGATTCCACCACTGGCCTTCTTCACCTTATAAATGATAAAAAAAATGATATTTTCATGTTTTGAACAAATAAGGATGGAAAATATTTTTTCAATGTTAATGATCCATTGTTTAGCAACAAGTGGTTCATAAGACTCACTAAAAGAAAGTAGACATTGTGTCATGAAGGACTCAATAAAATATTGTTCCCTTCTATGCTCATTTGGAAGTCTAAAATTATTCATATAATGTGTAAGTATAGTAATAATATTTTTCACTCCATATACCAAAAAATTTAGTTGTTCAGGAGGACAATCATTTCATTTCCTAGTGCATTGGACATTAACACGGATCCTTCAGTTTCTTGCCATTTCCTAAATACAAAAAGAATTGTGTGAGAGGAAAAAATCATACCATGAATAAAACATAATCATGTGGGATTACATTTAATATCTAACATATTAGGTTTAATCCTAGGTTATTCATGATCATTATCATAATTCGAGGACTATAACCTATACTTATACTTATCCTTAGGGACATCCGTTGACATACCATATGAATATCTCTAGGGATCTCACAAAAATTTTCTCATTCTAGTTTCCCAAGGTTGACTAACACATCGCTCTGATACCAACTATAGAGACCCATGCCTGACGTACATGGAAATTACATTTCTTTTTTGGAATACTTAACACATTAGGCAAACTGATGCCTAAAGACCGTATTATTTTAGTTTTTTTTTGGAAACTCAAAACATAATCTTTAAATCATGGTGAAATATCTTCAACATGTCTCATAAAGATCTTCCCCTTTTTTTCCTACCTAAAAACTATAATTATATCCTGGGTAAAAGAAAATATAAAAAGGGTGATCTCAAATGCTCAGTATGGGAAAACATGGAAATAAAAAAAACCATAAATATTTGAACATATAAACATGAACATAAAGTTTAAACATACAAATCTTGAGTCATAAAATAAATCTTGGAAAAATGTAAGACATATATCATAAAATAAAACTAAAAATGATAAAATTGAATTGGCATAAAACATGTAATTCTGGAAAACAAAAAATCACATAATATTGTTTCCATAGTAGCTAAGGCATTGCTTCCAACACCATCATTGTAGAAATGTTCATTACTGAACCGAGTTTACAAGTCATTCAAGCCATGTATTACTGAACTAGATTGACCTTCCAATTCATTCATGTATATATCTTGAGATATAAACCATTAACCAATGCATTGGAGGGAGATATAAGTCCCACCAATATCTTAATGAAATCATTCTTACATGTGCCATAATAACATAAATCATTCATCATAGCATAACCCATGGTATAAAAAGGGATTCATAAACATCATAACATAATTCATATAACATATATAGGCTTCATAAAAATAATTCCATCATAATAAAAATAAAATCAAAGTAAAAATTGAGATATAAACAAAAACTTATGTCACGTTAGATGGAAAAAGTTTTTGACAAAACACTTGGAACATAATTTTGAAGGAAAATATCCTTCATTCTTCAATAACATTTTCTTTTCTCAAAATGTCGTGATATTTTAAAAGAAAATAATTTAATTGAAAATAAACATGTTATATTGTAAATGAATATTTATAGAAATAATGAATTATTAATTGCTAAAAATCGGTTCTTGCCTTATAAGGTAAAAAACATTCTCCTCATACTTTTGCTGGAAAAGTTAAAAAGTACCTCGTATGGAAAAGGAATGCATGATTTCTTCCATATTATTTAATAAAAATTCACCAATGGATAAAATAGACTTTAAAAAATATTATAAGCACATAAATTAATATTATATATTTTGGAAACATGGATGTGGATAATAAATATACCCAAGTAAATACTTACGTATAAATAATCGGATAAAATAATGAGATTGTAGAATTATCACTTTCCTTAGGATTGATATGCTACATATGTATTTGAACCTCCTTTATAAAGATTTCAATAATGATAATAATTTATTCCAAAATCATAATAATTTTTATGATATCATTTATTATCGTATTTTCATCCGATTGTTAATAACATTTCATTATTACTCATTATTTGGGTATTAATTTCTTTATGTTATTATCTATGTTTCGTCGGAAAAGTTATCATTTTTCCTTATAGGTTATATTTAAATTATTTAAATAATGTTATTACTATAATATATATAATATTTATTCAGTGTATTAATTTTTATAATCATGTTTTGATGAAGATTCTGTAGAACAAATCACATCACACCGTGGAGACGGTAAGCCATACATATGCATGAGCGACGATATGATTCCCATAATTGTTGAATGGTATTGATGTGGATGGTGAATTGTATCTCATAAATAGTATCATATTATATTTGTTTCATAGTTATTATTTCAACCAGTATAAAAATCCATGTAAGCTGGTGGTGAAAAATAGATTACAGCACATCGTGGAGACGGTAAGCCATATGTACGCATGTGGAGTGATTTAATTTTTCATAGGATAGATGTAAGGTAAAATTGTGTTGTTTCATTTATATAATAACATATAAGTATATAATTTTTTCTGATGTTATTAATTTATAATGAAACACCTAATAAAGTGGTAGTAGAAGATGAAACAAATTTGATTGAATCGATAGAAATATTACCTCTTCCTCAGCGTCCCTCCTTTATATTTCATCTTAGAGAAATAATGTTTGAATATTGAGAAGATATAAACCTCTAGAATGTAACTACGAAAGTTTAGAAAAGAAATGGGAAGGTTGGGATCTAAATTGAAGGCTAAAAAGGGAGTAAAGATGAGAGGGGGGAGGTTCCCTATTATAAGAGAGTGGAAGGGCATTTTAGGAATTTTTTAAAATATTAATTTACTATAAATTAATATTTCCAATAAAAATGCCCAAAACTTTTCAAATTCAAATATAATATTATTTTAGATCGGATAAACATCATAAAATAATTTTTATACATGTTTTGAATATTATTTCTTCATTATCTTCTTGGTTTAACCCTTATTTTAACCTTTTTAATCTTAATGTGATATCATGTTATTTACAAATTGTTGGTTAATGTAATTATCATATCATGTCAAACGACCCAAAAAAATTTATTTATGAAATATATGTAATTATATTAACTATTTTGAAGAATCATAGATTTTTATGAACTTAATATCATTTAATAAACTATTTACTGTTTTAAGTTATGAATTATGTCAATTTTGGATACTATTCATACTAATTTTTTTAACAAATTCATAACAAACATATTACTTCAAAAAAAGGCAATTGATAATCGCTATTTTGTGAATGTCTTCCAAAAAATTATTGGATGGCATAAAAATATTCAAAAAAAAATTATTTTAATATTTATAAATTAAATTATTTTAATCATTCATTAATGAGGTAATCAGTACATCATAATTGTGTCATAAATAAATATATTTATCAAATATCTAAAATTTATAAATAAAAAACCATGATGTATGGAATATTTTTAACTTTAAAATTACTATTTATAGACATAGATATCATTTATATAACCCTATATTAACATCGATTAATTAAAAGAAATAGTTGTAGGTGATAATTATCTTTGCTTTAAATTAATTCTTTTAAATTTTCATTTTCACATCCATGTGAATCCACGGGGTCTCAAAATCGACCATGTGTGATAATGGTCGAAACTATATCATCTAATAGGATTAGGAAATGTGTGAGATTAGTTTAATATTATTATAATTATAATTTTTACCCTTATTTACCTTATTTAACCTTTAACCATGATAAATAAAATAATTTCCGATTTTACTATTCATGATGTCAAAAATGAAAGGGTACCTATTTAAAAAATCTGAACCTTATTATTCCAATTATTGAATCCATTTTTCGATATTCAAAACCTGGATGTTTCAATAATTAATTTAAAATTAATTATTTTTGTGAAACCGAAAATCATGTTTTTAAGAAGTAATAAGTATCAAAAGATTGACATGTGTTTATGTCCAATTTAAACGTGAAATTACATACAATGATCAAAAATGTATTGAATGATAAATATATAATACAATTAAACTTTAAAACCAATTATAAATATAATCTAAATATATAAATATATTAGATGAAATGGTTTTTTTGAATTAAAATGCAATATTTTTCACTATTCATTAAAATTTGAATTTTATCATAAAAGTAAAAAAAAATCAAAAGAAGTAAATTTTTATGTCCCTTTTTCAAATAATATGTTTATTTTGTCAAATTTTACCTACAAATGTTTCAAAAATTAGATTTACAATTGATGCACCATCAAAAGGAGGCAAAAATATAATTTAAAACATTATTCTTTTATCCAAAAAAATTGACCTTTTTCCCTTATCATGTTCTAGAAATTTTTTTAGAAGAATTATAATGTTATATAAAATTAAAAATGTGGTTAATACTATTCATAACATCTAGTTTTTTTATATAATAATATTTTAAAAATATTTCTTTATTTAGTGAAACTCCTTATCGCGTACAACGCAAGCTATCGAGTAAGGTCGCTCTTGCGTATAATGAAATCCATGTTAGTTTTAATTGTAGTGCAAGATTCGTTTGGTATTTCATATAACATAATCCACCCTTAATTACTTTATTAAATGAAAAAAATCTATACTCAGTGTTCTGTGAAATGAATTCTATCAGAAGAACATGAAATTATTTGCATCATAAGCCAAGAATAGTGTTGCAAATACTGCATGCTAATATGGTGTTTTGTATGCTGCATGTTTATATTAGTATAGAATACAACACAAGGCATCATAGTAATTAAAATGAATCTATCTCATAAAATATCAGGGTGTTACGATGTTTGTAAAATTCCCTTTGTAAAATATGAAATAAAACTAATGTTTTCTTATTGTCATGTTAGGAATATAATGAATAATTTATTTAATTTTTGTTTTTATTATATTATTCTTATGGAAATTCATCAACCATTTATATTAATTTACATTCTCTTTCATCATGCTCATATAGCATAAAAATTATAAATCATCAACAGTAAACAAGTTTCTTTTGTGTTTACCCTTTTTTAATAACTATACCTTATTCAAGACATTTAATAATGAAACCATATCTTTATAAAATAACTTTATTAACGTCATCCCAATGGGGAGAAACAGTCAACATATTTGGTTTCAAATCACCAACAGACATGGAAATTTTGTATTTTATCATTTCCTCCCAAATGATATCATATTCAATGTCTTTGATTCAAAGTGACTCATCATTGAAAAAATTGCACATAAGTTTTTTTATAATATTTTATATTAATAAAATACATAAAATATATAATCTTATGTGAATAATACCAACTCTAAAATATCCATGGATACTCTCCATTTATAAATGTGAGTGAAGATTCCACCAAAAAGGGTTTTTCCTTGCTATTTATTCCTTCTAATATTTCGTTTTAGATTTGTTATATATATGTTTTATACTGAAATTATGATAATACATAATCTTAAAATACTTACACCATGATAAAATCATTCAAAAATATTTTTCATGTATATAAATTTATTTTAATTCTTCAAATCACCTTTATTATGTTGTCTTATTTGACTTGGTTGAAACCCCCTCAAACATTGCCCCAAATTTCTCCATGATTCGTTATATAATTGATTATTGAATGAAAAAATATATTTTATATTACCAAAAAAACTAAACTTCCAATAGTAATCATAGAATGAATACTTCACTTTGAAACTTACATATTGTTTGGAGTTCTAAACCATATTTTCATCAATATTATTTTCCTTTACATTAGCACATTGTTAGCACATTTTTTTGGTTTTCCATTTTAATTTTCATCAAGAATTTTATTTTAATCTCTTCCTAAATAAAATTTCACATAGTAAAAAAGTTTTATTTATAATTGAATGACTTACAATAATTAGGATATCAAACTCATCCTTTTTGTGATAAATACCTTTTATATTTATCATTCGTTTTCTTCAAAACATATTTATCTGCATTATTAACCATTGTGGATATTTTTTTATCCTAAACAATATTATGTGTCTTATATTATTCACTAAATATTGTAATAATTTTTTGGAAAATTTTATGTTCTTTACTCATATTTTATATTTTTCTGTTGAACAAGTTCTAAATCTTCCTCTCTAACCTTTATCTTTTAAGTAATCATGACATTGAGGATTTCCAATTCATCTAGAAACTTCTTCTAATCATTAATCTCTATAATTATCTTGTATATTTCTTTAATAAAATGTTATTAAATATTTCAAAAAAATATTTAATTTATTCGACTTCTTATTATCTCTCTTATCACTAACAATATTTTAAAAACATTATTTCAACTCTCTCTCTATCAAAATCTCAATATAAGACTCTTCGTATTCTACTTCAGAGCTAATACTTTTATCACTAGTGATTTTTTTATTTTACGCTTTTTCAATGTGGTGCTTCCCAGTTGCTTCATCATTGAAGTTATATTTTTTCCTCTATACTACCATTATCATCCCCATTTATAGGGAAATGGATTCTCTTTTAGTATTTTGAGAACGTCTTATCCTTTCCCATGAAAAATAAATTTGAATTTTTTACGTTTTTTCCTTATGTATCTTATTGACATTACATTAAATTCATCACTCCATTTATTTTCTTTGTATATTTGGAAATTTACAGAAAAATTTACAATAGATCTGTAGCTATATCATTTTAGGGATAAATTAATTTTTTCCCCTACAATGTCATTTTTGATATTATAATTAAATTAATACCTAAATTATTCAAATCACACAATGAAATTAATATTCAATTTTAAATTCAATGTATTATTTTTCAATAACGAATTTTGTATATTTTGATTACTGGAAAACCTTGAAAGATATTGCTCGACTATCTTTCTCATTATTTATGATATCCCTTTCTCTTATAATTTAAAATATGTTAATAGTATTATATAGATCCCCAAGATAAATAATTTCATAATATCTATCCACTATTATAATACATTGGCATCACGTAATTCAGTAATAATTAATAAGATATTTCAACCCATGGTTGAATATTCCAACATCTCACCCAAAAATATTATGGTTCTTATAATATCATTTATCCTTGTAAAAAAGTAACCAATAGATTCATCATCACATATATTAATATATTTAAACTTCAATATCCTAATTTAAACTTCACTTTCATATCTTTTGTATTTATTTTATAGATGTTCTTTAATATATCCCAGATGATATTAACCATTTCAATTTATGTACTCTATTAAACACACTTTTAGAGAGTGAGGAAAAACTAAAATATATGGGTCTCCTCACATTATCCAAACAATTATTATCAATAACTAATTGGGGAATAACATAATCATAGAGGATGACTATATATAATTTCCTAAATAATTTTCTTACCGCTTAAAATAAGAAAAGTTAATTATACATATCTTTATATATGATAGATATTTGAATCTAAGACATAAATCCCCTTAATATTAAAAGAGTTCGGAACATCAATGGTAGTTTTTTGAAAACATAAGTATTGATTCAATAAATTTAACATTAACTCTGATACAAAATGAAACGAATAATCATGATCTATATGATCATTGGAAGGGGTAGGGGTGAATCATTGATAAATTTATTTGATGTTTTATTTCGTAATAAAAAACATTCACCAATTGTTATATATATATGAATTTTATAGAACATAATAAAAAACCTTCATTAACATAGGTATTCACATGGTTTACCACTCAATATGTGTTTCTAGCACAATGAAAGGTTTAATAAATATCCAAGAAAAAATTTATAAAATTATTTCATGTGGTTATAGAATGAAGAGACTATACATTCACATTCAAATTAATATATTCAATTGAAAATGAATATTTTCTTGAAAAATAAAAAATATGTATGAATATTTTTGTAGCATCTTTAATAACCTTCACCAAAGGATTCAGTTCGTTTTTAGTAGACTTATTTGACTTTTGACACATATTATTTTCATATAAGTACATATTATTATTGAATTTATTTCACATTAGTAGGAAATATCAATTCCTTGGAAATATATATGAAAATTTACATATTATTACTTATTTTTCCTCAAATAACCTTATATCCATCCATCTAGTAAACACCTTTTAGATCCTTTTGAAGACTAAAACCACTTCTTAAGCTCTATCATTCCAGTATCACATCAAATAAAGCATCATCAAATATATTTCAACAGATGTTTCTTATACATTATTCCCAATAATTTAACCTATTATTCTTATCCCTTATACACACCATACTGAAGATACAAAACAATGGGAATAATTCATTAGTTATTATATGACTGATGCTTATTCAAAATCTCAGTCTATTTGAATTTCCATTTCTAAAGGGCTTCTACTTTCTCTCATAAATTCTATAGTTAATACATGAAGCACCAACCCCCTTTATATTGGAAAGGATCCACTAATAATTTATAAAAAATTACAAATGTTATTTAAACATTACTACATTATAATCCCAGTGCCCTAGTGAGAAACATCCTACCATTGATTTCATTTAATGTTCCATAATACCAGGCATAACATCGTCTTTTAAAATAATTTTTTACATTGTGAGAATCACTTATAATTCCACATTGATAGTTGGTAAAATGAATGATCATTATTGAATCATCACTAATTATATATTTATGAATGTATCATAAAAATAATTGAACCACTGTAGCTTTATAATACTCCTCCATCTGGTGTAACTTCAAATAAATTCTTATTTAAAATGTTCCCACATAATATTATAAGAAATTTTTAGAAGTATTATACTATACACATCTATAATTTTATGAATGGAATTAAGTCACATTATTTATTTCCTTAGTACAAAATCCTCTAATGGATGATCGTTATATTGATATTTCATTTTTATGAATCTTACAAGAAACATATATCTGATGACCTAGGGAATTCACTCCGATCATCTTATAAAAA
Source organism: Viscum album (assembly GCA_963277665.1). Classification (NCBI taxonomy): domain Eukaryota; kingdom Viridiplantae; phylum Streptophyta; class Magnoliopsida; order Santalales; family Viscaceae; genus Viscum; species Viscum album. The sequence continues at coordinate 1,761,004,539 of OY728119.1, read as the reverse complement.
ATTTACATCACATATTTATACATGTACATATGATATTCATTGTAAAAAATTAATAATCTAGCATCCATTCCAGTGGTTTGTTTAATATAATCCAACCAATTATGTTCTAAATGATCATTCAATTGTATTCATCCAATCATTCTACTTTTAATTATTCCTTTACACTTTTATAACATTACTCTAATAATAATTCTTCACAAATATTAGACAAAAACATCACTTAGTTAAAACTATGTCTAATAGCTTCATTTTAGTGAAATCTTTTATAAATATTTAGTATGAACAAATTATATACACAAGAACTTTCTACCAATTTCAACAAAACTTAGATCACGAGTACCTTCGATACAAATGATGTTAGAAACATTATGAATTTAAAATAATATCCCTTACTCATTGTCAAACAATCCATATAATGAAATATCTATGTGTCATAATATAATTATACAAAAATTATTCGACCAGATCAAATATATATTATAAATTTTATCTAATGGAGTCATTCTGGTTCATTCTAGTATTGAGTTCTATATCTAATTTCCCATGTTAGAAATATGAACAATGAATTTTGATTTATGTTTGAATAAAATATATAAAAATTTTGAGTAAGAAAACTTAAATAAAAAAATGTTAATCAACATCATCCTATCATCTTTAACGGTTATTTAAAACAGCTTAAAACATATTAGTCTCATAAAATTTCTTATAAAACCTTGATTCAATTTCTCTAAATGGGGAATATTTTTTTTATAAATATATCCTATAACCCCCGAATATACTACAAGAACTACAATTACGAAATAATATATCTCCCATAATGCATCAACCCCCTTAAAAACAATGGCATGTTTCATCATACCCACAATTGGATTTATTATAAAAAAATATAAATTTTTCAATTAAATCACCTCCAAATATTTTAATTCCAAAATTAATTGTCTGAAAATAACATTTCAAAAATAAATTTATATAAAAATGTGTTTTTTAGCATAACATAACACCCAATTATATCATAATTTTCCCACTATAGTTCTTATTATCCCCATTAATTATCACTAAATTACTCAAGAAAAAACTTCAAGCCAGTAAAACCTTAAATCTACCTCATATTCCACGGTATCCACTTTTATGTGACCATACAACAATTATATTCAAACATATGGTATGTCCCTTTATTATTGTGTCTTATCACTTCAATAAAGTACGCACATTGGTTGTTCAATGAAATATGTATTTGTTACAAATTATACATCATCACTAGGGAGTATGTGTGTGAAATATAACATTTATTTACATATTTGTGACACATTGATTATATCATGAATTTAAATTTATTTAAAAGTATATAAAATAATAATAAAATATATTTAACGAACCTAGGATCACAATTTTACTTAGAATGTGTGAATCTGGGCACTGTTACTTATTATAATGAACTTCAAATTTATATATAATTATTTTCAATGAAAATTTGATTTTTTGATCCTAGTGTAGGCGATGTTTAGTGAAATTGTTCTCATGTTAGGGTTTTGATACCTGAAATATCTCAAGGGTATTTTTTTAGATGATTTCAGAGTCATGAAAGTTGGTTCATATTCTCAGGTGATTGTTAGAGTTGGTTTAAAGTGACCCATTGTTGATTTTTTACATTATAATTTTCATTTCTCCATGTTTGCATAGGGTCACACCACAATGATGGGTTGGATGAGGAATAATGTCCTAGATAGGTGGGGTACCATGATATAAAGGAATTATTTCACACTGTGACTAGTGTTTTTCATGAAATGGTGTATTTTATGTGAGGGATTTAACTATATAGATTAACAATTTTTTGGAGAAACCACATCATTGATGAGTGGGTAATAGTAGTTTGATATAATTTACAAATTAGGAGTCTATAAAAGTAATGAATCGAATGTATGGGGACAATACCATAGTGGAGGGTTTCAATACATTATATAAATCATTACATATTAGTTGGTAAAGTGTTATGTATTCCATAGTGAAATTTTATAAGATAAATATGGTCATGTGGATTCATGTGTTACATGTTGTAATGGGTTTACTATGAGGTTTTTTTAGTTTTGATTCGGAATACCACCCAATTGGAGGGTATTCCACATCACGGTGAGTGATGTCCATGCTCTGTAGGAGGTAGGACACATCATGTGGGTAGGAAGATATTTCATGAGGGTTGGATCATGGACATTGGTTATCCATGGAAGATTTTTACAACAACATTACTAAAGGATTTAAATGATAATGAGTTCCAAAAAGGGGAGGGTCAGGTTGTGAGGTTTTTGGTTATAGTGTTATAGGTTTCATGAAATAGGATCTACAATGTGATGCATAGGGACATGCAATGATGTTCCAGTTTTATAGTTTTTTAAATTAGGGGTAGACCAATATTTCATAGGTTCCCCCAATGGATTTAAAGGTAATGGGAGTTAATATAGGTTTATTTAAAAAAATCTGCCCTTCCCCTCCCTCTATTTTTCTACATTCATGTGTGGAATTTTGGTGAAGATACTATATATTTTTGAGGTTTTTTTCACCTTAATACCTTATATTTTATTCCCCTTCATGACCCTATTCTCGGTGTTGATTTGGGATAGTATTTGGTAATAATTTCAGCACATCATGGTGAAAATCATTCAAATTAGTGGGGAATTTTTCCATAGTGGGTAAAAAGGGATCTAAAAGTATTCATACACCTATTACTGGGTGTTTTTGTGATATGTGTATTCCTAGAATGGTTTCAGATGTTATGGATCATTAATTTAAATTGAATAATTAATATATATTTTTATAATTACTTACTCATTTTGGAGGTTTTAGAAAAGTTTTAGAATCATGATATGATCTTGGATGAGACATGGATAGGGATAATCAATGATGAGATGGTCATGGAAATGTTAATAATTTTGTGTTTGTCATAGTTTTATTACATAATACCAAACCATATGATTGTTAATGAATGAATATGAATTCATGCATGAATATATGTTTTTGTAGAAAATGGATTGGGTTATAGAGCACCATAGGTAAACAAATAAGTGGCACTGAGCCTTATAGAGTTGGAACATGTCCTGCTTTTCACTATTGATATTTTGGGATTACCTACTGAGTATTTCTCTAAGGGGGATAAGAAACTAGTTGAGTTAATGGGAGACCAACAGTAGGTATTGGTGTTTGAGATACTTTTGGGTAGCCTAATTTGGACTTCTAGGTTCTAAGATAATTGGAATGCAAGCATATACCATAAAATTATAGGTTAGATGGATTATGTTTAGAATCTGGTTGTACTGTGTAAGACTATGGAATACTCTTAGGAATATTTTAAGAAAAAAATGTTGAGATGACGTGTGACTCAGAGGCCAGGTTAGAAGATGATTAATTTTATAAAAATATTAAATATTTTTTACATTAGGAAAACTTGGTTTTCTAGAAAAAGTGGAATATATCCATGATGGAGTCTCAAATTGAAAATATGATATCATCATTGAATCCATTTCATAGGGTTACCATAGGAATGAACTATGGTAGGTTGGCGCCAGATGTTCTAATGGGGTGGGCATTGGTGGGAGCATTGGATAAATTAGTTTAAAAAGAGTGGGTTAAAAAAATTGATGAAGGATTTCTCCATGGATGATTCATGTGGGGAATGAGAGGGATATATTTTTAACCCCATGGTAATATAATTAATTATGATAATATTATAAAAAGGATGAATAATAATTTAACTGGAAACTAAAATCATTATATTGGGGTGGGTTTCTCAATGTGTGTGTGTGAAGAGGAGGGTGTTCATATCCCTCCCTTCAGAATAATGTTAATATACTACTAATAATAATAAAATAGAATATTATTATTATTATTATTATTGTTAAACCAGAATATGATCATAATTAATTCATACAACCTTGGATTACCCACCATCAGCAAAATCGCAACCTGACTTTCAGCCGATGATTTTTGCCATGAAGAGTGCAACTGTGTGATTTGTTTTTCCATCTAAGTTCGTTTGGAAAGGCATATTTTTATAATTACATTTTTTCCTCAGACCAATGATGATCTTCATATTATCATCAAGATATTGGTTGGGACACATCATGTAGTGACCTTACACACCATGTAGTACTAAATGGTCAGCAAGTCGTGTTATGGAGAGGCAATTTCCCAACAGCAGATCGTAACCACATGCTATGTGGGTCCCATACATTACATGTACCTAATTTTTAGGAAACATCTACACATTGTATCTCTGTCACTTGGACTCATATTTTGGAATTCAAGTAGCCTATTCTAATATTTTTCTGTGTAGACCACCATGGTGCCCTTAGTTGTGGCTTTTTGGACACGATGATGAATGTTATAAAAACAATTCATGGTTAAGTGATGATAAAAAATAGAAATGATCACAGAGGGTCACTAGAGGCCTAATGAGTGGAACCCTATATCTGGGAAGGGAATAGGTCCTCAGTGACTTTTAGAGTGGTACCCCCATCATCATGTGAGTGGTTCCTCTATATTTCTTATGGATCCCCTATCAGATAGGGTGTGGGTCCTTGATGACTAGAGTGGAATTCAAATGGTGTAATAGGATGTGGGTTATAGACTTATAGAGTGGAACCACCCATCATGTTACACACGAGTCTTATACCTTTAGAGTGGAACCCCTTATCAGAGAGGGAATGAGCCCTCAATATCAAGAGTGGAACCCCCTATCGCACAAAGGAGAGGTTTATCGACATATAGAGTGGATCCCCAAATCAGGTTGGTTATGGGTCCTCTACCTTTTTAATGGAAGACACCCATCGATTTGGAACAAGTCCTCATGTCACTATAGTGGAACTTCCATCAACTTTGGTGCAAGTGTTCAATTAATATATAAATAATAAAACCCCCCTAATTACCTAGGTCACATGTTCTCAACATTGAGTTTATACACTATCGGCTGTGTGACACACTAATGATGTGGGGACCTTTAAACAATTACTTTTGAGGAGATGCATGAGATACTGGGCATCTGTAATGTCCCTATTCCAGGTTCCCCGAACCCGGTTGGTCACATGACCTCAAGAGAATTTCCCCAAATGCCAGAGGCTACCGACTAACAGTGAGGGTCCAGGTCTAATAGTGGGGAAACTATGCCATCATTTGACAAAGTGTAGTCCAACGGAATAAAATAAAAAGCATACAATAACAACAGAATCAATAAACTATACACATTAAAAAAAACAACTGCAATAAAATATAACCAACAATTATATAGATAATGATGAAACATTACTCATGTACTAAAAAATCAGCCAGAACATGTTACACAACAATATAGTACGATACAATACAGAGTAAAACAAAACAAAACAAAACAGCTAATAGCATCACGAGCCTATGCCCGATCCCATGCTCCCCTAATTCTTAGTAACAATTAAGTACCTATATAGGGACACTTGCCCTTATCTACACCTGTAGAAATGTAGTCTGTTTGGGCAGAAGACAGGACCCAAACACGGTGTTATAATAAATCCCAGTAGGCACCCACCAATGGCCCGTGCTCAACTGTGGGTAAATATGCAACAACCATGTGCAAAAGTAAATGTAATAAACTAAGAAGTACTCAAAAGTATCTAGCTTTAATAGTTATTCTTCCATTTTATTATTCATTTAATCATTTATTACAAGAAAACCACCAGGGTGAATTTCTATGTAAACAGTCAGTGTCCTCATTCACGCAACCCCTTACCCTCATGTAATCAGAAACGTAACCCACAGGTACTTTCCCACATGCATAACAGATAATACCCTCAAGTGTACAAAGTGTCTCCCTCGAGCACTGAGTCTACTGCCCACAGGCACGAAAGAAGTTTCCCTCAGGCTGAAATAACCACATCCCTTAGGCTAAAGGAAACACTGCCCTCAGGATAAAAAAGTAATCCGGCCATGACCAATATACAAACAATCAATTCACACAAAAATTCTCGCGAGGCAAAAGTAATGCACAAAATAAACATGGCATACCTTTGGGTATCCTGGCTAATCGGCTAAACAGAGGAATGCACCCTCCGGGTGGTCCTGGATCCAAGAAGTGATCCCAAACCATAGTTTATTTTCAAATTTAACAACCTATACAATTATAGGTATTTAAAAAAGCTAAGGCCTCAGCCACACGAGACCCCAACATGCGTTCATAGCTCAACAATACACAAAAACGCACAATAGATGAAATTTAAACACTAATCCACCTATCATTAAAACCCCTGACGGTATATGTGAATGAAGATCCTCAAATTGTCCAAGAACGATGAATATTTGAGGTGAAAGAAAACCTGTTCAAACGTAAATAACTTTCCCTCATGAAATAATTGTTATGAACGACTCAAGGAGAAGGAAGAACTCACCTGTGTGATTCCAACGAGATCGTCATAGGTGGAAACGGATCCCCGACGTGCGATCTAGAGCTCCTCAAAGGTTCATCCCTCTCTCTCGACTCCTCCAGTTCTAAGCTTTCCATGTGTACAGGGGAGTCTACTGCCCATTTTAAGCGAACAAATAGGCTACATGGCGTGTACTATTGGGTATACACAGCGTGTAGTTTTCATTTTTTAACTATTCCTCTAGAGGTTTCTCACCAGCGTGGCACTGCTCATCAGCCGACATGAGAAAATTGTGTGTAATCCATGAGTACACGACATGTACTGACGCTCAGCTGGAGGCTACCTTCACCGCCTTACAATTCTCCTACCGACTGACTACACGGTGTGTAAATACCCACTACACGGAGTGTAGTCGGTTTTTACACCAATCATCGATAGCACAGCTATACGCCTTGTGTACTCATCTCACACGGCCAAAGTACACGGAGTGTGGAAATTTACATGACATGTACACACAAAAGGTTATTTTTACCCATTTTTTTAATCTATTAAAAACGCTTAAAGAAAAGAGAAAAGAAGAAAACTGTACCTCAAAACTAAGAACCAGGTTCTTATAAACTTCACCCCTTAAAGCCATTCATCCCCGAATTTCCCTTCCAAGGGTGGCGAAGATAATGCACAGATTAACTCTAGCCACTGAGCATGTACGTCAGTCTCCCACTCCCAGGTTTCATCCTGCACTCGACCCAGCTACCATAGCACCCGTACGAGAGGAACTAACAGGCCTTAGAGTCCTTCATGTTCCATTCAATGATACTAATCGGATGCTCCTCAAAAGACACATCTAACTCAAGCTCTACCTCCTTGGGCTTAAAAACATCAGATGAGTTTGAATGATAACGGCGTAATAGTGATACGCGGAAGACGTCGTGCATGTCCTGATACCTCTGCGGTAACTACAACAGATAGGCAACCAGCCCGACTCTCTCCAGAATCTCAAATGGCCCCACAAACCACGGTGAATGTTTACCCTTTATCCTGATTTTCCTGTGTCCCAACATCGGCGAAACACGTAAGAGAACCTGATCCCCGACCACGAACTCCAAGGGTCATCTGCGGTGATTAGAATAATATTTTTGATGAGACTGTGCAGTAGCCATCCGCTTCTGAATCAACTGGACCTGCTCATAAGTCTCCTACACGAGATGTGGTCATAGTAAAGCTGCCTCACCTACCACTATCCAGCACAAAGGTGATCGGAATGACCTACCATATAAATCCTCGTATGGTGCCATCTCTATTGTTTCCAGAAAACTGTTATTGTAGGAAAACACGACTAGGGGTATATGGTTCTTCCAAGAGCCCCCAAAGTCTAGGACGCATGCACGAAGCATGTTCTCATGCACCTGAATTGTATGCTCTGACTGACCATCGGTTTGAGGGTGGTAATCTATGCTCAAAATCACTTGTGTACCCATTTCTCTCTAAAAACCCTGTCAGAAACGAGACGTAAAATAGGAATCCCTATTTGAAACGATAAAATGAGGAACCCCATGAAGACGCACTATCTCTCAGATATAAAACATGTCGATCTCGTAAACACGGAAGGTCTCCTTGATCAGAATAAGGTGTGTTACCTTTTTGAGTAAGTCCACAAAACCCCACACGACATCATTGCCTTGAGGTGTCCTTGGAAACCCAGTCAGGAAGTCCATCGCGACGTCAACCCATTTGCAATCTGGGATGGATAACTGTTGTAACAGCCTGGCTGGCCTCTGAGGCTTCTCCTTCACCAAATGACAGGTGGAAAATCTCGTAACCAAACCATCTATCTATATTTTCATACCCGGCCACCAGTACTGACGTCTCAAGTCACAGAACATCTTGGTAACTCCGAGATGAACTGACCAGGCTGAAGCATGAAACTCCCGCATCAGCTCCTCGTGTATATCCCATGTAACCCATACACGTCCATGGAAATGAAATATTTCATCATCACCTATCGTCCATCCAAGAGGAGGGTCCTCACATGCCACTGACTCCCGTAGAACAAGACCTTCTGAAATAGATATTTGTCTCATCCTCAATCTATCCAGGAGGCTACATGTCACTACTAATGCTGAAAGATAGGTCTTCCCCTAACTATCATGCACATCTAAATGAATCTCAGAGAACAATACCATGAGCTTCCACTCACCACTAGTATCCTTCACCGCCTGTATCTGAGTCTTCCTGCTCAGTGCACTAGCTACTGCATTACCTTTACCAGGTTTATAAGCAAGCTCAAAACCGAAGGACTGAAGTTATTCGACCCACCATCACTTCCTCAAATTCAAGTCACGCTGAGTAAAGATATACTTGAGAATTTTTTGGTCAGTTAAAACCACAAAATGTTCTCCCAAGAGATAATGTCTCCAACAGTGTAACACATGAATAACATCAGCCAACTCGAGATCATGCATCGGGTAATTCCTCTCATGTGGCATCAACTGCCGAGACCTGTATGCAACAACTCGATCTCCCTGCAACAACACAGCTCCCAGCCCAATACCTGATGCATCATAGTAAACTATATAGCTTTTTCCCTGCTCCGGGAGTATCCAGATTGGTGCTGATGTCAACTTTACCTTCATCTCCTGGAAGGCTGTCACTCAAGCTTTTGACCAAACGAACGTCACACCCTTCTTAGTCAAACCTGTCAACATCGATGCTAAGATGGAGAATTCATATATGAAACACATGTAATAACCATATATCCCCAAGAAACTTTGTATCTCAAACATGTTCTTAGGATACTCCCAAAAAACTACTTCTCTCACCTTCTCTAGGTCTACTGCAACAACTGCCTCTGAGATGATATGACCCAGGAAGTGAATTTGGTTCATCAAAAAGAGGCACTTTCAGAGATTAGCATATAGAAGATTCTCTCTCAGTGTACTAAATAAAATCTCAAGATGGGTGTCATGGTCATGTCAAGTGTGAGAGTAAATCAAGATGTTATCCATGAATACTACCACAAAAGAATCAATATAAGGTTGGAATAAACAATTCATCAGAGCCATGAAAACTGATGGTGCATTTGTAAGTCCGAACAACATAAACAAGTACTCATATAGACCATACCTACTCTTGAAGACGGTGAAAGATATATCAGATGGTCTAACGCGCAACTGATGATATCATGATCTCAATTCAATCTTCGAGAACACTCAGTCTCGATGAAGTTGATCAAAAAGATCATCAATCCTGGGCAAGGGATATTGGTTCTTGACCGTCAACTGGGTCAGCTTCCGATAATCCACAGAGAGCCTAAGGGTACCGTCCGCCTTCTTCGCAAAAAGAACAGGAGAAGCCCAATGAGAAGTACTGGGTTAGATAAAACCATTTGACGGTAACTCCTCTAACTGCCTCTTGAGCTCCTAAAACTCTGATGAAGCCATCCTGTAAGGAAGAATGGACACTGGTGATGCTCCTAGAACATTCTCAATAGATAAATCCACATCACGCTTCGGAGGTAGAGCTGAAAAGTCGTCCAGGAAGACATTCCTGAAATGATCAACCACTGGAGGGAAATCTTACTGACTAGTCCCCTGATCATCCAGATATAAACTCACAATATGGGCTGTCACACCTCCTAGCCCACAATACTCTGGTCCACCTTAACTTTCCTGATCATCCCATTCATCTTTGTATAGAAACTCTCCTCCCTCTAGTGATGTTAAACTCACCCTGCGACGATAGAAGTCTATAAAGGCTCTAATTGAAACCAACCAGTCATTCCAGAGAATGAAATCATAAGTCGTCATCTCTAAGATATAGAAGTCCCATAAAAATTGACACCCACCAACCTCCAGGGGGAACTCTTTGTACTGACGCACACCATCCGTTCTAGTTCCCAACGGAGTGTCTAGCATCAAAACTGAAGAAGAAGAAACATAGAGCCCAAGGATCTCCACAACAGGAACATATACATAACTATGTGTATCTCCCATATCAAAATGTGATGAAGATAACATAGAATATACTAGAATAATACCTCTGACAATAGATGGTCTGAGATCCTGCTCATGTTGGCTCTGTTGAATAGAATATGCATGCCTAGTGTCGCGGCACTGCGACACAGCCCGACTACCCTGAGTTGTCCTTCACTATTGCCTCAGAGATCCTGGTGTGTTTCTACCATGTCCATGACCACCATCTCTTCATGCACACCCTGACGAGTTCCAGTTTCTAGACTGGTAAGAAGATTCTGGTCCTACTCCCACACGCAGAGTCTACTCAGAACCCCTCTCACTAGCCACTGGTGGAAATGCCCTGAAAAAGTGCTGCAGATGACCCATCTTACTCCAAGCTCGGAACTCCACAGGGTCATGAGGACACTGCGGTCTCCTGTGCCCCACCTTACCACACTAATTGTACCTGACCGGGCCACCTGAAGAAGTCCGCTGGCTAGTACTGCCACCGTGATAGAAACGCATCTATAGATTCCTCTTACTGGTAGAAATAGTATCAGTAACTGGTGTCGAACCACCCTGACCTGCAACACTATCCTCTCAATGGTTCCTCTCTGTAATCAGCTCTTGGTTCACAATATCATGTACAGTTGGTAACCTAAAAACATTCACCAGTGCTAGGATGTCATACCGAAGACCATCCTCTTATCGTCTGGCTCACAATGTCTCATCACCCACCAGAACGTGTGAAAAAAACTGATTCTCGGTGAAATGAGCAGAATAATCCATCCTCAACATAACTCCCTGCCATAGGTTCATGAACTATCGAGATCGATCTGCCCTCATGGTCTATGGGAAGAATAATTCATAGAAGGATGTCTTAAAATCTTCCCATGCCATGTCTCTGTGATGCTCTGTCTGAGTGGTAAAATCCAACCACCTCTTGGATGAATCACGCAGCATATATGTCCCGAGCTTGACCCTCCACCCTGGAGGCATCTCAAGATGCTTGAAGATAGTTTTCATGGACCCCACCCAAGACTATACAGCCTATGGTCCACCATACTATGAAAACATAGGCGGATGCTGCTACTGGAAGACACGAGTAAGGTCGGTCAGAGATGTGGCAGCTGGCGGTGCTCCATGAATGGTCTTTATGAACCACATAAAGCCTTCAAGAAACTTCTTATCAGCACCGATGCCCAGTATAACAGCTGGCGCTGCATCTGGCTCTGTAGGAGGATCCATTGGTAGCCCATGAACCACCATATTTGGAGTATAAGAGTTTCCACTCTCCTGGCGAACAACGCATGGTCGTCTCGGCGGCATGACTCTACAAGGTCCAACACACACCTTAGATCAAGATTATCAAAGACTGAAAACAAAGAGATGGAGAAGGAATGTTTTCAAATTTTACGATACATGACTACACTGTGTGTATAAAACTACACGACATGTTCCCGGAAGCGATTCACATAGGTGTGTACCCAAGCATAACCGACAATGTAAAACCCCAAACACACGACGTGCCTTATAAATACATGTCATGTACTTGAATCTTCCTTCCCTTCCCGAGTCCTTCTACATGGCTAATCCACACAGCTCCCATTGAACAAAACTACACGGCATGTATATAATCTACATGGCGTGTATGGTGTAATTTTCCAACTGCTCGTGTCGTTTGTGACATGACCGACTACTCGGCTAACACTACACGGTGTGTTACACCCGCACATGGTGTGTACACCACCCCATTTACCCAGCCACACGACTAAGTCCACATGGTCTGTCCTCAGACAAGACTACACAACGTGTCCCTTAGGCACACGATAAGTACTAGAAGAGCTATGTCGAACCATGTTTGTTAGTTACATGGATGGATACACTGCTCACTTTACACGGTGTGTTTTATAGTGGAAATAGAGTGTGTGTCTTAAGGTCTCCTTCGTCCGTGTTTGTTAGGTACATGAGCAGACTCCAGGACAACACTACACGGAGTGTACATCTAGTACATGACATGTTTTTCTCTAGCATTTCCCTTCCCCGTGTCCCCGCCCACATGGTATTTGACACAGAATGAGATTAAACTGTGTGTATTGGGGGTACACGGTGTGTACATAAAAATATTTCTTTTCTTCCCAAACAGAAGATCACAGGCGTGTGTCTGAGGAACTACACGGCGTGTATCCTGGTTTTTTCGGACATGAAGCCTCTGAAACTACTCTGAAACCCAAAAAATAATGAAAAACAACACCTAAGTTCAAATTCTTGACTCTTGAGGGCCCATACTCCCCGCGAATCAATGTTTGGCATCTTTTATGTGTTATAACAAAATAAACAGTCAATTTTCCACCAAATTCCGGTCAATGAGGGACCATACTCCCCAGAAACCAAGGTTTGGCATCCAATCGATTATCAGTCTCACAGAAACATACCCTATCACAATAATGTATTTATCAATGTAGATATCACAACAACAAGAATTTCTTGCACAACAACTATCACAAAAACAGGAAATTTCTAATGCACATACATGGCATGGAACTATGCATGGCATGTGATTTCTATCATGTTCCTAAATGATTCATGAGATGACATAACCTCAACTCATCAGGTTTCAACTAAATAGAACTCATGGATAAAATATAAACAACACATCCACAAGTGCGTCACCCAACAGTGAAATCAGATCAACTGTAAATTGACAAATCAATAAAATTGCAACAGGAGGTAAATTGTCTTTTCCTCATACATGTGTTAGCTATTCCCGGGCATATATTATTAAGAACTAACATTTTGTTCTTATCCCTGACTAAGGATCCAAATAGTAAGTCAAAGAAAAGAACTCATTTGATACCACTTTGTAACATCAATGTTTCGGGTGCCACTCAACGGGTGCCCCGAACCCGGTTGGTCACATGACCTCAAGCGCATTTCCACAAATACCAGAGGCTTCTGACTAGTAGCGAGGGACCAGGTCTGATAGTGGGGAAACTATGCCCTCATTTTTCAAAGTGTAGCACAGCAGAATAAAATAAAAATCATATAACAACAATAGATGCAATAAACCATAAACATTTAAAATAAACAACTGCAGTAAAAGATAACCAACAGTTATATAGATAATGATGCAACATGTCTCAAGTTCTAAAAAAACAACCAGAAATGTTACACAACAATACAGTATGGTAAACATCAGAGTAAAAAAAATAAAACAGAATAGCCAGTTGTTTCGCAAGCCTAAGCCCAATCCCATGCTCCCCTACTCGTCAGAAGTAATCAAGTACCTGTATATAGACCCTTTCCCTTATCTACACATGCAAGAATGTAATCTTTTTGGGCTGATGACATGACCGAAACAAGGTGTGACAATAAATCACAGTAGAAACCCACCAAAGGCTCGTGCTCAACTATGTGTAAATATGCAACAACCATGTGCAAAAATAAATTCAATAAACTAATAAGTACTCCAAAGTATCTAGCTTTACCAGTTATATTTCCACTTTAATATTCATTTAATCATTAATTATAAGGAAACCACAACAGTGAATTTCTACATAGACAGTCATTGTCCTAAGACACGCAACCCCTTACCCTCAGGAAATCAGAAACGTAACCCACATGTACTTGCCCACATGCATAATAGATATTACCCTCATGCGTACAAAGTTTCACCCTCGGGCATAGAGTCGATTTCCCATAGGCATAAAAGATGTTTCTCTCTGGCTGAAATAACCACTACCCTCAGGATAAAGGAAAAACTGCCCTTAGGATAAACAAGTTACTGGGCCATGTCCAACATATAAACAAGAAATTCAAATACAATTCCTCTCGAGGAAAAATTAATGCGCAAAATAAACATGGAATACCCTCAAGTATCCTGGCCAAATGACTAAATAGAGGAATGCACCCCCGGGGTGGTCCTGGATCCAATAAGTGATCCCTAACAGCAGTTTATTATCACATTTAACTACCTATTCAATTCTATGTATTTAAAATATCTAAGACCTCATCCACACGACACCCCAACATGGGTTCATTGCTCAACGATACACAAAAATGCACAGCAGTTGAAATTTAAACACTAAGCCACCTACCTTAAACGCCCCTGAACGATATTCGTGAATGTCGATCCTCAAATCGTCCAAGAACGACGAAGATCTGAGGTGAATGAAAACCCATTCAAACGTAAATAACATTCCCTCTGGAATGAATTGGTATGAACGACTCAAGAATAAGGAATAACTCACTTGTGTGATTCCAACGAGATCGTCAGAGGTGGAAACTGATTCCTGTAATGTGATCTAGAGCTCCTAGAAGGTTTGACCCTCTCTCCCAAATCCTCCTCCAGTTCTAAGCCTTCTCTGTGAACATTGGAGGATACTTCCCATTTTATGTAAAAAAAAGACTACACGTCATGTACTATTGGGTACACGGTGTGTAGTTTTCATTTTTTAACTATTCCTCTGGCGGCTTCTCGCCAGTGTGGCACTGTTCATCAGTCGTCATGAGCACACAGCTTGTAATCCATGAGTACACGGCATGTACTGATGCTTAGCTGGTGGCTGCCTTCACCACCATACTATTATCATGCCGACTGACTACACGACGTGTAAATAACAACTACACGACATATAGTCAGTTTTTACAAATTTAATCGCCAGCACGACTACACGCCTTGTGTACCCATCTCACATAGCCAAAGTACACGGCGTGTAACCACAAAAATGTGATCTTTCCCCATTTTATTTATTCTCTAAAAACGCTTAAGGAAAATAGAAAGGAAGAAACCCATACCTCAAAACAAAGAACCGGGTTCTTACAACATCGTTGAGGGACTTTTGGAATTATTGGAGACACTTTTATTGGGATGAGCTATTATATAGAGATCTTCTTTCTCTCTTGTTCATGTTTATTTTGACTAAGAATATATATCTATATCCATACTATTGTACTTGGTTACTCTACATCCATGGGTTTTGAAGATGCATGGGGTATTCCTTGGTATTTTGGTCTTTATCTCCTTATCATTGTATTATTTCACTCTTTTGATATGGGTGGAAAAGAATCGACATGTAGTTCATATACACACCGTGTTAGGACCCCTATGAATCTATGAGGTTACTCAATCTCTTCCTTTCGGTTGAGATGTATCCATTGTACTATTTTACTATCTTTTTATTCTTATTGTGTGTCTTACTACTCCACCTTCAGGTACCAGGGTATCCAACTATGTATGTATGTAATCACCCCTACATGAAATTTTTCTGCATGTTTCATGCCTTATATAGATGATAGATAAGTTAATGGTGACTACATTGGAGGTTAGGGATACCTAGTATATTGGATCACGTATAGTGGTAAGAAATTATAGATAAAGAGCTAAGATATCATTAGGTTTTAATTTTTAGTATTGGTCATGTTTGGAAATATTTCTAGTTGGGTTTGTATTATTCCCCCTTATTTTTTTTGTTTTCACTGCCATATACTTCTACAAACTAGAGTTTTTTCATTCTTGTTTTAATTTCTATCTGGTAAATATTTTTATTATCATTACATTGAACATATGCATTGATATGGTTGGGTGTATAGGTACATGTACATAAGAAAATGACTCTCATTTAGGTTATCCTCTTAGGAATTTATCTCCAACCCATCCTATTGAGGTGGGTTTTGGGTAGTTATATATTGGGCCCTATCTAGGATTGGGTAATGGGATATTGGTATCATTGCAGTTCATTACATGTGGTTTTGTTTGGAGTGTTAGCCTTATGAGGATTTGGTTGGGATGTGTGCAATATTGTCAATGTGTTTCGTGTGTACCTCTCACACTAGGGAATCTAGTAATGGTACAAGTGGATGTTGTATCCATTCAATAGTACCTTAACACCAACTTTTCAAAATTCCATAACGAGACTTTGGTTGCAGTTATCAATGGTACATGAATCATACATGATTTAGTCTTTGACTTCCCTTAATGAGTTAGCTCCACATTCACTACAAAATATTTTATTTTTTCCAATAGAAATTTAATAATAGATAAAATATATATTTGTTAAAACGAGTAATTCCATTATATATTATGTTTTATTGGTATTAATTTTGACTACCAGCAATTTTTTTGATAGATAGATATATTTGTTGATATTGATTGTTCAATACCAAAAAATATTTTTACCAAAAATTCAATATGTTTCTTTATCATACTAATAACAAAATTTTTCATAGTAACATTGAAATCATTTATTAATAATAACTGTTACCAAAAAATCAGTTATCGTAAATAAAAATTGTCACAACAATAAATTAAATAAGAAAAAATATATTATCAATAACTAATTAATAGAAACCAAATTTTTTTACACAGATTATTATTTTTAAGAACAATGTCAATATGAGTTTATATTAGAAATATCTCATTAATTTATCTCAATTTGAAATTTTATCCAATTATTAATAGTTTTTTTTTCAATGTTGTTTAATTAAGAAGAATTTAAATATACATTATAAAAAAAATAAATCATATATATTTACATATATCCTCAATAACCACCATATTCATGATAAGTAAATTTTTTTATTTAAATTTAGAATACATAATTATATATGATCATAATAAAATCAATAATGAAAAAAATTATTTAAATTAAATAAAAAAAATAGAAATCGATTTAGTAATGTTATTCTATTAATAATTAAATTTTATATATTGATGTTATTCATAAACATACACAATATTTTTCTATGTTAAAATAATAAATGATACTTTCTATTTGATATTTTAATTATTTGATTTTAATTTTAAAAATTTATTGCCTACTGTTCGACCAGATACCCCAATGCGTCCTTGATTTCTCCGCCCCATGCCGTCTGGGATTCATAGCTCAACCTCCAATCCATTCACATAGCTGCAAAATCTTCACATGATGAAAAATCAGTACTAAGGATGTTCCTGCCATAAAAAATCCAATCTGTTTGAGTGCCCTACAAGGTAACGTGGGAACCCAAAATGTTATACTTTTTTTACTTTCTTGTCACATACCATTACACTATTCGTCATCAGCTCAAATATTTTTCCATTGGTTCATATTATATCATCTTAATTATATCAATAAATAGTCCATTACTACTACCCTCTCTTGGCCGATTTTCTACTGCACCATAGGTAATTTTCATCTAAACAATGAATTTCATCTGTATCCTGAAAAAAATAATGGAACTAATGACAAATTAATATTTAAATTTACTTTTTCCTTATATTATATAAAATTTATAGTTTTAGATTCCATGTTAATTAATTTTATAATCAATATTTAATTGTAATAAGATTTAGTAATACCTTTGGTTGATCAATTTAAGATAAATCATGTCTTTAATTTTAGATAAATTCATTATAAATGAGTACATTTTTGTTTTCCCCCTATTTGAATATTTAACGCTTGTTTTTATATTGTTTAAAAAGGCCTCTCAACATGGCTGTTGTTATTTGATGTTTTCTAGGTTGGTTGAGAATTTTTTCTTGGTTTTAATTGATGTTTCAGGTTTTGAATTATGATTTCATTGAATTGGATCCAAATGTTTAAAATGTTATAAATCCATGTTATTTTGTTGGAGGGATTTATGATCTAATGCCACTGATAATGTTTTTGGAATCTTTATATAGTCTAATGTCACAACCTATGTTTCTTTTATAGTTTATTTCACAATATATATATTGTGGTCTGAAAAATTACCTTGACTCTCTTTCTCATAAGTGACTGATTGATATTTATCATACTCCACCTAAATGTATAAAAATTAAAAGGTCCTGCTTTAGTTGATGATAATTGTCATTTTATAATGTTGTATTTACCATAATTCTTGGTTCTCATATTCTTAATTGAGGACCCAATGGGAAAAAATAACATTTGGATGATGCTGGAAAGGAATCATCATTTCAAGAGTTGGAATTCACCTGATACATTAGTTAATTCTGGTGTAACAACCATGGGAGGTCTGAGCTATACCTGGATATGGCTTGGGTAGAGACTTTAATTAAAATCGTTTCTTGGAATCTCATCTATAGTGTGTTTAGTTTCATGTTTTTTGTTATCTCATTCATTTCCATGATGGTGTAAACTCTTTACACCTTTTTTACTCTATATATCACATTATTTTATAATTTTTTTAGGGGAATGGGTTGCGCAGCCATCTCATTTATTATTTCATAGTAAAAGAAACATTGGTATGGTTATAATGAAATTTATTCATGCTCATATGATGGTTTATTGTTTCATAAGGGAAAATATTTCATGATAATTGCCCATATATTGGTGGTTTTAGGTGTAAAACTATTAATTATGTTATAATTATGAAATTTACGTACGATAAAAAAGTAACATTATTGGGTTTTTATCACATCCCCTTGAAACATAAGTTTTTCCCTAGAAAAAGACAAGTTGAGCTTCATGTACCTAAAAAAGATCATGGAGGCGATTAAATGGACCAATCCCTACCTTTTGGGCACCAATGTAAGGTGTATGTTCCTTAGGTTAAATGAAAAATGTTTTATCCATGTTTATTCATTATTTTTGGTTCTGTTATGATTGCTCGTGCTTGTTTATAGTTGTTTTTTGTGGTGGACCATAGGTGATAATGACATATAATTCATTGTAGAGAGTTTTTATCTGGTTGGTCTGAAATGGATAAGTGTAAGAGGGATGCCTGATATTGATGCTGATAGATCATCGATGTAGTTGATGATTTGATGTGTGTTTCTCAGTATCATTAGAAATGTTGCAAGCATTAGATGAAGTAACAAACGTTTCACTTAGTAGGATATTGATATTATATATCATGTTCATATCAATGGTATGACCATGACTTTCAAAATCGTATGACATAAATAGTCATGTTGTTTCTAGATTTATTTTTCAGTTATATATTTCTCTCATTACATATTATATTATTTAAGAACTGTATTTTTAATATCATAGTATTTTGTTCCACATTAATGGTCATTCTGAATGAGACAAATCCGGATTATCATAGTATATGATTATTTATTATTATCATAGTATAATATTATAAATTTTTAATATCATATCATAATTCTCTAAATAGTCATGGGGGAGAGTAATTAAATCCAGATGTAACCCATGTACCCATAACAGGTCATGAGCAATTCATCATCATCTTCGTTACTTCTTTATCGCTGTAGTAATCTGTAGAATGTGACTTGGAATTCCATTTTCATCAGTATCCATCACATCAATGGAATCCACTGATGCTCTCAAACAACAACTTTTATGCATGGTCCTCTTCTGCAGAACAAGTGATTGGTGAACCATTAGTTTCGATTGATTAAATCTCATAAAATGATAGTCAATAAACTTTTCATGGTTGAAATAATTCTCATCTTCATCATAGATTTTCATGTTCCCCTTAGAGAGATGACCTAAAACCTCGATCAACCAGTTCTGGTTTTTCATGAAATCGACGAGGGCTGCATCAATATTAGGTAGCACATCTTGAATTGGTGCTTATAACATGATAGCTATGTTGACCTATATCAAAATATTGAATAAAATTACACGAAAGGGTGTATTTTTGAATTGAATTACATCAAACATGAATTCCATAATTTTAGTTGTGGTTTTGACACTATACTTCTGCTGGAATGAATGATTTTCTTAAATGAAAATCACTAAAGTTTGATCCACTAGATGTAGAACATAATTTGATTTTTATAGATTTTTTGGGTGAATGAAACATGAATATCATAGACTCTACACAAACACCAACACATTTCAATCAACTGTTTAGTTGTTTTATATTCATTTACTATAAAAAATCCTTTGATTGTCAAAAAACCTATCATATTTTAGATGCTGACATGCAGAAATTATTCATGTACTTTTTTAAATGGTAGACTATTTATTTTTAATATCCTAGTACTCTACTTCTTTAAAATATTATTAAGACTATTTGAAATTAATAGTCATTATGTTAGTGTATATTCAAATAGATATTAATGTTATTTATTTTTGATTTATGTTGTGTATGAATAAAATAGAAATGCTTCTCTTAGTATAACATGGACTCTACCAGAAATCATATTCTAATATTTTCATGTTTTCACCTCAATGAGCATTGATAGTAATTTTCATGTAATATACTAGTTGGTTATTTATTTTTTTCTCCATCAGTGGACATAATGTTTTTTCAAAGGATAATTTAATTTTGAAATCCTTGTTACTAGAAATTAAAATCATGATTTGTATGTGCTTTTTCATTGATACTGTTGAAATAAATTTCAAACATGTGATCTATGCAACATGAAGTGTTACATGAAGGAGGTTCTAGACCGTCATTTCGCATATAAGAAACTCATGATGAAGGTTAATAGGTTTGAAGATCATCATTATAGGTTTGGTCTATTGGGGATTCAATAATATTACTATCCCAAATTGATTTCTCATACATTACTCGCCAAATCCCATCAGCAGCAGCAAAAATTATATGGCCAACAACATAATAATCAAAAAGGGATCCCTTATATGCTTATTCCCTTTCTAGTTCTAATTTCGTGTCCTAATCCTAATATTTATTAGGGACCGTGGTGTTACCGGATGCCAATCATCTATTTGTAACAGCAATATTAAATGTGCATCAACATAGTTTGAAAACTAGGCATGAAGGTGTAGGTATATTTCCACGTTCAGAGATCCATATTGAAGCTTCTAGATGAGAAAGAAAAGGGGTATCTCTCTAGTTCCATTTTATGGTTATTTAAGTTGAAGTGATCAATCAATAGCCCCACTTTTCCAGGTATGTTTCTGTTCATCCTGTTAATTGCCTTATGAAATTAAGATAAAAACTAGTTGATGCTTGTATGTCTCTGCATGGAAATCACATTCAAATAAAAAACTCAAAACAATATATAATATTTTCATTATTATTATGTCATTCACCATAAAATAATTTTTTATACTTTAATTTATTACTATTTTTTCCATGTCATGCATATATTTTTTAGGGATTTGTCTGTATTCTTTTTTGTTATATCTGGTGTAGATCATGGATCAGAATGGTGCAGAATTACAATTACTTGTGGTTTCCCACTTACACTAGAACAAAAATGATTTGTTGATATGTCAAGAGAGATCATAAATGAAAAATACTCATTATATGAAAATCATTTATTTCTATTTTCATTTTTTTATTTTGAATTCAATTCATGTAGATAATTTTCAATGATTTGTGGGTATTCTGTTTGGGTGTGTGTTGTAGATCATAGAGTTGAATGGTGTGGATTAGTAGCGACTTGAGGTTCTGCACCAGTTTTGATGATAACTTGATTCGTTAAGATGTTAATAGAGATTATGAATAAAAATTTATTATTCTATACAGATAATTTTTCAATAAATTCATTTTTTTTCAATTCATACTGATATTTAGTAATGATATTTGGGTATGCTCTTTGGTTGTTTGCAATGTAAATATTGCAGCCGAAGGGTATGACATAATGACATGAGGTTACTCACTGGTATAGAAGCTGACATGGGTTGTTTTTAATATTGACCTTCTTGGTGGTGATGAATGATATTTGATGGGAGTAACTATACATCTACTTTGATGGCTGATCGAGGATTGATGTTAAGAGACAAAATGATATTTTTTCATTTGGGAGGAGGGTAGATCTTGTGTTTTGGTGTTTTTATGACCATTTTAGGTATCAATCAACATAAATATGCATTTATTCATAACCTGTTATGTATTATATATTCGTTTTTTATAGATCCAATTACATTAGTAGCTGTGAATCATATATTTTTGATTTATGATCACTCTCAATTAGAAAGAATAATGATAACTTATCATTCAATATCTTTGTAGACAATATTTTCATTATGTACAAAGACATAGATCTTATTATAGATGTGGCTCTTCTGATACAAGATAATTTTTTCCCAATTCCTCTTTCCTGTAATTATAATCAATCCTCTATAGAGTGATGGTTATTAGAATCTTTATGCTGAATGTGCTAAGCTAGAAATTTTGTAAAATTACCTGATCAGCAAATTTTGAAAAACATGATCATATTTCTATCATGAACGAAGCCTTTGTATGGATTCAGTAACAACATCAAAAGAAAAAAATCACATTAAATTCAGTTCCAAATTCACTAAAAAAAGGATAAATGTCTTGTCATGTTAAAAATTGATTTATTTTGCTTTTGTTTTTTACAATCAAATTACTCTACCTCTATTGGTTGAAAGGAATAATATTTTCAGAGTTTTTGACAAGGAAATGTAGTATTCAGTTGATGCCTTCATAATGTGTGTCATGAAGAGCTGTAAGGTGTTACTCCATACATAATTGGTCATGAAGTGTGTGGAGTGGCTGGGACAACATGTTTACGGTAATATCTTGATGCCTCATACATGTTTTAGTGTTATCAATAACATATTAATTCCCATAACCTCTTTATAATGCATTGGTTTGAAATCTAGAATCTGTTTTAGTGTTATCAGTAACAATATTTTAATGCCCCAGTCATTTATGCAATCTAGGCCTCATCTATGTGTGTAATCTAAGTAGAAGTCAAGTGTGTTTTTAGTGTGTGTGAAATCAATAATCTATGTTCTATTTGTTAAATATAGAATTTTAATTGTAGGGAGTGTGAGCATTTAATGTCAGACCACGTGTAAATATATGCTCTATTTGGGAAATTTGGAATTATAATTTTTGGGAGAGAGTGAGAATTGAAGTCCTGGACCACATGATCTGGCCTCTGGAAAAACAATACCAGCCTCATAGAGGAATGTATGAGGCTATAGAAAAGAGGTTGGATGTTATCCCCATATAATTATACAGGTTTAACATGTACCAATACATTTTATTATATGTATGAAATAATATGGATGGACATTTTTTAACTAGAAGGTAAAGAGAAAATCTACCCAAGGAAAAAGGTACATTCACCTATCTTTCTCTTAATTAATCAATTACCTATCTATAAATAACCATTGTAAATATGAAATGTTTAGTAGTTAAATATGATGAGATTGATTAAAAATTGTACTAAAATTATTGACTAGAGGGAATATTTTTAGACCTGTGAAAATTTTTATTTGGTATAAATTCAATTTTAATTTATGTTTATACAATCTATCCCCTCACTTAATTTTCATCCAAATTTTTTAGTGTTCCACTTTGCAAACAGAATCTAACTTTTACCTAGATTGCAACATTGACCTGTGTGTGAAATCTGGAATCTGGAATCTATTTAGATTTATCATTTCATTATTTTTAGAATCTGGTATATATTTTAGTGTTCTTATAATCATTACTAATATGTAATTTGAATAAGATAGTGATGTGTAGTATAGTGGGAGTTTATATTCATTTTCAAGTTGATGGGATCATCTATGCTTGTGTACTAATGAGTTTTTTGACCCTCCATTATATGTATGTTTTTCATTTCCTTGATTTTCATGTTTTTTTGGAATTCTAGTGGTAAGGTATACAAGTACGTATCATTTTATTTGATGGAGGATCGCCCATGTGGCTTGTATAATCTGACCGGTAAGCTATATCCTCTCAAATCCTGAAATTTTAGTTTGTTTGTATATTCATAATTGTTTTATTAATGTAGATTTGGATTATGGTTTGACATTCTGATGTGTATTTCCAACTGTATATTTATTCACAGTTTTGATGTAGTAACATTTTTGGGCATTCCTTCATAAATCATTAAATATCTTCTTTTAATCATTAATCAGTTTGGTTGATAGAATTATCATGGATATTAGAAGAAGATAAATCAGTAGGATAGAATGAAATTAAGAAAGTAAAATTTTTTTGATAACAATATGATTTAGGTGAATAATGTAGCAGGAGAGGAAGGTCCCCATGAGGGGTATAAAAGTGGATGTTCATTATAAATAGAATAGAGGGGAATAAAATTTAGTTCCCAATAATCCAGGAAGCAAACTATCGTATCTTCCCATGAAACATATTCAACAATTTGTTTAATGTGGCCCTATGTATGTTGTGCTTCTGATTATGCATGGGTTGGAAAATTGACTACCAGATTAGATGTGCACCAATTTGGTGTCATGTTCTTGTAGATTATTTCTTGAAGGTAGGTTATTGATTTTATTAGGTCCATTTTCTATAATAATACGATATCATGGGTACTTTTAAAGTTATTATTTCATACCTAATTCCATGTATATATTTTTTCTAAATAAAATATCGTCTTTGATTGTTTATTTCTATGTTGTGCAGGTACTACCTTTATTGATAGTCAAATGGATGTTAAACACAAATTATACAAGTTAAAATCAAATTTGTATTCCTTGTTGTGTAGGTAATAAAATTATCCCTATCGTGTAAGAATATTTCTGTCACTTTTCTGTGTACCTCCCTAATTAAATATGATGTCATTGATCATATGTTTGTGTATAGACTAGAGATGGAATGAATGGGGCATAGACTAGAGTTGGCGTAGACTAGAACTGGGATGGATAACCTGAAGCTAGAGCTGGCATGGATGGGGATAGATCTAGATGACCAGGCATAGACTAGAGCTGTAATGTATTGGGATGAAGTTGGCATGGATGGGACAGGGTTGGAGCTAGCATGTATGGGCTGGAGCTACTGGTGCTTGAGTCACTGACGATGATGAGTTGGACCTGCTATGGTGGTTGATCCTTTTTGAGGGGGGGGGTCTAGTGGGAGGTGGGTGGGTGGGTTGGTAGGGTTGTCTAGAATTGTGGAACAGAATTGTGGTAAAATCCTGGTTGGGATCCTAGAGGTTATGATTGTAATGAATTTCATTATTAAAATAATTAATTCTTGTTTAATTTTAAACATGTGTTAAAATCATATTCAATTTAATAATTAAATCATATATATGACATATGATATATGAATAAATATAATATGAAATTTTACTGGAAATAAAAATTTATAATTTTTATTTAAATGTAATTTATAAAAAAATAGTATATTTTGGTAATATTATTACCAACAGATATATTTGTCAGCTGAACATGTTGCTCAACACATTAAACAACATATAATTATCTATTGGTATTATTATAATTGCAATTGAACTTTTTTATCTATCACAAAAATATTTAGCGACCTAGTTTTTACCAACAATTTAGTGATAGGGATATATATGTTGGTAAAACATTTTACCAACATAAAATTCACTTTTAACAAGAGATATGTCCCTGTTGAATAAAGTTAAATATTTTATAGTGATTTTCGTTATATATATATATATATATGTTTATTTGTCCGTGGTTTCTATTGTTCACCTTTGGGATGACATCATGAAGATAACCAACTAGGTTATTGACTTCTACATTGTGATGATGATATAATGAGTGATTAATCCCCAGTTTAGTGTCCATCTCGTGAGAGCAATTCCTCCAAGAGGACATGTAGAAGCACCTCTTCCTATCGAGTAGTAGTTGGTACTATAATAATAGAATGAGGATTCACACTATGTTATCGCATTCCTCAAGTTCTAGTGGTATAGGTAATTGATGTTATGCAATGAACTAGATAACTAGGAAGTGATGATTTGTCTTCAATCAGTGATATGAGTTTTTAGACTTCTGTTGATCCCAACATATTGGATGTTTTCACTCACAACCAGTGCACTCCATAGAGATACAATTGGATTTGGTGTTAGTAGATGATTATGAACTCGTATTGACTATGCAATACATGTTCTAGAAACATAGAACTCCCATGTATCATGTTGATCCAATCTCCATTATTAGGAGGTTGAGGTCATTCCCAATCATGGGGTTTGGATATCCAGCTTGGATATGAACACTTCTGATAGTGATCCTCAGAGCGAGTCCCCTCTAAGAAGTATCTATGAATTAGTGATGTTTTCAAATGGAATAAATCATACAAGGTAGTGGAATACCTCCCTCACTGAAATATTTCCTTTTCACGTGATTCAAAACCATGAGAGTGAGTAAGTTCCTCCAACAAAAAATATTTTCATGGTGTGGTGGATGATTCCATTTGACATTATTATTCATGATGTTAATATGTGATGGGGTATTAGAGAATTCCATTGTTTAGGAGAGTAGGAATGAAAGGGGAATAATGAGCTCTCAGTAGATGAGTGTTTCAGATGGGAGTCATGTGTGTGGTTTAGGGTATGTATTGTGTTATAAATCACACATATACAGTTCATTGAATTCTGTGAGAAGCCACATTTCACTATATATATCCCCAATTTGAGGACCTTGAGATACTATCTAAGGCCTATTTTACATGAAAATTTTGCTGGAGGCTACTGTTGGGAGGATGAGTAGTCACACATATCTATAAATGGGGGAAAGATACTATATATGGAGAGAGAGAGAGAGACTCAAAAAAATCATTCTATATTTGAAGTGATGCCATAAGATATTTTCCTCATTATGGATATGTCTTCAACCATTCATGATGAGATGATTTCTAACAGTGATTTTGGTAGTGATTTCTAGTTATGGGATAGATTTGTCATCATCGAGGAGGTGTTATCCCTGAGTAAGGAAGGATGAGCTCATTCACAATTGGTTTCAACCAATTAACTAGATTTATAGTAT
Source organism: Viscum album (assembly GCA_963277665.1). Taxonomy (NCBI): domain Eukaryota; kingdom Viridiplantae; phylum Streptophyta; class Magnoliopsida; order Santalales; family Viscaceae; genus Viscum; species Viscum album. The sequence goes on along the minus strand of OY728119.1, from coordinate 1,760,977,596 downwards.
AACCCATGTGGTAGTGGACTTTCTGAGCTATCATCATCCTACAATGATGGTGGGAGATTTTAATATCTTTCCTATTGATGTGTCGTGTTTAATTCCCCAAATTGAGATGAACCTCCATTTACACTTGCACTCGGGATGACCCGATGCTTGATTTAGCAGGCTGGAAGACCCAACGGGCTTCTAAGAGCTAGTAGTTTGGTAAGAAGAATCAATGTAGGTAGGGATTCATAATACCCAACACGTTCACATCGGAAACACTATTTCTTTTCTCAAGTAAGAAATATGAGAGCTTGAGGCGTGGTGTGTATGGACTTTTCCAAAACTAAGTGACTATATAAGAAGATTATCCACCCCCCAAAATCCATGTCCTCTTCACTCTATGGATGGATGTAAAGTGTAACATAACATAAAGTCTAGCTAGAATCTATGATTCAGTCAATTTATTAAAATAAAACAAAATGTACACAAGATGCGTGTGGTGAAAAACAAAGGGATTTTCCCACATCCATAAAAAAGATAGAAATCATAAAAAGACAATTCATTCCTATAATTAGAGTCATTAGCAGTATCATATTATGATTGGGGCTTTCCCTGATTGAGGTACTTAAGTATATGAATATGGAACATTCCCACTAACAAAGAAGATCGGGTAGACGCAGTGCGATTTGTGTTAGAATAATCCTTCCTCGACCTTCTATTTGAGGTCGTAGGAGTGATGTCCATAACATCATATGTCTTCCCTTTTCTAGATAAGAGGGCGTCTTTGAAAGAGATAGGATCCCAGCTACTATCTTCAATCCCTTTCGCCTATGAGATGTCACACCACATTCCAAATATCATTGAGGAATTAAAAAGATTCTGGATTCCCTTATGACAATCAATATGTTCATGAGTCCAAATGTGATCCAACCCATTAGTCCACTCAGCAGTCCCATCAAAGAGAAATAATGTAGTAGGACTAACATTAATGTATAGAAATGGAGGGTCATAATGATTAGGAGACCTAGTTTTTTAAGGGATTGAAACTTTTCCAGTCTCAACCAATTCAGCAGGTGCAACAGATGTAATCTTCTTAAAAAAATCAACCTGAGAGTAAGAGGGGACAATATCAGTTTGCATCAGGTACTTATCCACCATAAGATCTTTGAAATTCAAACGATACACCTAAGGAGTAGACATGTTCAACGTATCATCCATATTAGAAATTAGTTTTTTGAGATCATCATCATCATGAGCAATTGACTTTGACAAAGCCACATGCTTTCTATAAGGATCCTATCTACAGAGAGTCGCTAGGTGACCCTTCCTCCACTTCTCTCATATGAGATCTTCTTCTGACATAACTCTAATGAATGTACAAAGACCATAAATTCAATGTAGAAAAGAGGATTACTTTCATATTCAACATCAATATGAATATTATCAGTTAGAGTGGAGAGTGTTACCTTATCAATTACGGTCGAGATTAGATCAATCTCTACCAGCATTTTAGAAAAATGTCCCAATCGAACCACTTTGGTTTTCTTGTCGATATGAATAGATGTCTAAATATCCAATCCAATGTCATGCAAAATCATTGGATTCCAAATGTCCCATTTAAGTCCATGTAAACGAACCCATAATTAAGAAAATCCATTTCTTACACCCGAGGCATTGATGTCCAGGGACTATTCATGTAGGTGAAGCAGTCTAGGCTTCAGAACTAGAGACCCAATTCTATATGCATGAATTTTGAAAAACATTTAAGGTAAAATACATTGAATGAATCTATAGCCAAAAGAAACACATTTCCAATCATATTAACCCCATAAAAACGAGATTTTTTGATGATAACGTCAAACCTCTAAGGATTATTTCACATTGGAAGAAAAAGATGAGAAATTAGAGAATTATTCCCAACTGCAATCCTCTCCAAAGACACTTTAGGATAAACATCTATATGAGAAGCTAACCCCTTTAAAAGGATCCTACTAGAGATGGAGTCAATTAGAAATGTAGACGGTGGTGAAAATGGAGGACTATCCATTGCAACTCGGCCATTCAAATACATTAAAGAACCATTGAAATGTCGATACCATCAAGACATATTGTGATGTCTTGAACTGTTAGTCGTAAATCACTGAAAGAGAACACAACTCATTCAACGATACCCTCTTTGGCACATATTTCCATTTCACCTTTTCATTCACACGATGAGTACCATTATACTGAGAGTTCGTCTTTGATCTGGATTCATAAACTATAAGACATTCATCAAAACTGAGGATGATGGTTTTTTCACACTGACTTCAACAGGGACCTGAAATTCACAATCCAAAGCTGAATAATTGGATCTAGAATTAATGCAAACACAAGATGGATTCGATGAAAATATTGGATCTAAAACAAGTTCATTAATGCATCCGACATCTTGAAAAAAGATGTCTGAGCATAAGATGTTACCAGGTTTGGATCTCTCACCACAGTATCAAGGCAAGCGGCGGGTAGGCTAGGTTAGATGACTCTACCTCCAAGACATAGTGAACCTTCATTCCATGCCGAACCTAGTTCACCATCCATGAGAATAGAGTTGAAGTGTATCTTAGTTTGAGCACATGAGGGGTTGTCATCAGATTTTTTTGAGAGTTGGATGTATAGAGTGTGGCTTTCTAGAACCTGATTAAGTTATTTTAGATATTTTTGATACCAATTGGGGTGATGAACATCACATCAGAGTTCACAAGACTTTTATAAAAGACCCTTAAATGTCCTTGGATTAGATTGTAGTAGTATTTTGGGATGTTACCCTCATGTAGTTGGTGTCATAGATGGAGAATGAAAGATATAAGAGGATGGTGATAGACATTCTCTATGAGTTATATTTATATCAAATATATTATAGAGAAAATTATATAATATGATGTCCACATATCAGGATATGTCTTCTAAATCATGGGTGTTACAGTGAACCACCCGTAAGTTATGCTGGTGTGATATTGATGGCCACCCAGGGCCTGGCTATGGTAGTAGATACACAAAATTAGTTTTTCTCTCTATAATTATCGAGTGATGTGACATGTCTATTATACTCTTTGCAGATAAAATGGGTCCATCGAGTTTAATGCATGATACAACTAAGGAGGTTTATACATAAGTCATTGTAGAATACCGATCATGTTATATAGGGTCCTGAGAGTGGTGTATCCTTTTTCAATGAGCTAGTGGAGTTGATAACTAGTAAAGAAAGACCAATCATGGGAAATTATTTTCCATAGGAGTGTTTTTTTCATTGTAAATGAAACTATCAGGGGGGATTGTGGGAGGAGGAGAAGCACATGTTCGCACAGTATCCCCATCCTTCTCCATATTTTGTGACTTTTTTGGATAGAAGGATTTGAATAAGGGAATAATTTATAGACTCATATTTTTCTGTGTAAGACTTCAGAATATTAATAGGAATATGTTCAGCACCACATGCAATGAAGACATGTGATTGTGTATCCTGGTGATCCCAAATTAGTTATATAAAAAATATTACATATATTTTATATTACGTTTGTGCGATTTTCTTGATAATATTTATTATCTACAAAAGAATTCTTATATCAAATATATTAGATCAAGGTAGAATCAGTAGAATGGGGTTTACACTAGGTACGATAAAATGTTATTCGGTGCAAGATGATTGGATGTGGAATCCATCAGTGGATGCATTGAATAAATTAGTTATTTAAATTAATTTATTTAATAACCAAAATCCAACTAAATAAAAAATGGGAATATATATTGGGAATATAAGACCACCATTGAGTTCAAAATGTGGTGTTTACCATATGTGTGACATAACCATTATTGTTGTTGGGTGTTTGGCAGGAGCACCATCGTGGGTGATAAAATTAAATATATTGAATTATTTTCTAAATTGTTTATAAAATATCCTTACCAATAAATGTTTCTAAAAATATATTGTTATAGATAAATCATAGTGTGAGATACATAACTATGACATTAGAGAGGGTCTTCCTCCCCTTATTCATTGGAGGATTGAGACAAGACGACAACTGGTGATTAGATTGAGGAGAATTGATAGGTGGTGGACTTAGTGGATCATATTCATCACTAGTGAATGCATTGTTCACAAATGCTGGATCCATAATCAAGGTCAGAAACTAAAAATTTTGTTTCTAAACCTCTTGATTAAACGATTGAGAATGATAAAATCAATTTTCATTAATCATTATTTAAATAAACATTCTCATAATCCAACGTATTGAAATAAAATATTATTTAAATTTATTTCTTGTCCATGCAATTTTTCTTAGCCCGTATTTCCAACAATGAATCATCGGCTAATAATGATTATAAGATGATATTTATCACCTTTTATAGTAGTGATTTTCCCTATCATTATTTATGTTCTTCATCATGGGACACCGGGGTATGATTTTATATTTTTGGGGCAGATTAGAGCATGGTCAAACCCCAATATTTATCATGGTAGCACGAACAACACTTGAATAAATGGGTTTTAACGTATTGATAAATTGTGGGATTGTGTGTTTTAAATGATTGGTTTAGTAATTTGGGTGGAGGTTCGTGATCAGAGGTTGTATGAGATCAGATTAGTTAGTCCAATTTTTTTGTTTAGCATGTGGTGATGATATACAATGTGATGAGATCGATAATGATTAATGGCTATGTGGGGAGTATCATGGAGGTGGATGCGCAGTGTTGACGTAGTGGTGGCCAGACTCAGATCTCCAATGAAGTGGTCATATGCGACCAACACATTAGGTGTTATTGTTATTTTATAAATAATAATTATAAAATTATGAAAATTGTGTAGTTAATTGAATTAAAGTGATTTAATTTAATTAAAGAAGAGAAATGGTTTTAATTTTTTGAAAGTAATTAATATATTTTTTTATTGAAGATATAAACTAGTGATTTGGATTGAATTTTTATTATTAATGATAATAAAATTATTTAGTAATAAAAACATTAGGAGGGAAAAAATTTGAAGAATGATTTTTCCCTTGGTACTGCATGTGGGTTGTTATAAGGGAGAGTTTTTTATCCCCATTGTATTATCATTATTAATGATAATATTATAAAATGGTGGCATACAAAAAATAAAAAACCTAAATCAATAAATATTATGGGGGTGCTCATGGTGTGTGCATCAAGATGAGGGGGTGTGTATCCATCTATTTGGAATAATGTTAATAAAATAGTTATAATTATAATAATATAAAATATTATATTTATTATTTTGATTTTCCAAACAAAATCTAGCCGTAACATATTCATACAACATCAGATTTACACATAATCAATGGAAGCATGACCCTGAAATTAGGATTGTTATTTTAAGAACAATTTTGGACATTTAATTCCGGCTCAGGGTGTAGGTCAATGTAATTTAAAATATTATTATTATTATTATTATTATTATTGAATCTCTTTTCCAATATATCTTATACATATGAGGCTGGATTGAAAAACTTTATGTGGCATCGTGATCCTTAAATTATGTCAGATCGTTGAAGACCAATATAGTGTATTTAATTAAGAATTGTGAATCAGTCCCATGAAACACTGTTCATGAATGATGTGGTGAAATTCATTTTTTTCATCAGGTGTCTGATTGAGGCAAGTGAATATCCTATACCAAGAATTATTCCTTAAGGACTCACATGGTGTGATTGGTTTAGCCATATGGGGCATTTTGCAGAGGTATATTAGTGGAATTAGGTTTATTCCCACATATCGGGGATGAGCCTCATGTGTTAAAATGAATATTGGCTGACACATGTTGTGTAGTAACCTTAAACCCTGTGAAGTAATACACTGTGAAGAAGCCTTGTTCTGGAGGGGACACATACAAATAGCAGAATGGGACCACATGTCCTGTGGGTACCCAACATGCCATGTATCCCCATTTGAGTAAACATCAACATTACATATATCCTTCATTTGGACTCAGGTTTTACCCAACTAATAGCCTATCATGAGATTTTATTAATATAAAATGCAACGGTTCAATTTGATGAGGTTTTTGGAAACAATGTGGAATTTTTCTGGAACTAATCATGATCATGTGATGCTCAATGATGACAATGATCACATGGGGTAACCAGAGCCCTCTTTAGTAGAAACATCTAGTTGGGATGGGCATGATTATTGATGAATTTAAGAGTAGAACCCCCCATTATATTTGGAATGGGTTCAACACCTTCCAATTGTATACAACCTATCTGAAATAGTGTCGGTCCTCGTGACACTAGAGAAGAACCACCCATCAGTTAGAAGTAGTTTCTCTAGGGATAAATGATGAGTATAACCCCACTGACTTACCAAGGCATAAGTCCTCTACTCGGAGTCCCCCACCTCTGTTGTGTGGCATAGAGATGAGCAGGGAGCTTTCACACAGTTACTTATGAGTATAAATGTGTGATTTTGGGAATCATTTTTAGATTTTAGGAAGTATTGGTGACTATTTTATTGGGATGAGATGTGAGATGAAGTTCCTCTTTACCACTAATTTAGGTTTCTTTTGTTTTTTGAAAATATATATCATTAATTATGGACTTGGTTACTCTCATGTGATTGGTTATAATGATAAGCAGGGTTTGCCATGTTTTTTTTGTTTAGATTATCATGGTTTGGTGAGTTCAATAGCCTACTATTGGTTGAAAAGACTCATTGAGTATTTCATATACACACCATGTTGTGCCACTTGCCCTTGGATGATGTTACTCATTATCTTACATTGGGTTGAACTGCATCATGTGTTCTATTATATTATCTTTATATTCTTTTTTTATCTCTTACATATCCACCTTCATCTTACAGAGAATCCTACTAGGTGTATATATAATCACCATTGTGTAGGCTTTTCCCGTACGTGGTTGGTCTTATTCAGAAAATAGATAGGTCACCAATGACTACAATAGATCTTAGGGATACGTGGTACTTTGGACTCTGTATGTTTGATAGATCTTGGAAATCCGGATTTGAGCACTCTCAATATTTTACATTCAAGTTTTTTTTGGGTTGGAGAATCTATATTGTTGGTTTTTTATTTTACCCTTTACTTTTTAGTTTTCATGGTTGTAATCTTGTATAACCGAAAGGTTATTCATTTCAGTTTACATTCTACATGATTTTTATTTTTATTAATATTCCTATTCACATATTCATTGAGAATTTTTGGTGTGTGCATATAGGAAAAAATGTTAATTCTTCCCTTTTAGGAATTTCGTTTTCGGCACTTGTCACCGCCCCTAGCCTACGAAGGTGGGATTGATGTATTTTCGGCACGAACAACAATTAGCATCGTTTTAAGACAATTTATATGTCATCTATGATGAGTAATACCCTTTTTAGGATTGATTAGAAATATGGTGTGTTTGGTTGGTGGAATAAGTACTTCAAGATTGAGGTAGAGTGAGTTGGATCATTTCTCAAATTATAATTCTTGAGAACTCTCCCATAGTAGATGTGAGATGTGCCCCTAGTTTGGATTATGATAAGTGGATGGTAATTATGTCTAACATGTTGAATATAGGGATGGTAGAGCCAACATGAATCATGATTAAGATGGGGATGTTAGAGACGAGTTTATGCTAGTGATTAAAAAATAGATTTTGAATGGGGATACTTGTTATAAAACCCTAATATTTTATGTGGTTTTTCTATTTAATGAATGTTTTTCTTCTATATCGTGTGTTACACACAACTTCTTTTTTAAATTAACCATGATATACTATTGAAATATTATCATTTAATTTTAAAGTTATTGCATAGCCTTTTTATTAGTGATTATAAAAATGGCATTGTAAAATTTTAAAATGTATTATTCACATATGTATAGAATTAATGAATTGGTTATTTATTGGTTATAAATTTATATAATTGAATTTTAAAGTAAATAGTAATATTTTTATAAAAAAAGTCTTTATGTTAATTTTTTTCTAAATAAAATAAAATTTTAACTATTGTTGAATGATTTTAATGAAATTTAAATATGATATATTAAATTATTTTTTTAACAATAAACTTATTTTTATAACTAGGAATGATATAAGAATGAATGCATAAATATGTTTAAAATTCTAGTTTTTTAAAAATAATTTTCTTTTTGTTTTTCATGATTAATTTAAAATTAATGTTTTCCACTTATAAAAATGTATTATTGATAAAATAATCCCATTTTCATATCATTACTTTTATATATAGTAAATAGTCTCCTTTTATTTTTTGGAATTATGATTAGTATCTACGGTACATATTTGTCACCTCAGTATGGGTAAATTGGGTAATTAGGATAAATAAAAATGTGATAAGGATTCAAAAACATATCTAACACCTGAATTACTTTTATTTTGTGAGTTTATATTGATTATAATCATAAAATATTCCACAAAAAAGTATATTGGTGCTCTTTTTGTTTTATAATTACATTAACATGATTTTAAGTTAATAATGAACACAAAATTACAGTCTCTATTTTTTAATATCTGTAATATTGTTTCATAATGATAAAAGTGCATATCATGAATTCTATATTTTTATTTAAAATATTAATTATTTTTTAATGGTAATATTTTTGAATTTTTTCGTGATGTAATACATACATTAAATTGTTATACAATGTCCACACTGTAATTCTTCAAGTAATGGAAAAAATAAACAATTTTTAAAAATATAAAATATAAAATAGTTGAGATAAATTACCATATTAAAAGAATATTATAGATAAATATAGAATATTATTAATGTCTTAACGGGTTATATTCAAATTAAATTTCAAATTTTTTTCATTAATTTCAAAATTTCTCAATAGTCCAAAAATGACAATAATTGTTACTTATATTAAATAATATTTTATTAAATAAATTTAAATTCATAAAAATATTATATGATATTAGTTTAGTGGTAAATTTTTTACATTATAAATAAATTTCCACTTATTTCTCACATTTATCTTTAGAGAAACATTCTCGACCTCGAATGTGAAAAACATCTGTAATCACTATAACTATCAAATGTGTTAACAGGTGGTTAAACCTATGAGTTCAGGGTTTAAAAATAATCTAAACCAGTAAAAAATTTATTTTATGAGACTTTTTGCAATTATAATCATACTATTTTTTAAATATATCGATTTACAATTATCTAAACATGAATGTTAATTTATATTAATTTAATACATTAATAAATTCAAGGGGGTTCCTTCCCACACATAAAAAACAGAACATCATGTCCCCCTTTTTTCTAAAAATTTGAGATATTTAGATCTAAAAAAACATAAAAATAAATCTTCTTTGAATCCTTATCAATGTTTCATAGGTTATTTTTTTCTTCACAATACAACACCTAGGGGACGTAAGGAAGTAACCAAAGGAGGTTCTACAAAGAAGAGGTAATCATCTTAACTAAGTGTATTCATTTTAATTTTTTAGTATACCTCATTGAATTATATTATATCGCTTATGAAATAATTACATAATTATTTTAAATATATTTTACTATTATTATGATGATGTGAAAATCATTATGTTCCTTTTTTATATCCAATATAATGACAAAACAATGCATGTGAGTATGTATGACATACCATCTCCATGCAGTAGTGTCATTCATTTTTCATCCCCATATTACATGGATATTTATAATTTTATATTTAATAAATATGTAATATATTTATATGTGATATTATTATATAATTTTAATGATGAATTATTTTTTTCATCCATCAAATAGTGGATACATCACTCATGCATACGTATAGACTACCATCTCTATGATGTAATGTAATTAATTTTTAATCGTGAATTTATGTGAATGGGTGGGAATGTGTATATAATGAATAAATTGGAATCTTTTTTCATGATTAATATTCTCTAGATTATGAAACCATAGTCATAGGGAAAGTACCATAACCATCAAATGGAATCATGCTTGGGAAATAAACAAATTTTCACCAGAATATCCATATTACAGATGTGTTATTAATAATAGGATAATGGGAAATTATAAATTAATGGAACATATTATTTTATGTGTGAATAATTTTAATGAACATATTTATTATAAATTTATAATTTTTATAAATGAGGTTTGAATGTTTATAAATCCAGATGAGACATGAGGTAAGAGTTTATTTCACCATCTCATCATTATTCTGGATTGTTAATGTTTAAGTAATTTTTGGTAGAATTAGATCATATTTTATAATAAATGAAAATATATTTTATTTTTATATGGAAATTTATGGAAATTAATTATTTTAATTTTACTATTATCTCTATAAGTATAAGAAATAACAGAAGAATATTTGTGAGAAAAAATGAATTTGTTTTTTCACTCAGTTGTGAATATTTTTTTTCATTGTCCATATACTCTATAATATTATTAAAATAATGTGTTTAATATTCTATAATTTTTTATTAAAGATATTGTACACATGTTTTGGTTTTTATAAAGATGTTGAATTGTAATATTCATATCCTTTTTATGAATGAGACACTTTTTACCGAAGGCTTGATCATAGTATTTGTATTAACGTACAAAACAAAAAATAATATTCCATAAATCACAAATACTATATTCATTTAATATTCCTTTAAAATATTCTATCTTCTTTTCAAAGAAACAATTTTCCAAATTTTTTTCTATTTTGATAACATTAAATAACTTATTTTAAATTGAAAATGTTTTTTCCTTTAGAAATATTCTAGTTATATTTTAAAATTATTTATATTTGTATTAATATACATTGATGATTCTTATGATATAATGAGGATATATTCTAATAAAACCATATAAAATATTTATATGGATTTCATATTATATTTTAACTGAGGAATGTGCTGACATTTGATATTCTATTTCATTCAATAAAGATAGTTATTAATTATTAATGTATAATGATTATGTTGTATTATATATTCATATGTTGAATAGAATGTAATTATAGTTTTATGGGTTGGACTAAAATTACATAAAACCTATCTCCATGAGTTTGTATCCTGAGAAAAAATAGGTTGGGTATTTAACTAAAGCCTTTCACATTTATGAAATATGTCTTAGCATGAGGACTCAATGTTAAGTTTAATATCTTCTAAATTTTTTATTCAATTTTAATGGAATCATTTGTTGATATCCATGTTATTATTATAATATTTATGATACCCATGGATATATTTTAATATCATGTAATTAATTATATAGAATTTTGGATCTTCAATTATTCTCGACATATTATTCAAACCTTATATATTCTATGATAGCTTCCACAATATGAATACCCTTATTGAGAATCAGAGATCACCCCTTCATTATGTTTCCATTCCAAAACATTTTAGGAAGTGAACAATGATTGATATAAAATGATATGACAGATTGAATAATTAGGTTCCTAATGAGAAAATTATGCATTATTTTATATTTTAAAATGTAATGTTAGATTAAATCATTGATATAGTTTACCATGACTATAAAACTATTCACTCCATTCAGATATGATTTCTTCAATTTAGTTACATTTTATTAATTTAACCCCCATATCTTGGATACTATGGTTTTTTTCTTTATAGCTCGTATCTGATCCGCTTTAGAGGAAACCTAAGGAAAAAAGATTTAGGAAAATATGGATTATAGAACATAATCCTATGAGATGATTTGAGGAAATTTATAATTATATGATAATATTATAATGTTTTCAGAAAGTAAGATTTTATTTGGTTTTCCTAGAAATAAATTCAATTATAAATACTATATGTGGATGTGTTTGTTGCATAGATTCATTAAGAGGGTAGTAACCCTAAATCTCAGTTGTTAAGTGTATCATTGAAAACATGATGGCTTATAGTGAATGTGCCTTTACAGTGCACCTAGTTTGAAACTCTTAGAGATTAATATTTAGTTGATTCACTAAATAATTACAAACTATTAAAAAATTTATGAAAATTTCTATTTGATTTGAAGATATTACCAATGATACTACGTTTATGATTTCATTATTAGATATATTTTTTTTTTCAATTTAGGTTTTGATTTTACGATATTTTGGAAATATATATTATAATTCATAATGTTTTGATCCAATATCGTGTATTCCAATAATTTATAATTGGATAATAGTGTAGAGAATATAATCCCTATCAATACATGTAATTTTTGTTATTATTTCCCTTCTAGTAAAGATAATGAAGCTCAATCTAGGGTTGGAATTAGAGATAAACAAATTATAACAATATTTGTATAGTTGAGTCATGTCATAAAAAATAACATTTAATATATGGACAATACCACATATATTAAATTTATTGCAATAATGTATTACCATTTCATGTGAAAATGTCATCTATAGTTACATTTTCAACCCCTATAGTTTTTATTAAATATATTTTTTGAAATAGATTTAATTTTTTTGATAGCTTGTATTATATGAAACATCGAGTTTTCAGAAACTATGATACAACATGCCCTTATATCATAGCTGATAAATTGGTTGGTATAAATAGTAACAACCAAAATATGAATATTATATGGTTTATACATAAAACAAATAAATTCATTTATTATCAATTGATGATAAATTATAATAAAATTCATTTGAAGGAAAATAATTTTTTTAAAGTGTTTTTTTGAACTAAATCTGTTTTTATGATAATAAATTAAATCAATAAGTATTGGTTAATTATTTCAACGAAATTAATATAATATATTTTCAATTAAATGTTTTACCATTCTTTTAAAATATTTTCTATAATTTGTGTAATAAACAATCCATTTTTATGATTAAAAATCTTATTTTACTAAAAATAACTATTTCATTGTGTTTTGGGCCATTATTTTAAAAATAATTATTTCAGTTTTTATAAAACTTTTTTGAAAAAATTATCTCAACTTTTTTTTGATAGTTTTCTGGAATGATAATTTTTTTAAGAATAATTAAGAGATAATTATTTTTTTTAACAATTGTATTTCCATTTCAACATATTTAAAAATATAAATATTATTTCAAATGGTTTCAAAAGTGAAATTAGTAAAATTATATTATTATTACTCCAATTTAGGTCATTGGAATAATTTTTATGTTGAATTTTGATACAAAAACATTTTGTTCTAAAAAAATGTTTTCTTTGGGAAACAACATTTTTTTTCAGGATTGTGGGTTTAATTATAAATTAAATTATTACACATATATGAATGTAATTTTTTAAAATGTATTCCATATTTTTAATCATAACAATTTATATTTGTTAATATGGTCAACCTAATTTTTTTCTCTTAATGAATAGTAAAATAAAAATAATAATTACTGCGATTATGGGTGGAACGGGTTTACCAGGGGTTAAATGAAACCATAATGGTATTTATGAAATAAAAAATTTCAAAATATATTTTTATGGAAAATTTTAAACATAAAAATATCCTCAATAATAATCTATGATCATTTGGAATATTTATTCTTTGGAATTACGTTATATTATTGTATTTTTTTAAGAAATTTCTATTTGGGTTCCCTCCCCCACTTTTGAATAGACACATACTATCCTCTCATATCCACACTTGTACATTTTTTATTTACTAAAAGACCTCAATAAAACCCATATAAAACGTTTGAAATGATCTATATTCATTTTATTTATTACAAAACCAACCTCATAAGGCTGGGGGTGAAAACCCAAAATTGTTTTCCATAGAAGAGATATCATTATAAAATGATAGTTTTTTTAGTTTTTTTATTATTCAAACTCTATTAAATAATATTAAAAATAATTGATATAACAAAAACATTATTAAATATTTTATTAGATGTAATTATTTCAATTTAATAACCTATATACAATTTATCTTCCATCAAATGAGAAACAAAACTGCCGATTATGTATACAGTGGATTATCGTCTCGCTAATTGGTGTAATTCATTTTTCATCATTACCTCTCACGATTTAATATAATGATGTATTTAAATTATTTATATGAAACATAAGACCTAATTATAATTTTGTAAATACAAAACCTTTTATATATCTAAATCTCATATTCTATTGGGAATGGATAGTGTAACTCATGCATACATGTGTAATAAAACATTCAAGAAGAGATATGATTCATTTTTAATTTTATAGTAATTATGGATTATATTTATATTTATTAGTTATATGATATAATAATTATTCATTAATGGTGAAATATTATTTACCTATATTTTTCTATTAGTCAAAAAATGAAAACAACATTCAAGCATACCTATATCCTACAGTCTCAATGAATGAGGTAATTCATATTTCGTTCTATAAATTATAAGGATAAATATAAATAAATTTGTAAGGAATATATATTATATTTATGTAATTATTAAAATTATTTAGGTTATGGATATATAATTAAATTACAAGGAACAAAACTAACAAACCAAAACATACATGAAACCAGAAGTAGTTATCACTCAGTGCAACGATTTTATTAAAGAATTATTAACATACCGGTGATAAAATGATATAAATAAATAATATTTGGTATAATATATATGACTATAATCATTTGAATATTCATAATAATCTAATATTTATTATATAATAGTTTCAAACACGTCTGAAGTATGTGAAGAATTAAGGTAAGGGATTTTCATCAAACATTTATTTTTATGGGACACGTGCCATATTAGCTACTTGATGATTTTGTGTGGTTTATATACTTCCAATGAATTTATTTTATGATCATTAATAATAAAATTATTTTTATTTAAAAGTTCATTCAATTTTTATTTTATTTTTTGGGGGTTATCATTAAAAATTATAAATTTTTTATGGATTTTATGTTATAATCTCATTATTAATCACGAATTTTTATAATTATGATTTTGATGTCAAAATTTAATAATCTAACTATCACAATTATCATAAATTTTCTTTATACTCTATTTATTTAAATAAATTGATTTTCCCATTTATTTTTCTCTCATTATTTATTCACCGTTTTAAAGGATATTTTAAGTTCAACCAACATTATTTCTCTTTCGGTAGATAATCCATTTCATTACATATGATTGTTTCCTAAAAAAATTAATTGTTTTTTCAAAATTATTATATGAATATTTAATATAATTTTTAAGCATTATTTAATTTATAAATAATTATTTAAAATTAATCTCATTACCATTTTCTAAATTATGTATTTTTTACTTTTTATCAAAAATGTAAGAGGAATATCTGTTTTATCATTCAAAAACGGGCCAGATTTTTCCGCCATCATGAACACTAAATTATATTTATCGTACCTTAGAATTTTCTCAGGTTCCATTAAAATGAAATTTTTTATTTAATATCTTGGGAACATTTAAATTTTTAATAATTTATTTGAGTGTAGAAAATTATATTTTTCTCAAAAAATGTTTTATATACACTTTTCAAAGCATTTCCATTTTAGATGACTAACTTTTTGGTTTTCTAATCATTAATGATGACATGATATAATGAATCATAGTTATTTTATCTCTACAATTTTTATGATAATTATTAAATGATGTTTATAAAACCCATTTATTTTACAGTGGTTATGTTATGATGAAAATATGAAATATTTATGAAACCCATTAATTTTCTATGTATTGTGATATAATGAAATGTTTATGAAAAACATTTAATTTTCATGGGTTATGATATATGGATTGATATTGTGGCACAAATATTTTTTAATTTTATTATGAGATAGGTGGGCCCCGAATTATATATCCCATTAATGCATTGGGTAGTGATTTATATCTCCTATGATAAAATATAATGGAATAGAATGCGAACCTAGTTAAAAAATAGAATTTATCCATTGTGATAGTCTTGGGTCTAAACCATGACTGTTGTGATGGTTTTTAGAGTGACCCTAATTCTATAATATATTAATGTAAATGATCAATGGATTATATGGAAAATATTATATATGCTTATATGTATGCTAGAAATCCATGTTTTTTGAAAATATTATACTATCATGGATCATGTTATTTTATCTCTTTATTAATAATGTATAATTAAATACCAAGATTTATATCATGATTCCTGTTTATAAACAATGTTATATAAGAAATCATTTTCAGATCTTTTGATCATGCTCTAATACCCTTATACTTATGTTATGTTAATGTGATCATTGATATCTTTCTATGTTTACCCTTACTAAGCATATGAGATCACCCATTGTTTTTTTTTCATTCCAATGGTTAGGAATAAAGGTATTATATATGGTATTTCTATGAAGGGACCTAGTTATATAGATTATATTGGGAGATGATGTATATAACTTATGAAACAACTATCTATTTATCATTGTTTCAAAAGGCACTGGACTTATACAATTACAGTGTGGATCATTTTTTTATGTAATGAATATATATTTACAATGATGTGATATATATATATATATATTAAATATTGGGGTCACTAAAGTTGATAAAATAATATGGTTTGTTTATCCTCTAAAATTAGGTTGATAAAAATTTACTAATATCCTTGTGGATAATACAAAGTGTAGGACAATGTCCTGAAATTTTCCTGAAGGATAAAGTGAGGGGTTTTGGTGTAATTAAATCCATGTTTTGATAAATAATATTTTTTTTATCCAGAAATTGTTTATCTAGGGGTAATAAATCTAAAAATAGAACAGTAGGATTTGAATTAATTTTCACCTTGTCCATGACAATGGTCCTTGAAACACATTAGGTTTGACACTCCCAGGTTGTATGTTTTTTAAATTACCAAAATCTTAATGAACATTTATGAGGGATTAGAAAAGATGATGACTATAAATAACCAAGGTTGAACCTAATGTGTCCTATATTGAAAATAATGTGTCTGGACTATACATCATATAAGATATTTTTCATTAATATGTGCATTCCCACCATATTTATTGTTTTTAAAAGGATGAATATTGATTTTAGTCAATGGTTATAAACCAAATGAACCATTTATATAATGGTTGAGTTGGGAAATTGTATGTTTTTCCTCCTACGTAAGCAAATTTATTGGGAGATATAACAAAAAATATAATTTCTATGATCACAAATATTTTTAATGAAATGAATAATGATGAACTCCAAAATATATAAATGAGGGAACAAATTATATTATGACCTTCATAAAAAATATTTACCCTCTATAAGGGAGATTAATGATACACTATGAGCTATGAAATGGATCAGTACCACTAAAAAGATATACTTTGTTCTCTTATATTTTATAGTTGAAAAAAACATTTTAAAAACATATCGGTTATAAAGAGAAGTAAATCAATGGTGTAATGTTGTCCAGAATATTAGGTAAACTGAAAAAATTGAGTACATAATTTGGGTAAAGTTCAAGATATTATTCTTCAATAATTACATTCCCATCATTATTTTCATTAAGCAATAAAGTAATTTATTGAGATAATTTAGAAGGATGATGAATCCATTAGTACATAGAAGGAATATATTACATGACATGTGAGGTATGATTATATCATTATCATCCAACCTGAATGTATGGATGATTGATTATTCAGTGTCATAAAACTATGCCCCTATGGGGAATTATCCACAAGTGACTTCTTTTGATATGATGAAATACTTTGATGTTCTGTCAAGGTGGAAATTGAGATTTTATTTATCCATCATTCTCATGGTTATGATATGTTAATAAATATGGAATCCCAAGGAAAATATAAAATATATATATGATCTTTCATTTATTCTTAATGTGTGGATGGAAACCTCGAGGAAATTATCTAATGGGGAATATTAAATGTATTATATTTGGAATGTAAGGCCAGTAATTAGATGAATACTGATGTGATTGTATTATGTTAGCTAATGATTCAAATTGAGTGAAAAATACAGAGAACTAATGACCCACACTATATTTTATGAAATTCATGAAGTATAGGGATTATACTAATTGTTTCTCAAATATGATTCTTAATGATAATAAACAACATTAAAAACATATTTATCCTAGATATAATTATAAACCTAGTGTGATAAATATTTCTGATAATTTATATTATAACGACATGGTGAAATCTATACTTACAACCCACACTATAATCAGAAATTTATTATTTTAATTTGAATCTAAAAACTCTTTTTTATATGAATTTTTTTGTGCATGTCATATTACCACATCAATGATAATAAATTGAATTAGTAGTGAAAATCCCAAATTTCATGATGATAAATTTTTAATTTTATTATTCTTCTCAAATTTTCATTTATTGGAATTTCATTCCTAAGTATATTATTATTCTCCCTGTAGTAAAATTATATTTATTATTTGGAATGGAATGAATTTATCTACATAAATACCAAATAAATTATTGTTGAAGGGACCACACAGTTGATATTCCAAACCAATATACGATTATCTATTTGTGTGATTGTATAAATGAAATTCAATCCATTTTTAGGATTTTAAACCTTTTCTAAAGTGGTGTTTATCACATAAGGATGGGGAGAATATCAAAATTGATCATATTTATATTGTGAATTTGTTTGTTGATATATTTTTATATTATTTAACTATAATTTTCAAAAATAATAACTTTCAGTTCTCATTAGAACTCATACATAAGAAAACACCTATCTCAATGAATCCCTATATAATTTCCCCAATATAGTTGAAGGAATTGGAGAAGAAAATATATAAGATTCTTGAAAGGGGATTTTTTGATCAAGGTGTTCAACCATGGGGTTATTATGTTCTTTTTGTCAAAATTAAATATGAGTTGATTTAAATTTTCCTTGAAAATTCATAACAGAACAAGATCAAAATCAATAACATGCATCTTATACCCTATATTGATGACTTTCTTGATCAACTGTTTAGAATTTAATAATTTTCCCAAACGGATATTCATTATGGATATCATTAATTTAGAGTAAATAAAGAGGCCAATAAGAGAATTTTGTACAAGGTATGAACACTATGGATATATACTGTTATCACTTGGGCTCACTAATTCCCCCTATTATATTCATAGATTTAATGAATAGATTCTTTTGAGATTACCTTGATTTGTTTATGGAAATCCTTATAGAATATATTGTTACATATTAATAGATAATTTAAGATCATGGAGATCCCTTGACAATATTATGTAGGAACTTGAGGAAGGATAATATTCATGAAAATATTACCAAGTGTAAATTATGGCTAAAAAGTTTCATTTTTTGGTCGTATAATATCATGAAAAGTATATATATGGATCCATCCAAAATAGAGGTTATTGAAGGTTATCCTAGAAAATATACTCTGAATGATATATGAGTTTTTATTAGTTTGTATGGATATGATCGATATTTTTTGAATAACCACACTCTAATTTCTAATCCACTAACAATGATAACTCAACGGGGAGCATAGTTCCTGTGGAATAATTAATGTAAAGAAAATTTTAGAGAACTAAATAGGAGGTTAGTTACTGAACAAGTGCTTATGTTACCATTAATTGGGGATGTATTTTTAGTCTATAGTGATTTCTATAAGAAGTTATTGGGATGTATTCTAATATATACTGATATGGTTATATATTATTCTTCATGAAAATTGATGGTTCATGGGAAAAATTACCCAACTCATGATTCAGAGATGGTTATGATAATTTTTTAAATAATGGTATATACGAATTACCATTATAGTGAAATATGTTATATATATACTAATGATTAATTTTCAAATTATATTTTCACACAAAAAGAGTTGAATATGATCCATATACTAATGATGTAATGAATTAAATATTATGGCTCCAAAATAGCCTACCACAAAGGGAAAGTTAAGAATGTGTTATATGAATTGATTCAAAAGGATCATTCTAGACTATCAATGATGAGATTAAAAAAATATATTATTTATGGATTTCAAAAGTATGGATATATAAATATTGATGGATGTTAAAATGTTTTATCTTTCATAAATGTGTTTTCAACCACATATCCATGTGATGAATAAATAGATGTAGAATGATTATGTAGATATAAAAAAGATGGTGAGAACTATTTTCAAATTTAAACAAGATTCTAATCGATGTGTATGGTTTAAGAAATATTTATGTGTTCTATATATACTATATTTAAATAATTATTCATTAGAGGAGGCCTATAATTCATCGTTCTTTATTCATCCTAGGTGAATGATGATGTATTGGGAATTTAAAAAGTATTTTAGGTGGAGAAACATGATATGTTATTTTTAATAGTTTTTGTATATATGCTTGGTATTTTATAAAGTTAAGGCTGAGATACAAAAAGTGTAATGGAATGTTACAACCATTACGAATACCAGAATATAAATTGGAAAACATCACCGTAGATTTTGTTAATAGAAAACCAAAAAATTATAATGTTCATATTGATATTTGGGTTATAGTTCATAACATTTAAAAGGTAGTAAACTTCATCGTTATCAGATATGATTTCTATACGGATAATCCTTCCAAAATATACATAATGGATGAGGTGAAATATCATGGACTACCACATTATGTAGTATCTAATCGTGATATAAGGTTTACCTTAATGATCTCGTGAAGTCTATAATAGGATCTGCATAGAGAGTAAAGTATAAGAAATTCATATCATCCACAGATAGATATATAGTATTATAAAACCATTAAAACCCTATATTATATGTTGATATCTTGTTCACAGAAATTCAATGTTTTTTTCTTCAACACCATCCTCTAGTTGTGTTTTCTCACAATAATAGATTTCAATGGAGAATTATGATGGCTCTTTATGAAGCCCTATAAAAAAATAAGTATAGTACTATAACATGATAGGATATAGTTGGAAAAATATATCTATTTGTAACTAATCCATATAAGGAAATTTTAGATAAAGATAGATTCATTTAGTAGCACACAAACTCATAATAATGATGATAGAAAAGTAATGGTATCAATCATCATTATGATCTTGAAATATTAGTTGGTGAGATGTTTTTTCAACATATTTTTTCAATGGTATATTTTTATGAGATTCAAAAAAATGCCAAATACGATACCTAGGTAAATTTTTACTTTATATATTATTCATTGAGTAGGTATGGTATACTGCCACTTGGATCTTCCATTAAACCTATTTTATGATCACAATGTGCTCCATTTAACTCTCAAGAGGAATTACATACATGATCCTTTACAAATACTAAACATAGTAGGCATACCACTAGAGAAATATCTCTTTTATGAGGAAAAACTAGTTGAGATTCTAGATTATAGGGATAATGTGATGAGAAATAAGTCCACTCACCGGATCATAGTTTGGTGTTAAAACTATCAATTTGTGGAATATATATAAAAACTGTAGGATATGACAAGGCAATATTATCCTAAGTAATTTATATCAGAGTAACATAAATTTTGAGGGAAAATTTATTTTACTGGGGGTATGATGTAATACACTACGATTTTATGAAATATATATATTTTTAGTAAATTTAATTTATTCGATAGCTTCTGTTACATTCAAATGATGAGTTTTAGCAAACCGCATTATCAAATGTCATTATAAAATATCTATTAGATTTTATGGAACGAATAAGACTAATTAAATTATTAAATTTATCAGGCTTAATTTTGAATAAAATAAATATCATTTTTATTATTTTATTATAAATGAAAATGAAAATTATTTTAAATTAAAAAAAATGTTTTGCTGTAAATCTTTTATTGTATGTGAAATGTGTTTTTTTCCTAAGAAATTTAATTATTCACTTTTGGTAAATGATTTTAATGAAATTTATATTTTATATATTCAATAATCTTTTATCCATAATTTAATATTACTTATATTCCTAGAGAATGAATGATTTAGTTTTGTGCTTAAAAACTACATATTTCTAATGAACAGTTTCATCGCATTTTGTGTATTTTAATTAAAATAGTTTTCACCTCTTAAAAAATTATTTGAAAAAATGGATTTAAAATTTAAAATCTAAATCTAAATGAAATATTAGCATTATTTTTTTTAAGAATTTTCTAAAAATATAAATTTTTTATGAATAGTGAAAATTAATGATTTTTATTTGTAATTATCTTATGGATAATAGTAATTTAGAAAGATATTTTTTTTAATAGATTAAAAGAAAAATTAATTAAATAATATTATTATTAATCTAATTTAGTCTATTTTGATAAATTTTATATCAAATTTTGTTAAAAAAACCATATGTACTTATGAATATATTTTCATTCGGAAAAAAAATTTTCACCACACTTACAAATTCATGATTTAATTATTTCATTCCACATTAATGAATTGAATTCGGTGAAATGTATTTTTCATTTTCAATGATTATATTTAATATTAGTAAATAATTTTAACTTCATTTTTTGTTCATCATAAATTTTAAAAATATGAAAAATTAATTACTATCCTTAAGGTAGAAATGAGTTTACTAGGGGGTTAAACTAAATGACAAAGGTACTTTTTCAATTAAAAATTGTCTAAATATGATTTTATGGATATATTTTAAAATTATAATTTACCACATTCAAATAAATGTTCATATTTAATCATTTTCATGGGAAATTATTTATCATTTTGTATTGGTTTAGGAACTTTCCATGTGGGTTCCATCCCCCAATTATAAATGGAAATCTCATATACTCACATATCCTCTCTAAACATGAAGATATTTATGTTTTAGATAATAAAATTAAAAAAACATCCTTAAATCACTTAATACATAATAAGGGATTTTTTATTATAAAACCCACCATGTAATTCTTTTTTATAAATCTAAAGTTGTTGTCCAAATAAAAGGTATCCTTTTTAACCAATCTTTTTATTTTATTCTTTTATTCCACATGCATAAGATCATTTTAAAAAATAATGATATAATAATATAACAATCCACCATACACTAATACGTTATTATGCTAATTTAATAACCTATATCCATCTCCTTTTTCATCAAATGGGAAATGGAACTGTTGATCATGTGTACGAAGACCTACCACCTAACAAGATGATGTAATTCGTTTTCCATAACCACCTATCATGAAAATATATAATAATGGATTAAATTTATATAAATTATAAATATAAAATAATTATACTTCTCTAATTATAATATCATATATACCTTTTTTAAGTTTCTAATTTATTGGAAAATGATAACATTGCTCGTGCATACATGTTGACTACCACATGAACCAAGTGATGTGATTTTTTTTCATTTTTTTTTACGTTTGACAGCAATAATGATGGATTTTATTAATATATTTGACTTATATTAAATATTATTTATTAAATAACATTTAAATATTATTTACATTTCTTTAATTCCATCAGTAAAAACATAATAATAAAATTCATGCGTAAGTATGGCCAACCGTCTCCCTTAAATGTGGAGTTCATTTTTATATATATTAATTTTGTGGATGAATAAAAATATATATATAATAAATATATATTACTTTTATATCATGATATAAATTATGGATATGATGAAACCATAATTATTGTACAAGGACTAGAACTACGAAAACAAAATATAAATGAAAAAGAAAGTAATTATCACCTGGAAAATGATTTTTATAAATGATTTTTATAAATATGTATTAAAAGATTTTAATTAAATTACATATGGAATAATATATATTTCTATATTTTTTAAATAGATATATATGAAATATATATCAATTATATATAAGTTTTGAATGCATACAAAAGTATTCGGGACATGAGGTAAGAAATTTCCATCACACTTTTATTTTTGTGGGACATGTCCTCTCTACATGATTCTTTTGTATGGCGTATATAATTTCTAGGAATTCCATTAATGATCCATAAAATTAAAATTATGGATATTTATATATCTATATAATATCCTTTCTTTAAGGGGGATTATTATTTAAAAATTATCCAAGTGGTAAAGGTTTTATGTTATAATATCAATTTATCAGGATTTTTTATGATTATGATTTTCATGATGAAATTGTGTGACCCAACACTCATGTATATTATGAATTTTCTTTTAATTTTTATTTTCTAGAATTACATTTATTTCATTAGTTCTCCATTATTTGTGTACTCAATGTTCCAAAACACGTTTTTAAGGAAAACCCTCATTATTTGTCTATTTGGCAGAATTTTATTTTCTTTTATATACATGTTATATATATATGAAAAAAGGTATTTAATATTAATTTATTGTTGTTTAATCTCATTTTTTTTCAAATTTATATTTTTTATAGTTTTTTTTAAATGAATCATTTTTTCATTTTCTTAGTGAGGTACTTTTTACATTTTATGGAAAATGTTAAAGGAATCAGTATTTGATCATATACAGCATGAACCAAATTTTCTACCAACATGACCACAAAATTATTTAAATATTATTTTACATTTTTCCATGTTTCTTTTCAAATAAAATCATTTTTTAAATATTTTTGTGATTTTTTATTTTAAATAACTGATATCAAATTTAAAATGATATTTTCATCAAGAAATTTCTATGTGATCTTTGAAAAGAATATTCCATTTCAGATTAAAAAATATGAAGTTTTCTAATATTTACTAAGGATATGATTCAATGATATAATCCTTATCATTTCTATAGATGTTTTTTGATCATGATAATAAGATGTTTTTGAACCCAGCTACGTTTATATGATTTATGCGATGAGGGAAAGATTAAATATTAATGAAACACATTTTTTCTATGGATTATGATATGATTGAATGTTTATGAAAAAAATTTAATTTTCAAGGGTTAGGATATGAGGAATGATCTTTTAACACACATATGTATGATTTTATTTATGTGAAGGGTGGACCCAGAATTATATAGCCATGCAATACTCTATAGAAATATTGATATCTCATGACATAAATGGGACTTGAATGGAGGTTGATCCCAATTCAGTAAGGGAATTTGTGAAATATGAATGTCTTTTGAGTGAATGTTGACTAATAAATTGGTTTTTGGTGTAAACCCAATCATCTAATCTAGTCTTAAAAATGAATAATGACTTCTAATGAAATGATTTTCTATTCTTAAGTGTGTGAAAAAATATAACATTTATGAAAATTTTATACTCTCATTGATCATGTTATTTGATTATTTTATGATTCATGTCTTATTAAATACCATGATATATATGTTGACTCTAGGGTATGAACTATGTTATTCATGTTATGGGTTTTAAATGTCTTTATCATCTTCACATACCCTAATTCAAATGTAATGTTTAAGATATTACCTATCTATTAATTATTTAACAGTATTTAGAATCCATGCTCGCCATTTATTATATTTCCTTTCTATATGTTATAATGAAATTTATTATTTATGGTATGTCTAAGAATATTTCTTGTTATGGAGAACTTAGTTGAATATGATGGATGTAACTGATGAACCAATTGCTTATATTTCCATGTTTCCAAAGGAAGTAGACCTATTTTATTTTCACATGGGTTGTTATATTATGTAAATAATATCACGTTGAATTGGTTAATCTGAATAATATTGGATGATTTTGGTTTGAATTAAAGTTTCTCATCATGCACAATAATTGGTCATTGTAACATATCTGATGAGGATATTCTGACATTGCCTTATAGAAGTGTGATCATTGGCATGAATGAAATAGCATCTTAGACATTCAAGAAAAAAAAAATTAGCTTCATGTAATTATAGATACTGGAAAATATAGAAGACTGGATATGGGTTGTTGTGGCACTATAGTAGTGTAAACATCAAGTCACCATTCCCTATTTCAAAATGAACATACTGGGTGGTTGGTGACCTATTGCTTCATCTTCTTAATTAGTTCATTCAAGCTAGGGTTTTTGTGTTTGTGAGAAACTCTAAAAAATCCTAGTAATTTTCCACAGATTTTATTTAATTGATTATTCCTCTCCATGGATGTAGCTAATATTCCCAAACCCCAAAAATCATTTTGTCCATGTTCATCTTATTCATCATTTTTTCTACCTTTTCTTCAACTGAAAACCATTGTCTCTATGAATCCCAATTTTTTCACAATATATCATATTGAATTGGTGTATCTGAATATGTTTGGATGATTTTGGTTTGAATTAAGGTGGCTCGGAATGCACAATAATAGTTCATTGTAACATATCTGTTGAAGAGACTCTGACATGGCCTTATAGCAGTGAAATCATTGGTATGACTAAAATATCATCTTGGATGTTGGAGACAATAACATTTTATCTTCATGTAATTCGAGATATTGGCCAATATAATAGTCTATAATTAAGTGGTTGTAGCACAATAGTAGTGAATACATCAAGACACCATTCCCTATTTCACAATTGACATACCGAGTGGTCTGTGGCCTAATGCTTCATCTTCTTAATTAGTTCATTCATGATTGGGTTTTTGTGTGTGTGAGAATCTTTGAAATATCCTAGTAATTGTGCCAATTTTTTTATTTAATTGATTCTTACTCTACATGGATGTAGCAAATATTCCCAAACCACATTAATCATTAAGCCCATGTTCAGCTTCTTCATCTTTTGATCTACCTTTTCTTCAACTGAAAAAATATGTCTCTATGAATCCCAATGATTTCACAATATATCATTATATTGACATGTAATATATATATATATATGAAAATTGTGGGTCAATACATAGTTTAACTACATATCCATTTGTTTCGAAGAAGTGGATTACTTATATAGAAAAGATAATTCTCTATTTGAAATGTATTGAGTATAAGTAAGTCTCGATGGTAGTATATCATCTCATGGGGTATGTGAATCAATTATAAGCATTAATTAAATACAATATTGATGTGGAAGAAATAATGAGCATTGTGTGGAAGGATTTTATAGTCTTTATCTAGGGAAAATGTTTTCTTTTCAAAAAAATAGTAAATATAGAGAGACGATTTCTAATTATAAAGAAAAAGAAAGAGGAAAATGTTGCTATGTGTGATTGAAACCTTTCAAAGATAGCATAGAATGTTGTAAACTATATATTTAATACAAAAGTAATATTTATTTATTCTTTTATAAGATAAATAAACCCTTGTAAGGGAAATAATATCCCATATATTACCATCATATAAGGATATAACATAACATATTACAATGATATATAACAAATTTTACAGGTCATAAATCTCTGAAAAATGTCAAGAGAAGAAGAGGACAAATGAGAAATGCATAAAGAATAAAATCGATAACAGAACAAAAAAGGAGGATTTTCCAACATGTGATATTTTTTGTAATGAAACACGTTGGCACATGCTTAAAGGGAAAATGTGTTTTCTTTTTTTTTGGTGAAAATTCCTTCATCCATACAAATTAAAGGGTTATAGAGAAGCCATCAAAGTAAAATTTTATATCTATAATGATATGATGATGTTTTCCATACATTTATTTAAATTAAAATGGAGCATTGAATAATATTGGTGGATAAGAGAATACCAAGATATTGTAATTACTATAGATGATGTTTATGTTCATAATGAAGAGGTTAAAGGAACACTAATCTTGTAATCTAAAGAATATTTTTTTATTTGATTATGGTCCAACCCACTCTTTTCTATCTGAAGAATTTTATAAGGGTACCACATCACTAACTTAATTGGTAGATGTTGAGTTGGTAGTGAAATTATTAATGGTACGATGATCACATCTTTTTTTGGATCACCTTCCAATCAATGTTTTTTGGAATGTGATTCATGTAAATAATTATATTCATTTATAATTGAAATTGATATAATATTGGGCACATATTATCTCTCTTAACATATAATCCACTGAAATTGTTGGGGAAGATTTGTTACATTAATATTTCTAAATAAACTTACTATATTCTACCAGTATGAGGAATAACCTGAAATCTCATTTTAAATTATATCCGTTATATGGGTTTCACAACCCATTAATGATGGATATATATCTCAAATGTTTTGGGAGAAAATCAAGATTGAATATTTTCAATCTATTTTTGAATATTGTGATTTATTTCTTGAGGAAATTTATAGCCTTCACCTAAATCAAGAAGTTTATTTTTCAATATAAATAATACTTAGAGATACACAAATTTCAAGGAAAATATATAGAATGGTATCAATTGGGTCTAAAAAATAATTTAATAAACTCCAAGAGGATCTAGACAGGGGATTACATCATCTTAGTACTTCAAAATGGGGTGCACATATTTTTTTTGTTAATAAAAAATGATTGTTGAATGTTTCTTTTCATTTATTATTCGAAACATATCAAGATTACTATTAAGAATAAGTAACCTATACCCAATATTGATGTTTTTATTGATCAATATTTAGGGGCATAACATTTATCCATGAATTTTCTTATTTATGGATGTCATAATATATTTGTGAAGAAGTAGATTATACCCAATAAAAAAAAATATGTGCTATGGTCATTATGAATTTATAGTAATTCAATTTTTCCATACAAACTTTCATTCTATCTTCATTGATTTAATGAATAGAGACTTTAGATATTATTATGAATAATTATTGGTAGTCTATATAGATGATTTTATTATATAATCAACTAGAGAGGATGTTCTGGAAGAACATTTGAGAATTGAGATAATGACCCAGAGGAATTTGAAGTTGTATGCTAAATTTACCCTGTGTGAGTTTTATATTCCAAAAGTTTGATTATTGGGTCATATTATCTCAAGTGATGGTATTTAGTAGACAATAAAATGACATATGATTTGAAATAATGGCCCAGACCAAATTACTATTACCAATATCCATTGTTTCTCTTGTTTAGTTGGATACTACTAAATTTTTTTTGATATTTGTCATGAATAAAAAATAATGTCATCAAGTTGACTTAGAAGGATTCAATGTTCTTATAGAAAGATAAATGTGAATAAAATTTCATGGAGATGAAGGGAATGTTATCCAGTTAACTAGTACTTACACTAAATTAATTTTTATTTTGATTTAACATATATAGTGATTCATTAAAAAAATAGGATAATGTATTTACTCATCAAAAATGTTATGCATAAATATTATTCCTCTCAGCGACTAAAAATTCCTATTAAATATTTCTCAAACTATGACTTGTAGCTGGAAAATATAATCTTTTTTATTTAAATTATTGAGGAATTATCTATATTGTGAAATTTATGATATATATAATGAAAATAAAATTAGGAATTATATATTTACCCAAAAAAAATTTGTACAATGAATAGACAATTGTTAGAGTTGATGAAGGATTATGACATCTCAATACATTTCCACCATGGAAATTTGAACATGGTGGTTGATGATCTATGTTGGAAATACCACATATGTTTTTCTATGACGAGGATTAAAAGTGATATAATTTGTAGCAGAAAAAAAAATTTGGAGTTTTATTTTTTTAATTATTTTCAATTGTCGATGTTAAGGGTATTTTTGTCAATATGATGAGAAAGTTATAAAGAAGAAGTTGTTTGAAGGTTTAGTTAAAGTATACAGAATTTTTAATAATATTTTTATATCATGGATAAATGGAAAAAAATGATAAATGAAGTTCTCATGTTTTATTATCATAAGAAACATATAAATTATGGTTTTTACATTATTAGAGATAGAAATTATTCATTACATAAAAGGTGAAACTGTAGTAATGAATTTGAGTTTACAGCTTATTATTGATTATTTGTTCTTAATGAAAAATAAAATTTATTGATTTTCGTATAAACAACACTTTTTCAATCATATATTCTTTCCATAAAACATTTTTGAATATTTTATTACGTGATATAGAAGGTCGAGCCGAACCAATGGATAAGTATCTGACAAAAAAAGAGAAAGTTGAGACCAGTTGCACCGATGTCAGAGGCCATAAAATTAATTTGATTGGATATTGTCAATCAATACATTTTAATAAAACATAGTTATATGAGACACAATATTATATGATGTTCCCCATGGATGTAATTTTATAAAATCATCATTAAAAATTTAATCAAATGAATCATTCTAAATTTATCTAACATATTTCAATAGATAAACCGGTATGTAAATTCCATTAATCATATTAATGTTATGGAAATTATAGAAAGAACGTTCAAAATTATGTAAGAAATATTTTAATTTACTAAATCAATTATATGATAGGTGGAAATAAATTTTCATCAATTACATTCATAGTTATAAAAAAATAATTATTTGAAATTTTTTTCCAAATTTTAATGGTGAAATATTCTTTATTGTTTAAAAATGCAAATGAATTTGAATTGTTATTAAAACATAAATTTCTGATGAATAGAAAAGACTCTATAAAACATAGTATAATCAAGAGATGTATTTATGATCCTTAAATAAATAAAACATCATGAATCGTCTCATTATTCTAGATAATGCTGGATTAAGGGAGAAGATAGAGGAACCTGATGGTTCCTAAAAAATCGAAGTTCTATTGATGTTATATTAAAAAAATTTCATAAAAATTATATTATATGGAATTGTGAAAATATAAAAAAAAGTAGTAAATAATTTAAATTGATCGATCAAATAATATTTTGTTGAGGATATAGTTGAAAAAATGGAATATGAAATGTATTGTTTGAACATGGTGAGTAATTAGACAGTCTCTATAAAAAAGATGATTACAAATGATTGAGTAGAGTTTTCCAAAAAAAAATTCATCACACATAGGAAATATGTGACGATAATAGAATGAATAAGTACTTTTATGAAGTCACCAGATAGATTTTTGAAATTTATGTTTATTGAAATGAAGTTTAGAACAATGATAATCAGATAGGGAAGTCTTTATAATGATAATTTATAGATGTTTTCAAGTATGCTCCATCTAATATAAGAGTCTTGATGATTTGATATTACAGGAAGGTATATAATGAATTCCGAATGAATATATCATACAAAGTATTTGGATAGATATTGTTAATCCTTCAATGAGATGTACCCACAAAAATAATTATTTATAATTATATATATGATTGATTAGAAGAAGAATTGTTATTTCATTGAATGATGCAATTAGACTAAGTTGATAATATTAATATTTTCAGAGTTATTTGAAAAAATAATATTAACTGAGGTTTATCAATCACAAGGATTGTTATTAAAGAAAATAGATTAATTTTTATTAATAATTTCATCAATCAGATGAAGAAACTTGAAAAAAATATTCCATGTTTAAATGAATTTTTCAAGGAACAATGGACATTGTTTCACCGGATGAAAGAATTTCTATTATGGTGTAGTATGTGGATCGATAAAATTTCATTCTGAAGTATTTGTAAATATGTAAATGTGATAATACGGATATGGATGTCAATGGTTTTGATAATCTGGATGAGAGATCATGATTCTATAATATATTTGAGGAATAATAAAGAAGAATAATGATACTGAGATTTAAGGATGTTTCTAATGAAGTTTCGTTGAGTACTACATTTAATGGTTTTTACTGGTTTTCAGTAATTGAATGTTTGATGTAGGATTTTGTCATGGTTATCTGGTAATTTATAATTTTAATAACCTGATTATTAATTTAAATATAGAGAAACTATACATATATAAATAGGATTTTATGTAGCAGGCATAGGTTTCTCGAGTTGATGGTTAGAATATTTGATGCTAGTATACTTAATGGTGAAGACGAAAACTACCATAAGAAAATTAATAAAATTAACCATTAGTGATAATATCATTTATGTTGAAGTTTTATATGATGAAGTATCAGAAGGAATATGTGGTACCGTATGAATAGAAAACATCAGTTTAAGAAATATTTCCCTAGAGGAAAAAAATAAATAAAATGAACGAGTACCATTTTTTTAAGATCAATGTACTAGATGAATTGGAATCTAAAAAACATATAGTAGATAAAAATTATCAAAACAATTGAACTATATGAATAACTGCTACAAAATGAATGAGAATAAGGGAATAGATGAAATTTCACTAGATGGACCTTCATTGGGGAGACAAGATTAAATGAAAGTACTCGATATAAATTATTTGGATTAAAGAAGAAGGAGAGAATGGCCAAAATTTATTTTTTTACAATGAATAAGAAAGAGATTTTTTATCACTTTTGTAGAAGTAACATTTTAAAAAGAATAAGGATAATGAAAAATTATGAAATCTTGGAAATTTCTTATCTACTGGAATACTTTCCTAGTGTTATAATGAAATTGGAAGATATTGAAGAATTTATACACTTCTAGTATAAAAAAACTACCATGCAGTTGTATGATGGACTAGAAATTTACCATGTATTAAATAATTTTTTTTTATCTCCCTCATAACATTTAAGGAACCACACATTGTATAAGTATTTGTTTCTATCTAATAAATTATAATAGGTATCTAATCAACAGACATGAAATATATTAGGTAAAATTATAAAGTATATTTTCTTAAAAAACAAATGGTTTCACCTTTTACAAGCATTCATATACTTGTTTAAGATAATGAAAATATAATAAGGGAATCAATATCCCAATAGGACTAAGTGAAATATGGATAAAAAGTGAAAATTGTTTAAAAATATTCCAACACTTATTCAATATATCCCAGTGTTGAGTATATCCAAATTTTATCCTCTCAAGTTCTATGTGGGAGAATATTATCCTCTATTATATTCTTTACATTGAATATGTTATGTTTTTACAATTTGAGTTTCTTTCTAATATTAACAATGAAGTGCAGTTTTCGTGATGATTCAGCTATCTATGAGTAGAATTCTATTTTTAACAAGATAATGATGAATAAGTGAATGAAATAGAAAATAATGTTGAATAAGATATCCATCTTATCTAAAGAAGTATAACTATCAGTTTCTCAATAAATTTATGACAAAAAATTCATATTTGTATTGTAAGGTTATGAATAGGTGGTTCATCTTACCAATAAGTAAATAGAAAAAATTTCTAACAGGAGTGTATGAAAATCACGTTATCATGAGGTATGCGATGTTTATTGGTCATGATTTCATCAATAATAAGAATTTATCATAAGTGGTGATGATTAATCTATAATATCACAAGATATATCAGTTACTAGGTTAAGATAGATTCTATATTTAATTTATAGGTAAATAATCACTTGTTTTGTAGATTCTTTGTGTAGATACCATATTTTTTACTTGTAAGACAATGAAATATTTATAGAAATGATTTCATATATACGATATTAAATGAAACGAGATTCTGAGGCTTAGTGTTCCCAGAATTGATATTATAAAAATATTAATTATATTTTATATTATGTGTAAACGAATAATTAATTAAAATGGTATAACTATTAATTAATATTTCATATGAAACCACAGATGATTCCAGAACATTATATTTACCCTTATCTCATTATTTAATAGGCCGACGTATGGTGTTCTTATAAAACTTTCCATAGGATGGTGTGTTTATTTAAATAAATAAATAATTTAATTTATTTAAATATAAAACCTAAACCCAATTCATCTATAAATATAACATTATAACAATTATTTTGGTATTTTCGTATAAATCCTTGGAGAATTGATTGGATTCCCTTCCATATATCATTGGAAAACCAGAGTCAGGTAACGACGGGATACTGCCTCAAGGAAGATCGAGATGCTGCGAATGCAAAAAATGCTCTTATTTATTAGAGAGAGTGTTCTTGATCAAATAATTATAAAAAAGTAAGTTTCATTAATTTTTTGAGTCTTCCATTATTGATTAAAATATTTGATCATGACCATACCATTCTTTGATATGCATCAATTATATGCAATTACATGTTCCATTATACTGATATTAAGTTGTTTACACATTTTTTTACACCCAAGATATCTCTGTATGTGTCACATGTCCCTAATTCTTCTATAATAATTGTTGAATTTTTTTCTTGATTCTGTTATCCATATAATTATTCAAATTAGTCATTATTGGACCACAAAGTCATGATCCGACATAACTGGGTGGGGCAGAGCCCGATTAGACTCCTAGATTCAAAATGGTTTCAAATACGATGAGGAGATCAATGATCTAGAAATTATTTGAGATTATTGATGAGATTTACATGAATGATTTTTCAACCTAGTTTCCAAATCATGGATTTTGTAAATTGGTGAAACGTTAAGGGAATGCAATGATCCAATAGGTGAATTTGAAATCCATTTTCTTTTCAATAGATGGCCAAAATGGTTGTTGAATTATTTCAATATTATTTCGAGTGAACAATAGGCAAGAATCAATAAAATGGAGGCAGATATGAAATTCCAAATAATATTTGGAAATTTTTTTGAATAACCCAACATCACACTATGTATTCTAAATAACACATGCAGTTTATTTCCCGTTTGTTGTACTGCTAGGTTTTTGAGAATGTCCATCATGACATGCCATGTGGCTAGTCCACATACTATGTATCCCTCCAAAATATCACATGTTATGTGGTGGATCACATGGGTATAATCTCCTAAACAAGTATATCGTCAGGTACAATATGTGCACATATGTACACAAACACGTGCAGATTTACATGGACACAACAATGAACAAGAGAAAGACCCTGGTTGGATGAGGCATTACATGAAGTAAACCTATACACTGTGTAGGTTTATATGAGAGTTAATCCCTATATAGGTTGGGACACATCCAAAAATATTAGTGGGACCACACACTATGTGGGTCCCCTTACACGTTGTGTACCCCTTGTTTCCATTTAATGAAAATGCAACCTCTCACATCTCCTTTGTTTGGAATCTTATTTTGGCCCACAAGTAGCATATCCAGAGTGATTCTACACATAGAATGCAATGTTGGGATCTATAGTGGATTTTCAGAAATTAATAGAGATGTTATGAGTGTGATACTTCTTCAGGTGAAACTAGATGAGGACATTGATCAAACATGATGACTAGAAACAAGAGTGGAAACCTACTGCTGGGTAGCGAATGGTTCATCTACCAATCAACAGAGTGTAACTCTCATAAGCGGCATGAAATGGGTCCTCTATAAACTTTTAGTCTGTAACCCTTCCAATAGGCGTTGTATGTGTCCTCTACCTAACCACTAGGTGGAAACATCTGTGGTATGAGGGTATAGGTCCTCGAATATTAGAGTGGTACCTCCTATAAGGATAGGGAATGGGTCCTCTACTAACGATTAGAGTGAAACCTTCTAACATTGTAGGGAAAAGGTCTTCTATCTTCTATTCCAGTGGAAAACTCCTACAGTAACAAGGTGGAATCCATCGACTACTGTAGTGAAACCCTCTAGTGGGATTTTACATGAGTCCTCTACTGATTAATTTAGTGACACTCTCTTTCTAGGATAGGCATGGGTCCTCCATTGAGCGACTGAGTTTAACCCTCCTATAATGTTAGGGTAGGGCTCCTCTGCTTACTGAGTGAAACCTTATTGTTTTACCATGTAATGGGTCCTCTATCTAGTTATTTTCCCCTAAATTTTACATTATAGTGGAAACATGTCTGTTGACATAGTTGTTTTCTATTGGTCAAATTCTTGAGATGTTGGGCATCTTTGATGGAATATTATTTCTTTTAGAATTCATTATTGGATGGGTCTTTTAGATGGATATCACCATTCTCTCTCATTTGGGATTATTTTTTTGAGAATATATATATATATATATATCCATGTCATTGTATATTTATACACTCATTATCTGCTCCCCTTTAGCTTTAACGGTGTCCTACTAGGTACGTATATAATCTCACATGTATGAGATTTTACCTCACATCTAGTGTCCTATTTAGATGATGGTCATTTTTGTGGTGATTACAGAAGAGCTTTGGGATACGTAGTTCATTTGACTATGTAAGGTGGTCAAAGATTTGATAACTGGAGCTGAGATATCTCAAAATTTATTCTACCTATTTTGGAAGGTGGGGACATCTTTCTAGTTGGACATGTATTACTCCTCATTAATTTTCTATTTATACTATCATATATTATGTATTACCTATAGGGTTTTCATGAATTTCTATAACTCAAGATATTTCATATTTTTATATTATTCGTATATAGGTATATTAGGAAAAATAAATTCTATACTAGATATTTTTTGGTGCTTTTCTTCATCCCACAGCCTATGGTGGACGGATTGGGGTATATAACGGCCAATTCATGTTAGTTCGTGTCATGAATGATATGTATTTGAGGTGATTTGATCCTTAAGATTGTTTTTGGAGTATCCCCCTTTTGAGGATTTGTGGGATTTATTGAAGAAGTTTCAATATTTCTCGAGTGCAGCTCTCAGGTTGGGGAACCTAAGGTTGGGGTGGAGTCCAACTTATCCATTCAATAGGATCTTGAATACATATTTTTTGACTCATCATACCATGAAATTGGTTTCATGGATGAATGGTATATGTATCATATCCAATTTAGTATTTTATTGTCCTTGTTGAGTCAAGTCCCCATTATATATATATGTTCTCATCTGATTATTGTACGTCTTGTTTAAATTTTCTGGATTCTGTCATCATGAAAACATCCTAGGTTACATATTCCATATCACATAAATGATTTTATGATCGATGAGGACTTAGTACATGGTCTATCCCATGAAATTATTCCTCTAGGTGGATATTAATCAGTTCCCCAACCATTAAAAAAACATAAAATACTAGTAGAGTAGGTTGAGGATGAACATATTATTAGCACACTATACTGGTTCTAGAATCAGAGGATGCCAATGTTTCGTGAAGATCCTGATCCCCAAGAGGTAGAGGGTAGGAGAGAGTCAGTTATCTATGTGTTCATGATAATTTGGAAACTGACTGATCAAGTTTTTTCATTGGCATCATGCCATTTCCATGAAGCATCTAGGTGAGTGTGGAGTCTGGTTACATGGAGGCATGATGAGTTGATATTATCAATGACCTACATCTAATAGATATTCTATGAGGAGTACTAAACCATCTGTTGGTCAGAGTAGTTTACTCAAGTGGGGATGGGTGAATTGAGTAACAATAAAAATTTCTATTGCAAAAAATATTATATTAAAAGAAATGGTTTTCCAAAAATTTAGATATAGCCTAGTTAATCATGGTTATATGGTTATAAGGCTTTGACTGTTTAGACAACTTATTATAAGATTGATTAATTCTCAACAATCTTAATATATATTTTTAATATTACTTTTGAAGATATCATACTAAGACAAATCAGTTATAACTTCTTTCCAAGACTAACTATCAAAGTTAAATTATAGTTTTCTAGATTATACAGTAAAGCAGTAAAACAGAGAGGACTAAATTTAAATAGCACAGCGGATATGAAACTAGTTGTTTAGTCTCAATCTGAGACCTAATCCACTCCACTTGGTGATCACCTTCCAATGAGTAGTTTATATAAATAATCTTTTATCCACACCCGGGATCAGGGTAAACAATATTGCACACACTGTCCATGTCACACAGGGACCTCTTCCACAATTTTTGTGGGTAAAAAAAATAATAACCAGGCCACAAAAGGACTTCTTCCATAGTTGTCATGGGTAAATAGAAATAGATATTTTGGTGTAAGGATTTATAAATCCATCAGTTTAGCAAATGAGTTAGTGTGTGTATGCAATATACAGATTATACACACTTCCCAAATGTAAGTAAAAGAATCATTGAAAAAGATTAGATATCAGTTTAGAATGTTCTAGTGATTTGAAGTGTAGCTCTGGACTCCTTTGATATAGCAGAAATGCTTCTAAGTCCTTCTCTACTTTTTGTCAAGAAAAACAGAGTGTCACTATTCATCTTGTCTACTCCACGAGATTTGACAATGTGAATAGGTTCTCTGGATTTTGGTGTACTTCGTATGTTCTTCAGCAGATTCGGATTGCATGTCTGTGGAAATTCAATATTTGAAATTCTTGCAAACGTGTTCTTTGTGGTCGTGCTTACACACTTGTTTTCTGTTCAGTATCACCCGCTATTGCTCCTGGGCACTCTCCAGTCTTTATCTTCAAATTCTTGAGACTTAGCCGACAGGTTTCATGTGTTTTGTACCTTGTACTTCGTAGTATGTTTACAAAGAAACATTAATTTTTTTAGTGCATTAAAAACATCATATATGACTATTAATAATTAAATTGAATGATGAAAATATAGTTTAAGAAATGGTTTCATAGATTGTTATGAAAACGGTGTCTCCTTCACAGTGTCTTGTTCACGGTGTCTGAACATTAAAGTTTATGGATCACGTTGTCTTGCTCTCAGTGTGTTGATTACGATGTATTTCTCATAGTGTTTTTCTTACGGTGTCTTTCTTGCAGTGTCTTGCTTACGATGTCTTTATCACGGTGTATGATCTTCACGGTGTCTTGCTCACGGTGTCTTATACTTAGGCAAATAACAGTATTCATAATTATACAATAATGTGTATGAATTGGATTCAGATTAACCATTATAAAGCATTAGAGAACTTGAAACATAAATTCACATGATTGGATATAATTTATAGGAGTTAACTAGGTTGAATTAGATTTGTGATTATTGTAGAAATTGGGGATAATTAATGAGACTTGTGATAATTAATGATATTTGTGATCATTAAAACATGATTAATACATGAGGAGTCGAACAATCTCCCCCATTTTGATGATCACAAATCATGCACTATTAATGTGTAAATTTTATGCAACTATAGAGAAATTAAAATATAGAAACTTTATGCAGAAACATCTCCCCCTTCTGGGATTATCAAAAAGATAAAATAAGAGTGGGAAAATAGCACACATTTCTTTAAGAGTAAATAGTTCAGTACAATAGAAAGAGAGATACAAAAATAATGAAATCCCTATCAAAAAATGAGTAAGA
The DNA here is from genome assembly GCA_963277665.1 of Viscum album. Classification (NCBI taxonomy): domain Eukaryota; kingdom Viridiplantae; phylum Streptophyta; class Magnoliopsida; order Santalales; family Viscaceae; genus Viscum; species Viscum album. The sequence goes on along the minus strand of OY728119.1, from coordinate 1,760,938,805 downwards.
ACCAGGCTTCTTCAAAGATTGGACTTCTCTTTGGATTTATCAGCAGCAGAAGAGGAAGCCATAGGGGCAGTGGAGGAGGTGGAAGAAGGTAGATATGTGGTTGAATGAGAGGGTAAATGGAGGCCTTCGAAGACTGAGGGAGCCAAGGTAAGAGTAGTAGAAGATCTAGGAACTTACTGGTCAATAATGACTGGCCTGATCTGACTGAAAGCTTGGCTAATAGATATGGTAGTTGAGGATAAGGTAGAGGTGAATGTAGGTAGTCGAGGTCTGAGAGGAGCAGCCACTAGAGCAACAATTGATGTACTCTAGACATCGAGATACGGTCGTAGATGTTTGATGAAGTCTGCCACAATTTATCCACCATATTGCATGGACTTTTGAAAGTAATCTTTGTTTTCCATGAACTTTTCCAATAATCTGGTAAACTCGGTTAGCTTCTGGACTTTGTTATTGAAGGCTTGGGTTACTGGAGGAATTCTCAGAATCTCTACAAGGTATTTAAAGTGAATGGTCATATCAGTATTGGATAAAATATGGTTGAAATAGATATCCACTTTATTAGAAATCTCCTACTGGGCATCATTGGAAATCATGGAATGAATTTTCACTAGATCAAGAACATGATCACTGTTCTAGATAACTCCAGTGAAAGAAGTCACATTGAAGCCACTTAAAGCTGTCTAAATATCTTCTTAGACTATAGATCTGATCAAATTATTGTCCAAGGATGGTGTAGAGGATTCACTAGTGGGATGAGAAGCTTTGAAGGCTGTGTATAGAGACTTGATCCGATTCATTTCCTTTTGAAGACAGCCAGTGTACACATCAGTGAGTTTATTGAGGTTCACCACAAGCTCTGTCATTTCTTTCAACAACTTTTTGTGCCTTTCTGCAATGTTTTCATTAAAGGATAACCGGAAAGGATGAATATGAGACACAAAATCTCGAGAAATTTGAGAGACATAAGGTTCTAGATGAGTAGCAACATGTTCGGATCTCGAATGTAGCTGTTTCTGCATATCTTCAACCATGCTTCTCATGGTTGTGACTTCAATACTCAGAAAATTATTTTCAACTCGAACTTCTGGAATTTCATGGAGCATTTTGGGTTGTATCTCCCAAATGATCTTCTCCAAAAGCAGTGAGTCATCTCTCTCACTCATATTTGTCATATCACGAGGTTGGGAGTTCATAATATTCTCAACTCCAGATAGAATAGTATCTCCAAAATCCTTCAAATCATCCTTACTGACAAAAGACAGTTGTTCAGGTAGAGGTTCAGGTGCGGGAGTTGGTAGAAGGGCAGGTTCTGGTTCTGTCTCTTTCTCAGAGGCAAAGTTAGAATCTGACTTCAATTGAAACAGTGAGGAGAGATCAATCCCAGTGGAATTAACATACTGATACTCACTCATATCATAAAATCTCGGGAATATGTACTGAGTTTCCACATGAATAGACTCATCCAGATGTGATGCTTCTTATGTCTCAAAATATTGGGTTTCCTCTCACTCAATAGATGTTTCCTTTTTAGGATTCATAGGCTCAATATATTGGTCTAAATTCATAGTTTCATCTCTAAGTTCCTCAATCATCTCATGTATAGCCAACTGAAAGGCTATCTCCATCCTCTCTTCAGCAGAGGGTGTTATCTCTGGAACAGGTTGTTCCCCTAGTAGTTCTTCCAGATTTTCTTCTTCTATAATTGGGAGTTCTTCAAGATTTGTTTCTTGCATAGAAGGGATCTCTTATACTACAGCCTTTTCCATGGATTGTTTCTCAGATTCTGTGACAACTATTTCTCTTTCAGCCTCGGGTTAGATTTCCAAATTGACATCATATCTAGGGATATGAACTTCTTCTTCAAGAACAATAGGAGGAATAATAGTACTTTACTCCCCAACAACAACTTCTTCTCTATAAGGTACTACATATTATTCTTCCTTTTCTTTTGAATACACAGCATGTTCATCTGGTTCAAAACCAGGATAAAAAATTCCCTTCGGCCTTGATGGATTATCCACAAGATTGAACTTCTCATAAATATTGTCATTGTCTTCCACCCACTACTTTTTCCATGGTCTCCAGTTTATTTTAATTCTTCTAATGATGTTTTTAGAGAGACAGTACTCACAGTCCATAAGTACTCCTTCATTGGGTCCAACTACTACTTTGGAAACAAGAATGGCTAAAATCATCAGAGAGTAGAAAAAAAGGTGTATTTGGATGTAACCGTGCTCAATTCACACATATGGTGAATGATGTAATTTCACAGGTTTATTTTTTATCCATTCTTCATAAGATGAATCATAAACACATATTGATACTTTAATACAGCAAAGTCACCTTTCCTTGGGCTAACCGGATTTTGAACTAAATTAAATAGAATCCTTGTTTCCCTATTCAGTTTTGCAGCTATGGCCATTCTCATGGTGCCATTCTCAGTTAGGTTTTTTAGAGCATCATTATGGTAAAAGAAATCAGTTGTAGGTGGGGGTTATCTCTGATAATCATCACAAATTCCTTCGGGAGGTATCCTAATCCATTTATCCCACAGCCTCGATGAGAAGGAGAATCTTTGGCCATTAATCCAGCTCCTCACAACATATCTTTCACCAGAGTCAAAAGAAAACTGTTCTTACTGGTAGAACTGAGAAACTAGACTTGGATAGATTGGTCTGTTTTCTATTGAGAACCATTCTAACCAACCTTATTCTCTTAACACATTCAAAACTAGAGATTTTCTAGACAAGAACCATTTAGGTAAAGTTTCTTTTTCAGGAACAACACATAGATTTACCAGGTTCAGATTCAACTGTCCTTCAGGTGTCATCTTGGATGCTATCTTCTTATTCTATGGGATGTGCTTCTCAGGTGTGGATGAATATTCTCACTTCAGTCTTGGCATCCGCTAAAGACAGATAGAGAGAGATAGAGATAGGGTTTCAAGGGTGAGAGGGTTTGAAACGAGTGATTAGAAGAAAGTCCAAGTGAAGAACGAAGTGCAACTCTTTGTTTTCTCATTTGGGAATGTCAAAGGTCACAAAATAAAACCTGAGATAGTAATGGAGGTGAAATAAAAATTACCACAATATGGATTTGACGAATATCATAAATAATTATCACGGTGAGACAGTAAAGGGTTGTTACAGTGAGACATTCATCAGTCGTCATGGTCTGACAGTAAATGATCATTACGGTGAGACAAAATGTGGTCATCACGGTGAGAAAGTAAATGATAGACCGTGAGTACAAAGTTCTAATGGAGAGACCATAAACATGAAAGATAGTAACTTAGAAACTGTAATCATGAAACAGTAAAGTAAACTATAGTAAAATATTGAACAATAAGACAAGTAAGATATCTATTTGAGATTTATCATGCCAATGTCATATATGATGTAGTCTAGTCTCTTAGAATTTAATGGTTTAGTGAATATATCAGAAAGTTGAAATTCAGTACAAATGAATTCCAAAGTAATATCACCTTTTTGATAATGATCTCTCAAAAAGTGATGTCTTACATCAATATGTTTTGTCCTAGAATGTGAAACAGGATTTTTTGAGATATTAATAGTACTTGTGTTGTCACAATTTATTGGTACATGTCTAAATTGATATCCATAATCTAGTAAGGTGTGTTTCATCCACAAATTTTTTTCACAACAACTGCCAATAGCTATGTATTCAGATTCTGCAGTAGATAATGAAACATAATTTTGTTTCTTACTACACCATGATACTAGTGACTTGCCTAAAAGGTGACATGTTTCATAGTCGCTCATTCTATCTAACTTACAGCCACCGAAGTCAGCATCAGAATAACTAACTAGTTAAAATGATTGTCCTTTAGGATAGAACAATCCTAGATTGGGTGTATTCTTGAGGTATTTGAAAATTATTTTTACAGCATTTAAATGAGATTCTTTAGATTTTTCTTGAAAATGATCACACATACACACACTAAACATAATTTCCGGACGGCTAGCAGTTAAGTAGAGTAAATGTCTAATCATTCCTCTATAAGTTGATTGATCAACAGATTTTTCATCTTCATCAATGTCCAACTTATAGGTGGTACTCATGGGAGTGTCACTACTTTTAGTGCTTTCCAATCCAAACCGTTTTTGAAGATATCTAGTGTATTTACATTGATTTCAAAAAATCCCATCATTATTTAGAAAGATTTGCTATCCACGAATGAAATTCATTTCACCCATTATGCCCATTTCAAATTCATCTTGCATCATTTTAGAAAAATCAATAAATAATGAATTCTTTGAAGATCCAAAAATAATATCATCTACATATATTTAAACCACTAAAACATTATTAGAAATTCATTTTATAATGAGGGTTGGATAAGATATTCCTTTTGTAAAACCTTTGGAAATAAGAAAAGTACCTTATTTGTATTACCAAGCTCTTGGGGTTTGTTTTAAACCATATAAAGCTTTTGATAGATTGAAATTATGATTGGGAAAATGAGTATTTGTAAATCCATGGGTTTGTTCAACAAAGACATCCTCATCTATATACACATTTAAGAATGCACTCTTGACATCCATTTGATATAGTTTGAAATTCAGATGTGCAGCATAAGCAAGTATGATTCTGATGGCTTCAAGTCTGGATATAGTGGAAAGGGTATCCTTATAGTTAATTCCTTCTTCTTGACTATAGCCTTGTGCAACTAATCTAGCCTTGTTCCTAACTATATTTCCAGCATCATCTACATTATTTCTAAACACCCATTTAGTGCCTATGATGAAAGTGTCCTTGGGTCTTTCAACAAGTTTCCAAACATTGTTTCTTTCAAATTGATTAAGTTCTTCTTGCATAGAAATTACCCAAAATTCATCATTGATGTCATCATCAATGTTTTTAGGTTCATGTTGTGACAAGAAGGCTTGATGTTCAGCCTAATTTCTAAGAGAAGCTCTTGATTGTGTTCCTTTCTCTAAGTCTCCTAAAACATCATCTAAGGGATGGTTTATAAGGGTTCCAACCTTTCATGAAAAATAGGGAGATGTGATTCCAGGTTCATCAACATATTCTGGTTCATTGTGAATCGATTGAAGGAAATTTCTAGAATTGGATGTTGTCACAGATTATTTCACAGTCGATTTTGAGGATTTTGAGTTGATGTTCAGATTTTATACATCATCCTCTATATTTTCTAGGATGGTTCTAGGCTCATGTGGATCTATCTCATCAAACATGATATGAACATATTCCTCTAAAAATTTAGTTCATTTATGGAATAATCTATAAGATTTACTTAATATTGAGTAACCCAGGAAAATTCCATCATCATTTTTGGATGAAAAATTTTCAAGATTATCCTTAGTGTTGAGAATAAAGAATTTGCAACAAAAAATTCTAAAGTAATTAACCTTAGTCTTTCTATTGTTCCCGAGTTCATATAGGGTCTTATTGAGAATTTCTCTAATCAGGACTGTACTGATTATATAGCATGATGTATTGACAGCATCAGCCCAAAAGTAAATAGGTAAGTCATATTCACTAAGAATTGTTCTAGAAATTTTTTGTAGAGTTCTATTTCTTCTTTCTACAATAACATTCTACTGAGGTGTTATAGGGGCAGAGAAATTTTTTCTATAACCATTTTGTGAGAAAAAGGATTCAAACTCTTGATTTTCAAACTCATAACCATGATCACTTCTTAAAGATTTAATTTTAAGGTAAGTAAGGTTTTCTACAGACTTGACATACTTAATAAAATAAGAGCAGGTTTCACTTTTGTGAGCCATGAAGAAGGTCCAAGTATATCTAGAAAAATCATTTACTATAACATAAACATAGTTCTTCCCGTTTAATCTAGAAACTCTAGATGGTCCAAACAAATCCATGTGAACCAATTCAAGAGGATGAGAAGTAGAAAAATCATTCATTGATTTGAAATCGATTTTGTGTTGTTTTCCCTTTTGACATGGATTACACACTTTGTCTTTTGGAAACTCAAGTTTGGGTAAGTCTTTAACTCGGCCTTTTCTATTTATCTTTATAAGGGTGTGAACATTACAGTTTCATAGTCTCCTATTCCAATGCCATGATTCATTATGAAATACACTTAAACATGAAGCATTTTTAGAGGCTAAGGAATCTAAATTAACTGAATAAATTTTCTCATTCCTTGATGCAGAAAATACTAATTAATCTTTAGAATTAATGACATTACAAGCATTATTTTGAAATTTAACATGATATCCATCATCACATAATTGTGAGATACTAAGTAAATTATATTTTAATCCATTAACAAACAATACTTTTGAAATTAAAATCGAATCAGAGTGACCAATCAGGTCTAAGCCAATGATCTTCCATTTGGAATTGTCACCAAATGTGACATTTCCTCCATCTACTATTATTAGATTAGTGAAGCATGAGTAGTCTAATGTCATGTGCCTTGAATTCCAACTATCCATGTACCATTGATTCTTGCAGGAGGTCTTTAAGCTTCTTTCCTATAACATGATCAATAAAAGACAGATTTTGGTACCCATACTTGTTTGGGTCCATTAATATTAGTAATAAGTGCTTTAAGAACCCATATTTGTCTCATAGGTTTCAAATAGGAATTAGGTAAAGTGTTTGAAAAATAAACTATATTTGGTTCACAGAAACTAGAAACAGTAGAGTATGTATCATGACTCGAGCTAGTTGAGTTGTTTGCTGAATTGGGAACACAACTATTTGTCCTAGACATGAAAATAAAATTCGTTTTACCAAGGTTTCTTTTACTAGGTTGATAAAAAATGCCAGTATTATATTTGGGGGAAATTTGTTTTCCTAGAATTTGTGTAAGGGTATTTTTCCCATTATTAAACTTTTCTAAGTCACTTTTTACTTTCTCATTAGACATTTTTAATTCATTGTTTTCTTTGAGCTGTTGAGCATTTTTATCCTTTTCAGTAGTAAGTTTACATTTAACATTTTCATTGAGTGCATGTTGTTTCTTCAATGATTTATATTTATCTTTTAATTCATTTCATGTCTCTTCAAGAATGTTACAGTATTAAAAAATTTCTTCATTAGTCATATTTTTAGAGTCACTTTCCTCTTCAGAATAGTACGAATTTTGTACAGAAGTTTTCAGTGGTACGTCAGATGTGTTTGGCATAAAACACATATTGGTTTTGTTTAACCTATTCATCATGTGATGTATCTGAGTCGCTTTATTATCCTCAGAGGCACTCCAAGTTGCTTTCATTTCCTTTTTGAACTTCTTTTCCTTATCCTCATAATTTTATTATACATAACCTTTGGAAAGTAAGCCTTTATATGTACATTGAATTTTCATTCATAGAATATAATTTCATCAGTTTTATCCATTCTTTTCCAGTCCTTTTTCTAGTTTCCTTTTATATCATACATTCCCTTGAAGTTAGGATTTCTGAAAATGTTCTTCTTTTTGTAAAATAGTTTGAATATTCTATCCAGTTGAGCCATCTCATAATCACTATCACGTGATGATTTTTCAGCAGTATAAATTTCTACAAGATCTTCCATTTTCCCTCTATCTTTGTGCTTTGAGAAGGTGGTCTTGAATGGTACAGATTTTCTCTTTGGTTCATCCTCCACTTCTTTGATGACATTCAGCTCTTCCTCATACATCATCAGTTTCGCAGTGAGTTCTCTTATAGGTTCCTTGCGTATGTCGCATGATTATCTAATAGACACAGATGTTCCCCTCTATCTTCCAGGTAGACATCTAAGGATTCTCATGATATGTTCTTTGGCAGTGACTTCTCTACCAAGAGAGATCATTGTGTTGAGAATCTAATTGAACATGAGATACCTGTCTGAAATATCCACACCAGGTTTCATCTTAAAATTAACATATTTTATAGTATATTTATTAAGTCTCATTTATTTTACACTAGATGTGCCTTCATGTTAGACCGACAAGGTATACCAAATTTCATTGGCAGTTGTACAGGCAGAAATCTTATTAAATTATTCATTTCCTAAGCTACAATATAGAGGATTCATGGATTTGCAATTGTTATTATAAGAATGTTTTGTTGGTTCATCCTATGTAATTCTATCAGTGACAGGGAGTTTGTATTCATCTATAATTGATGACCAAATTTCAAAGCTCTTACTCTCCAGATGCATTTTCATTTTAATTTTCCATTGAGCATAGTTGGTTCCATTAATGAATGGTGGTCTATTAGTTTCAGAACCTTCCAATATATTATTCCTACTAAAAAATTACATTAAAAGAGCTATAAATTTACAAGTAACAAAAATTTATAGATATTTAAGGTAAAACTACAACCACAGTTGGGAAAGAATACACAAAGTCTTAATTAAGTTCCCTCTGATACCAAATGTTGGTCGGAGTAGTTTACTCTAGAGGGAAGGGGTGAATTGAGTAACTATATAAATTTCTATTAGAAAAAACATTATTTTAAAAGTAATGGATTTCCCAAATTTTAGATACATCCCAGTTAATCAAAGTTATACTATTATAAGGGTTTGACTGTTTAAACAACTTCTTAGAAGATTGGTTAATTCTCAGTAATCTTAATGTGTATTATTAATATTACATTTGAAGTTATCCTACTAAGACAAATCAGTTATAACTTATTTACAAGACTATCTATCAAAGTGAAATTAAGGTTTTCTAGATTTTTCATTAAATCAGTAAAATAGAGGAGACTAAATTTAAAGACCACAACAGATATGAAACAAGTGGTTCAGTCTCAAGCCGAGACCTAATCCACTCACCATGGTGATCACCTGCCACCAAGCAGTTTATATAAATAAACATTGATCCACACCCTGGATCAGTGTAAACAACAGTACACAGACTGTCCAGGTCACGCAGGGACCTCTTCCACAATTTTTGTGGGTAAAAAAAAAATAACCAGGACACACAAGGGACTCTTCCACAGTTGTCATGGGTAAACATAAATAGAGAGTTTGGTGTAAGGATTTAGAAATACTTCAGTTTATTATATGAGTCAGTGTGTGTTTGGAATATACAGAGTATACACAATGATCAAAAGTATGTAAAAGAATAACTATGAAATAGTATATATGAGTTTAGAATTCTCTAGTTATTTGAAGTGCAGCTCTGGAATCCTTCAATTTAGCAAAAATGCTTCTGAGTCCTTCTCTGGTTTTTTTCATGAAAAAAAGAGTTTCATGATTCAGCTTGTGTTCTCCACAATCATTGAAAATGTGAAGATGATCATTGGAATCTAGTGTACTTCATATGTTCTTCAGTAGATTCATATTTCATTTATGTGTAAATGATATCTTTGAAAATATTGCAAAAGTGTTCTCCGTGGTCGTGCTTACACACTTGTTATCTATTCTATATCGCACGGTATTGCTCTTGGGAACTCTCCAATCTTTATATTTGAATGCCTGATATTTAGCCGACAGGTTCCATGTGTTTCATACCTCATACTTCGTACTATGTTTACAAAGAAACATTAATTATGTCAGTGCATTAAAAACATCAAGTTTGACTGTTAATAATTAAATTGAAAGACGAAAAAATAGTTTAAGAAACAGTGTCACAATATATTAAAAAAATGTGTCTCCTTCACAGTGTCTTAGTGTCACAGTCTGAGTGTCATGGTCTGAGTGTCACAGTGTCTTGTTCATGGTGTCTGGTCCCCACTGTGTCTTGCTCATGATGTATTTCGCATGGTGTCTTACTTATGGTGTCTTTCTCAAGGTGTCTTGCTTACGGAGTCATTATTATAGTGTCTTTCTTACAGTGTCTTTCTCAAGGTGTTTGATCTTCACGGTGTCTTGTTCACGTTGTCTTATACATAGGCAAATAACAGTATTTAGATTTAAACAATAATGTGTATGAAATGGATTGAGATTAACCATTATAAAGCATGAGGGATCATGAATCATAAATACACCTGATTGGATATAATTTATAGGAGTTAACTAGGTTGAATGAGATTTGTGATTATTAAAGAGATTTGGGATCATGAATGAGACTTGTGATAATTAATGAGATTTGTGATCATCAAAACATGATTAATACATGCGGAGTCAAAAACCATCCATTTTCAATCAATTTTGAAATAGGATATTCTAATTATTTATAATGGAGTGAAGAGAGTGTCTATGTATGCTTAGAGGTACAATTACCTTTCAAGGTAATCCATTGATATGATATTGGATGGCCACTATCTAGCATGAATGAGTGATAAGGGTATCATTTGAGATATATATGACAGTTTAGTGATCTTTTTCATTTCCACCCAGGCTGGAGTGTGGGAGTTTGTACTAGTTGTAGAAATATATCTTGTAAAAGGAATCTATGATGCCAGAGATGATAGTGGATTCGCAGGGGTGAGCCATTTGCAGCAGCTAGTAGGTGCCAGTTGATAGGATACTGGTGTTGGAGATTGTTCTAGGATCGAGATCAGGAATGTGGTAAAGGGAATATCATAGGACCAGGGAATCCCATATATGGGAGGTGCTATTCATGTGATGGGTGAGTTTATATGGGGAGTGATTACATGACTTGATGTGTTGAGGAGCACATGCTGATAGAGGAAAAACCATCATGACAGAGGAATCACATTGATCTATGTTCTCATAGTTAAGGGAAGGGTGGCCCTAAGGAGTTGGAGCTAACAGAAGAACATAAGCAGCATTGGGAGGAGGATCTTTGTGTGGTTGAAAATTTTATGGTATCCTTCCACCACCACCATCAGAAGGCCCACGTGATGACCAAAGAGATTGATGTTGGGGCTGTAGAAAACTGTAGAATATAGAGGTGTGTGAGCCAATAGAAAAATACATGATTATATGTACCATATATGTTTATTATAAACATTATTCAGAATTAGTATAAAAATCTGTGAGTCATTCACTTATCTCTTTAATTATTGTGTGAGATCTTGAGATTCCGATTGAGGCTTTTTTCCAAAGAACATTGTCTTTAGGATCCTATGGGTGATTCTTATTCTATATATTTTATCTTCTAGTATTACAACATATTTATTGATGTATATATGTTCTCGCGGGTCCTTTTGGTAATCATAATGGAACCCTATAATGTTATATTGGGTATAAATTAGATTTCCGGGGTCCAAGACTAGATTGAATATCACTATAGATGATTCAGATGCCATTACACAGATAAGATGATATTCTCCTTTTTGGGTGAGATATATCTTAGGTCTGGATGTGTGGGGTTTTTTGAGAAGATGGTTTCATCCCATCAACCATCAATTGGTGAGTGTATCCTTTGGTGAATTAGTCTCTTTATGCATCTAGATTCCTTTAGCCATGGATGAGTTTAGGAACATCATTCCTAAGGACGTTTCAAACTACCATTGAGATAGGTGATGAAATTTTGTATCAAAATGCATCATGAGTCAACTATGATATCTTATTTTGAATATCAAATGCCACCTTTCGAGCTTTGGAGACTGTGGTTGTAGTTGGAAGAACTTCGATAGAAGGGTTTTATCAGACCCAGTGTTTCTCCATGTGTAGATTTTGTTGTGTTGATGAAAAAGTATGATGAGAGGATATATCTTTATGTGGATTATAATTTCATGAACTAAGCCACGATAAAGAAAAAGTACCCCTTTTCAAGGATTGAAAACTTCTTTTAATTTTTGTGAGTCATGAGATAGTTCTCGAAGATTGATATTATGTTCTAATTCCACCAATTGATATTTTGTGAGGATGATATTCCGAAGATGGAATTATAATGTATATATAGACTCTATGAGTTATTTTTTATTATCAATGGTGTGATGAATTCCCCCACTGTGTTTATGGTGTTGATGTACCAGATCATCTATCTATACTTGATCTATTATGTAGTGGTATTCATAGACAATATTCTAATATACTCTGCATCTTAGGAGGAGAAAACAAAGCACATTAGTATGGACCTATATTTCCTTTTGTAGGACTTCCTTTATGGTAATCTCTCAAAGTGTCAATTCTAGATATACGAGGTTCACTTTTGGGGAAAGTCATTTCTGACCATGAAATAGATATGGACCTAGAAAGGATTGATGTAGTGATTTCGTGGGAGACACCGATGATTGTGTCAGAGGTTTCATGTTTTCCTATCTTGGTAGGGTACTACTGAAGTTTATTGGTACACTTATCCAACATTGCAGCCCCATTGAACAAGTGGATGTGGAAATGGTAACCATTTACATAGAATGAGCCGTGGAAATGAGTCTTTGAGGTGTTGAGGCTGAGGATAATGATTTACATTTTTTCAAGACAACCAGTGTAGGCCAGAGAGTATATAGTTTATTATAATACCTCATGATCTAGGATCTGCTGGGTGTTGATTCATATGAAATAATTTATCGCATATGGGTTGAGGTATTTGCGACCCCATGAGCGGAATTACGCAACTCGTGATCTTGATCCATCCATGAATTTATTTTCCTTGAGGATTTAGATAAATTATCTTCAGGTAGAGAGCTTTGTGTGTACTCATACCAACAGAATATCCTATTTATCATTACCCCAAAGGACATAATACTATGACAGAGGAGTTGGTTGTAGTTCTTGTATGACTATGACTTTGATATATACTATAATCCTGGTATGGTAAACATGGATGTATATTCCTATAACAATAAGTATTCATCTCATTTGTTATAGGAGGCATCTGAGTAGTTGGATTCCATTTAGCTCACCATTGTTGAGCATGAGGGTTTATCCTTGCTTTAGTAGATAGTGTTCACTCCTATTCTTCTAGACCGTGTGAGAGAGTCCCAGTTCAGATACATCAATTGTGTTGTGTTATATTACCATATATCCTCATAAAAATTTCCGTATGGATTTTTGATGAAGGGAATCATGTCATCCTTCTACATAGATGGATGGTGGTCCCAGTCATGATGCATGATGAGGTGACAAGGGAGTTTCACACTTATCATTTGGTCACACATCTTGATGTGTAGAATATGAATAAAGACCATTAATGATAGATTGGGTGGGCCAAAAATATATATAAAGTGGACGAGTTTTACTCTTGGTTCCTCACGTGTCAGTATGTGTGGGCTGAGCATTGGGATTGGGAAAGTTTTATGCATTCTCTTGAGACAACAGAGTGGAAATGAGACAACATATCCATTGAATTTTGGATTTGTATTATGAGGATATTGAGAGGAAATGAAACCATATGGGTAATAGCTGGCTGATTCGTTAAAAATGAACACTTACTTGCTTTTAGAGATCATATTTTGATTGATATATTGTGGTAGTTGTAAATAGAGGATATTTTTCTTCTTAATAAGGTGTCAAAAACTATATTGTATTGTCCTAACTCATGGGTCAAGTCATGGATGTGGATAGGCCTGTATGAGGCATTTGGGACCCATATAAGGATGAGTACATCCTTCCACCCCAGACATATGGCTATATTGAGTCCACTATCATGGTGTTGGATGATATGATGGTGGATTTCATGTTAAAATTCATCTAGATCTAGTAGTATCATCTTCCATTGGTAAAGTTCGCACACAATAATACCTATCACTCTATTATCGACATGGTACCTTTTTAGGTCCTGTATGGGAGACCCTAAAACCCACCATTGTGATGGTTAGATAATGATAAGGCGTTCATTATGGTTCATAGATAGTGCAGGTGATGAAAATGATGGTTTGAGTCTTTTATGAGTGGATGAGGCCAACCAAGAATATGATTAAATCTTATGTAGATCGATGTGGTAGGTCCCTGTAGTTCTATAAAGGAGAATATATTTTTATGAGTGTATCCATATGAAAAGGATTGTTGATATTTTTTCAGAAAGGAAATCAATATCCAAGGTTCATTGAAGAATTTTAGATATTTTAGATGGTTGGTGAGGTAGCTTACTGCCTCACCCTACCCCCTTAGTTGGAGCAGGTAGAAGAAATATTCCATGTGTCATAGCTTAGGAGATGCATGCATGATTCCACAAATGTTTTTCAGTGGTGTTAGTATGAAATTGAGGTTGGAACCACTTTTTTAGATATCCAAAAGGTGATCAAGGATCAGAAGTTGAAGACCAGGCATGGATGGACCACCCACTTGGTTCGTGTATAGTGGAAAAATTAGGGAATGGAAGAGAGATTCTAAGTGCAAAGAGAGTTAGATGAGCCCTCAATATATAGATATTTTTTTTCAAATTCTTTATTTTATGGATGAAAAACATGAAGGAGGGAATGATGTTGATACCTTTTTTACATCTAAGAATTTGAAATATTCCTAGATAAATTTTTGGAGCAATAAACTGAGACAACGTGTGATTCTGTGGTCCTGTGTGCCCAAAATTAGTTTTTTAAAAATATAAAATATATTTTATATTAAAAAAACATATTTTTTTAATGAAAATTGTTTAAATCCAAAAAAAAATTATTTTTATTCAAAAATTTGAATCCACGGTTGACTCTGGAACACATGGTTTACCCTAAACATGACTTAAAATGGGATGACATCACGTTCAGATAAAATCCATTGGGGGAAGGTGTGTTTAGTTAAATAAAAAAATAATTTTATTTATTTAATTAAATAAAATAGACTTCACTAAAATATAAATATACCATAAAGATTATCCTCCATGTTTAAGTACAGAAATCCTACGAGAATTGAGTGTATTTCCTTCCACCTATTGATAGAAAATCAGAATCAGATGATGATGAGACTCTATATAGAGTCATGTCATGATTCTATGAAAAACAAATTCCACTTATTTTTTGGTGGGAAATTTGTTCATTGAAGAATTATTATAATAATCTGTAGGAATCATCAATTTTTGGATTATTCCCTTATTGATTAATCTTTTCTAACATGATCTTATCATTCCATAATCTACATCAATTACAAGCCATTGCATGCACCCATTTATTATAGTTAGGTTTTTATTCATCTTTTCTCACACCAGATATCACATACTATGTTTATTTTCCTGGAAATCTCTTCCAATTTTTTTAATCTGTAGATATAATGTCATTCTCCAAATAATACTTCATGTTAGTCATCATTGTACCATGGGGTCACAATTTGGCAGTTCATGGTGAAAATGAGTCTTATTGAACCCCCATATTTGTGATTATTTCGTGTGAGATGAAGGGATTGTAGATATAAGATGGATTTTGGAAGATTTACAGGTGGAATTATAATGATTTGTTGATCCATGATCCAAATCATAGAGGGAAAAAGTGAGAAACATGCATGGGTCATATGGTAATCCCAAAAGTGAATTGGAAATCTATTTTCTAGCCAAACGACGACTCAAAATTGTTGTTGAAGTATTAACGTTCGATTTTTGGAGAGAAACAGGTGTCGAAGATGTGGTGGACAAGGAAATATAAATCTAGATTAAACTTGTAAAATCTATGAAATAACCAACTATACGCCATGTTGTTCCAAGAACAAACATCCTGTAGTCCCCTATTTTATTTATCAGTAGTGGTTTATGAAATATAAGGATGAAATGCCCAATGGAATGTCCACACATAGTGTACCCCTCTTGAAGATGAAAAACCATGTGGAAGATAACATGAGTAGGACCCCATGTAGGAGGACAAAGTAAGGCACACATAATGTACCTATGTATAAGGACACTGTTGGACATACACAAACACAACTAGAAGCGTGAACAAAACCCCAGTAGGCTAACCATGTCATACTACATGAGTTGAAAGGTGTTTAATTACATTTAAATGACCAGTTAGGGAAGTGGTTCCACAAACTTTGTGGGTCCCCATACATTTCATGTATATATTCTACCGATTAATGGAAAATTTAACAACTCATATCTCCTTCGTTTGGATGTGGATTTTGTCCCATGACTAGATAATCCTTTGTTTTTACATGTAAAATGTTATGTTGGTCTTAATAGTGTATTTTGAGACAAATTTTGGGATTTTATGAGTGTGATTATTCTTTAACTGATGCTCTTTGATACCAGTGATCAGGAAGGATCACCGGACACAAGAGTGGAACCCTATATCTGGGTAGGCAATGGTTCCTCTACATATCTATAGAGTGTAACCCTCATCCGAGGTCGGGTATGAGTCCTCTATATACTCTAAGAATAAAACCCTATTACTATAGAGGGCCTTAGTCCACTATATATCAATTATGTGGATCCCTCTTGTGTTATCAAGGTATGGTCCCTTGAGTATTAGAGTGGTACCCTACACCTTAGTTAGGTCATGGGTCCTCTACTAACAATAAGTGTGGAACCCTTTTTCTGGTTAGGGAATGGTTCTTATATCTACTTTTTAAGTGGAACCCTCCAATAGTATTAGGGAATGGGTTATTGACTATTATAATGACACCCTCTAGTTGGGCTAAGCATGAGCTCTATAACGATTACTTGAGTGGTACCCTCCTTCTGGGTATGGGTACTCTACTTACAAATTGGAACCCTATTATTGTATCAGGACATTGGTACTCTACTTAGATACTGATCCCCAAGACTATAGGGAATATTGGAGATGTTTTTATTGACTTTTCTATTTTTTATTTTGTAGATGCACAAGATGGTGGGTATTGTTTATGGACTCTTGGAACTATTAGCACACTTTTTTGTGGTCCATGAGATAGAGATACCCTTTCCCCCTCAATAAGGATTATTTTTTTTGTGAATATATATATATATATATATATATATATATATATCGATGGAATTGGATTTGATACTCTCTTTCTTTAGGCACTACTATCTACTCTCTATTCCTATCATGTCTCTCACTATTCCCCCATTAGCTTTTGAGGAATCCTACTATAAATGTATGTAATCACCCCATAGTGGGATTTTCCCACACTTGTCATGTCCTATATAGAGTATGGTCACATCAGTGAAAATTAAAAATGATATTAGGGATATATTGTGAATTTTTACAAATACATTGTTCTGGGCTTTGGATATATAGATGTAGGTTCTCTCATAATTTAATTTTCTATTTTAATAGGTTGGGTATTATTTCTGGTTGGGCATGTAGTTTTTACATATCATTTGTGTTTAAACTATTTTGAATCTTTTTATTCCCTATTGAGATTTCTTATATGGTTATTACTCTAGATGATGCACATTTTTCTTTTATTCCACTACACTTATGTATTAAGATGGTCAAGGGCGAATTTATAGGTACATTAGAAAATGGTGTCCCATAATAGTTATTAATTTTGGTGCTGGTATCTAGCCCCTATCCAGTAGACGTGGACTTGGGGTAGTTACATCTTAGGTCCCATTGGGTCATGTCATAACACTTTGAGAGTATGCAGGAAGAGATCATCCAACAGGAAGAGTAAATAAATCATATGTCGAAGGCTTAAAGATATCTATTCAAGTTAGATCTTTTAAAAAATAAATCTGGATCAAGAAAAAAGTTCATTAATGATGTAAAATGATTGAATAAAATTATTTTAAAGATAAATATTTATTTAAGAAGACTTTAGAAAAAATTATACATGAACATGAATAAATGTTGAAAAATTGAAATGATTTCACAAATTTGAAATTGGAAGTAAAAAACCAACAACCTCAAGGAACATGAATATTATTTAAATTAAAAAAATAAGTTACATGAATATGAGGTTTAAATTATGAAGAATATTTTTGAATATATGTTTATTATCATTTAATTTTAGAAAAGAACCTTCAATATGATAGGACTATATTAGTAAATCACGATTTTTAATCTTGAGAAGATTCATATCAAGTATTTAAAAAATAATGTGAATGTCTCTTATACTAAATAAATTTCATTGGATAATTATAAGTTTAAAATATCTCTAACATGTGAAAAAAATTTCATTACTTTGTTCAATGATCAGTCTCATGTATCCATGAAGAATGTGGTACTATCCATAACATTATTTAAAAATGTGTATAGTTTTATTTTTTTAAATATTGAAGGGTGAAAGAAATATCTTACATGTTTGAATGAAGAAAGGTGATATAAAACCTACCACCATAACTATAATTCATAGAAAAAGGAAAGTGGAAGTAGGTTCCCCTTGAAGAGACCAACATGTTATAAAGGCCCAAAAATATCAAAAAAGTGATATAAGAAGATCATGGTGTGTGGGGAAATATTTGTGTTGTAATAGATTTTGGAATCATGCATTTGATTGTAAGTATGATATTCTAAATTATAAATCACAAAGGAATCCCATGTTAAGGGCGAGTAAGCTAGATATGAATAATATCCATCCATTGGTAAATAAAAATCTATAAAATTGAAGAAGAATTGGAAATACTTAAAATATCTATGATGTATGAAACCATATTTCTCACAAGGATAGTATATTCTCATCATGACAAGTATCAAAATATGGTGTCAAAAGGAGACAAAAAATATGGTTAAGAAAGTATAAGACACCTTTCTAAGTAATTATAAAAATTCCATAAAGAACAATTCTTCCCATAACATATATATAATGAAAGGTGATAAATCATTGGATTTCAAATCAAATAATTTTAAGAATATTGAAAAATGTAGAAAACAAAATGAGAATAAAAGAGCCCATAAGAATCCAAATGGCCAACCCAAACCAATTTCTAAGGTACCTAATGATATTTTAATAACATGTACATAGGATTTGGAGAGATATATTAAAAAGGAATAAGTATAAGAAATTAATAGAGAAAAACAAAAAGAAAACTTTTCATGAAATAGTTTTTTGTGTGTGGTGAAACATGTATGGATAAACATGAAGAAAATTTTATACAATAATTAATAAAAAATATAAGTTGTTAAAGAATATGAATGTTAAACACGGAGATATTTGTTCTTTTAATACTCATGAAAATATTTATTTCACCCACAATGTAATTAAACTAGTGATAAGATACAAAAAAAACAATATAGAGTTAATTTTATGATATACATGGGTTATGTGGGAAGAAAACAGATAATCTTGCTTTAGAAACCTATCTCAACCTTACTGTTCAATTTAGTGAAACATGGATAAAAACCCATATCCCCTTTACCTCTATTTTGTTGAATTTTCTAATTCAAATATTGGAAATAGAGGTGAAGAATATTCTCAGGGAAAACCTATGTATGAGGAATGAATTTTAACATTTTATATCCATTATAAGGATGTTCTCATACTAGAATGTTTCTATTGTTTTTTTATTGTAAAAATATTAAGTGGATTATATTGAATGAAGTGAAATTTGTTTTTATCATCACATGATAGTTAAATGAAAAAAGATAGCATCCTAATGTGATATTAAAATTTGAAATCCAAAATAATATATTAAAAAAGGATCCTCTTTGGAGAAGTTATATAATTTTCAATGGTTTTTATAACCACATAAGAAAGACCCATTTTAGTGAATTATTTTCATAATGTTAATAAAGAATGTTTATTAAATAAATTAGCATTATTATAAATATAATAGCATAGAAATTATAGCCTATTACATTATAGGATTTTTGGAGATGAAGTTTTTTGAGGTGATCATGATTCGTTTGGTGATGTTGTTGAGGAGAAGGGGTACCAATGCCTATATTTTATGGGTTATGGAATGGATCATAGAGGATGTTCTATAATGGGGTGGTTGTGGTTTATGATTGAATTCTATATGTGGTTGATGAGGTGTATCCTTCCTCGGTGTTAGTGATAACATGGGGGATTATATTCCATTGAGATATGAATATAGTGTGACCACTCTTGAGAGGTTATGGATACTGTGTGGAGACCCTAACAGTGGCTTAGTTTCAATGGGGTCAATTTTTAGTGGATTTTTCAATTTCAGCATAGCTAAACTATAATTCAAGGGGTACGACGTATCCATTTCCTATTGTTGGGGGTTTATAAAATAATTATTTTGGTTTCACTTTAGTCTTACTCATTATTTTATAAGATATACGGTGAAAAGAGAACCATGATTCTCAGAGGTTCCTCTGACTGGCCAGGCTGTACTATAGTGTTCAATGCTGCATTGTGGAACTCCCCATTTTTTGAAGGTCTAGGACATGGTTCAATAGGTTACACTGTGGTCCCTTATTTTTTATATTGGTTATAAATTTTTAATGACCATTAGAAATAAACGCTTCCAGAACATATCTATCACTTCATTGGAGACACAAGTACATCCCAAGGAGGACTTTTGACCAGATTTCACTACCTTCTGACATAATCCAGGAAAGATTGATCCTTAGTTGTTTTGGTGAATTCCCCCATTTTATTTTTACCTATTTTATGAAATATTCTTCCTATTTATTCATATAAACTGGAATATAATCATGGAATCATGTGTTTTTTGTGTGGTTTTGATAAATCTATGACCTAGTTTTTGTGTTCTGAGTTGGTATGGTGATGTTCATCTTTGTGGTGTTAGGTTGTGGCCTTACTCTTGTTTTAACCTATCATAGAGAATATGAAAGCATTTTATGTGGCAGAGGATTCTTATTTTCTCACATTGTGTATCATGTGGGATGTTTTATGCTCTTTTTTGCATTTTGGGATATGGTTTTCATCTATATTAATGAATATAATTAACTAATTTTATTGAAAATGACGTTGGAAAAATGATTTTCATTTTTTTATATTTTTGATATTGTGATATTGAGATTACACATGGATGTTGTACCACTATAAATTTAGGCTATTAAGAGCCTTTATTTATAATTTAAATATGTTGTTAATCCCTATATTTGTGATTATTTTGAAACCATCTTGAACAAATATTTAGTCTCGTATACTTGGAAAAAAATTAGTTTCATATGTATATATTGATTTTGTGAGGATTAGACTAAAATAAAGAAGTGGAATAATGAACAACCCCTTGATAAAAATTTATAAAGTTATGTGATGGAATGATATGTTTTGTGGTATATGAATATGGTAAGTGTGGTTTTGGTGTGTGGGAATGATGTATTGTGGTGTTGTGGTGTAGTGATGTATAAATGTTATGTGGGGAGGTTGGGATGTGAAATTTATTATAAGTGGATTTGGAATGTGGATATCAGTTTTGATGTGGACAATGAATGTGTTTCTGAAATGGTGGTGATGTGTGCGATTGTTTTCATGGGAAGATGGTTTTTTTCTTTTATGTTTTCTTTTTCTGATAGTTTCCTAGGTAGCATTGTAATTATATGATAATAATTAAATTGAAATGGAATGGGATGGTTTAGTTAATGGAATGGATTTGGATAATAATTAAATTAAAGGGGTATATTTTTTTAAAAAGGATAATGGTCAATTTGAAATTATGGGATGAATTAATTAAATAAATGGGAAAATTAATGTCCAGGAAATAATGAAATAAATTTTCTCTTTTAATTGTTATTAGTTGGTAATTGGAACATAGAATGTTTTTTTCTTTTAATGAGAAGGAGAAATGTGCCTTATGACTTATGCCATGTTATGTGTTGTTGTGAATTTATTGGTATAAAAAAATTCGATGTAGTGAGGATTTGTGGGAATAATTTATGTTGGATAGTTCTTTTTTGTGAACGCATTGTTTGTGATTTTTTACTAAGTCATTATTTATAAATTATATTTCCTTTTGATTTTTATATTCACCCCACCCATGTCGACAACTTTATGCTAATAACCAATTGTTTTGTGGGGGGGGGGGATTTTCCTATCATCATTATGGTGAGGATGCATAACTATCTATACATCCCCCTCACTCTCTCTTCAATGTGAAATTAAATATTAGGATATGTGATGGTCATATATTAAATGTGTACAATCTAGATGTGGTGTAATAGACCAGGTCTCTTCAATCAATTTGTATTATGATGATATTTGATGAGATGGATTATGGTGGTGGTAATCCATGGCGTGAGGATGGAACAAGGTTGATATCTTTATGACACCCTATTACCCTAGTTATGATATGATATGTTGTGTGATATCCCATATGTCTTTAAGCAAGATGTGAAGTGTTGGGATGAAAAGGTTTCTATTGGTGGGATGTGATTTCATGGCCTATGTGTATGTGGGATGGATGATATGTGGTGTGATGTGTTATTACATGGAAGTGGTGGGAGGAAAATGACATATAATGTTTGTGTCTGAGATAATAAAATTAGTTTGAAATTATTGTGGGGAACCATTTAGTAATATGCATTATATTAACTCAATATAAATTTTGGTGTTATTTGGGGATTGTTTCCTGAAAAACATAGATGTTTTTTAAATGCCAGATTGTGTGTGATTGAGTGTCGCTACACAATCCTTTTACTCAAGTTTACCATTTTTTCTCTAACAAAAACTCCCAACGGATACCACATCCTTAATGAGGCACATGATCAGTTTCTAAATAGAGGGTTTCCATTAGGATTTTAAATACAATAACAACTACAAAATAACATTAGTTGAGAGGATTAGAGGTAGGTGTTATCACACACTTCTGTGGGTAATTATTTCCTTCTACAATTATCTCTTATAGATTTCAAATATTCAAATGAATCCTTCACCAGTCCCAATATGGTATTGGTTAAACATGTTCCAATGAATTGAATAAAACCATGTATAAATGAGAACCAATTATTTTATCAATGATTCTCTATTATTATATTCTCTATATGTGGGGATCTAGATTATATCAATGGTTAGGAACTCTAGATTTTATCACCGTGTAGGGATGCATTTGGTGTTTTGGATATTGTATTGAACCTCCCCAAGGAATCCTATGTATCTTTTTGAGAAAAGGGGAAAAAACACACAAGGTTCATTTGACATAGTTTAATGTCATAGATAAGACAACATGGATAATATTTACTTCATAAAACAAAGACGATTGAGAGGGAATTTTAATATTTAGTATCAGGATCCTGCCATGGTGTGTCAACTTACATATCCTATGAAAAAGGAATCAGATTCCACATCATTCATGTCATGGGCATCATCATTATAAATGTTTTTAAATCAGAATACATGGGTTAGACTTATACATGTTAGGCTTCTGCAAACTACCTTATCAAGAGTATAGATCATTAAGTGATGATGAGATGTAATCGATATTACATCCCAAAATGGGCCCACATAGGGAATTCACAACTTGATATTAGTACAATAATCCCTAGTATCTATGTCAACATGAGACATGACACGTTTTAGAAACAAAATGAAATTGAATATTAGACACATATCATGAGTTAAAATATCTACATGTCATACACATCAAGGTTTACCATATAGTGGTATGATTTCCAGTCTTATAGAGAATATGGTGTGGATATTGGGACATAGGAGGTTGTCTTATATATCATGTTTATAATAAAAATCATAGTCCTCATAGTTTTTTTCATCCGTAAATAACTGTTGACGCTCCTTTCATCACAGAATCTAAAGATCGGAAATGGGGAATATCTAAGAAAAAAGTGATTCATCCTTTGAAGAAACATCAATAATCGTCAAAGGGATGAACATGGTGAACATTGCCCTTAGGTCGCGCAAGTTCCCTCATGGTCACGCAAGTACACTTGCGCGCCGCCTAGTGGTCGTGAAAGTACTTGCACGACGCCTTATGGTCGTGCAAGTGACTTGCGCGACCTAAGTGATAACCGCCCGGTAACCGCCCAGGGTCTTCTTTTGCCTATAAATAGACCCTGTGGGCCCCCATTCGAGAGGATCTTTTTCCAGAAACTCGGATTGAAGCTCCTGAAGCCCAAGTCTCTTCTCAAAGCTTCTGGAACACTTCTAAGGTAATTTCTTACCTAGAACGGAAGATCTAAAGAGAAGAAGGAAGGCCTAAGTGTTGGAACTGGTCAGACTTGCGCGCCGCCTTATTCCTTCAATAGAATTTGCGCATCCCTAATCTGGAAGAACCTCAAGAGGATTCTAAAGTGATTAAAAAGGAGTCGCTCAAGAATTCTAAAACTGGTTGAAAATCGTGCAAGTACCCCACATGTCACGCAGGTATACTTGCGCGACCAATACTTGCGCGCCCGTGGAATACTTGTGTGCCTTTCAAGACATGCGCGCCCCTACATTTTGGGTGCCCATCTTTCCCATTTTACCCCTCTTAAGCCATTAAACCTTTTCTTTTCAAGATTCAGTCTTCAAGACACTCTTCAAATCCATTTATGGCATGATTTCTTGATTCGACTTCCTTATCTGAAAGGAATTCTGAGGAATATCTCTCAAAACCTAGTGATTTAAATATCCTTATGTCACCAAAGATTGCGAGGTTGTTCATTCAACCTCATCCTTTAAGATGAGAGAATCCTGAACCTAGGTCTCCTTTTTTAGGAATAATCCCCAGTTATAAATCCTTTAAGATGGGCATCATTCTTTAGGAGTAAGCCCCAAATTCTTAAAGTTCCCAAACTTTGGGATCCACCTCAGGAGTAAACCCCAAAACATAATTCCTTAACTTGGGAATCCTCCTTAGGAGTAAGCCCTAATCACAGTCCTTTAATATGGGCATCCTTCTTAGGAGTAAGCCCCAACCTCAAATATGGGCATCCTCTTCAGGAGTAAGCCCCAAACCTTAATCCCTAACCTGGGTCTCCTTTTCAGGAATAAGACTCAGTCATAATCTTGGGATTCCTTTTCAGGAGTAAGCACCAAGTCCCCTAACCTGGGCCTCCTTTTTAGGAGTAAGTCCCAGTCATAATCTTGGGTTTCCTTTTCAGGAGTAAAACCCAATCATAAGTCCCCTCCTAACATGGGCATCCTCCTTAGGAGTAAGCCCCAAGATTAGAGTATTCAAATCATCCATAAAGAACATATACCTTTGTGGACCCTGTTCCTGGATTTTCTCCCAAAAAGTAAATCCTAAACCTTCATCTATCTGGGCAGTCACACATACATAAGCCCCAAACAAATTATTATGGTTGCATATTTAATGGCACAATTGTCTAATTTTTACCAATACCTATTGTTTCTCACACCGAGCATGACTCACGTGACCTTAGAGTGTAAAAGTAATTATGACATTCTTCTTTGAGCCATCAATCATAAACATCATACTCCATTACTCGAACTAAGTGGGTTCTGATTCCTTTTACAAAACAAAGGATACGTAGGTAGCCCATTTTTGGGTTCGATCCCAACTTTGAAATAATCCATATCCTTCTGAATGATGATAAACTTCAAGTGCCCCACTGAGTGTCTTTAAAACCATCCTGGTCATCATAATGACCAAGAGACTTTTATATAAATGTTTTGAAGGATACCATTGACCAAGAATCTCTAAACAGATATAGATGATTCTCTATTGATGAAGAACATCGAATACATATAAAAGATTCTCTAAATTTCTTGCATATTTAATCATTGATTATTAAAACTAATGGAAAGCACATTTTATACTTGGTAATGTAATAAGGATTCACGAACATAACTTAAATATATAAAGAGAGTCCTGGAGTAGACAATAATTCCCCTCAAAAAGGTGTGATGAGTCCGACCTCCCATCCTCTCGACCAATGAAAATTCCTAAGCCTCATCAGTCCACAAGATAATGAGTTCCTACCTTGGGAAAGTAGGTCCAAACGGATGTGGAATCATTGGATGTTTCCGGTTCTACGAACGAACCCGCTAGAAACCGATCGGAACGTTTGAATCTCAAATCAACGAGGTCATCCCCGAAATCCATGAGGAAACAAAAATGGTGAACCCGACTTGAATACTTAACCAAGTTAAAGTGATGTTCTTCTTATTTGTTAGGCCCCTTGGGCCAACAAAGCATTCATTGACATGTGCTCATCCAAAAGATGCAGTGGCCGGATTCATCTTGATTATGTCTGTTATATGGAACATGCACTCTTTTCTCAAGATCTTCTGCAAAATGGCTTTCCTTAAATTCACCCCTGTGAATACTGCTACTGTGAACACCTCTACTGTGAGGTCTGCTGTTGTGAAAACCAATGCTGCTACTCCTGCTGGAACGTCGTCCGCTCTGAGGATGACATCACCAACTCAGCGTCTTCAACGCTGGGTTTCTAATGCACTGGTTAAGGAGTACCATCGCAACGGTACTATCCCAACTCTGGAGGCTGCTCATCAAGCCCTCCAAGTTAACAACTCTACCTGGTCGTCCGGACAATGGCGGCCAGCGATCAAGAAGCAGATGGTGCTGACTACCGTCTCCAACCGTTTTGGGTCGTTATCCCCGGAACGCAATTTCCATTCACTCCCTTACTCTGAGGAAGGGAATGAGCAGGTCCCGCAGGACCTTAATTCAAAAAGACAGGAGTCCTTCTCAAGGACTCCCATCAACAATCGCTACCAGACTCGTGTGGTAGTGCGCCCTCAACATGATGAGGGTACCGACTCCAGGTATTCACCTCAGTTTCCTCGAACCCGAGCAGACAAGATGAACCGCCAGAGACGGAATCTGGTGAACAATGGGCATGTTGTCATCCCTACCATCTCTGGAGAAGTCCACCAACCTAAATTGGTGGAAAAAAACGTGCATGAACAATCACCAGTCCGTTTTAATTCTGCTGTCCAGCAGACTCGTCTGGCAGCATCACGCCAATCCAACCAAGCAATCTCGGCGGAGTACTATAGGCAGGAACATACACCTGCTTATACATCACCAGTTAGTCAGCAGGCTCGTCTGACTACATATGATGGATCTCGTCAACCGTTTTTGGCGAAGTGTAATCAGCAGGCACATACACCTGCTCATACTAATCAATATTGCCAACAGTCTCGCTTGGTAGCGCACGGAGAAGTCAGTCGGAAAGCCCCGACGACAAACAGGAGGCAGACTCAACTCTCTGCCTCCACACTTGAGTACTGTCAGGATTCACTGACAGGAAAAGGAGGACAGGAGCAGGAACATACACCTACTCCAAGCCCGGAATGGACGTATATCCATGTTCTGGCGGCTGAAGTCACCAATCATATTTTGTCAATGGTGAAAGAGCAGAAGCAAATTCCTGCTCATATTCTGGATGCTTGCCAGGATATCATAACAGCTTCAGCATCATCTCAGGGACAGACACATAAATCTATCCCTAGCAGTGGAGTGACACATCAACGATTCACTCTGGAACAGACACACACATCTGTTCCAGTCCAAGAGGGTTATGGGGCATATGCCCACATATCAAACGGACAACCAAGTCAGGCAGATACACCTGATTTGAGTGGAGATCGTCAGCCTAACCTGACCATCTTTCCTGATCAGGCACATACAACTGCTCAGAGTAACCACTTTCATCAACAAGTGGTTTCTAAAGTGAGTAAGAAGGCATCTAAGAAAAAGATCCGCCCAGCACAGTCAGGAGATCAAAGGCCAATCTGCAACAAGGCCTTGCTCGATGCTGGAGTTCCTGAAGCCCTCAGACATTTATCTGTCAGAATTCAAGATTCTACTACCTCAGTTCCCAATTACGGGAACATTAATTATGAAGGTCTTCAACAGACACTTCCTCATGAAGGCTCGCTTCATGAAAGTTCGGTCAATCTTGATGTTTCCTCTTCAGATGAGAGCCACAGGAACCCTCTGTGTGGTCAGAAGACCAAGGAGCAAGATATTTCATCTTTTGCTGTAACCCATCATGACGGTCCTCCTCATGGTGATGAACTTCGCTGCGAAAGTCCTCTCCGCAGTAGTGATTCACGTTGTCTCAAAAATTCTTCAGAAGGAAAAGTAGTGACGAGAAAGCCCTCCTATCTCGAGGCACTTGCAAACGTAAAACCAGTCATGTCTGATGCTTTACTATCGGCAGGTGAAACTATTTCTCCATCAGAAGATAGCCTGGGGTTCAGGTTATTCTCCAAACCATCCCTGGGTCATTCATCTTCCAGCGTGAATAGTGATCTCTCTACCAATCTTGTTGAATCCGATGAAGCAACAAGGAAACACCAACTCTGGTCCAAACAGGTAGAAGAATCTTCATTTAATGATAAAGAGGAAATGCTGAACATGAGGAAAAAACTGGCAAAAGGTGAAGTACCAGTCATGTTTTGTCCTTTGGCTGACTCCCAGTATGACATTCCAAAGATGTTGACGGAAGATGGAATCCATGATATTCGTCTCAACATATGGAAGACTCTTTGTCAATTGAAGAAGAAAGTATTATCTTACGGTGATTATGAAAATCATCTTAAGATAATAGAAGGGCTACAACGTCAGATTGATTTGGCATCTCTACCAGTCTCTCAGTATCCGAAGGCTGAAAAGAAACAGAGAACCCTTCAACGTTCATGCCTTGACGCACTAAGAAAATTGTGTCAGTTAATTGCCAATGCTCCATCTGATGTTCATATCAGAGGATGGGGTGTTCATGGAGCACTACATTTCACAGTGCTTTCCAGTCAGCAAAGCCCGCCGAAAATGGTCTCATGCAATGTTATTGCCAATGGCCGGCCACAATCAATGGGCTTTGTTCATAATCAAAAGCTTGCTCAAGAACAGGCTTCAACTAGTTCCTCTCAAAATCATGTATATAGAGAACAAGTTGTTGAATTTCTCCTCAATCAAGAAGACGAGAATATTGCACAAGCCTCTCGTCTGGAGCAAACACGTCATCAAATGACAGAAGTTTCGGAAATCATCCAACGGTCTGTTGAACCAGGTGATAAAAGTGGATACAGGTTAATGCATCCAGCTAATTTCCGAACTAAGATTCGCAAGATCAAGAGAGATTTTAAGAAGATCTCAGACATAGCATGTCAAGAGACACCCCAGCTTGTCAGACTGGGGACTTCTCTAAACCAACCCTCAGAGTCAACAAATGGGATTCGAGGAGTTGAGCGGAAGCAGCAGGAACATCCCCAGTCCACTGGATTGGGGACTTTTTCAAATCCTCAATCCCTCCCTTAGAGAAAGTCAGTATTCTCTCGATTAGGGAATAAGCCTCAATAGGAACGAAGAGCCAAGCTATCAGGAGATTCTCTCTAAGTGACGGTTCTCCAAGATGTTCCTGAGGGATCAAGTCAACGGAATTCCATGTCTCATCATGGACATGGAAGAAGACAATATCACAGAAATGCTGATAGAAAGGATTCCATGCAATATGCATCCATTAATGTCATCAATTCCGTTGCTGCTGATTCACCAGATGAAGCTCAATCAGAGGGATCAGACGAAGAGGTTCCTGCTCAAGAAATTGCGCACACAGACCTAAATGAAGAAGGTGTGCGCACACGTAATCAAAGGATTACCCAAAATCTTGGTATTCCTTCAAGTAACCCACTTCCCCCTCTCCGAAAGGGATCCAATAAGGGGAAAGGAATGAATCATGTTACTTCTCACCCTTCCTCTGAAGGAGTTCAATCGCTCTCATTAGAGAAAAGGTTTGCACAACAGGAGGAAGAAATGAAAGAATTAAGAAGGTTGAATGCAGAACTACTTCAGAGTAGTCTTCTTCTTAAGAATGCTGAAGTCCGACAGCCGAAGGAATTTTTTGTAACTATTGAGATGGATCAGGAATATCCTCCTTTATCAGTACACCCTCAGAGGTCTAATCCTACGGGTCAAACGCAACAACGGTTGGCAGCACTACCATCAGTTGCAGCACCAACCACCACGTCTGTCCAAGCTCCATTCATTGCACCTACCCAAAACCAAGTTCAACCTGATGTTTCTCAAAAGTTAATAACTACTATTGAGTCATTAACAGCTCAGTTAGAAACTATGGAAGGGAAACGGGCGGAATATCAACCTGAAAAGAATGTTTACCCTGAATGGGTAGATTCAATTTCTCCTCCATCGAGTTTTGGAAACCCTGTTTTCCCTACTTTCAATGGATCATGCGACCCTGAACAACATTTTACACATTACGTGTCTTGTTGTGATCCTATGATGGGAACTCCAGAGTAGAAAGAAGCAGTGAAACTCAGATGCTTCGTGCGAACCATGCAAGGACCAGCTTTTGTCTGCTATAGAAGCTTGCAATCCCGGTCAGTCATCGGATGGGAGGATCTTCGTCAAAAATTCCTTCTTCAGTTTAGCTCAACTTTGCCAAAAATGACAGTTTTCGATCTTACAAACTGCAAGCAAAGGGAGAATGAAAGAGTCTCTGATTTCATTGCTTGTTGGAAGGGATTAACGTATTCCCTGAGTTTAGCACTCCCTCAGGAGAAACTGTTGCCAATCTGTGTGGAAAATTTGTGTGACGAATTACGCAAGCCATTGATCCCTGTGAAATACACAGGAGGGTTTCGAGACATTACTTCAATCGCTCAACAGATTGAAGATTCCCTTATACAGGCTACGGTTAAATATCGTATAATTCCATCAGCTCCAGGAAGGAGAATGGGTAAAGCGGAAACTACTATAGTTATGCTTAAACAAGCACCTGTACCTATTTCTACTTCAAAACCTTCATCTTCTCGAAGGGATCCACCTCCTGAACGCCAACAACAAAGGATGTTTCGTCCGAATGATCAAAGAGATCAATGACGAAAACAATTTGAGGATTTGAAGAGTAAAACATAATCTTTCCGGAGTGAGAAAGTTCCTGGTTACATTATTTCAGCTCTGGAAAATAATTTGGTTCAATTACCAGTACCCAAGAGGCCAAACAAGGAAGGAGATGAAGACCGTCCCAATTATTGTCCATTTCATCAAATGTTAGGGCATCCCATCCAGGAGTGTTTTGTCTTTAAAGACCTCCTGAAAAAGATGGTCGACTTGGGACAAGTCAAATTGAAGGGTTCTTCAGCTCATGTAGCATGTATTTCCGCTACAGATCTAGAGGAAGGAGGCGAGTGGCAGGAATTCAAAAGCAAAACTGCGAAAAAATATGATGATTGGATGGTCAGAAAGACAATCAATCGGACCCATTCCATTTTGCGAACACAATTGAAGAAGACAATTGTGTCTCCAACAAAAGCTGCAGTAAAGCCTCCATCAAAAGACAAATCCTCAAAAGGGAAGCGCAATTCAAAGAAGAAAGAGGAATACGAAGAAGATGAGTATGTATCAAAGCCTAAATTGTCTTTGACTCTGGAAGATTTCATGCCCTCTACTTTAAAGCCACGGGCACCGTCCCACCAAACGGCACAGCCTAAACAGGCTAACCAGGCAGAGTCTTTATCAGACGAAGAGTTAATCTTTGGTTCTGTTAATATAACTCAATTAACAGATCCATATTCCAGTCTTGATGATCCTGAATTCCCTGTATCAAATAAGGGAATCCGAGGAAGTTCTAGTGGTTCAGGATACAGGGGAACACGTGGATCTTTCCGAAGCCACTACTCTAATTTTACCCCTGCTAGCACTATATATGCAGCAGAAACTCGTGGTAGAG
The DNA here is from genome assembly GCA_963277665.1 of Viscum album. Classification (NCBI taxonomy): domain Eukaryota; kingdom Viridiplantae; phylum Streptophyta; class Magnoliopsida; order Santalales; family Viscaceae; genus Viscum; species Viscum album. Next base: position 1,760,907,633 of record OY728119.1, on the reverse strand, counting down.
CCCTTTAGTGATCTCAAAAAGAACAAGCAAGTTCTTCTTCCAATGGCCAACTCAGTTTTGTCACTGTTATTTTGGAAGACCTATTAAAGGTTCCATATTATTTATCTCAGCAAGTAAATGGATCTAATCAGTCTAATCTTCCAAAACCAAGGATGTTGCCAACTTCAATACAAGATGCATCAGCTTCCAAAGCATCTGCTTCCAAGGTACCTGCTAAACCGCATATTCCTATTGGGAAACGCAGACCTCTAGATCAAAAGTATGATATATTGAAATACTTGGCCCATGTACTAGCCAAGTTATCAATTTTGGATGCTTTGAATCTGTCAAAAGATCTTCGGGAAGCACTCATCGAAGCTTTGTCAAGTCCTCAGGAGTTTGAAGCTGAAATTGTTGTAGTTGAAATCTATCACATAGAGAATAATCCTGCAGAATGCCATGCAGTGATATCTTTTACTGATAAAGATGAAGATGATGTTGTGCATGGGCACATAAAACCTTTGTACTTATCTGGAAAAGTCAATGGTGTAGATGTTCGAAGAGCTTTCATTGACAATGGTTCAGGAGTCAACCTCATGCTCATTTGTAAACTTCGTCGATTGGGCCTCACGGAATCTGATTTATCTCCTTCTACCATGATGTTACAAGGATATGATAAAAATGAACAAGAACCACTGGGAGAAGTTACACTCAGAACTCAGTTTGGAGATCTTGTATCCAATTCGGATTTCATGATTGTTGATCAAGACTCAGCTTTCAATATCTTGCTTGGAAGACCCTGGCTGTATCAGCATGCAGATATTCCTTCATCATACCATCAATGTCTCAAATACTGTTTCGATGGTCAAGTTGGAACATTGTATGGTGATAAAGCCCCATTCAAGACATGTGAGTCTCAATACATTGAGGCGGAATTTTATCACATGAAGGGAATAGAAAAATCTACAATGAAGGAAATTACCAAAGTTAATTCTCCATATGGTTTGGAGAAAATTCCAATAAATCCATTTTCAAATGTGAGTAAAGATTATGTGTTACCTATTAGTCAAATTGACAAAATAGGCCCAAATCAAAATACTCTTATGGAAAGATCCATAATGTCAATTATGGCGATCGAGCCAGACAACATGGGAGAAATTGGTAACTTACCAAGCAGTGATGAAAGCATAAGTGGTGACGTTTTCATTTCGTCTGTTGAAGTCCAACAAGTATATACTTTTCTAATCAGGCTAGAAGAAGTTATAGCAACACCAGAGGTGAATAATGATGTCGATTCTCAATCCATCATCTCCACTTTATTTCCCAAAGATGACCCTTTATCATCAATAGGGTCGGAAATGGAAGCTTCTTCTTCAAAATGTGAAAATTTTGACATCTCTTATGATCATGAGAATTTAGTTTTTTCATCTAATTTGCAAGTAGAAACGGAAGAAATAACACATGATGAAGAGGAAGAGGAAGATCTTAGAGATGCTCCTCCAGCATTTGAAGAGGGTATCTCTACCACTGTGGATGAACTCAGAGAAGTAAATCTGGGTACATAGAAAGATCCACGCCCCACTTTAATTAGTGTGGCCATGACCCTTGAAGAGAAAGAGATGTATATTTCTTTTCTAAAGCAAAATAAAGATATTTTTGCGTGGAATTATACAGAAATGTCTGGGCTTGATCCTGATGTTGCTACTCATCATTTGGGTTTACCAAAAGAACATCGAGGTTTTAAACAAGCCGCGAGAAGAACACACCAAATCTATGCTTCCAAAATTGAAGCTGAAGTGGATAAGCTGATCAAAACCAACTTCGTCAGAGAAGTTCAATATCCCAAGTGGTTGGCTAATATTGTCCCTGTAAAGAAGAAGAATGGACAAATTAGGGTTTGCATCGATTTCAGAGATCTTAATCGGTATTGTCCTAAAGATGATTTCCCAGTTCCGATTACAGAACTCTTAATTGATGCGACAGCTGGCTATGAAGTACTTTCTTTCATGGATGGATATTCCGGATATAATCAGATCCGAATGGCCCCAGAAGATGAGGAATATACAGCCTTTAGAGCTCCTCAAGGTGTGTTTTGTTACCGGGTGATGCCCTTTGGTTTAAAGAATGCAGGTGCAACATATCAACGCGCCATGCATCGTATATTCAATCCTCTTTTAGGGAAGTTTGTTGAATGCTATGTAGATGATTTGTTGGTTAAATCCAATCAACATTCTAATCACTTGGCTGATTTGGAAGTCATATTGCACAAGCTTCGACAACATAATTTAAAGATGAACCCCTTAAAATGTGCTTTTGGGGTAACCTCAGGAAAATTCCTTGGCTTTGTTGTACGCCATCGTGGTATTGAAGTCGATCCTGAGAAGACCAAATCAATCCTCGGTATGTCACCTCCTCAGAATTTGAAATAATTAAGAGGACTTCAAGGACACTTAGCCTATATTCGGCATTTCATCGCCAATTTGGCAGGCAAAAGTTTACCCTTTACCAAATTATTGAAGAAAGGAGTCACTTACCAGTGGACTGAAGAATGTCAAGAAGCATTTGATGTTCTCATGAAATACCTCTTGAGTCCACCAGTACTCATGCCACCTGTTGAGGGTAGACCTCTTATCCTCTATGTGACAGATTTAGAGCGGTCATTGGGTGCCTTTCTCGCTCAAAAGAATGATGCTGGGAATGAAAATAGTCTCTACTATCTTAGTAGAACTATGCTTGAAGCAGAAACCCGGTATTCATGTATTGAAAAGTGCTGCCTAACATTAATCTTTGTTGTTCAGAAACTGAGACACTACCTGCAACATCGTGAGGTCCAATTGTTATCTCGTAATAATCCGCTCAAATTCATCCTTAGTCGTCCAATGATTACAGGACGTCTGGAAAGGTGGGCGGTTATTCTACAGCAGTTCGACATTCAGTATGTGTCTCAAAAGGCAATTAAGGGCCAAGCTCTGGCTGATTTCCTGGCTGAACATCCTTCAGTGGAAGACACATATTCAGATATCGAACTCCCTAATGAAGAAGTTTTCTCTATTCAAGGGATTCCTCAAACATGGGAAATGTATTTTGATTGTGCTTCTAGAAGTCCAACAGGGAAGAAAATGGAAAATCCTAAATTCAACAAAGTTGGTTTAGTAATTGTGCTCATTTCTCCAGATAAGGCAGTGTTACCTTATTCCTTTTTGTTGTGGGAAGGTGGTACCAATAATGAAGCTGAATACCAAGCTCTCATTACAGGCTTGGAGTTAGAACTTCATGCACAAGTGAATCACTTAAAGGTGAAAGGTGATTCAGACCTGGTAATCAAACAAGTCAATGGGGATTATGCCATCAGAAAAGAAGAGTTAATCCCTTTATATGATTACGTCAGAGAGTTAATTTCATAATTCCCTTCAGAACCGACAATTTCTTATGTCCCAGGATCACAAAATTCTCAAGCTAATGCACTGGCTAATATAGCCACAACTTTAGAATATCCAAATCGGGACGAGACAACCATCGGTATTGCCCACCGTCGTGCAATTTCACCTTATGTTCAAGTCAGAATAGAGGAAATTAATGAAATTAGTCCCATTCCTGAACCGTATGGTCATACTACAGGATGGATGTCACCTATCAGGGAATACCTTCAAAATGGAACACTTCCACCTGATAGAGACGAGAAAGAACAAATTCGGTGACGTGTGGTCAATTTTACTCTTTATGATAGCCCAAACTCCCTCGAGAAAATTCTCTACAAATGTGGTTCTGATGGAGTTCTCTTCAGATGTATTGATGGTGAAGAGACAATGGCTGTCATAAAAGAAGTGCATGCAGGAGTCTGTGGTGCCCACCAGTCTGGACATAGACTATCTGATCAAATTCGAAGGCTTGGATACTTTTGGCCTTCAATGATACAAGATTGTGTTAATTTTACAAAGAAGTGTCATTCATGCCAAGTATATTCCAACTTCATTCATAAACCTCCAGAGTTGCTTCATACAGCTAAATACTCATGGCCATTTTCCACATGGGGAATGGATGTGGTGGGACCTTACCCTTCCACTATGGACAAGCAGTTTAAGTACATTCTTACTGCTACTGTTTTCTTTTCCAAATGGGCAGAGGCAGTACCTCTCAAAGAAGTCAGTTCTAAATGCATTGTTAGCTTCATCAAGTCTAACATAATTACTAGATTTGGTGTCCCTCATACCATATTGAAGGAAAACGGGACCAACTTCTGTTCTTCTGAGGTAAAGAAATTGTATCAAGAATACAACATTAAGTCCAACCATTCATCTCGATATCATGCAGCGGCTAATGGCCAGATAGAAGCCTTCAACAAGACTCTATCAAATATACTGCAAAAGATGGTGGATAAAGATAAGAGGTCATGGCCTGATAAACTCTTTCATGCTTTATGGGCTTATCGGACTACCACTCGCAATGCAATGCGGTCAACTCCATATTCATTGGTATATGGAACAGAAGCAGTCTTTCCAATTGAAGTTCAATTTCCCTCACTCAGAATAGCCATTTGTGATCAGTTATCTACAGATGAGAAATCCCAAAAGCGGTTGAATGAATTGGAACAGTTAGATGAGAAAAGATTGTGCACTTTGCACCACTAGGAAATCTATCAGAATCGAAAAGCACGAGCTTTAAACAAAAAAGTTCGTCTTCGTTCATTCATTCAGGGAGAATTGGTATTGGTTCTCAGAGCACCAACGATACCAGGAAAGAAGCCTCCCAAGCTTGAACCAAAATGGGAAGGACCTTATTCAATACATAAGGTCTACTCTAATGGAGCGTATTCTCTAATCTCAATGGATGGAGAACACATCACGACTCCAACTAATGCCAGATTTCTGAAGAATTATTTTGTATAAACACAAAATATTGTTCCCAGATCCAAAACAATCACATTGGTTCATGATATTTTCCTACATGACACTAAACTGTATTATTTCCTATCTACATGACGTTAAACTGTACAGAAGTTCCTATATTTTGTCCGAGATGACATTAAACTATATTTTTTCCTAGCAACATGACATTAAAATGTGTGGCAATTTCAGTATCCAGCATGACATTAAACTGTGTAAGTTTCCTTATCGTCCAACATGACGTTAAACTGTCACATTGGTTACTATTATGTCCGAGATGACATTAAACTATATTTTTTCCGAGATGACATTAAACTATATTTTTGTCTGAGATGACATTAAACTATATTGTGTCCTAGCAACATGACATTAAACTGTGTGGCACTTTCATCGTCCAGCATGACGTTAAACTGTAAAAAGTCCCCAGAACTGATATCCTCATATTGGTTCACCTTAGTCCTAGCTACATGACTTTAAACTGTACAGCACCAGTTCTTCCTTGCTATATGACGTTAAACTATACAGCAATGGTCCAATATGACTTTAAACTGCAACTTCGTCCCACACGACATTAAACTGTGAAAAAGTTCCCTAAACCGTCCAGCGTGACCTTAAACTGCATCATCCCTGGTCCATGTATATGACCATAAACTATTTGAAAATCCCTTATGTCCAGCAAGACGTTAAACTGTGACGTCCTAACTACATGACGCTAAACTGTATAAAAGTCCCTCACGTACGGAAAGACGTTAGACTATATAATCATTAAAGGTCCAGCATGACATGAAACTGCACCATCCACGGTCCATGAATATGACCTTAAACTATTCGCACTTTCGTCCAACATGACATAAATGGTGTGTTATTTTGTCCTTACTGCATGACATTAAACTGCACAATCCCCCTTTCGTCCAATATTACGTTAAACTATATTGTCCCCATCATCCTAACTACATGATGCTAAACTGTACAGAAAGTCCTTGATATGTCCTACATGACTATAAACTGTTATTTTGTCCCTGCTACATGACACTAAACTGTGCAGCACCAATAGTCCTAACTGCAAGACTTTAAACTGCATAGTCCCTTTTTTATGTCCTACATGACATTAAACTGTGCATCGTTAAGGTTGTTATTACCTCTTGTTTCTCACACCGATTATGACTCACGTGATCTTAGAGCAAACATCAACCATAACACTTCCTTTGGGCCACTAACCATGTGTAAGTCCCAACAACATTTTTTATTAGATCATTGTCCCCAAGAACAACTTGATCATTAATTCATTCTTTAATTGAACTACACAGACTTTGATCCTTGCCCTCCAGGCTGGGTATGTAGGCAACCTCCCAGGGTTCAAGCCCAAAAACAATCTCTTCACATCCGTTCACCACCATCTCATATGATGTTGATTCGTGAAACCGCCCCTGGAATCAACATATTTACATTGATTCGCTTTCATCCTTGTTATATGATGTTAAACTATACAACACTTTTGTCCGGTACGACAATAAACTACAATATTCTTTGATTTCCTCATTTGAGAAGGAACCATTATTGACATTGATTTTTTTCAATCATGTTTCATTTCAAAAGACTATGTGCATACATGGTAATGCCTAAACTTTTTATCTTAGGTTAAACCATCATTGCACTAAAGTCCCCTTTCACCCTTCACATGTATGAACCAAATTTGTACAAAGGGTAGTTATAGAACTACGTGGGCTTGATTCCCATCCTTATGGGATTCGTAGGAACGTTCGAGTATCCCTCGAATCCAGCCCCAAGTCTTTTGGGCCTAACCCCAAATTTCACTTTCAGTCCCTTGGCTGAAAAGTCCTCATGAAAACACACATTGTGTATTCATTATTATGGTCCGAATTCTATGACCCTAAACTAAGATCACTCATATTATCATCCTGCACGACGTTAAACTGCATTTCAAGAACTACGTATGGCTTGATTCTCATTCTTATGAGATACGTAGTAAAGTCCAAAATTTCAATTCAGGACCCAGCCACAACATGATTATGGTTATCATTGACCTATGTATCTCTACATACATTGGAAAATACCCATATTTATGCGTTATAATCCTAACCTTAAATATTTTCATATCTTCATAACCCTTTTCACGACTTCTAGTCACAAAAATGTCAAACTTCTGAGAATTCTTTTGCCTGACTATGCAGCACGTTCCCATAGGTGGCCTTGCATAAACAGTCCACATAACAGACTTGTCAGCCGAAAGATACTATTTATTTGACCATGCAGCCAATGCCCTTAGGTGGCCCTGCATATTTCAACCCCATAACGGGTTTGTTAAATAATGGTAACTTCATTCTTGGGAAGAATGCCTCTTTTGTCCTTATTTGTCATAAACGACAGTATGTATGGATCCGCAAAAGAAAAATATCCATCCTTAACATATTTGTCCCATATCCTTTTTCATGATCTGAAAGTATTCAAGTCTATGGTTTATTCTTCTTCCCTATGTTTGGGTCAGACCTTCGTAGGAGTGATATTCATCCAGTTCTTCGATATTCTTGTTCGGAAATATCTTCTCCATTTTCAAGTACCTCTTTCCATACAACAAACTCTATACTTTAGAAAATTTGAATCTCCATAAACTTTCACTGGCTTTTAGCACTAAGAAAGTAAATTTCTGGGAGTTCTTTTGCCTGACTATGCAGCACGTGCCCATAGGTGGCCTTTCATAAACAGTCCACATAACAGACTTGTCAGCCGAATGATGCTATTTATTTGACCATGCAGCCAATGCCCATAGGTGGCCCTGCATATTTCAACCCCCTATCGGGTTTTGTTAAATAATAGTAACTTCATTCTTGGAAACTACTTCTTCTAATGCCTTTTAGCTCTTTTTCATATCATTCCTCAGATTCAAATATTCTTAAGCCATAGTTTAAATATTTTCTCTCATACTTGAGTATGGTAATTTGTTTTCAGATAAATTTTCAAGGAATTGAATCAATTTTAATGCATTTCGGTCAAAGCTATTTCGACCATAAACATTATCCCCTTTATTTCCGGCATGTATGACTTTAAACTGCCCACAAAAGACAAAGGAACTCTGAATAAAAGTCAAGTTCCAGCTCACTAAATATACATTTTTTGTATGATTTAAATAATATTGAGCAATTAAAAGGTTCAAAGTTTGTAGGATTATTTGTAATAATCCTAGTAAAAATCAAACTATGCTTACTAGGGCCATTGGCTTAAGTAAATTTGAAGCAGGTAGTGAAAGAATGCAAGTACAAATGATTGAAGACGAAAGTGTTTTTCATTGATACACAAGAGTTAGAAGGACATCCATAGACTGGAGTCTCTTCTCTTTTTCAAGAATTATAAGAGGCTTTCAACATAACACTTCATTTGATTTACGACATCCCGAGCTTCATTAGCAAACCACCTGGAATTCATTCATTCAACTCGATACAATAAGAGATGCAGTGATACCAGCTCTTCTTGGAACAATTTTAAAAGGATGTTCTTGAGTGCGGTTTGAGAAAATTTTCTGCTGATCAAACAGTGACTCTGTTTCTGTCCAAGATACTTGGAAGATGGATACATGGATTTGAGAATGGAGCATTGGAAGTAAATAGCCATTTGGAGAGAGTAATCTTTTCAGATATTTCTCTAATGCCATGTTTGTCTTCTCTCCACCAACTGGCAGTGGAAAACATTTCAGCCCATGGGTTTTCCATTTTCATATCTGCAAGGAAATGGCATGGAAGGAGAATTTGAAAGTTCACACCATTGTTGTTTCTCTTAATGCACAGCATAACTGAAATAAAGGAGTAGCAGCGCAACTGCATTTCAAGTGTATAGTTGTTTTCATTTGGAACATTGACTCCTTGCAAGTGACCATGACCACATAGAGACAGGTAGATGCTCTGTGGGAAATTAAGATGATATTTCTTCAAGTACTTAGCCAAATCTGGGAGAGTGCTATTACAGATATCATAGTAATCATGGCCAATGATGTTTATCATGTCATCAATCTGCTTGCTAGCCAGTTCATCAGCCGTTCCAATTCCCTTGGGAACCACTCAATCTTCACAAAAGATGAATAAACTAACTCTTAAATAGGTTTATTTTTTCATAAAATTTGTGAAAGAAATTTTAAAAAAAATGGCTAAGGCATTAAGTCATGCAAGTCTAAACAATGACGTGCAAGTATTCGTGTACCGCACTAGTTTTTTACGCGCAAGTATAAACCGCGCAAACCCTATTACCTTTACAGTAGCGCGACATCAAAGAAAACACTAGAAAAAACAGAGCAACTTGCGCGGCGAGGAATACTTGCGTGGCGAGAGCTCGAAGGTATGAAGTCCGGAAATCCGGATACTTGTACGGAGGTGAGGCCATGTATTTATAGGCTAGGAATCCTATCTGTGCGCCGTACCCAGAGCGCTTAAGGAATGCGCGACGCAAACTTGCGCGCCGCCCTCGGTGCACTGAAGACTTGTGCGCCCCACTTTTTCTTTGGATGGATTCGATTTCCTCAGAGTCAAATCCTCATTTCTCTCCGGATCCAACTATGAGGGGGGACTTTTGTTGACGCTCCTTTCGTCACAGAATCTAAAGATCGGAAAAGGGGAATATCTAAGCAAAAAGTGATTCATCCTTTGAAGAAACATAAAAAATCGACAAAGGGATGAACAATGAGAACATTGCCCATAGGTCACGCAAGTTCCCACATGTCGCGCAGGTATACTTGCGCGACCAATACTTGCGTGCCCACGGAAGACTTGCACGCCTTTCAAGACTTGCGCGCCCCTGCCTTTTTGGGTGCCCATCTTGCCCATTTTACCCCTGTTAAGCCATTACACCGTTTCTTTTCAAGATTCAGTCTTCCAGACACTCTTCAAAGCCATTTATGGCATGATTTCTTGATTCGACTTCCTTATCTGAAAGGAATTATGTGGAATATCTCTCAAAACCTAGTGATTTAAATATCCTTATGTCACCAAAGGTTGAGAGTGCGTTCATTCAACCTCATCCTTTAAGGTGAGAGAATCCTTAACCTGGGTCTCCTTTTTTAGGAATAATCCCCATTTATAAATCCTTTAAGATGGGCATCATTCTTTAGGAGTAAGCCCCAAATTCTTAAAGTTCCCAAACTTTGGGCATCCTCCTCAGGAGTAAACCCCAAAACATAATTCCTTAACTTGGGCATCCTCCTTAGGAGTAAGCCCCAATCACAATCCTTTAATATGGGCATCCTTCTTAGGAGTAAGCCCCAACCTGAAATATGGGAATCCTCCTCAGGAGTAAGCCCCAAACCTTAATCCCTAACCTGGGTCTCCTTTTCAGGAATAAGACTCAGTCATAATCTTGGGCTTCCTTTTCAGGAGTAAGCCCCAAGTCCCCTAACCTGGGCCTCCTTTTTAGGAGTAAGTCCCAGTCATAATCTTGGGTTTCCTTTTCAGGAGTAAAACCCAATCATAAGTCCCCTCATAACTTGGGCATCCTCCTTAGGAGTAAGCCCCAAGATTAGAGTATTCAAATCTCCATAAAGCACATATACCTTTATGAACCCTGTTCCTGGATTTTCTCCCAAAAAGTAAATCCTAAACCTTCATCTATCTGGGATGTCATACATACATAAGCCCCAAAAAAATTCTTATGATTTCATCATTCATGGCACAATTGTATAATTTTTACAAATACCTCTTTTTTCTCACACCGAGCATGAATCACGTGAGCTTAGAGTGTAAAAGTAATTATGAAATTCTTCTCTGAGCCATCAATCATAAACATCATACTCCATTACTCGAACTACGTGGGTTCTGATTCCATTTCCAAAACAAAGGATACGTAGGTAGCCCATTTTTGGGTTCGATCCCAACTTTGAAATAATCCATGTCCTGCTGAATGATGATAAACTTCAAGTGCCCCACTGAGTGGCTTTAAAACCATCCTGGTCATCATAATGACCAAGAGACTTTTATATAAATGTTTTGAGGGATACCATTGACCAATAATCTCTAAATAGATATAGATGATTCTCTATTGATGAAGAACCTCGAATACATATAAAAGATTCTCTAAATTTCTTGCATATTTAATCATTGATTGTTAAAACTAATGGAAAGCACAATTTATACATGGTAATGTAATAAGGATTCCCGAACATAACTTAAATCTATAAAGAGAGTCCCGGAGTAGACAATAATTCCCCTCAAAAAGGTGTGATGAGTCTGACCTCCCATCCTCTCGACCAATGCAAATTACTAAGCCTCATCAGTCCACAAGCTAATGAGCGCCTACCTTTGTAAAGTAGGTCCAAACGGATGTGGAATCATTGGATGTTTCTGGTTCTACGAACAAACCCACTAGAAACCGATCAGAATGTTTGAATCTCAAATCAACGAGGTCATCCCCGAAATCCGTGAGGAAACAATAACTGATGGGTTTAAGGTGATTGAGGATATGGTAAGAGATTAAAGTTAAGTGGATTCTCATGCATGAACCTGTTTATTATCTTCTAAATGGAGAAAAAGTTGTTATACTCATAAAAGAGTCTGGGTGTATAGAGATAGAGTATTTGGAATATGGAGGGAAATACTTCAACGTGTATTCCCAATGCACATATTCATTCTTCATCATATGATATAAAAATAAAAACATATTCATTAATTATCCTTATATGCATGAAGAGTGGTGATGACCATGAAATGTCTATCAAATATGTTTGGTACGACACATAGCTCCATTTGAGGGCATGGAATGAATTGGACAGTCTGAACACATAAACCAATCATATTATCGAAACTTCTTTAATAAAGAGGGTTCTCATTTAGAGGTTCTTGGGTGGGGGATCACCTGGTACATTCCTACATGTGTGTTTTGGAAATGGTTGACATGTATCAATGTGTCTTTCAAACATGGACAGCATGTTTGAGGGATACCAATTGAAAAGGATAGCATGTCTGAGGATTTCTGCTTAACATGTATGAAATGTACCTAGGTGTATTCCTAATATGGATGACACATCTGTGGGTGTACGTATGACAAGACTAACATGCCTGAGAGTGTTTTCATGACATGGTTGAAATTTCAGAGGGTGTCTTCCTGATAGGAATAACATGTCATAGGGCTACCACATGATAAGGATGACATTTTTGAGGGCTACAATAGGGAATGTTTTACATGCATGGGGTTCTTCATCTTATCTATTTTTACATTTATAATGGAATTCTTCTGATTGAATCTTTAGACCAATGAGGGGTCATGCGATCACCTGATTTTAAGGGAAACACATGATAGGGTAATGCATAAATTTATAGAATCACATGCATAAAAAAGAGATCATTTCTATGGTTTGTAGTTTCATGTTCAATGGTACAATTATGAGGACACATGAAAAATTGTTTTTCATGAAGGGAGGAGTTCAGGTCCATAGTTTCGTGTCCTGGACATACATACAAGGTTTTAACTGGAAATGAGAGTGTATCTTTGTGGGTTCAAGTACATATCTAGGACTCATTTCATGGTGTATTCACATGAAAAGGGAACCTCTATATGGATTTTTTCATGATTGGTCTGTGTGACCAAGGATTTTCATGACACGGGCATGTAGAGGAAACAAACTCCAAAAGGGTTTTCTAGTCAGCATCACGTGAAACAGATATGTATGTATAATAGATATGAATGCATAACATAATAGTGGGAACAAATGATGTTCAGGTCATAATGTAATCACATAATCTTAAGGGGACTACAAAATGGAGTGACATGATAGAATCTCATGATCATTTCACATGACATGGTTACATTATTACTTGGAGAAATTTGTAATCATTGTATCCCCATGCTCATCCACTTCCAGGGGTTTTCTTTATATGTTCATGCATCTCTTTCCACTCCCATTCATTCATTTCAAATACGAGAGTGGAGGTTTATATTGGAAAATGTTGCCAATGAGTTATCCAATATTTATATTAGAGTCTTCAAATGCACGGACTTGAGGTTATGGTTCAATTATATTTTAAGCTCTACATATCTCGTCATTGTTCATAATTATGTGATTTTGTGGTTGATATTTGAATTGTTTATTCATTGATTGATCAATAATTACTTGATACATTATTATAATGTTCATGGATGATCATGAAATAGCTCACTAGAGAACCATCGAGGTATTTTTGTGATCACATTGGGGGATTCATAGGATCATATGGCATTTCAATGGATATACCCATGAAAACCAGATAAAGAGTTCATGTGATGGAAAGCTATAAGTGATGGAAGGATCACATGAATTGGAGATACAATTCTTATCATGTGATGGAAGAGTGATGTCATCATGGATCATGTGATCTTTATTTCATATCATTTTGATCATTATAGTCAAGCTAGATTGATTCATGTGAAACACGGGTTTTTCCTCATATGATCAAGTGATGTCATAGTGTATGTCCACTATCCAGTCGAATGATCTATTATAGTGGATTCTCATGGTCACTTGATCAGATTCATGTGATGGATAATTGATCTTCCTGGGGGAGTATAAATATCATTAAGATACTACACGGTGTCATAGGGTAATTTAAAAAAAATATTTTAAGTCCAATAGTTAAATTCAATAGACCTATTAAACACATGATGGATTATTGATCCAGAAGTGTGGATTCACGAATCGTATGATCCATATTGCTTTTCATGAGGGCTGTATACAATTGAAAAAAGTGTTCCTGAAATGTCACTTGTGATAGTTGACATGTATTTTTTCAATAAAAATAATTATTCGATGACACATGATTTAATTATCCAGATAAATTAATGTGATCATGTATTATCCAGAAGAAATATACATCCTTTGAAAAATCCCATTCATTCAAAATATAGAATACATGCATGATTTCATAGTGGAATTAAAATAGCTTGATGATGGACCTTTGGAAAGGTAATAGGGGTATGGTCCTCCTCTTATTCAAACTTGGAAGAATACTGATGGAGTCTTTCTTCAACAAGTACAAGGATGTGAGCCTGGTAATGTGCCTTTAGAGTGTGTCAATAGAATTATTTGATAATAATGTGTTCCCGTATTGATTTTATTTACAAAATATTTTGATGGATACCAATTAGAATGGGGGTTTGAGACTATTTCATTTTCACCATTAGAGTGTTCCACTATATTTCATTGATTGGAATGTTAACATTTCCTAATGTGATATCTAAAAAATTCTGACAAACCATGATTAGAATGGATATATGGACTTGATCCTATGATAAATACTTTATAAGAATATTCAAATAATCGTCATAGATGAAAGAAAGATTATGAACTCATTCAAGAGTAGCCACATGTGAATGTTGATCATGGTGATATTATTTACTGGATGTTGGGATATAAATGTGGGCTTATCCATGTGTCATCGTCCGAATATACTAGTGGTACCACTCAGTCAGTACGAAAATTTATTGTAACTTAAAAGGAGTATATTTAGGTATATAGACCCACATGCTCACATATTTCAAGATATGATGGTTCACATATTTTATTAGAGTGAGGATGTATTCCCACTCTGTTAATCCTAATGACATCAAAAAATTATGATGGGATTTTTTAAAAGAGGCATGGATATGTACCCACACAATGATTCTCTCACTGATATAATAGGTCTCATTGTTTGAGAATTAAATGATATAGACTCACTCAGTTGTGGATAGTGGAATATGTCAATAGGAATTTATTGGTGGATGTTAGGATATAAACCCACTCCATCTGGTCTATAGTTCATAGCATCTTGTGATATATCCTTAGAGACAAATTTTAGTGTCTAGGGAGGTCAAAAGTTAAGAAATACTCACAATACAAGATTGAGGGATATCAATAGTTTTTTGGTAACTCTAATGAAGAAGATATGTCTCATAGATTGACAGGTCACATATTTAAACATCTTATGAATGGTAGGTGTTCCACGTTATATAATGTCTTGAGGATAAGACGTTGTCATGCAGCTTAACATCTTGTTAGTAGATTGTTAACGTGATGTTTAACACAATGAAGTTAGGATTTTGTTATGAATTTTAACATCATGTGACAAGCATATTGTTCTATTGTTTAATATCATGCGACTAGGAAATTATTTTTAGTTTAACTTCATGTGGATATGATTTTTTATTGATATTTAACATCATGTGAATTTTATGTTGTTGTGTAGTTTAACATCATACAAAAAGGATGATGTTGTTCAATATAACATCATATGAGTTGGACATTTTCATTCAGATTAAATTTATGTGACTATTATGTTTTTTTTATATTTTAATGTCAATCCATTAGAATGTATTCAAGTAGCGTAACATCATGTTACAAGGTCATTGTTGTTCCACAACCAATCAAGAAGAAGGATTTTATGATGTAACTCAAATTAATAGTATGCATGATGTAAGTGTTTCAAGATACTCTAACTCTATAAAGACTTAATTTACCTACATTATTAGAAAATTATTCAAGAAAACCCATCCTTCAATTGTATTCCTACTATTTTATAATAAGGACAATCATTTATTGGGTAATTCATGTCCGCCTCCCAGGTTCTTTTAGCATTTGGGGGCATGAGAAGATCATTTTCTACTGAACATGTGAAGTATATATCCAAATTCTGAGTCTTAAAGGAATCTAGATAATTTAGTCTATCATAGAGATGCATTCGTCTATCATTTAGAAATAGGTTTTCCATAATTTTCCATATAAATTATTTGTTCTATTCAGTGTGATCACATGAACAGAGTGAGGATTTTAGTGTTGGGGGTTCCAACAACCCCATCAACCTAATTCTAAAAATTTTCTTCAAAGGAAAAAAAATTCTCCATATTATTCGATAAACACTAGTGACGGGGGAAATGATTTTCATGCCTTGTCAAATCCACCTTATTTACTTTTTTCATTATTTAGAGTTCTATCAAATCATTCTCCGAGTCATTGTTAATATACATGTGGAAATGACTTGGATGGAAGCAATATACCATAACATATCATCAATTAAGAAATGGGTGACTATGTTGACTCCCCTATGTGTTATGTATTCCACCTTTTTCATGGGAACATTGTTTAATTTGAAGCCCAGTATAGGGAGCCCTAGTATTTATTGATTTGGGGGTAAGTGATGAATAATTTGACCCTTGGATGATAAATATTTATTCCAATAATTCTATGATCCAAATATTCATATAGTCCTTGTTGTAGTCACTCAAGATTGATAGTGTTTATATTGTACTTGATGAGGGGTTAGAAAATATGGAAAGGCCCTCATCCCTTTTGGATGGGGGTGTTAAACATTGGAAAAGTCCCCCATTCATGGGGGTGGATAAGGTGGAATAATGTCAAGATTATACCTAATGAGGGGTAGAAGAATATAAAAATACTGTCATCCCAATGGAATATGAAAAATTACAATATAAAGGCCCTCTGTTAAAAGGAAACAATACATCATTTTATTTTACATATCCCTAAATAATTCCAAAAATTATTTCCTATGGATATCCATTTACCTTTTGGAGTTGAGTGATTTTATCTTGTTTATAAATTTTCTATTCATCCGTACGGGGTTGGCTAGAATAATTTGTGATAATAGTATTTACTAAATCAATGATTGGGTGGGATGATAATGAAGATACTCTCAATATGGACCCTAGAGACAAAATCATCTATTTCCATTATCAGTATATTTTTATCAAAATTTCTCTATGACACACCAAAATGATATATAATACCTTTTTATATGTATGAATGAAAAATTGATCCATTTTTTCCAGTGTTGGGGGAAGACAATAGGCTAACATGTAATGAATCAGATAAATTTAGAAGGGTTTAATTATACTCATCAAAAGGGTTCTCATCCAGATCTGATGATAAATTCTCAAATTAGGTTTACATCATATTTAGGGAGAAATAGGTGTGATGTTACACCTTCTATGATGAAGTATCTTATTTGAGGGGTTGGTGCCTAATGTTGTGTTTTGTGGTATATTTCACATTTTACTTTTTTTGTGGTTTAGAGAACATGTTGAATTTGATCCGAGGGATAAAATGATAAAAATGTCCCCATAAATATAGAATATGGTTCTTCATATGATTTCAAAATTACTATGGATATCTATGATGAATTTAGAGGATGTTGTCTAGTGATTATCTGGGATTGAATCTAGTCCACTTTTGGGATAAATTGATGGGCCTCAAATATGTTATTAGTAATAGAGATATAGTTTTAGTCTTGAGTTTCACTATTTTCATTCTCTGGGTGGGATCTAATATTGGATTTCTCTTTTTGGGTTGTTCTGGTATGCATAGAATTCTCGATAACTCCCTATATAATTGTAGTCATATATCAATGATGATTACCATAATGGATAAAATCTTTCATAGATAGATCCTAAGATATTGAGTTGGTTTAGTAATTTTCTTCATCCACCTCCCCGAGATAGAGAAGGATCATATTGATGATCCATAGGATTAGGCGCCCAATGTGGTTGAATGTTGTAACAAGGGCCACCACCTCTTCTATGACCATTCATGAGAAATATAACTTATGGTGATTTACCCTTTATATAATTTTATAAGACAATCCAAAATCATGATGGAAACAGTATGGTGGAACTCCAAGACCTATACGTTAAACAACATGTATTGGAAGTATTTCATTCGTTAACATGTACATTGGGGCCTCCAGGACAAGTCATCCATAGAGAATAATTCACACAATCAGTGTGTTAGTTGGTTCTTCACAAAACCATTGGGGATTGTGTAGGTATTAATATTTTTCTCATATGATGTCAGAATTCATTAGCCCATGTTTTGTTTTGATTTGGATTATAAGGAACTGTTAATTCCCTAAAGCTGAAGCAAGACACCTTATTAGTGAATCATTGTATATAAGAGTACACTATCAATCAATTACATTCATATTTAAAGAGTAAATATGTGGCCCTTTTTAGGGGATACCTTTTAGAGTATTCATTTCAGGTTAACCAATTTGTTTGTTTAAAACATTCATAGAATAATGGCATGACATTAACTAAAAAATCAATCCTTTTATAATCATGATAGGGTTTATATAGTTATAGGAATCACATTGGGTACACAATTTTTGTTCATAAAACACACTATAATTTTTTATGATGCCAGGTTTTGTGTGATTGAATGTCGTTTGACAATTTTAATTTTCAAAATTTCCTTTTTCCTTATATAAAAAAATCTCATTGGTTCCTATATTATTAACGAGGCATCATGAAACTTTCCAAATGAATGTAGTCATTTGTAGTTTCAAACCCAATGATGCATAGGAAATAAAATTGGTTGAGATAATTGGAGTTAGTGCAGAAAAAAAAAATTGGGGAATTATTTCGTACTCTGAGACTCTCTTATTGCTTTATGATATGTTCATGAATCCTTCGCAATCCCAAATATAGGATTGGTCACCCCAATTCAAATGAATTGATCAAAACCATGTGATGATGAGAAGAACATTGCGCATCATACATTATTTGTTATTATCATTTATATATGTCAGGATACAGTTTATAGACATGTTCAGGAACTCTAGTATTTGTCACTATCTAGGAGTTTTGTGTTTTAGATATGGGATTAGACCTTTAAGATGAATCCAAAACATCCCTCAAGAAGTGGAATCAAAACATACCCAATTTTTTTATTCAATTTTTGGTTGTATGAGAAGAATAATATTTTTAGTATTACATCATACATAAAGGATTTATGTTACAACAATTGAATATTTAGTATCGGGCTAGAGGCTTGTTGAGTTATCTTTCATATCCTGTAATTAAAGGAATCATAGTGGGAATAGTTTTTGTTATGTACATTTTCATCATAAAATTAATGAAAAAGGCCGTCAATGGGTCTTATTCATATACAGAATACCTAGAATACCTCATTGGGATAATTCACTTTGAGTGAAGATAAATGTAATTGGGATTATATACTAAAGAAGGTCCCGCACTGGGGGAATTAATGGAATTCTATTCACTCAATATTCACCTGTCTCTAGTCTCATATGAGTCATGCTCAGTGTAATGTATAAAAGATAGTGGATTATTAGACACATCACATGATATAAAATTTTTATGGGGATTACAAATTATAGGTTCCCTTCAATTGGTATGATTAACATTGTCCTGGAAAATATTGTATGGAGCTCAAGCCTTGGGAGGTCAACCAATGTAACTCATTGCTTATAAAAATTTCTGCCATCATAGTTCCATTTGTCCCTAACCTAATCAAGGGTCTATTGTGCTTGAGGGAAGAGTCGGGTTCAACACATAAGAGGATGTTCATGCATGGACCTATTTCTCGTCTCCAGTTAGAGAATGAAGTTCGATATATTAATTGGTTAATTTGGGTCTTTTGAGATAGATTATTCAGAATAGTTAAGGGTGTACATAAAGGCTGTTTCCCATTCGACATATTCATTCATCATTCATTGATGGAATAAGATACACATATTCATTGTTTATAATTATGTGGATGAAGAGATAAGAAGACAACGAAAATGATGTTAAAATTATTTGGTATGACATAGAGTCTTATTTCAGGGAATGGCATGAATTGTGATAAATTAATGAAATACCCTAGACCGTTAGCAAATTTCCCCTTATAAAGGGGGTTCTCAGTTGAACATTTGTGGCCATGGGTTCATGTGGAACATGCCTATATGTGTGATAGAAATGGTTGAAATTTCCTGGGGTGACTTCCTGACATGGCTGACATGTTTGATGGAAGTATCCGAACATGGATGACATGTACGAGGGTCTCTACCTAATATTTCTCACATTTCCATAGGTGTATTTATAACATCACTAACATGAACGAGGGTGTCTATATGACAAGTATGACTCAACTGAGGGTGTCTACTTGACCTGGTGGACACATCAGAGGGTGGATTTTGACATTTTTGGCATCTCAAAGGGCTAATTCATAATAAATATGACATTTTTGATGGATTCCACATGACAAAGATGAAATTTATAGGAGTATTTACTTGATTAAATTTGACATGTCCAAGGGACATCACATGATGGCATTGAGATACTTGTGATGAGTCATGTAATTGCATTATGTTAAGGGATTCATGTTATAGGGAATTAAAAACATATCTATGACTTTGTGTCTAAGAAAGAGAATACAACCAATTGTTTTAGTTTCATTTCTATGGGTATCATGCTAAGGACGAAAAGAAATTAGTTTTTAATGACAGGTGGAGTTCATGTCCATTGATTTATGTCAAGGCCACTCATCATATTGTTTTATTAAAAATGATTATGAATATACATGGGTTAAAATGAATGTTTATGAAACATTTCAGAGGGTATTCAAATTATAATAGAACATTTCCACGATAATTCACATGTGTTTTTCACATGACTAAGGGTTTTCACTACATGGCTTATTAGGGGCATCAGAAGACCTGAGGGGTTTTCATGTTAGTGTCGCATGGAAAGAATATGTTCATGCATGCCTCTTTCATGCATCACGTATGATTAGTCACTAAAAATGGATAATATTAATTGTTAATATATTAATAATAATATGTTTCAAAGTTCATAAACATCAATTTTAGTCCAATTCAGAAATTGAACTTCATTTCCCATCATTGGGAAATTAATTCTTAAAATTTCATTTTCGACCCACTCAATATATTGCTTGTGAAAAATACATTGTTCAACATTTTAATTTTATATTTTCGTATATTATTCATATATTTATTTTTAACATTTTATCTTTTAGGTCCGATGTATTAATCCAAATGGAATATGGATATTTTTGACCTTGAATGCAGAAATTTGCTGGAAAAAGAATAATCGGCCTAAGGCCCATCAAACAATTTGTGGGGCCCACAAACCAAGCCCAATGAAGATCTAAATTTTACAGTATAAAGATAAAAATATGAGGGTCATTTTATTCAACTGTGGCCGGATCTAATTCTAAATATTTCATGATGATAAAGGGATCTGATGTTGAGATTTAAATGGTGGGCCCGACATTAAGGCACCTAAAGTCGTCCGACCATTTTGACAATAACATCCAAACTACTACGCCAAATTTCCTGAAATATTTAAATCTCATATAGGACATATGGACGAGGATATTTTTCTAATATGTCCCCTCAGTATTCGACCTCCTTCAATTCCAAATTTACATGTCAAAATGGTTGACGAATCTGGATGAAATTTTCGTGTCAACTTTGAAACGTCAAAATCCCTTAATATTATCACCCTTCTTTTGACTCTCTAAATTAATGGGGATGGAATTTATTATGGAGGGGGAATCTCTAAGGATCCTAATATGACTATATAAGGAGCTGGTGGTGATGGAAATTATCATCTAATATTTTCCTTTCGGTTGAAGTTTTTAATTTTTTTTTCATTGTAATTTCGCACTTTCGTTTTGTAATTTCATCATCAATATCCCTAATGTATGTTTTTCTTTAACGTTAAATATATTAATAAAATTTGTTCTTCTTCTTCACATTTTATTTTCCTTTTCTTCACATGATGATACCATTTAATCATGGTGTGAATTTATTCACACCAATACTTGTAATTTTCTCACACAATGGTGGAGTGTTCATTTTTATTAATTTTTTTCTTCTTCAATACAATTTTTTTAAGTCGAATTCTCGCTTTAATTGATATAATAGCAATGATGGAGGGATAAACATTTAGGGTTTGGTCCTAGAGTGTTTCATGAGATTTATTGGATGTTATTTCATGAACATTAATATTTTAATCTGTATTTTATTTTAGGATTTTCATTAAATGTGTTATGTTCTTCTTGTTATTTTCCATGTTTAATGAGGAAACATTCTGAGTGCTAGTATGATCCAATTCCTTGTAGTGGTCATTAAATTTATCCTATAAGTGAATTGGTGAATATCCTTGTAATTGTTTAATAACTAAATTGGGGATTGATGTTATGGAATTATCTTGTTTTGTGGATTCATCTTGAATTAGTGATCTCAAACCATCTAAGAAACAATTGCATCCAATCCACTATAAGAAATAACCTTGGATAAAAAAATTTAATTAATTGTTTAAGATCAAGTAAATTTTCATTTTTTAATTGTCATTTAAATTAAATAAATAGTTATCTAATCAATTCAAATCAATGTTTTCCACTTCACAGCCCATCCTTTCACCAGTCATAGTTTGTCATGGTTACTTCTTCAGTCCCTGTGGATTCGACCCCAACATGTACTACATCGACCACTTTTACCGGTTGGGTAAATTTCGGCGTAACCAAAATTTTGGTGTCATTTCCAGGGACCATGTATGTCTCCTTAGAAAATCATTCTATTCTTCTCCAATTTCTCTATTCTCACCCTAATTTCTTTTCTCTTTTCCCCTTTCTGTTTCTGTGTGTCTGAAAAATCCCAAAACCAATTTTTAATCAACTAAAATGGATTATCCTCCAAAATACCCTTTCATAAACCAATTCTATAATCACGACAGAAATCAATATTGGGAAACACCTCACATAGGTAATTTCATTGACCAAACCTTAATTGAGTATACCACACCAGATGATATGTACAATCAATGGGATACTGAATGGATAAAAGATCAATTTCCATACCTATCAAGAATGATTGAAAATATAAATAATGATTTAGTCCATGATTTACAAACATCTATGAACTATAATCCTAAAAAAAATCCTGAAAGATTGTGTTATCAAATAGAGATAATGAATTCTGAGGCTTCATCATTATGGTTAGAACTACAAAACATTAAAACATGTGAAGAGATCACTTTAGAATTTGGGAATTCAGAGTTATATAATGAATTGAATTAGTCAAGAAATGTTGAAAGTCAAGATGAAGAGTGTTTAAATCAAGAGGAAATTGATTTTTTGAATTCAAAAGATAATAACTTGACATCATGGATAGAGTTTCCGGAACATGGCTCCATTAGTGAATTTTTAGGACCACTAATCACTAAAAAATTGGGAAAAATAGCAAAAATTGAGCCCATAAACACTCCTAAAATTCAACCAGACACTTTTGGTGATGAATCATATTTTCTAACAGAACCAATTCTTTCTAAATTTTTTGTAGAAGAAATTGACTTTCATTCAAATATCTAACCTTCATTACGAAATTGCAATCGACCAGAACTCAAAATCATTATCCTTCCTTCCCCATACAAGAATTCCATCATATGTGATACCCAAAACCATAATTTAGTCATTAATTCTTCCCATGAAAGAAATAATTTTAGATTGAACCTTGACATCTTATGCAAGAAAAAAAATGAAACAAGATCAACCATTTCTGACATTACTTGTATCTTCAGATTTATTATTGATCATTGGATTTCAAATGAATCAAATTTTAAAAAAATCAATCTAAATCAAGTTGAAGTGGACAAAAATGGGGTCATAAAAATGTTGAAAGTTGGAATTGGATAATTTTGGGGGTACAAGTCGAGCTAATGACGTTAAACAAAAGAACTTCATGGGAGGAATCCCATGGTTTTCATGTTTCCGATCATTATGAATCATATTTACTTTTTATATAATAAATTACAATAGACTGTTGACATGTTCTTTTTTTATGAGTAAGGATGGGTATGACAGGGGAGCGCCATATTCATCCGTGTCACGTGGAGTGATATTTGATTAATTCCTTACCCAGAAATTTAAGAAGAAGACAATGTATCATCAATTTATTTTATTGTTATGTTTTCTGTAGGATAAAAAAATAATACATATATATAATAAAAAATAAAGGACAGATCATTGGTGGTGGGGAAAATCCATTCACAACCATCCATGCCGCTATGACTCTAACCCATGATTGAAGGTAGACTATGGGATGCGCTTTCATCATCAACCACCAGGTGACTTCATTCCATGATTATCAGTTTAAATTTTATTTTTTAACACCTCTCCCATTCCGCCTTCTTTGCTTTTCATTAAACACTGGGGACAATGTTATTCTATGTTGGTGGGAGATAAAATAAAAAATGAATTTTAAATAATAAAAAGCATGTAAAGAGAAATTCCATTAACCATGACATGATAACCCACATTGCAAACTCTGAAATTGGATATCAAATAATTTTGCATCCCTTGATTCTGATTTTAATTCATGTTTATGTTCATGAGCATAGTTTTTGGAATGTGCGGATGTACGATGTGATTTTTAATTTTTTACATTTTCATCCTCTTAATATGAATTCCA
This sequence comes from Viscum album, assembly GCA_963277665.1. Classification (NCBI taxonomy): domain Eukaryota; kingdom Viridiplantae; phylum Streptophyta; class Magnoliopsida; order Santalales; family Viscaceae; genus Viscum; species Viscum album. Next base: position 1,760,883,539 of record OY728119.1, on the reverse strand, counting down.
CAATGCACGTCTACTAGATCGTGGGTTAAAATTTGAGGTCATGGTTCTCTTTAATTATAGCATAGGGTTTTGGGGTCAGTTTTAGTTTAATTTGAGTATCAAAGCAAAAACAAAAAAAAACAAAACAAATTGATACGAAATAATAACCACATAGATAAATGTTTTGTCCAAATGTGTAGCGTCCGACACTTGGGGATCGTGACTCCATTGTTGTCTTGCCCAATTTTAGGATTTATATCTCTATTGTAGAGTATGGAATTGACAATATGTGTGGCATTTGGCAATTGGGGATCATGACTCCATAGTTGAATTGCCCAGAGTTAGTCTTTTCATATCTATTGTGGTTAAAACAAATTAATAAAAAAACTGGATAGTCATATTAAGGTTTAATGTGATTCCCACCTAGAACATCCATTTTTTTCCCTTGAACAATAAAATAGGCCCCATATATTTTGCGATGCACAACACTTTATCATGCTTAATTGAAATTGGATGAAACGTGTCGATGAATTTGAAGAACGTAATGTGCATGGTCTTGGGATATGCATATAGAACTAGATTTTTTTATATTATTTTGAAGGTTTTCATAATTTTTTTGGAATGTGATCTTTGGGTGAGCAATGTGTATTAAAATGTTTTTGGAAAATGTGATTCAAATTTCATATTTGTAATATATTTTGCTCAGGACTAGGAAAAATAAAGTTGGGGGTGTGATTAGACACTAAAAATGGATATTATTAATTTTTAACACATTAATAATAATAATTTTCAAAGTTCATAAACATAATTTTTAATCCAATTCCGAAATTGAACTTCATTTCCCATCATTGGGTAATTCATGCTTAAAATTTCATTTTGGGACCGCTCAATAAATTGCTTGTGAAAAATACATTGTTCATCATTTTAATTTGATATTTTGTTATTGGATTCATCACTGTATTTGTAACATTTTATCTTCTAGGTTCGATGGATGAATCCCAAGGGAAGTGGAGATATTTGCGCCTGAATACAGAATGTTTCTAGGAAAAGCATAATGGGCCTAAGGCCCATCAAACAAATGTGGGGCCCCCAAACCAAGCCAAATGAAGCTAAAATTTTTAATTAAGAAAGATAAAAATATGAGGATCATTTTATTCAACTGTGTCCGGAGCTATTTCTAATTTTTTCATGATGATAATGGAATCTGAAGTTGAGATTTAAATGGTGCGCTTGACATTAATGCACATAAAGTCGTCCCACCATTTTCACCCTAACATCCAAACAGATATGCAATATTTCCTAAAATATTTACAGATCATAGAGTACAGATGGAAGATAATATTTCGCTTCTATGACCCCTCAAGATTCTTCTTTCTTCAATTCCAAATTTACAAGTCAAAATGGTGGACGAATCTGGGTGATGTTTCCGGGTTAACTTCGAAACGTCAAATTCTCTTAATTTTCTCCCCATACGTTTGACTATATAAATTAATGGGGATGGAATTTATTATGGTGGGGTGTCTCTAAAGCTCCTAATATGCCTATATAAGGAGCTGGTGTTGAACGAAAATATCATCTAATATTTTCATTTTATTAATATTACCTCTACTCTCTAGAGTCATCCCATTATTCCCCTATTCTATGAAGAACCCCCTCTCATGCTTTTGGAATCACCCTCCCAAGAGATCATTCCCTTTTACTATTTATTCCAGAATTTTATTTATCTTATGAAATTAATATAAAATTCATAATGTTGGGTCTAGTTCTCCTAAATCCCCCATACCACCCTTATGATTTATAAATAATGATAAAACCCTTTAACACTCTTCAATCCCTCCCATGAATATTTATTCTTCCCCATTATACTTCCAAAATATCAGTGTGATTTTCTGTGCCAAACAATTTTCTAGTGAATTCCCATACACATTACCTATAAGTTTGTTAATCTTTATGAAAATTTTATTATTTATTTTCGAATAACAAATATTTAAACCTAACTAATAATTGGGGGATTAAATGTGATGAAATATATTCTTATATTATATTATCTACATGGTAAACATATACATTAACTTGATATGAATATGATGGGTGCACCCAAATACCACTCTAATGCATTGGGTAATTTTTCTGTCTAATGAGATTCCATTTAAGGTTAACGAGAGGTTACCCTAAAAATATATATTGTATTTGTGTGGTATTTAACCTTGAATTACACTTATGATTTTGTGTTTTTTGTTTATTCCACTTTCCAATGTGGTCTTCAGGTTATTGTTAAATATTATTTTTCATTGATAATGTTTTTATTTCTCACCTCCAGTATATCCCATTAAAAATCCTATTTTCTAACATATAATACATTCATCGTGTAATTATTTGTTTAGTGACTTACTGAATTTTTTAGATCACACATTTAATATGTATTTGCCCATTTTATCCCACGAAGTTTTAAGAATGATGGTTAATATGTGCATTTTTATGAAGTTTTCAATAATGTATATGTACTCACTATTTTAAGATTTCTATGTGATGTATCTAATTACCAAACGATACTAGAATTCATGGTCTTCTAGGTTTTATTATGTGTATTCTTATGTAATAAATCATGAATTAATATATACTAAATACAATGATTTTCATAGTTGGTATCATAGGAATGTTTGGTACTTTTGTTGGGATTATGATTATAAAATTATAGAAAAACCAATAAGGAAAAGAATAACCTTAATTAAAACATCCATAAATTTTGGTAAATTAAACATTAAGATAATTCAATGAAATGAAATCCCTATGTAAACTACAAATTTTGATGTGTATATATAACAAATTTACTCAGGGGTAATACCCAAAAACATCGCATTAAGGTAGACTCGATCAGTAACTCATACTCGAAGATGGGCCATGCTGGACACCTACTTTGACACTCCTAGGTGATATTCTTTATAAATTCATAGGATCATTACAAAATATTTTTCAGTGATCAATACAAAATCCATAAATGATTATGTATGGAAATAAATAATGTATAAAATCGATTAGATCCAAAAAAATTCCTAAGGTATGGAATAAATGAGATTTATATGTTATTACATTAATTTTATTATATTACCATTTATGTTTATAATAATCTTTAATTAATAATCCCTAAATTTCCATTTATTTTATCCAATTTACCAAAATTTATGGTACTTAGTACACAATCAACATGAAGGGGAATGTGATGACTGCCCAATCAAGATAACTAACATGATGGGAGAATGAATCATAAAATTTTGATTTAACTTTCTTAGTTGAACCAGGTTCTTAATATGAATCTAAATTAAGAGGAAATCCTATATTTATCTAATAAATAAGAAGAAAAAAATCATACTTTTATGTGAAAAAGGACATTAATTTTTAATGGATCATCCAATTGCTTAATTGTTGAACAATGTATCGACTCCATTGATAAGATCATCTTAGTGATTCAATATTCCAAAAAAAGAAGGTTATACCATAATTTTGTCGTATTGATGGAGAAAATGATTAGTGATGGAAATTTATCATGAATATAAATCATGATAAAGAGATTGATGTGATGCGGTGAAAGTAATTCTATAATTGTTTTTGAAAAATATCTTCGTCACACTATCTAGTATAAAATGGAATGGTATTTCATTTCGATTAATAAAGATGATGAAGAATCCATTAGGGTGTATAAGGAAAAAATCACAATGCTTGCATGATCCACCTATTACTTTAACATTAAACTCAAATGATTTTTTACTACTTCTTTTAATGGATGAAACTGATTAAAAAATCCAAGGTATTCTGATACCTTGAATACTATGAGGAAATTTTCTAGTTATTCCTCGAAGTTGAAATGATGATAATAGAATATCATGGGAATCATAGGGACAATATGTGGAAATTGGAACATAATTATGGTAGTGTGATAGATAAATCTAATAGTTGTATGAAATTTTAAAATCCCACTTATCAGATGTTTGGAGGGATGCGTCCCAAAATTTCATGAAGGTTATATGTAAATACATCATGCATGGTACAAAATGTCACCTAGATTGTGTTTATTTGGAGAACCCCACAAATTAAATTGAATAGATTAATTATCCAGCATACCCTTATCCTATTATCCAGTGTTTAAACTACAAGGATTAAGGACACTATGTGAACCAATTCCCTAAAATAATATTTTTCCGAAATAATCAATACGAACAAACAAAAATGTAGCAAGGGCATGCATATTCCATTATAATTTCTAAAATAGATCCCGAAAATTAATTAATAAAAGGAATGCTAGTCATTCATTCATGTATAGTGAACGTACATTTTGATACATTTTTTATGCATTAATTCGTATCATGCATAATTAGTTAAACAATACAAACAACACCAAAAGGCTGAAGGTAGGGCTTTTAGTGAAAATGAAAAATGGGGAAATTATTATTTCCCATGTATGTAAATCCCCCTTATAAAATTTACTGGGTTGAGAATTCCATAAAAATTGTGATACAATATTTATTAGAATTTAATATAATTTTTGATATTGATTTTATTTATGTATATAGATCCAACATGAATTTTCATGGTAATTAAGTCACTATATATGTCGTGAATCTTCTTCTGGATTTGTATAAATAAAATGGAAATGGTCAATATTTTTTTTCACCAATATCTCGAGAACAAATATTATTATGCTATGATAAATAATATATAGATAAAATTATTGAGTCTATGTAAAATATTATCCTTGAAGATTTTCATATTTTTAGGGAATACAATAAAGTGAATCCCAATGAATATTCTCCTCATACTTCATATTGAGTGGTTAAATTTTCCATATATCTAATACGTTGAGATTTTCCTATATATAAGCCCCCATATGCAATGGTTATTGTGTAACATGATGAGATGAAGATATAACTCTAGGAGAATTTTGATAATGGGTATAAAATCTAATGTGATTAACTATAGGGGTATTCCAATCATATCCATCAAGAAAAATTTTGGGTCAACAAGCCTTTGTAGTGATTATCATTATCTCAACATAATCATGATAAAGATATAATATTCTCTTACATAGATTTATTCTTTTTATAATCTTCTATATAGAGAACAATACTTCTCTAAGGTATATTTTTTTATCAGAGTATTATCAAAATGGGTAAAGAAATAGGATATTCCTAATAATGAATTTTGTACAAGGTATGGGCACTATGAGATCATAGTATCTCCATTAGGACTCAGTAATGATCCAAAAATATTAATAGACATCATGAATTCGGTATTTAGAGATTTCTATGAATAAATTTCTACAGTATTTATATAATATATTTTAATATACTCCCAATTATATGAAGAGCATAAGGTGTATTAGAGAACTATGATAAAGACCATATTAAAGGATAATATTTATGAAAAGTAAAAAAAGAGAGCTCTTTTTTAAGTAAGTCTCATTCCTGCGGAACAATTGAACACGTAATGGAATATCAATAGACCCTTAAAATAAAAATGAAATTAAATGATGGGTGAGGACACCATCTATGATAAAAAACATTGTTTTCTTAGATTAGATGGGTACTATCATCGATTTTTGATAAATTTATATCGATTATAATACTCTCTGACATAGATAGTTTGATAGAGAGTCGTGTTTTTTCTGTAATAATGAATGTGAAGTGACCTTCATGGAGTTGAAAAGAGGGATTATATCTATACATGTAAATACACTACCCAAAAGTGGGGAACTCTGTGTGGTATACAATGATGCATCCATGAAGGACTTATCCTGAATAATAACAAAGAATGAAAATTTTATTGACAATACTTCTAAAGAAATTGATTATTCATGAACATAACTACCCAATGCATGATCTAGTGGTGGATATAGTGATCTTTATGTTGAATATCTAGTGACATTATCTATTTGAGAGATGTTTAAAATATATATTCATCATATGATCCTAAAGTACATATTTCAAAAGATATAGATTAATATTCACTAATCATGATGTTTTGATGTAATTAAGAAAAAGTAATTGTCAATTTACTTCCATCCTAGGAAATCAAATAACGTAAAGGAATTTTTATGTAGAAATGATACATCAATTTTATCATTTATGTAAATTGATAAGGATCTAATATTATCAATCATGAAAAGGATGGACATGGAAAAAATTAATAAAGGAACATCATTCAATCTTTTCAAAATTGATTTCTCAACCATACGTTCTTGAGAATAAAATGTATGATCAAAGAGAAGATGTGAAAATTCAGAATAAATTATATGTTATAAAAAATAGAAATCCTATGAGTACAATTTTAATGAATATGAATTCACAAGATTTGGGTCAAGATTATGTGTACAATCAAATAATGAGTTAAAGATGATGGTATTAGATTATGCACATATAATAACATTCTAAATCTATCAGTGGAAAAAAATATGTATCACAATATATTAGAGAGGTATTGGTGGGAAAATATGAAGAAGGAGATTGTAGAATATAAATAAATGTGTCTTGTATATATTAATGTGAAGAAATAAAGAATAAAATCCAATGGGATGATGTAACAATTACCCATACCTAGATGGAAATGGGAAAACATAGCAATGGACTTTGTCACTAGTCTTCCAAATAAATCAGGAGGAATTAATGCAGTATGGGGTGTGGTGGATAATCTTATAAATACTTCTCACCTCATCACAATTCTAAGGGGCTTTTCAATCTATAAATTTCAAGGATATAAATTATATAAGTGGTGGGGATACATGGAAAACAATTATCGATTATATCCATCACTGACCTATTATTTAGCTCTATATTCTAGTAGATAATCAAATATTCTCTAAGTATTGAGTTAATCTTCAATATGGATTGTCATCATAGAAATACTATATAATATGGGAGGGTTTCCTAAATACTCAAAGAAATATTTATAACCTAAACAATGGACATCAAAAAATGATTGTCTCATAATATTCCCCTAGAAAAATTATCATAAAATAATATTATCTTCTAAGTCATCCAAATGGTCCCCTATGAATCCCATTATGGTAAGTGGTGGAGAACACCTATATGATTGGATGATATTTAGTAAACACAAGTTCCGGGTCCTCACATGATTGAATAAATTTTGTAAAAGGTCTTGAATATTCATTATCACATCACTGATGTATAGAGTCCACAATAGTTCTATGATATATATTATTGATAAGACCTACAGTTCGAGGTTGGAGATAATGTATTTATTTACATATCACCATGTTTGAATGTCATTATATTTGATAATAATGGAATTCTTATTCCAATATACATATGTACATTTCAAGTTCTTGGTCTCATTATAGTGGTGTCTTATAAAATAGAATTTTCATTTAACCTATCTAAAGTACATGATGTGTTCCATGTATCTCAATTGAGGAAGTACATACTTGACCCCTTACATGTACTCAATCCATAGGTGGTACCATTGGAAAATGGTCTTCCATATGATGAGTAGTTCATGAAGATCATAGATTTTATTAATGAAGTTCTATAATATAACACAATACTCTAAGTCAATGTGATATAGAGAAACAATATGAAAAAAATAAGTGATGCGGGAACTAGAGGAGGTGATGAAATATTATTATCCTCATATGTTTTATTTTTTTGAATTAAAATTTCAACAATGAAATTTTTGATTTGGGGAAGATTATAGTGAATGAAACATTATATAATAAAATTCTATTATGATTGAATTAAAATCCATATAATGTATTATGGTTATATAAAACACATTAACAAATTAGTTTTTATTATATACTATTTGATTTAGAAGTCTCTTAAGTATAAAAACAATTGATAATATATTTATTGAACAATGATTATATAATTAGTATACGTATTGGGTTTTGATCAATCTAGATGACATAGACAAAGAATTTGATGGTCTAGAACAGTACAATCGTTCCCTATAAAGCCCATTTATTGGATATTACATAGTATATTGTATCAAAAGTATTTCTCATACACAAAGACCATGTTTATACCTAATAACTAAATCACAAGAAAACACGTTTACATGAGACATTCAATTTCATTGAGATAACAACTTAGACCTTGTATAAAGAATAACCCCATAAAAATATCACCATTATGTACCATACCCCCATGGTGTTGTTAAGTGTAAAAAGTGGATATGTATCAAAAAATAGTAATATAAAAATTTATATTTTATAGAATTATAGAACACATTTTATTCTTAAAATAGTAACGTTATAAATGATTTTGATTGGATAATAAGAAAAATTGGTTTTTAGTAATATGAAATTTTAATAAAGACATTAATTTAGATGGATTAATTAATTCTAGAAATAAATATTATTTTAATGAAATATTAATATTATGTAATTATTATTAAATATTTATTGTTAATTGTAGATGATAATATAATTTTTTAATATCAAATGAAATCTTATAAGTGTTTGAACGCTATTATTGTAGAAAAACCAAAATTTATCAATAATAATAGAATATTATTTAATAATTAAAAATTAATTTATTTATAAAAATATTTGGAAAAAATAAATATTAATTTTGGAATCAGAATCACAAAATTATCTAAGGGTGGATTTTTGATAATTATCTGAAGCATTCATTGTTTTGGGTGGAAATTAAATATGGAAAAAATATATATAGGGTATTATGACATCACAATGACCTAGAAGTTATATAATAAATGACATAAATGGTATCCACAACAAAATATATGTTTTCCCTTTATCAATATTTTATTTTGATGTTATTTAATTAATTTTATAAAGATTATGAGTCCTAAAAAACCTATATTATATTATTATATTTTTAAATCAATTTTTAAGAACCTGACTTAATTGGACATCACAAAGGGTAATATTTTAATATATTAATCCCCTAGAACATATAAAATAATGAAAACAACTCTTATAATGTAAAAACCATGGTATTGTTTCTTGTTTTTTATTACATTATTATATAGAGTCTGAAACCAATGTTTGGGAAATAATAAAAACATCCCCTATGTTTTCATATATGAAAACACCTAATGTTTCATTCCTCTTTAATAAAAACATTATGAGAATGTATTCAATATTCCATTATATTAATATATCCACTCATGGTTCTTGAAATATCTCACAAATCCACTTACAAGCTTTCGGTTATACCCTCTCAGGGTAAGATATCATCTCCTTCCCCAATATAATTTGTATCATCATTATCTTATGCCCTTTATCTCTAATTCCAAATGATGGGATGGGTTCTAAATTATCCCCCTTACACACATTATGATTTATAAATGTATATATACCACATTCACTCTAATTAATCCATGTGATGATCATTTTTCTTCCCCCATTATACTGCCAAAATTTAATAGCATTTTTTTCATTCCAAACAACTGTGTAGAAAATAATCATACCAATTTCATATCAGGGGTGTTAAACATTATGGAATTATATTTATTTTATTGTATAATTAAATTTATTTAATCCACACTATGTTATCATGGGAATAAATGTGATGAAATATGTTCTTATGATATATGATCTTTTTAGAACACTTATTCATGTATATGATGTGATTATGATTGGTGCACCCAGATAGTTATCGCATGTATTGGGTAATGTTTTGCCTCTTAAGATGGTATGTATGGTTAATGGTAGGTTTTTCAAGAATATTATGTTATGTTTAATTTTTTGTTAACATTTAATTATTATTATTATTTCATGTTTAAATTTTTATTATATTTCCATGTTTTCTATATTTTATCATGATTTATCCAATTTTACTGTTCATGTTAATGATTCTTACTCCTATTTTGTACCATTGAAAGGAATATTGTCTATCATGTAATAAATTATTCATTTTATTTTTTTGATTCCCTTACTAGAATTTATATATAACCCCTTTCTTATATACATCCCTAGGTCATCCTATTATATATTAATAATGATTGATAATATAATCTTGTTAAAGTTGTTTTCAATAATTTTTATGTACCCCCTATTTTATTATTCTTATATAATATAACTAATTACAACAATAATATATCCTTATAAATATTATTAGCTTTATTATGTGTATTTCAAAGGAAAAAATTATGAATTAATGTCTAATAAAGACATGGATTATTATAATCCATTCATGTTTAAAACAAATATTTATTTCACAGTTATAGTGAATAACAAAAATGTGCTATTTTTTCAATGAAATGATGATATAATTAAAAAAAATTTAAAATTAAAATATGGGAAAAAATGTTTTTAAATAATCATATGATAAATTTAAAACATTTCTTTTGGAAATCATCTTCTTGTAAGAAAATGTGTTATCGACCAAAGACCGAAATAATGACAAATATTTATTAAAAACATTTTCTCAGTTCATTTTTGTACCAAATAGTGGGAAAATTATAATATTACATGAAAATTTCTTAAATAACTAGAGAATAAAAAAATTAATTAGTATCTTGATTGATTGATCCTAATATTTTATCATCATAAACATAATTATAAACAATCTTGATAAACGATTTGATTGTAACATAAAATCATTACAACCTTGGTAACATTGAGCTTTAAGACCCATGAAGTAATAACATTAACATAGACTAAATATATCTTAATAAAAAAATAAATTAATGATACTAAATGTCAAATGGGATATATATACACCTCATTAAAGAATATATGTCTATCAAATTACAAAATTATCAAAGAAGGGAAAGTGAAAAAAATCAAAACTTAGTAATCTTTCGAATAAAAATCCCCAATAATGAATAATATAACTTAAAATAGTAAATATCAGGAAAATAATTGTAATAATGATTTAACAATTCAAAGGGATAGTATATACACCACAAAATAATATAATGGTGAATTTTTATATGTCTCATAAAAATATAAGAGTGACTAGAAATCCCTTACCATAATCCTTGACATCATTGGTAAATGTTAGAATAATTTTAATAATAAATATATGTTTATTATAAATATATTAAATATATATATATATAATACCATATATTATTTACTTATGATCTTTTATTATATGTTTATTATAAATTCCATGTTAATGTCATATTTCGGGAAATAACAACTTTGTTCATCAAGTATGTTTTTATTGGTTATATTTTCCCTATTAAATTGAGCATGGTTTCATAATCTTACTAATTTTATAGATTATATAAATATAACATATATTCATTATATATATATATACTTATAGTAAACAATAAAATAATGAGAAAAAAACAGAATACATTGTTCATAGAGAAGGAAATTCTTATATTCACATGAAAACATTTTTCATTCTCTTGGTGTATTGAGTAAAATAAATATAAATTAAATATTATAAATAAATAATAATTTTTAGGTTATATATATCATATATTTTAATTTAAAAATCATTATTATGTTATATGTAACATGTTAATGAATCACTTCACTTTACTATGCGGTAGTCCACTGTACATACGAGCGATGTTATCATATTCTCAGATAAGGGAAAGAATAAATGTATGCGTGAAATATTAATTAATGAAGAAAATTCATATAACTAATTTCATTAATATACAGTAAATTAATCCTTATTTCAATAAACTAGGGTGGTAATATAAAAATGAATGACATCTGTTTTTTTGGCGGTTGTCCACTATACACACGAACGATAATTTCATAACCCATTTGATAGAAATGAGGATGGTTTTAGGTCATAATATTAACAAAAAAAATATAATTATATTTAATATACTAATGGTATTATATCATTAAGTCCCAATAATAATTAAAATAGGGGGATGAAGAAATTCAACACAAATTCAAATTGATAATGGTAACCTCTTCTTCAGGATTCTCCCTTATGCTTGCAAAAAAAGCACTAATTTGAATGATTTATATCCAAAATAAGGCCAAAAAATGAAATTATTGAAGTTGTGATATTATTTTTGTTGGATTATGTGGAACCAAATTGTTTGATGTTTTGAGGATTATAGGAGAATGTGTTTCCTTTTATAAGAGTGGTGAGTGCCACACTTATAAATATTTTTAAAAAGAATTCCAACCAATTTTTTCATTATTTTAAGAGGCTCCAATAATATAAATTTCTCTCTCTAATAAGTTTTAGGGTATATATATTGATATAAAATGGGTTTTTGTCATGTTTTCGGTCATTTTATGCCCTTATCTGTTTAGTTTAACCCCAAATTAAAACCCTTTTTACCTAAACAGATTCAATTACTTTTTCCCGTTTTGTTGTTCAGTTTGTTCCAAAAATTTACTACCACATTAAATACTATAAATTATTCTTATTAAAAATATGTTATCAATTATTCCAAATTAAACTCACAGAAGTGGAGAAAATTTAATTTTAAATTAATATCACGAATGTGATGTGAAAACTAGTTTTCAAGGAGAAAATGTTAAAACATTTTTAATTATTTTCTATCAAATTTAATTATGAATATATTTATAATGACATAAATAATATTAATAGAAATATAATGGAAATAATTTACCATTAAAACAAATTTAAAATATAATTTAACTTTATAAATAATTTAAATGAAAGGGAAAATTTCAATTAAAATTTGGTATTTTCACTTTTCATCAAATCATTTTTTCTATCAAAAATTTATCAAAAATTCATCTTAATATAATTTTCATATTATGATTTAAAAACTGGGAAATATTTTTCCAACTAAATTTTATAAATTTTCTAAAAAATAATTTACTAAAATAAGGCCTTACACGTGACCAGAAAGATTGTTTTTGATACTTGTGTTGTATTTCCATAATACGATTGTTTGTATTAACTCTATAACTAAGAATAATCATTATATTAATCTCAATAAAAAATAATTTTTATATATAATATATACTTTTCATTTCAAAAATTTCTCATTATAAATTATTTTAATTAATTAAAATGGAGAATCAATATAATACTGTTCAGAAAAAACCATTTATCACCAAAACATATCTTCTAATAAAATCAAATATAAAGTTCAATAAGAATGAAATTATGTGGATTGACTATAACTAAATAATAATGAAGTTATAATAACTATAATTTGATATTTTAAAAACATAATTTATCAAAAATATGTTATAGTTTTACAAAAAATATGCATTTATCATTATTCATTAAAAATTATAATTATTTGAAACAATACCCAAAATACCATGAGAATTTAATTTTGATATGATTATTTAATAAAAAAATATTTTTTATAAAAGTATAAATAATTTAATTTTAATACTTTCTCATCAAAATAAATAAAAAATCAATTTTCGATAAGACATATTTTTAGAAAATATTATTTCTTTACTAAAATCTAATGAATTAAATTATAAAAATTTATAATTTTTTATTTGTTTAGATATTTATTTGTATATTTAATTCTTTATTTTATAAATTTCATAACTTCTTATTTAACTGATATTTTATAGTGGTCATATTTAAAATAATATTATTTCATGGTTTACTGAAGCTCAATGTCGTGTGTCATGCACACTATCATTATTTCAGGTAATGCAAGCTGAACTATGTGTTTCATATAATGTGGGCTATAATAAATCTTATGTGTAAAAGGTTAAACAATAATTTATCTATTTAATATAATAAATTTCGAGAAAATAAAATTTTATTGATTAAAAAAATTTACAAAAAATATGGGTGTTTCATTCTACCCTTTAGAATGAATTTCACAATCGAAATTCATATCTGTCATCATAGGTTTAATGATTAGAACTATTTTCATAGAAACCCACTTCATAATAATGGTTTACAAAAAATTAAATTGAAAAATATAATGCTTTTTATGATATTAAGCTAGAATAATATATACTAGGTTTCAAAATATGTGCTCATTGGTGGGAAGTGAATAAATTGAAATATAAGAGATAAGTTACACCCCAATACTAATGGAGAGTGATAGGAAACAATTTAAAGAGAATTTAAACGACCAATATACTATAACCCAAAGAGGTTTGAAAATATTCCATGATATCATAAAACATGATGATAAAAGACAAAATTTTATTTCTAGTTCCTTTAAATAATGTTTAATAATTTTCAAAAAAAGGTATTCTTACTTGATATCATTCCATTTAATCAAAAAAATATCATCCATTGGTTAGTCCCTTATAAATTTACACTTCATATACTCATCCTAGAAATAAAGGTGAATATGTTTTACCTGAGTAGTAATGGATCATAAAATCGATAAATAAAATTAAAATTCATTATGTCTATCTTTAGTTATCATAAAAACAATGTTATTAGAACATGTTGATGAATATGGATAAATCTTCATATGGTAAAGTAATACATTAATATCAAAATCCATAAACAGATTTCATCATAAATGTGTTCATATATGGTATTCCTCAAGACCATTCAAAAATATTAAAATCAATATATTTTAGAAATGTGGTCACTATATGTTCAATATGATCATATAATTAACCCCAAAACAACATAAAAAACTCATAATTAACATATACTAAACATGTGTATACCATTATCTGGAATACTTTTGAAACACGGTAATGAACTGAATTACCTTTAAAACATATAGAAAACATACATTCGTCACCATTACATATATAAATAAAAGATTATTGGATGTATTCATTAAATAAAAATATGTTGTAACCTACATCAATGATATCATAAAAAACATTGTCGAAAAATCATTCATCTATTTCGGGGAAATTTTTATAATCTAAATACTAATTCATATCCAACATATATTTATCACTAAACCATTATATCCACATTTGGAAAATATTAAGGGTTATCTTCCAATAATAAAAATATCACATTTTCATTTAATCACTTTTATGGGTCATCAGTGCCAATAATTATATTCCTAAAAATACATAATTAAAAACATCAACAAAAAATCCTTATATTTATTCATATAGAAAAATTATAGAATTCAAATTCTTAAAAACATCAATTATTCCACTTCATCCATAACCAATTAACTAGGATTCTTCATTATATTCGTTAATAACATTGTCATTCAAATGTCATTTGTAGTCTCTTCATTATCAGTAGTATAACCATTAATCATTCCACCAAGCTAATTCTCTTAATCATTTTTCCCTCAATGAAATCATCTTTTCATAATTTCTATACTATCAATATTTAAAACATTTAACAGTGGATGATACCTTATGGAGATCAATATTCCCATTCATTGTGTCAACTAAGCTATTCATTTTTCCTCAATAATCAATTAATTTTTTCCCATTTCTCCATAAATAAAGAATCTTCTTGTTCCAATGAGACATTCTATAGATTTCATGTTTCCACATTCTCCACATATGGTAAACCAAATTTTTTTTACTCCATTGTATCAATTATCAAAACTCACAAAAACCGTCATTTTTATTTTCATCAGAGAGTCTGAGAGTTGGTTATCGTTCATGTTGTTAATAGTCTTCCTTGATAACTTATTAGGCATAATCACACCACTTTTCACTCCAATTATCATCCTACTTGTCTAATCATCAGTAAAAATTATTTAAAATTCAATTTTAACCAAATTTCCTCTCTTTTCTATTATTTAGTAAAACAAAAAGGATAGTTTGACAATGAATAATCATAGAATAAAACAAAATAATCATGAAAATAACTTATAGGATGTCTGAATAATAACACCTTAATTCCAATTGGTGATACCTAAGTTTTATACTAGGTCATTAATAATCATCATTTACTTATATATATTATGATGCATTAGAAAGATTTTATGAAAATTTAAATAATATCCCTTGGGAGTGTCAATCCTAGTGTGAAACAAGCCCTGTTGTCTTACACCAAGTGATGATCTTTTCCACATAAATTCACCATATTAAGAGTTATTAACCCTAGGTACCTTTGTTCCAGATCCACATCTATATATAATATCCTGGTATGGATGTAATATCATATAAGACCTTCACTCATTCCTATAGAAAAAATCATGGGAATTTTCATATACTTTGACATGACCTTAGAATAATCCTTAGAGACACCCCTAGACATATCCTTAGAAATATCCACATGTAACTCATTAAATATTCCTTATATTATTTTCCAAAGGATAAATAAACATTTAATTTGATACCAACTATAGAGATATATTCCTTTCAGAAATGAATATCACATACCATTAGATTAATATTTAATAAATTACACAAAAAACATTAAAGTATTGTAATAGTTTTGTTTCATTATAACCTTTTAAGACAATATTTTTAATTCCTTAAAGATCATTAATGTCTCCGAGAAATATAATACTTTTTATTACTCAAAGTATAAAACCTTTCATCATAACCTAGGGAAGGGATAAAAAATAATGGGTGAGATTATATGGTCCATAAGGGTAAAAAAGAGAAATAAATAATCATAACATGCAAATAAGAGTATGAGAACATGACCATTACATTGGAAAACCATAAAAAACATAACAAGGAAATTAATCTTAAATCTGGGCATAGAGATTGGCAGTTCATAAGAAATGAATCATAAGTAAATCAATGAACATGAGCAATGAGAGAATTTCATTGGAATAATAGATATATTTCTGGCATACACCAAAACCTATTAGATAGTGCAGAAGTACAAATAGAGGGAGGTTCACTCATTATGTTAGGGACATGAAATTAGAACCAAGTATAAATGTATAAGCATGAAACTAGTTCCATAAATAACATTATGTACATAAAATAAACGTCTATATGTAAAAAAATGAACAATTAATCAGGTTTCATGAATTACATTTTGAACATATAATCAAGTTTATTCATATAATCTTGAACATTTTATCAATTTCACGCATAACATTGTGAACATGCAATATGATTCACTCATAACATATTTA
Source organism: Viscum album (assembly GCA_963277665.1). NCBI lineage: Eukaryota > Viridiplantae > Streptophyta > Magnoliopsida > Santalales > Viscaceae > Viscum > Viscum album. Next base: position 1,760,866,661 of record OY728119.1, on the reverse strand, counting down.
ATCATAACATATCCCTATTTATCAAATAAATTTGATGGTGATATAGGTCCCAACCATATTTTTTTAACTTAACATCCATCATATAATGAAAACTATACATAACAGTTCTATAAGATAATTATTCATTCATTATATATGAATCCATGAAAATAAATGGTTTTTATAAAAAAATTAATCATGGAATAACCCAGAAAAAATATTTAGATTTTATAATAATTATATCATAGTATAAATTATATAATAAAAATAGGTTTTTTAATAAAAATTTCATCACAAACATAAAAATTTTAGATTATGAATAAGAATATTATCCTTAGATCATATCCCCAATAAGGTATATGTAACATCAATGAATTTCATCTCATAAGGAAAGTGATTTTGGAATATCATTTAAAACATTTCATGAGGAAAATTTCTTTTCTACATTGAAAAATATTTTTCCTTAAATCTTTGAAAATTCTAAATGTCGTTTTCTTTGAATACAACCATGAATACTTTTATCAAAATCCATAAAATCATTTAAAAATTTTATTAAAGAAAATATCCTTTCCACTTTGAGAAATTGTTTTATCAAACATAAAAAACAACAAAATCGTTTTTCATATTGAACTAATTTATTGAAAATATAAAAATTTACGAAATAAAAAAGAAAATATTTTGTAAAAAAATATATTTGAAATAATTTAATGTATGATTGATATCATTGAGCGGTCATGATACAAGGAAATATTTTTCATATCTTTCATGTTTAAAAAATGTTTCCTTTAACATTTTAAATTAAAGACAAACATGTATTATTTTCATGAAAACTAAACTAATATTCCAATAAATTTACTTTTAAAAAATTAAGAAATTGTATAAATGACTTTTAATAATTATTTCATGTTAGTAAAATTTATTTGAAAACATTTCATGAAACATGGTTTTGGATGAAAACAGTTTCTTGAGAGAAGAGAGAAATAATTTTATACTTTCTTTGAAAAATTTTATCAATTAATTTAATTATGAATGAGTATAAAAATTGTAATATTAATTTAAAATATCAGGATAAACAATATGAGATGATATTTCATGACTTTATATAAATATTAAATATAATTTTTTATCATCGGAAACATAATCATGAACAATCCTGATAACATATGAGATTGTAACATAAAATCATTACCACTATGGTAACACTGAGTTGTAAAAACCATGAATTAATAAAATTAAATTTAAATTATAATATTATGATAATAAATCGATCAATGATATTCCCTATCAAATGAGAAACATATATACCTCATAAAAAATATTTTTGTGTAAATTGACAAGTCTCAAAGAAGGAAAATGAAGAAAAAATCCTTTACTACCTAGTAATGTTTTGAATCATAATACCCAATAAATAGAAACATAAAATGAAACTATAATATAATTAAAATTATTTTATTCATGAGATAAATTGAAAAATGATATTTATTTACACAACATAAAATAAAAAAGTGGTGTATTTTTATATGTCTAAATAAAATAAAAGTGAGACTTGAAAGCCCTTACCTTATGTCTCAACATCTTTTGTTAAAATTTAAACCACCTATATAATAAATAAATGTTTATTATACATATATTAATGAAACATACATGTATATATATATATATCATACCATAAATTTAGTATATTTATTTATTTTAATATAAAAAAATCAAGATATATAAAATTAAATACAATGTTCATAGAGATGGTATTCATACGTACAAATGAATGTTGTTTCAATTTTATTGATATATTCAATGAAATAAATATAAAATATATATTAAAATTATGTAATAATTTTCATGTCATATATCTATCATGTTTTCATTAAACCTACCTTCATTACCTTCTATTAAATCATGAACATATCACATCGACTCACAATGTGGTAGTTCGATTTACACATGAGAGACATTATTGTAATCCATTAAATTGGAAATCATGATTTTTTATGTGATATAATAATTCATGAAGACTAAAAATATAATATATATAACATTTAAAGAATAAATACATCATTATTTCTAACCATGCTAAGTGGTAAAGGAAAAATTAATGATGTCGGTATGTGAGGCGGTACTGAATCATATACACGAATGATGATTTTGTAACCCATTTTATCGAATTGAAGATGTTTTTTGGACATTAATATAATCTAAAAACATCTCATTTTTGTAAGATACTTATTTTATTAAATTTTAATTCTATAATAAGAATATTTGGAGGTGGAGGAAGAAGTGAAACAAAATCTCATGTGGATGAACGTTAAAAATCATGTTCGAGTATCCTCCTTGGGTTTGCACCAAAATGAATTAAATGATGGATATATATCCAAAATTCTGATTTTGGGATGATATTATTGGGTTTATAAGTTATTTTAGTTTGTAATTGGAGATCCAAAATTGTTTTAAGGGTTCAGGAATAGAGGAGAATGTGTGCCCTTTTAAAAGTTAGTTGAGTAGAAAAGATGTAATTTTTTTAAAGGAATAATTCCACCCATTTTTCTTTCTAGTCAAGGTGATAAAATAATAATAAATTTTCTAGAATATAATGTATATGGTAAAAATATGGAAATATAATGGGTTTTTGACATTTGTTTGGTCTTTTTAATACTTATCATTTTAATTTATCCCATTTTAAAATAATTTTCACCAAAAGCGTGCTAAATAATTTTTAATATTTTCACAACTCATGTTGATCTTTTTAGTTAATATAAATTAATATTATTCAAAATATATACCCCATTTTACAAATTTCTATTTTTAGAATTGGAATAATTAAATCTATGATTAATACCATTTGCATGGCAAGAAAACGGGGTTTCAATGAGAAAATGTCCAAACAGTTAAAAATATTTTATTAAAAATTCAAATTTAAAATTGATTAAAATTATGTAAATTGTATTATTTTTATATAATATTACTCATTATACTTTAAAAAAATTCAAATATAATTTATCCTTATTAAAAATTTAAATAAAAAGGTGGTTTTCAATTAAAATATAGTATGTTTCACTATTCATCATAGAATATATCTTTTGTGAAACTTTCTAAATATTATTACGAAGATATCTTTTATATTATAATTTAATATTTATTTAAAAATAAATTTTCAAAAATTGGCATAGATTAGTCGTTAAAAAACTCGTAAATGTGATAAAAACATGGGGTTTTGGGAAGTGAATTATTTTCAAGGATAAGATTATTTATATGAACCCTATGTGTAATAAGAAAAATTTTATAAATATAAACTATAATTAATTAATATATAAAATATATATTTAATTTAATATATGCCTCATTATGTAATATTTTTAATAAATTATAATTTAAAAGCATTAGCCATTTTACATCTTTTTAGAAAAATTCCATTTTTAAACACAAAAAATAAATAATAATAAAAACAAATTTAAAGGTGATTAAAATTTAATTAAGAGGATTAAATATAAATATATATATATCAATTATTTTTATTTAAAAACATAATGGTGAATTGAAAGTACTTAATTTATGAAAAATATGATATAGTTTTAATAAATTTTGTATTTTACATTTTTCACTAAAAAATATATTTTTTCTGAATATAAATCACCATATGCTAATTTATATATGGTTATTTAATAAATGAATTTAATATCATAAAAATATCTATATTTTATTTATAATATTTCTCAAAATAATACCTAAAAATCATTTTTTTGTAGAAAGAATATTTTTGATGAATATAATTACATTATAAAAAAATTGATTGATTATTTAATAAGAATTTATTTTTAAATAGATAATGAGTAAAAAATTTATTTTTTTATTTCTTAAATTAGGTTATATCATTCATATATGGTTATTTAATGGATAGGTTATAATGGTTATTTTCGTAGAAAAATACTATTTCATGGTTCTTAGAAGCACAAATTCACATGTCACACACTGTATCATTTTTTTGCGTAAGAAAAGATAAACTAGGTATTACATTTAATACAAGATATAATTATAACTGAGTATAATAAATGGTAAATTAGTATTGTTTGTATTAAAAAAATTATTATAAATATTAAATTTAATTGAAAAACTATTTCAAAAAATATCTCAGTGTGATATTAAAGAACTGAAAAGGACTTGTATGGTATACTAGACATTTACCAGTATCTAGATTTAGAATTGTTTTCTTATATACCCCACTAAGGTTCTATGATCCAAAAATCGCTGAAGGACTGCTTTCAAAAGAACCACTCAAATATGTATCTCATTATGTTAGAGAATCATGGTACTTTCTAACACCATATACAACAAAGAGCATCTACTATTATTGATTAGTGGTTTGAACATCTCAGATAAATACATTTTTGTGGGGGGGGGGAGGTGAATCAAGGTCTGATAGATTAAAACAACCACCCCATCAATTGTTTTTTTTCATTAAATAAACTCTCTTATGTACCATTCTTGTAAAAAAGTGTGAGAAAAAGATAGTAGTCCTGAGACCCAAGAAATTTACTTCGTTCAACTACACCTGGATAATATAAGGATTATACATCGGTAAGGAAAAAATGTAACTAATCTATGAAACTATACTGTTTCTACAATGATCAGAAATGAATCACTATCCCTCTAGGTTTACAAATAGTCTTAATTTGAATGGTCGCTATTATTTCACTTAAAGTGATCTCATTTATCCATCAAAAAAATCATTTATTGATTACATGATGATATTTTTTACAGAATATTTGGTGCATCATTATGTTCTACATTCATTTACATGATGAAATATGCTTTACCACAGATTTATTGGGTAATTAGGTTTAATTATTAAAGATCACTATAATTATTGAACTTCCCTATTCTTTTCAAGAATACCATATTTTGGAGATGCTCCCAACTTTTGTGAATTTTAATACCTTCTAGAATCTCAATTTCTTTTTGATGATCACTTTTTTTATGAAGTTTACTAATTTCATGATGCACACAAAGTCTTCACAAATATCACACCTTTCACAATGCTCTCATAGCCTTCCTGATGCTCATCACTTTTTTGAATATCACTTAGCCACCATGATTCTCACATCTTTTGCAAATCTTATGTTTCCTTCCTAAAACACATTTCCTCTATGAAACAGATGATCTTAGTAAAAACCTGATGTATGAAAATTTCTTTTCCAACCAACATTATGAACACCTTCAGTAATTTATAGCCATTGTATTTTACATAAATCATTATTATATCAAATTAAGGGTAACCTTTTATTTTTAGATGAAACCTCCACTTCGCGATACTTTAACCCCACCAATTCAATTTCTTGAAGAACTGCATTATTTTTCATGGGCCTCCAAGTATTCATCAAGCTATATGGAAATTTTACCATTCACTAATATTCTCGTAGGTTCATATTTTAACCTAAATAAATCATTCTTCTCCCACTTTCATGAAGATCCATACCTTTAAAAAACACCGATTTTTTGTGAAGCACTATACCTTCATGAAACATCATAGAATCTAGAAATTAATTCTTTTTTCACTGTTTTTTAGGAATTCATTGAAATTAAATTTTCATGACTATTGAGTCCTTTAAATTTTTAACCCTAACAATTAGGAAAACTTAGGAAAACAAAATCACCTTGTGTAAGAATTTTTTTGTACCGCCTACATGGAATAAATTACATTGGCATAGATATTTTTCAAAATTCCTTGAAAAAAATGTATCTGGAACCCCACAATTAACCATGAGAACCTTCTTTGTCAACAAAAACAATCAAACCAAAAACATTTCCATGTTACATTAGGGTATTTTTTCTCCAAATTAGTGAAACTTATGAAAATATTATGTTGTATCATGCACTTTATTTCACATACATTCATAAGGTAAAGGAAAAATAATAATATAATAAAGATCATAACTTGTATAAGTTTTAAAGTGATAAAAATTGAAAACCAATTTAATAGTTTCCAAAAAAAATTCTCCATTACCTAATGTTGAGAATATCAGTATGTATTCCACTCAAAATATTAATGGATTTATAGATATATATCATAAACTCACGATGAAATATGACATATATTATATTTCATCGATTAATTTTCATTCATCCATATATTAGAGTACTAATATGTTATATAAGAAAGATGTGGAATTATATAAGATGTTGAATAATTATTCAGAGTTTATCCATTATTTTTATGAAATGATAACTTTTAGATCATTGTATATTTCTCATCAATTCTAGATAGAAAAAAACTATTGTTTGATTATCATAAATCATCATTCTATTTTTATCCTAATATAAAAAATACATATAGAGAACTAAAATCATATTCTTAGTTGGATAAAATTGAAATTGATGTTGTATAGTATATTTCCTAATCTCTGGTATATTAGTATGTTTAAACTAATTGACTAAATCCTTAGGGTATATCACAACTATTACTCATACAAGAACATAATATGAAAACATCACCTTTGATTTCATCATTGGATTCCCAAATACTTCAATAGGAAAAAATTCTATTTGTGTTTTAGTAGACCATGTAACAAAAATGGAATATTTTAATATCATTTGAGAATATTACTCTCCAAATAAAGTTAATTAATTATACATTTATTAACATGTGGGATTTTATAGAGTAAAACATCAATTGTATCTAATCTAGATATGTGGTTTTACTAAATGTTCTAGAATAGACAAAAATATGATATGGATATAGAGTTGTGTATTAGTACTGGTTATCATTCTCAATAATATATACATTCTAAGAAGACCAACCAAACTATAGAATAAATTTTCAAATATTTCTATATTTATTTAATATACATTTGGGATATACACTTTTCATTGGTGTATTTTTCTTGGAACAATAGTTTTACACAATAATTCAGTTGGATACTTATTAAAACCTATATGGAATGAAGTGTATAACTAAAAAATTATTTGATTAATATTGATAATGAAATATAGCATGGCCTTTTCTAATGGATTAATTGAATAAGAATTTTTTATCCATCCAACAACACATTACAAAAGCTTGTAGTAGATAAATATTTAATTATAACAATCATCTAAAAGATAAAAGGATTGAAATTTATGATTAGGAAGTATATTTAATATATACATAGAAAATTATTATGATATATAGAATTGAAGGAATTTTTATCATTAAAATGTAATTATTCATTAAATATCATTTATTGAATCAATATTTTCTCTAATATCTTGGCATCAACACTAAATATATCTGATTCTCAAGTCATATTCCATGTATCTCTAATGTGGAAGTTAATAACTGATCCATCACATATAAAAAAATAAAAGGATGTACCACTGTATTGAGATCTCTTTTATGAGGAGTTATAATTATATAACAAGGATCATAGAGATAACGTTATAAAATTTAATACCACTCTCTTGATCATTATTATATGGTGAAACCATGAATTAGAGCAAGGTACATAGAAACCCAATGTTGTGATGATGTAGAAGTATCCTCATTTTTTAATATATGAATCCAATAATTATGAGGGAAAAGTAATATCAACGGGTCTAATGTAACCCCATATGATTTTATGCTATTTTTCTCATAAAATAAATTGGTTTTATCTGATATATTTTGTTACACACAACGCCGAGTTTAAATGAACAAAGATATATTATTTTAATATAAGTATTTAACATAAAACATATCACCTCCCACATAGATATATGGGTAAAAGATAATTAAAATATGAAAAATTATTTTTTACCCATGAAAAAAAGGACTTAATTTATTATCAATTGAATAGAAATGAAAACAAAAAAATTAGATGGTAAATTGGGATGTTTTTCTGAAAAACTTTTTATGCCCATTTCTTATCAAAATAAATAACAATTATCGTTATTGATGAATACTTGATATTTATTTTATATTTTATTTAAATAATAAAATGTTTTATCATTCAACTATTAGTATTTATTGGGTAGTGGAAAATAATACCTATGATTCTAATTTTAAAGACATATTCTTCTAAAAATAGTTTCCATTGTGTTTGCACAATTATTTTATGATATATTTATATCACTTTTAGAAATTTATCTTAATAAATTTATTTCATATATAATTTTTTTATATTTGGTAAATAATCTTCTTTTATTTTTCGTCATTATGAATAGTAATCATGGAAAATAGTTTCCAAATCAGAAATTGTAAATTGAGTAATTAAGGTAAGAGATAATGTGGTTTTACATTAAAAATATATCTAAAAAATGAATTATTTATATTGGATGATTTTACATTGAACAAAATCATCCAATTTTTTCAAATATGAAATATTATTTCCATTTTTGTTTTAAAATGTTCTAAATATTGTTTTAAGTAATGAATAAATATTGAATTTTCACTCTCTTTGTTTTGAAATCTCTAAAATTTGTTTTCTTAAATATATAATTTTTTTATATATAGTGATAAGTGGATATTATAATGGTGAATTATTTTTTCTTAAAGTTAATTTTTTTCATTTTTATTGATGGAATAATTACCTAAATGAGTAGAAATAAGAGCATCCAATATCCGATCAACGATGTCGAAGTAAGGTTGTAGTGGATCTTCTCGGAACAAGTTCCAACTATCAATGAGAATTTCATTGTTGATTAAGGTGAATTATGAGGACAAAAATAGGGGTAATTAACATGTATATCATCTTTGTGAAGGGTACTAATGTTTACACTAATTGTATTCTATCACCTTGCATCAGGGACATAGTAATGGCCACGATGAAACAGGGGAAACCTAATCATAGGAAAAAGGTCATTCCAATAGTCATTGTCTAGTATTGCAATCCCTGAAACTGAATGAATTTTGGGTTCATGTATTTATAAGATAATTTTGGAGTTATCTTGAATTATGAAGTAGAAATTACATGGTATTAAATTACTTTCCCTATTGGGATAAACTGTACCGATCTCTGACTACAAATTGTTTTTTCTTACAATTCCATTGTTTGAGGCTTTCATTTTTTGGAAATCATTATTTACTGACATTAATTTCAAGTTGTGTATTTTTTATACTTGGTTGAATTTTGGGAGCATCATGTAATTTTATGGGTTGAGTGATTACATAATATTCATATGTGACAATGAGACAGTACTTGTTCCAGAAAAAAAAATTATTTTTAAAAAAAATAAAATATAATACAATTATGATAAATTATTGAGTTATAATAATTTAATATATAAATATATTATATTATTAATGTAGTAATTATTTATATACTAATTAATTTCTAAATATTATAATCATTAATGTAAAACTATGTGAATAGTCCAAAAAATGACATTGATGTAATCTTATGTTAAATAATATTTTATTAAATAAATTTAAATTTATAAAAAACTTATATTTTACCACTTTATTGATATATTGTTTAAAATATCACTGATGGGTCAATTTTTCTTTTTTTGTTACATTTTTACCCCAAAATTGCATACACATTTTAACTCGATAATTGTCAAAGTGTTAACGGTGGTTTAAAACTAAGATTAATGGTTAAAACAGAACATGAACTTATATAAATATTATTTTACCAGAGGATATAAAAATATCCTAATACATTATTTGAAATATATAAATTTTTATCCACATTTATGTGAAATTTAATTAATATTAATTTCATACATTATGAAATTCCAAGGGTTCCCCTCCCCTCATTTATAAAATGTTACCTCTAGTTCTCTTTTTTTCACAATATTTGAGCACATTGGCTTGAAAAACCCTAATGATACCTATTATAAAAATAATTTTTTATGTTATTATGGTTCATGAATCTTAAAAATATAATCCCTATGGTCTATAAAGATATATCTAAAAGATGTTATTTAAGTAAGAGGTAACCATCTCAACTGATCATTTTCATTTTATTTCATCTACTACCTTTACTAAAAATATGATATCCACAATAAAATAATGAATTGTTTGGATTAAATATGATTAATTGTTATTATGATGATGTAACAACAATTATTCACCTTCATTAAATCAAATGGAAGGGGAAAAACACTTGTGCATATCTACAACATACCATCTCTATATAGCGATGTAATTCATTTAACATCACCATTTTAATTGGATGGTTATAATGATGAATTTAATGAATATATATTATATATATGATATTATTATATTTATCCAATGCTTAATTATTATCATTTTTTTCTTTTGTTCCATCTATAAAAAAAGTACAAACTAATGTATCTACAATGTGATGTAATTAATTTTTCCTATCAACATTATGTGAATTATTATTAAAGTAATATAATTAATAAAATAAGTTCTTATTTAATGATTAATATTATATAGATTATTAAATAATAACCAATTTGAATGTACATGAACTATATAACTGAATCATGAATGGAAAAGGTACATTTTTTGCCTGATTGCCCATTTTCTGGAAGAATTTTTTGGAAAATAATAATAGAAAATTACAATGGAATGGTTCAGAGAATGTTATGTATGAATATGGTTCAATAATAAATATATAATTAATTAATATTTTTCTTACTAGACTTTTAATCTTGAATGATTAAATATTGGACTTTAGGTAATGGTTTGTCTCACAATATCATCCTTATTCACGATTCTTTATATTTATATATCTATTATGTTAGTTATATTATATTTATATATATTATATAAAATATATTTTATTTTACTTTAGTTTCTTTTTGAAATTATATGCTTTACTTTCATTTATTTATATCCATGTATTGAAAATTATTTATGATTTTTTATGAGGAAAATAAACTATATTTTTATTTTAGTAGGTAATATTTGTTTTCCTAACCACATGTTCTTTAGAATTTTTCTTTGAATTTTGTTTCAATTATATGATGATTTATTATATACATTTTTATACATTTAATAATATTTATAAAATAAATTTATTAATATTCTTGTAATTTTTAAAACATGGTTCATTTTACAAATGGGTTTAAGTGAATATTTGTTTTAACCTAAAACACCTGAATGAATTTTAAAAATATAATGAAAAAAAAAAAATTTTATTCCTAAATTACTAAATTACAATATTATTTTTAATGAAAATTATTTTTCTAATATTTGGGGAATTTTTTATTTTATATAACAGATTTCATAATGAAAATGTTATTTTCCTTAATAAATATTCTAATGAACATCAAAACAAAAATATATATCTGGATGGATGATTCTCTTTTAGGTGAGGAGATTATTTCCATTAAATATTTTAGTTTTTTCAATATACACAGATACTGATTTTAAGGAATGATAATAATGATTTATTGCTTCATCATATGATGAATTAATTAGAATTGTTAATTCATTGATGGGGCGTGAAATTAAATAGTCCAATGATTCATTGGTAGTTATCATGAGAGAGAAATATTTTGGGATTTTTTCCAAGTCCATACCCATTTAATTAAGATGTGTTGACAATAGGAATTTATTGAAAATTTAAGATATCCATTATTATGAATTCCATGATTATAAAATTCGTCTTTATATTATATTTTCTTAATCAAATAGTTATTATATTCGTGGATAAGATTCAATCTAATTTTATTATTTATATGATAATATTCAGTCATTATTTAATCCTTTCATTTTATTCAGGACTTATTTATTATTTGATTGCTTCCAAAATCTGCATACTGATACCTTGCATTTGATATTACCCATTTTTTATGTTTCCTTTTACTAGGATGTTCGGAAGTGTACTATGATTGATATGAAATGATATTTTAGAAAAGATAATGAATTGTTTATAGAAAATACTATATAGTGTTTTATGATTTTAAATATAATGTGATATTTGTGCTTGTAAATAGTTTAAGAATACTAATAAAATATTATTCCCTTCGGATACTATTGCATATATCTTGATCCATTATAATAACTTTACAAGTGACTCTATACTACTAGTTCTGGGGTCATTACAGTAATGTGTACCTTTATGAGATATATTTTAATGATGATAGGATTTGAATGTTCTGTATTATTTGATAGGTTATCATATATGATTATTATCTTATGAATCTTGAAGGATTATGGAATGTTCTTCAAGATATGAGGATTTATTTTAAAAGAAAACCCAAAGTTACAAGTAATGAGGGATGTGTTCATTATGAAAACTAATAATTGTGTGATAAATTTAATAGTGGAGGCGTAGTGTTATATTGGTCCACCTGGTCATGGGAATTATTAATTGAATGGGGCTAATCAAGGGTCCCACAAAGTGATGTTGTGGTTCAACATATATGATAGGTTAAAAATATTGATGTACTCCATAGATAAATTATTTTTTATCTGGATATGTGATTATCCCAGAGACCCACCTAGTGGTGGTGTGGTAAGGAGTTTTCCCTCAGTCTTACCCAATGGGATATGGTTTTACTTGTACAAGGGTTTGGAATTGTTTTTTTCATTATTTAGATTGATTTATATGACATAGAGTTTTGTTATTATCCATGATACCTACCGAATTTCGGTGTTTTTTATTTTATAACAGGACATAACATGTTAGGAATGGTTTATAATATGTGATATGTTATCTTTGTTATTTTCATCCTCATAAATATTCTAAAAATCTGAATATTTTTGATTTTCCATAGGACCTACAATGAGGTGAATATTTTGACATATGAGAGAGGTTGGTTCTTTTGTTTCCTTTCTCAGTTCAGTAAATATATTATGTGATGGCTCATATGGTACTTTTTGGAATTATATAGCTTTTAGATGAATATTTATAGTCATAGATATCCTCTAAATATCCATAAATGAAAAATGTAATACTTATTAAAAAAATAAGAGTGTCACATATCAGACTTCACATATAATATAAAACTATAAGAGAAAAAAATCCATCCATGTGGCTCCAAGTGTCCATAAAATCTAGAAAATGATTTTTTTTTCTTGAACAACACTCATCTAATGAAATTAGGACATGTGTGTGGTTATTTTTATGGTCATTAAAATATTATTTGTACCCCTAACTACTAGATTTTACTGAAACCATTGTAATTTAAATAATAGAAAATTTAATATTCATATGCCTTAAAATAAAAGAAACCAAATTATATAATTTTCACCCACTAATTACAAATATGAAATCAATTTTTCAAAATTTAGAACACATAATTTGAATTATAAATTTAAAATTAACCCTATTGATGAAATGAGAAAATCAGTTTTTAAAGTAAAAAAATTTAAAAGATTGAAATGTTTTTATATCCTTATTCAATGTGAAATTGATACCAATAACCAATATTTTATTAACTAATAGATATGGATCTATTTATACTACAAAACAAATTAATAATATAATTCATCACTATAAATTATATAGGAAAAAAGTTTTTTTCAGTTAAAATGAAATATTATATCAGTATTCATCGAAACATGAATCTTATCCAAAAAAATACCAAAAATTCATAAAATGTTAATTTTAATATTTATATATATATTAACAAGTTAATGTTTTAAAATATAATTTATAAATTTATAATACAATAGATTTGAAATAATTGTTCCATCAAATGTAGATAAAACTACTTTTTATAAATAATATAGGGTTTTATGTGTAATATTGAGTTTGTTCTTATATGATTCATATTAAATAAATTGGATGAATTAAAGAACACTTTATTGATTGTATACAATTTTGTAACATTAATATTATTCACTAATATAAATTAATTTAATTTGTTATGTTAAAATATCTTTATGATCATAAAATTAATTTTTCATAAAAACATTTCGTATATATTCAGTTGGTTTCTATATTCATTTCACATTAATTTTAGATAATTAATTATGCCATATATATATATATTGATAGTTAATACTATTAATAACATCCAATTTAATTTGTAGGTTTAATATTTTTATATTAAAAAAATATTTTAATGTTATATTTTTTTGGTTAAACATGGACTTATGTGAAATGAAATCCAACACATTGTTGTGTGAAGCTTAAGATTAATGTGTTTTTTTGTAAAAATAAATATTGTAAGAAATTATAAAAAATAAAAATATTCTAAATTCTTCAGGTGATAAATTATCCCCTACTTGAGTAAATTGTATCCTGTCAATTTAAAACGAGATAAAAAACAAGTGTTTTAAAATTCCAAAATAACTTTTTTGAAATACCACATCCTAAAATGGATTAATGAGAATCATACATTAAAATAATAAAATGCAAGTATGAAGATCACAAGATATAATGCATACTAGGGTTACATGTATGAAAATAAATACATTGAATGAAAATATAACCATCATGTTCTGATGGGGAGTGATAGAGAACATGGTTCTGAGAACGTTAATAGATACAACGCTATAAATCTATGATGATCTATGGACTAATTTATTAATAAAAAAATGAGGGTATTGGGATGTCAATGTAGGTTCCAAGATCATATCCCAAGAGATGAATAATTTATCATCTTTATAGAATATAAAATATGAAAAAATACTTAGTTCACAAATAGATTTTCATCCATTCATCAATTTGTACCAAAAACTCATCTTTTTCTATAGATGATGAGTATTTATGATAAATTCTTCAATTTTTAATATTTCAAATCAACTTATATGAATAAAAAAATACATAACATTTTAACAATATATTTTTATTGTCATTATAAAATAACCCAAATAAAAATAGTTCGGATAATGTAAGACAATTCCCAAAAATTAATATATAAAATTAAAAAATAAAAACCCAATGTTCATTATAGACCATTAAATAAATAAATATAATTCAAAAAAAAATATTCTTGACAAATATGGAAGCCCAAAAATATGAAGTAAATGATCATATAATCTTCCAAATAATATCAGTAGCTCTTAATGTCTTATACCAAAATTTTAACTGAAAAAATATCATAATATTTTTTGTTTTCTAGTCATTTCCATCATCAAAATAAATCACCAAAAGTCAATAATAAAATCATATTTAACTGAAAAATATAATTCATTTTATTTAACATAATCATAAAGGGTTCCAAAAATAGTGAACTTATTCTCATGTAATATTAATAACTTAATCACTAAATAATTTTTGAACCCCTGTATATTCAATTTGAAAAACAAACATCCCAAAAATTTAAATAACCATTATCCATGAGGTAATTTTGCTAAAACCGTTCACTCTAACCAAGTCGTTACGTAGGATAGTAGTCGGACCTTCACCCTTGTTTCCATTATTTTGTGGGTTCAAATCGAATTTCCTTACCGGACACAACGTTTTGTCACCCGACATGTAGGTTATCCTTTTTCGAAAACCATATTAATATTATCTGAAAAGGTGATAATAATTATCATAAAATAAACTAAATATATTCAACATTAATGAAATGTTTTACCCATGAAGGTTATAAAATATATTTAATTTTGTATCCCCTATAATATAAATACCTATAATTATTGTAAATTAATAGATTATATAAAACCTAACAATTATCATTTCCTTTAAAACTATTACCATTAAATGAATTGGATTTTTTCCTTAAATAACTTTTTCACACACACAAAACCAATGTGTTTTGTTCCTTAATATTTTTTTCCTAAATTTAGTTCCCAAGGTTGCTATTAAACCTCCTCTGATACGAAGTATAATGTCAAAGCCCCAAAATCTCATATTATGTGATTTATAATATTAAATTGGCATGAATACAAAGAATAAAACCCAAAAGGACCTGTAAATTTGGTAGTCTTGAAGAACTATATAGATAAATGGTTCCCTTCTTACATTAGTAAAACATAAATTATAATAAAGAAAAAAAATTCCACCTTGAACTCATTAAAAAATTAAACATCAAAACATCGGGAAAATATAACGAATACAATGATGATTGTAAATGCTCAGTAAGGGAATGTAAAATAGAATCAATGAGTAATTAATGAGAATAAATCAACATGTAATTATAAATAACTTATAACTAATGCCATTACAATAAACTAGATAAGGCTTTGTCAAAATGGATAGGTACGGAAAAGAAAAAAATTACATTTAATGAATAAAATAACAATAAAATTCATCTATATATTTTCAACCAAATAATATCATAGATAATAATAATAAATTAATTCTAAAAAAATTTGATTCTTAATTATTAGACGTCATGTATCTGGCTCATGAAACATGTCCATCATGACATTTCATCAGATAGTTTATGTTTGTTGTTAGGAATTCATATATTCTTCCTAGAAATATAATAAAATTATTTATTCGTAATATATATCATCTTATGATACTATTGATCTATTAAGGGGCGTAATTATAATGTTCCTCAACCCATTTCATAACAACCCAAAGCATTCATCATATATTAAAAAAATGAATTTAAAAAATTTATTTCAAATAAAATATTCACAAACAACATTGAATGCTTTTAATACCATGAATACCATGATATGTTTGATATGAATTATCAAATGGTATTATACATACTCCCCATATAATAAATAAGTGTAAAATAAATATTATATATCAAAGAAGTAAAAGTGAGATGAGATAATAGTTACCACTTTGTAATCATTTATTTAAAATTACTCATATTTATAATAGAAACTAATATATTTCAAAATAAAATACTAAAATTGTAAAATAAAATTCACAACATTATGGTTTCATGATGGTAGAAAATTCATTTCATTTTATATAAGCTAAAAAAATATACATTTTACTTTTATAAAGTACCTTATTTTGTAAAATGATATAGTGATTATTTTTAAATAATTTTTAAAATAAATGTGAAAAACGTAATTGTAGAACTGTAAAATAGGTTTTTAATTTTTCATAGAATACACTTACATGTACGAAAAACGTTTCCTAGTGGAGACCTATATAAATCAATATCGAATAACAATGATATTTTCAAATAACACTAACTACATAATTATCAATAGAATAATTTTACCCGTAGAATAAGAAAAATTATATGGATATTAAAATAAAAGAATAATCATAATAATAGTAAAAAAATATATTCATGTGAATTTTATAAACTACTCCAAATAAATAAGTAGTGTATATGGCATGAGTCCCACAGAAATAAATGTGACAAAAAAATCTCTTACCTTGTGTTTTCTTTTGGGTGCACACCGATTAAAATCTTGAATAATGGTTTTAAGACTCTAAAAAACATATTATATAAATATATTAATATTTATTATATCATATATGATACTTTTATAATATCTTATTACCTATTTGTCTGCAATATTTCATTATTTTTAATCTTTTGGTTAATAATTACCTAGTTTATTGAGTGTGTATTGACACGTGACATATAGTTCATATTATATAGATAATGATTCAATAATATCCTGAATTTAAATCATGGATTAAATATCATATATATCTAATATATTAATTTTTGTAATAGTCCATAATTTTTGGAGATATGAAATGAAATGCACCATTCTTAGAGACTGTAGGTCGTACATATTCATGAACACTACTTCCATTTCTTTTTTATATTTAATATAATGAAAATTAATTTTTGTATATTTTAATTAATATATTTATTATATGTCACATATGTTTATTAAAATAATACTGAATACATTCCATGTATAGTGTGAACTAAACACATTGATTGAGAAGGCGGTAGTTCATACACCAACAAATGAATTTATCGCATTTACATAAAATGGAAAGCATGAAGTTGTATGTTATATAATAATTATATGATCATAAATAAATAATCAATAACATATATGTTATATAAAAATATTTTATACATCATAATTACAAACAATGAGTATTGGTAAAAGGAAAAACATATGACACCATTTCTTGAGGTGGTAGTTCATCATACAAAAAATGGTATTTTCTATACACATTAAATAGATGTGTGGGTAAGCGTAGGTAAACACTATAATTTAAAAACATATCAGTATATTTAGGATACTATGGTTATTATTTAATAATTAAATAATAATAATTTAATGATATTTAAGGAAGAAATAAAAATAATTAATTGATGAACATTACCTCTTCTTTGGTATCTCCACTTGTTCTTCACAAAAATACATTTCTTGCATTCTATTTGAAGAAATTCATGATTTTTCAATGAATTTAGTGATTTTAGAGGATATTTGAAAATGTTATTATGAACCATCAATGTTATTAATACTGAATAAAAGAGAAGATGATGTTCCCTTTTATAATAATTGGGAGGGGCACTCTTGGAAATATTAAAAATATTTAATTAATATATTTTTTAATAATCCAACATGATCCAAAGTGAGTTATTTTGAGGATAATACATGGATGGGTCTAAATAATTTAAACCAACATTTTTAGTGAATTTTATCTCACATTATTACCCTTATCTATTTACATTAACCCTTAGTTAAACCCTTTAACACTTACCATGAAAACATGGGTTTTTTTATTTATGGGATAATATATATACTGGAAAATTAAAAAAGGAAATTAAATGAGTCATTACTGAAATTCCAAACATATTCCAAATAATTTTTCAAAATTATATTTTTTATGAATTTTATATCATTTAATAAAATATTATTCATCTTAAAATACCAATAATATTAATTTTGATACTATTCATTTAGTGATTTTTGAAAAAATATCCAAACACATGATTATTCTAAAAAAACCATTAATAAATACAAAATTTGTCTATAGAATCTATAAATATCGTTGATGAAATAAATTATATTAATTTTTTTTATATTTTTAATAAAATTTATTTTATAGGTCCATTAATTAATCAATTCGTCCATCGTTATTGTGCAAGCGACTATTTAAATTAATTATTCCCTAAAAATTATAAACAAATTATAATGATGAAAATATGTTTTTTAGATTTCAAATAAATATTTATAGTATAAGATACCCTCTAAAAACTATATATGAAAAATATAATACTTATTAAAAACCAGACTGTAACATATTGGAGTCACCTTAGAATAAAATTCTATAAAAGAATTAATGTCATACAAGTGTCTTCAATAGGTCATAAAATAGTACCAAGGGTTATTTTTTACTCAAAAAATGAATCCATTGAAATTAGGATAAGGGGTATGGTGTTTTTCTTGTCTTTATAATATTATTTGTACCTATAATTAGCTAATTAATCCATAAACATGGTAATTAAAATATAAATAAATTTACAATTTATATGCCTAAAAAATAAATTAAACCAATTAAATTTATTTTATATAAATGATTTAAAATATGAAATAAATTTTTCAAAAATAAGGACACATAATTTAGAGTAATTAATTTAAAATTATTCCTATTAATGAAACGAGAAAACAAATTTTTAAAGTGAAAACATTCAAAATATTGACTTGTTTTTATATCCATATTCAATGAAAAATTTATTCCAATGAAAACTATTAGATTAAATAATAAAAAAATATCTATTTATACTTTAAAACTAATTAAAAATATACTATTACACTCTAAATTATTTAGATTAAATATCGGTTTTCAATTAAAATTCAATAGTTTATAAATTTTCATCCTAACATGAATCCTATCAGTAAAATGAAAAAAAACAACAAACATAAATTTTAATTCTCCAATTTTAAATAAGTTTTATTTTTTCAAATATAATTTCTAAAATTTGATAAAATCCAGATTTTAAACAAGTCCTCTATCAAAAGTCAGTAAAACTAATTTTATAAAAATGTAGTTTTTTATGTGTAATATTTGGTTTATTCTTCTCTTATGCCGATTAAATATATTGGATGAATGTCAAATATATATGATTGAATATATTATATATTTATTACATTAATATCATTCAATAATAGTAATTAATTTAATTTATTATGTTATAATGACATTATGAGTATAATAATATTCTTTTTAAAAACATTTCCTATATATTCAGTTGGTTTATATATTCATTTCAAATTAACATATAACCAATGAATTCACCAATATATTTTCATAAGTTTGTGAAAAATATTTATACCCACAATAACAACAACTAGTTAATATCTAACTATATTAAATAATTATTTTTTAATAATTATTTTTCAGTAATACTCAGCCATTAATGTAACTTAAGCAAACCCATTATTGTATGTAGCATAAGATTATCATTGTTTTTCATATAACAAAATAGAGAAAAAAAACTAATAAAAATGAAAATATTTTAATGTTTTGGGGTGTAACAATCAGAATATAATAGACACATGAATTTAAAATTTCATGAAAAATAAAACAGGTGAAAATAATGCAATTGAGGCCCGAATCAATTAAAATATAGAATTATTATTAATTAATGGGTGATAAGATATGATCAAATGATCATATATGATATTATATATATTGATATGGTTCAACTAAAAGAAAATTTAATGTTTAAAACTACAATACATGAGGTTAAATCACATTCAATTAAAATAAAGTGTGAGTTGTTGAATTTCGTCTCAATTTATATGACATTGAGACATATTCTATTTTATGCACAAATTAACATGTATATAGTGTATATACATCCCACTTAAAATTTAATATCACGATTAATTAATAATTAATGTTAGTTTATGTATCATTTTGAATTATTTTATCAAATTGGATGTTTCTTTAAAATATCCTTGTGGTAAATGATAATGAAAAATACCACATTCATTTGAGTTTTTTTACTTTCTTTAGAAAAAATAAAATTCATGTAAAATTTTGTGATTTTAAATTAATTTTATATAATATATTAATATTATTTCATTATGGATATGAATATTTACTAAAATATATATAAAGTTTTACATACAGTGTCTACTTTTAATGTTAATTTATTAATTTTGGATATGTTGATAAATATTTATCTTTTACTCAATATGGATATATCATGATAAGGAATATTTATTCCTGAATTAAATATAATATTCCATATATGAGGAATGATTTTGACCATGATTGATAGGTTTTAATGGTTATAATATAGCCCTTCAACACATCTCTAGGTCACATGAGAAAAATTATGTTAGCCAAATTAAACAGGTTTATAACTATAGTTTTAAAACATATTTCTATAGTTCTTGAAAATTGTGGTATCATGTTGCTTGAGATCATGACATGAAATAATTAATTGTTTCCTTAATTGAAAATCCACTTATTAATATCCACGATATATTTCCTATGATATTATATATGGATGAATTTCACTCTTAGTTTACTAATTAAATTGCATGAATTTTCAGTTAATTTCCATTCCATATTGATTCTAACATATCCATTCAATTAGTGTAGTGATTTAAATAGAATGTATACTCAATTATTTCCCTTTACATATTTATTATTATTAATTTATTCATGATATCTTCTGTTTTCCTTAACATTTACTGAGAAAAGGATCTCACCCTTATTTTGTTTCTTTTACTTAATATATGAAAAAAAAATTTAAAGGACTTTTTAAGGATGTAGTTTATCAGTTGTTGTTATGTATTAATTTTTATTCTCTAATAAAAATTTAAAATAGTAATAATTTATTAATCTAGTTTTCCAAAACATATAAATTAATCAGTCCATTTAGATTCTATTCATTTTAATCATGATAATATAATTTTTCAAGTCGCCATATCTAGGATACTCTAGTCAGGGTCGCTATAGCTGGTAACAAAGGAATTTTAGTAGAATCCTTTAAAACTAGATTTATGAAAACACAGATTAGGGAGAAATTCCTTGTGATATAATTTGATAATAATTATATAATAACATATTAATGTTTGGTTAAGGAAGATATTATTTGGTTTTTTTAGAAATAAATCAATATCTATATAAGATAAGTCGATGTGGGTCTGGAATAGATTTAACTGGTAGTAATAACTCTGAAAAGAACTCACCAGGCTTGACTCATGTATAACCTGCTAGAAGAAAATGATCCATAGTATGAACATGGTTTTACACTCCTGGATAATATAATTTAGATAATTAACATTTTTATTAAAAATAAATTCAATGGATTTGAAAACAAGGGTATCCCCAAAGGAACCAATGTTTATGATTTTGATATTAACATAGAATAAATTTTAATTTATTCTAAATGATAAGACTTATTTTGAAATATAAATTATGATATAATATTCAAAGTAATAAATTCTAATCCAGTATATGAAATTATTTTTAAATTGATCTTGGGAGGATGAAATGATTCTATTCATAAGTCCAATGTAGAGAGTACCCAACTAAGCAAACCAATACAATAGGTATTATAAATGAGAAAGTTATTGGTATATTAAGATATATTAGACATGTTATAAAAAATAACCATTCTTAGATGTAGAAACCTATTCAATAATTATATTGTCCTATATTGGATAAATTTATATGACATAGGCCCCAATAATTTAGTAAGACTACATATCCATTGGTTGCATAATAGTGGGTTAAGTATATAGAGAAGATTATTTTTATTTTAGAATGGGGTGGAATATTAAAGGTTACACTGACACCATATTTTATTAAAGTTGATTTTGATAAATGGTGGTTTTTGATCTATAATACTATGTAAGTATATAATATAGAACTCATAGAATATAAACATTTTAAGGATAATTGTTTCAAAATCCATCTACCTTATTAGATACAAATTGAGATGAACAAAAAATCCCTAAACTTAAAGAAAAAAAGAATAATAAAGTGTTATGGATAATTAAGATACAATTACAATGTAATATAGGTATTATATATATTACATACACAAAATGGAGTGTAATATTAACCATTTAATTGAAGGGTTTAATTAATGTATCTAAAGTGAGTTAGTCTCAAAAAAATAATATTTATGATACAAAATTATATTAAATAATTTCAATAAAGAGAATTAATTCAAACATATTATGGATTAAATGGGATGAAATAAAATAATAGGATGACTGAGTAAATCATGGATAAAAAGAAGAAAGGAATTATGTGTTTCCCCACATATGATAACAATGGATATAATATCCCTGCTAAGTTCTTTATAGGATTGACAGAATGTTATAAGTGTGGAGAAAAGGGCCGCCATGCTCTTTATTTCATGGTAAAGAATGAAATTTGAAATCTTAAATGATTAAAATATAAGGATACATGGAAATATTAAAATAAATTTCCCAAAAATCCATGAAATATATCTCAAAAGATGCTAAGAGATCAAGGTGCGAACTATGTTATTTATATAACTAAAGAGAAGTGATTAATGTTCTTATAAACATGAAACATTGAAATATGTTGTAAAATTATATTATTTATGAAATTATCTTCATTATAATTCTGAAATATTTACTGATTGTACTAAATTACAATTTAAATGAGGATTTGATAGAATATATTGAATGGTACTAAAAAAAGTTACTGAGCAGAATGTTGACATTTTTATAATACACATTGTTATAGGAAAGAAAACCCTTAACATGTTTATTATGTTTAGATAATTATGTTTGGCTAAAGGTATGACACATATGGATAAAGAAAATTGAAAAATACTAACTACCATGCAACTGATTAATGAAAAGTTCAATTTGAAATTAAATGGAATTCATTCTAATGGTAGGAAAATAAATCATTTTTGAGGTTCAAATGGATAACAATTTATGATATATATCATGTGGAAATTATAATGTGGTTTTATAGAATAATTTATTACATAACCATATCATGATATATAATTATTGGATAATATTTTCTTATGAAATGGAATGAATTTGTGTATTTATATCTTCTAAACAATGTTAAAAACATTAAGAAAATAATATTTGAAAAAAAATTATCGCATTTCTATTATTTATAATGATATCAATGACCATCTTTACAAATATTAGGTTTTTGGTTTTATGTTCATTATCTTTCTCAAGATCACCCAATTTCTTGGGATAAACTAACTATATCATTGTCGATTAATACCTGAGCATTAGTATTCTCTTTCATATCGATTTTTCATTTCCCACCATTGTCCTCTTATATTGAAACCTGGTCTTTTTATTTCTCAAGAGGACATTAATTCTACATATTCCCGCACTACAAAGTGATGCTTTATAAACACTTTTACAATGTGCTTTTTAAACAATGAATTTTTTTAATACCCAACAATTGATTAATGAGGTCAAGATTAAATTTTTTGGATAAAATTTTCTTAAGTTATCGATAACATAAATCCTTTCTATTCAATAAATTTTATTTCATTGATAGATTATGTTTCACTCAAGATCATGTTCCTACAAAAACACGTTTTGGTGGTTCTTTTCACACATAATTAAAACTAAAATTTTATTAATTATTTAAAATTAATTTCAAATAGTAATGTTCTTTTTTTAATACTAAATACAAATATTATCTTAGGGTCAATATTTTGGGATTTCTCTAAAAAGATTCATTTTTTGTTGAATAGTGAAAAGTATAGAATTTTAAGTGAAAATTGACATTTCATTAAAATGTTTTATAATGATAAATTTTATCAATAATTTATTTTAAGTTAAAATTATTTCATTTTTATATATATATTGTCATTAAAATAATATTCATATTGAATTTAGGTATAAAAACATTGACAAATTCTGAACATTGTCACTTCAAAAACCCAAACTCGCGTCTAGTCCGTGGGAATAATTTTATCTTTTTTTATAATTATATGAATTTAATTTTCCAAAATGGATTCAATATTCAAAATTATCATAATTTAAAATTTCTAATACGATCAAATTAATTTCTGTCCCAAATTATTTGTGAAGAATGATTAAAATAATTTTACTGATAAAGGTAAGACTTTCTTTATATAATAGTTAAAACATTGAATATATGATGTAAGAATCACACAAAACAAGTAAACCCCATCATTAAGAAATATGTTTACCCTTATTTCATAGGATATTATTATAATATCATATTTTAGTTCATTCAATGAACGCAATTATTTATTTTAAGTAATTTTTATTACATTTTATTGTTTATTTATATAATTAATGAAATTGATTTTTTATGTGACGGGAGGGGCCTAAAATTACATAGCCGCTCAATTCATTAGTATGTCACATGAGAAAAAATATGTTTGGTTTTTTGGAAAGAACACAACAATTTATTTAATATGTTTTGACACATGGTCTTTATAGAATGATTAAGATATCCAACATTATAAATTATTTACTTATGAATCAATTTTTAATTTATATTTGATTATTAAAATAGTTATGATATCCACAGATAAGTTTCAAGATCATGTGATTATTTATATGATAGTATTAAATCATTATTTATTACATCCATATTATTTAGGCCTTATTTATTCTATAATATCGTAAACAGTACACATACCCTTTGCTTGCATTATATCTCCCCTATTTATTATATTTCATTTCCCAAGGATGTATGTATGTGTATTTTGATTGATACTAAATGATATTATAGAGAGGATAATGATGTATCCAAGAAAATACTATTCTGTGTTTTTTTTTCAAATTTAATGTGAGATTCATGATTTTGTCTAGTTTACCAAGACTTCAAAACTATTTCCCCTTAGGATACCATTTATTATATATAGTTCCATTATAATTTTGTTTCCACCATCTCTACACTACCAGTTATGGGGTAATTATAATAATGTGTACCTTTATGAGATATATTTTAATGATGATATGTTTGGTATGTTGTGTTCTAAATGATAGGATATAATATAATAAGATTATCTTATGAGGATAGATGGATGATAGAAAGTGCTTCGAGACAGTAGGATTAATTTTAAATGATTATTTTCGAAGTTGTGAATAATGTGACATGCATGGGAAATGTAGACTAATAATTGAGTGATATATTTAGAGATGGTGGTATAGTGTTCTATTAGTCCACCTTGTCATGGGATGTCCTAATAAGATGAGACAAATCATGGTCCCATATTGTGATGTTGTGGTTTGATATGTGCAATGGGTTAGAAATAGAGGTGTACTCCTTAGATAACTTTTAATTTGTTCTGGGTATGTGATTATCCTTGGGACACACCTAGTGATGATACAGTTAGGTAAGATCCATCAGACCTACCAAAAGAGTGATGGTTTGACTTGTACAAGGGGATGTATTTTTTTTCATTTTTATATTTCTTCCTATAATGTGGAGGTTTGTGATTATATATGATACCTACCTAGTTTTATTGTTTCTTATCTTGTACCATGGGACCTATAATGAGGAAAATGTTTCAAAATATGTGATAGGAAAAAAACATTGTTTGAATCCTCATATATCTTTCTACAATGTAGAAATTTTTTATTATCCATGGGACCTAATATGAGTGGAATATCATGACATGTGAAATAGGTTGGTTCAATTATTGGACTTTTCTTTTAACTGCCTATATGATGCACTATCTCAGTTGGTACACATTCGTATGTGATTTAATGGGAAATAAGAATTGAGGATTAGATATTGCATCACCAAAGTGTTCATCATCTCCATGTGTTTAGAGGATAACAATTATTTGATTAAATTCCTAATAACATTCCATTCATGGGTTTGGAAGTGTTTATCCATTAATTTAGTGGTATTCCCTCTATTAAGGGGTATTTGTTAAAAAAAATTATGAATGTTACCCTGAATCATTGGATACAGGTCATGGTTATTGCATGAGATGACTTCTTCCCCAACAAAGACTGTGAATGTAGTGTTTGGTGTCATGAGAACATGGTTAGTTCAAAATGGACCAACATGAGACGTTGTATCTAAAATATTATTTTACAGCACCACTTATTGAAATATATGTATATGATTGTTTATATAAGTATGACATGATATGACCATCCTGATATGTATTTCTCAATACCTGCACATGTAACCTGGTGCATGTTCATACCATATGTTTTTTGTGGATTCATTTTCATATGTTGTAAAATGTATCAAGTTGGATCTGCTCAATTATGATATGATATTGGGTTGAAATAATTCATGGTGTTGTTATAGAGAATCCTTGAATTTTATTCTTAGATTATTTTATATATGTGGTCAACAAAGTGAGATATTAGTTAGGATATATGATTTTATGACTATAATTTTATTTATTACAAAATGAATGTTTTGTTTCTTTATATATAATTTTATTATTTATTGTGGTGGATTATTGGTTTTTTATTTTTGATTAATGGATATAATATATATGGTTAAATATCCTCAATGTATTCTCTGGTCCTTTTTCACAAGTAGGTAGTATCTTACATATGAGGAGGCAACCCTACAACACTATGGTACTCCCAATGGGATTTTTTGTTGTTGTTTTAGTTCGGGAATTATAATGTTGTATTTGAGTACATTTTATATTTTAAATACCATCTTGGATATGGTAGATACGAGATAAGGATGTTTTATATCTTATTATGGTCCTCAGACTGGTGAGTCATGAAAATGATTATCGTTTAATTTTATGGTGACCAATGATATGGGTTTTTTGTACTTAGTTTTCACTCTTATAGTTGGTATTTTCTACTTGTATGATTTGTTTATTTAGTATCACTATGTTTGGTTTTAGATATTTTATTATAGTGGAAAATTGATTATATACATGAATCATACATAAAACATAAGATTCACATGAAATTCAAATGATTGTGTATCATTAACATTACTAGTGACATAATGATTAGGTATTCTAATATTTAAATATTTTATTATAATTTTTTTTCATACATAGAGTATTGGTGGTGTTATACAATGTTGGACCATTGTTTTGACTCGTGGGAATTTATTTCACAATAGGAAATTTAGACATAATTGTGGGATGTTTTTGAAGAATCATTACCATCCCTAGGTGGAAGGGATGTATAGTGACTCTTTTTAATTTGGTTTAGGAATCATATACCTTAAAAATGGTTTGATGTTGTATTGATATTTCTATGTTTTGTTTTTTAAATTGGGAATTGGTTTCCTAGGTGATTTCGATACAATTTTCTGGTTGATGTAATGGAATGTGATATTCCATATAATTTAGGGATATGAAGCACATGGAATTATTGTATTATCAAGGATGGGATAGAAATTAGTGACATGTTGAAAAGATTGTATTATTGGTTATGGGGGTTCTATTTGAGTGGAATAATAGAAGAATTAAAATACTTGTAACAATTGATAATCATTGATCATTTTGGTAATGAATATCCATGACTGTTTTGGTTAATAAATGTTGCTGAAGAGAAATCATGATCATTGTTTTTAGAATATGTTCATAGAATCGTTGGGATAATACTCATGGAATAGATAGTTGGGTTGTGAAATCAGTTAATACGTGATAATTTTCACAATTTGTTTTCAGCTGAGACTAAGTTGGATGGATTATAAAATCCTAGTGATATGGTTATTAAGTGTTTTTTCTATCTTCTAAGGATGAGAGTAAGTGTTGGTGTGTCATTTTGATAAAATTACTGATGAGTGAGGTCCAGTGTGTTCTTTTTATATGTTGTACTTATTATGTTTTTTAAAAGGAAGGGGTAATTTATGGGTCCATTGGTAGTTTATATGGTTTTATAAGATCCCCCCTTTTATACTAATGATGATCAGTTTCCCTATTTTTTAGGCTACTCAGTGAAGAGTAAAGATATCATGGTATGGTTTGGAATATGATCTCAATTAGGAATTGATCCTGGATAACCATGGATCGGGATAAGAGACATTCATTTTATTATCAAATGTGTTCCGTATTGTTACCAAAGATTAGTTTAATGGAACACAATTAGTGGGGTGTGCCCCGTTAGATATTTTATTTCATGATCTATATTGGGGGTATATTTTGTTTAATGTTGAGAATAATGTTCCTTATAAGTAAAGAATATATTTTGATTAGTGTTTAAGGTTTTTTCAGGAATATAACAAGTTTTTTTACACCCAAAGATTATTTTTTTACTATATAAATGATGTGGGTTGTCAATATAAACAATTTTGTCTTAGTAGTATGATGGTATGAATTTCCCAATTGTGTAGAGCATCATACAAATTCTAGAAGTAATATCCTTGTATTATATAGATAATGGGAGAGGTGAAACTAGTTGGTGGAAGGATGAGATGAAAAAAAGGATATTTATGAGTAAGAATATCATTATTTATCTAGTTCCTTGTAAATTTCTTGATTTATAATGTATATGTGGAGTTGAATGGTCTTTGGGTGTTGGCGTCATGCATGGGTCAGAATTGTGTTCGATCTGAGACTATGTTGGATAAGTGATGTATAATTGATTTTTGATAGATACTGAGGATATATTTTTTCATTTGATGATATAATAATGGAATTAAATTATATTTTTTATTTATACATAATTTTTTGTGTTTTAATAATTTTTGGATGTCTATGGGAGTAAAGTCATCAAAATAGGGAGATATGATGATGTGTTGGTGGGTGAGGTGAATGTATCATGTGGAATGTCATAAAGAGATGTAATGATATGTATTATCATATATAATTATATAAAATAAGTGGTTAACCACATAGTTTATGACATATTGCGTTTTATAGAAGTGTTTTTTGGATAAAATGAATATTTTGAGGAAAAGATGGTGTATCTAGTCATAATTCATGGATGATGGAAATTAATAAAATTCATTAATGATTAAGGAACATGAAATGGTATCAAATTATAATTGTTTTATTTGATGTTGTGAGAAATGTTTGGGTTCATATCAATGTTTTTAAGCATTATGGTGTAGAGTTTTTATGAAATAAAAACTTATCTCAAATTTTTTTAGATAAATTTTGATGTTTTGGTCATAAGGTATGGGATGGTAAGAAAATTAAGAATCCGATAGGGGTTATTTGGGTTTGATGATCCTTATAATGTGTTTTACGATGTGTTTAGTGGAATAATAGTTGATGTTGGTTCTCCTGTGAGTATTCAAATATCATCAATTTTATTTTTTAGTGAATCATTTCATGATAATTGATAGTCACACCATGATGGGGGTTGATTGAAAAATTACGTCTTCTCGATGTGGGGCACTAGGGAATGATGGAAACATGCCACACCATGAATTGTGGATATCATAGTGGGGAGACTTATTTATTTTTTATTTAAGGATGTAAATTCAAAAGGGTCAAATGAAATTATAATGTGGTAGAGGTAATCATGATTTGTTGATAACCCTTACGGGTCGAGAATTTTACATTGGAAAACCCCATTGGTATGAGGATTATTTCATTGCAGGGTCTGTCAGACCATGATGAAAATACTTACATAATTATTGGAAAAACCATTTATATGCATATACTATATTTTACAAGAGAAAATTGATCATATCATGACCCTTGATCTACACCATTAAGGGTTTCCCAAATGGAGGTATCACTATGTAGATTGAAAAGGCCACACCATGGGAAAAACGTTCACACCATGGATATTAAAGGCCATGTTGTAAACGGTGAAATCCAAAACATTGAGTAAGAATACTATTATATAAATTCATGGTATTTTTACATTTCCTCGATAAAGGAGGTGTTTCCCACTCCACAATAAGAGGGTTGTTGTCATGTTGAGTCCCGTAAAATTAGAGGGTTGCACAATGAGGCACAATATTGTGTTTTCAGGGGAGGGTGTGAAATTTTCACCACACCGTTACACATAGGGTCAATCCATAATTTGTGTTTTCTTATATTTGTTATATTAGGGGAAAAATATTTTATCCATCATTCCCTCTTATTATTTTGAGTGATTAGGCATCATGAGAGGTCTACTCAATGGGCTTCACCCCTTCTGCACCACACATTCATCATTTTTAATGAGGAGAGACGAAGTGAAAATTCATTGTAAATTTGGGGTAATTTATTCGAACTAGTCATTTATGTTTTATTTATATCCATTTCCCTAAAATGTGTTATTATTTAGGATATGATTTTGGGATGGTCTCACAAAAGAATAGTTGAAATCATCATTAACAATGTTCCTTTTTATCGGATGATTTAGAAGGGATGCAAGGGTTTGGGTTTTTAGGATATGTTACATAGTTTGATGAATTTTGGTATGTGATACTTATTCATTTTATAATGTAATTAATTATAAATATTTCTGATTATTTATTTGGATGAGGTAGTGTGAAATATTGACTCAGATGCTCATACAAAATTGATCAGGGCAGCGATGGGATTCACTGAGGATAATGGGATAATGGTAGGATGGAAACTCTATGGTTGAGGTAGGTGGTCACTATAATACTAATTTATATTATTTTATATGAAATAGTGTTTATGTATGCCCAAATATGTTTAATTTTAGAAAAGGGATAAGGATCAACAAAATTATATGTATCGAAATAAGATGGAATTGAGCCTTCTAGTGTTGGAATATGTTCTACCTTGTACATTATATATTTTGGGATTGTAGGATGAATTTTTATCAAAGGGAGTGAAGATGTGTATTGACATTACAAGAGACCCAGGGTAGGATTCAATATTTGAGATGTGTTTCAGGTATCCTTGGTTAGACCCCCTAAGTATAGTATTATCAGTATGAGATGTTTTATCCTTGGGATAATATAGAAGAGGGTTGTACACATCATGTTTAATTAATAACCAAATTTTATTAAATTATTGGACTTTTTGTTCATATGGTGAGTAGAATAAGTACTATATGGTTGAGGTAGTGTGACTTGGAGTGCTTCCTCATTTGATAGGCCTGAGACATCTCCAATTAGTGATGACATATTGGAACATAATTTATGTTTAATAATTAAATAGAAATAAGGATTCACCACTAAAGGATGGTCTTACGTAGTTCGTAGGTTCTATGATATTACACTGGTTCAATAAAAATGTGTTTCCAATGTCTAAAGAAAATTTGGATTCCGGGGAACCTAGTTGATAACTTCATATGGAGAATTTGAAAGCTATCTAGTATGGTATGTTATTCTCAGTATGATAGGGTATGGTATATGACTATTTTACAATGCGGAATGATGGATTATGGAAAGTACATAGAGAGATGAGTATTTATCTTGAGTGACTAGTACCAAGTTTCTGATTCAAGGGAGATTCATGAGATATGAAGATTGGTAGAAAAGGGCTTGATTTAGGTGTGGTGTTTCTATATTAGTATTTATAACCCATTAATTAGTTTTACTAATGGAATTGAACTAGTAATATGACCAATGTAGTTTTGGCGTTGTTAAATATGTGTGAGAGGATGGATTTTGAGATTCCCTCCTTAGATCACTTGTTATTTTTTATGTATTAAATTAGACTAGGGAACCACCTTGTAATGGTGTAGTTTGGAATGGGTTACTAAATCTCCCTTGATGGGGATGATTCAACTTGTGAGAGTGGTTGGATTTATTTCATCCCTCCTCATAATGATTTCTACAATGCGAAGACTTAATATTAGTTTTGGAACCTAACTAGAGATGGTAAATCTAGACTTTTGGCATAGGGTCTACATAGAAGGGTGATGTTTTTACATATATGATAGGATAGATTCAATTTTTACCACATCATATATCCTCATATGAATTTCATATTTGTGATTAAACATGGTTCCTACCCCAAGGGATTTGGTTTGGCTTCTTTGAGAAGATGGATCCATTATTTACCTCCTAAAAAGGATTCATATTATATGCACTAGATATGTTAAAAATTGTTTGGATGGGTAAGAATGTGTAACATCTCTACCTTGAGTGCCACTAAATGGTTCCCTGGGGAAAGTTTTTACAATTCCTCAATCACCCCCAACACGGGAGTGGCTTCCAAATAGTGGAGAGGGTGTAAATGGTCCCATGGGGTGACTATAACATCTTTAATAGTGTAATACTTGATAGATAAAATTGTAAATAGTGAAGAAAATAAGAAATAAACAAGGAACATACATAAGTAAAATATCCCAATACAAGGTACAAAAAAAAATAATTTCACCATGTCCTTCTATTAGTGTACTAGTAGAAAAAACACAAAATAGAGGAAAAAAGGAATCCCCAAAACAATCCTGACTCATTGTCTAGAACCTCATCCATGTACATCCTAAGCCCGACAAGACTCCCTAGAATCAGGTCCCTTCCCCTCTCCTAACATGAAATCATGAAGTGTTCTTAGGTATTCAATGGTGTCTTGATAAGGGTGTGAGTACAACTCAGTAGACCACCACAAACAGTGTGTAAAAAATATCCATTCTGGATAAAGTATGAATGAAAGTGGTAATAGATGAAAAGTAAATAAAATATAGTTTGGGTGACATTAGTTAATATGGTTCACATATTTCATTCCAAAAAATATTCCATTTTTATTACTTAAGAAATATTTATTACTTAATTCACATTCATTTCATGTTCAAAGGATTTGTTCATATTCACTATTATCAAAGAATAAGTGGAATAAAGCATGTTCCATATCTCACTAGGGTGATAAATTTCATCATAAATAAAAAACACATACCATGAAGCCTCAGTATAGGTAGTTCCATCATATGAATCCATTAGGGGAATAGAACATTGTTCCCTTCACTAATCCATGCATTTTGGGGTGGTGTATAGAGCCTCAATCTAACTCGACCCATGAGCATAAAATATCATATCAATACCCTGCTCTACGAATCCATGTGCACATGCTTATATATTCAATCAACACACACATAATATATCACATCCACTCATATGAAATATCAAAATAAATGTCATAATCCATGACCACCATAATGGGAATTAATATTTTTCCACAATCTATCAAAACATTTTCCATTATTCTCACACAATCATTTATCCCAATTCCCATTCTGGATACCTAACTCACTAAGAAAGTTCATTAGTTCCCAAAAAATAGACCAATTGGAACATCAAACCATTCTCATATTTTAATTCAATTAGTACATTCATTACCTCCCATATTTATCCCACTTATTTGTTTCATGTACATGACACGATTTGTTTGGAACATTCTCATTAGTATCGTTTAACACATTTACATGCCAAGTTAAACAACTTAGTATCCATTTTCCATATCCAGTAATAAATATTTATTTCCCATTATTTAATCATAACATTAACCAATTTACATTCTCATCATGGGATATACCTATATTCATGTCCAATTAACCCCGGTGTTTTTCATTAACCATGATCAAGGGAGGGTCTGCACACCCCATAGGAGGCCTTAATAAGGTCAAGTAAACCTTATGAATCCCATGGGTAACAAGAGGGGTTTAAATACATAGTAATGTGATATTTTTACCAAACCACACTAATGGTACTATGGACAGAACAAGAGGAATAAAAAGACACAATTTCATATGCACATATCTATATAAAACACACGGGATAAAACTTGTAGACCACCTACTCAAAATATATTGATGAAATCAAATTTAACCATTACCTTAGATAACTATTAAAATATCCTTTGATTCCTTAACATATTTTCCAGTATGAAAAAGGGTTTTAGGGATTCATAATAAGATCCTTGAAGATACAAGACCTAATCTGAAAAAGAGAAGAGATAAGAGGATTAGACTTACCTTTATATTTGATCTCCAATCAACATCACTTCCAATAGCCTATAAATGAAAGAGGTCAATCTCTTGGATGATTTGAAAGACATATTTCATCATGAGGGTTTCAATGGAGGAAATGTGTGAGAAAATCCGGGGTGGATATAAAATCCCATACTCGAATTTTTATAAAATTTTACAACATTTATAGGTGCGTACAATTTACCAGCACTGTTTTCCAAACCATGTGCAAGTCACTATCCATGAATGTTAGGTCGCATGGTTAATGGGGGAGACCTGCATGATTTATAAACTATTTTCCCTCCATATGATATGACACTGTCCAAAATTGAACAATTTTCCCTCCCACCTCACATGATGTACTTAACTATCCTCCAACCATGCGCCAACCATTCACCTTACACCATTTTTCCTAGTTTCCCCCTTCATTCATGTTCTAATCCCACAAAACACATTGTAGGCCCCTCACATAACTCAGAAGAATTTTATTGGACCAAAATGAGAGATTGAAACCAAAATTTATACAAGGATATACCTCCATGAAGTTAGATATCTTACAACTTCCACACTATATACTTTAACATCATCGAGCCTTTATTCCTAAGAATCACTAAGTATCTCAAGAAAAAAGATCAAGCCTTTGGGAAAACATATTCAATTATTACTCCCATGATTCTTTTTGAAAGTTTCCAGGTTTCCCTAAAACTCAAACTAAGGGAATATTCTAACCACAATTTAATTTTTTACAATAATCCGCAATACTAACTAGGTGCTCTTCAAAATATTTATTAGCCTCAATATCTATGTAATCAACAATTACCATATGATATAGATTAGGGTAATATAATCAAATCAGTTATACATGATAAACATCATGAATTCCACTGTACCTATATAGAAGAGCAAGTTGGTAACCCATGTGTCCAAACCTCTCTACTGTCTCAAAAGGCTCCACATACCTAGGATCCAACATAATCGGTTCCAGAATTCAATAGTGACCCAACATTGGAGACACCCAAAGAATCCCACTATCTCCGAAAATAAACTATAGAGTTTTACAACATGGATCAGAATATGACTTTGTCCTACAATAATCCATTTTCATGGTTTTCTGACTCAAACGTACTATTTTTTATGTATATTGTACATAACTCGGTCCAAACAGCTTGGTCTATGCTTCTTCTAACCAACTAAATGGAGGACTAAATGATCTCTCATAGAGTGACTCAAATGTTTTCATCTATATTTTATCCTAAATACTATGGTTTTAGTAAAAATCCGTGAGTCTTAATTGTTTCTCCAAGAACAACCAAAATAGAGTCCATACGAAATAATGATGTCCTCTAGAACCTAAATCATATTCTCTGACTACCCATCCATATGTGGGTGGAAATCCATACTCAAAAACACTTTGGTACCAATCTCCCTCAATAATCCCTTCCAGAAGCATGTTGTGAAATGTGGATGATGATATGAAACTATAGTTCATTGTACTCCTTGCAACCACACTATCTCTCGACAAAAAAAAATTCCCAAAAAATCAGTTGTGAATGTTTATTGTATTGATATGAAATGTTCCACCATAGTAAACTGATCCAAAAAACCAAGATTTAATCATTATTATTGGGGACTTATAATACCAAAAATATCAATTATTACCTCATTCCACTTCTATTCGAGAATGGGAAATGCTAGAAACAACCCACCTGAGTGTGATTTCTCTACCTTCACCTTCTGATAGGTAAGGCATCAAGCCCCAAAACATGCAACTCTTTAATCATTCCCCTCCACCAATATGATTTTAGATGACCACAATACATATTATTCAAAAGATGTTCCATTACCCACATTGATGTATTAGACTAATGCATCAAATATTATCACACACCTACAGGAACCACAACCTGACCGTGAATATAAACAATTACATCAACACCAACATCCCATACAGAATGTGAATCCCCATCTTTAAAACATTACTTCATAGTCAAACACTTTCAGTCCTCTTGATGACTCTCCTAGAACTAGAGCAGAAGTTTTAACTCAACTATTATGGATACAAGGGTCAACTGTTCCTACCCATCCCATGCCTCTAGGTGCAAGTCAGAAAATAAGGCCATCATTCTCCACTACGAGTTAGATTACTAAACAACGTAATTTTGAGTCTTCCAACTCAACTCATTCACAAAGTTATTCACCCATCCTTATATATAAACCAACTGAAAATCAAAGGACTACAGCTACTCAACCCTCCTTAACAACCCATGATTTAGATCACACTTAAATAATATGCACTTAATACTTTGTAATTAGTATACTTGGTAAACTGCATTCCAAACAAGTAATCCTCCTACACATTAAGTAATAAACTAATTAGGCCAAATGTTGATCATGAATAATGTAATTTTATTTTGTAGGTCTCATCATCCATGAGACATACATAACAACTCAATAATACAACATCAACACTACTCCCATCCCAACACCAGATGAATCATAGAAACAAAATGTACGTTTTCTTGGTTCAGGTAATATTTGAATCAGTGTGGTAGTCACCAGTTCATCAACTCTTGAAAACATTCTCAAATGTCTCAGACCCTTCAAACATAACTCCATTATTTATTAATGAAAAAAGTGGAATATCCAAATTGGATAAATATTTGATGAATGTTCGGTAATAACAAAAAATCCCAAAAAACTATGAACACCAAAGAAAGTATGGGCCTTCTCCAAATACACAACAGCATAATTCTTATTTGGATCTAATAACACACCTATCTTCATGATATTGTGACCCTATAAATTGACCTTATCGATCTTGAAATGAAAATTTTAAAGACTGAAATAAGTCGCAGACTCTATTAGTGCACTCAATAAAATACCAAGATGTTTGTAATGATCTTCATGAGTTATAGAGTACACTGATATATAATCAAAAAGTTATCTATGAGATGATATAGAAATGGGTGAAATATTTGGTTCATAAATTCCATGAACATTGATGTTGAATTGTTCAACCCAAACAACATCACCATAAACTCATAAATCATGTACCATCTCATGAATTTAGTACATGGTATATCCTAAGGCATCACCCTAATTTGTTGATACATGGATCTGAAATCGATCATTGAAAACAATGATTCACCTCTCTTCTAGTCAAACTACACTAAAATTTAAGGAAGTGGGTATCTATTTTTAACTATCATTTGATAGAGCTTCTAATAGTCAACGCATATCCACAATGACTTGTAAGAATTCTTACAAAACAACATGGGATACCCCCATGATGGCATACTAGGTTGAATGAAACCTTTATTCTCTAATTCATCCAACTAAAATTTCAGTTCATGGTGTTCTACTAGTGACATTCAATAATAAGGAATAGAAACTATATGCAATCATCGTAGAAACACAATCTTGAACTCCAAAAACATATCAGGTGGAAGCCTAATGAAATCATCAAGAAGAACATCCTAAAACCGATCAACCACTGGTGGAATGACATGTCTATATAATCCTCATTTTCAACCATACAGAATGGAACATGTTCTATGATTTCTCCCAACTATAAGAGAAATTTCCTTGTACGGGTTTACCATACATCCCACTTAGGAGGAATGAAATTAGTGTCTCCCTCAATAGATGTGAACATTAATCAATGATTATAACAGTCAAAATGGTCCTGGAACAACACCAGAAAATCCATTCCCAAAATTAGGTCGACAACTAACATCTCAAGGACAACTAGGTTCCATAAAAAATTGTATCCACTATCCTCTAATGAACTACCCTTAAACTATATGATATACCAGCTCACATTGCATTTGGAGTATCAATGGACATAACCCCACACACATGTTCCACGACTTGGACCGATACAACTACAAACTGAATGGAAATAAAAGGGTGTGTGTTTACAATGTAAAATAATGAACTAGAATGTGTAGAAGATACACGGATCATATCTCAAATTGCCAATGGCCCTACATCACCGCCTTTAGGTGTAGTCTGAACAACATGAAGCTAACCATCCACTTTTCCATAGGATATGACTTGAGTCCCAAGTGCTGAACTGACCTTCTTTAATGGAAACTCTCACCCTGGAGTTCCACATCAACCTCCTCATATATTACTACTATTTGATGTCTGACGTCCTACATGATCTAGTGTAATTGAACCCCTTAATACACTTGAATTCTTCCCCAGTCCACTATCTATTCCCAGTAGTTGATTATTCCAATATAATCTTCACACATGTCCCATTTTTCCACAAGATCAACACTCAAGTGGTTGACAGGGACATTTACTGTGCTTGTGCCCCGACCAAGAAAACTTGTAATAGAACTCCTAATCATTACCATGAGAGGATAACTATATTTTATGACCACTATATATACCACCACCCTGATTAAAGCTCGCATAATTATGCATCTTTCTATTAGAAGCCACACGTCTCACTCGTCCAACAGATACCATAAGTCCACTACATGAAGACCCATTCAGGTTCTCTTCTGAGATAAGGGCCTAATCAACTAACTATATAATATTTTTCATGTGTAATAATTCAACTGAGAGTTGATATCATGCCTCATCCCATCCTAGAAACGTTTTTTTATTGCATCCTTATCTTCTTTCAATGATAGATTGAAGCATTACAAATCAGAAAAATGACTAAAACAATCCATCACCGACATTGAACCATGTGTTAGATTGATGAAATCCTTAACTTTATCTTATATCACTGTATTTGTTTATCAATTCTCAAGAATGTTTTCTAGAAATCATTCCATAACATTCCATCATCCAGTACGGTCTTCACCATTATGTCCAACCAATGCTTTGTCCCGCCTCTCAACAAATTGGCTACCAACATTAATAGATATTTGGAAGGAGTCTCCAAATGATAAATAATCATCTATATATAATCTATACAGAACTCAGTTGCCTTTGATCTACCATATGTAGTAATGGTCTTAGGGTGTTGTAGCTGAAACACCCTGGTCAGGTCAAACATGCTTAGCAAGACCCACATTGGGTCTCATTCCATCATTTTCATGAAGAGAGTAAGATACTCATGTAACTACTCATCTATAACATCATGGTTCCCCACATTATATTACTCAACTAATTGAGGAAAATTCATGGAAACAACCTCATGTTTTCCAACCAAAACTCAATGTCATGGTGTAATTTCTCTATTAGCCAAACATGATCATTAAAACACAAAAAATATCACTTTCACATATTTAATAAAATATAGATCTCCACTATCCATAGAAAAAGGGTTCACATACACTATCTAAATAGATCTCATGAGATTAAAAACACTACCCTACACCAATTCTACAAGGGGTTATGACTAGAAATGGGTAACTAAATCACAAGGTCATATGTCATACTTTAGGAACTATTTCACATTGATTTCTATAAATACAATGTAAACATTTTCTCTAGGACCATTTCCCATTTCATTACATGAAATTTTACACATTTAAACTTTAATAAAACATTATTAGACAACATTATTTGAATAATATTCAAAATTTTATTTCCATTTTACAATTTGCATCATTTAATTAGAGAAAGTTGTCTTTAAATTTTCAAGGAAGTGAAGTGAATTATACCTATTATTACCCACACACCCATCCCATGTGTCCATATCATGATGTATGCCTATTAAATTCATAGGTTCCATTAATGATGCATTAATTCACATCCTTTTTATATCATGGTCAAGATAAAAATATCATAATATAGTCTCAACACAAAACAGGTGCACCACCCAATGGGGAAATATCATCAAATGGAAGTACACACAATAAGAAATTTCTTCCAACCCTATAGAACATGGGATTTCACTCATACGTGGGTTAGATACTCCCAGGAAAGAGTTCATTATAATATCCTAGAACATTCCAAATATCCTCTCAACCATCCATAAATAGTAAGTAATAGAAAAACTTTCTCTTATACAAATTTAAAATGTCCCCGACCCATGAGCCACTAAACGGTGCCCCGGTCCGAGTCATCACATGACCAAAAGCATGAATCTCCATATTCTAGAGGTTGCTGACTAGTGGAGAGGGTCTAAATAATCAAAATAGGATAGTACACCATATTTTTCAGAGTAAGCTACGTCAAATAATAATGTAAAAATTAGAAATGAAAAATAAATATCCAAGGAACTTGCATAAGTGACATCTACGAAAAAAGGCTATGACCAAAAACTAAACTAAATATGTCATCTCATTATTGTAATGTCATATGTATATATTAACCAATATTAAGAATAAAACATAATACCCAAAATAGTCCAGACACCAAGCCCATAACCTCATCCCTGCTCATCCCAAGACCCAAAAAAATCCAAAGCACTAGTATCTTTGCCCTCTTCTAACATTCAAGCATGAAGTG
The DNA here is from genome assembly GCA_963277665.1 of Viscum album. Taxonomy (NCBI): domain Eukaryota; kingdom Viridiplantae; phylum Streptophyta; class Magnoliopsida; order Santalales; family Viscaceae; genus Viscum; species Viscum album. Next base: position 1,760,825,827 of record OY728119.1, on the reverse strand, counting down.
TGCTCAAGAACCCAATGGTGGCCCAAAAAATTTGTGAGTAAAACTTAGTAGGAGACCACCAAAATATCATAAAAAATATCTAGTCTTGATAAATTGTATAGGAAGATGATAATAAATAATAATTATATAAAATAATGTTTGTGTGATATTAGTTAACAAGGTTTTCTTAAATCATCCCAAGAAATATACCCAATTACATTGCTTATGACATTTGTATTACTTAATACACAATAATCTCATGTTTAATGGATTTGGTCATATTACCCAATATCATTCCATAAGGGGAATAAGTCATGTTCCCTATCTCAATCGGGAATAACACATCATCAGAATTACAAAACCCTCACATTGAATCCTTGGTTTGATTGGTCACATCGAATTCATACATTAGTGGAATTGAAATAAGTACCATTCCCTAATCCATGCATTTTGGGGTGGTGTTTATAGCCACAGTATAACATGACCCTTGGATATAGAACCACATTTTAGTCCCCACTTTATGAATACATGTTAACATGTTTATATATACACTCACTACACACATACTATTTCACATCCAACCATAACCAATATCAAAATCTTTTGGTCAGAGTAGAATACTCAAGAAAAGCGGGGTGAATTGAGTAACTATAAAAATTTCTATAAAAATTATTCCAAAAAAAAGATTCTCTAAAGATTAAATACAACCCAGTTAATCAAAGTTATATTATTACCAGAGTTTGACTGTTTATATAACTTCTTAAAAGATTTATTAGTTCTTATTACTCTTAATATTAATTATTAAAACTACTTTTCATGTTATTGTACTAAGAAAATATAGTTGTAACTACTTTCCAAGGCTAACTATAAATTTTTATTTATTGATTTATGATTTATGATGAAAAGAAGTTAAATAGGAAAGACTGAATTAATTAAAGGATCAGATAGGAAACAAGTGGTTCAGCCACAAACTGAGACATAATCCACTCCACTTGGTGATCACCTACCACAAAGCAGTTTATATTATTAAACATTGATCCACACCCGAAATCAGGTTTAACGACAGTACACAGACATTCCAGGTCACACATGGACCTCTTCCACAGTTTTCATGGGGAAAAAATACCAGGCTATATAGGGACCTGTTCCACACTTATCTATGGAAATAAAAAAGGGTAAATAGAGTGTTCGAGTAAGGATATCTTGTATCCTTTAGTTTAATACAGGAGATAGATTGTATTGTTAATACAGGTACACACTATACTCAAAAGGTAATTAACAGATACACAACAGAGAAATAATATAGAGAAGGGTTTAGAAATTCTCTGATTGTTTGTCTTTGCATCTTTGGATTTCTAAGATGAAGCAGATGAAGAGTTTTATTCCTTGTTTGTAAAATAGAGTGTCACGATTCAGGTAGTGTTCATCGTGAGGTTCAACAGAGTGAAGAATTTGTCTAATCTTTAAATATGCTTCGTGTGTTCTTCATTAGTGTCGAGTTTTATACAGTTGACATTTCCTTTCTCTAAGAATGTTCTTAATTATGATGAACACAACCATGTTTTTCATTCATTATCACGCTCTATGATTCTTGTCCACACATCTCTTTTACCTCAGAATTCATATTTTGGATCCAACAGGCTTCATGTATTCTGCACCTCGTACCTCGACCTATCCGATGATATGTCTAGAAAGAAACATTAATTATGTAAGTGCATTAAAATCTTCAAATATGACCATCAGAAATTAAATTGAATGACAAAAAAATAGTTTAAGAAATGGTGTCATAGTAAGTCATTTGAAAGTTGTCTCCTTTACACTATGTCTAGATTAATCGTGGTGTATGAGTATTGTCTCAAGGTCATGGTGTCTCGTTCGTGGTGTCTTGTTCACAATGCCTTGTTTACGTTGTCTTGCATCATGGTTTATTGTTTCAGGGTGTCTTGATTCACTGTGTCTTGTTCGTAGTGTTTTGTTTCATGGTGACTTGCTTCATGGTGTCTTGTTCATGGTGTCTCATTTATGGCGTCTTTCTTCATAGTGTGTTGTTTCACAATGTCTTGCTTCATGATGTCTTATTTCACAATGTCTTGCTTGAAGTTGTCTTTTTTCATGTTGTCTTGCTTCATGGTGTCTTGTTTCATGGTGTCTTGCTTCACAATTCCAGAAAGACAAAACCAGTGGTAGACTCATGGTGTCTCAGACTTTTCAATGTAACCATGTTCAGAAATATGCAATGATGATAATAAAATGGATTATACTTAAGCAGTTGAAAAAGAATGTATTATGAGAGTTGATCAAAGATACTATATATTAAGTAAACTGAATATAGAGAAATTAAGATCATTAATGGATCTTTTTAATTCATGAGAATACATTAAACATTAATACACATGATTTGATATATATTACAGGTTTTAACTAGGTGGAAAAAAAATTTGTGATCATTAAAACATGATTAATGCATGCAGAGTCTAACAATCTCCCCCTTTTTGATGATCACAAATCAAGTAATTTTGAAGGTTTATATTTGATTCAAATATATAGATAATTGGATATCATATAGAAATTTATACTCCTTTTGGGATTATCAAAAAAATGGAAATGTGTGAAGTGTTGAAAATTGCACAGTTCATTAAAGGAAAGAAGGTCTAGTTCAATAAAAGAGAAATACAAAAAAATAGAATCACCATAAAAAAAGTGTAATCAATTTTCTTCTTCATGGGTTGGCCATCTATTTTCCTTTAGAAGAAATGTCATAAGAGGAAGCCACATGGGAAGAGGTTGAGGAAGAAGAAGGCAATGAGGTGTTTGATAAAAAGGGTAAGTGAAGGCCTTCAATGACTAAAGGATCCAATGTAGGAGCAGTAGAAAATCCAGGCAGTTTTTGGTTGGGGATCACATGATTGATCTGACTTAGTGCTCGAACGATAGACATAGTGGTTGAGGCTACGACAGAGGTGAAGGTAGGAAGCCTAGGTCTTAGAGCTGCAGCCACTAGAACAACAATGGCTGTACTCTGGACATGAAGATAGGGACTCAAGATTTTGATGAAATCTGTAATGATATATCAACCATACTGCATGGATTTATCAAAATTATATTATTTCATCGTAAAATTTTCCAACAATCGAGTAAAATCTGTGAGCTTTTGGACTGGGGTCTCAAAAGCATGAGTCATAAGATGAATCCAAATATTTTCTACAAGATGCTTGAAATGTTTTATCATATCAGTCTTGGAGAAGATTATGTTGAAGAAGAAATCCACTTTCTTGGAAATATATTTTTAATAATCATTAGAAAATTTGGAGTAGATTAGTACTAAGTCAAGAACTATATCACTGTTCTTAACAACTTCAAGTAGAGAATCCTCATTAAAATCACTGAGTAAATTCTGATTCTCTTCTTGGACTATTGTTTTGAGCATATCACTGTCTAAGGAGGGTTTAGAGGATTGAACAGATGCTTTAGAGGCATTGATAGATGTTCTCAGATATTTGAGTTGATTCAGCACCTTTTGAAGACACCATGTATACTCATCAGTGAGTTTATTAAAATTAGAATAAAGCTCTATTATTCCTTTAACAATTTGTTTGTTCCTTTCAGTGACCTTTTCATCTATGGAAGTTAGATAAGGTTGAATCTGATACATAACAACAAGTGGTATTTGAGGAGAAAATGGTTCTACAGGAGGAGAAACAGGCTCAATTCAAATCTCTCCTCATGTCTCCAACCATACTTCTTAGGGTATTCACTTTATTACTGAGCAGCTTATTTTCAACTCTAACTTCACGAATATCAGGAAGCATCATAGGTTGTATTTTCCAAATAATTTTCTCCAATAATATTGAGGCATCTCTCTCACATAAATTGGTCATAGGAAGAGGGTGGGTATTCATGAGTTCCTCAACTCCAAATAAGAGGGTAGCAATAAATTCCATCAGATCATCATTACTCAGAAAAGATGGTTGTTTAGACAATGGATCATGAGTAGGGACTGGTACATGCTCATGTTCCTTCTTAGGTGCGATATTGGAGATTTATTTCAACAGGAATATAGAAGAAATATCCAGTATGGTTTCTATATCCTGCTGAGAGTCATCCACATAATAGATACTGGGAAATATATACTGAGTGTTTACAAGACTTTACTCAGTTTAAGAAGAAGCTTCAATAGACTCTAGATTTTCTGTTTTCTCCCCCTCAATAGGTGACTCCTTCTCTGGACTGAGAGGCTTAGGATCTTGGTCTAATTCCACAGACGCAGCTCCAATTTCCACACCCATTTCATGTCTAGACAGCTGAAAAGGTAGCTCCTTTTGTTCATCAACTGAGGGAATGATTTTAGGAATGGATTGTTCCATTTGGAGATCCTCAAAACTGGCCTCTTACAAAATAGGTGGCTCTTCCACTATAGGATCTTCCATGGAATGATTTTCAGATTCTTGGAGAACAAATTCTGTTTCAGCCTTGGGTTGAGTTTCTAGATTAACAGCTTCTTTTAGAGCAGGTACTTCTTCTTTAAGAACATCATGAGGAATAATTGTCATGTCTACCTACACAATAACAACTTACCTTGGTGGCACTTCAGCCTCTTCTTCCTCTTCTTTAGGATACTATACAATCTCTTGTGGTTCCAAACCAGGATCAGTAATTTTTCTTGGTCTTTAGGGATAATCCACCATATTGAATTTCCCATAAATTCTATCATTGTCTTCCACCCATTCATTTTTCCATGGATTCCTGTTTATCTTAATTCATTTTATAGTTGTTTTTGAGAGATATAATTCACAATCCTAAATTACTTCTTCACTGGGTCCAACCATACCATTGAAATGAAGCATGACTAGGATTTTCTGAGAGTAAAATAGTGAATTTGAATTGGATGTGACTTTGATCAACTCACACATATGCTTAATGATATACTTACACAGGTTGATATTATGCCCATTTTTCATAAGGTGTATTAGAAACACATCTTGATATTTTAAAATAGAAAAATAACCTTTTCGAGGACAAACCAAATTATGTATAAAATTTTATATAACCCTTTAGTCTCCATCTAATTCAACGGGAATGGTTGTCCCTTTGGTGCCATTTTCAGTAAAGGTTTTCAGGGCATCTTTTAAATCAAAGAATTCAGTTGAAGGTGGAGGTCCTCTCTGATAATCCTCACAGATGCCTTCATGAGGTATCCTTAGGCATGAATCACACAACCTCGAAGAGAATGAGCATCTATGGCAATTGACCCAGCCTCTTACAAGATAACTATCACTAGAATCGATAGAGAACTGTAGGTACTAGTAATACTGAGCCACTAACCTAGGGTAAATGGGACTATCTTTCTTTGAGAACCACTCTAACCAGCCTTGTTGTTCTAAAACATTCAATACCATAGACTTACTAGACATAATACATTTGGGGAAAATTCTTTCTCAGGTACAACAATGTAGTTTATCAGATTCTGATTTAATGGTCCTATGGGTGTTAGCTTAGGTGAAATCCTCTTCATCGGCGAGTTTCTCATCTTCGGTGTTGACGATGATAGACATTTCATTCTTGGAATTCACTGAAGGATCGATCAAGATAAGGGTTGCATGGAAGAAGAAGGGCTCAATATGATTATATTGAGGAAACCCCGAGTGAAGAATCAGATGATAATTTCTTTATTTTATCATTTAGGAATACCAAATGTTGCAAAAAAAGTGTAGGAAAACAAAAAAGGTGAAAAGGATAATTACCACGATACTAGTTTTTACCAAACAATTATAATGAATTTTTATGGTGAGACCGTGTATGGTCAATAAGGCGAGATAGTAAGTGTATGTTACGGTGAGATTGTAAATGCATGTTACAGTGAGATAGTAAATGTATGTTACAGTGAGATAGTAAACGTATGTTACTATGAGAATGTAACTATAAGACAGTACTCACAGAATACTGACTATGAGACCGTAAACATGAACTTTATGGTGAGACAGTAAACACGAGAGACTGGTACTATGTATTACGGTGAAACATTAACATGAAAAAGAAGTTGAGAAACCATAACCATGAAACAATAAATCACCAAACAATAAGATATCGAATAGTAACATCTAATATAGTAACAAGTAAGGTATCTATTTAAGATTTATCATGCCAAGATCATGTATGATTTTGTATATTCTATAAGAATTTAATGGTTTGGTAAATATATCAGCATGTTGAATTTTAGTACCAATTAATTGAATAGTGATGTCACATTTTTGATAATGATCACTCAAAAAATGTTTTCTTACATCATTGTGATTTGTCATAGAATGTGAAGCAGGATTTTTTGAGATGATAATAGAACTTTTATTATAACAATTTATTGTTACATGTTTGAATTTGTATCCATAACCTTGTAATGTGTGTTTCATCCACAAAATTTGTGCAAAACAACTTCTAGTAGCTATATATTCAGCTTTAGCAGTAGGAAATGCAATAGAATTTTGTTTCCTACTAAAACATGACACTAGTGAGTTTCCTAAAATGTGAAATATTCCAGAGGTGCTTTTTCGATCAAACATACATCCAGTAAAGCCATCATCAAAATAACTAACTAATTCAAATGATTTTATTTTAGGATAAAACATTCTTATATTGGGTGTTTGCTTGAGGTATTAAAAAATTATTATTAGATAATTTGAATAAGATGACATAGGTTTTTCTTGAAAACGTGCACACATACACACACTAAACATAATTTCATGAAGACTAGCAGTTAGGTAGAGTAAACATCTAATTATTACTCTATAAGTGGTTTGATCAACATATTTTCCATCTTTATCAATATCTAACTTACAAGTGGTACTCATGGGAGTGTCACTACTTTTTTTGCTATCTAATCCAAAACATTTTAGAAGATCTCTAGTATATTTACATTGAGTTAAAACAATTCTATCATTATTTTGAATTATTTGAAATCTAAGAAAGAATTTTAGTTCAACCATAAAACTCGTTTCAAAATTATTTTGCATCATTTTGGAAATATAAACGCAGAAAGAATTCTTCAATGATCTAAAAATAATTCCATCTACATAGATTCGAACAATTAAAAAATCATTAGAAATTCATTTTATAAAAAGGGTAGGATCAAATATTCCTTTTGTAAAACCATTGGAAATAAGAAAAGTACTCAATATATCATACCAAGAACTTAGAACTTTCTTTAAACCATATAAAGCTTTAGATAGTTTAAAAATATGATTTGGAAATGGGGGGTTTTAAAATACATGGGGTTTTCAACAAAAACATCCTCATCTATATACCCATTTATAAATGCACTCTTAACATTCATTTGATATAGTTTGAAATTCAAATGTGTAGCATAGGCAAACATGACTCTGATGGCTTCATGACTGCCTATTGGTGAAAAGGTCTCCTCATAATCAATTCCTTTTTCATGACTACAACCTTGTGCAACTAATCAATCCTTGTTTCTAACTATGTTACCAACTTCATCTACCTTATTTCTAAACACCCATTTATCGCCTACGGTGAAAGTGTCCTTGGTTATTTCAATAAGATTCCAAACTTTGTTACTTTAAAACTGATTATGTTCTTATTGCATATCCATCACCCAAAATTCATCATTGATAGCATCATTAATGTTAGTAGGTTCAAGTTGTGACATGAAGACTTCATGTTCAACCTGATTTCTAAGAGAATCTCTAGTTGGTGTTCCTTTGTTTATGTAACCTACAACAGAATCTAAGGTATGGTTCTTGAGGGTTATAATAGTTCTAGAAATAGAGGGACTAGTGATTTCGGGTTCATCAACAGATTCTGGTCCATTATGAATTGATTCTATTAAATTTACAGAGTTGTAAGTTTTCACAGATTCTTTCATAGAATAATTTGAGGATTTTGAATTGATGTTCATATTTGACACATCATACTGCAGATTCTGTAGGATGGTTTTAGGCTGTTGTGGATCTGTTTCCAGAAATTTGACATGAACATATTCTTCCCCAAATTTCTTTTTTTATTGAACACTCTATAGGATTTACTAGACATAGAATATCGTAAAAAGTTACATTCATAACTTTTGGATGCAAATTTTTCAAGATTATAATTGGTATTAAAAATATAGACTTTACAACCAGAAACATTGAAGTAGCTATCATTGGGTTATCTATTATTCATTAATTCATAAGGATTCTTCTTAAGAAGAGGTCTGATCAACACTCTATTGATAATGTAGCATGTTGTATTGAGAGCTTCAGACCAAAAATAAATAGGTAGGCCATGCTCACTAAGAATTGATCTAGAAATTTATTGCAGGGTTCTATTTCTTTTCTCTACAACTCCATTATGCTGTGGTGTTCTAGGGGAAAAGAAATTGTTACTATAACCATTTTTTGTGAAAACGGATTCAAAATCTTGAGTTTCAAAGTCAAAGCCATGATAACTTCTTAATGATTTATTTCAAATTCCACAAAAATTTTCTACAAACTTTTCATATTTGTTAAAATAAGATCAGGATTCACTTTTGTGAGATATAAAGAAGGTATACGTATATCTACAGAAGTCATCTATAAGAACATAACCATAGTGCTTTCCATTTAAACTATAAACTCTATATGGTTCAAACAAATCCATGTGAACTAGTTCGAGAGGATGATATGTTGACACTTCTTTCTTTGGTTTGAATGAAACTTTGTGTTGTTTTCCCTTTTGACAGGGATTACACACTTTTTCATTTGGAAACTCTTTTTTGGGTAATTCTTTAACTAGGATTTTTCTAGACAGCTTTCTAAGGGAGTGAACATTACACAGTCCTCGTCTCCTATGCCAGAGCCAAAAATATTTATCAAATACACTGAAGCATGAAGCGTTTTTCGAAACTGAAGAATCTCAATTAACAGAATAAACATTTTTATTTCTTAATTCATAAAATACTAATTAATATTTATAATTATCGACATTAAAAGCATCATTTTCAAATCTAACATGAAATCCATCATCACATAATTGAGAGACACTAAGAAGATTATATTTTAAACCATCAACAAACAATACTTTGAAAATTAAAACTGAGTTAGAGTTACCGATTTAGAAGAGGCTAATAATCATTCCCCTGGAATTTTCAGCAAATGTGACATGTCCTCCATCTACTTTTATCAGGATCTTGATGCATTTGTAGTCTCATATAATGTTCCTTGAACATCCACTGTCTACGTACCACTGACTTTTTCATGAGCTCTTTAAGTAACCTTCCTTCAAAAAATTAAGCAGAAACATATTTTGGGACCCATACATGTTTGGGTCTAGTAGTTTTAGTAATAAGTGCTTTAAGAAACCATATTTCCCTCATAGGTTTTCTATAGGGATTATGTAATGTATTTGAAAAATAAATTGTATTTGGTCCACAAAAACGTGGAACAGTATAATATGTATCATGGATTGAATTATTTTATTTGAGTCTAGAACTGGGAGTAAAACAGTATGTCCTAGATTTTGAATCAAAATTTTTTCTACTAATGTTTATTTTACCAGGTTGATAACCAATGGTAGTGTTGTATATAGGGGTAATATTTTTCCTATAATTTTGGTAAGGGTATTTTTCCCATTAGTAAACTTGTCTAGGTCACACTTTAAATGCTAATTAGACATTTTTAATTCATTTTTTCCTCTGAGAAGCTGACCATTTTTCTCATTTTCATTTGTGAACTGAGATTTAATAGTCATGGTAAGAGTATTTTGTTTTTTTAATGATTTATATTTGTATTTTAGTACATTTCATGTTTCCTCAAGCATGTTACAGTATTCAATCATTTATTCATTAGTCATTTTTTTCATAGTCACTCTCTTCTTCAATAATAGTATGAATTATGTATAGAACAATCAAGTGTTACCTCAGATGTGTTTTTCATGAAACACATATGCTCTTTCTTAGCCTGTTCATCATGTGATATCTCTAAGTCTCTTGAACTATCCTCAGAAGTCTCCAGGATGATTTTATTTCCTTTTTTACTTCCTGTCATCGTCCTCATATTTCTTTATGTACATGATATTTGGATAGTCATACATTATATTTCCTTTGCGCTTACATTCATAGCATACAATTTCTTCAGTTTTTTCACTTCTTTTCCAGTCCTTCTTCCAGGTTCCTTTTTGGTCATATTTTCCCTTGAATTTTGGATTTCTGAAAAAGATCTTCTCTTTTGTAAATATTTTTTGTATCTTATAGATAGTTGATCCATATCTTTATCACTATCAGATAATTATTTTTTTATGGGAAGGGTGAGAAAGAAGCCAAGCTTCTGACCAATTATTATTCAAACGAAGAACATAAAAGTGACGAAAGGGGTCAAACAAACAGAAATGAACTCAATCAAAAGACTAAGAATCATAATATGATATATAATCATAATATGACATGTCATTTTAGTAATCAGAGTCATTGGAAGAATCCCACTCAGATTGAGACTTCTCCTAGTTGAACATCTGAAAAAGATTTGCATCCATCTTTTTTGACACCGTGAAGTTGCTCTAGTCACTTTCAGATGATGATTGTTCACTAGTGGAGCTTTCTAAAAAAGATTCTAGTTTCCCTTTGTCTTTGTGCTTAGAGGTGGTGGTCTTGAATGCAACTGATTTCCTCTTTGGTTTATCCTCCTATTTATTGACCTTCAGCTCTTCCTTATACATAATCATATTCCCAAAGAGTTCTTTTATAGGTAGTTTGATGATGTCACACAATTCCCTAATAGAATCAGAGGTCCCCTCCATCTGTCAGGTATACTTCTATGGATTCTCAAGATCTGTTCCTTTGTAGTGACTTCGCTTCCAAGAGAAATCATTGTGTTGACAATCTCATTGAACCTAAGATACATGTCAGAAATAGGATCATCAGGTTTCATTTTAAATTTATCATATTTAATGGTATAAATATTATGTCTAATTTCATTTACACTAGACGTTCCTTCATGTGAGACAGAAAGGGTATCCCAAATTTCATGGGCAGTTTTACAAGCAGAAAATCTATTAATCTCTTCATCTCTTAAAGTGAAATATAAAGCATTCATAACTTTTCCTTTGTTATTGTATACTGCTTTGGTAGGTTCATCCCATGGGATTCTATCAGTATCAGGAATTTTGTATTCCTCTATAATGGATGACAAAATTTCAAAAGACATACTCTCTAAATAAATTTTCATTTTAATTTTCCATTGAGTATAATGGGTTCCATTAATGTGTAGTGGTCTGTTGGTTGCAGAACCTTCCAATCTATGATCCATAATAATGTATTTCTTTAAATGAGCTATAAATTTAGAATTAAAAGAAATTTACAGACCTTTAAAGTACAACTACAATCATAGTTGAATAATATTAAATAGTTTCCTAATAAATAGCCTCTAATACCAAATATTGGTCGGAGTAGATTGCTCAATAGGGGAGTGTGAATTGAGTAACTATAGAAAATTTCTGTAAAAATTATTTCTAAAAAAGGTTTCCCCAATGATTGGATATAGCCTAGTTAATAAATGTTATACTATTACAAGGGTTTGACAGTTTAAATAACTTTTTAGAATATTGAATAGTTCTTAGTACCCTTAATATTAATTATTAAAACTACTTTTCATGTTATTCTACTAAGACAAGACTGTTATAACATATTTCCTAGACTAACTATCTAAGTGAATTTAGTGATTTATGAGTTATAATGAAAATCAGTAAAATAGAGAAGACTAAATTAATCTGTATAACAGATATGAATCAAGTAGTTGAGTCTCAATCTGAGACCTAATCCACTCCACTTAGTGATCACCCTCCACTAAGAAGTATATATAAATAAACTTTAATCCACACCCTGGATCGGGCTAAACAGTAGTACATAGACTGTCCAGGTCACACATGGACCTCTTGCACAGTTTTCGTGGGTAAAAAATACCAGGCCACACAAGGACCTCATTCACCCAAATATGTGGGTATAAAAAAGAGTAAATAGAGTGTTTGAGTAAGGATATATTGTATCCCTCAGATTAATGTAGGATACAGAGTGTGTTGTCCTACAGGTACACACACTGCTCGAAAGGTAATAAAAAGATACACAATTGAGAAAAAATACGGATATGGGATTAGAAATTCACTATGTCTTTGTATTTGAAGCTTTGGACATATGAGATGAAGTAGATGCCGAGTTTGAGTCCATGTTTTCAAAACAATGTTTCGAGATTCATCAAGTGTTTTTTGTGCATTTCAAGATAGCGAAGATGTTCTCTAAGATTCAAATATACTTTGTGTGTTCTTTAGTAGTGTCGAGTTTCATACAGTCGGCCTTTCATTGCACGAAGATTTTTCTTTGTTATGGTGCTCACAACCTTGTTTTTCATTCAGTATCGCGCTCTATAGGTTGCATGTAACCTGCACCGCATACCTCTTATTGTCTAATTATATATCTACAAATAAACATTAATTGTTTTAGTGCTTTAAAATATTCAAATATTACCATTATTAATTAAATTGAAATATGACAAAATAGTTTATGAAATAGTATCACCGTATGTCATGGAAATGGTGGCTCCTCCACACGGTGTCTAGATTGATCACTATGCCTAAGTGTTGTCTCATGGTCACGGTGTCTTGTTCACAGTGTATTGTTTATGGTGTCTTGTTTACGATGTCTTCTTCATGGTGTCCTGTTTATGGATTCTTACTTCATGGTGTCTTGTTCACGATGTCTTGTTTCACGATGTCTTACTTCACGGTGTCTTTTTTGCGGTGTCTAGCTTCATGGTGTCTTGTTCACAGTGTCTTGATACATAGTGTCTTGCTTCACGGTGTTTTTTTCACAGTGTGTTGCTTCACGGTGTATTGTTTCACTGTGTCTTGCTTCACGGTTTCTGGTTTCACGGTGTTCTGCTTCATGGTGTCTTGTTTCATGATGTCTAGCTTAACAATTCTAGAAAGAAATAACTAGTGGTAGACTCACGGTGTCTCAGACATTTCAAAATAAATTTGTTCAGATTTAAGAAATGATGATAATAGAATGGATTACACATAATCATTTTTCATATAATGTATTATGAGAGTATATAAAAGATATTATAAACTATGTAAACTGAATATAGAGAAATTAATATCTTGAATGGCTCTTCCTAAAGAATGAGAATAATTTAAGCATTAATACACATGATTTGATATAATTTATAGGAGTTAACTAGGTTGAATAAGATTTTTGATACTTAAAACATGAATAATAAATGTGGAGTCCAAGAATATCAATATGAAAACCAATGAAAACCATAATGAGAATTAATATCTTTCCATGATACATTAACATAGTTTCCATTATAATCATATATTCAATCAATGGAATTACCCTTACCTATTCCAATATATCTAAAAACATTCACTGGTTACCAAAAACTAACCCATATACCAAATAACATTTTTCCCTGATGTTAATTCACTTAACAAATTCATTATTTACCATGTTTAGTCCACTTATGATTTTCAAGTACAAGACACAATTCATATGAAACATTCTAATCAATCCCATTTAATACATCACATGCCAAGACAATCAATCCCTAATACATTCAACACATCTAGATATAAGTATCCATTTTTCCTTCTATAATCATCATTTAAACAATTTAGATTCCTGATAGGGGTTATACCTATTTACAAGTCGATTTAACCCCAACTGTTTCAATTAACCACATTCGTGGGTGGCTCAGAGAACCCAATGGGTGGCCCTAATTTGGATATGTTATCCTCATTAATCCCATGAAGATCATGAGGGATTGAAATATTCATTCATGGGATCATTTTACTGATCCTCACAAATGGTACAAAGAAAACCACAAGAGGAATACACAGACAATATTTCATATGAACATATCTATATAATAACCATGGTATATAACATGTATACCACCTACCTTGAATTAATTGATGAATGCACTCTTAATTATTGTCTTAAAACTCAATCTGAACCTTCAATGAATCCTTAACCAAGATTACACTGGAAAAATAGGTTTTTGGGATTCAAAAAATATCACTGAATATACAAACCCTAATACGAAAAAGAGAATGGATGAGAGAATTAGAATTACCTAGAGCCACAACCACTAACCAAATTTTCTCCAATAGCCTAGAAATGAAGAGATTGAACTCTTGGAATATTTGGGAACCCTGGGTTCACCATAGGGGTTAAAAGGATAAATGGGAGAGAAAATTGTGTGATTTTTTAAAATATCATAATGCACATTTTTTAATTTTTCCAACATTTACAAGCGTGTATAGTTTACCTGCATAGTTTTCCAAACCATGCAAAAATAGTTTAAAAGAAAAAATATATGAAATTTGGTGTCTGAATTACATATGGAGTTTGATAAAATTTACAATCCATGACCCAACTGTGTGATATTTCATTTTAAAAAATTTCATAATTTGGCTTTTTACCTCAAACGGTTTACTCAACCATGTGCCAGTCATGCACCAACTATGTGCCTAGAATAAGTTATCATGGTTTCCCCTTACTTCATGCTTCAAACCCACAAAACCCAATAAATTCCCGTTATACACCTAGGAAAAAATTTATTAGTCTAGAACAGGAGATCAAAACCATTATTTAAATAAGTACATACCTCACAATGTTTAGGATCTTACATAATGGGTCCTAGGAATAAGTGATTGAAGATCACACAATCATGATATTAATTATCCCTATGTATGGGGGGATCATAGTAATGTGATTAGGATCCTAGTTACTCCTTATTATCATGTATAACAATTTTTATCATTTCCATTAAATGGATCACCTTAGTTGATGGTAGTGGTAACATATATAAGGAAGCCTACCCGAAATATTTGGTTATGGGTTAAAGTTGAAGATTGAGAAAAATTCATCTCTACTATAGGATGAGTAAGTTCATTTAGGTTTCAAGTTTGTCAGGTTATGTCACAATGACTTCACACAAATAATTTCAGGTTGTGCATTATGTTATTTAATTTCATTAACCATTTACATGTATATAACAGTTTATATTAGGAGAACATGGTGAGACCCTACTGGGATGTCTTTATCACACCCTACATGGGAATCTTATTTCTTTGTATTCCTTATGTCTATTATGTTGTCCTGAGAAAATGTTGTAAATTGCATTTGTGTTGGAAATATGAACGATATTAGAGAATATATTGTGGTTAGGTGGGGGTATTGTAGAGCCTCTTTGAAACTTATTCTAGTTTAATTTTTTATATGTAATCGGTTTGATGAGTGAAAATTGGAATGTTTGACTACGTGACAACCTATTCATTTGTTATATAATGCATGTGATTTTAATTTATGTATAATTAAATTTTATATTATGGATGATTTCTTTAATTTAATTTTACTTAATGTTTAGGATATATATGGTAGAGTCACCTAAATGAATTGATTAGGCCCTTCCCACTAATAAGAAATATCTGGAATATGGGGGTCCACCTACACATATATTATTATTTAGATAGGATACAATTGAGTGATTTAATCTAAGGAATAATAATTATGTAATCATTGATATCCCTATTGAAGTAATATATGATGATAAAAATTTACCCCAGTCTTTAAAATCAAGGGGATGGTTTATTCTATTAGTATATGATTTGGGTATACTACGAGCAATGGATAGCCTATTTGTGATTAACATAACCCTATATAATGTTTATTAAAAAAAGATATGCTCAAATAATGATGGATTATATATCTCAAGGACATTCGGTATTGATTAACATAGAAATTAATTTAGTGTCATAAACCGATCTATTTGAATTGATGATTTTTTATTCTTGGTATCCAGTAAAATTCCGAATTAAATAGTTGTTCAACAAGGACATGTGGGGGATGAAGATAGTTGAATCAATGTTACATTATTTAACAATTTATATTCTATCATAAATCAACCTATGTGACAAGATAAGTTATGATTCACTAAATTTAACTCTCCATAATCTATATAAAGAATGTGTAGATTGAAAAATAGAGAACACAAGATTATTTCAATGTTTACGCTTTTTGGGTGACTATATATGTACTTTTTTTGGTTCATGTATAAGTCATAGAATTCATCACTAATAAAAAATGTGTTTACAAAATCCATTTCATAATAAATCAATGTATCAACTATAATTTTAATTAACTCTGTAAATGTTATAAAAAGAATTCAATATAGAATCAATATGATCAAATTAATCTCCATGATTCATCAAAATTATTATAATATCTCTTCTAATATTTTTTAATATTCAATAGGATTCATTTTTCCTCTTCATTAATATATTTTCTATCAAATTATTATGTAACAGGTAGTGTGTCACTAACATTGAACACAATCTAAATCTCTTCTTCCTTTAATAAATATCAACATTCATATCCATTATATATATTAAAGATTAAAATTCTACTTCCAGGTGTCAAATCAACCATAATTTACCATATGTGTATTCCTCATAATGTATTCTGACTACATCACAATCTCTATTAATCTCCCCTTCTGACTCCACATACCCCTCTCAGTATCCCCTCTTGAAATCTTCTCTGACCCAATATCTTCTTACCCAATGTATCCCTACATCTCTATTAAACATGATCCATATATGTTTATCTCCCTTCTTCCCATGGCCAATCTATACCTTCTAATCTAAACCACATCCTTTAATCTCCGACTCTACTACCTGGGTTGATGCTCAAAACCCTAGAATTACCTCTACTACATAATCATACTCTTTCTGATACCAATTTCATCTCCATGTTGCATCACCCTGTGATTATCATACCTCCTCTTTTTATTCATCACTGGTTTCCTCCACCCTCTCATGCCCCATTCCTCTATCAATAATAAATGATTTTTTATTTGGACTTATTTCGAAATCACGAGCTTTGTCTTTGATGATATTTTCATGCTCTCGTAATCTCCATTTTGTATTCAACCTCAGAACTGCTAAATTACCTTCATCATTTTCATACTGAATGTTCTTTTATTTATTATCCCTCATCTATCTATCGATTTTCCATCCCATTTTTCATTTTCCTTAACTATGAATTTTTTTTCTATTTCAGAAATTATACAGTCCTATTTTTTCTATTCTTATATTAGTTTCATCATAGGGGTTTCCCCCACACTTGTTCATGAATCAGTGCCTATGGATTCCTTATCTAAGTTTCTTGATATGTTTCCTACTATGTTTATTCTCTATATCACCTCTGTATTTTAATCCTTCCTATGTCGAATGAATTTAAAACCTTTTCTTCAATAATTTTTTCATTTTTCATTTATATTGGTTTCTTGTGGCTATTTATTTAGTGATGGTTCATTATTTCGGAAATTATAGACATATCATTGAAATTTTATATGATGATTTGAAATTAAATATACATAATATTATTTCATTATAACTGCATGAATAAAAACTACTATGTAATCTATTTTAATATCATTCTCCTCTATATTATTGTATAGTTAATAGTTCATAGATTAGTGCACCACCTAATTTATTATATAAGATCTGATGTTCACTTGATATTATTATTCTCTTCCCTTCATAGTATTTTTTCCTAATTTTATAAATAAATATTATTTTATTTTATCTATATGAGTAAATTATTTATTTTCTCCGATTATTATATTTGTATTATAATATGTCAAATATCATGTAGAATTTATATAGGTATTATATTCTCTAATACAAGAATTATTACTCCAAATTTTTGTATCAGTATTTCTGAAATCATTCATGTAATTCAATGGGATTATTCATATTTAAAAATCCATACCATTTACATGGTTGATCAGCAGCCACCGAAATTGAATTTCTTATTTGGTATCCTTTAATTTCACCCCATTTAATATCCCTATGATTAAATCCCTCTTATTGTGATTGTTTTTTATTTTGTATTTTCTTCATATGGTCAGTTAAATGGATAATGATAAATTAGATTCATCACCAAATAATGTATCTTATATGGTTTTACATTTTTTATTTCATTCATACATATTTATGTCTAATGTGAAGAAACCATCACATTATCTACTCCATGGTTTATGTATATGAATAATGAAATATGAATTCTGTTTCTGCTTATTTATTCGTTCTTCAATTCATTCAGTTCATCCAATCATATGATTAGTATCTTTCATTATTATGCCATTGATGTTCGATGATTGTCCTCAAATGTTGTCATTTCATGTGACATGAATAATTAGATTATTTCTATAATCATGTTTCAATGAAAGTATTTCATATTGTTCACATAATTTATTCAAAAAAATTAATGATTTAGGAAAACATATTTTTTTTGTAGCCATGGTTTTTTAATATTATATACTCTATATGTATTATTATCTTTACCACATTTTAGTAGATAACTTGGAATAACCCATAACCATCATTCGTTAAACATATACATTGGAATAACATTGTATTCCACATGCCAAATAAGTCCAAGTCTCTATAAAACACAATCATAATGGTATTGAAATTAAAAAAAAATTATTTATATTGATTTTTATTTCAATCATTATTAAATAATATTCGTACTTGTTCTGAACATATTTATTGTTTTTGAATACTGAATTCCTTCTGACATAGATTATGTATCTTGAATTCAATTATTTAAATCCCAAATTGAGTTTATGAATAATGAATACTTAATAAAATTTGAATTTGTTTATTTATTATTGTGAATTGTTAACTAATAAATAACATACCCTTAATGTGTTATGATTGATAACTTGATTTTTGAATTTTGATTAAGAATGCATGAGTTTTATTTTATTCATGTAATCGTTTAGTGAATTTTATTATATCATAACATGAAAAATATATAGTATGTGTGAATAACACATTCATTTATATGAGTTCAAAAAATATGGCTCAAGAATTTTATTAATGAATATATATTTTATTTATTCAAATTAATCAATGCAAGACATTGATTTTTGAAAAAAATGTTATTTTCCATATTGATTTATATTCTATAATTATTAAATCATATTCTTCAGTATTCTAATAACCTTTGATGTTTTTTTAATATATTATGATTTATACGAAGATCTTGTATTATTATCTTTAAATTTTAAAATATTTTAATAATCTATAACTGCTCAACAAAATTTTAGTCCATGGTTTTTTTATCAGGAAGCCCTATTTAATTTTTATCACACCCACAATGCATTTTGATTGTGATTAATATTTTTCATCTTTGATTAATAGTTCATGATTTTAGTTTTCCTCCTTAATTTCATTCCACATTAGTAGTTATGATTTATTTTATTTAACTTTTTAATGTACGATTTATTTTAGAATTTACACTATGATATGTTATTCAGGAAATCTAAATAAACATATTTAATATAGTGTCATTAGATAATTAATCTTCAATTCCTACTAAATAATCATTATTATTTATTTTATGTATGTCTTCTTTTAGTTGGTTTGTTCTCAGGGGCATCAATAAACATTGGTGGAGTACTATGCTGGGTCAAACCTAAAGTGTAGTTCGGTAGGGAAACGGGAAGTGAACAATTCTTTCCTCCTTTTCTAGAATTTCAATTATATGTAAATAAAAAATTATGCATATCATGCATTTGAAACCAGATATTTTGTTTTCATTCCATTTAATTTACAATTGATTTTTTCTCCCAAACATACATGAGGTATAATTTTTGGGTTTTCATATAATTCATATTTTTTGTTTTAATTTATTTTTATTCTTTCTATTTTTCACATTATAAGTCATTATAGAAGCTATACTTCTATTTATGTTACCTGATCTACCCTATGTGATTACTTTTTCAACCTATATATACATTTTATAAGGTTTCATTATAATATTAATTTTTAATACCTCCAAAATCAATTATCAGTACAAAAACTTGTAATTATCCTTCCACCTGTCGACTCCACCTTCATTTCACTAATGTGTCTTCCTCTCAGTGTATTCTTGACTACATAAAATTCCATATTCATCTATCTCTCCCCCAATCCCTACTCTCTCCTTCCCCATCACCCCTCTCCACCTCCACTACCGATCCCTATATTCCTCTCCACTATATCCCTGGATCCCCACATCCCAGGATCCATCTCTATGCCTCCCTCTGCTTCCCTTTTCCCTTATTTTCCTTCCCATCTAAACCACCTCATTCGATCACCGATTCTCATGCCCAATTTTGATGATTTAGACCATAGTACACATGCTAATACATCCTTTTCCTCCTTTTGATACCAATTTAATCTTCACATCACATAACATTATGATTCAATCACATCCTATTCATGTTCGTCGCATGTTTCCTCTACCCACTTAGACTCCCTTTCGCTATCAGTAGCCTTTGATACGTCATTAAGGCTTACTTCATGATCAGAAGCTCTGTGAGCTATGTTCTATTCATGGGGTGGTAGTATCCTATTCGTCTTCTACATCACAACTTGTAACACCCCATGAAATTAAAATAGTAATTCTACATTTTGATTATAAAATTTTATTTAATTAAAAATGATTATATAAAATTTATAATAATAATTAAAGGAAAACACATTTTTAATAAAATTATTATTTTTAGTTAATTATATGTGATAAATATTTCAAAATATATTATGTTTTTTTATTATAAAATTTATATATTATAATTGTGTATAATTTCTTTTTACAATGAATGAAAATTATATACACGTCTCTAAAAAATTTAGGATTCAAATTAATTATAAAAAATTTATATAATTAGATATATTAAAAACACAAAAATAATATACATATATATATAATGAAAAACTTTTCATGTGTTTAAGAAAATGATATGTTATGAATTAAAAAAATTGTGTGAAAGGAGCCAAAAATGGTGTATAAAAGGTTTGAAAAATGTATAAGTAAATGTGTTATTAATAATAAAAATTATTAAGGGAGAACATAATTATTATTTTAAATGAATATATATTCTATACATATATAAATTTATAGTATGTTTATATTTTACAATTTTTATATAAATTATATGTAATTTAATGTATATAAATACATATAATTATCATTATATATATTTATAAATTAATATATATATATATTTATATGGTTCTATTTAAAAATTGTTACTATATTTTATCTATTTTTTATTTTATTTTTTTGTAAAATATATTGAAAATGCTTTGTCTATGATTTTTATAAAAAATGACACTTATATAATTTTGAAAAACAAATACTTTAGTTTAAAAAAAATGTTGGATCATAAAATAAGTAACATATTATTCTAATAATATATTGACTAGAAATACATGTGAGTTGTTACTAAATTTGGAGCAAAAAAGTCAATAGTGAAAAAGATTTTGAGGGACAAAACGACCCATGGGAAATTATAATTTTATATAAGAAAATTAATATAAGAAAAATCAATTTATATATGCAGGAAAATGTCCCATGAATAATGAAATATAATAAAAAGGTATCATGTAGAACAAAATGTTAAAAAATAAATAATCATAATTTTTTTTCTTAACAAATTATCAATAAAAAAAATTACGGTGATAATAAAAAATAATTATTTTAATCATGACTTGTGTGAGAGAGAGTTGAGAGGAAAAAGAATAAAAAGAAAACATGACACAAGAGACAAAAAAACTCAAATAATGAACAAATAAACAAAATATAATAATATAGAAATAATAATTAATGTTTAAATGTGAAACAATAAATAAATGAGATGATGGGTAAGAGGAATATGACTTTTTTTGTTTCAGGGAATAAAAATAAGAATATCGTGAAATGAAAATGAAGACACTAACATGATACTATTAAATATTATCAATTATATAATTATAATAGAAAAAACCAACATCCGAGGAAGACATATAACAAGTCGTTATATATTTATAACACTCCCTGAACCCTAATTACATCCAAACATCACTACACAATTTCCCCAAGATGTTATCCTAAATTTCGAGGAACCATAAATTTGTCTTTTGATCCAGAATAAGGTAAGGGGTTATTTTATATCTTCAAATCATCATTTTTTTACTATGGATTATATATATATATATATTTATTTATATAGACACACACAGACACACACATATAGAACTATCTATTTATAGTGTATATGAAATGAGTTATTATTTCAAAATATCTTATATCTTAAGCTTTGTATGGTATTTTAATATTTTTCATTTATTTTATGAACAAAAATACATATATAGAAAGATATATATATTTATATATACATATATAAGTACACATATACATGTATACAAATATAAACACATTATGTGGAGTTTTTCATTATCATTTACATAGAAGTTATAAATGCTGTTTATCAACCACAAAACTAGAGTTTAATGATTTAGTGATGGATAATTTAATATATTCAACTTATTTACATAATTTCATGTGATAATTGTTAATATTTTATGTGAAGTTATTGGTCATGTTATTATTTCATGTGTGAACTCGCATCTGCACCTCTTAGCTTGTCATGCATGAATATGTAAGACCACCATCTAGCTCATGTGATGAATTTCAATCATTATGTGATCTTGCACTCACAGAAACTCATGTTTATTGCGATTAAGGTATTCAAATAAATGTGTTTTTTGATGTATGGTATTCACCAAAAAAATACTTTAAATTTTTTTGAAAAAATGGTTACAAAATGAGAAGGAATGTTTTCTTTTGACGAAAATAATTTTATATAAGTATTCTGGAAATGATTTAGGGTAAGAGATAAGAAAGGAAAGTCCATGGAAAGTTGATTTCAAAGCTGGTATTGGTGAGTTATGTGACATTATAGGGAGTAAACCCATAAGTCTTAGTGAATAGTAGTTACTGTATATATGGATTTTAATAATGATTTGTCTTGTATTATTAATGACCCATAGAAATATAACAATTCTAAAAGAGAAATCTCAATGGATTTTCAAACATAATTATTTTTTGAAACACTATATTCATATATATATTCATGTTTTTTTGAAAATATCTTTTAAGTATTTATATTTATTTCATGAAATGTTCTTAGGAATTCATTGGATGTCTTGAAACCTATTACTGGGAATTTTATGCTAACCCCATGTATTATAAACACTTTTCATTTTTATGAATCTAGCTATTTTGAATATCTATTTTAGAAGCAACACACTAAGGAATCATAGTTTCAATGTGTATATTTTTTATTGAAATGTAAGTCATGTATCTAATTTTATATATCCTTGATAGGTAAAGTGTCCTCTTTTTTATTTAATGGTGTGTATTTATTCATGTATCATTATTTTAAAAAAACTACACAACTTTTGTATTGGCTGAACCTGGGTTTTGGGTACGGGAATTTATAATTGGTATTAGAGGAACGGTGTATAGAATTTTAGAAAATTAGAAGGAAATTAATAATTTTAAATATAACTTCTCAATATAATTATTTTCACAATTAATAAATATGAATTTCAAGGACAAAATTATTTTGATGGAGGATAATGTAACATCCAAAAAACTAAAATAGTATTTTTACATTTGGTTTAAAACATTTTATTTAATTAAAAATGTTTAATTAAATTTTATAATAATAATAATAATAATTAATGGAAAACCTATTTTTAATAGATTTATTATTTTCATGTTAATATATGTGATAAATATTTTAAAATACTTATTGTTGTTTTATTATAAAATTTATAAATTATAAATGTGTATAAATATTTTTTACAAATAATGAAAATTATATACATGTGTTTAAAACAATTATGACATTAATTAATTTTAAAAAATAATTATATATTTATATATTATAAAAATAGTAAAATAATATATATATATATATAATCAAATTTATATAATGAAAATTATATATGTTTTTTAAGATAATTATATGTTTTGAATTAAAAAAATGGTGTGAAATGAGCCAAAAAATGGGTGAATAAAATGTTTGAGAAAAATGATTAAATAATAGTTTTATAATAATAACAATGATATATCGAGAACATAATAATTATTTTAAAAGTAAATATATTCTATACATATATGGATTGATAATATGTTTATATTTTACATTTTCTATATACATTATATGTTATTTAATGTTTATAAAAAAATATTATTATCAATATATATATATATATATTTTTATATATGTATATGTTTATAAATATAAATTGTTACATTATTTTATCTATATATTTTATTTTATTATTTTTTTTTTAAAATGAAAACTTTTTATAATTTTATTTATAAAAAATGAAACATATTTCTTTTTTTAAGTACGTTTCAGTTAGAAAAATCAAAATGATTTAATCATATAATAAGTCAGATATTATTCTAATAATATGTTAAAAAAATTGCAAGATGTGTGACTAATTTTAGAGAAAAAAAGTAAAAATTGAAAAAAAAATTGGAGGGACAAAACAACCCATGGGAAATCATAAATTTCTATAATTAAATTAATATAAGGAAAATAAATTTATATATTCATAAAAAACATCCGATGATAAAAAAATAAAAATGTTTTGAGTTAAACAAAATGGTAAAACAAATGATTAATCAAAAAGATTGTTTTGTAAAAAAAATCCACTAAATAGAAAAAATTTGGGTGATAATATAAAATCATGATAGTAATCATGACTTGTTAGAGAGAGAGTTTAGAGGAAAAAGAAGAAAAAGAAAATGCAAAATAAGGGACATAGAAAAAACACCAATAATGAATAAATATACCAAATATAATAATTTAGTAATAATAATTAATATATAAAAGTAAAATAATACATTAAAAAAATGATGTGTTGACAAAGAGGAACCTGATTTTTTTATTTTATGGAACAAAAAAAATAATACCGAGAAATAAAATTGAAGACCCTAACATGATACAATTAAAATAAAAGTAATTATATCATGATAATAAAAAAACCCATCTACTAAACGAATCGTTAAAACAAGTTGTTATATATTTATAACCCTACTGGAACCCCAATAACATCACAACATCACCACGCATGTTCCCCACGATGTGTTTCCCAATTTCCTAGAACCTCAAATCCCTCTTTTGATCAATAACAACATAATGGTTTATTGTATATATTCAAATCATCCATTTTTACCAGGGATTATATATATGTGTGTTTGTGTGTCTGTGTCTTTGTTTGTGTCTAGACACAGACAAATATATATAACTATATATTTTTTGTATATATAAAATGTGTTCTTTTTTCAAGATTTTCTATATCATAAGGCATGTAAGGGATTATAATATTTTTCATTTTTTTTGTGAACATATATACATATATAGTAATCTATTTATAAATTATATATACATATATATGTACACATATACATGCCTATAAATATGAACAAATTAAGTGGAGTTTTTCATTCTCATTTACATAGAAGTTATAAATGGTGTTTATCAACCACCAAACTATTGTTTAAAGATTTATGTATGGAAAATTTACTATATTCACCTTGTTTTTATAATTTAATGTGATAATTTTTACTATTTTATGTGTAACTATAGGTAGTTTTATTATTTCATGTGTGAACTCGTTTGTGCATCTCTTGGCTTTTAATGCATGAATAATTATGGCCATCATCTATCTCATGTGATGTATTTCAATCCTTATGTGATCATGCACTCACATAAACCCATGTTTCATGTAACTAAGGAATTCAAATAAAAGTTTTTTTTTCAGGTATGGGATTCCCCATAAAATGATTTTAAAACCTTTTGAAGAAATGGTGATGAAATGAGAATGATTTTTTTTCGAAGAAAATAATTTAATGTAACTATTTTGGAAATGATTTTACATAAGAAATAATATTGTAAAGTCCATGGAAATATGTTTTCAAAATTGGCACTAGTGAGTTATGTGACGTTATAAGGAGTGAACTCGTATGTCTTAGAGAAGAAAAGTGTATTTATGTATGGATTTTAAAAATGGCATGTCCTGTATTATTAATGACTAACATAAATATAATAATTTCAATGGGGAATTATCAATGGCCTTTCAAACATATTTTTTTTGTGGAATACCATTTTCTTATATATATTATTGTATTTTTGAAAATTTGTTTTAGGTATTTATATTTATTTCAAAGAATGTTCTAAGGAAATTATTGGTTATCTTGAAACCACTTACTGGGAACTTTATTATCACCGTACCTATTATAAACAATTTTTTGGATTATAATTCAAGCTATTAAAAATATCTGTTTTTGAAGCAACACGCCGAGGAATCATTGTCTCAATATGAATATTTTTGTTGAAATGTAAGTCATGTATTTAATTTTCTTGAACCTAGAGCGGTAAAAGGTCTTCATTTGTAATTAATTTTGTGTATTTGTTCAAATATTTTTTTTTAAAAACTACACAACAATTTTAAGAGATGAACAATGGTTTCAGGTTCGGGTATTTGTAATCGGTATCGGAAGAATGGTGTATAAAAATTTGGAAAAATTAGAAATAAATTAATATTTTAAAATACATCTTCGGTGTATAATTATTTTCCCTATGCCAAAATATGAATTGCTATGAAAAAATTCTTTTGATGCAGGATATTGTAACTCCCCAAGAAATTCAAATAATAAATGTACATTTTTTATGACATTTTATTTAATTAAAAATGATTAATTAAATATAATAATAATTATTGGAAAATATATTTTTAGTAAAATTATTATTTGAATTTTAATATATGTGATAAATATTTTAAAATTTATTATGTTTTTTTAATATAAACTTTATAAATTTTAAATGTGTATAAGTATTTTTTTACAAAGAATGAAAATTATATACATGTGTTTAAAAAAGTATGACATTAATTAATAATAAAAAATAATTGTATATTTATATATATTAAAAAAATTAATATATATATATATATATAATCAAATTTATATAGTAAAAATGTTGCATGTGTTCAATAAAAGGATATGTTATGAATTATAAATAATGGTGTGAACATAGCCAAAAAATGGGTGAATAAAACCATCAAGAAAAATGATAAATAAATGATTTGATAATAATAACAGTCATTAAGGGAAAACAAAATAATTATTATAAATGTAAATATAGTCCATACAAATATGAATTTATAATATTTTTATATTTTACATTTTTTATATAAATTATATGTGATTTAATATATATACAAACATACAATTATATATATATATATATTTTAATATATGTATATATATATGGTTATAAATTTTAATTGTTACGTTATTTTATCTATATATTTTATTTTATTATTTTTAAAAAAATGAAAATTCATTATTAATTTTTTATAAAAAATGCAACATATTGGTTTTTTTTAAAATACGTTAGTTTTAGGAAAAAATTAAAATGATTTAATTATATAATAACTAATATATTATACTAATATATATTAACTAAAAATATATGTGAGAGGAGTGACTAATATTGGAGAAAAAAATCAAAATTGGAAAACCATTTGAGGGACAAAATAACCCGTGGAAAATTATAAATTTATATAATTGAATTAATATAAGACAAATACGTTTATATATGCATAAAAAACATCCCATGATTAAAAAAAATGCTTCAAGATAAACATAATGTTAAAAAAATGATTAAACTAAAATATTTTTTCATAAAAAAATTCAATTAAATAAAAAACATTCCGGTGATAATATAAAATAATTATGATAAACACAACTTGTTAGAGAGGGAGTTGAGAGGTAAAAGAAAGAGGAGGAAACATGACATAAGATACAATGTAAAAAACACCAATAATGAATAAATAAACCAAATATAATAAAATAGAAATAATAATTAATGTATAAAAGTGAAACAATACAGAAAATAATGATGTGTTGACTAAGAGGAAAATGAAATTTGTTTGATTTACAATACAAATTAATATAGTGAAATTAAAATGAAGACTCTGACCTTATTCTATTAGATACTAAAAATTATATCATGATAATAGAAAAACCATGCTTCTTATGGAAGCATGAAAACATGTAGTTATATATTTATAACCCTCCATACACCCCAATAAAAGCTAAACATCACCACGCATGTTCCCCAAGATATTCTGTTGAATTTTCAGGAACCTCAAATCCAAATTTCGATCCAGGATAAGGTAGGGGTTTAATTTATATATTCAACTAATCTATTTTTATTAAGGGTTATATATATATATATATCTTTCTGTGTGTGTGTGGCTATAGACACACAAAAATATTTATAACTATCTATTTTTTGTATATATGAAATGGGATTCTGTTTCAAAATTTTCTATATCCTAAGGATTGTATGGGATTTTAATATTCTTCATTCGTTTTGTGAGCATATATACATATATATTTTTATATATATTAATTTATTTATACATATATATGTACACATATACATGCATAAAAATATGATCATATTAAGTGATGTTTTTCTTTCAAATTTACATAGAAGTTATAAATGGTGTTTATCATCCACCAAACTAGTTTTTAATGATTTATGTGTGGATAATTTACTATATTGAACTTGTTTTAATTATTTCATGTGATAATTGTTATTATTTTATGTGTAGTTATGGGTCATTTTATTATTTCATGTGTGAACTCACATCTGCATCTCTTATCTTGACATGCATGAATAGGTATGGCCATCATCTAGCTCATGTGATGCATTTCAATCATTATTTGATCTTTCATTTACATAAACCCACGTTTCATTCAATTATGTTATTCAAATAATAGTGTTTTTCAAGATTGGGGTTCCACATAAAATTAATTGAAAACATATTTAAGAAATGGTTATGAAATCAGAAATATGGTTTCATTTTGATGAAAATAAAATTATGTAACTATTTTGTAAATTATTTTGGGAATGAAATAATACAGGAAAGTCCATAAAAATATGTTTTCATAATTGGCACTGGTGAGATATGTGACATTATGGGGAGTGAACCCATAAGTCTTAGTGATGATTAGTGTATGTATGTATGGATTTTAATAATGGTCTGTCATGTATTTTTAATGACCCACCACAATATAATAATTTCAAATTATCATTCTGAATTGATTTGCAAAAATTATTATTTTTTAAAATTCCATTTTCTTGTATATAATCAAGAATTTTTTAAAATATGTTTTTAGTGTTTATATTTATTTAAAAAAATGTTTTAAAGAATTTATTGGTTGTCTTGAAAACTTTTACTAGGGTTTCTATGATCACTGTCTATATTATAAACACTTTTTAGGATTATAATTCTAGCTATTTTGAATATATGTTTTAGAAGAAACATGCCAAGGAATCATTGTTTCAATGTGTATAACTTTTTTGAAATGTATGTCATGAATCTAGTTTTCTAGAACCTTTAAATGTAAAAAGTCCTCTTTTCTATTTAATGTTGTGTATTTATTGATGTATCATTTATTTAAAAATACTACACTGTATTTGTAGGGATTGAACCTGAGTGTCGAGTTCAGGTATTTATAATTGGTATATGAGGAATGGTGTAGAACATTATGGAAAATTATAAAGAAATTAATAATTTTAAATACTACTTCTCTATATAATTATTTTCCTTGTGTATAAATATGAATTCCAAGGGCGCAATTATTTTGATGGAGGATAATGTAACACCCCAAGAAATTCAAATAGTAATTTTACATTTTTTATAACATTTTGTTTAATTAAAAATGTTTAAATAAATTTTATAATAATAATAATAATTAATGGAAATCATATTTTTCATAAATTTATTATTTTTAAGTTAATTTATGTCATAAATATATTAAAATATATTCTGTTTTTATATCATAAAATTTATAAAATATAAATGTGTATAATTTTTTTACAAAGAAATCAAATTATATTCATGTGTTAAAAAAAATTATGACAATAAATAATTATAAAAAATAATTTTATATCTTTATATATAAAAAACACTAAAATAATATATATATATAGAATTTATATAATAAAAAAATGAAGCATGTGTTTTAAAAATATAATATGGTATGAATTAAAAAAAAATGGTGTGAAAGGAGCCAAAAATGGGTGAATAATAAATTTGAGAAAAATGATTAAATAAATGTGTTAATAATAATAACAATGATTAAAGGAGATCATAATAATTAATTTAAAAGTAAATATATTCTATACATATATGAATTTATAATATGTTTATATTTTAAATTTTTTATATATATTATATGTTATTTAATGTATATAAAAACATATAATTATCATTATATATATATATATATTAAAATATTTATCTATGTATACGGTTATTAATTTAAATTGTAACATTATTTTCTCTATATATTTTATTTATTATATTTTAAAAAAATAAAAATGTTTTATTAATTTTTTTTAAAAAAATGACACATTTAAGTTTTTTTAAAAATACGTTAGTGTTAGGAAAAAATGAAAATGATTTAATCATATAATACATAATATATTATAATAATAATATGTCGAATAAAACTAGATGTGAGAGGGGTGACTAATTTTGGAATAAAAAAGTAAAATGTGAAAACCCGTTTGAGGGACAAAATAACCCATGGGAAATTATAAATTTATATTATTAAATTAATATATGAAATATCAATTTATATATGAATAAAAAACGTCCCATTATTAAAAAACTAAAATAAAAATGTTTTCAGTAAAAAAAATGTTAAAAGAAATGATTAAACTAAAATATTCTTTCTAAAAAAATTCTATTAAATAAAAAAATTAGGGTGATAATAAAAAAATAATGATAGTAATCATGACTTTCCAGAGAGGGAGTTGAGAGGAAAAAGAAGAAGAAAGAAACTGGATAGAAGGGGAAAAGAAATAAACACCAATAATGAATAAATAATCAAAATATAATAATATATTAACAATAATTAATGGATAAAAGTGAAATAATACATAAAATAATGACATGTTGACTAAGAGGAATGTGAATTTTTTATGTTTTAAGGAACAAAAAAAAGGAATAACATGAAATGATATTGATGACCCTAACATGATAATATTTAAATAATAAGAATTATATCATGAGAATAGAAAACCCCATCTTTTGATAAATGCTTTAAAACATGCTGTTATATATTTATAACCCTCATTGCACCCAAATAACATCCTAATATCTCAACGCATGTTCCCCATGATGTTCTTCTCAATTTTTAGGAACCTCAAATCCCTCTTTTGAACTAACAATGGTATGTGTTTATTGTATTTCATTAAATAATACTTATTTTAATAAGTGTTATATATATATATATATATCTGTGTGTCTGTTTTTTGTGTGTGTGTGTAGACACACACCCAAACACATATAACTATCCATTTTCAGTATATATGAAATGGGTTCTTGTTTGAAAATATTCTATATCCTAATTCTTGTAAGGGATTTTATTATTTGTCTTCTGTTTTGTGAAGGTATATACATATATATTTCTATATATATATATATAAATATATATATATACACATATACATGCATACAAATATGAACACATTATGTGGAGATATTTTTTCTCATTTACGTTGATGTTATAAATGGTGACTATCGAACACCAAACTAGTATTTAATGAATTATGTATGGATAATTTCTTATATTCACCATGGATGCATAATTGCATGTGAGAATTGTAATTATTTTATCTATAGCTATGGTTCATGTCATTATTTAATGTGTGAACCCGCATATGCATATCTTATCTTGTCATGTATGAATAAGTGTGACTATCATCTAGATCATTTGAGGAATTTCCATTATTATGTGATCTTGCACGCACTTAAACCAATGTTTCATGCAATTAACATTTTTAAATAAAAGTGTGTTTTCATCCAATTATTGGATTCCCCCTAAAATGATTTTAAAACCTTTTGAGGAAATTGTGATTCCATGAGAGATTTTTTTTTTCTCTGAAGAATATAATATTATGTAAGTATTTTGGACATGATTTTGGGTTAGAAATAATAAAGGCAGGTCTATGGAAAGATTTTTTCAGAATTGGCACTGGTGAGTTATGGGAGGTTATGGGGAGTGAACCCATAAGTCTTAGTGAAGAGTAGTGTCTATATTATTGGGTTTTAATAATGGTCTGCCAAGTATAATTTCAAACTGACAGAAACATTATAATTTAAAAAGAGAATTCTTAATGGTTTTTCAAACATAATTATTTTGTGAAATACCATTTTCCTATATATATTCAACTATTTGTGAAACAATGTTTTAAGTATTTATATTTTTTTCAAGGAATGTTTTAAGGAATTTATTATTTGTCTTGAATCCTCTTACAAGGAATTTTATGCTCACCCTACATATAATAAAAACTTTTCATTTTTAGTATATAAGCTGTTTTGAAACTCTGTTGTAGAAGAAACACACTGATGAATCATTGTTTTTAATGTGTATATATTTCTTGAAATGTTTGTCATGTATCTAATTTTACAAATCCTAAACTGGTAAATGTTCCTTTATTGTATTTAATGTTGTTTATTTGTTAAATTTTCATTTATTAAAGAAAACTACACAGCTTTTTCCAGGGATGGACCTTGTTCTCTAGTTCGGATCGTTATATAACTTCTCAATGTCTGTCCTCATTTTCATATAGTATATTCTCCTATTAATAATCCATCATCCCTAGACCAATCATCTATCCTATTTTTCATTTTTTCCATCCTCAACTATGTTATATTTTTTTAATTTTAAAAAATTCATTATCATCATTTTTTTATTCTTTTCTATTGATCATCATAGGGTTTTCATCCACACTCTCTCATGAGCTGGTTCTTAGGGTTTCTTTCTCTCATCTTCGTGATAAGTTTCATACTCTATATGTTATCCATAAAATATCTCTATTTTAATCCTTTATATACTAAATAAAATTAAACGTTTTCATCGATATTTTATTCCTTCTTCGATTATATTTATTTCTTATCCCTATGTTTTCAGGGATCGTTCATTATTTTTGAAATTATTGATAGATTAATGAAATTTTAGCTGATCATATGGAATTACAAATTAAAAATATTCATTTATTAAGAATTACAACATATATACTACTCTCTGATATATATTTTTATCAATCACCGGCATGTTTCGGTTTCATAAAATGATCCCACATCATTGGATCCAGTTATTTTATTATATAAGATCTCAAGTTCACATGATATTATGATTATATTTCCTGTACTAGATTTTTTTTCATATTTTTTAACCGATTTGGTTTATTTTCTCAATTTCAATTAATAATTGAATAAATTTTTTTTATAATATTTTTATTATAATGAGTCAGTTGTTACTTGAAATTTTTAGGTGTATTATATTCTCTAATATTTGTACTCTTTATTTTTATTTTTTGGACATATTAGTGACATCTAGAATGTAATTCCATGAGATTATTCATATTTCAAAAATACATAGAATTTATATAGTTGATCAGCAACCACCTATAATATCATGGCTAATTTGTATCCTTTAATTTCACCCCCATCACATCACCATGTGATTCACTCACTCAACCAACTAGTGATATTCATTGATATTTTAATATTTTAATGGTAAGAATGCCTGATTATAAAGGGGATTAATATCTAAATAATGTATCTTCCATGGTCTAAAAGGTTTTATTTCATTCATACACATTTTAGTTTGATGTGAAAAAACCCTCACATTCTATATTACATGGTTTAAATACATGCAACATTAAATATTCATTCTATTTCTATTTCATTATCTGTTCTTCACTTCCATCCGTTCTTCCTATAATATTATTAATATCTTTCTTTATTCTGTCATCTATGTTCATCAATTTTCATCATTTTTTATATTATTTTGTTCATGTAATCGTGTTTCAGTATTGATAAATCATGTGTTTCATTTAATTTATACAATAGCTTTGGGGTTTTATGAAAACTATATTTTTGTGCAATAGAGTTTTTTTAATATTCCATATGATCTCTATATTATTATTTTTACCTCATTTTACATGATAATATAGCATAAACCCTAACCATATATTTTTTAGTCTTCTACATAGGAATAAAATTTTATTCCATAATCATAATAAGACCAAGTCGATAGACACCAAAATCTTTATGGTAATGAAATTTAAAAAAAAATGATTTTTCATATTGATTATTTATTTCCATATTTATTACATCGTATTATTCATTGCTCTAAATTTTTTTTGAGGCTTTTGTTTGACGAATGCATTTTGGTGTAGATTTTAAGTCTTTAATTTTATAATTTAAATCCAAAATGGAGTTCATTAACTATGAATCCAAAAAACAATTTAAACTTTCTGCTTTCATAACATGAAGGCCTTACTAATATTTATCACACAATTAAAATGTTTTTATTTTTAACATGATTTTTTAATTTTAATTAATAATTTATGAATTTTTTCATTATAGATTTTTTTGATAAAATTTCTTTATAATGATATAAAAAATATGCATCATGGGTAAATAACAGAGATATTTATATGTGTTCAAAAAATGTTTGATAATTTTGTGAAAGGATATATATTTGTTTGATAAAAAATTAATCATTAGAAGGAATAAAATTTTGAGAAAATGTAATACCTCCTATTTTACTTTTATTATCATTATTATTAAATATTTTTTGTCCCTTTTATAATATCCTTTGTTTTTTTACCTAACTCATTCTGATATATATATATAGATCTTTCACTCGTCTCTTTAATTTCCCAATTCATTTCATCATCAATAATTGGTTGACATATGTTGAATCAATGTGTTTTTTTATCATGAAACCCTATAAAAGAATTTTCACACCATCACTTCATTTTGAAATTGAATTTTTATTTTTAGGTTTTATTTATAATGCATCATATTTTTTTGAACTTTAATTTCATTGCAAACTAATAGTTATTATTATTTCTATATAACATATCAATGTATTGTTTATTCTCAAATTTTCACTATGATATGATATTATAGAGATATAAATACACATTTGGTATATTGTATCATTAGATAATTGAAATTTAATTCTATCTAAATACTCTTTAATTTTCATTTTTTATGAATTTATTTCTTTGGTCTACTTTCAGGGGAATCACAATCATTGAAGGATGTCCATGGTGAGACAATATTTTGGAATAGTTTAGTAAGGAAATGTGAAGAAAGTTCTATTTTCCAAAAAATTTATAATTTTGGTTCTTTGTGAATAAAAAAATGAATATCATGCCTTTTGAACCATGTTTTTTATTTTTATTTTATTTAAATTACAATTTATTCTCCCAAACATACATGATGATTAATTTTTGGTTTTACTTATACATTAGTTTAATTTTTAATAAATTATTTTTATTTTCATTCATTTTCTCATTATCTTTATTTATAGAATCTATAATTCTATATATATTACATGGTCTACCATCTTTAGTTATGTTTTGTTCCTTTATTTAATTATTATATTGTTTTAGTTGATCATTGATCTTCGATTACTCCTAAATTCATTAAAATTTTTAATGTGGATGATTCATTTAATAACCATTTTTAGGTGTATCAAGAGGTATTATTTAAGGTATATGTAAATTCAATCTATGGGACAAATTATGTATGATATTTTTAAGATAAAGGGAATTTGTAATTGGAGTTTTCCTTCTACATAACATCCATTCTATATCTCATTATACTATCTCACTTATCATTGTTAGTTCTCCAACCTCACCCCATAAATCATTTTATCAATCATCCAAAGTGACCAGGTTAATCTGCTAGAGGAATATATATAAATGATTATATACAGCAAAATAGTTATCAAAATGATCACCATTTATTTTAAAATTTACATGTTTACAGTAAATTGTTTCGTTTTTCCATAATTTCTTTCATTATATTTTAATTCCTTTTTTTTCTATTTTAGTATAGAGTTTATGAACATGATAAATGTTGTTTAATAAATATTAGGTTTCTATGATTCTTTTTTTCTGTATAATATTTTGAAAAATAATTTCAATTAATTTTAAGTTAATTGTATTATTTATATTGTTTTGTATTTATATTTCTTGTTAGATTATAGTGTAAAGAATCTTTTATATTTTATCAAAAAAAAACATGTGTTCTTCTAGTTATGGGTACACATTTTGGAAATGTAATATTTTATTAACGATGGTATAAATATATATTTTCTATTTGAATTAGTTTTACAGTTGGATTGAATCATTTTTATACTGTCTATGATTTTTTTTATAGCTATAATATTCTTCCAATGTAAATTTGGAATAAATTTTAGTATAATATGATAAGGGGAGAATCCATTTTGGTTCCCTAATATAATATTTTTAATGATCAAGTGAAATATATTTTATATATACTAAAGATTGGTCAAAACATTGACATGTGTCTCATCCGATAAAAATCCTCTAGTGACATGTCATCTCCTTAGCAAATATCCATTTTTTTCATTAACTTATATTTTCATTTCATTTGTTCTCACCCTCCTTGCATCGACAAACGTCTCCCACATAAAATCGTAGCATGATCTCATTATATTTTTAATCTGCTTCCACAAAAATACTTAGTATAGTTACCTTTATCAACGCCCCTCCATTATTTACTGCTTCTGTCAATTCTCCTAATCACAGTTTCATCAAATTATATTTTCCTATTGATAGTGAAGTAGATCAGCGATTGAATTTTAAGTTGACAAATAAAACCATAGTTTAATAAAAAGTTATATCAGTCCACATCCATGAATTATGTACATCCCATTATATTGGATTTGAGAAATCCCTTCCCTGATCTGAACTACATTTTACACATAAGAAACAAAATGATATCTATTTGATCAATTATCATTCATTTAATTATCGATTTCTATTTACTTGTTTTTGCATGAATTAATTTTTATTTCAACATTTAAACCTACCAAATATTTTATAACCAATAACATCAATGCTCCATAATGTTTTTATACCTATTTTATGATTCCAATAATTACCACATCATAATGGATTTCTGTCGATGGAGATGTATATAGTCAACTAAAGATGATGTTGGAAAGTATTATCTTCGATTAGTGTGAAATATTTCCCCTTCCTTCATGTAGATCCATCCCATTCTACTAGAGAGGAGTCATCCCTTCCCTTATTTGAACTATATTTTTTATGTAACAATTATAAAACCTTTTATCTCATATGAAAATTTATTCTTAATGATAACCATAAATGATTTCTCAACGTTTTCATAACATTTGTTGCTGAATCGCATGAGAAAAAAATTATCAATATGATTCCTTTTTTATATAAATGGATTTTGATTCATGAATTATAGGAGAGAATAAATTTCATAATTAAAATCACTCATATGATTCATTATATGACTAGTTTATCTATGAGTGGGGTTTATAGGTAAATCTATTTTTCAATGATTTCAGAAGAAATTTATATATGGGAAACATTATGTTGTGTATTTTTTTTGATTAGGGGGTAAATTTTAGTTTCCAATTAAGTTATATAATGGTAATTTATAACCACATTAAATATCATTTTTACATATTTCAATTATATTTTTTTAATTTCTAATATTTTTCATATATTATCAAACATTTTTATTACATTTTCAGACGAAGTTGATTAAAAAATCGTCCAAGCCATATTTTATCAACAATAACATTTATAAACTATTAATAATGTATTGGAGTATCACAACTGGAATATTATTTTTAAATACGGTTCTATATTTGTTACTTAATTAGTGGATAGAGTCATGTTCATATTTTTTACTTAATGTGATGTGATTAGAATACAATTTCACTATTATTTTATATTATTGATGCATTATTTTAATAATTCGATTTTTAAGGAGATACTTTCATGACACACATTTTTCATCTTCATACATGTACATTCAATTCATTATATTACATTAGGTTTAGCCACTTTTCTTTGGAAACTATAATATATATTTATATGGTCAATTAACCATAATTTCTATGTATACAACACAAACAAATAGTAATATCATATGCATTCAATTTATTATCTGTAATTTCTGTTTATATAATAAAGTTAATTAATTGTAATATCTTTTTATAATATAGTTATTTTAAACACTTTATTAAAAAACATTAATTTTCTTGTATATGCATTACATAATATACAAGTACATTTTATTTGATATGTACATGTTATTTCTCTATGTTTCCAATAAAAAGAATTATTACAATTACAATTGAAATTAATTTATGTCACTTTTATGAAAATAGGTACTTATTCGTTATTCATATAGTTACATATTAAATAAAAGTATATCGATATATACTCATGCCTTTTTTTCATTCAGGTACTTATATGAGTATAATATGCTCGCCTTGGTATTATACATGTCTATTTTTCCAGTTTCCCTTTCATTTTATTTCATTAGGGACTTGTCCTTTACATTTTAACCACATAAAAAATCATATATTTTAAATCAAACATGTTTTCTCATCTAATTATATTGTTCATCAACCATCAGAAATAATTTGAGATTCTCACTATGTTAACTATAGGGCATAAATAGCACTAGGGAGCATCATATGTGAATACATGATACTAACAAAATCATATATAAGTTATATGATTTCATCATATATCATAATTTTTAACAATATTTAATTACCCTTATATTTATTTCTTATACTACATATTTTTAACAATATTTCATATTGCAGTGACCATCTTCGTTGAAAACAAAATCATACTTGAACCTCTCATTCCATTAATGGTTCTAATTTATATTAATTTTATGTGTCTTTTTTCAAACATAAATTTAAATGTCTAATCTTTTTAATTTCCATTTCATTTTTATTTTTATAATACATTACTATCTATATGATGCATTCTTCCTTGAAAATATAACCTCTCAATTTCAATTGTATATAATTTCTTATATATATTTATTCAAAAAATGTTTTTTGTTATATTATTTAGTTTTTCAATATTATCATTATGTTTTTTTAAATATTTAATCATGTTTGTTCACTGTATGCATTTATTTTTTTTATTAATTCCTCCTACATATCATTATTTATGTGTTTCCCTATATATAAATCATCTTTATATTGTCATTCAAATAATTATTATATTTAGAATTCATATAATTTTTTATAGTACATCTTTCATTTTATTCCATTTATTATATATCATTTTCCATTAAATTTGACTTTATCAACATATTTATTTTGATTAAAGGTGACTTTATGCATTCATAGATGATACCATGAAGGATTGTCCCTTTTCAAATGACACGACTGTAACTGCAACATAGCCTATTACATTCTAAAAGGTATATGTTT
Organism: Viscum album; assembly: GCA_963277665.1. Taxonomy (NCBI): domain Eukaryota; kingdom Viridiplantae; phylum Streptophyta; class Magnoliopsida; order Santalales; family Viscaceae; genus Viscum; species Viscum album. Next base: position 1,760,786,571 of record OY728119.1, on the reverse strand, counting down.
TATGTTTCTCATTTATGTATATTGATAAAACTATATTTTTATCATTCATAGATGTAAATATATTAGGTACCAGAGAATGCATCAATATAAGCATTTATGACTATTTTTTACCAAAATATATTTATTCAAACGTCTTTTATATTTTGTGTCATACTATAATAAATGAAGAATGTATATAATTAAATGTTCCATTAATTTATTTTAGTCATCCTATAAACAATGAATTTTAACATTTTAATTATGAGAGGTTTATAAGATTATCTTTTACATTATTGAGGATGTTACTCTGATTATATACATGTGATTTTTGATGAGAGTTCATTTTGATATCTACTAATTTGATTCATTTATAGGATCCCTAATATAATTTCATTTTCATTTGGAATTTATGAGAGTTTCATATAATTTCTGAAAATATGAGATATCATTTTTTCGATGGTCATAGACTTTGTGATTTTTATATGAATGATTCTTGTTATAAATATTTTTTTATTAATTTCAGGTCTAGAATCGTAGATTCTGATAGAAATTTGGGTATTTTATTTTTATATGAAATCTTCATCATGTTCTATAAGCTACATCTTATTCTCCTCTATAGCATCATTTTTTAGCTGACTAAGTACCATAATGCACATCCTAAGCGTCGAAGAATATTGATTATTCTTCACTATGAAATGATGAAAATTTTAATTATTACTTGATTTCCCAATTTCTGTAAAAGATAACTATCAATGGTTTTTTATCATAGAATCATCCACATAGTTACACCTTCTATTACAACGTACAGTGCGTGTACTTAGCTTCTATAATACTCACCTTTATCAAATATCTCAACATTCCCGATATTATTAACGATAACTCACTCCCACCCAAAAAGGATGCATGAAATTATTTTTCATTTAACTTTGATTCCCATGAATATTAAAAATAATATTTTTTTTTTCTAAAATATGGTATAATTAATATTGAAGACACATTTTTATATACTATAATCTATTTACATTAATGTTGTTCCTCTAATTTCATTCAATCTACGAATTCTATAATTGACTAGTTCTAAAACATTCCACTTACTATGTATTATTTTCATTTCACATGAATCATATCATACATCCCTATATTAATTTATCTTCATTTCTTATTTTCCTTTTCTCATTTTTCATATTCAATTTTATGAATTTTATATATGGGAATTTTAAAGGAATTATTATAAATTTTCAATAGTGTAGAACACATTATTGAATGGAAGAAGTATATTTAATAAATATTAACCACTATTGATTGTATTCCATATCATAGTCCATGATTCATTTTATTTTCAATTTATCTTATATAAATTGATTATATATTCCTTAATTTTGTCTCTTATCCAAATAATTCATAGAATCTATGATGGATATATCTTTAGACATTTCATTTCCTGCCATTTTAAAGATGTCACAAATATCCACAATTCAAAATGACTCCTTCATAGAAGCTAGGCTATGTGAGATTTTAATTACAATTTTTTTTGACATTATTGAAGGTTAGGATTTTACTCATTTATCATGTCATTAATTTTGTTAATAGACTCCATTTTATATTTTTGAAATAATAATACACTATTATAAATATACTCCCATATCACAAGTTTATCAACTAATTTTAGTCCATTATTTTTTTAATGAACCAAATAGGAAATTTTGGTTACCTAAATCCTAAAACATTCTCATCGAATAACATATAGAATGAATCATAATTTCCACTATTATAATTGGAGATAAATGGGTTTTTAACTATGTATTATTTATTATAAATTCAATAATATCAATTATTTACTTATATTTTTTCTTCTCATATAACATTTCATATAATTTCATCCAAATATATTATATTTTTATAATTTTATAAGACATTAATTTACTTAAACTACATACCATTATGATATTTTCAAAACCATTTCATGTTTGAACTTAATTCATTTGTTATATGAAATACATAATTAGAAATAATTTCAAATTTCTATTTATGAATTTTATATATATTGTTATTTTTATATCATATTAGAGGTAAAAAAAATCCATTGAGTCCATTGAATTTTATTAACCAAATAGCCAAAGTTGATACTCAACTCTTATAAATTCCGCTAAAATTAGAATTAAAATTACCTCTTTATTTTCATTATCGTAATTTACTAAAAATAGATTCTTTTATTATCTTATATATTATAAATTCAATGAACATTCTATTATTTAATAAATATTTTATAGCAATTAATTTATTTCATAAAAATTATTCCAATATTAACTTATTATTATAGTTTATTAATAATTTGATATTTTATATCTACTAATAGCTCCCTACATTATATAACCCTAGGATTACATACTGATTCACCTAAATGGATTTGAAAATGACTAGATATCTATTTGAAAATATTCCTCCATAATTTACTTTACCTACTTAACAAACTGTATTTTATAAGGAAGACATGATGAAATTGATGTTATGTATGAAAACCCAAAAAATGCCATTCCATGTTTGGGTTGAATTCTTCTCTTATGGGGTAGAATTGTTTATAGATGAATTTCTAAATTAATTTTTAGATTCACTAATATATTAATGATATGTTATCATTTTAACTCTATAACTTGGATATGAATGTACGATAGGTTTTGAGGATTAATCAATGGTGATATAAAGCTTCATATTTTTAGTGTGGCAAGGGATTTCGTTTGGTGAATCATTTTTATGTGTTAGTGGATCTGATTGGTTATTAAGAAGTATGTGGTGGTATGAATTTCACTAAACTCCGTTGATATCATCATCATCCACTTAAAATGATTCATATTCAACTTTTATAATATCATTGATCTAAGATGCATCTGTGGTTTTTTTCTTTTTTAGCTGGTTGAAGCAGAAACACAATTTTATCACACTAACTATTGAAATGTGGTTGCTTGAGTTACCATTTTCCTTCAATTATTATGATCACATAATTGTAGATGAGTTGATATCATCTTAGGTAAGTACCACCCACTCATCGTCACTTAAAAACATTTTTATCTTTAATGATTTTTATTATTATTAATAAACATGATAAACTTATCTAATTCATCAATCATTACATTTGAATATAATTTTATATCTTTTAAATCCTACATTAATCACATTTTCAACAATATATTCATACATTATACAATACATGCAATTATAATATGCATTCCCTCTACTTTCATTTTATTATTCCTCTCATTCCTCTTCCACTTTAACAAAATAATTTTAGTATTATGCATATAGTATATGTATAATTTATCAAATCACATTCACATTTATGAAACATTTATGCATTGATTTAATTTATATAAACTTATGAAAATAAATTTACACATATAGTAAAATATAATGCTTCAAGCTACATCTGTCCCCATGAGTCTTCACACCATTTCCATGTGTCATAGACAAACCAATCCATTTTAATTTTCAATTTTATCCCACTCTCCCAATTAGTAACATAGATTTCACATATCACCACTATAAGTTTTTGACTATATGTTTAAATTTTATTAATTAAATTATAATTTTATTAAATTTAATGTGTTATGTTTTAGTTTAATGTATCCAATGTAACAAAAAATGATTTTATGGTATCTCACATATTAAATTTATTATATTCGATAGCATATGATTAACGCAACACTATGCTTTACCGTATAAAAAATGATAATATAACCAAGCCATAAAAATGGGAGAAATGAAAAGTGTCAACTAAATTATGAAATTTAAATATATTAAAATATTTTTATATTCAAACAATAGATTTTATATTCATATTATAAGAATAAATAAAATTTTAATCATAAATAGAATTAATTTAAAAGGAAATTTTGTCACCTGTGTAAGAACCCTGGTTTTTGAAATGGGTCAAAATCCCGACCCTGTTTGAATTTTTGACATGTTTCTGAGGAAACTGGATAAAATGGGATGTTTCTAGAAATTCCCAGACTACACGCTGTGTACTTTTAAGTACACACCGTTTATATGTTCAGCAAGTGTCGGCCGTGTACTCGCTGAGTACATGTTGTGCGGGTTACCGTGTAGAATTTTATTACTACACAGCATGTAGTTTTGAACATTCTGTGTATACCCCCGACCTTTTGATGCCATACATGGCATGTAGGACTGTTGGCCGGGTAGAACTGAGGATACGCCTTGTTCCCTTTGGACACGTCGTGTAGTCTAGCCGTGTATAAGTGAAACACACTCCGTGTGGGTGAGTCGGTGAGGAAAGGAAGAGGAACCAAGTACACACCGTAAACCCCTAGGTACACGCAATGTACTCATGTCGGTAGGTTCAGAATGTAGGTCGGTAGAATTCATCCATCTAATGAATAGTTAAATGAACTATACACGGAGTGTAGTCCTAATGTACACGCTGTGTACTTTCTTTTTTGTGCTAAAATGGGCAGTTGCCTCGTTTTGAGGTAGAACACACCATCCTCTGCCCAGATACACGAACCAAGCCAGTCATATCTTCAATCTATCCCCAGATAGCCGTACAAGACCCATTTCGAGCTCTGATTAGTTCGTTGGAACCCCCTCGGTAAGGCCTCTTTTCCCCTGTGGCAGTTTTGTCTGATTTTCGTTCTAGAATGAGTTATAGGAGACTGAATGGTATTGAATCTTTTGTAGATCTACCACATTTTAGACTAAATTGGTGGCTATTACTGGAGGAGTAGCGTCGTACGAGTCTCAGGTAGGTGGTACATACCTTATTTTCTGTTTTCGTGGTTGTTTGGGTAATGCAACCTTCAGTGCATTTTCGAGTATTTTGAGAGGGACCCGTTTTATCTGCTTTTTCATAACTATATTTCTTATAGAAACTCTGGTATGCCTTTGGGTATTCCCGGTTACTAGTTTTCCTGAGCGGTCCGGGTGAGGGTTCGTGGATCATCGGTGCATTTTGGCCGGGGAATGCCAAAATGGTTTTAGATGAACTATTAAAGTGGTAAACTTTTTATTTTAAATTATTTAATCATCTTAAAAATTGTTGGAGGAATTTAAGACCTCAGTGCTGGTATGGGACATCACCTGGTATAGTGAAATTCAACTGTTTAGTTTGTTTTGCTGGTGTATGTTTTTCTGTTTAAATATATTATATATGAAATTGTTGAATTGCTTCTACTGGACCCTTTGGGGTTGTGTTGGACTTGGCCCGGTTACGCTTGAGTGATACTGATCACAGGTTGGGGCTTTTCCCGGGTTACATTGGGTGGTTTTGACCATGGGATTGGGCGTCATGGACGTCGGATTGAGGCAGTGCAACTGTCAGGTTGGGCATGGCCCGGGTTACATGGATAGTGAGGCCATCGGACTTGAGCGACATGGTCACAGGGACACGAGGTGTCAGATGTCTTGGTTTCTTAGGACTATTTAGGCGATTACCACTCACCCATGACTTTGTGTAGTCTGCACACATAGATACTCCGTGATGAGGTGGTTTTGACCAGTCGTGTGGGTAGAGGCCCCCGTAGTTGCGGTTAGGTTTTCAGTTGGGGTTGCTTGCTGTAGAAAGCCACGTGGGTGGTGAGTAGCCTTTAGGGAATGGGTGTGCCCTCGGGACATCAGTACTTGAGACACAAGGTGTCAAAAGGCACATGGGGTCGGGTTAGTATTTTGGGAGTGCCTTCAAGACGTCGGTACTTGAGACACGAGGTGTTGGGAGGCACATGATGCCAGGTTACTATTATTGGGCGTGACTTCACGACGTCGGTACTTGAGACACGAGGTTTCAGGAGGCACATGGTGCCATGTTACTCTCTTGGGCGTTCCTTCGGGATGTCGGTAATTGAGACACGAGGTGTCAGGTGGCACGTGGTGCCAGGTTTCACGACAGAGATTCCGGCGTTGGCCGAAGCAGGTGATACTCCTTGGTGGCTGTTGAGAACCAGTGGAGTTTCTGTTTACTTGTGCGTAGTACTTTTTACTACTTTCCCTGAAATGCGTGACTGCTTAAACGCATATATTTGGTACGCACCATTGGGTGGTATCCTACATAGATTTGTCTCACACCCTGCATGGGCCCCTTGGGACATGTGCAGAATTTATGGATTTACGTGCAAGAAAGATGCTAGCTTCAGGAGCTGGTCTACGTTATTTTTTGCTTCGAGATGGTATGAAACTTGAGGTCATTCCTAGATGGGTTTACATTGTTTAGTTTTCCATTTCGTATCAACATGCTGTCTTTATTTTTTAGCTACTACTGCTTAGCCATTGGCACTGTTATGTATTGATTTGTATGACTTGCTTTATATGCAGGCATGTTTGGGTATAGTAGTTGTTGTTTGTATTCTTTATCATGTTGTTCTGTTTACATTCCACTGCTATTGTTTCTGTATTTCTTATGCTTGTATATTGATATTGGATATGCTTTCGTTCTGCGGGTCTGGTTAAAGTCTACTGAGTCATTTATTTCTACTGCGTCTTTTAGTATTATACTTGGACCTGTACCCTTATTATGATCCTTCGAGATGGTACATCCTCCACACTATACCTATTCAGACCCTCTCTTCTAGTCGGCAACCTTTGGCGTTCAAGGAGGTGCACCTAAGGTAGTGACACCCGACCTGTTTGGCATTGTTCGGCTGGCTGGCTTGGTCTGGTTCATCACAAAGTGGTATCAAAGTAGTTCTTGACAGGGATTTAGTAGCACCGTATACTGGAAACTAATGAGTTTGAGGCTTCTCGTTTCTTTCGGCTAGTTTTACTTTTTGGGTGATGGTAGACTGAAGATTGGATGTTGTTACTGGAACTAGGTTTCTAGCTTGTTCTTGGGTTTCTGCAGCCCCAAGTACGAGGGATGGACCAAGTTGCCATGGGTGGTAATTGCTGTTTCTTTTTCTCAATTTACAGTTGATATGATTTCCACCTCGGTGGACCACTTGATGTGTGATGTTCTTGATTGTGATATGTGAACCTTGACCCGGTATGTTAAGGGAGAATTGGACCTTGGACGGTATGGCGAGGATTGGTTGATTGGATTTTATAGGCACATTTTTTAGGGTATTTTAATTTCATAATTGCACGTATGCTATGTGAAGTGATAATTCCATGTGTATGAAATTTCAATTTCCATGGTTTATATGATTTGACATGTAATTTGGTGGAATTACTGATAGAATTTCACATTGTAGCAATGTGTATGTCATGATTTAATTTTGTAGAATTGCAAGTTGCAGGATTCTGAGTCTGGCTCTTATAAGATCAGACATGTTCTATGGTTGAGGCAGTGTAACTGTCAGGATTGGGAGACTCGGTCATTAGTTTTAGGCAATGTGAGTTGTCAGGACGAGCATGGCCCGAGGTACATTTGATACTTCACTCTATTTAGGGCGTGTAAGGAGGCCATGAGGCTGGGATTCCAAGGGGCATGGGTTATAGTGAGGGGGAGTAAGGGTAGTTGTTATGCACTGCCTTCTACTGCTTTCCTTATCTGCGTATAATATATTGTTATATATATATACATTGGTTGTATGACCATTTATGGTATTCAGCGGGTTACTCCTTCATGGCATGATGGTGCGTCAGGTAGGATATGAGATAGTGCTGCAGGATCAGGGTCAGAATTCAGTACAGGCAGAGCACGAGCCGCAAGTAGAGGCTCAGGGACAAGATTAGGTTCAAGATCCTATACAGGAAGAACATCATCTGGGTTTGGAATCGTTCAGGCCGTGGCTTGACGAGGAGCTTCGAGCGAGCCTAGTATGTGTCTTTTAGGGGATTGACAGAGGCATAGAGGGTACAAATCCTTCTATGGAATATCTGACGCGGGAGTTCAGTCGTAGCACCTGCCACTTTTTCGGGGTGAGGGTGGTCCACAGGAGACAGATAACTGTATAGAGAGTATGAAGATGATTTTCGAGCAGCTAGAGATGCCTCCAAGACAGAGGGTCACGCTGGCGACGTACATGCTGAGAGAACCGGCGAAGCGTTGGTGGGACGTATAGTTTCAGGATCGTAGGCACAAGAGACTTGCATGGAAGGACTTTGAGGACATGTTCTTCAAGAACTTTTATCTAGAGACACTATGGGAAGAGAGAGCTCTAGAGTTCTTGAGTCTTCAGCAGGGAGACATGTCTGTAATGGACAACGCAGCTACCTTCACAGAGTTGTCTCGCGTTGCACCTGGTATGGTGAGAGATGATGCAGCTAGGGTGAGGCGCTTCGAGGATGGATTACGAAATTACCTTTGGGTCCATGTGAATATATTCAAGATTGGCTCTTTCTACGAGGCTGGGAATTAGGAGCTCATAGCCGAGGGCAATGAGAGGTAGAAATCTCACTTTGTAGGACGATATCTTCAGGTGATGGCTTGGACAATAGGAAATGAGGACGGGACGAGTTCCAGCAGGGCAGTCAGGCCAGAGATTTAGCTAGACCACCTCGTAGGAGTTCTTCAGTGATTTTCTTCTAGTGTGGATATCTGGGACATGTTCGGGCGTAGTGCGATAGGCCTCTGATGGAGTGCCAGGCATGTGGACAGGACGAGAATCTGGAGAGGTTTTGCAGAAAACCTTCTCAGATAGCTGGCAGACAGGGACCAAGACATACTGAAGTGCCTGGAGTTGGTTCAGGTTCGGTACCCGGAGAGGGTAGTCGAGGATCAGCTGTGCACGGAGGTCGTGACAGAGACAATGGGACCCAGCTGAGGGGTCAGTGGCCGGAGACTGGAGCAGTATCGGGAGGTCCGTCGTCAAGCAGCCGTGTTTTAGGCCATGTGCACATCATGGAGTTGTCAGAGGATGAGCAAGCTGGTGAGTCGATGATGGTTAGAGGTACACCGCAGTGTGACCGTGATCTCCATGTTTCCTTTTTGGCATGACCTGTGGAGGCATTCCTATCTTGAGTGCACGTGGTGCACAAGATCTATGTGGAATGACTAGATTCTAGTAAGTGGGATTGGAACCATATTGGGTGATTCATATATATATATGAGATGCATAGCATCAGGACATCAAGGATACGTGTTACTTGAGGTGTAGTTGGCATCAGGGCGTCGACGATGCAGGTTACTTGAGGTGTCGTGGGCATCAGTGCATCGAGTATGCGGGTTACTTGAGATTCTAGGCACCATGACCTCGTAGAGGCGGACACCGATGCGGTGCGGGATACGTTGGGTGTCGGGAGATACACGTGTGCGCCAATGAGGTGTAGGGGTGACGATGCATCATGAAAGGACTATGCGTCTGGAAATCAGGTTAATAAACCTTGGTTTCTTTGAACATTGTTGGTTGAGACTGAGTAGGCAATTCCTAAGGTGGGGAGCCCCTTCAGAAATTTAGCCAGAACCTTGAGACCGGGGTTGTCTGGGTTGTCTAACTTGGATGGGAATCTTCGGTGACATCTCCTAGTTTCATTTGGTAGCTCCGGGACGAGCTACGTTAAGGTGGGGGGTTTTTAAAACCCCGAGTTTTTGGAAGGGGTCAAAATCCCGAACCTGTTTGAATTTTTCACTTGTTTCTGAGGAAACTGGATAAAATGGGATGTTTCTGGAAATTTCCAGACTACACGCCTTGTAATTTTAAGTACACGCCGTGTATATGTTCATCGAGTGTCGGCCATGTACATTCCGAGTACATGCCCTGTGGGTGACCGTGTAGAATGTTATTACTACATGGTATATAGTTTTGAACACGCTGTGTATACCCCCGACAGTGTGAGTCCATACATGGTGTGTAGGCCGGTTGGCCGGGTAGAACTGAGGACATGTCGTGTTCCCTTTGGACACACCGTGTAGTCTAGCTGTGTATAAGGGAAACACATGGCGTGTGGGTGAGTCGGGGAGGAAAGGAATAGGAACCAAGTACACAGCGTGTACCCATAGGTACACGCCGTGTACTCGTGTCGCTTGGTTCAGAATGTAGGTCGGCGGAATGTAGCTATCTAATGAATAGTTAAATGACCTATACACGGCATGTAGTCCTAAAGTACATGCCGTGTACTTTCTTTTTTTGTGCTAAAACGGGCAGTAGCGTCATTTTGAGGTAGAACACACCGTCCTCCGCCCGGATACGCGAACCAAGCCTTCCGGAATTTCAATCCTTCCCTGGATCGCCATCCGAGACTTTTTTCGAACTTTGATTAGTGTGTTGGAACCCCCTAGGTAAGGCATCGATTCATCTTTGGCGGTTTTGTCTGATTTTCGTTCTAGAATGGGTTATAGGAATCTGAATGGATTGAATCTTTTGAAGATATACCGCATTTTAGACCAAATTGGATACTGTTACTGGAGGAGTAGCGTCGTACGAGTCTCAGGTAGGTGGTTCATACATTATTTTGTGTTTTCGTGGTTGTTTGGGTAACGCGACCTTCGGTTCGTTTTTGGGTATTTGGAGCGGGACCCGTTTTATCTGATTTTTCATAAATTTATTGCTTATAAGACCTCTAGGATGCCTTTGGGTATGCCCGGTTACCAGTTTGCATGAGCGGGCCTGGTGAGGGGTCGTGGCTCATCGGGGCATTTTGGCCGGGGAATGCAAAATTGGTTTTAGTTGAACTATTAAAGTGTTAAACTGTTTAGTTTAAATTATTTAATCCTGTTACAATTGTTGGAGGCATTTAAGACCTTAGTGCTAGTATGGGACAACACCTAGTATAGTGCAATTCAACAGTTTAGTTTGTTTTGCTGGTTTATGTTTTTCTATTTAAATATGTTATATATGAAATTGCTGATGTGCTTCTGCTGGAACCTTTGGGGTTGTGTTGGGCTCGACCCGGTTACACATGAATGATGTTGATCATAGGTTGGGGCTTTTCCTGGGTTACTTTGGGTGGTTTTGACCATAGGATTGGGCGTCATGGATGTCGGATTGAGGCAGTGTGACTGTCAGGTTGGGAATGACCCGAGTTACTTGGATAGAGAGACCATTGGACTTGAGTGACATGGTCGCATGGACACGAGGTGTCAGATGTTTTGGTGGCTTAGGACTATTTTGGTGATTACCACTCACCAGAGACTTTGAGTATTAATCACACAGAGATACTTTGTGATGTGGTGGTTTTGACCACTTGGGTGGATAGAGGCCCCCATAGTTGCTGTTAGGTTTTCGGTTGGGGGTGCTTTCCGTAGAAAGCCACGTGGGAGGTGAGGAGCCTTCAGGGAATAGGCGTGCCCTCAAGACATCGGTACTTAAGAAATAAGGTGTCAGGAGGCAAATGGGGCTGAGTTACTATTTTGGGCGTGCCTTCGGAACGTCGGTACATGAGACACGAGGTGTCAGGAGGCACATGGTGCCAGGTTACTATTCTTGGGAGTGCCTTCGGGAGGTCGGTACTTGAGACACGATGTGTCTGGAGGCACATAGTGCCGGGTTACTATCTTGGGCGTGCCTTCGGGACGTCGGAACTTGAGACACGAGCTGTTAGGTGGCACATGGTTCTGGGTTTCACAACAAAGATTCTGGCATTGGCCAAAGAAGCTGATACTCCATGGTGGCTATTGAGCACCAGTGGAATTTGTATTTACTTGTGCATAGTACTGTTTACTTCTTTCCTTGAAATGCATGACTACATAAACACATATATTTGGTACGCACCGTTGGCTGGTATCCTATTGAGATTTGTCTCACACCCTACACGGGCCCCTCGGGACGCGTGCAGACTTTGTGGATTTATATGCAGGAAAGAGGTCAGCATCAGGAGCTGGGCTGCGTTAGTTGTTTCATGGAGATGGTATGGATCGTGAGGTCATACCTAGCTGGGTTTACTTTGTTTAGTTTTCCTTTTCGTATCAGCATGCTGTCTTTATTTTGTAGCTACAACTCGTTAGCCATTGGCAACGTTTTGTATTGAGCTGTACAACTTGATTTAGATGCATGCTTGTTTGGTTATAGTATTAGTTTCTTGTATTCATTAGTATATTGTTCAGATTACTTTCTACTGTTGCTGTTTCTATATTGCTTCCACTGGTTTGTTGATATTGGAATAGCTTTCGCTCTGCGGGTCTGGGTCGAGTCTGCTGAGTCATTTATTTCTGCTGTGTCTTTTAGTATTATACTTGGACCTGTTCCCTTATTATGATCCTCCGGGAGGGTATATCCTCCTCACTATACCTATTTAGACCATCGATGCTAGTTGGCATCCTTTGGCATTCGGGGAGGTGCGCCTAAGGTAGTGACACCCGACCTGTTTAGCATTGTTCGGGTGGTTGGCCGGGTCCGGGTCGTCACAACCTGTTAATGGCCCAGTAGTTTTAAATATAGTCATTGAAACTTTTATAAAGTCATAATGAAAAAAAAAATTAAATAGCAACATAAAAATTTACTTTGGTTTGATTACATTTATTTTTCTAATAAGTTTGATGTTTCAAAAAATAGTGTTAAAATATTGCATTTTAATATAAAATATATTATTTGTCTAAATAATTTACAATGTTAATTTATATTATAAATTGGTTTTAAATTATTATTAGATCATTTTCTTATCATATAATCCAATTTAGTCCAATGTGATTAATTTCACAGTGAATTTATATTTAAAAACATTTCAATGTTTTGAATGTTTTCACTTTAAAAACAAATCTTCTCATTCCGTCTAGGTGAATTTTTTAAAATTAATTTTATCAAGTTTTGTTTCTTAATTTTGAAATATGGATTCAATATTTGTAATCATAAGGTCCAAAATTAGTAAATAGGTCTCTTTTTATATTGTAAATTATAAATAGATACTTTGGTAATTTTTTATTACCACGATTAAGCATAAATTGGGTAATTAAGGGTAAATATAATATTACAAATATTAGAAAATTACCCTAAGACTTTTCATAATTTTTTCTTATGAGTATATTTAAACTAAAATCATTCATGTGACAATTTTATTGAAACATGGAGAAACTTTTATGACATTAATCATTTAATAGTATTTTTTTTAAGGAATGTAAAATACCTCATACTCATGTTTTTAATAAGTATTAAATTTCAAATATGTGGTTATTCCGAATATATCTTCAACAATAAATATTAATTTTAAATTTAAAATTTGATCTATGTCATGGAAATTTATGAATTTTTTTGGATATAAAAAATTTGCTTAATGTATTACATAATGATGATGCTATAATTGTTTAATTAATAGAAATATCTACGAAATGATATTAAAATTATTAAAATAAAAATGAATTTTACATAATTAATGTCATATAAGAATTTTATTAATAACCCGAACATATTATTGATGTATTAATGGGTTTTTTCAATTTTATCTCATGTATTGATATTTTAATAAATGTTAAGCAATGAATAGTATGAAAAATGGCATTAATGATATTTTACATCAAATGATATTTTATTAAATGATATAAAATTCCAAAAAAATATAAAATTATTCTAACTAATTATTATATGTTTTCAAATTTCATCCATGAATCAATTACAGATAATTTTTAATTTCATAACAACTTTATTAAACTTCAAATATTAAAAACAAATGTTATTATGATAAGAATTAAAGGGTTAAAATGAAAATATATTAGTATGAATGAGAACTAAACTTTTATGAAAAGTTTTTATGAAAGATTTTATACCCTTAATTAACTTATAAGAAAAATAACTCACATTGGATCAATGATATATTGAAATTGTTTTATATTAATTTACATTTTTTTAGAGTTTCCAAAAGTGACTCTCACCTCAATTATAAAAGGGCACCACATCCCTCACTTCTTCACACCACATTGAGTCTTCTATCATGACAAATATATACCCATTTATCCACATTAAATCCTTATCCATTTCATATAATACGTTTTATTCCAAAAATACCAACCTAATATCCCTTAAGAATAAATCTAAAGGTAGGCTCTTGAAGAAGTGGTAATCCTTTTTCCTAACTCATCTTTGTTCAGTTATTATAATAATTCATAATCAAGTGATGTTTCCATAATAATGTAAAAAATTCATTATCATATATTTATTTTGAGGTGCTATTAGTATTATTTTACTACCATATTCTATCTTTTATCTATCCTATGAAAAATGAAAACATCAAGTATGCGTACATATGACTCACTATCTCCACGTCATGGGGTATTTTGTTTTCCTTCACATATTTACTTGCATGGGTATAATGATATAAATAATAGATATATTTGATAATTATTACATGATATTTCATATGAAAAAGTTATTATTCCATTTATTTTCTTACTCTTTCACCATTAAGGGAATGATACCGGTACACTTTCATATGCACAAGTCTATCATCTCCACGATGAAATGTGATTAATTTTCCATATAAACCATTTAATAATGACTAAAAAATTAATAAAATGAATAAATATTATATATATGAAAATAATATATTAATAGATATGATAAATATACATCCCAATAATAATAAATAGTATATGCATGACATAACATGCATATGAAAATGAACTAGTAAACACCAGTAACAAGGGAAATGAAGAAATATTATTCAAATGATAAATGAATAAAAAATTTATATCATAAATATGTATATGTTTCAATTATAAAATAAATAAATTATTTAAATCATTATAGATGATGATAAATCAAATTTAAGTAATGTAATTATCAAATTAAGGGACATTATCTAAATAACCTTTCATTTTCATATAATATGATGCCATACCCCATCCTTCTATTATGGTGTGTATATATAGACCCTTTTACTTATCATGTCATTAATTTATTATCATGTTATTTAATGTTTTGTTAAATTCTATTCCTTCCAGTGGATTATGATTTTAATGTTCAATGTGTTATAAGACACCTTGAATGTTTGTATATTTAATCATCACATCTTTTTCTCCATGTAAATATTCTTGATATTATTTTACATACTAATTCATATGTTAATTAAATAATTATAAGTAAAATTATATTTATTTTTGTAATTTCAATCAAATGTTTTGAAAATGAATGTTTTTATGTTTTTTATTGGTAATAGTTTTTCAAATTACAAATGGAATGTTTTATTCATAACACACACATCGACACCAACTTTAATCCCATTATAACTCTTAGTTAATTTCTTGATTCCATTGCATGCATACAAATATTATTAAATAAAAACCCATTTTTAATTTTTTCATATATTAGGTATTTAAAATAGTTATTTTTAAAATAATTTTTTTTTCTATATATATCTTTTTTTCATATGGGCCTAATAATTTATTTTTTTGTAAATAATTTGTAAATAATTTTATTATATTAATTATATGTATATCCACACCCTTTTTGAATCCTATACTCAATAAATTTTGTTATATTATTGTATCATCTACCTAATTTTATTGAAATATTAATGAGAAGTTGACTGTGGATGAGGTATTTAGATACCATTAATGTTTTATGCTTAAATTAATCACATTCCATATACTAGTTTTTAATTAAAATTTTATGTTGTTTATTTATCACTCCATTCATCTGAGGAATGCATTGTACTTATAATGTGATTGTCGAGGATGGATATAGCCCCTTAATTGATTTTTTGGTCTTATATGGAAAACTAGACCGAGATTATGCCAAGGCCTTACCCATTTTTTAGATTCTTGGTAAGAAGACATGATAATGTTATATTCTTGACATGAATCCTTGAAAATATTATATTCATAGAAAAAAGACATGATAGTATTATATTCTTGGAATGAAGCCTTAACAATATTAAAATACTGGTATAAAGCCTTGAAAATATTTTTTATATTTCAGATATTATAATTTCTATCCTGATTAATTTAGTTATTGATATTCCATGTGATTATTCACCTAGTAAATATCTATAGTTACATTTCCAAGATCATGGTAATATTTAAATGGAATGTGTTTAAATTATTCAACATTCCATAATGTTCATTATTATTTATTTATGATAGATTCCACTGAAACCTTTCCCTTAATAAGAATTTGAGCTCACCCATTTCAAATGTTTCATTTTCCCTAGGAATCCATGAATTATATTATGACTACTATAAATGGTTACATAATGGTGGAATAATGGAAGACTAAATGAAATTATTTATATATTTTATGTATTAAAATATAATATGAATTTCATTTATGTATCTAGTTTACCATGAATATTAAACTATTCATTCCTTTAAGATGTTATTCTATTTATATTATGCCAATGTAATGAAGTAAGGAACCAATTCTTGGAAACATGGGTTAGGGAATTTACATTTTATATCAAAGGATGTTTATTAGAAACCATTGGAACTAGATTTTGTAAAACATATATTCAAGGATGAACCCCTTTGATTGAATTATTAAATATTAAAATACGATAAAATTATGATTTCTAGATTAGTTGTACATAAATTTTCAATTTATATTACATGATTTATGATTTTTAAGATTATATATTGTGTTTCATAATCTTATGATATAATCTATTATATTTCATTGTTTAGAAATGAATCCTAGCAGACAAAATGGAAACTGTATCAACAAATCTAATCAATGTAGATATTTTACTCTAATGTAAAATAATAATATTGGACATAGATAATAAATTGGTGATGAAAAAAATAAAACTATAATGGGATAATTGAGTCAGGTTATGAAAAAATACCTTACTTGTATGAATCTGTTTGATTAACGATGTAGAGGAACAATGATAAAAAATTTCACAAGACTATAACCTCCATCATTCAATAAGAATAAAAATATATTTGTAGAAGAGAAATGGTTTTGTTCTATATAAAAGATAATTCTATCATTCAGATGTAATGAAAGGTAGATGTTTTTCATGTAAGTTTATCTTCCCTCAGGAGATGTGTATCAATGGTGGTCATTGATTCAAAATCCGTTGGAGGATGAAATATAAAACATGTAATGGAATGATTTTAAGGATATTTTCTCTGAAACTATTTTCCTTGTGAATAGTGAGATAGTATGGAGAGGTAATTTTTGCGCATGTGGAAAAAGGAGGATGGTAATTTTAAAATTCATTTTGAAAAAATCATAAGATAGGTAACAAATGTTGTGGACTACATATATAACCCAATGAGTATGATTGATTGTTTCTTTGGAGGGTTAAATTAATTCCTCTATATGGAACGGTTTTCCAAATCATTCTCATCATACAATTATATTTTCTTATGTGCTATAAATAATGAGAAATAATTATCAATACATTATTACTTCAAAGGGGAGTATGATAAAAAGAGAATTAAATTGTAATAGATGGATCTTTTGATGAGGACAAAGAATTATTTTTCAAACATGTGATACCAAGGGAAAGAAACACAAAGGTAAATGGTAAAATGGATAATGTGTTTTCTAAATGTGTGGTATAGAATGCCACCATGATCATGATTTTATAGAAAAGAATGAATTTTCCAATGTACAATGATTTCACTGTAAGAATATAGGGGGATATGAAAATTCATTCCTTAAGCATCAAGGAAATATTTCTAAAAATAATTAAAAGTATCAAATTAAAGTTTATGTTGTTACAAAAGTTAATAATATTATAATTATATTATATTTTTTAAACGTTATATGAAATATAATATATATAAGGATGATATTATAGTATTTCTTATTAATGTATTTAAGAGAATGTGTGTTTTTATTAATGTTTTATAGTGATCAAGGTATTCATATAGGTGGAATGTGATAATAAGTGCCACATTATGCATTATGTGGAATCTAATGTTAATTTGATTTTGTAAATTTAGATACTGTCTATATAAATATTTGGTCATTGAATTTGGATAGATGTATTTTGATGATTCTTAAGCTAAATAATTCGAGAATTAAATATATTCACCGTTGGATATTATTGTTTGAGATAAAAATTTGATTTATCATATGAGATAAATTTTATTACTTTTTTTCTTAGTATTTTGATGTAGAAAGAATTACTCATCGTTATTTTGATTCATAGAAGTGCTTCAGATATAAAAAAATTATCTTGAACATTAAATATCAGGTATAAGTGATAATATGAAAATATATCAAAGAATAACCAAAGTATAAGATTATGATAATGACATGAAATGAAATCATGATTGTTCTTATATTTATAGTACAAGAAACCCCCAACTATAGTAAAAGGAATTTCGAACAAAAACCTTATCAGTTTACTTTTTTTTCTGAGATATTGATTGTATTTTAAGTCATAAAATTTTAATGAGTTTTTGATGTTTAAATTTATAATGACACTGTTATGTATCAATCTATGTCATAACAAGACTAGTATATTTTTCTTCCATTTATAGGTTTTCACATTCTAGTAATGTTCTCCAATTTCGAAAGCCTAATTTTGTGGCGACCATTGCATTTCCATGTCCCTCTTATTAAGAGGATATTTTATTAACCTTATTTCTAATGTGGGTTTCCCAAAAATGGAATTTCAAGTATCAACCATTGATTTCAAATGTGTTATTTTTAATTATGAGTATGCAATTTTTTAAGGAGGGATGAAAGTGACACCATATGATTTTATGGTATGTCTATTTTTGAATTTAATATCTGCAATAGCATATGTTTCACCCAAACCCAATATAACTATACAATGAAATGTTATTATAACATAGCTATTAAAATGGTTGGAATTAATTGTATTCACGACATTATAAAATTTATATACATACAATCAATATTTTTACATTCAACCAACAGATTTTATAGGAATGAGATAATATTAAATCTAATTTTAATAATAAGAAGCTGTATTTTTTTAAAGGACAATCTATAACTGTTTATAAGAGAACTTGTTTTAAATATAGTTTTAAATCATCTATAATCTATATTTGAAAAAATGAACATATTTATTTTAATTAATAATATAAAAATTTACTATTGTTGGATTTTTGTTATTTTTCTTATAAAATTCATTCTTTGATGAAGAATCATAAAATAATGAATTTTAAAAGAAAATATATTTTTTAATGAATTTGAAGTGTTAAATTATAATTTAAATTGGTTTTAAAGTGTAATTAGATCCATTTTATTTCATTTAATCCAATTTAATTTATTGGAATAAATTTCACATCGAATCTGTATATATAAATTTCCAATAATTTGAATATCATCAAATTAAAAACACTTCTTCACATTCTGTCTATGGTATTAATTTTAATTTTTTTTTCAAATTATGTGTATTTAATTTTGAAAAATGGATTAAATATTTCATATAAGAAGTGTCAAATTTATAAATTATGCCTCTTTTATTTTTTGATTGAATGAATAGTATTTTTTATTTTTTTATTACCATGGTTAAGGTTAAATTCAGTAATTATGTGTAACAATTATATTATAAATATTATAAAATTACTTATACACTTATAATAATTTTATTTGAGGAGTTATATTCGACCCAAATCATCATTCGTATGATGTTATGGCCTCTTTGAGCCACATGGATGGATTTAATGTTTTTATTGTATTTTCTTTCATGAAAATTTAAATAAGTCATACTTATGTTTTTAAAATAGTTTACATTTTTAATTTGTTGTTATTAAGAATATATCATTTAATATAAATATAAATTTGACATATAAACTGTTTATATTTATCATGTTTCTTGATTATTTTATTTTTATGAAATAAATATTTACCTTAAAGGGTTAAAAAATGATGATGTAGAAATTGATTAACTAATGTAAATAATAAATCAATGATATTAAAAATAGAAAAAAATATAGTTTGAGATAATTATTATCATAGATAAATTTTCTAAATGATATATAATTATTAGTGTTTCCTTTAATTATTTCTTCATGTTATATTGTGTAATGATATTTTTTAAAAAGTCATGCATTGAATAATTACAAAATTGACATTCTTCATATTTGAAAAAAATATTATTTAATTAAATGATATAAAATGAAAGCAAATCCAATCATTAGAAAATAAATTGGAAAAAGTATTATAATTTCATGTATGGCTTTTTTATGAATCTTTTTTTATTTTATTGTAACTATATTATCTATCAATGAGTAAAAACATATGTTACCACAGTAAATGTTAAATGTTTAAAATAAAAACTAAGTTAAAAAATGTGACCAGAACATTTATAAAATTATTTTATGAGAGTATTATGACCCATACACATATTTTATTCTAAAAAAATAAATTCAAAACCATTTAAAATTTAAAACTAATTTAAATTTATTTATTTTCATTTGATTTCCCAAAAGTGCCCCTCACCTCAATTATAAAAGGGAACCTCCTGCCTCACTTCATCAAAACCACATTAATCCTTATATATTAAAAAAATACCGACTCATGTATCCTCAATATATAATTGTAAATGTTATTAATGACATTTTCTTCCAAAAAGGCTCTCCATAGATCCCTTAAGATGAGATCTAAAGGAAGGCCGCTGAAGAAAAGGTAATCATTCTTAGCAACTCATCCTAATACATTTCTTCTTATACTAAATATTCAACAGTTTTTTCCTTGATAAATTAATATATATAGTATCACAAAAAATTTATATATTTTATCATTATTATGGGAAAACCATATTTCACTTTTTACCCATCTAATGAAAAATAAAAACACCATAAGTGCATACCTAAGGATTATGGTCTCCATGTTGTGGTTTAATCTATTTTTCATCACCAAATTACGTATATTTGTGTAATGATAGAAATAATGGATACATATTATAATTATGAAATGAAATTAATTATTCAAAAATTAATATACCTACCACTTCCTTACACTTTAAAAAAAATGGAATGATATCATCACTTGTGCGAACGTATGACTAATCATCTCTACAATGCCTTGAGATTCATTTTACTTATAAAAAATTAATGAATTATTAAAAAATGTATATAAGTATAAATATAAAATCTTTCAACGTAATATAATTATCTATTAGAAATAAATTTATACTATTCATAAGAAACATGACTTACATGACAAAATATTCTTAGGTTTATGAAGCCATTAACACCCTAAAAAAATATAAAAAAGAAATATTATTATAATAATATAAGATTATCACATATAATATCCCATATATTTTATGTTTATTTTATAAATTAATATAATTATTTAAACCATTATATAGTATGTTAAATAAAATTTAACTAAATAAAAGTTATAGGTAATGGACATGATCTCAATATCTTTTTATTGAGGTATAAGTGATGTTATATTCCCACCTTATTTTATGAGATGTATATACAACACTTTTTACTAATCATGTCATTAATTTATTATCATTCTATTTAATGTTTAGTTAAATTTTATTATTTTTGGGGTATAATGATTTAAATGTTCAATATTGTATGGGGCTCCATGATTGATTATATATTTAATTATCACTTCTTTTCTCCATGTGAATATTGTTGAGATTATTTTATATATTAGTTTATAGAGATATAAAAAATTTATAAATAAAAATTTATTTATAATTTTAATTTAATTCATTGGTTTTAAAAAGGAATATGTTATTGTGTTTTATATAGAATATTTTTAGAAACTACAAAAGGAATGTTTTATTCTTAACGCGCACGACAACAATGACTTTACAACCGCCATAACTGTTATTTAATTTCTATGTTGCATTGAAAGTTTACAAAATTTATTAAATGAAAAGTTTTACTCCATTATTTTTTATTTATTTAGTATTAATGTTTTTAATATTAATATAAAAGTATATATTTATACAAATGTTTTTTTCATTTAGTTTTAATAATAGTGTTTTCTTCAATACGATTTCAATGATTTTATTATAGTATTTTCATCTATGCCTACACCCTTTGATGAATCTTAATCCTAATTGATGTTGATCTCTAATGATATCATCATATATATTTTCTTATGTGGTTTATGATTGGTTTTACTGTGGATGTTCTATTTTGATACTATTCATGGTTTATGGTTAATGTATTCACATTCTTTATTATAGTATCAAATAAGAATGTTTATGTTGTTTATGTTTGACCCCATTCATATGAGTAATTAATTGGATTAAGTAAGTGATAGATGGTTCTGTCTATAAGCCCATAATTAATAACTCGGTATCAGGAGACCAACTGGATTCCGTTTCAGCTGAGGCCTTACATGTTTATTAGTTTCTTGGTACAAATCCAAGATAATGATAGATTCTTGGATTGAAGCCTTGAAAATATTATATTCTTGGAATAAAGCATAGATAGTTTTATTTTCATGGAATGAATACTTTAGTATATTAGAATTTTTTTAGAATTATTGATAATATTTTCTAGTGGAATAAAATTATGGATTCCAACATTATGAATTCAGTTATTGATATTCCATGTTATTATTCGACTTGTATAATATACATATTTATGTTTCCTGGATTATGTGATTAACTAAATGGAATTTGTTTCATTTATTCATCTTCCATAATATTTATTATTTTTTATTTATAGTAGCATCCATTGTACACATAACCTAGCTGAGTTTTTGAGCTCACCCATTTCATATGTTTCATTTCCCTTGGATTCTAAGAATATTTCTATGACTAATATCAGTAAAAAAATTCAACCTATAATTACAGACCTATACCAGAGGTTTGACAAAAACTATTGGTATCAGCATCATATAAATAACATATATCAATAGTTTTTTAATTTTTTTTCCTAGGTCATATCTATACCAATGGATTTTCTAAAATGATTGTTAATGATCCATAATCAGACCCTATAACAACGGGTTTGTAAAAACTATTGGTATAAAACCAATAATAAGACCATGTACCAATGGATGTGGAAAAACCACAAGTTTATGGTATAGATATACTAATGGATTCCCCAAAACCACTATCATTGATACTATAATAATCCCTTATACGAACAGTCTTAGAAAAATCATTGGTATTGGTTTAAAAATTACAAATACACAAAATAATTTTTTGGAAACCCATTGGTATAGGTCTATACCAACAGTTTCCAAAACTATTTTAATTCTTATTCATATTTACTGCGTATTATTTTATAACAAAATTGAATAAATTTGTATTAAAATAAATTTTAAATAAATATATAAATTTATATAAACAACATATTGTGTACAAAATAGTTATTATAGATTAGTAGTTAGGTCGTTGAGATATAAGATAGAGGTTCTGGGTTCATATGTAGCTAATATTTTTTATTTCACATTACATTTATTAACGATATTGAATACCCTTTTTATAGTCCTATACAACGGTTTTGAAAATCGTTGGTATAACCCTACAACAGCAGTACCTCAAAACCCTTTGTATAGGTATGTACTAATGAAAGATAGGCTAACGTTCTTCCACAACATTGGTATATCTAATTCTTATGCTTTGGGTGCCTATAAAAATGGTCCAAACCATTCGTTTAGGATTTTCACATTAGTGTATAAAGGTTTAGATAAAATTGGAATAATGGACGACTCGATGAAATTATTTTTGTGTTTTTTGATTTAAATTGTAATACCAATTTTATGTTTTTATCGTGTCTACCATGAATAATAAACTATTTAGTCCTTTGGGATGGGATTCCTTATATCTTATGAAAATGAAATAAAGTAATGAAAAACTATGGGCAACAGGGAATAGGTTCATTACATTCAAAACCTAAACCCATCTCTTTCTTCCATTTATAATTTCATCATCCCTTAAAAATTACTCAATAATAAATAATTAATGAAATTTATGAAAATAATGCACTAAAACATTCTACAATATTATCTAAATTTCATTTCTCATGGTTACATAATATGATATTCTCTATTTAACTAATCAAGTAGTTTTCTCCCCATTTTAATAAAATAAAATTTAAAAACAATTATCATAATTTTATATTTAAAATGGTCGAAAAAATATTAATGCAATTTCTTGATTGTTTATGTCAACTAATTGTTTTCAAATAATAAAATAATTGAGAAAAAATATTCTAAAAATTTCACATTAAATTTTAATATTAAATATTCTTGAATGATACAATATCCCTTGGTATTTTGATATTTACGACTTTAATATTTGAAAAATAATCATGTAATTTAATTTTTCTATGAAAAATTTCTCTTGGATTATATATATATTTTTTCAAATATATAAAACATAAGAATATTATATATATTCTCCAAGAACCATACATATCCTCAGAAACATCTTACATATACTCTATAATATATTCCAAATTCTAGAAGAAGTATTTTTTATATTTATAATATCTTTTGTATCATTTAAAATATATTATATAACATATAAACTATAATACATTACTATATTTTACTACATGATTAAATTAATATCATCATTGAAATGTTTTGTATCTTCAGAGACATATTATGTACCACCTTTTAAATATTTCATCTTGATAATTAAATCATCTTTATGCTCCAAATATTTTCTGTTTCATAAGATATGTTTTTCCCAAATTTAATTATGCACTTCAGTGTATATCCTATTTTATGATTTAAATAAGTAATATATGAACTAATATATGTTAAATATTAAACATAAAATCATATGGATAGTCTATAAAAAGTTGTGTATCATAACATGCTTTATTACTTTAATGAATTCTGTAAAAACATTTCAATCATGATTTTTTTTCATAGCATTTCATATAAACTCTAAAAATTAAAAATCACTCAGATTCATCTCAAATAACTTAAAATACGTTATTAATAACTCAATATCATCAAATTATTTTTTCTATATTTAATAAAAACTGAAAAATTAATTTAAAAATTTAAATGGTTCTTCAATCAACCCCATTGGATTTATTTTTAACTCCAACTACTCACACCATATAACATTGAATAATATCATTTATAAAAGAGAAATATATTAAAATTAAAATTCTATATAATGGTGTTTTATATAAAATTTCATCCTTATGAGGTAAAATGTTTGTGGATAGGAATTTTGATTCACTCCCCCAAAGTCTACTCACTCACTTATCCCCAATTTTTAAAAACAACTAGATATAGATTAGAAATATGTTTCATTTTTTACCATTACCCCCATTAATAAAAACATATAAATGAATATTGGAATATAGAAACTTCAATTAGTGAGTGGGAAATTTTTAACCTACATATTCATCTTCATGCCTTTAAATGTTTTCATAGTCATGGATTTTTGTGAAAATATCATCATTTTGATACATTATTATAATAAATAATAACCTCGAATATCTATTTTGAACCTTCTATTTGATAAAATTATATATTACATCAATTTGGATAGATCTAGAGAGTTATACAAGATTCAAAAATATATCAAATTTGATTTGAATATCACTAGAAATTCATAATGGATTTTCTATTATCATCTTCTTGTTTTACTATTTTCTCTTTATCAAATAATTTGTGTTAATTAATATGTAGAATCCATATAATATCCCACTACAGTTCTTAAAATTATTGTATTATTCCTATAATTCATTCACAAAAAATATTATCACCAAAATAATATACCACTTATGTTTGTTTTTATCATTAAAATTTTTATCCCAAAAATCATAGATGTATCCAAATAGGTTCATGTTCTCACATATTATATTAATAATAATAAAAATAAATGTATCTTTGCTGTATTTTAGATCACTATTACTATCCATAATATAATATTTTTTATTACTTTTACCCCTAGAACACAATATTTCTGCCTCAATAATTCATGTCTAGATGTTGTGAGATAATTTTAACTTCCAATCAACTTCATGAATTTATTTATTTTTACTCTATTTCCTGAATATTCCTTTCTAAATTCACATTATTTTTCATGGGTGTAGAAACCTATTCATAGGGATACATAATATAAGAATTCAACATTTCATTGGAACATTTTTTTAGGATAAATAAATGAAATATTTCTTTTGTATAACTCAGAATATTATGATGAAATTAATCTCTCTAAGATTTTAAATTTATTAATTCATGTTTTTTTGTATTTAAATTGTTCAAAATAATTATCTTTTATCCTATATAAAATTATCATAAATATAAAAATTAAAATAAATGTATATGTTATCATCTCCCTCACATTAATACTACTTTCAATATTACCGTAAGTGAACTTCATCTCCCTCTCAAGTAGCCATCCAAATTTGAATACCAAAATTTAATGGTTTTTTTAGAATATATATATATATATATTTAATATACACACCATCATTGCTTAATTTTCAAGAATAAAACTTTAATGTTGTTCAATATAAACATTTTCATCATATTCCTTATCAAATAATCTATACATCATTTCTATTTTATATATTTTATCATATGTGTGGGATAAAATATCCATGACCATTATTATGTCTTAAATTACTAAGGATGTAGAGAATATCACTTCCAAATAATCTCTTTTATCCTACACATAGAATTTTTAGGCTAATATTTCATTATTCCTTAAACAATCTCTTTATTTAGTGATCTTGATTCTAAACACCAACTTGGTTCTAATGAAATTATTCATTTTTTGGTATTGAGAGAAAATCCCATGTGTCCATCACTTAAATATTATATAGATTCTCATTCCTTAAAATTATCCATAAAGTTTTCCTCAATATACTCATGAATTATTTAGGGATCAACATATGAACTAAGAGTTTTTTGGTTGTTATAGCTTAGGCATCTTAAATCTTGAACTTGTTTATTCTTATTTCCAATTATATTTGTTTGGATTCACATGTTTCTAAAACTAGTGAAATTTAAATTCATTTTTCTATAAATACATTTATCACCATTATTATGGTATTAATCTATTGTTTTTTATAGAGTTCATTTCCAAATTTTTTATCACTTGTTTATTGAGAAATATTCATGTTGAGCACATCTGTATTTTTAAAATTTACTTCATTTTAAATGAAAAATTTGTTCTTTTAATTAAAAATTACATTATAATTCATTAATAAATTATATAGAATTTTTTTATTAATGATAAAATCTTAAATAAGAGAAATATAATATGAATACTTATTTATTGGCTTCCTCATGAAATTTTCCATGATTTGAATTTTTTTCACTTCATAAATTGTAGAGTTAAAAAACCATATAGAAACTTTAATTTGATTTTTACTATAAAAAAATTCATATGATTTCATGTTTTATTTAATCCCCAACAACAAAATATTTTTAATGTACATAGTTATAATTCTTTCTTCCCTTTTCAAAAATTTCAAAATATTGAATTATACGAGCATAAATCTTCCCATATTAACCAATATTATTTTTTCCTCTCTAAAATATAATTTATCTATGGTGTATATGAAAAAATTTATGTTTTATTTTCAACATAGGTAAACATATATTATTGAAATAATTTAGAGTACATTTATTTTTCTATCACTTCTTATCTTCTGGATATAAACACTCAACTCTTTCCCAATATCCCTTCCTGAAATTTTGATCATCTTTAAAATTTATTATTTTTGATATCTTAACAAGAAATTGTACATTCCTTTAAAATAATAAATTAATATTTTGAATTAATAATCACTTATTAATGATTTATGTCTCATTGGCCCCAGTAAATAAGGGTGAATAAGTTCAAGTATATTTATGGAGTGAATTTCTACTCTCTTGTGACTTACTACAATTTTTTTCATTTTAAATATGTTTAACAATATCATCACATTCTATATTCAGTTATGGAAACATATAATCATATATATATAATTAATATTTCTCAATCACCTTTCACTAAGATAAAAAAATAATTTATTTTATAGCTTGTAATCATCATTTGATCTCATATATCAAGAATCACTAATTTTCCCAATTTGAAATAAGTGACCCCATGTTCTTTCTCCCTTTATGATATATCTCCCATATATCAACAGTCTTATAATAAAAAATATATTTCTGACTATTGGATAACACTAAAAAATATTTCTTGTTCCCATCGACAAATAAAAAAATTATTTTAATTTATAGGTCTGAATTTAGTTTGTACCATCCCCTATAGTTATTAAGGTTTAATTATTGGAAATATAAATTAAACCTTCATCATGAAATTCTAAATTTTTCCTAATTTTGGTTTCTATAACCACATGAGATGAAAAACCACTATATTGATGCACTACATCATTTCCCTTATTTGAGAGATAATTAAATAAGAAGTTACCTTTCATCATTATCTATGTACTCATATTTCATAACTCCAATAGAATTATTTTTTATAGAAGTATATTAAAAGTAACATTATAATAACCATTTGGAAACATATTCTATAAAATTTTTCCATAAAATAAAATTTATTTTGAGTGGACAAACATGATGATTTTTATCTATACTTATCTTTTTATCATAATTGTTTCTCGTAATTATCAAACATCTGAATAAAATTTATTTATTTATAAAAATATATATATATTAAATTTTATACCAAAACACCCAATCTTTCTACTCATATACTCCACAAAAATAATAGTTTCCATTAAAACATGCTATTCCAAAATAATTATAGGTCTTCTTATGAAGATATAAATAGTATATAAATGTATTAGAATCACCATTTCTCCATTATCTTGAGGACTAATCACTTATCAAATTGACCCTAAATTAACATGATATAAGAGTGAAATTATCTAAAATTGACTCATGCAATAAAAATACAATTTTTTATGTTCTGTACTATAATTTTAAATAGATTCAGTTACCATGGAAAAACTAACAGTAGATTGTAGCTTATTTTATATATTATAATTAAAAGTATCTTAAGATGATTCATTCTAAATATCCACAATTTTTGTCATATTTCCTCATTTTATTTAAGGTAATTTTATCATCAAGGAACCTATATTGTTTCTTACACATCTACTTATTCATTAATGAAGATTTTATATCAATATATTTCAACATTTCCTCCTTTTACGTGATTATAACATTGATAATATTAACTTATTCAATGTTGTTATTACTATTCATGAGGAATTCATCATCACCATCTAGATCCCCATCATGAAATATTATCCTTTTCTTAATCATAGTGTTTTCTCAATTCATGATTCATCTTCAAATTTCAATATATGTTAAATATGTCTCTCTTCATCATCGCCCCCACTGCTTATTGTTTCTCTATGTACTTTAATTTGATAAATTATGGCTATGTATTTTTTAATAGTCAAATTAGTATCTTACTCACTAATTTGTAGTGATTCCATGTCATATTCTTATTTTATCATAGGATTTACTCTCAAAAATCATTGAATCCTCAACTTTCTAATATCATCCATTTTTTATTTTTCCCTGTTTCTTTTGGGGAAATCTTTTTCTTACCCATCAATTTCAAATATACTATTCATTTACTTTATAGAATCAACCAAATAATTATTAATTCTACTACATTTAATGATTTTTTTCATGATTACCTTTGTATTTTTCTCTTCTTCTTTTGATGTAATTTTAATAATGAGACATTATTGTATTATTTTCATAAAATATTTCTTAATAATCTTCATATTTTGGTATCAATTCATTTTTTATCCTTCTGAGATTAACATATTTGTTAGAATTAAGTGATATTTCATTCTCCCAATTTATATTTTTTTCATAAATACATTATCTATTATAAAATAACAAGAGATAAAATAATTATGTGTATCATTGGGGGATAATAAATCTATATCCACCATATGAGAAATATTTTAAATTAAAAATAGGAAAATATCTCAATTACTTCATGATAATTATTGAATCTACAATATTTCCTCAAAATCCCTTTATTTTGATGAAAATTTCATTCACCCTTGTGGAATATTCATCAATTGTTCCATAAACAACCATTATAATATCTTGAAATATTTCTCTCCAAATATGCTGCGTAACTTCACTCACATTTGAATTAAAATAAAACATAATTTATATATTATCCTATATCAAATTTATGTTTTTAGTATCATCACCTTTTTATAAAATATATTAGATAGAGAAATTAGAATTTTATTTGTGTTTTTTCCATTAAGATCTATATTTGTTTATCAGAAAATGTAATAGGATCATCTCTTTGAAAATTGAAAACCCCACTATATTATCATCAAAAACATTAAGGTGAATATAAGAAATATAAGAAATCATTTTACACTTCCATCGATGATAATTCATTACAAAAAATAAAAGAACATAAATACTATTAAATATATTTAGAATGTATACAACGAATTTCATATTCAGAAGGATCACCCAAGGTGAAGTAATAAATACTATGATACCAATTGAAATTAATAAGTTAAAAGTTTTGTAACACTATGAATGGGTTGTTGAATCATTATATCATTCTTATATATTATTTATCTTATTATAAATTAATCTCTCTGAGCGGTTACTATCAGGATCCACTTAATTAAAATCCCCCTCACTCATATGCAAAATATTAATGAATAATAAATTGAGAACATCAGTTTTCTATACGGTTTTCACCCATGGAATGTGATGACATCCTTGTTGTTGGAATTATTTCCCTAGAACCAACAAATTGTTTTTCCAGTTATCATAATATCAATAAATACATTATCACATAATGATTTTTATTCTACGTGAAATGTAACAATTTTCTTAACGTATTATTCTCATTGAAATGTTAAAAAGTTATTTTCTATAAAAGAAAAAGGATTTTCTATGAAAATTTTATCAAACCCATATCATATTGTTTAGATAATATCAATATAATACGACATACTAGATTTTTGGATGTTAGGAATTTGGTGATTATGTGACATTAAGACATAATATCATAATGTTTTGACTCAAGAATCTCTTAGAATGTGATTTTATGAGGAGATAATTGTTGAGAAAGTGTTGTTTTCAACAATACATGAATTTTTTACTAATAAGGGAGATATTTTAGAGAAAAATACTATATTTAGTTATGATGATGTTGATGCTCAAATATACCCTTAATTTTTTTCAAAAGATTTTACTTTTAGTATATTTCATGAATTAAATGTTTTATATATTATTATATTTAAAAGTGTATTCAAGTATTTATACAGCGTGAAACATGTGTTAAAATGTACAGAAATCAAATCAGTATGTTCTAGAAACACTATTTGTACCCTACGTGGAGAAGCATAGTTTAAGGATGGAATGAATTGTATACTATAAAGAGATATCAGAAAAGTTTGGTTAATAAACCATATGTTATCAAAAAATTATGGATGTGGAACCCTACGTTAGAAAGAAACCCTACATTTGGGATATTGAAAAGAATGAGATAAAAACTGTACGTATATTGTAAACGTTACGTTTGTTTCTCAATATAATGGTTCATCAAACATAAATTTGTGAACAACCATACATTTCATCAAATGTATAGATCATGTACATTACGTTTTGAAGCATATAAAAGTATATGCCATTTATCATTCGTTTTAATTTGGAAAAGAAAAGTATGGATGGTCAACCTTATGTTTATGTCCATCCTTATGTTTGAAGGATGCGTCATCAACCTTACATTTGTGATCTACCTTATGTTCAGAAGATGAATTCTATACAGTTCAAAATTACGTTCAGTGTTGAAAAATTAAAGACTATATTATTATGAAATGGTCTACAAGAGGATTATTAGTGTGATTTCAAGCCATATTAAAATCTATTTTTAAAACGTGTACTTGACTGATTGAAAGTCGTTTTTTCTACGATTCAAAGGATCAGTTTAATATATGATTTTTATGTCTAATTTCAAGGGGAGTTATGACTGCTGTATTAAATTAAATGTTTGAATATCACAATTCAGAAGGAAACTTTTTTGGATCTAAATTTGTAGATAATGTGATTGTCATTATTATTTATTTTTTAAAAATATAGATGGGATATACATAAAGATTCTATATAAAAGAACTTCTATACTACAACGATGAATATATAAAAAAATAAAACAGATAATATTAAGATCTATAGATATACTTATTACGAAGAGCGACAAAGTTCTGTTTATTAAATAAGAAGATTCACCTCAGGAGATTCACCTATTTGAAATGAAATATCTATTGTGAATCAACTACTGAAGTTGCGAATTATATTTCTATATCAATTGTAACTAGATTGACTCAAAATGACTCTTACATGAATGTCATTATTTCTAAATACAATGATCCATATACTCTCAGTTTCATTCTGTTTTAATTTTGAATAAAAAATAGGAAAGAATTTTCAACGATCAAATACTCTTTTATCTTGAGTGATTAGCTTCTCATACTCAGTTGTGTATTGGGTTCTGTATTTGAACCAGGAGGCTATATATTTACTTGGTTTGTAAATGTGTCAACTACCTATACTTATTTTTGGAACAGTATATTGATAAGAGGTTCAGATAGGGAAAATCACCATGCCTGTGCAGTGGAGCATCGATGGAGTGGACTAGGGGCCTTATGTTCCCTGAACCACTATACATCGTGTGTCCTACGCTATTTATTTTTCTTTGCTAAAATCTATGATATAAAGGTAATAGGATAGATCAGCATTATTCAATAAAATTGAAAAATACACAATTTACCCCCCCCCCCCCTTCTTGTGTATAATTCGTATAACCCGATCCAACAATTGGTATCAAAGGAAGATCATTCTGATAAAGCCTTAATGAGATGAAAGTGATTATACACAGAGGATGATGACTGATACAAGAGAGGGAATGTATATGGTCAAGGCACTATACATTAATGGAGAAAATTATGGATGCTGGATGTCACAAATGATAATTTATCTGAAAAACCCTGGATATAGAGTATATTCAATGATTCTGACTCCATATGAAATACCTGAAAAATCAGAGACATTGAGTGCAGACACTAAAGCATAATATGATATAAACTCGAAGGCAGTGACTAAAATTATATGTGGTATAGGAATTGATTAATTCAACAAAGTATCTCAATGTCTGATAGTATATGAAATGTGGAAAACTATTGCTATTGCTTATGAAGAAACTCACAATGTCAGGAAAATGAGATATGCTTCTACTAAGCATAAATTTGATACATTCAAAATTTCTCAAGGTTAAATCATTAATCAAATTAATAGATGATGGATAGAAATTATCAGCAATATAACTGATTTGGGATCCCCAATCAATCAAGATAATCATTCTTTGAATGTAATGAGTTTACTACCTACTAAATGGAATAGAATCTCTGCTGTATCTAAAAATCAACACCTGTCAAATACATAACCATGAGAGAGATGATTAAAACAATTATGGTGTATGAATAAAAAAATCAAGATGGATAAAATGAGCATAAGGTTCAGATCAAGAGATAAAACACTGCATTAAAAACATCGTCTCACTGTAAAATCCAAAATACAAAGAAAAAAGAAGTAAAGGGGAAATAAAAAAAGATCTGATTCATCAAATTCTGATGTAGAAGTCGCTCAGTTAGCCATAATATTTAGTAAATTCTTCATAATGAAGAAATGATTTATAAAAACATTCAAAAAAGATGAAAATAGTGTTAGATGTTATGAGTGAAAAAAATGTGTCACATCATACATGATTATCCTCAATTAAAGGAAGAAAAGAAGAATAAGTTCTTCAAAAAGAATGACTATGAGAACAAAGATAAGAAAGTAATGAAATCTACATGGATTATGTCAGAAGACTCCAGCATCCCGTCATAATTAGACTTAGAAAAGGAAGAAGTAAATCTGAAATCCAACATGTGCTTTATGGCAGTAACAGATGAGGTATAATGATACGATTTTTCTGATTCTAATACATACTTTAGTTTGGAAACAATATATTCTAATGCAAAACATGCAACCTATTGAAACATGCTTAAAAAAATATGAATCTTTTTTTAAGAAACATATGTCTTTAGAGAAAATTCACTTGGCTATTTTAGAAGAAAGAGATACAATACTAAAAAAAATTATGGTGTTAAATGATAAGTATAATTCAATTAACACTAACTATATAGATTATGAATGAAAGGTAAAAAAAACTACAAAATGAAGAAGAAACATATAAAAGTTAAGCTCATATTTTTTCAAATGGAGAAAATAAACTAAATGAAACCCTAGGAAATAATTTGATTAAAAATTTAAGATATGGAATAGGCAGTAAAGGTGAATATCCTAAACTGTACAAAAATTACTTTGTGCCATGTACTAGAAAGGTAATCTGTAACTACTGTGGTGAAAAAGGTCATCTTCCTAAGAATTTTTACCTAAGGAAACCACAAATTAGTTGAATAAAGAAATCCTTTGTCTCAAATTTTTTTTATGATTCTGTTGATTTTAGAAAAACAATGTATGCCTGGATACAGAGATCTTTGCTGGCTAACACAAGTGGACCTTATATAATATGGGTACAAAAAAAATCCGTTTAAAATATTTTTCAGGAAGCCGGTCACAGAAGTAAAAAGTCCATATTTTATTTGGACAGTGGCTGCTCTATGAATATGAGTGGAAACTCATTAAATTTTAGAACACTAACTCAAAATATGGTGGACTAATCACTTTTAGTGACAATGCCAAAGGCAAGATTATCAGCATTAGTAGAGTTTGATATCCAAAAGACTTCTCAATCAGTAAAGTAAATTATATACAAGGATTGAAACACAATATGATAAGTATATCTCTACTTTGTAATGATGGTCATGCTATTGTTGTTTCTAACAATTGTTGTTCTGTTTTCAATAACAAGTTGCTTAAATTTACAGCACCTAGAACTGATAATGTGAATACCCTAGACATAAATTCCTTCTGTAAACTACATGTATACTACTCAACTACTAAGATAAAAAAATCCTTAATATAGCATAAAATACTTGTAAATTCCAATATATATGCTTTATATTATTTATCCAATAAACAATTAGTTTCTGATTTTCCAAGTATTAAGTTTGAAAGTGATAGATTTTATGATGCATGTCAACTTGGAAAGCAGGTCAAATAATTATTCAAATCTATTAACAAAATTACTACATCTAATCCTCTAGAACTTATCCATATGGATTGATTGGACCTTCAAGAGAATAAATCATGGTTTTTAATATATATGTATATGTCTATGATGATGGAAATTCTTGATTTACATGGATTTTCATTTTAAATTAAAAAATTGAAGCTTTTACATTATTTGAATGTTTTTAAAAATATTTTCAAAATGAAAAAGGATTTAAAATAATTTCATTGAAAAGTGATCATGGTGGAGAATTTGAGAATCTAGAATTCAATTCCTTTTTCTCAAATATGAGGAATAAACACACCTTCTATGAACCAAGAGCACCTAAAAATTGGATTTTTTTATGAAGAAATATGACTATTCATAAAATGGATAAGACTATGATAAATGAATACAATCTTACTACTTATTTTTGGGCCGAAGCTATAAGTACAACCTTCTATATAATTAATAGAGTTTTAAAAATACCAATTTTGAAAAAAGATACCCTATGAACTCATGAATAAAAGAAATCATAAATTAAATTACTTCAATGTTTTAGGATGCAAGGTTTACACCTTAAACACCAAGGACAGTCTTGGTATGTTTGATCGAAAATCCGATGAAGGCATTTTCTTAGGATATTCTACTACTTCCAAAGATTTTAGATTTTTTAATATAATATAAAGGATTGTAGAAGAATCAGTTCATGTGAAATTTGTGGAATTTGATCCCTTTCAAAAATGGATAGATCAAATTTATAAATCTTACTATAATGATAACATGAGACTTGGGAAACTGAAAGATTATTTTGAAAAAGATATAAATAAAATTCAGTCCAGTCCAGAAGAGCATGACATTGAAGAACCTATAAGGGCACTCATAGATTGTCAAGGACCCTAAAGAATCACCCATTAGAAACAATAATATAAGACCTAGAAACAAGAATAAAAACTAGAAGGAACATAGGAAATCATTTTGAGTTTTCTGCCCTTCTATCCCAATTAAAACCCAAGTATATAGAATAAGCATTGGATGATGAATGTTGGATTATAGAAATTGAAGAAGAACTAAAAGAGTTCAAAATAAATGATGTTCGGAAATTAGTTGAAAGGCCATAGAATTATCCAGTTATAGGAATGAAATAGGTATTTAGAAATAAATAATATTATCAAATAATAGTAACTAGGAATAAATCAAGACTAGTATCTAAAGGATATAATCAAGAAAAAAGTATAGATTATGATGAGACCTTTGCACCTGTAGCTAGATTAGAAGCCATTAGAATCCATTTAGCATATGCATCTCATATGAACATAAAATTATTTCAGATGGATGCTATGTTAACCTTTATAAATTTTTATTTAATGGCAGAAGTTTATGTTGAGAAACCTACTTTTTTTTAAAATTCATAAACACTTGATTTTTTTTATCATACTAAATCTCTTTATGGCCTTAAAATAGAACCTAGAGCTTTGATTGAAAAATTAATCTCTTTTAATTTGAAAAATGATTTTATTGTTGGAATTGAAGATCCAAAACTATTTATGAAAACTGTAAATTATAATATTTTATTGGTTCAAATATCAGTTGATAATGTAATTTTTGGATCAAATAATAAATCTCTTTGTTGTGAGTATTCAAATATTATGCAAAAAGAATTTGAAATGAGTACGATGGGAGAATTAAATTTATTTTTTGGACTACAAAGTTTTCAAAAATAATTTTGATATATTTTGAATCAAAGAAGATACATTACTAATTTACTAAAAAAACATGGATTTGTATATATCAAGACATATACAACTCCTATGTGTACTAACATAATACATTATTTGGATCAAACAGGAAAATCAGTTGACAACAGGTTATATAGAGGTATGATTGGAAGTTTATTATATCATACTACTATTAGACCATATATAATGTATTCAGTATATATTTGTGCAAGATTTCAATCAAACCCTAAATAATCCCATTTAACTGATGTTAAAAGAATTTTCTGATATTTAAAAGGAACTATTTTTTAATCTCTTATTTATCCCAAAATTTCTTATTTTAATTTAATTTCATTTTCAGATGAATAATTTGGATGTTTTATATTAGATAGAAAATGAACCTCATGAACATGTCACTTATTAGGAAAATCCATAGTGTCATGTTCAATTAAGAAACAACACTGAGTTTTCCTGTCAACAGCGGAGGCAGAATATGTATTTGTTGGGAGTTGATGTGCACAAGTTTTGTGGATGAAAAACACTCTTATGTATTTTGGACTATGTTTTAATAGTATACCTATTTTATGTGATAATAATAGTGCTATAAATATTTCAAAAAATCATATTAATCTATCTAGGACTATGCGTATTGATACCAGACACCATTTTCTAATAGGCCATGTTCTTAGAAAGTATATATTCTAAGAATTTTTAAGTACTAAAATTAAATTAACTAATATTTTTACTAAAACACTACCTCTTCTAGGTTTTAATTTATTAAGGGTGGGGAATGTTTATTTAATTTTAAATAATGTTTTATTTTATTCAATTGATTATAATATTTTTATTTATTCTATTTTAAAAAACCTAGTTATTTGTTTTTCAAACAAAATATTTTATTTTGTTAGATCTATTTTTAAATGTGTACAATTTTATTTGTTTTTAAAATTTATGTAATGATTATTGATGACATGGGAATCAAGGCTATTAGAATCCTTTCAAATTCAGAATCTCTTCATTTCTACCAAAAATGCTTTCACACCTGCGAATCTTTACTTCTCATTGTCAATCTGAACCTGAACCATTGAAACCCTAATCCCTTTTCGAACCTTCAATGATTCAAGAAAGAAATGGCCAAGACCAAAAGAACTGATGAGGCTAAGACCAGCACTTCCAAGAGGCAGTGCTCAGTATTAAGGAAAATTTTGCCTGGAAATTTCATAGATCTGGAATGGTTATATCTGATGAACCTATTGTTTAAGAAAGCTTTATATTTTCAAAACCCTGAATAGACATTAAATGGAGGTCATTCAAAGTTTCTTTATGAAGTAAAACTTCTTCATTTTTTATGTTAGAACATTTTGTTATGGGAACTGAGGTTGATTCGATTGTTCCCAAGAATGAGGATCGAGATTTTTCAATCTCTTCTATAGAAATAGTTAGAATTCTTAAACACCCTCATGAGTGAGTTTTTCATTTTTATTTAAATAATATTGGTGATTCTATGAATAAGGTAGAATATATTAGGTTCATTTTGTTTGTAACTACATCTATAAAGAAAATTTTTTGTGAAGGATTTGGAACCGGATTAGAAAATTTTGATTATGTTTGTGAAAAATGGTATTGTACCTAGAATGTATGAGATGGAAACGATACATTACCCAAATATGTATATAATATTTTTGTTGCTGAGTGATATCAAATTTATCTTTCCAAGATATATGGTATGGTATATCAGTTGCTGTTGCCAACCAGAGGTATGGATAAACATTTATCCTTTTGGACTGTTCATCTCAAAAATTTTGTTTAAGATAGATATGTTAAGATTAGTGGATTCTATAGTGAGATTCCGACACAATAATATCATCAATGCTAGTACATTGAGAAAAAATGGATTTTTCTAGAGCACTATCAAATGTGAGAAACTGCATGTTTCATCTGAAGAGGATGACAGATGTGCTCATGCCCAACCAACCAAATCAATGGAAGGATAAGCTGAATTAAGAATCAGTGCTGTATCATGAAGAATTAGGTTTGAGTCTATAGACGTATCTGATGAAAAATGTCCAGAAGGAATTTAGTTCAAAAAGAGAAGGGATCCTAATAATGTTGATGATCCTATAGTAACATCAAATGTTTTCTCATCTGGTGATCTCCTAAGCTATAATATTATGAGAGAAACTACAGTTGATGAAATACTATACTGAGCAATGGCTCAAGATAAGGTGACTCCTCCAGTAGAGAATGACGGTTTGTCTTAATAAGTGGCATAAAAAGAACATTAAACAAAAAACTATTACTGAGACAGTGCTTGGTGAAGGAGAAGTAGCGACCTGAACTCCAATTGATCAAGTCCACGTTGATCAAGAAAATATTGTTTTGGAAAATACAGTTATAGAGGAAGACCATGAATATGATGCCCATGAGGAGAAACATCCAGCACTTGACAACCAGAAAGAGAATGCCTCTGAGATTCATACTAAATTACATAATTATAGTTTTTTGTGGATGAATATATGAAATACTCGAAGGAAAAAATCTTTTGAAAACCCTTCTTAAGAGGAAGACATGGAAAAATCTCATACAGAGTCATTACCTATATTTTTGTTGCGTCAAGTACAAGACGGGGATGAGAATCAAGCATAGGGTGCCTCTAATTCAGTTAATGGGGAAATAGAAGATCTGTACAAGAAGCTGTCATGTTTGGAATATGAAAATGTTGCTCTGAAGGGATCCTTAGAGAATGAACTATTTAATTTTCAAAGACTGAAAGAAAGTACTGTTTCCATAGTGGAAGTTGTAGTGATTAAGAAGGAAATTTTAAATGATGTTACAATGTTGAAATCAGAGATGGTTATGAAGGAAGATATAATGGAATTTATATCTTTTATGGAGCAACAATTTGCATCTGTCAAATCCTGTGAGGCCAATAAAATAGGTACTTCACCAGATTTTTTCAAAAGATATCAGGTAATTATAGTTGTCATGGAGAATATGAATGCCCCATTATAAGAACTTCAATGTAATAGTGCCAATTTGTCAGTATTGTTATATAATCAGAAGTTTCTTGTTGACCAGTTGACCTCATGTTAACCATGTATTAGAATTGTATTCACATAGTTAACAGAAAATTTAACTCTGTTTTTGGAGAAGGAAGAGAGGGATCAAGAGTTTTTCAAAGTAAATATGATCAAAGATATTCATATGAGTCAAGAGAATAAAGATCTTATTATCATACTCGGAGATGGAATGATGAGACTACTGAGCGAGCAGTTGACAGAAATCAAAGCAGTAGTTCAGAGGAGATATTCCGTCTCTCATACCATTACCACAACTTGAATACTATTTTCATTATAATTGTAATTTTTACAAATTTTTTAATGAAATGTTATTTCATTCTATGTTTTTGTGTTTCTATTTATTTTACTGTATTTGTTTGGATATTCTAGTAATCCATATTCATATATTAACAAATAGTTCATAATAGCATTTATTTATGTATAATTCTACATTAAAATGTGTTATATTCCATCTTCTATCATTATTTTTGATGTCACAAAAAGGAGGATAAATTTGGATAATCACACCATTTTATTTTCAGTATTTAACATTATACATTAATTTTAAATTAATTGTTCTAAATATTT
Source organism: Viscum album (assembly GCA_963277665.1). Classification (NCBI taxonomy): domain Eukaryota; kingdom Viridiplantae; phylum Streptophyta; class Magnoliopsida; order Santalales; family Viscaceae; genus Viscum; species Viscum album. Next base: position 1,760,746,415 of record OY728119.1, on the reverse strand, counting down.
TATTTAAATTTATTGGTGTTTTTTATATTTTAGTGGGGCTGAAATATGATAAACATTTTTTTCGTCACTTTAGAAAAAGTGGGAGAAAATTAATTTTATGATTATGGATACTAAATTTTTTATAATCAAGTTAAAATTAAATATTGTTTTATATAAAAAAATTATAAACTATATGTAATTAATTTTGGATGATAATTTCATTTATAATTTTATGTGTTTTTTGATCATCAAAAAGGGGGAGATTGTTGAGAAAGTGGTGCTTTCAACAATACATGATTTTTTATTAATATGGGGGATTGTTGAGAACAATACTATATTTTTTATGATGATTTAGATGCTCACTGAATACCCGTGATTATTTTCTAATGATTTTACATTATGTATATTAGAGGAATTAAAAATTTTATATATTCTTATTTTTGGAAGTGTATTCAAGTATTTATATAGCGTGAAACTAGTGTTAAAGAGTTCAGATATCAATTCAGTGTGTTCTAGAAACACTATTCATACCCTACGTGGAGAAGCATAACATATGTATAGAATGTCGTGTATACTCTAAAGACATATCCGAAATGTATGGTTAATCAACAATATGTTATCTAGAAATTAAGGAATAGGAACCCAACATTAGGAAGGAACGCTATGTTTATGATATTGAAAAGTATGGAAGAGAAACCGTACGTAAGTTTTAAACGTTACATTTCTTTCTCAAAAGTGTGGTTTATCAAATTTACTTTTTTGAACAACCTTATGTTTCATCAAAATTATTGACCATGTAACTTATGTTTGGATGATTATAATAGTATGGATCATTTATCATTCGTTTGAATATTGAAAACAGAAGTATGGATGATCATTCATACATTTGTTTTCAACCTTACGTTTGAAGGATGCATCATCATCCTTATGTTTGTGATCTACCTTACGTTCAGAAGATGCATGCTATATAGTTCAAACATATGTTAGGCATTTGGAAATTAAAGAAGGTATTTTTATGGAATGGTCTACAAGCTGATTATTATGATGATTTTTAGCAGGATACAAATCTGTTTTTAAACCAAGTATATGACTGATTCAAAGACATTTTATCTACGATTCAAATGGTCAATTTAAAAGGATATTTTCATACCGAATTTCAAGGGGAGTTATGACTGTTCTATTAATTCAAATGTTTGAATATCACGAGTCAAAAGTTGACTTTTTTGGATATAAATTTTCAGAAGAAGTGCTCATCATTATTATATATATTATAAAAATATATATGTGATATACATAGAGATTATATATACAAGAACTACTGAAAAACTATGAAGAATATAAAAAAGGAGAAAAACAGAGACTTTCAAGGTCTACAGATCTTCTTATTACAAAGATCAACAAATCTCTGTTTATCAAAGAAGAAGAAACATGATAGAAGATTCACATATTCGACATCAATAATAAATAGTGAATCTACTGCTGAATTTGCGAATTATATTTGTAAATCTACAGCAACTGGATCAACCTAGAATGACTCTTACTTGATGGTCATTATTTCTGATGATGACAATCCATCTATTGTCAGTTGCATTCTGTTTCAATTGTGAAGAACAAAAAGGAAATAATTTTGAACTATTAAATAATCTTTTATCTTCATTAATACTCTTCTAGTAATATGATGCGAATTAGGTTTTGTATTTGAACCAAAAGGCTCTATTTCTCCTTAGATTGTAAAGGTGTCAACAGCCCGTACTCGGTTGTGGAATGAACTATTGACAAGAGTACTATATAGTGAAAATCACTAAATTCCTATAGTAGAGCATTGGTGGACTGGACTAGGGGCCTTCTATTCCCCAAACCACTATACATCGTGTGTCCTAAACTATTTATTTTTCGCTGATAAATTATTTAATATAATGGTATAATGATAAATGACGATTATGTAAAGAAATTGAAAAGGACATAATTCACCCCCCCCCTCTTGTATATATTTGGTATAACCTGATCCAACCATAATAAACAACAATAAAACAAAAAATTAATATGTAATTATACATTCCCATCTATAATTGAATGAATTTATCAATATAGGATAGATTTTAATTAATTTGTATCATGAATCACATACATTGTTATAAGGATGAAAATAGTGATGATATATGAATACGGATATGTACTATATGTTTGGTACATCATAAGATATATGTCATTAATTGAAGGATATATCCATTATATATTAAGTGATTAATAAATCTCTGACACTTTTTATAAGGACCCAACCCTAAACATTACCAAATCTGGAAAATTCCTTTAGAATTCGCTACTTTATATTCCCAAACATAATATTCATTTAGTGTTTTATAATGTTAGTGAATAATTCATAAATATCAACCCATAGTCATAAAAAGTGGATACTACTAAAAAAATATCCAATTTTAAATAATTCAAATGTTTTTAATAAAATACCAGAAATCAATTAATGAAATGTCTTGACAACAATTATCATGGATTCTAATTTTCACATAACCATATTTAAAACCCGTGAAAAAAAATATTAAAACATGGTATAAAACAAAAATATATGTGAGGGGTATAAAAACAAGGAGATAAAATATTAGATTATGAATTCTTACGAACATATTAAATCATTTTCACAAAGACATAATTCTAACCCAAAAAGTATTTTGTAGTTAATTTGTTGAAACATGAGATTTCTATAAAACATAGAAAATATAAACAATACCATAATGGTAAATTATAGAATTAAATACTTAATATTATAACCATATAGGTGACCATATTATTTTTAACCATCATAGACACCTTACAATGTAACCCTCACAACTACCTTATGTTCTAACCATCGTCGATACACATGGTGTAACCGTACGGTTAAAATCCAACATAAACATACCCAATGAATTGGAGGGAGATATAGGTCCCTCCCTTAATCATAAAAAATGACTAGGAACCATGACATAATCATAACAAAGGAATAATAACATAATATAAATCATTCTATTTAAAGAAATAGAATAAATTAAAAAGGGATTTTTAATGAAAGGTCCCTTACAATTGTATTATATTTGATTTGAGAAATGATAAAAATTAATGGTATATGTGTATAAAATATAAAAAAACGTAATAAAACATGATATAATAAATATTAATTTCTCAAATAATCATAGCTCCACATAATTAATGATTTTGAAGGCAGACCCAACGGATAGAAATTGGGTTAAGCATTCCCTTACCTCAGGTTTGTCTTACTTCAAATGTGATCAAACATTCTATATAATGAAAGAAGAGTGTTATGAATATAATACGAAACCATACTGATAGTTTTAATTACTGATATGATTTTCTCAAAAAATATTTACAACCATGTATCATTAATATTCAGTTATATTTATTGTTTTGAGTGTATTTCATTCACGGATTACATGGTAGAATTGTTAAATAGTTTCTTGTCAAAAGAGATTAAATAACTAGAATGTAAGTTAAACATTAGTAACAAAAATTAGGAATATAAAATATTATTATATATCATTTTGGTTATATGGAATGAGGATGAATCATTAGATAAAATAGTAGTGTTGTACGTTTGTTTATTTTGGTGAATTTTGATCACTACAAACCAATTTGGTTTTATTAATTAATATTATGTATAATCACTAGTTCCATAACATAATATAAAATATAACAAATATAATAAAATATTATTTAAGAATATTAATAGTTTTTAACACAAATTCTAGTTGTAATGTAAATTAAAAACAAATCACCCACAATATTGGTAAATCACCACATCACATATGAAATTTTTATTTTTTGAATAAAATGGAGAGGATATGAAGTAAGAGGATGATTTTTTCAATTAACATGATAAATTATCACTATATGTATGATACTGTATTTTCATTCATCTTGTATATGGGAAGGTGAAAATATTATAAGCATAAAAAATAATTGATAGGAGTACAAAAGAAAATGAAAGCGGATTTTTACCTATTGAATTTTGTTCCATGAGAACATCCTAAAGGCCCTTAGTTTTGGAATATTGGTGGGAACAATATGTATTGGATGTAATGAAAAGGATTAATAAAGTATTTCTGTAGAAATTAAGTAAGCTATAAGGCTTTCCGATATAATCGGAATATAGGGCGATGTGAGGTATTTATACTGGATGAGAGGGGTGTTTTCTCATTATTATATTCATTAGTTTATTATTCATGAATAAGAATATAAATATTTTGAGATTTATCATTAAATATATTTAAATGATTAAGTATTTGTGGATATTTTGGGCTTACATAAACCTTACATCATATATTACTCAATAAATCATGTACTTATCTTATACTGTGGATTATTGTATTTCTCTATTTACAAAAAATTTATCTATTTCATAAAAAACCCATAAATACACAAAAATCATTTTCTGATGTGTAGAATTCAAAAATGATCCCCAATTTTTGAAAATATCTTTCTAAATGTGATAAATTTAATTATTATTCAAAATAATATTTATTAAAAAATAAAAGTTTTAAAATTAGAAGAAATTTTTTAACACAATGATAAAATTAATTAATGTCTCATAATATTATCTTATAATCATAATAGAAGAAAAATAATAATTTATGAATATATTTTATGAGAATATATATTTTTTGAATTGTTATGTTAATTATAAAATTTAATTAAATATTTATGACTTACAAACATACCAATATTTGAATTATCATTTTAAAAACATTTATTTTAATATTCCATGACATATATATATAATGATTAAACTTATAAGATACATAAATTATATATATATTCTTATTGGAGAGGTCACTATTCTATTGTCTACATTCCTATTCCTAATAGCCATGTTACTATTTCTAAGGGAATGTTACTATTCCATCATTATAAATTCTATATTTCGTATAAAAACAAAATATATCATTATAAATTTATTAATAATTTTATTATATAATTCCATAATGAAGTGAAATTATTTTATAAATAATAGAGTTTTTATATTCTCCACTCCATTGAATGTTGTCCCTACAATTTTGATTTACTTATTAAACAAGTGAGGGTACCTTTCCAACATAAAAGTTCCAGATTCCCATTTTTCTTCATCAACAAAGTGGTTTCTCCCAAAAATCATTACCTGGTGAATTACCATATTCCAAAATACTTCCTCTCTACAATCATAAATATGAATAGGTTACTCTTTATAAGAAAGGTTTTATTCCTTTGGTACTACTTTTTGGATCAGAAAACAAGATGCATCTTGCACATACTTTCTTTACATTGAAACAAGTCAAAAATGATGGAGTTTGAAACTACTTCCCATATAATGCCTCAATAGGATCCAAATTAATAATATAAGGATGAATATTATTATAATAAAACCAAAAAAAAAAGAAAATTGTTGATCCCAAAATACATGTAAATCCATTGATCAAGATCTAACCACTAACTCTATGTTCTGAATTTGTCATCAGGTCAATCCATTAGATTGGACATGAAAAACATCACTGATATTTATTTTTGTTCCCAAATACATCTAAAGTCCATTCAAAAAATTAGATGTTAATCTATGATCATAGTTAGATATAATGGAAAAAGGAACACCATGTAACCTGAATATATTTTTGAGGTACATTTGATAAAACTAATAAAAATAAATATATTCTCAAATAATAAGTAAATGTGATGATTTAGTCAGCCGATCATCAATAACATAAATCACATTATTATATTAAGAATACATTAGAGGTCCCACCACGATGTCCATGTATATATTTTCCAATTTCCACTGTAGAATGGGAAATGGCTGAAGCATCACCTCTGGTAGTCTTCTCTCTATATTAACTTGTTGACATGTAAAACATTTCATCATAATATCTATAATGTGTATTTTTAGGTTATCCCACCAATAATACTCTTGAAGGTCTCTATACATCTTTGTGGTACCTAGACAAACTAGAAGAAGAGAACTATGAGCTGCACTTAATAACCCTTTCAACAATTTTTAATCATAATGAACACATAATATCTTACCAAATATAAAAAACTATATTTGGAAATAATAAATTTAGGGAATATACCCCCTTTAACCAATTTAAAAATTTTATACAACTCATAGTATTCTTATTGCATTGGGTTAATTTAGTCTCAAAGAGATGATTTCATCAACACCTGAAAAAAATATATGAATTTCCTACACCAACATCTTCCAAGAAAAAATTCATCAAATCGTTAAGAATGGGTTCTCATTCCAAATGTATAATGGTTAATAATGCATGATGTTTTTAACTCGATTTCTACTTTGTTTGATTTTTAGAGGATGGTAACAGATTGTGAAATAAAAACCCTTCATATGTTTAGGAAATATTTTTTAATCATGTTTAATTGCTTCTGGGTGAATATATATATGAGGACACAGCCTTAAACCTTACTTAATCTTGAGTTATTACAAGATTACACATTGAGGATCTTTTCAGGTTTAGAGTTTTAGAGAATTAGATCATAAAACATTCATTACATTCCACATTTAAAAAAGTGGTTACATAAAATATAGTATTCATTTTTTTCCATCAACGGAAACATATTTAAAAATAAATGATGGATTGTCTATTGACACTTCCTTGACACTGTCATCATATCATGTACCTTTCCCTTGACCTGTGAAAAACATTTAAAAAAAACTTGGGATGTGCATAAAAAGCTCAGTAAGGGATATAAAAAAATATGGAAAGGAAACATGAATTCATATATACATAAGAATGAAATCACACATTACACATAAAACATAGGCACTTTAACATATCTCATCAAATCATGAATAAATCATAGGAATCATAAGGCATAAAAGGTAACTTGAGGAATTCATAACATTCTTACGTAGGGAGTAACCCTCTTGGTTACGTTTGGAATACCCACCATAGTATATTCCCTAAATCTCTTCGGAGAATCCATAATGTTTCACTCTTTTGTGTTACCCAATGCATTGGAGAGCTATATCGGGCTCACCCGCCCATAGTTTATCACGGAACCACCCGTCTTCCTAAAAATGCCCAAGAACCATAACATAATATTATCACATAAATTAAGAATAAATGAAATATAACATTCCCATATTGGAATAACAATATAACATTTTATGATATTGAAATAATAAATCCATTCTAAAAACCATTTTCGAAACCATTTAAAACATTTAATAAAGAGATCTTTGAATCAAAGTGTCCCATACCACTTTGAAGGTTTTAAAATTTTAAACCATTATTATCCATATAAGTAAATCCTTAAAACCATTTTGAAAACATGGATATTAATGAGAAATATTTATAAGAATAAATCATTAAAACATTTAAAACCATATTTTAGTTAAAGGGTTTTTAACAAAATGAGAGACACTTGAATATAATAATTGAGGAATAACATTTAATCAGAACATTATAATATCATGAGAATAATGGAATTCATGATATAATATTCCAAAGGACAGTATATACACCATATAAGAGTGAATTGGTGCATAACAACAATTAAGTCTCAATAGAAATATAAAATGGGATGAAATCCCCTATAAGGAAGGTATCCTTAAATTAAGGATAAATCAATCTCATAATTTTGTGTGACAAATATAAATACACCCAATATAAGTGGATATTAAGTGTAAAACAATCAAACATAATTCACACATATTCCAAGGATGACATATTCAAGGAGTACATGTTTATCCCAAAGAATCAGAATTGGGTTAAGAAGTTCCCTTGCAAAAATTCGACAGCCTAACGACGTCACTTCAAAATTCAGAAAAATAGTTGATGAGAGATAAAAAAGGGTATCTCATCACATGGTCATAAAATTTACATCAATAAGGATATATAAGAACATATCCCAACATAATATTATGTGAATTAAAAGACATAACAAAATAAGTCTTTTAAAAATAGGGGGGTGAAAGGTTCCCTTACCGACTTGGGTAACTTTCGAAACATACACCCTGTGAAAGAAGGACAATACAACATTGATGTAAATACTAATAAATGAAAGTATATTACAAAATGAGTAAAATAATGGTTAGTAAATACACCACTCAAAGGAAATTGTGCCAAATGTAGCATAAATCACACGGGAATAAAAGTGAGATGAAAAATATCTTACGAAAACTCGGCAGCCTAATGGCGCCACTTAAAACATCCAAAATGGATTGATGAGAGGAAATAGGATCTATCATCATATCAACATAATCTTTAAGAAAATAGGAATATAAAATAACATCCCCCAACATAACAAAGAGGATCTTAAAAGAAGTGACATAAAGGAGAGTACTTAAAAGGAAAGAGAGAGGCTGGATCTCTTACGAAAATTCGGCAGCCTAACGACACCACTCAAAACATCCAAAATGGATTGATGAGAGAGAATAGGGTATCTCATCATGTGAACATAAAAATTACTGTAAGAGTAATATAAACGAATACCCCAATAACAAGAAAGATGATCTTTAAAAGGAATGACATAAAAGACTGTACTTTAAAAGAAAGAGAGGAGTCAGATCCCTTATCTCAGGTCCGACTTGACTCGATCGTTATTTAATTTCCTGAATAATAAAATTGAGTTAATATATACTTTCTTAAGAACATTTTTCATGTTCATTATTCCTTTTATATCACTTATTTATATGTTATAAACATTATGTAATCATTTATGTCAATAATGTTTGTTTTGTCGATATTTGGTTCTTAAGTCGAAAGTGGACTTCTTACAATTACATGTTGTTCGTGTGGTAAAAGGTTCATTATATCCAGAATGATATTCATTATTTGGATATCATATATATCATATATATCCAGAATATACATGTATTTATAATATTACATAATCATTTAGAGGTAAGAAATGAAATGCACCGTTCATGGAGACGGTAATCCATACGTACGCATGAACGCTACTTTTATTTCTATGTCATATTAATGGAATTAAAACTAAATGATAGGTATGTATATTTTAATTCCAGAATTATATTCATCATTTATATGTAACATACATTATATATAATAACTTTAAATACATCCTTTATACATCCCACATATGGCATTAATGAATCAAATCACTTTGAGGGGGCGGTAGTCCGCACTTCCTAAAATGAAATTATCGTGTTTACCCACAATGGAAACCATAAAGTTATGCCACAAATGAAAAATAAAGAATCTTAAGTAAAACATAAACATATTATATATCATATATAAATATAGTGACATCTTAATGGCCACCATGAAAGGTGTTAACAGAAGATTGAACATTCATCGTTTTGTGAGGCAGTAATTCGCCATCCACAGAAACAGTATGTTCTTTATCCATTAGATGAAGGTGTCTATAAGTGTAGCTCGAATGAATCTTATAACAACATCCTAGTATATTTAAGATACTGGAGTTGTTACAAAAGAAATGAATAAAAAGATTTTAGGGGGTTGGAGAAGAAAAATAAAACAGAATAACACAAGTGAAGACATTACCTTAAAATCATGTAACTCCCTTTGGTTTGATCTAAAAGGCTTCCTTGGGAAGACTGTTTCCCAAAGTGAGGCTTCTATGAGTAATAGAAGGATGTGTAGAGGAAAGATGATCAGGGTTTGGCCAATCCAAAGGCTTTGGAAGTGTGGGTAAAGAGGTAGAGGTTGGGGCCTTTTATAAGAGAAGAGGAGGGTCACTCTTGGAAGGTAAAGAAATGATACTTTATTTGAAAAAGAGTTTCGGATTTAAACGGTCCCACATTGATATAATTCGAGTCTATGGTGATAAGGTTTCGAAATCCACCAATAAAATATGTTTTGGACATGTGTAGTTCGTAGATTTTACATTATCTTTCCATTTAATTTAAATCGTTAAATAATGAGGTAATCACTACATCATCATGATGTCATAAATAATTTAATTTATTTAATGTCTAAAAATTATTAAAAAATACTATGATGTAGGAAATCGTTTTATCATTCCATGGATTATTTATAGTCAAAAATATGACTTGTATAACGCCATGTAAAAATTGTTTTAGTAAAAAATCTCATGTTTGTGTCATTTTTTACTTTAACATTAAATAAATAGATATTTAGGTCATTTTCAAACCAATGTGGCTCCATGGGGTCCCCAAGTTGACCCATGGATTGTCTTGGTCATCCATGACACATCCAATGTGGGTAGGACATGTTTCTAGGTCATTTCATTTTATTAAAACCTTATTCTTACCTTAAACTACACTAATTAACTCTAATCGCGATTAAAAACTTAATAAATTACTATTCACCAAAAAATTATTCAAATCCCATTGAGCCACATTTTAATTATTAATGACAACCATGTATGTCGGATTTTTGAAATTCAAAACACAAAGATAGAAAAATTTCATTTAAACGGGAAAATCAGTTTTTATAATTACTACTTAGTGGTTTCACTATTCATCAAAAATAAAAGTTTTTCAGAAAATTACCAAAAATTCACCGTATGCAAAATTTAATATTCTGAATTCAAAAATGATGTCTATTTTACAAAATTCAAAACATATAAGTTGTATTAATTAATTTAATAATTAATTCCTGCTCTCAAAACAAATAGCGTATTTTTAAGAAACAATATCTATTAAAAGATTGACACTAGTTTAAGTCTAATTTCAAAGTGAAATTAATTTCAATGACCACTATTGGATTAAATGGTAAAAATATATTCTAATTTCACTTTAAAACCCATTCAAAAGATAGTCTAATCATATAAATAAATTATATTAAAAGAGGTTTTGAATTAAAATACAACATTTTTCACTATTCATTAAAAATTAAACTTTTTCGGAAAAATACCAAATATTTACACAAAGTAAATTTTGATGTCCCGATTCTAAAGAAGAATTATATTTTGTCAAATATAACACATAAAATTTTCAAAAAGTGTATTTAAAAGAGGTTCTCCATCAAAAGGCTGTTAATCGACCTTTTAAAGAATATTAGAATGTTTACGCTTAAAATTGGATTAATTTGCATTTTTAATACTCTAACATTTATTGTAAAAAGTAAAAATATTTGAAAAACATATATAATCATTTTTTAGTTTTTTCTATTCATTCCCGCCATTACAACAGCTAGGCATTAACTACTATTTAAAATAATATTATTTTATTATTAGAGTGCAACGTAAGATTCCCAAGAAACTCGTTGTTGCGTGTTGGGTACGCCATCGAGAATAGCATCCCCTTTAAAGTTATATTAATATTTTATTCACAAATATGGATAAATTTAAAAATTTCATATTCATTATTTACCTGGTGTGTTACATCCTTCCCCCCTTTTGGGAATGCGTCCTCGCAATTTTAAAATTGAACTTGGAAACATCCTTGAAAGTCCCACATCAGAACAAGAGTCGGTAAAATAATCACTTTAATATAAATAATGATAAGTACAGAGCTCACCCAAGATAACCCATACTAGGATTCCGTGTAGGAAATCATGGACATGGTATAAAAAAACAAAGGGTCATGTTCTGATGGAGAGTGATAGTAAACATTTCTAGGAGAAAGTTTACCATAAGAAAATCACAAACTTCTGATGGGTTAAACGGTATTCGATTCCCCAGTAGGAAAATTTAATAGACAACATTATTGTTTTAAGTTACTTTTCATTGAGGAATTTATTTTTGAGCTTAACTAAATCATAATGAAACATACTTACTTTTCATGTAGACTTTCAACTTTTACTAGATTCCTTAATTAAACTCATATTTTCTCCAAAAGATGAGTATTTAGGAAGACTTGTTCGCATTAAGAGTACTATAATAAATTTATAGAGAATAAACTAATCCAAAAAAAAGAACTATATACTTCCCATGTCTTTAGACTCTAACCAAAACCAAAACCAAAACGGTTAGTACAAGATCAGGTTATCCAGAAAAGGATAACCCTTTATAAAAAGAAAATCTATTCTTAATCTCCAAAATTTGTCAAACAAAACCCAAAGTTTAAAGAGGACCATTCGATAAACAATTTTTCCATAAAATTCTTCAATGTAAACCAAACTAAGATTGATACCCAAATATTTGAAGGATTTAGACACATAGTCTTCCGAGTTAAATCGTAACATTTATCTCCAAACACATCAGTTTCTCTTAATGTCTCATATTGAAAAGTAATTAACCTAATCACATATCCTCCATGATAGGTTAATAAATTTACATAAATAACCCAAAATCAAGTTACTCTTAATTCATAAAATCATCTAACTAAAAGAATCAGTCAAACTAACTAGGGACTTCACGTAGTCCAGTGGTAGGCGATAAATACGAGTTGCACTTTGGTTGTGGGTTTGATTCCGGCAGATTTGTTCGACGCGACGAGTTGGCACACGGTCTGCGTGTTTTCCTTTTTTCAAAACTATATAATTCTAAAATAATTCCCAAAAAGAGATAAAATCATCAAAAATAACCATAACATAATTTAACCTCAATTTAATCTCCTGCCTTTCACTTACACTATAACATATAGTAACCCATAATTACCTCAAAAGTAAGGATCGTATAAACCCAAATGGTTCTTTATAACTATGTCCACAAAAGAACAGATAACTATTCCTTGAATAAAATTTTCATATATTAAACATCAGGGTTACACATACTATAAAAAGTATTCTAATGTAACCCCATCATCAAAAGAGACTTAATACTCTTAGGAATTTCACCATAACTATTGAAGCCCTTATTTGTTGACTTCTTACTCACTCAATATTCTTCATGATACATTAACCATTCCTTTCTAACTTATTCTGAAATACTTCATTCCTACAAAGAAAATCATGAATCATATCATAAGATTCCAAAATAGGAAAACAAAAGTTTGAAATAATCCATACCTTTGATTGGTCATTGTTAGTTTCTTCATCCTCAATTGGAATGGCATTAGGTATAGGTAAACGAATATTTCTACGATCTTGGTGATCCCATTCACGAAACTTCTTCATAGGAATTGTGTTTGAATAATGACCATGCACACCACATTTAAAACATTCAATTGATCCCTCAGAAAGAACTTCTTTCCCTTTCCTCGAGTCAATTGGATGCTTCCTTTTTCCATGGAAGGTTCTTGCTTTATGAACTTCATTTCCACATCTATAACATAATTCTATCCCTTTAAAACATTTTCCTAGGTGTTTCTTTCCACATCTTTGACACATAGGTTTTTTAACACACCTACCTTTATGATTATTATCTATAGTTCTGTAGTGATTTGTTTCACGCATATATGATTCCTTAGAGATATCACCAAGGTTTAGGTGGTCAATCATGACTCCAGATAGTTGGTTGAGGATAAACACAAGAGTTCTCATTGCAGCTCCCATATCATTTAGTTGCTTGCTCAAAAAACTGTCACAGTTTCCTTCACATCCACTGTTACTTTGGTTCCTGCTAGATCCAGCCATTTACTAAAACCAAAAAGGTCAATGTGAGTATATCAACAAAACCATCATGTACTAATTAGGAAGATAAACACTAAGATATACTTACTCATTCACTTTATCTAAAACTAGGACTCTTTCTGAATACCTAACCATTATGGTAATGTCACTTATGCTGAAAGAATACCCTAACATCTAAAGTTATCTAAACCGACCATTGATACCAACTATAAGGCCCCCGCCTTAAACCTTACTTAATCTTGAGTTATTACAAGATTACACATTGAGGATCTTTTCAGGTTTAGATTTTTAGTGAATTAGATCATAAAACTTTCATTACATTCCACATTTAAACAAATTGGTTACATAAAAGATAGTATTCATTTTTTCCATCTACGGAAACATATTTAAAAATAAATCATCGATTCTCTCTTGACACTTCCTTGACACTATCATCATGTCATATACCTTTCCCTTTACCAGTGAAAAACATTTTAAAAATACTTGGGATGAGCATAAAAAGCTCAGTAAGGGTTATAAAAAAATAAGGAATGGAAACATGAGTTCATATATACATAAGAATGAAATCATACTTTACCCATAAAACATAGGCACTTTAACACACCTCATCAAATCATGAATAAATCATAGGAATCATAATACATAAAAGGTAACTTGAGGAATTAATAATATTCTTACGTAGGGAGTAACCCTCTTGGTTACGTTTGGAATACCCACCATAGTATATTCCCTAAATCTCTTCAGAGAAACCATAACGTTTCACTCCTTCACGTTACCCAATGCATTGGAGAGCAATATTAGGATCAACCGCCCTTAGTTTATCACGGAACCACATGTCTTCATAACAATGCCCAAGAACCATAACATAATATTATATCATAACTTAAGCATAAAGGAAATATAACATTCCCATATTGAAATAACAATATAACATTTTAAGATATTGAAATAATAAATCCATTCTAAAAACCATTTTCGAAACCATTTAAAACATTTAATAAAGAGGACTTTGAATCAAAGAGTCCCATACCACTTTGAAGGTTTTAACATTTTAAACCATTAATATCGATATAATTAAATCCTTAAAACCATTTTGAAAATATGGATATTAAAGAGAAATATTTAGAAGAATAAATCATTAAAACATTTAAAACCATATTTTAGTTAAAGGGTTTTTAAAAAAATGAGAGACACTTGAATACAATAATTGAGGAATAAAAATTAATCATAAAATTATAATATAATGATAATAATGGATTTCATGATATAATATTCCAAAGGACAGTATATACACCATATAAGAGTGAATTGGTGCATAACAACAATGAAGTATCAATAGAAATGTAAAATGAGATGAAATCCCCTGTAAGGAAGGTATCCTTAAATTAAGGATAAATCAATCTCATAATTATGTGGGAAAAATATAAATACACCCAATATAAGAGGATATTAAGTGTAAAAAAATCAAATATCATTCAGACATATTCAAAGGATGACATATTCAAGGTGTACAAGTTTATCCCAAAGAATCAAAATTGGGTTAAGAAGTCCCCTTACAAAAATTCGACAGTCTAACGGCATCACTTCAAAATTCAGAAAAAGAGTTGATGAGAGATAAAAAGGGTATCTCATCCCTTTTTCATAAAATTTACATCAATAAAGATATATAAGAACATATCCAAACATAATAGTATTTGAATTAAAAGACATAACAAAATAAGTCTTTAAGAAATAGGGGGTGAAAGGTTCCCTTACCGACTTGGGTAACTTTCGAAAAATACACCCCGTGAAAGAAGGACAATACAACATTGATGTAAATACTCATAAATTAATGTATATTACACAATGAGTAAAATAATGGGTAGTAAATACACCACTAAAAGTAAATTGTGGAAAATGTAGCATAAATCTCACGGGAATAAAAGTGAGATGAAAAATATCTTACAAAAACCCGGCAGCCTAACGACGCCACTTAAAACTTCCAAAATGGATTGATGAGACGAAATAGGGTCTCTCATCATATAAACATAAAGTTAATAGAAAGAGGAATATAAAATAACATCCCCCAACATAACAAAGAGGAGCTTAAAATAAGTGACATAAAGGAGAGTACTTAAAAAGAAAGAGAGAGGTTGGATCTCTTACGAAAATTCGATAGCCTAACGGCGCCACTCAAAACTTCAAAAATGGATATATGAGAGAGAATAGGGTCTCTCATAATATGAACATAAAAATTACAGTAAGAGTAATATAAAAGAATATCCCAATAACAAGAAAGATAATATTTAAAAGGAATGACATAAAATAGTGTACTTTAAAAGAAAGAGAGGAGTCGGATCCCTTACCTCAGGTCCGGCTTGACTCGATCATTCTTTAATCTCCTGAATAATAAACTTGAGTTAATTTATACTTTCTTAAGAACATTTTTCAAGTTCATTATTAATTTTTTATCACTTATTTCCATGTTATAAACATTATGTAATCATTTATGTTAATACTGTTTTTTTGTCGATATTTGGTTCTTAAGTCAAAAGTGGACTTCTTACAATTACATGTTGTTCGTGTGGTCAAAGGTTCATTATATCCCGACTGATATTAATGATTTTGATATCATATAAATCATATATATCCATAATATACAAGTATTTATAATATTACTTAATCATTTAGAGGTACGAAATGAAATGCACCGTTCATGGAGACGGTAAGCCGTACGTACGCATGAACACTACTTTCATTTCTATGTCATATTAATGGAATTAAAAATAAATTATAGGTATGTATATTTTAATTACAGAATTATATTCTTCATTTATATGTAACATACATCATATATAATAACTTTAAATACATCCTTTATACATCCCACATATGGCATTAACGAATCAAATCACTTTGAGAGGGCGGTAGTCCGCACTTCCTAAAATGAAATTATCGTGTTTACCCACAATGAAAACCATAAAGGTATGCCACAAAAGAAAAATAAATAATATTATTTAAAACATAAACATATTATATATCACATATAAATATAGTTACATCTTAATGGCCACCATGAAAGGTGTTAAGAGAAGATTGAACAATCATCGTTTCGTGAGGCAGTAATTCGCCATCCACAGAAACAGTATGTTCTTTAACCATTAGACGAAGGTGTGTGTAAGTTCAGCTCGAATGATTCTTATAAAAACATACTAGTATATTGAAGATACTGGATTTGTTACAAAAGAAATGAATAAAAAGAGTTTAGGGGGTTGGAGAAGCAAAATAAAACAAAAGAACACAACTGAAGACATTACCTTAAAATCGTGTAACTCCATTTGATTTGAGCTTAAAGGATTCTTTGGGAATAATTCAGCCCAAAGTGAGGCTTCTAGGAGTAATATAGGGATGTGGAGAGGCAACATTAGCAGGGTTTGGCCGAGACAAAGTCTTTGGAAGTGTGGGTAAGGAGGTAGAGGTGGGGGCCTTTTATAAGAGGAGAGGAGGGACACTCTTGGAAAGTAAATAAAGGTTACTTTATTTGAAAACGATTTTCGGATTTAAAAGGTCCCAAATTGATATAATTTAAGGATAAGGTGATAAGGTTTCTAAATCCACCAATCCAATAGGTTTTTTACATGTGTAGGTCATATATTTTTCATTATCTTTCCATTTTATTTAAATCGTTAAATAATGAGGTCATCGCTGCATCATCATGATGTCATAAATAATTTAATTTATTTAATGTCTAAAAATTATAAAACAAATACTATGATGTATTAAATCTTTTTAGATTTACATTGATTATTTATAGTCAAAAATTTGACTTTTATAACCCCATGTAAAAATTGTTTTAGTAAACAATTTCATGTTTGTGTCATTTTTACTTTAACATTAAGTAAAAAGATATTTATGTAATTTTCCAACCAAAGGGGTTCCATGGGGTCCCCAAGTTGAACCATGGATTGTCTTGGTCGGCCATGACACATCCAATGAGGTTAGGACTTGTTTCTTGTTCATTTAAGTTTATCAAAACATTATTCTTACCTTAAACTACACTAATTACCTATAATCGTGATTAAAAACTTAATATGTTACTATTCACCAAAAAAATTATTCTAATCCCATTGAACCACATTTTACTTCTTGATGACAACCATGAATGTCAGATTTTTGAAATTTGAAACACACAGATAGAAAAATTTCATTTAAACGGAAAAGTCAGTTTTTATAAGTACCACTTAGTGGTTTCACTATTCATCAAAAATTGAAGTTTTTAAGAAAATTACCAAAAATTCACCCTAAGCTATATATGATATTACGAATTCAAAAATGATGTCTATTTTACAAAATTTAAAACATATAAGTTTCATTAATTAATTTAATAATTAATTCCCGCTACCAAACAAATATAGTGTTTTTAAGAAACAATATCTATTAAAGATTGACATTAGTTTAAGTCCAATTTCAAAGTGAAATTAATTCCAATGACCACTATTGGATTAAATGGTAAAAATATATACTAATTTAACTTTAAAAACAATTCAAAAGATAATCTAATCATATAAATAAATTATATTAAAAGAGGTTTGGAATTAAAATACAACATTTTTCACTATTCATTAAAAATTGAACTTTTTCGGAAAAATAACAAAAATTTACACAAAGTAAATTTTGATGTTCCAATTCTAAGGAAGAATTTTAGTTTTTCAAATATAACACATAAAATTGTCAAAAAGTGGATTTAAAAGAGGTTTTCCATCAAAAGGCGGTTAATCGACCTTCTAAAGAATATTAGAATGTTTATGCTTAAAATTGGATTTATTTGCATTTTTAATCCTCTAACATTTATTGTAAAATGTAAAAATATTTGACAAACATTTATAATCATTTTGTAGTTAGTTCTGTTCATTCCCGCCATTACAATGGCTAGGTGTTAACTACTATTCAAAATAATATTATTTTATTATTAGAGTGCAACGTAAGATTCCCAAGAAACTCGTTGTTGCGTGTTGGGTACGCCATCGAGCATAGAGTCCCCTTTAAAGTTATATTACTATTTTATTCACAAATATGGATAAATATAAAAATTTCATATTCTTTATTTACCTGGGGTGTTACAATATAATTCATACTTTTAGGGATAGTATATATTAAAAAATGATACCTCTTATTTTTAAGAGGGAAAAGAACAACTGTTAATTCCCAACCATGGGTGGGTTAATTTAACTTAAGTGGACTATTTTTTCATTCATAACCAATTAAATGATCATTCTTCTTTAGAACACATCCAATTCCATAAATGAAGCATCACTATAGAAGAAAAATTCACCATTATTAGAAGGCATGTCCAAAATTGGATGTTTCACCAATATCAATTTTGTTCCTAACAAAACATCACATTAATCAATCCAAATAAATTTAACCTTTTTTCATGTTAACATAGATAGATAGATAGATAACCATGAAACATCATTTAAATAAATTGCTGATAATAACCTGATAATCCAACAAATATATGAATATCTATTACTTTTTTAGATCATAGAAATTCGTCAACAACTTTTTTTGTAGGATCAACTGTTATTCCATAGTTATTTATAATGTTTCTATGAAAAGAAATCTGTGTCAAAGGAAAATCACATTTTATAAATTTTATGTATTACATGTTTTCTTTGATAGTATGAATGAAAATCCTTAAATGTTTTTCACGATCCCCATAATTGTTTTGAAAAGACCAAAATATCATCAATAAAAAACAATAGACTTATCCAAATATTAATGGAATATTATATTTTCAATATCCAACAATACATTATGGTAAATATTCAGACCAATGGTCATAACAAATAAATCATAATTACCATATCTTGTTGGAATGGTTTTTTAGGGATTTTATCCTCATTAACCTTTAGGTGATGGAACCCAAATGACAATTTAATCTTTTAAAAATAGTCATCTCCTTGGAGATAATCAAACAAGTCATAAATATGAGGAAAATGATACTTATTCATAATAGAAATATTGTTAAAAGAACTATATTCAATGAATATTATCATGAAACCATTATTACATTTAAAGAAAAAAGTAGAATAACACTATAATGAAGTGAAATGATGAATGAAGCCCTTATATTTAAACTCCTACAACTGATTTTAAAATTAAAGATGTTATGCATTATACATTTGAAAAGGTGTTTTGAAATTTTCTTAACATCACAAACAATGTCAATAGTAATTTGAACTTCCCAATTAGGTACAACACATATAAAATAATCAAGGAAAACATCCAGGTATTTATTCACCACTAGAACTCAATAATTAGAATAGTTCCCTAAATGACATAAAATTAACATTTTTATATATTTTTTAAAAGGTCACCGTACAAAAAAACCTCATTTTTGTCTAATGTAATGTTAACCCAATGCATCATAGAAAACAAAATTCACCACCTCTATAGGAAAAGAACCCAATCAAAATTAATCAAGCACATAGTGATTTGATGATGCCATAGATGACAACATGTTTGCAACCATGTTCCCCTCCCTCCATGTATGAGAGACCTCTATGTGGTTACCCATGAGTGTATTAAATTTTCTTATAGTATATGCAATGTTCCAAGGGATACTGCATGTACCTATCACAGATTTACACAGAACCATGGAATCTGTCTCTTGTATCTTAAGAATAATCTCCCCTATTTGCATACCTCTATCCTAGTTTCTATGGCCATAGCATCCTCCTGCAGTACATCACCTGTTCCACAAGAGGCTACGAACATTGAAATACATGAACCCATATGATCTCTCAAGACCCCACCCCCACACATATCACCAATGAAAAGATAACCATTTTTATTGGGATTGAAACATTGACATGGCAGATGAAATCGACCCCACCATCCCTACAGATGAATATCAACCTGGTTTTCATTGGGGATATTCTGAACAGCTGATTTAATTGATGGTGTTGATTGGAAATCAGGGCACAGTCGAACCAAATCTAGAAGAATAGTTTTCATTAAAAGGATTCACTTACCTATGATCTCAAGCCTAGATTATGATGACCATGTTTTAGGCCTGCCAGATAGTCCATCAACCATCAACAAGAATGATGGTCCTGGCATTCTTCTCAGCCCCATGAGTATCTGTACCCCTAAACCACAATCTAATAAAATATTCATGCACCACTCCAGGCGCATCCCAGCAATATAATTCCCTGATGGTCTTCCAAATCCCTCTATCCCATTAACTATCATATAAATAATGACCCACTATTTCATGATAAGAGGACTTGCAACACCGTCACCTAGATGATATATTCACACCCATACATTTCAACTTTTAATTAGAAGGTAATGCATTATTCCTCACATGCCAGAATAGAAAATTAAATTTGCAGGGAATCTTCTTGAACTACAGAGTCACTCCCCATGGGTCTTCATTTGACATGTCCCTTGACATATTGACGAAATCATTAACCAAACAAATGCCGGACGTTGAAACTATGAATATGAGTTTATCATAATCATCACTGGAAATAATAATGATGAAAACAATGAGTATGTCCTCATCAAAAATGGCATTAAAGAATCAAGGATAACCACCATCCTCGCTAAAAGATATGTCTGGGGTGGGGTAGGCCAAGAAATACAGCCTACCCACCCCCCAATCTTGCTTCCAGAAAAAGATGTACCTTTTTCCCACTAACCACCGAGAGTGATGATGCAAAACCTCAATGAATAGATGAATCAGATTCCATATCCTAGAGGAACTCTGTCTATGATCTACCATATTATAACTATATATGTATTGAATTTACCTCCCCAAAAGGGACCAAAATTCCAAAACATCCCACACATGCATTGAATGAAGCCCCTATATGGTTGAAAAGACAATCCTTAGGTTGATACCCCCTTCGGAGAGAGTTCTAGAAAGATGTTTCCCCAAATCCCAAGGATGACTGCCATCTATCTTCCCATACCCTATAGAGGACACTATAATCTTGTCATGTTTGGAATTACACATTTTGGGAACCATTATGGTAAAGAGAATATGCATGGTAATGGAGACAAATACACTATTCATTAAAGATATATGACCTCTGATGGAAAGGAATATATTATTCCAGTTATAGATTTGCCGAGTGATTTTTATCATGAGTTTATGATAATAATGGACCCAATGAGAGGAAGGACTAACTGGAGCCCTGAGGTACTCCATGGTAATAAAGCCCCTTTCACTACTTATACTAGCACCACATCTCTCACTATCCTTTCAGAAAACATACTAGTTGTATAAAAATATATTTTATCATTGTTCACCTCTTTCCCACTCCACTTAAAATATTCCCCTAGAAGTCAATTCAACCCCTGCACAAATCGTCTACTACCATTGATAATGACGATTGCGCCATCTTCAAACATCAAGTGTGAGATACCTCGTGTATCATTCCTATTGTGGTATGTGATAACTTTACCCATGTAAAGGACATGATTAATAAATAATCTAAATGTATTTTGAGAGTGAATGAAAATAGTGGGGGACAAAGGGTCAACTTCATAGAGACCACAACAAGTCTCGAAAAACCCAAATTAGAAGCCCATAAAATAAGTTTAAATCCATGCCGAGCTGAGAGTGATCTGATAAAAACCGGACCAGATGAATAAATCTGGAGTCCTAGAACATTGAAATAGAAATATCATTCATCATGAATCGATCAAGATGATAATAGTTATTCCTCCCTCCATGTTGTTTAACGCACCAAGTGTAGCTGCTTCCCTCAAAGATGGCATATTGGATTCCATTCCTTACCATGAAGGAAATGAATGTTTCACTGGAATTCATATGAAAATTACAAAACTGTTTCGTATCCTCTAAAATAATGATAATTTTGAAGCCTCCCCCAAAAATAAAAGGAAAATCATCTAGGTTAACATCATCAATTTCATGCCACAAATATTTTCTGACCTCTATATCACAGTTGGCATAGATAAAGGAAAAAATAAACACATGATTACTGACTATAATTATGGTGGTCAGAGACTGATCTGATGCACTCAAATTTTCGTCAATAACATGATCCTTCCAAAATATCAAAATATGGGAGTTATAAGGGTCCCTGTGAAAAAAAACCTGTAACATTGAGAATCTGTGCAAAATAATTTATCTTTCTAGAAACCTGGGTTGGTTCCATGATTGCGACCATTAAAACCAGATTATTATTAATGTCATTGAAGACCATGTGAAACTGTACCCAAGCACCCAAACCATGGGAGTTCAAAATTAAAACATTACACATTGAGTCAAGAACATCTGGATTTGGCCCCCAGAATCTTGGACCTATGTAATATGAAGAGAGATTGAACATACCATCACACCCAATTTTTATTGAGATCTTATTGGAACACAAAAATGCACATGTGGTGGGATTTCCCATAAAAGGACCACTCCTCTGGAAGACTCCATTTTAGTAACATCTCGAGAAATTAAATACTGACCTTCCATCAAACTATTAACCAAAATCGAAGCCATTGATGGATAGTGAGGAGGGGAATGAGACAAAACTAGTGTTGGCGAAGACAGATGGGAGGACACCACTGGAGGAGAGACGAAGGCCATGAGAGGAATATTCCTCTTTAAAAATAGAGAGTATGCTTCTATATCACTCGAGTATGACTTCCACATGGTGATCTGTGATATACAAATGTGGGATGGGACCTAATACCAAATAGATATTGATCATAGAAAAGAAGAATATATAAGATTCATCCCCATAGGATAGGGACAATTCACTAGAAACTGATCCCAATAGCCCTCACCCCTTCCACCAAAGATAGGAATTAGATCGTGATAAGGGGAAGCCCAACCATCACTAAAGTCAAATTTCCTAGAAGCGGAGGCCTTCGATGACTGAACAGAGGTAACTGAAGAAATTCATTTTCCCTGATCGCATCCCTTTGGCCCTAAAGGAACCCACATGATAGAATACTGACGAAGGTGCCTCGGTTATCCCCCTAGAATTGAAATTATTCCCAGCGATCATTGTGGGAAACCTATATGGTATAACCCCAGATATGGAAAAGAGAGAAAAACCTGAGAATGGTTTGATAGAACAGAGGCTGATGACGATCATTCAATCCTTCAACCCTGATCACGAGATGATCCTAGAGTGATAGAGAAATATTCATCACAACACACATTCATGAAATTAATGCCTCCTCCATGGACGATGTCTGCTCATCATCAGACTAGAAACATCCCAGAGAATCACCAATTTAATTAATGAAATACATGTTTATGAGGTTAAAATGTAACCATGGATGTGTGATCTAGACCCCCACCATGGAGTATTCATGGCCGAAATGAGCGTCCATCGACCAAAGAGAGTGGGAGAACCTCCAGAACCCCATGGAGCGCACGCTCCTGCACCAAGCCTTCACGAAATATGCCCTAGAATCCAAGATGATGAAAAAAACATTTCAATCCAGAATAGACTCTTTCACCAGAAGATATATACCCTAGATCCAAAAGAAATATTCAAAACCCACAAGAGGAAGATTATTGGCCCTAAATAGCAATAACAAGGTCCATTGATGATCTAAGGACTCTGCTGCGAAAGATTCCACAAAAATCTCCAGCACAGTAGAAGAGCCTCCTTAAAAGAAGGATAAGAGGGATGAGCCGATCCACCACCGATCGCCGATGATCCAATCATAGAGGAGGGAAAAACCACATGAGACACTGGATCAATGGGCTAGAGTAGTTGCAATGAAACTTACTAAACATTTATTCTTATAATATATCTTTCTTTCCATCATTCAGATCATTCATTAGTAAGGTTTTAGCATAATAATCAATATCAATACATTTAAATCACATTGCAATTTTCTTATCAAAATTAATATTAATATAATTTTCATTACAATGTTTGGAAGAAGGTCCAAACATACAACATCAAAAAAGTCCCAGTTCTATAAATGCATTCCACATGGTTCTATTTACCACACATTTCATAAATTGGAAACCCGACATTATTACTATTAAATTTATTTGATTGATTCTTTCTAATATCATTTCATCTGGACCTCTTCATCTTTATGTTGTAAAAGTACATAAGAAAATAAGAAAAATCTATTTCTACACTCTCAGTATGATAGAAACGTTTTCATTACTTTTTAAGTCACAGGAATCCATATCTATTTGAAATCTTTACTTCAATCCTAAGTGAAAAGGATATATTTTTCTATTAGGATCCCAGAATATGATTTAGAGAGTACCTTTCCACTTGGGTGTGGTTTTCTTCAAACAAGACCACATAATCCTCTTATTTTTTTAAATTCAAACAAATTTTTTCCTTCCTCAGTCGAAAAATAGTAGTAAAATATTTGTCCAGGAATAGATTCTTAAAATCAACCCATTCCAATGTAGTAATATCCTCGCTATCCGTTTTATTATTTACCATTTACCACAACTGGTAAGCTTCACCTTCCAAATAATAAATTGAAAAACTAACCATATGATTATCTGAACATCCCAATACATCAAATACCATTTCAAGGGCCATAATCTACCTTTTAACTGGAATTGTTTCCGAACATCACTAAACATAGGACGGTGTTTCCTAAAAAAATGTTACAATATCATCATGTTACATTGTGGTAGCTCTAGTTTTTCTCTTCCATGGATTACACCAAAAATTATATCATTTATCACCTAATCTATTACGATCTCATACTATTTGATTCCAATTTCTACCATTCCAAGTTTCAAGTTTAGAATGATATCATCCTCTTAGTGGAATTATACTTCTTCTTCTGTGGAAAACCATTCTGAATGGTCATATCATAGATGAAGAAACACAATAATCATTAAATTATATATATTTTAAACAACAACATAAGGTAAAATTAATTTATGGAATTATATTAACATAATCATAACCCATATTGTTGACTAAAATATGCTCTATTACCAACTATAAGGAACCATCCATAAACATTTTATAGTATTTTAAATTCCATTAGAATCTACTTCTTTACATTCTCATATATCATTTAAATTTATAGTTTTGGAATTATAAGAAATAATTAATATATATAAACCCATATTAATATAATGTGTATATTACTAAAAAATATAAATTCTTGTCATAATACATAATTTTTAATAAAAAGAATGAAATCTATTCATGAAAAGTATTCACAAAATTCATATTGGTATCTATGTTTCTCTCACCCATACCTAACCATGTGAAATTTTTTTAAAAATTAGTTTGAGAGAAAAATTCATAGTAAAAGATATAAATGGAAGGAGATAAATCATTAGTGCATGAATTATTATAAACATATGAAAACACATTCACAAATACATATTTTATCACCTAATAAGTATTCTGATGTTACTTGTTGAAAACATGATATTTATATAAAAAATAAAAAACATAAATAATATCATAAAATAACATGGGTAATCTATCACATAATATTATAACCATCGTGACAACCATATGATTTATATCCCTAATGTATACCTTAAAATGTAACCCTAATGGATACCTTATGGTGTAACCATCACAGTTACACTTGGAGAAATAATATGGTCGACCTCCAACATAAATATACCCAATCAATTAGAAAGGGAAATATTTCCCAAAAAATATTTTAATCAATAAAAAATAATAAGATCATAATCATAAAACTATAATACTTACATCAAATAAAACATTCCATATTCAAAATAGAAATTAAAAGCAGATTTTTAATGAAAAGTCCAATACATATATTATATATTAGAATAGAGAAATGATAAAAATAATGGAAAATGTGTATAAACTATAAATCAAAATAATAAAAAATAATATAATAAATATTTATTACACAAATAATCATAGTAGGATATAATTATTGATGTTTAAGGTTATCCAAATGAATGGAAATTTGGTTGGGGATTCCCTTACCTTGAGTTATTCTTTCTTAAAATGTGTTCAAACATACTGTATAGTGGTTAAAATAATGTAATTAATATATAAAAAGAGTATATTTATATTTATAATTACTTATATCATATTCTAATAAAATCACTCCACCCATATATTAATATTATTTTGTTATTTTCATTTTTTATGTGCATTTAATTCAAGGTTTCCATTCTTGGTTTATTATGGTTTGTCATTTCGAAAGGGAGAAAAAATACAAGCATGAAATAACATGTTATTAATGATAATTAATAGTATTAAATGGTCCTATATATCATTTTTTATGTGGAATAAAGATGTATAATTATATATAACATTACTGATGAATGATAGTTTATTTTGGTGAATTTTTTTTCATTACAATAAACTTTTGTTTTATTAATTAATATTATGTATAATCATTGGTTACATATCATAATAATACATAAAACGTGTATAAAAATTTATTTAACCATATTAATGGTTTTATGACCATATACGAACAAGGTAATGGAAATTCCAAACACATCATCCATTATGTCGGTAGATCGACACATCACAGATGATGATTTTATTTTTAGAATAAAAGGTGGAGAAGAATAAGTGTGATGATGAATTTTTCAATAAAGATCAAAAAATTAAATAATATATAATATATTTGAGTTATATGATCTATTTAATATGAGGAGGTGAAGAGAGTATAATAAAATAAAATTATTCTAAATTAAAATAAAATAAAATGAAAGAGGATTTTTATCACTTGAACTCTCTTCGTTGAGAACCTCCTAAAAGCACTTGGTTTGGGTCATTCGGTGAGATCAGAATGTCTTGGATGTAGGGAATAAGTTTTTTAAGGGATTTGGGAAAAATTTGAGTAAGCTGCATGGTATTGAGTTGTGAGGGGAAGACGTGGTGAGGGGAGGTATATGTAATGGAGGAGAGGAGTGTTTTTCATCATTATATTCATTAGATAATTAATATTGCTGAAGATTATGAATAGTTTTCGAAATATCATAAAATATTTTAAAATATAGAATTAGAGATTGAAATTTCGGGAATAAATCATCTTTACATAAAATACAACTTAATAAATCATGTATTTAGTATATATCGTAAATAACCATATTTCACTATTCACATAACATTCAATTATTTTTTGAAAAAACCCAAAATTCACCCCTACCGTTTTAAATATATACAACTAAAAATTGAATTCCATTTTTGGAAAATGATTTTCTAAATATTAGATCATTAATATTTGATCAAAATTATAATTTATTTAAAAAATACATGTTTTAAAACAATAACTGAATTTATAACACATTGAAAAATCAATTAAGGTCTCTTAATATTATCTTATAATCATAAGACAAATAAAATAAAAATTAATTAGTCTATTTTTTGAAAATATAATTTCATTTAAATCATTATATTGATTATAAAATTTTAATTAAATTTTTATGAATAAAAAATACAAACTCTTAATTTAACATTTCGAAAACATTTCTTTACTTATTGCATTATATAAATATATCATGATTAAACTTAAATGATATATAAATTTTATATAAACTCTCATAGGTTATGTTACTATTCTATTGTTCATATTAATATTCTTAATAGTCAGGTTACTATTTCTATGGTCATGTAACTATTCAACAAGTATAAATTACATAATTTCTATAAATATAACTTTTTTCATTGTAAATTTATATATAATTTGACTATTAAATAAAATAATTAAAAAATATTATCTTATAAATAAATGGGATGTTATAGATTGATTAAAATAAAATATATTTATTAATTCCCTTTCTATATTATTTCATCTATGAGTTTATTTAAGAAATCAAAAGTATGATAAACCATGTATATAGGATGATGAAACACACATGTTACCTTATTGATGATATATTAGTAGACATGGAGATTATATTTTATATTAGAATACATAAAATCTTATTTATATAAAATGTATTTATTTTCGTTATGAGAGCATAAACATGTTGTTAGATGCTAATATAAAACATTGTGTTATTTCATTTATTTCCAAAGGGAAAATAAGGTCTAAAGGGTGACATATTAAGTATTTCTATAATATCAATAACATATATTAAATTAAATATTAAGAATAAATACTATTCTTAGATTATGGAATAATAAAAATTCTGGTAAAATTTATTACATAAATATTCCATCACCAAATATTTCAGTTTAGAATATGTGAATTGATTTTTATATATTGTCTATTTTTTCAAATCTTAATAATAAATATTTATAAATTTACCAAAATATTAAATGAATTAATAAATTTTTTTTGTTTTATAAATTTCAAAATAAATATGTATTCATTAGTTTAGTGAATATTATATTTATTTGAATAAGTATTTTACTATTCAACGATTGATATGTTTCACGGGATGATTAATGGATTGAGATAATGTATTAATAAAAATGATATTTTTTACAATATATCATAAAAAATAATAATTTAATTAATTGTGAATTGAAATTTAAATAAGAACATGTTTTATGATATAATAATAATATAATTATTTATTGACAAGTGGTATTAATTAGATTAAATATATTTCTCATGCCATGTGTGAAATTATAATTTCTATTATGAAAAATTATAAATCCTAATCATATAATTTTAGACAATAAGATATAATTATTATGTCTAATAGAAATCTGTCTAGATTTCTATCAATACCTAGAGAGAAAAATCTTTCTATCCTCCATCTCAAGAACAAAGAGAGACCAAGATGACACATTTTTTCATTCAATAAAAAATTATTTAAATAAATTATCTAAACAATGCTACCCCATAGAGATTAATGATCATAATTCTAATATTCTTAGAGAATTTTTGGATAGCCATATAGAATTCCCCAATTGTATTCCTCACAAAAATGATTACATGAAAATTGTGGAATTGAAAAATTATTGATAGAAATTATTGATTGGATGTAATTATTGTTTTAAATTAATTGTTAAATCCCACGTAAAGAATGAATATGACATTTTACTATTTATTAATATTTGTAAATTAATTATTATTTTGACTTTAATGGGGTTGTTATGTTTTATGGAATACCAGATACACATTAATGTGTTTCTTTTAAATCGTACGTTGTACACAATGGTGAGTAATACTAAAAAATAATATATTATTATTATTATTATTTTAAATGGAAGTTAACACCTTTCCAATTTATTGGCGTGAATGTACAGAACTAACTACAATATTAATATACATGTTTTTACGTTTACACAATAAAAGTTAGCGGCTTAAAATGTGAATGACTCTAATTTACATTAAAAGGTTGATTTATCGCCTTTTAATGGAGACCGCTATTTAAATGTAGTTTTTGTCACTTTTATATTTTCTTTTTGAAAAAATAAAATTTTTCATTAGAATCAGGGCATCAAATTTCCCTTTGGGTAAATGTTTGGTATTTTTCTGATAAAATTCATGTTCTGATGAATAGTAGAAAATACTGTATTTTATTTCAAAACCATATCTTAATTTAATTTATTTATATAGATATATTATAGTTATAATTGGTTTTAAAAAACAATTAGATTATATTTAAAACTTTTAATACAATTTTGGTCAATTTAATTAATTTCACTTTGAAATTTGGCAAAAACAAGTGTCAATATTTTGATAATTAATATTTCAAAAAAACACGCTTTTTATTTTGACATGGGCAATTAATTATAAATTAATTAAACCAACTTATATGTTTTGAATTTGGAAAAATATACAACATTTCTTAATTCATAATATAAAATATATCTTAGGATGAATTTTTTGTAGTTTTCTGAAAATCATTAATTTTAGATGATTAGTGATACCAATAAGTAATAGTGACAAACTAATTTTTTCATTTAAATGAAATTTTACCACTTCTGTGAATTTAATTTTGAAAATCCAACATACGTGGTTCTTATTATTAAGTAAAATTTGGTTCAATAAATGGAAAAAAAATTGGTGAAAAGTAACTATTATCTTTTATATATCACGGTTAAAGATAAATAGGGTAATTCAGTTAAAAACCATATCATAATAATACAAAAGAGCCTTAACACTTACACTAACCTTATTGTATGATTCATGGACTACCATTTGAATCATTTTTACTATTTTGAGACCCCATGGAGACACTTAAGAGTGATATTTACACTTTATTATAAATAACTTAAAGTAAAGAAAAAAATTACATTGACAAATATCTTTTTGTAAATTAATTTATATATAAAGTTATATAAGTTATCGTTTCAAATATAAATTTTCTATGGAAACCTAAAAATATTTCCTACATCATGTAAATTTTTTATATTTTTTAGAAATTAAATAAATTAAATTATTTATGACACTATAATGATGAAGTGTTTACCTCATTAATAAAAGATTTAAATAAATAAGATTACAAAGATTAATATAATATCCAAAACATGTCTAATTATTATTGGATGATTTTAATTCAAAAATGCGTAATAATATCTTCTACTTGAATATGTTTTGGCCCTTTATAAAAAGAAAAATACCCTATATAATAAAATAATAGTTTCACACCTTCCTAAAGAGCCCCTCCTCCACCTTATAAAAATAATTCTCTTTATCCGATTCCTCACACCTCTCAAGAATCTTGGATAGTCCAAACCCAGACCAAATAATCTCTCAAGATCCCTCTATTTCATTTTAAATCATTACCATAGGCATAAGGCACTTCATGTAATCCTTTTGGTTTAAACCAACGGGAGATACCCAATTTAAATGTAACATATTCTCTTCAGTCCTTTTTTTTATTTTACATCTCCAACCCCTAAACTCATTTATTCCGTTATTTTATAAATAAAATAGTATTATCAATATAATAGGTGTTTTTATCATTATTATTCAAACTAAAATTACTCACTCCTACATCAAATGGGTAAATAACATATTGTTTCTCTGGATAGAGAACTAACGCCTCACGAAACGTTGATTGTATAATTTTATCCTACCGCCTCTCATGGTAGCCATTATGATATAAATGTGTTGATATATGTTATAAATTATTTTTATGTTTTCTTTATTATTCTTTATTTTTCATTTATATCATACCTTTATGTTTTCCATTATGGGTAAACGTGATAATTTCATTTGAGGAAATGCGGACTACCGCCCCCTCAAAGTGACATGACTCGTTCATTCCATATGTGAGAGGAATAAATGATATACTTAATGAAATTATATATTATATTATAATTTAATTATTATATACCTATGTATCATTATGTTTTATTTCCACTAAATATGAAATATAAATGAATGTAGCATTCATGCATACGTATGGCTTACCATCTCCATGAATTGTGCATTTCATATCTTACCTCTAAATGTTATGTAATTTTAGAAAAACATATATATACCAGAAATATAAGATATATTTGAAATATAAATCATTAATATCATTCTTGGAGGTAATGGAATTCTGACCACATTAACAATTTGTTAATATAAGAAGTTCATTTTTGAATCAAGTTCCAAATATCGACAAAACGACCGTTATTAACTTAAATGATTAAATAATGTTTATAACAAGGTAATATGTGAAATAAAAGGAATAATAAACATTAAAAAGGTTTTTGAGAAAGTAGAAATTAACTTATGTTTATTATTATAGAATAACACATCACAAATGAGTCAAGTCGGAAATGAGGTACGTGATTTCTTATCCCACATTCAATTCGGTGAGATTTCCATTGTTTCCCACTTATTTATTACATGTGGTGTATTAGGTACTACCATTTTATTAATATTATGATTATTCACATTATATTCATGGTATTCTATGATTAATTTGGTGGTTATTAACTTTTGGTCATACAACTCGATTTATTACATTATGGTAAGGGGTTTTCATCTCCCTTTTTATTCCCATGAGATTTGTGCTATATTGTCACTATTTTCCTTTTGAGTGGTTTATGTATTGCCTAGGATTGTTTTCATTTTGTAATATACTTAAATTTATGGTTATTTACATATTCATTGTATGATCCGTCTTTCATGGGGTGTGTGTTTTGTGTGATACCAAATCGGTAAGGGAACCATTCACCCTCCTCTTTTTAAAAGACTTATTTTTTAATGTCTTTTAATTTTCAGCTACTTATTTTTGGATATTTTATTCTATATCCATATTGCTATAAATTTTATGTACATGTGATGAGATACCATTTTCTCTCACATTAATTTGTTTTACTATATTTAAATTGACTTTGTTTGTCTATCAAATTTTTATAAGGGATCTTCTCCACCCAATTTCAATTCTATATGTTAAACTTATACTTCTTGATTATGTCATGCTATGAATATGTGTGAATAAACAATGATTTTTTCACAAATAATATCGACTTAAATTGATTTTATTATTATTATTCACACATAATTATGTAATTTATTTACCCTTAATCTAAGGATATAGTATTTATAAGGGATTTCATCTCAATTTAAATTCCAATGAGACTTCATTTTTGTTATGCCCCAATTCACTCTATGTGGTTTATATAATGTACATTGGCATATTATATCATGAATCCCATTATTCTCATGATATTATAATGTTCTAATAAAATATTATTCCTTAATTTTTTGTATTCAAGCATCTCTCATTTTGTTAATAACTCTTATACTAAAATAACATTTTAAATGTTTTTATGATTTATATTATATATATTTATCATTAAAGTCCATGTAATAAAAATGGTTTTATGGATTTATTTATATGAACATTATTATTTTCAAATGGTAATTTATATAAAAGCTTAAAAGTGGTATGGGACACATTGATTCAAAAATCAATTTTTAAATGTTCTAAATAGTTTTGAAAATGGTTTGATAAAGCATTGATTATATCTATATCTTAAAATCATATGTTGTGACTGAAATGTGGAAATGTTATATTTCATTTTGGTTTGTTTTATGTGTAATGTATATGTTATGGTTCTTGGTCATTGTTTACGTATACAGGTGGTTTCATGATAAACCTAGGGTGGGTGAGACCGAGATAGTTCTCTAATGCATTGGGTAATGTGACAGAGGTAATCATTAATGTTTCTCATAAGATAATTAGAGAATATATTGTGATGGGTATTCCAAATGTGACTCCCAATGTAGCTTCGAATGCTAAAATGTTGGCATTTTATGTATTCCATAAGTTACCTGTATGATTTATGATTTCTTTGTGTTATTCTTAAATATTATGATTTCATAAGGTATGTTATGATTTAAATGTTTGGTGTCATTGTTTTGTATTTATTGATTGGATTAAACTTTCATTATTTATTTTATATCCATTACTATTATTTTTTATGTTCATCCCATGTTTTTGAAATGTTTTACACATGAATTAAAGATGAATAAGGGTCAAGGCTAAGATCACAGAAATGTTATGTAGTCTAAAACATGGAAGTAGACATGTTTGTTTTTATTTTATAAAAAAGGATACTCATTATTACTGTTTATTTGTAATTTTCAAGTTGATATGAAATATTTATGGCCAAATTCTCTAAAACTCGAAACCTAAAAAGATCCTCAATGTAACTTATTCATTTAATTCATGATTACTTAATGTTTAAGGACAAGTCCTTATAGTTGGTATCAGAGGTCAGTTTAGATAACATGAGATGTTACCATGTTATTTTAGAATAAGTGACATAACCATAATTATTAGTATTTTAGAAAGTTTCATAGTAATTTAAGATAAAATGAATGAGTTTTAGATAACATGAATATGTATATCTTAGTATTTACCCTCCTCAATAGATTTTATATGATGATTTTACTGATATAGTCACATTTACATTTTTGGTTGTAGTAAATGGATGGATATAGTAGGAACCAAAGTAAAAATGGATGTGAAGAAAACTGTGATGGTTTTGTGATCCTGAAATTGAATGAAATGGGAGCTGCAATGAGAAGTCATGTGGTTATTTTCACACAACTATCTGGAGTCATGATTGACCACATAAACCTTAATGATTTTTATAAGGCATTGTATATGTGAGAAACAAATCCACAAGGTTGTTCAGGTAATAATAATAATGATATGTATATTAAAAAACCTATGTGTCAAAGATGTGGAAAGAAACACATAGAAAAATGTTTCAAAGGGATGGGAAGATGGTATAGATGTGGAAGTGAAGGTCATAAATCAAGAACATGCCATGGAAATTGGAAGCATGCAGTTGACTCTAGTAAAGGGAAAGAAGTTATTTATGAGGGATTAACTGAATGTTTTAAAAGTGGTGGCCATGGTCATTATACAAATTGATGTCCTATGAAGAAGGCTCAAAAATGGGTTCAACAGGATCATAAAAATATATGATTACCAATACCTAATGCCACTCTAATTGAAGATAAGGAAACTGACAATGACCAATGAATGTTATGAATTATTTTTTAACTAATGTTTAGACATCCTTGAATATTAGTATATGACTCATGATTGTGTGTGTAGGAAAGAATAATTTTCGAATAAGTTGGAATGTAATTGTTAATGGATCAGTATGAACGTTGAATGTGTAAGAAGTCAACATATAAAGTATTCAAGTGTTATTGTAGATTTTAGGACAGTGAAATGCTTGAAATATTAATGATAATTTGATTATGGGATTACATTAAAAGAGATTTTATAGTATGTGTAACCATGATGTTTCATATATGAAAATTTAATTCATGGAATAATTATCTTTTCTTTTGTAGATATAGTTATAAATAACCATTTATGTTTATATGATCCTTGAATTTGAGGAAATTATAGGTTAATACATTTTAGGATATAAAATGAAAGTTATCAAAAAACCTTTTTTGTTAAAATATGTTTTGTTTATTTTGATGATTTTTCTGGTAATGTTATAAAATTATATATTTTTTTAAAAAGGACAACATGCAGGCCATGTGACAACCTGTCGCGTCAGACAAAGCTATGGGAATCAAACCCACAACTAAAGTGCAACAGGGATTTATCGACATCCACTGGACTACGTGAAGTCCCTGGTTAGTATGACTAATTATTTTTGGATAAATGATATTATGATTCAAGAATATGATGATTTTGGGTTATCTATGGAAATAATTAACCTATCTTGGAGAATATGTGATTTGGTTATTTGATTTTCAATATGAGACTTTTAGAGTAACTGATGTTATTTGGAGATAAATGTTAAGATTTATCTGGGATGTCTATGTGATTAAATCCTTCATTGTTTTGGGTTTTGAATATTATTTTTGATTAATTGGAATAATTTTATGAACATTTGTTTATTTAATTGCCTTTATTAATCTTTGGGTATTGTTTGATAAATTTTGGAGATTTATAGTAGTTTTTTTTGTAAAATATTATCCTTTTTGGGGATGATTTGATCTTTCGAAAACCATTTTGGTTTTGGTTAATGTATAATGACATGAGAAAATATAGTTCATCTTTTATGGATTATGTGTATCTTTAAAAGTTGATTATATCACTTTCAATGTGTACATGTCATCTTTAATACACATCATTTGAAGAAAAAATGAGTTTGTGGTAACAATTTAGTAAAGGATGAATGTCTACATGAAAAGTAAGTATGTTTCCTTATGTTTTTAGTTATTCTCATAAATAAATTTTCAAATTTATGAAGTGTAACTCAAAACAAAAATGTTGTCTGTTAACTTTTCCTGCTTGGGTATCAAAGAATGTTTAACAGATCACATGTTCGTGATTTTCTTGTGGTTAACATTCTCCTAATCATATTTTCTATAAGACTCTATGAAAACATGATGGTTTATTTTTTCCTACATATACATGTTTTCATAGAATATAAAAATCTTTTGTCTTGGGTTAAATATTTACCTTTTATCCTTTGTTTTAATGTGATATATTTATTTACTCTTTTTCTGTTGTGGAAATTTCAAGGAAGATTCCAAGCCAAATTTTAAAATTTGAAGGAAACAATTCCAAAAACCAGGGAAGGATGTAAAATCCAAAGTAAATAAAGAATATGAAATTTTCATATTTATAAATATTTTTATATTAATTATATATTTTACTTTAATGTGGATGCTATGTTTGATGACGTACACGACACACAACTACGTGTTTCGTTAAAATCATACATTGCACATAATGTTGAGTTGTACTAAAAAATAATATAATAATAATATTATATTAAATGGTTGATATGAAATATCCATTTAATTGGTGGTAATGTAAAATACTGTCTATAATATGAATATAAATTTTTTTTCATTTCCCCAATAAAAGTTAGAGGATTAAAATGTGAATGAATCTAATTTACTTTAAAAGGTTGATTTACCGCCTATTAAAGGAGACCACTATTTAAATCTAGTATTGGTCACTTTTATATTTTCTTTTTGAGAAAATAATATTCTTCTTTCTAATAGTGACATAAAAATTATCTTTGGGAAAAATATTTGTATTTTTCGGATAAAATTAAAATTTTGATGAATAGTGGAAAATACTAGATTTTAATTCAGAACTGCCATTAAATATAATTTATATATATTGTTAGATTATATTATTAATTGGGTACAAATTTTAATTAGATTATATTATTAACTTTTAAAACAATTTTCGTCATTGAAATTAATTTTATTTTGAAATTGGGCATAAACAAGTGTCAATCTTTTGATAGTTAATATTTCATAAAAAACACGCTTTTTGTTTTGACAATGAGAATTAATATTAAATTAATAAATCCATCTTCTATGTTTTAAATTTGGAAAATTGGAAATCATTTTCGAATATGGAATATCAAATATATCATAGGGTGAAATTTTGTTAGTTTTATGAAAAACATCAATTTTTGAGGAATAGTGAAACGACTAAGTAGTAGTTAAAAACTGACTTTTTCATTTAAATAAAATTTTACCTCTTCAGTAAATTTAATTTAGAAAATCTATAATACATGGTTGTTGTTAATAAGTAAAAGAGGAAAATAATTTATTGTGAATAGTATCTTTTTCTTTTATTTAACGTGTTTAATGGAAATAGGGAAATTCAAGGTAAAAACAATATCATAATAATACCAAATTACGATAACACTTGTCCAAAACATATTTGATGAGTCATGTCCGACCATGGGAATCTTTGGGACGTTTTTGGGACCCCATGGAGACACTTAAGAGTGATAATGACACTTTATTTTAATTAACATAATGTACAGAAAAAATGACAAAAACAAATATCTTTTTGGTAAATTAATTTTTATATAATGTTATATAAGTTATATTTTCTAATAAAAATATTATTTTTAAATATAAAATGATTTAATAAATCATGTAATTTTTTAATAATTTTTAGACATCAAATATATTAAATTATTAATGACACAATAATGATGTAGTGTTTACCTCACTAATAAAATATTTAAATAAATATGCTTATAAAGATTATAATAATGTCCAAAACCAATATAATTCTTATTAGATGATTATATTTCTACCATGAGTCATCTTATCTTTTACTTTAATATGTTTTGGAACTTTTTTAAACCAAAAATAATTATATAATAAAATAATAGTTTCACACACTCCTAAAGAGCCCCTCCTCCCCCTTATAAAGAGCCCTCACTTATATCCCATTCTTCATAGATCTCTAGCCCCTTGTCTCGTCCAAAACCTTCCCAAATAAGCTCTCAAAATCCCTATCTTCCTCTTTGAATCCTTACCCTAGGAAGAAGTCACTTCATGTAATCCTTTTGGTTTAAACCAAATGGAGATACCTAATTTAAAGGAAACGTCTTCTCTTAAGTCTTTTTATTTTACATATCTAACCCCCTTATATATTTTTATTCCTTTATTTATAACCAAAAATGTATCCTAAATATACCAGGTTGTTGTTTTTAGAGTATTCTAAATACACTTACACACACCTCCATCTAATGGGTAATGAACACACTGTTTCTGTGGATGGAAAATAACGCCTCACAAAACGATGATTGTTCAATTATCTCCTACCACCTCTCAGGGTGAAAATTATGATGGAAATGTATTTATATATTATATATATTATTTTTATGTTTTTTATGCTTCTATATTGTTCATTCATATCATACATTTATGGTTTCCTTTATTTGTAAATGCGATAACATCATTTGAGGATGTGCGGACTACCGCCCCCTCAAAGTGACATGACTCAGTAATTCCATATGTTAGAAGATCAGATGTTGGAGTTAATGAAATTATATAATATATAATATTTGACATATAATATACCTATTTATAATTATGTTTTCAATTGATTAAATAAGAAATAGTAATGAAAGTAGCATCCAGGCGGACATACGACTTACTGTATCTATGAACGGTGTATTTAATTTCTTACCTATAAATGTTATTTACTATTAAAAATACATATATATTCTATATATATATGATTTATATGATATCTAGATCATTAATATCATTCAGTAAAAAATATATTTTTTACGACTATGACAACTAGTAAATATAAGAAGTTCATTTTTTACTCAAGTACCAAATATCGACAAAACGTCTATTATTAACATAAAAGATTACATTATGTTTATAACATGGTAATATGTGATATAAAAGGAATAATATACTTGAAAAAGTTTTTGATCATGTAGAAATTAACTTATGTTTATTATTCAGGATGAACATGGAACAAATGGGTCAAGTCAGACCCGAGGTAAGGGATTTCTTATCTCACATTCAATTCCATGAGATTTCCAATGTTCATCACTTATTTATTACATGTGGTGTATTGGGTAATGAAATTTGAAATATATTATCATTATTCATATTATATTCATGGTATTATATAATTCATTTTCTGGTTATTAACTTTTCTTAATATGACTCAATTGATTACAACATTGTAAGGGCTTTTCTTCTCACTTTTTATTCTCGCGACATTCATGCTATATTTCCACTATTTTCCTCTTGTGTGGTTTATGTACATAACATGATTGTATTAATTGGGTAAAATACTTAAATTTATGGGTATTTAAATCTTCATTGTATGATATGTCTTTCATGGGGTGTATGTTTCATAGGTTACCAAATCGGTAAAGGAACCTTTCAGTCTCCTCTTTTTAAAAGAATTCTTTTTATTATGTCTTTTAATTTACATCTTCATATATTGGTTTATGTTATACTAAATCCTTATTTCTGTAAATATTATGTCCATGTGATGAGATACCCTTTTCCCTATCATCATTTCATTTTATAATTTTTAATGTGATGTCGTTAGGCTGTCAAATTTCTGTAAGGGAACATCATCACCCAATTTCAATTCATTGAGTTAAACTTCTACTTATTTATTATGTCATATAGTGAAAATGTGTGAATAACATCTGATTGTTTAACACTAAATGTCCAGTTATATTTTGTGTTTTCTTATTTGTCACACCTTATTATTTAATTGATTTCTCCTTAATCTAAGGATAGAGTTATTATTAGGTATTTCTTCTCAATTTAAATTCTATTGAAACATTACTATTGTTATGTACCAATTCACTTATATGTGGTGTATAAAATTTTATTTTCCATATTATATCATTAATACCTTTATTCTCATGATATTATAAATTACTCATTAAATGTTATTCCTCAATTATTTGTATTCAAGCATCACCCCTTTTGTTAAAAACTCATTACCTAACATATCATTTTTACTGTTTTAAAGATTTATTCTTCTAAATTTTTATCATTAATGTCCATGTTTTAAAAATTGTTTTAAGGATTTTTTTATATTGACATTATTGTTTTGAAATGATAATTTATTTAAAATCTTCGACGTGGTATGAGACTGTTTTATTTAAAAATATCTTTATGAAATTTTTTAAATTGTTTTGAAAATGTCTTGATAAATTAGTGATTATGTCTATATCATGAAAGGATAGATTGTTATTACTATGTGGAAATGTTATATTTCATTTATCTTTGTTTTAAGAGTTATGAATATTTTACGGATCTGGGAAATTGTTTATGTATACGGGGGGTGTCGTGATAAACCAAGTGAGGGTGAGCCCGAGATAGCTCTCCAATGAATTGGGTAACATGGAAGAGGTAAAAATTAACATTTCTCTTAAGAGATATAAGGAATATACTACTATGGGTATTCCAAATGTGACTACCTATATAGCTGTGATGGCTATAATGTAATTATTTTAGGTCTGCCATAAGTTACCTTTATGATTTTTTTATTTATGTGTGTTATTCATAAATATATTGATTTCATATGTTATGTTATGATTGAGAAGTCTTGTTTCATTGTTTGGTATTTATTGATGGGATAATATTTTCATTACTTATTTTATATCCCTTACTCCACTTTTTATGCTCATCACAATTTTTTGTAATTTTTTCCATAGGAATTAATGATGAATAAGGGTCATGGCTGAGATCAAGGAAAATTCATGTTATTTAAAACATGGAACTAGACATGTTTCTTTTTATTTTATGATAAAATGAATATTGAGTTGTAGCGTCTAAATGTAATTTTCAAGTTGATATGTAATATTTGTGGGAAAATTATCTAAAACTCATAACCTCAAAAGATACTTAATATGAATTATTAATTTAATTCAAGATAATGTAATGTTTATGGTTGGGTAATTATTTTAATAGTATATTCTATTTTTATGTTCATCTTGTTGTTTGGATATTAATCATTGAAACTGATGAAAAATAAAAATTTGGAATGATCCCACAAATTTCGTTATTCCCTAGAACCATCAAGTGCTATCAATGACATCACATTGCATTTTATAAAGATTTATAAATTTCCTTTTCAATTTTAATGTAACTTAATGAGTTTCCAAATTGTATTATTTCATTCATAACTTAAAGGTTCAAAAATTAATTTCAATCTATATATACAATATCATGAGAAAACATACAAAGAGTGCTCAATTATCTAATTTAAAGGTGTCGAGGTTTCTTCTTTAAAAAATGGATACATAATGTGTAAAATAAATTAATAACTTTTTCCTATGGATAACACCTATATGGGAACATACATTGAAATCTTGGTTTTCCATGTGACTCGATACACAACATCATTACATATCATGTATTGATATCCAATTTTTCATATATTTTAATAGGGATTATATAGTGTCAAATTTTCATACATTCCCTATTAAAACAAAATTTTTTAACCCAATACCAATTTTGTAAAGACATATAGTCCATACACTGAGTCATTATATGTCATGTATTGACTTCCATCCCAATGAAATGGCCAGAAAAAGACTCCACAATATGTTTCTATGAATTACAGGTCATATTACACTTGATAATCTATCAATTGTCCACATTAAGAGTTTTGGTGTTTTATCTAGATTTACATGGAAAATAATTTAAGAAAGAGAAAAACTATATGACATGTATTGAGTTGTACTAGATAAGTGATAGATGAATTTCGACACCAAGTACATGTTTAGTAATTTCCAAGAAGTCGTATGGTTATTCGTGTTTATAATTATTTTTTATATAAATTATACAGCTATATGATGTGTAATGGTTTTCATCTAATATTTTTACTTATCACATATTTATAGTGGTGCATGTCACATATTTTATGGAATATTATGTGATCACTCAAGTCATGGAGACTACGTCACATGAAATTCTAAAATACCTTCCATGTATTTGAAAACATACTATGTTGGAATACATGCAATGTGAGTACATAATTTTACAATGACTATACATGGTATGTGACACAAAATATTTCTACTTAAATTATATACTCTGAAAGTATTAAATTTCAAAATTGGGTTTAATCTATCTAGTATGTATATGTTTTGGGGGTCCCTAAATATATGTTGTGAAATAAATTATTTTTAATCATAAAATTTGGTCTATTAAAAATAATAAAATATGGATATCATATTGTATATCAAGGTAATTTTTTTATATTATTGAGATAATTAATTAATTAATTATTCTGTTGATTAATTAATTTATTTTAATAGAAATATATTATTTAAAATTATTTGAAATGAAAGCACGAAATTATTAATGCAGTGTTTTTTCTTATTGTGATTAATCATGAAGTGGAACACCTTGTTTTATTATTGGATTAATTTATTTTATATATCTATTTATTTCAAGGTTTAATGTTGTATTTATAATTATATTAAATATAATGATCTTAACATGATCCCTATCTCTATTATTATGTATGATCATGTGTGTCCCAAGGTTTATCTTATGTAAGCCTAAAACATCGTTACCTCTCACTTTTGAGTGGGTAAAAAATAGTAAATGGTGAATATCGCAAAAATATGGATGGTTCATGACCTATGAAATAGTGAATCTAACAAAGTAGATGCATCAAATAATATAAAAAATCCACAAATCAAGCCAACAATGGGATCAATGAATTTTTTCCATAAGCTCAAGGTTAGTTTATTTTTTATCAATAAACCAATTGATAGTTAAACATCCCATGATCATATAACATGTTTATTTTGTTTTTATCTCTATGAATCATTATTTATTTATTTAATTAATTTTTTATTTGGTTGATTAAATGTGATCACATAATTTAAATATAATTATTATCCTACTAAAGATAATTTAAAATAAAATTGTTAAAAATAATTTGTTTTATTTTTAATGGTTAAATAATTATGTAAATTACACATAATAATTAATAACATTAAAAGAATAAAATAAAAAAATTATTTATAACATAACCCAAACCCATTTGATAAACAATTTCACTAAAAACCACAATCCATCAAATGAAATATAATGAAACCATATGATCAATGTAATTTTATGGACCACATTAAGATTCTCTCAATTATTTGTAGGTTTTAATAAACTTGTTGTGTTGAATTAACCATCACATAATCAAGGGTTTTTTCCCTTATAAATACTGGCTATAATATAGATGATATATTTTAGAGAATATAGTTTTATGATTTTTGGATTTATAAGATTAATCAACAGTTAAATTTATTTTTAGTTAATAATCTTTGAAATGAAAATGACATAAATAACTATAATAGATTTACATATCCTTAGTACGGGTTATGAGAAGAGAAATAAATAAAATTCCACTAGAACATTAGAGTGACATGATATTGTAAATCCAATGATGGGAGTCATTGGGTTATTATAAAATAGTGTAAGACTAATTAATTAATTAATTAATTAAATTATAAAATGTAATAAATATAAAGTTGATTACATTTTCCACCATGAAACAAAACATAAGGAAATAAGAAAAAACTAAAATTATATGCATGTGGACTTGGGCCCACAACCTTCACCTCATCCTAATCCCATAAATCCACAAAAAAATGATGGGATAATATATAATCAATATAATGTATACATAATATAATCTTATTTATTATAGAAAATAGAAAATTTAACCACATAAACATTATATTAACTATTGGTTAAAGAAAATGTCATCAATAAATCAAAAAAAACAAGAGTGGTAAAGGCTCCTACACATTGAAATACTATAAACTTGATTTGTTTAATATATTCGAATACACTATTCATAATCATCTACCTTGAGGAACAAGTGTGGTATATAATGATCCCTATAGGATCCATGTGGACGATTAATCATAAATTAATAACAAAATTTAATAATTTGTGATTAGAGATCAAAAAATGAAACATAGGGATAAGTATGTATAAATAATGATACTAAAACTCAGTGAATATAGAATCCAAAAATAGAGTGAAAAGAAAAATTAGATTATCACAACAACATATACTTGTAACCTAAAAGAAAAGTACCCATTTAGTGATCATGTTCTCTTTATATTAAGGTATATTAATCATTTTTAAATGTTAATCTCTCAAAATAATAGAAAAATTCCCATTAATATATTATTATCATACTTACCATTTATATTATCTATATTCATCTATAATTAATGAATAAAAAGTATTCATAAGACTATTAGGAATATTTTTACTATGATTCACAAAAATGATAAGGATGTATAGGGCATGGTTCCTCACCACTTATCATAAACAACGTAAAATTAAATGTTGAGATTCATAAGAAAAATTCAATGATAATGATGTTTTCATAAAATCTATCAAAAATTTGATCTATTTTGAGATTAATAACGAATTGAAGGATATCTAATTCATATAAAGTAAGAAATATCATTATTAGATAAATTTAAATTAATTTAATAAGAAAAAAAAAAGATTCTACCATATGTATATCAATCATTGCATAAAATAATTATAATTACATTAGTGGGTATTAAAAATAATATTTGACTCAAATATTTTATCTCAATACAGTAACCATAGATGCTCAAAAACATTACATGAATTAATGGGAATCATAAAACAATTCATGTTGGATTGATATATAAACCATATAATGAAGAATATAACAATATGATTTTAATTTTGATTAATTCTCCTTTTTATATTGAGTGTTACTAAAAAATTTATCTCAGTGTTTAGTTGTAGACTTATTGAATATTGCTTTCATATTTGAAGTGAATATTGTTATGGTATAACATATTTAATA
This sequence comes from Viscum album, assembly GCA_963277665.1. NCBI lineage: Eukaryota > Viridiplantae > Streptophyta > Magnoliopsida > Santalales > Viscaceae > Viscum > Viscum album. Next base: position 1,760,701,496 of record OY728119.1, on the reverse strand, counting down.
GTTTGGTCTTACTTGAATCAAAAATTTATAATGTCGAATCATAATGTTGAATGTAAAAAATATGACTGGAATAATACCCCATTTTTGTTAGATATATATATATATATATATAAAACAAATTTTAATTATCAATAATATGTCAATACGGTTTTCTAGACTCTTAGGAAAAAAACTCGTAGGCATTTATTGTAATTTTTAATTATTTTCCTAGACAACAAAACCTTAAATAGACTTAAGGTTTTAATACCAAGGATCATCAAGAATTAGTTTATAAAAAATGTGAATTATTATAAATAGAAGGTTTTGGTAAATTTATATAAATCATGAGATTTATTTAATACATTATGTAATGTAATTTTGACTAGTGAATATATGTGGTAAAAGATATAATATAATCCTAGTGGGTTCATTATAAAATATCTTAATCAATTATTCATGTATCTTTTACATGTTCAGTAGAGCTATTTTTAAAATCACATCACATTATACACATCATAATGATGATGATAATAAAAGGTTCATTGATGATTTTTATAAATATGACAAGTGTTCCATAATTAACTATAATTAAATTATCATAGATATTAACATTATCATTTAACCATATGTAAAAGTTATTTAATAGTGAATATCATTTAAATAATAATATAATTGAAAACCATTTGGTCATATCTTAATGCATTTTGAGGATATTATTATTGTTAAATCTAATTTAAGAAACAAAATAACATCAAAAAAACACTAAGTGAATGTTAGTTAATTATATTAAAAGATAATAATAATATATTATCATTATAAAATGAAGATATCAGTTTTGACTATATATTTATTAGAGGGATGAGGATCTCTTTATGGATACTTGGATTAGTCTGTAAATCAATGAATTCTAGTGTCTAGATGCACATTATTTGTCATATAAATAGTATATTCCATAATAAATTAGGGGTACAGTTTTTAATGTGGAACATAAAAAATATAAAATAAAATACAATGTCGTGGATTTGTACTAAAAAATTTAGGTGCGAAATTATTTAATGAGAATAATGAATACAGATCAAAAAATGAAGTAGTAAATTGAAACATGATAATATTTTAAATTCCTTATCAATTCCGAAATATATTCAATGTATCGATGTCTAGTTATTTATATTGTTGTCTCTGTAGTATATGTAATGTTGTTGGCGGGTATTTTATAAGAAATTATACATAAATCGTAAAAATTATACCAATAAGTCATGATTTTTAACTGATGGTTTTGAGAAATGTTATGGAATATTTATTGAACAAAACCTCCCACTAATAACCATATTAAAAAAATTAGAATTATTATTATCATAAGAAAAGTATATGATAATTAAATTTGGAAAATAGATGTCATGAAAACCTACCATAATGACAAAATTGTGGGATATGTTTGTATGAATCAAACAGAAGTGTTGTAAACCCAAAAATTTCCTACAATTTATAAAAGATATAGATATCCATTTATGGGATGAATATATTTAGTAGATCCTTATTTTATTAGTTATGTATTTATTATTAATCCCTCTAAGTTTAATTTATTTGAATTTTTTTCTATTATTAAATTAATTTTTATTTTACAATTATTATAATGAGATTAATCATTTCATAATGATAGAAGAATTTTTTGAAGTTAAGAATATATTTTATGTATGAATTCTATTAAATATGGAACTTGTAGGAATGATGTTGATTATATAGATAATTCTACAATTATGATGTATTCTTTGTTGAATATATATTTGAATTTTGTATATTTTTAAATTTATGAAATATCATGTATTCAAAGAACATGAATAAAAATATATTATTTATTAGGGATTTCAAAAATTACAGGTTCTAAAATATTAATAATCCTTAATGTGGATGAAATTATATTACATAAAATAATATGAAATCCTTAAATATTATTATAATTGAAATTTTTTAAGTGTATTATCTTATAAATTACATAGATATAATACATATTGAGGTAATGTATAAATATATAATGTATGGAGGAGTTCTGGGAAAATTTTATTCAAGAATAAAATTTTCTATAGTGTAGAAAACATTCTTACATAGGATTGGATACATATCAAAATATATTAAAAATTCCAAAAATTTATTACACATTTTATAACTCTTAATTTCACTAAAAGTGTAATATATTACAGGATGGATGAAAATATCTGATGCTTTTGGAAATGATGGGAATAAAAAATCAAGAAAATGAAGTATCATTCACTACAAGATGAAACATAGTTTATGGCTCCCTTATATATATACACTATACATCCACTATATAAAAAAATGGAATATAAAAATTTAGTACAATCAAGTATATACATAGAGTTTTTATTGAGGGTTTGTTATAATTTTTTTAATTATTTAGTATCTTGGAATAATTGATTCTAGCACATAAAGGAACTCAAGTTCATTGTATAAACTTATAATAATTATAAATTTATATTTTATCCACATATACATAACATGATATAAGAAAATATAAATACCAGGACCCAATGAGATTATTCATTATGCTTAGAAAATATTGCTCACTATTTAAATATCGTGATTTGTAGACATTAATATATCATAAGTTAAAAAATTACAGGAATACAGAATACATGACTGAAGGGTAACACGTCTTTCATTAAATAACATCACTTCTGACTAGCTATTTTAAAGAATGATGAAACAATTTATAAGTATTTTTTTTCTAATAGGTCCATTCAAAGTGGTTGTTAATTTTTTAATAATGGACTAAAAGAGTTCAATTATTTTATAATATTAACAACACATCATAATATGAAAATATTATATTATTTATATGTGAATCTAAAAATTAAAAAATGAAGTGATATTTATTTTAAACTACTACAATTACTCTTAATTTAACATATATGAGGTTTCAAATTCATGATATCTAAAAATTTAACAAAAAACAATTGAAAATGATTCAAATTTTTGAAATAGAATATTTAAATTTCAATATTTCAAATTTACATGTTATTAATAAGGATTTTTATTTATTTTATTTCAAAAATGTATAATGACTCCAAAATAATAATTTTATATAAAATTATTCCAAATATAGTATCCTATATATTATAGTTATTTTCACCAATAAATTTAACATGTCTATTTTAAATATATAATATAAGAAACATCTCTATTAAGATAATGGATATTGTTATGGAATGATTTTACCCTTTTTATTTTGGATTAGAAGAGGAAGAAGTTCTATAATAACTAAGAATATTCTTATAATTATTATTTTTATAAATATATAGGGGATGTTTTCTAATTTTGAAATATACACAAAGAGAGAAAGTTTTAATATTATTTATTTTTCAAACCATTAATATTTTATAGTTAATCAAACAAAAGATATACAGAAATGGTGAAAATAAAAAATTGTTGCGATGGATTAAAATTGCATTTTCATTATTATTGGTCACTCAATAAATATAATTCTACAATAACGATCAATTTATTATTCTTATAACTCAGAAAGGATTCTTTTTTATATAAGATATATCAAGTGTCAGTTACTTGAGTTACTAATATGAACTCGAAATTCTTAGAATATATATATATATCACTTATTTATTCTATGTGTATACATTCTGTACACAATAGTGGATGAATATTTAACTAATTTTTCTCAGTTGAGGTTATGTTTCAATAACATATAAATAGTGTTCAAGGTATTTCGTAAGATGATCCAATGGAGTAGTAAAATCCAATTTGTAATAATAGATAACTCATTTCACTTAGATAAAATTTCTATATGAAAAGAATGAAAACAAAGTAACCGATATAATACTGGGTGTTTGTGGAGTTGACAAGGGGATTTATTATTTCTCTCTACTAATAAAAAAATAGTGTGTCATGTTTTTTATTTTACATTATTTTTACTTTATTAAATGATTAAAAATATAAAGGAATGATTTAAGATATCATTAATTGGGGTTTTTATATTGGTAAAATTATTTAACAGGATTAATTCACCCCACCCTATTCATTTTTTTTCTTCTACTAATTTGAAATAACAAGTGTTATCTGAGTAATTTTCATTAAATAATAATATTTTAGATACATCTTAAGGTGTATTTAACAAATAAACATATGTAAAAAAGTTGAATCAAATCCTACACAAAAGAGTATCATTTTTCATCCATAATAAGATAGAGATGAATGATCTAATAGAAAAATATTTTTTTTATTTTAAATTTAAGATAATTTGTTTCTATTATAAGATATATAAATACATGGACTTAAATGTTAAATAATATAGTAAATTACTTTAGAATTCACTTCATTACATTCCGAACGATCTTTTCAGTTTAGTGTTTAATAAAATAAGGACATAATTAATTCATATTAAACCATAAACATACAATGTGGATACTACAATAACAATATCATTTTTTTCATAATAAAAAATAGTTTAATAAAAAAACATGAAATATACTCATAAAAGTATTCAAAACATTTATCTTGGCTTCTCATATTTTCTTACACATCCTTAAACCTTATTGAAAGAATTTTAAAACATGGAATGAGATGAAAATGAACAGTATGGGATATAAAAAGAAGGATATAAACAATTGGAACACGAATACTTATAAACATATGAAATAATTTTTACAAGGACATGTATCTCACCTAATAAGTATCATATAGTTACACTTTGGAAAAATGAGACTTACACAAAACATATAAATCAGAAATAACAGAATAAATGTAACATGAAAAATTGGTTACATAATATTATAAAAATTATGGATACCATATAATTTTTTACCCTCATAGCCACCATACAATGTAACCCTCATGACTACCTTCCAATGTAACCCTCAAAGAAACCTTATAGTATAACCATCACACTCACACATGAAGTAACCATACAGTCGACCTCTAACATAATCTTACACAATGAATTATTGGGAGATATATGTCCCACCATTAATCAAATATAATTCCCAATAACCATAATCGTAAAATTAGAATACTTTAATAATAAAATTCTTTTTGAATTAAGTACAAAATAAATTTAAAATGAATTTTTAATGAAAAGATCCATATAGATATCATATAATTAGAGTGAGAATTAATTAAATGAATTGAATATGTCTATACAATATAAATAAAAATAAATAAAAATAATATAAATATATTTATATCACACATAATATTACTACCACGTAATCAATAAAGTAAAAGGTTATCTAAATGAATGGAAATTAGGTTAAGAATTCCCTTACCTCGAGTTCATCTAACATAAAATTTGGTCAAAACTCTTATATAATGGTTTAAAGAGTTTTATTAATATATTAAATAACGATATACATATGCATATTTTTTTATATTATATTCTCATATAATCATTCAATCGATTTACTAATAATTTTATTTATTTTCATTGTTTCGGGTCAATTTATTTCATGGTTTCCAATGATGGTTTATTATGGATTTTATTGTTAGAATGGAGAAAGATTTCAGAATCAAAATTTACAGTTTTTAATTAAAATCCATAATATTAAATTTTCATATATATCAATTTGGTTATTTGTTATGAAGATTAATCATTAGATAAAACATTAGTGATGAATGTCAGTTTATTTTAGTGAATTTTAATCATTATGAAACACTTTTGTTTTTTTAATTAATATTATGTACAAATAATAGTTATAGAACATAATAAAAAAAATTATAATATTATTTTATTTAACAATATTATTTGTTTTATGACCATCCTTGAAAGAGGTAATTAAAATCAAAAACACATCTTCCTCAATGGCTGTAAATCGACGGATCATAGATGATGATTATATTTTTTAAAATAAAATATTGGATAAGAAGTATGATGATGAACTCATCCATAAACACGATAAAATTACACTATATATAAGATAATTTAGTTTTCATCCATCATGTATTAGGGTAGTAATAGAGAGTATAAGAAAAGAGAAATAATTGAATAGGAAATAAATAAAAATGAAAAAGGATTTTTGCCTCTTGAATTCTAATCCTCGAGAACTTCCTTAAGGCCCTTATTTTTTTCCATTTGGTGAGACCATAAGGTCACAGACATCGGTAAGAGGCATCGGATGGGATTTGAAAATTAATTAAGCATGCTAAGAGGATTTTAGGTGTGAGGGGAAGAGGTGGTGAGAGGATGTATTTATAGCAGAGGATAGATGTGCTTTCTCATTATTATATTCATTAGTATATTACATTGGCTAAAAATATGAATAGTTTGAGAATAATCATCAAATATTCTAAAATTATTATTTTAATTTATAAATTATTCTTATTACATCATTCACGAATCATGGAATGGTGTATTTATCTTATAATTTTTATATATTGTAATTTTATGTATTTTATTACTAAAAAAATCCTTGTATTTCAAAAAATTTCTAAAAATTTACCCCAACCAATTTTGGATGTTTATAATTCAAAAATGAACTCCATATTTCAAAAATAATTTTTAAAAATATGAAATTTAATAAACATTTATTCAAATAAAACCCATTTTTATAACATTAACTATTTTTATAACACTTTGATAACTTTATTATAAACTCATAAAATTATCTTATAATTAGAAGACAAAAAAATTATAATTTATGAATCAATTTTATGAAAAAAATATTATTTTAAATTATTTTATTAATTATAAAATTTTAATTAAATATTTTTCACTTAAAAAATAGCAACACTTAATTTATAATTTTTGAAAAAATTATTTACTTATTCCACGATATAAATATATTATGACTACACATATTAGATACATAAATTTTATTTAGAAACTCATTGTTGTGGTTACTATTATTTAGTCTAGATTATTATTCCTAATAGTCTTGTTACTATTCCTAAGGTCAATTTTTATATTCAATTTATATAAATTTTATAATTTATATAAATTCAAATTACTTCCTTATACATTTATAAAACATTTCACTGTCTAATTCCATAAATAAAAGAAATTATTTTATAAATAACTAGGTAGTAACATTCTACATACCTTCTTGAAATTTCAACCTCAAAATTTCTATTTTCATATTAAACAAGTGAGAGTACCATTCCATCATAGAATTTTTAGATTCCCTTATTTCATCTTCAACTATATGGTTTATCCAAAAAACCTTCTCCTACTGAATTACCTTACTCCACAATAATTTCTCTTACTGATCAAGAATTTTAATAGTTTTATCTTAATAATAATGGACCTCTTCAAATAGAAATACTTCTAGGATCAATACATGAGATGAATCTTCCACATGCTTTCTCAACATCAAATCATGGGAAACATTGTATAGCTAAAAAAATCGGAGGAAAATACACTCTTTAGGTTACTTTTCCACTATTATCTGGGATTTTATAATGTATAATGAATAGTAGAGTGATATTTATTTTATTACTGAAACACATAATACATTTCTAGGGCTAGATTTTAAAAGAAACATTATCACCTACATTGAATGAAAATTCATTGAACTTGTTATCTTTATAACATTTATTCCTAATATGAGTTATCCTCATGTGTTTATAAATTATATTGTCTTTTATAGACACTTCCATGAATGATTCTAGTCTCCCCATCATTTTTCCTTAACATCATCCCAAAATGCGGATGTTTGACACCACTTTCCATATTATTCATTAAAAGGATCCATCAAAATACTAAAATTAAAACTATTATTATATAAAAACTCAACTAAAAAAGATATTGATCCCATCTTCCCTATTACACCACTAAAAAAGCACGAATCCTATCCTCTATTTTTTAATTTTTTTTGGTATATCTATCATATTGAGGATGAAAAGAAGTGCTAAAATATAATAATGTTCCCGAAAACATCTGGAGGTATTTAAAAATTCTATAGGTGAGCATGTGATAATTATAAAATACAAAGGACATAGAAACTCCATGTTACCTGAAAATCTCTTTGAGGTATAATCATAAAAGTTGATTAAAAATCAATGTATCATAAATATGATGGAAATGTGTAGATTTTGTCATCTGATTAGAAATAAACAAATGAAATTGTAACCCAGATATGTCTTTGGTAGTCACAACATGAAGTCCATGAATATATTTTCTAATTTCTACTCTGGTACAGGGAAAGGATGAAGCATCCCCTTTCGCGGTTTCCACTCTACATTAACCGATTTATATGTTAAACATTTTATAGTAAAATATACAATATATATTTTAATTCCATCCCACCTGTAATACCCATGAAGTTCATTTTACATCTCTGTACCACCAGGAAAAATTTAAAATGCAAAAATACGAACTTCAAAAAAAATATTTTTTATGTTTGGAATGGAAAATGTACACATATTATCTTAGTAAATAAATAATTTTTTTTATCAATGATAAATTCTAGAAACATGAACCTTATAAAAAATTCCACCTTTTTATGTAACTCACAACCTTCTTTCTATGATATATTAAGTATTTCTCATATAGTGGAATTCACTAAAACTTGAAACAAAACAAAGCAATTTGTTGCACCAATAACATCCATGTCAGAACTAATCAAATCATTAATCAAGGGGTATTATTTTGAACATAACATGGTTAATGTATCATGATATTTTTGACTCAATGAATCTACTAATTTTTTCATTTATAATATGGAAATTGATAATTCTATCATAATAATTTATCACTTTAAGAAATATCCTCTATCAGATGCTTAATTACTTCTGAGTTAATATATACATGATATTTTTTGGTCAGAACATAGTTCACATTTGGATTTGTATATATAATGCATTGAAATTTTCAAAGAGAAACCCATATCATTTAATTAAAAATCATTTTTGAGATTATTTAATTGATGAGGTTTTTGTTTTCTTGTAGAAAAATCAATTACCTAACCATTATTCATCAAAAGACAAACAAGTCCCATGAATAAAGCATAATTTTTTATGAAAAATAATAGATTTTTGGAGGTCAGGGCGATGACTAGAGAATTTACCAAACTCTTCTAAAAACATCACATTATTCTATCAAAATAATTGTAACCCCTATTCATATTTACTTAGTTATAGGGCTAGAAAGCTATGAAATGTTTTTATCAAACTGTTTATAATAACCTGCTAATCCAATAAAAGTACATTTCACTATAACATTTTAGGTATTATCCATTCATCAATCACTTTTTATTGTGGTGTCAACTATTATTCCATCCTTATTTACAATGTTCCTAAGAAAAAGATTTTGATGCAATCAAAAATAAAAATTTAGGAATTTCCCCTATAATATAATTTATTTAAGATTTTGAAATACAATCAGTAAATGTTTCTCATGATCCTTATCAAATACTACAATAACATAAATAAAACAATAAAAAAATTATAAAAATATTCACAAAATATTCTATTCATATGATCTGTGAATACAATATGGGAAATTGAAAAAAGGGCATAAAATAATATCATAATTCCCATATCTAGTATGAAAATCTATCTTTGGAATGTCATTATCCATGTCCTTCAGCTGATGGTACATGGATATCATGTTAATATTGAAAAAATACTAATCTCCCTGGAGCTGATCAAGAAAATAAATGATATGATAAAACTGGTACTTATTCTTCACATTACTGTTATTCAATGATCTATAATAAAAGAAAAGCCTCGGGGATCCATATTTTTTAATTATAAAAGGTGCAACCCATATTATAGTTCTAGGAAGAATGAATCCATTATCATGAAAATATATAAATACATTTTTCAATTCAAGAATATACACAGATCCATTCAATAATGGGGTTTTAAATTTCCATATCAGTTGGAACCATGTTAATATAATCTTTAACTTCTCAATTTAGTATAACATTAGGAAACTCATAACAAATATCCATGTATTCATTTTCCATTGGAACATCATTAATATAAATATTCACCTTATTTCAAAAAAATATTAGGATGATAAATTTCATTTCCTTTTTTTAATTTTTTCTCAGCTTCCTGAAATGTTATCAATTGTATGGATTCATTTTGTCTAAAAACTGAAACTATTTCTGAAAAAAAACTATCAACTCTAAAATAAATATTAGCATTATAAATAGAAATTCAATCCATACCTTTAAATACACCAATCTCTACTAAGGTAAAAAATGTTTTTTTATAATGTATTTCCATAGACAACAACCTGATGAGTCTTAAAATGAATTTTTGCTGTAATATATTCCAGTGGTGAATTAACCATGAATTTTAGTCTAATTTCTTGAGGTGAAATATTAAATTTACCTAAAATAATATATTATAAATAATGAAATGGGTAGACCATGTATTAAGTATAAAATTTGAAAAATCTATTTAAACAAAAAATTTACCTGATAGCACTTCAATGGATGAACTGATATTTACAAACATAGTCACATAGGATCCCACTTCACCTTTATACTTATAATCTGGATTCTTTTTATTAGTTATATCTCTCATTGGGAATATATTTTGAAAATTACCAATCTCACAACATATAAAACACTTTATAGATTTCATATCAGAATTAACCATATGATAATTTTCATTACAATCTCGGGAACTATGTCCAAACATAAAAAATCAAAAACACTTCTTTACATTGTTAAGGAATTCAGGAGGGATATTTTTACTAAAATTTTAAAAAATTTGAATCATTATTTTTATACCCTGAAATTTCATTGATTGATTCCTACCTTTCATTTACCATCTTTACCTTTTAATATTTTTGATTTCAAAAAAAATGATCATAAAAAATAACTATTTTTACCCTCTAATCACTAAAAAATGTTTCTCTTAACAATTTAATTCATGGTAAGCCAATTCCATCTGATATCATGACATCAATAGTGAGTAAAAATGATTGATTGTTATTTCAAGACCCTGAATAATAATTGGAGCATACCATATAAATTGGGTGATGTTTTATATATACATGACCAAAAAATAATCTTATTTTTGTTTCAATTCAAATAATATCTTTCCATCCAATGTTGAAACAACTTAGGAAAATATTTTTCAGAGAAAATAATTTTAAACTCAACTTATTTGAAGTCATAAATCACATCACTATCTATGATATTATTGACCATTGACCACCACTGGTCAGCTTCAGCTTAAAAACTATAAATAAAAAGACTAAGCTTTGGATTATCTGAACACACCATAACATTGAATATATTTTCACGGGCTTTATTACATACTTAATCTTCCACAAGGATAGAATATCCACATTAAGAAATAGGGTGTTTCCTCATAAAATATTCCACTATCATCATGTTCCATTATGGAAGCTCAAGGTTTTCTCTTTCATGATTTCCTCCACCATTTATACCCTACGTTAACTAATCCATTACTATAAAAACTATTCAGTTCCAATTCCCACCATTCTAGGTTATGGGTTCAGAAATGGATTATCCTATTGGTGACATTCTACAACAGCTTCTTTATTTCTTCTATGGAAAAAAATTATGACATACTTATCATAGATGAAACAACATGGTCATCTTCAAATTTTATATCATTTCAACATAAAAATAAATTGAAAATAATTTTTGGTATTCTATAATCATCATCCTAACCCATAAAGTTATCTAAACCAACATATGATACCATCTATAAGGACCCAACCTTAATCATTACTCATTCTATAAAATACATATATAATTCACTTCATTAAATACCCAAAGAATTTTTTTTTGTGTTTTAAAAAATTATGACATAATTCATATATATCAACTCATTAGCATAATATTTTGATATTATGAGAACAATATCCATTTTTCATAATACAAGTTTTTTTTATAAAAAACATTAATAAATTTATTAAATGTCTTTACCACATTCATCTTAGATTATTATTTTCTCTAACCCATCCTTAAACCCTATGAAAAACATTTTGAAACATGGTATGAGCACAAAAAATCACACTAATTAATATAAATAGGAGGAGTGAAACTTATAGAACATGAATACATATAAACTTATGAAATAATTTTCATAGGGATATAATTCTCACCCAATAATTATCATATATTTACTCTATGAAGATATTATATTTCCATAAAGAAATATAAGATAAATAATAACATTAAAGAAACTTAGGAAATTACATACTTTCGATTGTACCCACCATAGATACCATATAATTTATAACACTCATGACTACCTTACAATGTAACCCTCATGACTACCTTATAATTTAACCCGCACGACAACATTATAGTGTAACCGTCACAGTTAAAATTAGTGTAACCATGTGGTCAACCTCCAACATTAACATAACCAATAAAATTTTGGGATATATAGGTCACACCCCACACAAATAAAAATTTACAAGAGATGAAATCATAAAATAATAACACCTGCATAAAAATAGTCCTTTTGAATTTTGAAAAAATTTAAATTTAATAGTGTATTTCAATGAATATCCCCATATAAATAACAAATAATAGAAATGATAATTTCTAAAATGAAAAAAATATATGTATACACTATAAATAAACATAAGGAAACATAATATAAAAAAATTATTTTCTCAAATATTCTTAGTAACTCATAATAAATTTAGAAGGATCTTAAACTAAAAAATGGAAATTGTGTTTAGAATTCTCTTACCTTTGGTTCGTCTTTTATCAAACATGTTCAAAAAAATTGTATAATAGTTCAAATATTTTTATTTAAATATTCAAGATTCATATTCATATTTATATAAAATTATATTATTCTATAATAACACATTTCATCCCATTAATTAATAATAGTTTATTATTTTCATTATTTGGTGTGCATTTATTTCATGGTTTCTATTGTTGGATTATTATTGATTTTCTTGTCAGAAGAGTGAAAAATTCCATAAATTAAATTAATTATTATTAATGAACTTATAGAATATTAAATGGTCTTATATATCATTTTTTATGTTATTATAATTAATAATTAGATAAAATAGTAATGAAGAATGTCATTTTAGTTTGGTGATTTTTTATGATTACGAAACAGTTTTGTTTTATTAAATAATTTCATGAATAAACGCATTTCTAGAACATAATATAAGATATATTATGTAATATAGAATAATATTTAACTATATTAACTGTTTTATGACTATGCTCGAAGGCAGTAATGGAAATTTAGCTCACAACATCAATCATGTCTGTAAATCGACACATCAGAGTCGATGTTTTTATATTTAAAATAAATTCGTGAGGAGAGAAAGTGTGATAATGATTTTTTCCATAAAAAAGAAATAATTATAGTATATATAATATAATTGAGTTTTCATTCCTCTTGTATATGGGGATGTGTTGATATTATAAGGAATGATAAAATGAAATGAAAATAAAAGAAAATGGAAGGAGATTTTTACATCTTGAATTCACTTCTTTGAGAACCTATTTAAGCCCCATTGTTTGTACCTTTTGATGAGACCAAAAGGTTTTGGATGTCGGTATGACTACTAGAAACGTATTTGGGAATAAATTATTCATGATACATGGATTTATTGTGTAAGGGGATGTGGGGTTGAGGGGAGCTATTGATAGGGGAGGAGATGGGTGTTTTCTCATTATTATATTAATTAGATTGTTAATTTAGCTCATGATTGTGATTAGTTTATGAATTATAAAAAGAAAATAAAAATTGAAGGCAATTTCGACATTATGGTGCTAACATTATTCATGAATCAAATAATAGTGAATTTATTTTATAATGTATATATACCATAAATTATCGTATATTAATATTCACCAAAAATTGACATATTTATAATAGATACAAAAAATTCCCCCCAATGATATGTGAATTTTAGATATAAGGAAAAATTATTAGAATAATTCATTCAAGTAATTAAGTGATGAACTTATAAGAAATACAAGTGTGTTTTAATAGTTATATAGGATGTGAAAGGAAAAATATAGAATGGATGATGGGAAAGAAATAAAGTTCAATGGATGTAATAATAAAGTATATTTTGGAACCAAATTCACTAAATTAAATTATAATTTTAATATAGAATGTTAGATTACAAAAGTAATGAAAAAAAATACTTTTGATACTTGGAATGATTATAAAAAGTCTAGTGACAAATATCATTCAAACTCTACTACAAACCATTTGAATGAAATGTGAAATCAATGTATAACAGCTTATGCTCTTTGGGTACAATCATTATCTTATTCTAAAAATAAATAAATATATATATTTCTTTTTTTGAGACGAATAAATATTATTTCAAAATTGAAGATATATTTAACAATAAAATGAAAAAAAATTGAAATATTTAAAAATACTATGATATTGTTTTCATGAAAATGATGATTTATTGAAATATATTATAGATTTAAGCAGTATATTTTATAAATATACTTCACATGACATACATAAAAATATAATTAAAAAATTATTACCTAATGTAAATTAAAAAACATTTATACTATTGTTTTAATAATTTTGAGGATTATTTAAATAAATTCCATGGTATAGTTTAGTGAAATAGAAGAAAACAAGAACACAAAAGTAATGGTGAAAATTCTGAAATGAATATAAATAATTTTTACCTTGTAAAAATTGATAATGCTTGTCTATAATAAATGACACCATATAGGAATATTAATAAATTATACTAATAAAATATACTTTAAGAATACAAAGTTTTAATATGTTATGTATATCTATATTATCTGAGAGTTTTCTAACAACAATGTTAGAATATTAATGCACTATTGATAAATTTGGTTACAAATATCACTTGTTACGAAAACTAATAAACCCAAAATAATATGGGGATGTAATATTTTTTTGGATATTTTATAAGAATATCCTATAAGATCATGATTTTTTAATTATTCATAGTGGATTCTCAAAATATAGATCATCTTAAAAATCATGATCATTTCATTAATGGCATAGAGATCTAACAAATAAAAGATCAATGTATATTAATATATTTGAAATATATAAGGAATTTATATTATTTATTTTATACTTATATTAAATAGTTGGGACTTTTTTTAATGGTAAGACTGCATAATCCTGTATGAATGACCATTATTCAAATATTAATGTGGCGGGATTTTAGTTGGTACTATAGGTGAATAATTTTTAAACTATTATAGGATTTCAGGAAACATATTTTATTTTATTAGGTATAGGTTCTCTAGTTATTCAAGGGTATTTAGGTCATATGGACATAAGCTCATCATCAACAAGAAATAAGTGACCTGGAGTAACCAAGTGAATTACTCAGTGTAATGAGAAGTTTTTTTCAAATGATGATACATAGTATTTTTTGAGTGAGCATCCATAAAAGAGGAATCAAAGTTATAAAACCTAAAAACATCCATATATGATAATAGATACCAATTGTGAGATATAGGGGTTATCTTCATTTTGTAAATCTACACATTTAGTATATTTTTAAGATGTGATGTGATATGCATGAAATGTAGTGGGGATCCACATAGGTATCATCAAGTGGTTTTCTTGAAAGGGAGATGGTTGTGTTATAACCTATCATATACCCCTATTATAACATCTATTTTTTATAAGGGATGAAGGTGTGTGATTAAATGGTTTTTTTGAGTGAGAACTATGAAATTATTCTTGATTATTGGGATACAACATATTTCTTGGAATCAGGGTACAATGACCACTAATATAGAGACAATATGTAATATGATTGGGGACATGAAATGATGAATACTAATCATTAAATCCTTCAGATAATCTCATCTAGGATCCTTTAGTCTATTTTCAATTAGGATTTTTAGATATCATTATCTTTGAATTTCATGAAATTAATAATCAATAAAAAAGATTAAATGGGTTTTTACGATTATGTATGGGGAAAGATAAGGCTAAACCAAATGGAATGTATTTGTGTGTGTTTTTTTGTTGGTTTTTAATTCCCACTACATATGTTAATAATTATATTTATATTAAATAATTTTAGTTCAGTACCTATTTTATATAGGTGATATACTTCTATAAATGTTATTACATTTTACCCTATATGTTATATGATATAATTTTATTAATTTTAGAACCGATATAGTCATGAGATATTTGTTTATTAGTTTTTTTATTTATTATTTTATAGAATGAATACTTTTCATGCATCTATTTACGAGTATCTTTTGATGTGATGATTTGTTAGTTATTATATTTGTAACTATGTGATTATAATTTTATTATTTAAATTACTTGAAATTTTTCTCACTTTTTTATTATTTCATTTTCATAAATTATTTAACTCATGATATATATTTCATATGTATTCTTTGTATTATGAGTCATATTGAATATTTAACCATGTACAAATCATTATATAATATTGGACCGAGGTGAAAAAATTATTATTCATTGAATAATATTTGGAATGCTTCATTGAATATTGAGTTTAACTATTTTATCATGAAAGGAAAACCGTTTTAGGTGGGATTTTATTCATATTTATTAATTATAATTATTATTTCAATTGATTTTAAATATTTATTTTCTATTTATGAAAGAATGTTAAGAGAAAATATTATTTTATCTAAAAAATTAATATTTTATTTGTCAATTTTCATTTTAAATAATGTTTTTGTTGTTACGTATTATTTTTTGAAAGAGGTATATTATGTTCACTTTTGCCAATAAATTTATTTTATATTATATAAATGTAAATCTTTATATTGATATATTTTATTGGTTTTATTGTATTTTTTTTAATTTTATTTATCAATTAAAAATTTTAATCTTTAATTTATTTTTACATGATTTACACTTCAATATCATATTTTTTATCATCCCCATATGGGAATATAGTGTTTGATGTGATCATGTTATTGTATTTACCAAAAGGTGGAGAATATTGGGAGGCTCCAGAATTTTTTATTTATGTTTTGAAAATTAAACAATATCACATTGATTTAAATGACTTGATTTTTAATATTATATTCATTAATATTTATAATTATAATTATGTCATTACTCATTTTTTATGTTTCATGAATTTTTCTATGTGAATATAATACTATACATATTAATTACATTTAATTTGAACATATTACGTATTCCATGGACGGTAATGATATATCATGAATAATAATATATTATGTATTTGTTATTCAACGAAATTTGGAAAGTTAAGGGATTAAATAACTATTTTTTACTCTATGAAGTTGAAGAAATATGTTACAAATCTATAATAATATATTATATATTGAATATTTTAAAAAGGGAATATGGTGGAAATATTTTATATCAATGATGTTAGAGAAATTATATTACATATTATGTGGAAGAAGATCATAAATTTTTGTAAGAATAAAAATAGTAGTTATATATTTTATATTTTTCATGGAAAATAAAATTTTTATTATTATAGATAATAAGGAATTATAGTATGAATAGGGAAGAATGGAGTATATATTATCAAAGTATAATATTTGAATCAATGTGGAAAATTTTATTACACATTATCTGATATGGATAAAAATATCTTACACATAATTAATAATATTTTCACATTCTATAAATATTGATTTGTGTAAAAATGTATATTATTATCTTATGGATAGATATATATTACACATCAAGGAAATATTGGAATAAAACATTATCTTGTAAGATGAAAACACAATATAGGATGAACTGGAGTTCATGAAACTAATATAGATTGTATCTTCACAAGAAGTTTCTCTAAAATGTGTAACACAAGACTACAATGAACTGAAAAAAAAGATAAGAGATCATATAATTAATATATTATATAAAAACTTATTTCTTATAATTCAACTACATTGTGTAGACACTACTACCACATATGGGATGTCAATTTTATTATACCAACTTATCATATTTACGACTTCAGCTTATATAAAAATATATAGAACACGATTTTAAATTTTTTTAAGGAAAATCCCCAAATAATATTGTGTAATATGATTACAAGGTAATACTCAGTTTTTAAAAAACATGACTTATAGACCTGAACATATTATATGATATGACCTATAAGAAGTCATAATATTTATCTATTTTTTGTTCATCATTTATTATAATAATTTTACTCATATTTGTTTAAAAGAGAATGATGATGGGTTAGGAGAGTTTCATGATTAGATAATACAAAAAACACCTTATTAAATTAAGTTAATGTATTTATGATACATGAAACTTGAGAATTGAAAAATTAAGTGATATGTAAACATGAATCTTTACATTAATCTAGGGTTTTAATATTAGAGGATGATAATTGGAGATAACTATTTCTATGGATAATATGGTATGATGATACTAAAAATATTCAAATCGAATATTTCAAATTCACATTTTCTAAATACAACATGATTGTTAGAGATTTTAATATAAATTATTTTAAGAAATGATGAATATTTAATGATCTTAGTTTTTAGAGAAGTGATTCCAAAGTTCATATCCTATCAATTAAAATTAATTTTTGAACAAATTATTATTATTATATTTTAGTGAATAAATTATGAAATGTCTGTCATAAAAGAATGAAGATTATGATAAAATGTTTTGAATATATTGATTATGATTTTTTAATAAAAATAAAAAATATTACTATTACTTGATATATATATATATATATATATATAGGTTTGTGTGTGTGTGTGTGTGTTTGTTTTATAAAAATATCCAGAGGATGTGTAAAAATAAGGAAATACACATAAAGAAATAGAATTTTACTATTATTTTTTTCTCATACTACAATTTTTTTACTCCACCATTGAATAAATATTGATACATAAAGAGAAAATAAAAATGTTTTTGTGCAATATTGATAATCATTTTTTATTGATTATATAGATTTAGTAGTGATCATTTTATAATGAGAATCACTTCAAAACTATATTTGCACATTAATTATTCATTTTTATAGATGATGGTCCATGTGCTATGAGATTTTAATTTTGAAACATTCCACTAGAAAAATTCACAACATATATATCTCATATATTTCTTCAATGTTACAACTACTTGTGATTAATTATGTATGAAGTTTCAGAATCTTGTCCTCAATTGTGGTTGAGATTCAAATATTAGTTCATTGTTTTTTAGGTCCCCAGTAAATATATAAAAAATAATGGTAATGGAATTGTTATATTTTGTTCAACATTATGTAATAATTGTGACATCCCCATGAAAAGGATCAGAATGAAATCACCATGAATGAATTGGGTGTTTCTGGAGTGGACTATGAGATGTTTATGTAGACTTGATATACTATAGAAAATAAATGTGTCCAGATATTTTATTTATGTTTAATTTAAATAAATTAACTTATTAAAAAATAATGGAAATATTTAATCCATCTTTATATAGGGATGTATAATTTGGTGAAATTATTTAAAAGAATCAATTTAACCCTATTTAGTATTTTCCTTTTAGCTATTAGTGAAAAATCAATACTATCACACATTCATTTTGAGGGCTCCATATGAGTATTTTTCATTATTTATAAAAAAAGGTGGACCATGATTCCAAAGTAGGACATTATGGACACCATAGTTTTCCTTGTATATTTTTATGATCACATTAGGATAAATTATAAGTATGTCTAGGATAAAAATATTTATCCAAGAATAACTTATGTAAGTATCAACAGTTCTGAGAAAAAATATATAATAAGATAAAATATTTATGATTAGTATATCAGGTCATATTATATACGTTGATATGGTATTAAAGGAATACAAGATAGAATAATCCAAGAGTTTATATTTCCATATGTCACGTGGTGTAAAATCTCTCAAAATGATGTGTTAAAACATAGGTTGGGATAATAGTGAGGCATATAATTTGATAAAACATTATGTATGATGCCATACCATATTCCATGATAAGTATAAGGTTTTTATATTAATTTTGATTTGAAAATAGTTGTAAAATATCAATCATAACAAGAATGACTACGTAATGTAGTAGTTAGAGCTATTTGATAATACATGTGAATTTATGAAGGATATGTGTCTATTAATTAGAAAAATGTAATTTATTGTTTAACTGTGATATATAACTATATTTCCTATAGTTCATTTTATATATCATCATGAATAAGATAATTTAAATATTCATGTTATGATTATTAAATCTAGTAGTGGCTATATCTATAAATACCATGTATGTTGATGGTTCAGATGCAGTTTCCGAATTTGTTTATGAACGTATTCATTACATTTATTTGGATTTTATCTTAAATGGAATAAATAGATATAATATATATATTAATGATATTATAATGAAAATTTGGCCAACAAGTCATGAAAAAGACAGAGGAGATATGGTAAATACATGGGGATATCTCCTATTATGATTATTTCTCCAAAATGTGATGGCATGGAATATATAGTGGCTATTAGAGAGTGAAATAGGCCCATCATATATAGACATACCTCAGTAGAATTATTTATATCATGTAAAATCTAAAAAAAATAGTTATTCATTGGATCTAGTTCATGGGGAAACTGTTGAAATGAGATCCATAGAACAAAATAACATTGTACTTTGGATTACTAGAATAAAAATAAATATTTTATCATAAAATGGCTGTTATTTAGTTTATCATTAATGTGATAATTTGTTTAGATTATTTTTCTAATCAAATCTTTATTACAATTTACCATTATTAAGATAACCTAGGGGAACTATGAAAATATTATCAAAACTCTATTATATGGTCTAAATAAAATCTATATAATAGGATATATATAATACTTGAATATAGGGTTATAGAGGATCATAATAAAGTAATAATTATTATAATATATTTCATACATAGAGATCTCAAATAAATTTATTTAACAAGGATAGTCATAATGTTACAATAAAACCAAGGAAACACTCACTCATGCCAAGAGTAAACTATCCATCATTACAAAAGAACATTCACAATCACCATATAATGACAAATAGTTATAAGGAATCATACTTACTCAATATTAGAATGATTTATCTTTATAAACTATGAAAAAGGATATCTTCTATTTAGAAATCGAACATGACATATTCCATATAACGAAATTTCAACTGTAATTAATACTAACATAAAATATATCTAACTATAAAAAATGGAATAATAAAAAAAATTAAACCCAAAATTTACATAACACAAAATAAAAAACCAATAAAAATATATATAAGATCCCAAAATAAAAAAGGATGACATAAAAGCATAAAAATCACGTTTATCTATACATGTTGATACAAAATATCAAACTAGGATATAATAAAAATATACTAAATCCCCATAAAACATGTATTATATAGAAACACTTCCTTCCCCACCACTATGAAACCCGAAATAATATCGTGATCTCTATATATCCTAAAAACAAGCCAATCTTGAATAAAATTATAAATGAGGATACATACACAAAAATGATATGTATGTTTGGTGTGACCTAAAAATCTATGTAGTATTACACTGTATACCATTTAATATTTACATTTTAATATAAGACAATATACACTAGTTGGAGATTAAATATACCAAACTATCATCTAATGAATTTATAAGACCAATATAAAATATTTTTATCACTTTATAATAATAACTAATTATTTGATACCATAAATTGTTGAATAATAATATTTTTTGAGGAAAAACATTAAATTTAAAATGTAAACCCACATTAAAAGAAATGTTATATATCTACTATAAAACAATATATTAAATTTTAGAAGATAATGATTTTGACCATTCAAACTAGGTTACATTATATCTAAAAAATATAATCCATTTTTAATGATAAATATAAACATGTAAAAATTAAATAGAAACATGATTGATATAAACATGTATCCACTATATGTTGAAATATTATAATTACAAACTAGTGAACAACATCAATCATACTTGGATACAATAATGGAACAATGGAAAAATCCATGTAAAATTCTTAATTTGAAACCACATATAGCTAGAAAATGATCAAAAAACTACAATCACACTTGATTATCACCTTCAAATCCTACTGCATTTGTAAAAAACAATTATCAGAGCATATTCATAGTTTGATTACACTAAAAACATATAATTTCTACTATTTTAGTACCATACATTGAACTCCCACATAACTAACCAAATGTGCCCTTGATATAAATTTATATGATAAATAATGTAAATACACACACACTCACAAATATATATATATTAATATAAATTGTTAATAACCAAATAATAAACTCACATGTCACCTCCAAACACCCTTTAAAGAAACAACCCCTTGAAAATAATTATACAATATGACTTGAATTCAATATATAATTCATAAAATATATTATGATAATATAAAACAACCAAGGTTCATGTAAACAAGGTTAAAAAAGAAGTATCAAATGATTATTTCATTTTTATAATGGTCAATTTAAATTAATAAAATGAAATTTGATATTTACACACTAGATATACACATTTTTTTGAAACAAAAAATTGATAAAATTATTCAATAAAAATAAACACCCTTCATTACCAAGTGAGATTCCCTATATATACACTCACATGTCTAGTGATAAAATAATTACATGCCAATTTTTATACCAACTGAGAAAACCCATGACATTGATACCTTTATTTTACACTATTTCAACAATTTTACATTAAATATATCAAATAATATCACAATTCACAAAACAAATGGTTTTGTGTATTTGAGAACTAAGTATAAAAGAAAATTATATTATAGTACTATTGAACATTTTTCAACAATAAAACTATATTAGACACTATTATAGGATTTTATTAAGTTATACTCATCTTCATAATGTAGGTAAATGAAATATATGAAATGGACTAGCTCAAATGATTTGTACGGGATCAAATGACAATTAATCATGTCAGTTTGATCATAAACATGTTAGAAATCTTATATATAAGAGAAATATTTAATATAATGATAATGGTTTCCTTATATGAAATCAGAAAACACTTCTGAGCAATTAGGATCTTAATATATGGATATAAAACCATAAAAAGATCATCGCAAATGTATAATAATTATAATATATCTAAGAATTATATAATAATAATCATGAATCTTAGGGGAATAACATAATAAAGTGGAATATCAACAGGATATGGAATGAAAATTAGTAAATTTAGTCATAATACTGTTAGGAAACTCAATCATTCCCTAACATTACATTTTGAACAATCCCATTGTAAACACACATAAGATTGTGAAGAACCCCATGATTTTCATTCATTTGGATATAAAGAAAACCCAATATTTTTAAACATTATATGTGGTCAATAAAAATAATTATTATAAATCTTTATCTACTATGATATAAATCATTATCCCATGAATTTTGGGGCAATACAGAACCCCACAAGTAAATATTCATACATATGTCCTCCAGAGGATACAAATAATTTATTATTCCACGAGAACAGATGGAATGAAAATGGGATCTATATAATTTAAAAATGTTATGAAATAAAATTATACACAAATTATATTGGTTGATATAAAAAATTAAATCAACAGTAATGATTACGTTATAATTGAATTTAAAGGATGATTAAAATTGTAAGAACCTGTGATTTTCCGGACAGTCGTTTTGAGCAGAAAATTGAATTTTTGCTGTTGGATGCTTGTGAGGGGTAAAAAAATCATTTTCCCTTAGAATCTGATCTCAAATAATTTTTTGGACATCTCCGTTGGTCCCGGAATAGGGATTTTACACTAGTATAGGAGTTTGGAGGAAATTTGAGCTCTTCGAATTCTGGTGGAATATATAATATTTAATATTATTAAATTAAATATTAAATTATTCTCATAGGTTCATTTGGAAATAAATTTTAAACGGAGTATCGTATTGATATTCTGTCTACTCCATTGAGTCCGGAATGTGGAGTTTAGCCTAGAGAAGGCATAAACTCATGTCGGGTGCGGGGGCCGGCCCGTGCCCCTTTTTCTTCCTTTTATTTTCTTCTTTCCTTTTCTTTTTCATCTCTCTTCTTTCCTCATCCTCCTTGTGCATGTCTCCTAAACCTCCCCTCCTTGTCCGTGACCTTTGGGATAAATAGTATATCTAGAAAACTATAGATAAGGAAGGTGAGAGTGGTACCGATTTGAAGCTATCGACCCGCTGAGTCTGTGTGCGGCAACAGGGAGACGCAAAATCAACTGAAGCTTCGGCAGTTTCCCCCGAAGGTAGGTCCGTTATGTTTTTGGCATAGATCCCCATTAAACATGTTTTTATATGTCTTTTAAGCCTTATATTTCTTGCTTGTGTCCTCTTAAGGCCGGATCTAATGTTTCGGGGGTGAAAACAGGTGTTTCGGGTGTTTTCAGGGTTTTCCTATCGGAAAACCCATAATACACGGTGTGTATTCTCGAGGTACACGCCGTGTGTTATTCTCGTTTGGGGAAGCTGAAGTTTTATTAAGTAAAATTTTTGTACATTTAGTACACACCGTGTAGTGGGTGGCCGTGTGGCAGGCCGTGTGGAGTAGAACATAGAATAGTGTCTTTTTTTGGACTACACATCGTGTACTTTAAGTACACGCCATGTAGCTGTACATGGGCATGTGCTCGAGTGATAACGGACACAACATAACTTTTTTTGAACATTACATGACATGTAAAGTAAAGTGCATGTTGTGTACTACTACACATGCTGGCCATTGTGCTCTGGCCATGTACTCTGGCCATGTACTATTTCAGTTTAGTATTTTTGAGATATCTTGGGAAATGGAAGTCAGAATTGGGCATGTGAGTAGACGATTCTGAGTGTTTTTTCATTTATATTGCAATGGTGGAATCCTTTTACATTTATAGGTAATATAAAGAGATTTTTGGAGGTTTTCATCTAAATGGAGGGGTTCATCTTCCACTTATCGAGTTCAGTTGTCACTGGAGAGTGAGACATAGGATGGATGGTAGGTTGGGTGTTTGTACCAAACTAGTTGAGACCATTAATAAGAGATGGGATATGATCTATCTCCCATAACCCATAATTTATAGATCTTTAACCTTGTGAGACGTTCCATTCTGGCCTATGAGGCTTTGAGACCACGTACTTCTAAGGATCCCCTGAGGGATGCCCTTTCTTGTGTACTGACCTAGGGAGTCCCTTGTAGGATCTCTCTCCTGTTATTCCATTGAAAGGAACCATGTTATAAAATTCCTATGTTGTCCTTACATTGAGGATCCTCTATAGGATTCTTCCCTTACTCATCGCAAAGGTTCCCACGTAGGATGTCGTCGCTCGTGTTTACCTGGAGGATCCTGAGTATGATGCCTCCTTAGTGATTGACCTGAGGGACCCTGTGGGTTCCCGTTGTTTGACCGACCATGAGTTGTTATGTAAGGTTTGGGTAGAGATGGTGATCGGGTATCACCTAGAACCCATGCCAAACTGGTGATCCCCTTAGGCTTTGGTTGTTTGTTGGGATGGGCATTCAGGCCATCCTCACTATTCGTTTATATCTGACTTTGTTTGCTGATGTTGTAGTGTTTACCAGAGGTGCTTCCTGGTTGGTGGTTGTTGAGCTTGACATGACGCGTCTTTCTTGTTTGTTTTGATGCCTTCTATTCCTTGTGTTATTTAGTAGAGGTGTCTTGAATGTAAATGGTATATTTTACCTTTTTGTGTATGTGTTAGCCCATGTTTCTTGATTTTTGACCGTCGGGTCTAGCGTACATGTTAGGTTGCCTTGTTTTCCATGCCTTGCGACTATAGGATAGAGTGTGTCCTTGACATTCTTGTTATGCTTTAGACTGTTTATCCAAGTTTCTCTATATGTATACTTTGACCTTATAGCATTATTATGCACTAACTGGCATGAGACCATGAGAACCTGGTTCTATAGTCTATAAGGGATAAACCGAGCGATCATCCCAGAGATTCTCGGATATTATAGACTACAAGAGTATAGACCGAGTGTGCTTCCTCAGAGAGTATTGGACATTAGAGACTATATGGGATGGACTGAGTGAGCTCTAGAGAGTCTTGGATATTATATACTACAGGAGGGTAGACTAAGTAATCTTCCTCAGAGAGTCTTACATTGTTTGAATCTTTTTAAGAGCCTTCCCAGGCTAGAGGATGAATTGACAGAGTGAGCTTCCTCAGAGATTCTGTGGTATACCTGAGGCTATAGGAGGAATTGATCGAGATAGCTTCCTCAGAGAATCTCTAGACCTTGGGGATGAGAGGTTTAGACCGAGTGATATTCCTCAAAGAGTCCCTGAATACCATAGACTATAAGGGGAATTGACCGGGTGTGATTCCCCAAAGAGTCTCATAAATTCGCATGACCAAACCAGAGGGGTTAGGCCAAGTGCACTGCCCAGAGGGTTGTGGTACTTGTAAGGTAGGACCAGATGGGATGGATGTGAGTACATCCCAAAGGGTTACCTATTGTGTTTTCTTCTTTTTTGTGTTTGTTTTTGTTGAACCATGGGGGACATGCTGTGATTACATCCCATTGGGTTACTTGTTTTTGTTTATCTTGTTTAGAGAAATTTTTTAGGCATTTCCTAAAGGAGGTTCATGTCGATGGGATTACAGACCCATAGATCGACTTATTTTTATATACAACATGATTGGCACTACATCTAGCTCAATGCACTCGAATAAGATGTCCAATAGATCGGGCTTATGGTCCCAAGGATTGACTGCTGATTTAGTTTCTTGTTATTTGAATCACTTGAACATGAATATTCATATTTAGGTATATGTGTATAGGT
Source organism: Viscum album (assembly GCA_963277665.1). Classification (NCBI taxonomy): domain Eukaryota; kingdom Viridiplantae; phylum Streptophyta; class Magnoliopsida; order Santalales; family Viscaceae; genus Viscum; species Viscum album. Next base: position 1,760,674,767 of record OY728119.1, on the reverse strand, counting down.
ATGGGACTATAAATGTGTACGTATACTGATATGGACATCCATGGTGGCACTTTCCCAGTTGGAAAGGATTACATACTCTGAGTTCAACTGTGGTTGCACATTTGGTTTACTTTCTATTGTTGTGTTCCAGATAGGCTGAGCACATTGTTGATGCATACACTTTTAGCATCACAGTTATAAGTTGCTTGTCGGGGTGCCCTACTGAGATTATTTCTCACCCCTTCATGTGAACCTCGGTGTACTTATTGACCATATGTCCGATTTTTAGGTTGAGCACGAGTTTCATGGTGTATAGGGATGAGTCCCAGTATTGCATGATCAAGCGGAGCTTCCCGAGTGGTTCTACTGATCGGGCTGCTGTAGTCCGACATTGTTTGAAGTTCGGGTAGGTGGATTGGCTCGGAGTTAGTAGCAGATCCCAGTACATTAACTTTCAGATTCTTTTAAACTTGTATTTGTATAGTCGGCCTTGTGGGTGACTAGAGTTGTATTGTATTGCATAGTTGTTTGGGATTTTACAGCATTTTACTATTACATATTGTTCTAATTCAGTTGTTTATTGCTTCCACACTCTGTTTACTTTCCGCTGTGTATGATACTTAGTTATTTACGTTGTTTTCTTACTCTGTTATGAAGGGAATAGTCTCCCCACTATCACACCCTAGGCCCTCGCTGCTAGTCCGCAACCTCTGGCGTATGGGGAGGCGCGCATGAGGCCTTGTGGAAAACCTGCTCGGAGCACCGGTTTAGTGGATTCCAGGTTGGGTTGTTACAAAGTGGTATCAAATGTGTTTTACCTTATTGGTCTTTATTTTTGGGATATGGTAGACATGAGTATTAGGAATGTGTCGAATCCTTTGATGGATATTGGGTTGGTGTGTCGCGAACACTTCTTCCGGTAAGAAGTCCCGGTTGCCATGGTTTGGGATTGTTGTTCTGATTTTGCGATGTTACGGTTGTATATGATTTTCTCTTCGAGCGACTCACATGTTCTGTGGTGTTTTTATTTAATATTTATCTCTGGCTCTTGGACATTGGTATGATGCCAGGGATAGATTTTTAATCTTGTATGGAAAGGGAAAGATGTGTCTCATGCATCATACTAGGCACGTAGGATTCACGGTATACAGATCTGCTAGTGTGTTTTTTTCTGACAACTGAGAACTTTGTGTATGCTTACACAAACTTTTTACTCTGATGACATGATACATGGATCTACGTTAAGGCATTTTTGATGGGGCTGAGGACTCAGTCCTTTTGCACAGCTGGTGTAGTGACCCTAGTTGGTCTATGTGGAACGTAATTCCTTTTTGTTTAACCCCTTTTTGGGTGGTGTTTCTAAGGTCTGTGGTTAACTAGTTATATCATTAAGACCGATGTCGATAGATACCAAGGCTTTTCTTGTGAACTGGACCTCCTTGTTGTATTTCTGTATACAGATACCCAATGGGTGTTAGCTCATCATGCCTCTTCTGTTTTGTTTGTGACCTCCAAGGAGTCGTTCCTTCTGAGGATGCTCGGAGAGGATCAGGGCCCTTGAAGGCTGTGTTTCAGTTTTAACATTCTTCCATGGTTGTGATCATTACAGTCTTCTGACTGGTTTTCGATTATTTGGTCTAAATGGTTATAACTTGTGACCCTTTTGTGAGGCTTTTTCTATAGGGTTAGTTGGAAGACCTAGATACCCTTGGTTTTGTCTCGAACCACTATACACCGATATCTTTTCTGTTCCAAGGGAACCTGTGTGAAAATGGTTGACCCATGCTTGAATCCTAGTTGGGTTTTGGTAGGATGTTAGGGTGGCTCGGAGGGAGCTGGACACACCTTCGGTGAAATATTAGTGTAATCCTGTAAGAGACTATCATGCGCTATCTTGATTCGTCTTGAGTATGCTAGGAGTGAGCTTTGACCCTACGTCGAGCTCCTTTTTCTTTATTAATGGTCTTCCCTGTTGAGGGTGAAACCTTTTCTGGTTATGCTCTTGAAGTGGTATAAGGAAATCCACATGGTGGGGAGTGGACCAATTTCCCTTTTGAGGGTGGTTTTCCTTATTTAGTATAATCTTTAGGGTTTTACAGTGGGCTTTTGATCTCTGAGTTTCCTTTTAAGATGACGACATGGGTGTTCCTATGGTGGGGAGTACAAGTTTGGTCGCAGTTGAATATCTTCTATGTAGAAGGTGGTTGTTAACGCGGAGGCAGGTCGTTGGACTATCTATGTAGCTTGGTTGTGCAGACGCTCAGGTTGGGGGCATGGCTGCTGGTCCTGCTACTGGTCCTTTTTCTGGGCTTCTCTGGGATTAGAAGGTTTTTGGTGGGGTGTTTGTAAGAACTCGTGTTTTTTCGGACAGTTATTTTGAGCAGAAATTTGAATTTTTTTCAGTTGGATGCTCATGAGGGGTAAAGCGGTCATTTTCCCATAGCAGCTTATCTCCGATAATATTTCTGGCAGCTCCGTTGATCTCGGAATAGGGATTTTACCCTAGGGAAGGAGTTTGGGGGAAATCTGAGAGGTTCAAATTTTGGTAGAATATTTAATATATAATATTGTTAAATTAAATATTAAATTATTCACGTAGGTTTGTTTGGAAATATCTTTTAAATGTAGCATCGGATTACGATTACTTCTGCGCCATTGAGTCCGGAATGGGGAATTTATCCTAGTCAAGACATAAACTCATGTCGGGTGCCAGTTCCGGCCCGAGCCCCTTTTTCTTCCTTTTCTTTTCTTCTTTCCTTTTATTTTTCTTCTCTCTTCTTTCCTCCTCCTCCAGGCGCATGCCTCCTACACCTCTCCTCCTTGGTCATGACCTATGGAGAGTTTGGATATCAAGAAAACTGGAGAGATGTAAGGCGAGAGTGGTACCGATTCGAAGCTCTCGACGCGCTGAGTCGGTGTGCGGCAACTGAGAGACGCGAAATCAACCGAAGCTTCGACAGTTTCTGCCCGAAGGTAGGGTCTTTTATGTTTTTTCCATAGATCCCTGTTAAAAATGATTTTTTAAGTATTTGAAACCTTATATTCCTTGCATGTGTCCTCTTAAGGCCGGATCTAAGGTTTCGGGGGTGAAAACGGGTGTTTCAAGTGTTTTTAGGTTTTCCTGTAGGAAAATCCAAAAGACACGACGTGTATTCCAGGGGTACACGCCGTGTGTTCTTCCCGTTCGGGGAAGATAAAGTTTTCTTAAGTACACGCTATTTACTTTGAGTGCACGCCGTGTAGTGGGTGGCCGTGTGGCTGGCTGTGTGGAGTAGAACATAGAATAGTGTCTTTTTTAGTACTACACATCGTGTAGTTTAAGTACACGCCGTGTAGTGGTACATGGGCATCTGTTCAGGTGAAAACAGACACAAAGTAACTTTTTGTGAATAGTACACGCCGTGTACATTAAATCACACACCATTTACTATTACATAGTAAGTCCATTGTTCTCTGGCCATGTACTCTAGCCATGTACTGTTTCAGTTTAGTAATATTGAGATTTCTTAGGATCTGCATGTCAGAATTGGGCATGTGAGTTGTCGATTATGAGCGTTTGTTTTTCATAGATTGCAATGGTGGAATCATTTTTACATTTAGAGGTAATATAAAGTGAGTTGTGGGAGTTTCCATCTAAATGGTGGGGTTCTTCCTCAACTTATCTAGTTCAGTTGTCACCGGAGAGTGAGATTTAGGATGGATGATAGGTTGGGTGTTCATACAAACCTTGTTGAGACCTTTAATAAGAGATGATCTATGAGCTATCTCCGGTAACCCATTATTTATATAATTTTACCCTTGTGAGATGTTCCTTTCTGGCCTATGAAGATTTGAGGCCAGGTACTTCTAAGGATCCCCTAAGGGATGGCCTTGCATGTGTGCTGACCTAGGGAGTCCCTTGTAGGATCTCTCTCCTTTTATTCCTTTGAAAGGAACCATGTTATGGAATTCCTATGTTGTCCTTCCTTTGAGGATATAATGTAGGATTCCTCCCTTACTATTTTTTAAGGATCCCGCGTTGGATGCCTTCGCTCGTGTTTACCTGGAGGATCTCGAGTATGATGCCTCCTCAGTGTTTGACATGAGGGACCCAGTGGGATCCCGTTGTTTGACAGACCCTGAAATGTTATGTCGGGTTTGGGTAGAGATGTTGTCCGGGTGTCCCCTAGAACCCATTCCATATTGGTGATCCCTTTAGGCTTTGGATGTTTTTTGGGTTGGGCGTTCGGGCCATCCTCACTATTTGTTTATATCCGACTTGGTTTGCTGATGTTGTATTGTTTACCAGGGGTGTTTCCTGGTTTGTGGCTGCTAATCCTGACGCGATGCGTCATTGTTGTTTTTTTGGATGCCTACTATTCCTTTTGTGCCCTAGTAGAGGTTTCTTGATTATAAATGGTGTATTTTACCTTTTTGTGGTTGTGTTTGCCCATGTTGCTAGATTTTTGAACGTTGGGTCTAGCTTGCCTATTAGGCTGCCTTGTTTTCCATTCCGTGCGACTGTAGGATGGAGTGTGTCCTTGACATGCTTGTTTTGTTGTAGACCAGTTAGCCATGTATCTATGTAGGTTTAATTTGGACTTATATAATTATTATGCATTAACTGGCATGGGACCGTGAGAACCTGGTTCTATAGACTATAAGGGATAGACCGAGTGAGCTTCCCAGAGAGTCTTCGATATTATAAACTACAGGAGGGTAGACCGAGTGTGATTTATCATAGAGTCTTGGACATTATAGACTATAGGGGATGGACTGAGAGAGCTCCCATAGAGTCTCTGATATTATAGACTACAGGAGGGTAGACCGAGTGAGCTTACTCCCAGAGTCTTACTTTGTTTGAATCTTTTTAAGAACCTTCCCAGGCTAGAGGTGGAATTGACCGAGTGAGCTTCCTCAAAGTGTCTGTGGTATACCTGAGGCTATAGGAGGAATTGACCAAAATAGATTCTTTAGAGAGTCTCTAGACCTTGTTTCTATGAGGGTTAGACCGCGTGATCTTCCTCAGAGAGTCCTTGACTAACCTAGACTATAACGGGAATTGACCGATTGTACTTCCCAAGAGAGTCTCATAAATTCGTATAACCAAACCAGAGGGGTTAGGATGAGTGCACTTCCCCGTGGGTTGTGGTACTTGTTAGGTAGGACCAGAGGGGATTGATGTGAGTACATCACAGAGGGTTACCTATTGTGTTATCTTCTTGTTTGTGTTTTTTTGGTTGAACCAGAGGGGATAGGCTATGAGTACATCCCATAGGGTTACTGGTTTTTGTTTATCTTATTTTGAGACATATTTTTCGGTGTTGGAAGAAGCTGGTACATGTCGATGGGATTACAGACCCATATATCGACTTACATTGATATACAGCTTGAGAGGCACTATGTCCAACACAATTCCCTCGAATGGGATTTCCAAGAGATCAGGATTATGGTCCCAAGGATCGACTGCTGATGTTGTTTCTTGTTTTTTGAATCAATTGATCATAAATATTTATATTTATTTATATGTGTATAGTTATGGGACTAAACATGTGTGCGTATATAGATATGGAAATCCAATGTGGCGCTTGCCTAGTTGGCAGGGATTACATACCCTGAGTTGAACTGTGGTTTCATTTTTGGTTTACTTTCTTTTGTTGTGTTCGTGCTAGGATGAGCACATTATTTTTGCATACACTTTTAGCAGCACAGTTATAGGTTTCTTGTCAGGGTTCCGTACTGAGATTATTTCTCACCCATGAACGTGCACTCTAGTGTACGTGTAGACCTTATGTCTTCTTTTCAGGTTGAGCACGAGTTGCATGGTGAATAAGGCTGAGGACTATTATTTCATGATCGAGCAATGCTACTCGAGTGGTTATACTGATTGGGCTGCTGTAGTTCGACATTGTCTGGAGTTCGGGTACGTGGATTGGCTCAGAGTTAGTAGCAGAGCCCTGTACTTTTACTTTCACATTCTTTTGTACCTGCATTTGAATGGTAGGCCTGGAGGGTGACCAGTGTTGTATTGTATTGCATAGCTGTTTGGGATTTTACAGCATTTTACTATTACATATTGTTCTATTTCAGTTGTTTACTACTTACGCTCTCTATTTACATTTTGCTTCATGTGGTACTTAGTTATTTCCAATGTTTTCTTACTCTGGTATGGGGGCATAGTCTTCCCACTATCACACCCTCAACCCTTTCTACTAGTCGTCGGCCTCTACCGTATGGGGAGGCGCGCTTGAGGCCTTGTGGGGAACTGTCTTGGAGCACTGGTTTAGTGGATTCTGGGTCGGGATGTTACAAAAATAAACTTTATAAGATATATATATATTTATTTATATTTTTTAGTTTAATAGGAACAAATTAAGAGAAACATAAAAGAGTATTTGTAAAACATTTTTTTGGCATTATCATGATGGTAAAAAGTGATCAGTTACTTTTAATAAGATCATTTTTTAAAAATTTAATTGATGATTTTTTCAAACACCATTTAGTAAGAAACCACAATAAAAATTTCATTATAGATAAATAAATATTTTTCCAACTAAATTAATATTGGAAGATAAAATATGCAATCAAGAAATGATAATCCTTATCAATATTAAAAATTAATTTTAATCCATTATTATAATTTTCAATTTCATATATTAAATAGAAATTGGATATTTATACACTAGATATACCCATTTTAATTGAAAAAAAATCTATAAAATTTTTAAATATTAATAATCACCTTTCATTACCAAGTGATAATACCTCTACACACACTCCTATGTCTACTGCTAAAAAATATACATATCAATTTTGATACCAACTGTGAAAAACCAATACAAAATTAACTTTTTAATACATTATTTCCACATGTTTTACATTAAATCACTCAAATAATCTATCAATTGAAAAAACAAAAGGTTTTGTGTATTAGAAGATTAGGTATAAAAAAATTATTTTACAGTACTATTTAATATTTCTCAATAATAAAACTATATTAGACACTAGTATAGTATTCAATTATGTTATACTCATCTTCATAGCCTAGGGAATGGAAATATAATAAAGGGGTGACCTCAAATGATTTGTAAGGGAAAAACAATCAATTAATCATGAAATTTTGATCATAAACATTTCATAAATCATTAATACGAGAGAAATAATTAAAATAATGAACATGGTATCCTAATAGGAAATCATAAAACAATTAATGGTATTTAAGAACCTGATATAGTCGTATAACACCATAGAATGTTTATCTATAATGTAAAATTATTATTATATATCTTACAATTATATAATAATAATCATGAATATTAGGGGAATAAAATAAGAAATTAGATTATCAAGGAATATGGAATAAAAATAAGAAAATATAGTCATAATAATGATAGGAAACTCAATCATTCCCTCACCTTACATTTTGAACAATCCCATGATAAACACACATGAGGTTGTGAATAAACCCCTTATTTTCATGAATTTGGATGTGAATAAAAACCATGATTTTCACAAAATATATGTGATCAAACAAAATAATTATTTTTCATCATTATATAATGAGATATAAATCATTAACCATTTACTTTTAGGGTGATATAGAACCCCACCCACCAATATTCACACATATGTCCTCCATATGATATAAATAATTTATTATACTATGAGAATAGATGGAATGAAAATTGGATTCATATATTTTCCAAATGGTATCACATAACATGATATCAAAAGTATATTTGTTGATATAAAAAAATAAATCACCTAAAATGATTACGTTATAATGGAATTTAAAGGATGATTAAAATAAACTCTACAATATATATATAGTGTAGTTAAATAGAAATAAAAACAATTAAAACAAAATAGAGTCTTTGTAAAACATTTTTTGAAATTTCCTTGAAGGAATGAAGTGATTAGTTAAATTCAATAAGAACGTTATAAAAAATTTAATTGATGATTTTTTCAAATACCATTTAGTAGGAAAGCTCAATAAAAAATTCATCAAAGATAGAAAAATATTTATCCAAGAAAATTTGTATTGGTAGTAAAAATATACAATCATGAAATGATTTACCATATCAAAATTAAAAATTATTTTTTTAGAAACACAAATCACAAAAACATGATAAATCTACTAATTGAAAAATATTAAATATAAATTAGAAATATTTTTAAAAAGAATAAATATTTTTATTTTAAAATAAAAAGGGAGAAAATAGGTGAGATGGTTAATTACAAATAGTTTTGAGAAAGATCTTATTTAGAGAGAAAGAAAATTATCCAATATATCATAAAAATTCATAAAGAGAAAAATAAATCAAATATGATATAATTCGTGTGAAAATATAGTTTATTGGAAAAAATTAGAAAATTTAATACCATATAATCAATGGATAAATGAAAAAATATTATAATACCATATTTAAATAGAAATAATTTCGACTCATGAAATGTAATTGTATCAAGAAAACCTTGTACCTTTTAATATATAATTCCCCAAAAACTAATTTTCCTGCTTGATAATAAACATAACCATACTAATAATGTATTTTAGGACCATATTAATCTATATAAAAAATTTTACTATTTAATTATAGCCATTCATGATACATTCATTATCTTGATAATGTTTATTTCCCTCATCAAATCTTAGATACATTGATCATTTCACAAAGGCTTGAAATTATCAATGTATATACATATACATAGATACAAAGATAATAATTTAAATATTATATAATGTAATATATAATAATATTTATAATGATATATAATTTAATATTTATAAGGAATTATGAATTTCTAATTTCATTCCATGAGAGTTTTATTCATCATTTGTAAATACAGTATCGATGATAAGCTTGTTTTGATGATTTTTTCCAAACAAAAGATGATATATTAATAATGATTTAATTGTTAATAAAAAAATTATATAACCCTCATACATACATATGAATGATTTAAAATAATTAAATAAACAATAATAATCTTCCATGTATATAGATTATGAAAAATTAATAACATCATATAGTGACCCAAGCCTTAAACACACAATATTACATTATTGTACACATAAAATTCTTTAATGAATAAAAACCTAGGACTAAGAGGCCTAATGTATTTAAAATAATTTTAAAAAAGATCCTTTTAATGAAATAATATATTCATTTCTTTCTAATGTATATTTTTTCATCAATACAAAAAAAAGACTATAATCAAATTTTGGAATCTCACCCAAATTACATATAGAAGATAATGCTCTTAAAATACAACAAGTGTTTCATTCATTATTTTAATAGGGAGATAGGAACATAAGAATTTATGTGATCTATTATTGATAAGGGAAATCATAATAAACAAAAATCATAGATTGTACATAGGAATTATATCAGTATATGTAATGAGAATGTAAACATGGAACACAAACATAATATATCAAATTCATACACAATAAAACAAATATAATAAGAATAGAATCATAGCATGATTTTTTATTATAAAGGAACCAATATCAAATCATCGTTGAATTAATTATTCTGTATACAAGATAAAACATTTCATCATTAGTGTAAAATACCATTCCCATTTTAGGGTATCAAATTCATATAGTTTTTGAAATAATTAATTGGTGGGTGGGTTGTTTTGGAAACAACGACTTGGAATGTTTTTAGGAAGGTAAAAATCATTTTGAAATTTTTCATCTTGGATGAAAAATTCAATCCAATTAGTGATAGTGAGGTCAATAGAAGTGATCAATAAGGGGTTATAGTAGGATAACATTTTCATCGAGTGGCTTGCCGATGGGTTAGCTAGATGGGAGCAATTTCATGACGATGTCATTTAAAGGGGGAAAATTTTTATATTAACCACTATGGATTTTATGAGGGAATATATGCATCCCTTCCTTTTTTGTAACTTCAACACAACTATATGTCCTTCATTTCCCCCATGATCTATATTCAATTTTAGAGGTATTTTGTGCACTTACCTAAAATTATGAAAAATATAACATCTATATACCTCCATTCAAATTCTTGTACTTATTTAAGTTTGATTCTCATAGTTTATGGATTTGATTTTGATACCACTAGATCATAGTGGAATATAATGAGTTCGTACGGTCTTTCACTCAGTATAGTGAGAGGATATCTTATAGTGATGCTAAAATATGATTTCATATTAATTAAAAATAAAAATTTCACCACCATTTTTTTGTAGTGTTCCATTTATATTAATTAACTCATTTATGAAATTGGTGGATTATAGTAGATATTTCTCATGTTATGATATGATGGGTCCACTTTAGACCTCATATGGGTCATTGGTTGTGATTATGGTGTGATGCAGATTCACAATGAGTTTTAGAAGACTTATCTCTTTATTATATAACTGTTTAATAATTTTGAAATGATTTATTTAATTATTTTTTACCATTGGAAATTATTCACTACATTGGGGGAGTTTTCAATGTGAAATTTATCATGGAAACACTTTGGTGATGTTTGGAGAGACTATATATAGATATGTTAGTTCATGTAATTAAGAAGTGGAAATAGTTCAAATGAGACATGTTTTCCTCATTTGTACCCTTATTTATATTTGGCATGTTTTTCTATGTTTCATGTTGTCACAATCCAAAGGATATTTGAACTATTTAAATCATAATTAAATTTACACAACTAAAATTTTAATTTAATAACTTTCATTATTTATATAATAGAGATAAAAAATACCAAGGTCCATGGATACAATGAAACTTGGGCATTACCATGATATATTGGCAATTTATTCCCAAGAATTTTAATAAATTAGAATTACCTAAGACACTGAATATTCATGGATGTATTTAAAAAATTAAAACTAATTGAGATGCACTAGTTATTGTAATGGACTTGACCTCTCTGTCCATTTCCTTTCTCGAAAATAAGGTCATGAAGTGTTCTAGAGGGTAGAATGTACTTTTTCCACACATTTTAGAATTCTGTAACTACATGCCATGTAGTGTGAGTACACATCATGTACCACCTTACCAAGTATACCCCATGTTGAAGGTGTGTCCTTAACACGTGAAATAAATGAGTACACGCCGTGTAGCCCATACTACACGCCGTGTAGTGCCTCCCCGCATATGCGTTACCCTCAAACTGTGTGTTGACCAGTCAACATCTGTGTGCCATGTTGAAGGTGCGTCATTTCCATGTGAAATAAATGAGTACACGCCATGTAGCCCATACTACACTCCGTGTAGTTCCTCCTCGCGTACGCGTTACCCTCAAACCGTGTGTTGACCAGTCAACAGCCATGTGCCGCGTTGAATGCCGTGTTGGAAGCAGTGTGGCGACTGTGTGAAATGGCCTAGTACACATCATTTACTAGGAAGTACACACTTTGTACTTTAGTTTTTCTCGCCTATAAATGGAGGGTACCTCTCCTCCTTTTTAAATAATTCCTCTCCTCACCATTCTTCTGAGAAGAGCTCTCCCAAGAGACTCCAAGGCTCCTTTCTTGCATAACTTCTTCGTCCGCGCTCTGATTTACGATCTGTCAGTGGCCATGAGATCATAACGATGAGGAAGAACTTCTGGGATGGGATTTTATGATTCCCTTCGGCCTTTTCATCCCAACTTCCACCCGAGGAGGTCTTTCCGGGTTTTGACAGAAGCGACAGAGGCCAACAGATGTCTTCTAAAGTTGATCTGGGGGAGTGTTGTGATCAAAAACTATTGAGGAAGAGATGTTACCTTCGTCTCTCTCTTTTGTGCATCGTGCGGGGTGGGTATCCTCTTGTTTTCGTGAGAAACGGTTGAACCAAAAAATAAATACAATAAGTGGTTAAAGAACGGGGATGGGGAAGTTGTTATATTTATCTTTGATTATCCTGTTGTTATATTGTTAATTGAATAGGCTTATGCCTTCTAAAAATCATGGTCGTTGGGAGCCTTTTCTTGCACAATTAAATGTTTCCCTACCTTTGTAGACTGTTTTTGTGAATGGAATATTGTGTAATGTGGAATTTGGTTAATCACATATTGATGGATGATTAAAATCTGTAACACTTGTATGATTACCCCGGTTGATCAAAATTGAATAACGAACATGTGGGTGTTAGCTTTGATATGTGGTGTGTGAATGGGGGGTTGAATCCTAGGTTGTTACGAATAGGATGGGTAGAAGGGTTATGGTAAATTATATTAAAGGTGAGATGATGTGGCACGAGCTTTGTATTGTGATACAGTTGTGGAGATGTGGTTATAATGGCAGCAGGGCCACAGTGATGGGTTGTGATATTAAAAGAAAGTGAAAAGATGATAAATGAACTATGGGGAAAGATAATGAATTAAAAGAGGGAACAATAAATGGGGATTGATTGATGATAAAAAGGTTGGTTTTTTGTTGCTTGTTTTATATCTAACATTATTTGTGGTTGGCAGGGATATGTTTTACGAATGATTGATCTGGTTTGGTTGTGGTTATTTGCCCAGTAGTTAAGGAACTAATTAACTAATACTGTCGAAACATGAAAACCTAAATGGGGTACAAATTATTTGTTGTATGAATGCTTCGTAGTAGTAGTGTCGAGGCATGTGCTCATTTTCCTTGTTTAAAATCCATATGTTGGGCTGTGTTTTTGGTATACATATATATATATATCTGTATCTTTGTGTTTTGTCGCACCCCAACAATGTTGAGAACATAGTGCAGAACACTCCCATTTCATGGGAGAGGGTGTTTTCCCCTTAGTTACTAGCTCCTTCATGCTCATTCTTCCATAGTTTATGATGGCTTGAGGCGACCATACACCCAAGAATATTCAGGTAGTATTCGATTGGGGAGGTTTTATCCCAAGACTCTTTGGGTAGGTTTATTGTTACCAAGAATCTTTGGGATGAGGCCCAGGTGTGTTCCTGAGGGGATGCGATTGTGGTTTGTAAAGCCCAGGTGTGTGCGAGTTGGATATGTGGTTGTGAGGCCCAGGTGTGTGTGGGAGGGATATGTGGTTCTTGAGGCACAAGTGTGTGCTGGCGGGAAGAGTGCGGTAGCGTCAGGATGTTTGCCGTTAGGAAGAGCGGATAACTATTGGAAAATGGTGCAGGGTACCCAATACTCATGTTCTTGTATACTACTACCTGTTGTTTGGTGTTTTTGGTGAGTGTGGCTGGTGAGGTTGGGTGGATAGAATTTCTTGCTAGGTTTTGGTTTCATCTGTTGTTCTCACTGGACATTAGGATGTCTCCCCACCTGTGCATAAGAGCTTTAGGTTTCTCTACTGATTATTATTGTATGCTCACCCTACGTTTACTTTCAGGTTTCCATGAGGACTACCAGGGTCGTGCAGGACCCTACTAGTCGGGACAGTTGGATTTGTTGTAGTTGTTGTACTCTTGTTTCATTCGGTATTATACTTTGAGCTTTCTTGGACTTGTACATTGTTTCAAAATTGTTTAAAGATGCATTTGAGATTGGTTTGGGTTTATTTTCTTTTACTTTTTCCTTTTTCTTTTGGTGTTTGACTCATCCTATTTCCCGATCTTAAATAATAAAAACGGTAATGCCTCCCATATTTGTGAAAACTCATACCCTTGGTGCTAGTCACCAATTTGGGGCCTACTGGATGCGGGACTCGGGGATCATTATCTCCCTTTCACCATTTCCAGCTCAGGAGGGGCATCTTTGGTGGGAGGGGGTCATGACAGTTGTGGTGGCCCTTTATAGGAGGCCATTATCTCTCCCTGATGGAGGTGAGTAGAATTATAATTGTATAACCCCAGGATGGACTTAGTATACCACTATATAAGTTCTATTAGACAATATGTATGGAGGGAGGAGATGATATTGTTTCCGTTGATGCTAGTAGGAATTACAATAATCTAGATATACATTAAATTAATTAGGATCATTGAATTGTATATTTTTTGAGTGATCCACCGACATTAAAAATTTTTATGCTTATGTGTGCTAACCTTGTGCATAATCAATAGGGGTTGGGTGTGTTGACTGAACTTGGGTGAACGTGGGAATTGGGATGGGTGATGATCCACCTTACTAAACAATTATTATTATTTCCTATCCTATCAAGCCAATGAGACCACATAATGTCCATGATTATGTTAGTGGATATATGGACCATTGGGAAATAGGTGTTGATCTATGATATATGATTGATATTGAGGACCCTTAGAAGGATGAATTTACTGTAAAATGATTATGTGGAGATCCTAGTAGGTTCTGCAGTGGTAGGATACACCTAAAAGGTTTTGTCTTTATTCTATTATCGTTGCATGTGTCATATCAGAACCCGAGTCCGGTTGGTGTGGATATAGTTCATCCATTATATGGTTTTTTGTTTCTTATTTGATACACCGTGATGGGCCATTACGATTGTATTAATTAGGGATTATTTTAGAATTCCACAATGGTCTAGATAGTTATTCTTGTGGTTATTTAATGTATTCTTATTCGTGATAATTAATTGGATCTTGATGTGGGTGAGCGCTGAATTGTTTCACAGGAGTGGTCTCTTGGTGGGGGATATAGTCCCAATATAAGAAAGGGTCCTTTTATAAATCAAAGAATGGTTGATCATTCTATCATAAGAGGTGTAATCACCAAATTATATCTTAGTGGGTTTCTCACCATGGTGTATTGAATCTTATTATCTACTATGTTCATCTTATCTGCTAAGGGATGGTTATCCATGTATACCAAGTTGAGTTTTTCCAATAAGTCATTATCACTATATACTATTGTGGATCACCCCACATGTCGTTGTCTCTTATAAACTATGATGGATCATGCCCCCCCCCCCCCCCAGTTCGTTATACTATTCAAAAAAATCACGTGAGATGATTAAAGACACATGGAACAATCCAAAACATTTCTAACTAGATTTAAGGGTCATGTGGAATTTGATGGGTCAAATTTTTTTTATTAATATTAAAATTTAATGATATTAATTATAAAAATATAACAAGTACAAATAAAATAATTTATTAAACATCTATGTGTCTACGTTGGTTGTGACATACAGAGTTATGGAATAACACACAACTCGGGAAACCATTTCACTTGGCTACCTGAGTATTCCTCACATGTTGGGGGTTTAGGTTTGCTGAGGCTTGAGTTTAATGTTTTAGAATATATTAGAAATTTATATGGTTAATGGTATGAGTTATGACTAGATGATATTGTTTATCATATCTTTTATTTTTTTTGTTTCTTCTAATCTAAATGTGACCTTCCTATAGGGTGGTTCATTTTTCATGCACGTATATCATCATTATATTTTTTATCAAATCTTTTCAATAACATATAATCTACATATAATGATGGTTATTTATTGAGTATGAAACTTGGATATTTTTTTTATTGATACTCTGATACATGCTGTATTTTCTCCTCATAGTACCCACACAAACATATGTAGCTAGTTGGTAGCCTCATGTATACATGAGTGTGCACCTAATGGTTACTTGTGATTAGTCTGTCTACAAATCATAGTGGGATTATATGGGATATCACAAATTTCTATCCTAAGCTATGTCTTTTTTTATCTTATTATTTAGGATATGTTATACATGTAACATAATAATGTGTTAGAGCCTATTATGGATATTAGGCTGTTGTATCATATATACCTCTCTTGATAAGAATTCATGGTTTCTATGGTCATGATATTATTGTCCATGGAATGATATGTTGAAAATTATATGATTTAACCTCTTGTGGTTGACCTGAAATTTTGATATTATTATTTCATCCAAGATGTAGTTCTCTTCTTGTTGAGGTAAGATGAATCTGTTTAGATCATTTATCATATGCATAGATTCACATGACATGTCAGCAAGAAAATGTTATTTTCATCTCTAATAATAGATGTTACGATTATTATAGTGTAAACAATAGATCATAGAAAATTTTCATATACATATTCTTTGTTTAGTTTTTTTAGATGAGATGACAGATGTATATACTATCTTTTGCTGGATGGCCATGTTGTTTTATGTTAGGATGCTTGTTGATGATAATGATGGTATTTTACCCCTTATGAATGGGAGTGGTAGTGAGCCTTTTAGGTCAATTTGTTAATTTTATTACCTTATAAATAACCCATAATGATTATTTATTATACATGTTTAGTAATTTAATGTTCCATAGAAAACATAAAAGGTTTTATTCATGGTATATAGGAATGGAATTCTATAGAATTGAGAAAGTAATTAGGTTTCCCTTGACATGTATCATCTTATATATATTAATATATATGTATATATATATATATATTACACTAAATGAGAGCTAACTCAACAAAGAGTATTCTTCTTGTAAAGATGTATGAGAAGTGTGGGTACTTGTTAGTGGACAATGATTTTGGAAGAATGATGATGAATTTTATTATGTATATATGACACTATAGTGGGTATATGAATTATCTATGTTGTGGTGTATAAAAAAACATGGTATGTTTCCCATTATTTATGTCCATTGATTTATCGGTGTGGTGGTCATACATTGTGACCCTTTGAGGTATGACTCTTGATCCAGGGAGTCAGAAGATGGTGATTTCTGAGGGAAACCCATGTGGGGGGTTATCATGAACTTATGAGTGTATATATACATGAGAATAATGTTATATGCCACATATTTTTGAATAATTATATATAAGGTCCTATTGAGTGAATGGTAAAGGCATGGTTATTCATTGGTATGTTATGGGAAAGTCACATTGATTGTTAGAGCTATGGTTTGAGGATTTTTTTCAAATGGAATGGCCATTAAAATTCCTGATGGCATTGTTTTGAGATGTAATTCTAATTAAGGTAGGAGCCTAGATAGATGCTAATATTTTAGAAAATTGCTATGGTGAAAAGTTATTTTTTGTTAGAACTTGGAACTAGTGGAATATATGATTATGAATAAGAGTTCCAAAGTCACTATTGTTTTGATGTAATTGAAATTACATGGAGTATGGGAATCCATTTTTCAGTTATGTGAGACTCATGGAGTCATGATTCGATTTGTGATTGTTATAGGAGACTGTATGACCCCATTGTTTTAATTAAATAATATTTACATGATCTTTATTTGTGAGACCTATGGAGTTATTAGTTAGGGAAGGCTATTAATGGGTCATGTATTAGAACATATAATTAGATTCTTGTGTACCTAATAGTCGAAGAATACGATTATGCAGGCTGTGTGACTCTATGATGACAATGATGTTGAGGCATAGTGTGGATTTGGGTGAGCATCACACATATGATTGAGTTGTTGATTTTTCCCCATAGGAGTTATTTGTTGTATCGAAGTAGATGAGGAGGACATTATCAGTTTTCAAAGGGACTTTATAACAACATCGTATTTGAAATTTACTTCCTTCTAAATAAAAATGATGTATTTTATATCATTCGTTACATGAATGCCATAATATAAATGATCACATGATATAGTATAACATTATGACCAAGAAATTAGATTAGTATGTATGAATAAGATTAACCATATAATGAAATATATATAGAAATACATTACTAAAATTTAATGATTAGTTCCATAGAAAAAAAATTACTTTCTAATAATATTATTTAATGATTAAAAGTTATATTTTTTAAAGAAACACATTTTACTACATGAAATGCAGAATTATCTAAAAAATAATATTGATCACCCTTAGAAAGATATTAAAATTAAATTATGTTTCAATTAATTAACACACGTCCATGAATAATATATTTAAATGTCATTAATGAAGATAAATCATAAATTTTTTGAAGGGAATTTATTTATAAACCTTTTTGAATGTTAAAAATGAGTTTTTATCATTATAAATAAAAAAATAATTATTTATTAATTATTTCAATGAAATATATATTATATATTAAATAAAATATTTTATCATTCATTTTTAAAAATTGTATAGGAATTCAATGAATATAAATCTTCTTTTATGCTTAAAAATTCACTTTTCTTAGAATACATTTTCATTTAATTTCCCATGCTTATTTTAAAAATTATTTCATAGAATTATAGAAATTTAATTTTATTAAATATATTATATATTTTGAGTTATAATTTATTTATTTAATGCGTCAGCTTTCATTTTTGGTCTTAATAAATTCTAAAATCATTAAATATTTTTGTCACTATTATTTGTGAATACATTTTTATTGGGGGTGAGGGGGTTATAAAATTAATAAGGCTAATATTTAACATATAATTATATATATATATAATTAATTTAATATATTTCAAGAATTTAATTTTTTACTATTGAGGCCTTTTCCATTTTGTGCCACTTTCATATGAATGTGACATTATAATATTTAAATATTTTAAGTGATTTCATATGTGTCATCACCCTCACTTATAAAGGGAACCTCCTATATTCTATTATACATCATATTTTTCAATAAATAATGAAAATTTATTATCCTAAAATGTTATTCGATTCCATATATTTTTCATAGATCCATTTTTGTTTCCTCAAGTCCAATATTTCAATTCTTAAGGTGTAATCCAAAGGAGGTCCCCTAAAGAAGATGTATAAATCATAACTGAGGTCTTTCAATTTTATTTCTTATTCCATCTATTCTAAATCTAACCATTATAACATGATTTATCTTGCATTGTGAATATTTGGAGATGTAATTATTATTATGTAAGATCTATTTCCCCCTTTTTTCTATCAAATAGGAAATTAATGTCTCGGTCCTATGTATGGGTGGACAATAACCTCTATATAGTGATATGATTCATTTTCATTTGACACCTAAACTTGAAGAATATAAGGATTTATTTTATAAATATACATGACATTAATGATATATTTATTATTTTTTATTGATAAGATATTATTTTTTATTCATTGCATAATATCATTAGAAAAACAAAAAAGTAATGTGTGCATACAGACTACCATCACTGTGAATGACGTAATTCATTCTTACTATATTTTCCTTGGAATGTTTGTAATATTTATATAATGAATGTATATGGTATTTATATTATTTTATTAATTATTGGCATATTTTCATCGTTATCAGGATTCAAGGACATGAATAATTGAATTGAAACCAACATGAAAATCAAAATAATTATCACCCAAAAAATCATTTTTAAAAATAATTTTTAATAAATGGGTAATAAGTTGTTATAAGTATATGTGTAACATCTCAGGTAAATAAAAATTAAGCAATATTTCATTTTCATTAAAATTTTCTAATTAAATACTCATTTTACCTTAAAGGGGTTGCTATGCTCGATATCATCCCAAAAATAAAACAATGGGTTTCTTTGAGATCTTACGTTGCACACTAATAATATAATATTAATATTTTAAATTGTAGTTAACTCTTAGCCATTTTATTGGTGGGAATGAACAATAATAACTAGAATATGATTATACATGTGTGTTAAATGTATTAACATTTATCCAATAAAATGTTAGAGGCTTAAAATGTCAATGAATCAATTTTTGAGAATAATTTACATTAAAAGGTCGATTTACCACCTTTTAATGGAGAACCCTATTTAAATATATTTTGTGTCACATAAAGAAAAAATATTTTACCAAATAAAATACTTATTTGTAATGGGGACATCAAAATTAACTTTGTGTAAATTTTTTGAATTTTTCTCAAAATTTTGATTTTTTAATAAATAGTGAAAAAAATTCTATTTTAATTCAAAATTGAGTTTTAATCTAATATATTTATATGGATAGATAATATTTTTAAATTTTTTTAACATGTAATTATAATATATTTTTACCATTTTCTCCAATGTGGGTATTTGGAATTAATTTCACTTTGAAATTGGACATAAACAAGTATCAATATTTTGATATTTATTGTTTCTTAAAAACACGCAATTTGTTTTAACAACGGGAATTATTTTAAAATTATTTAATTCCATTTCAATGTTTGAATTAGAAAAAATAGACATCATTTTGGAATTCAGAATATCAAATTTTTCTTTGGCCGAATGATCAGTAGTTTTCGGAAAAACATCAATTTTTGTTGAATAGTGAAACCACTTAGTTGTAGTTAGAAAAACATACTTTTTCAGTCAAATGAAATTTTACCACTTTTGTGAGTTGAATTTTGAAAATCCGACATATATGGTTTTTATTAGTAATTAAAATGTGGTTCAATAACATGAAAATAATATTTGGTGAATAGTAACATTTGACATTTATTTCCCGCAGTTAAAGGTAACTTGTGTAATTCAAGGTAAAAAGAATATTATAATAATTCAATCATACCATAACACTTGTCGAAAACTTATTTTTTGAGTCATTTATGACCATGGGTACCTTTGGGTCTATTTCAGGACCCCATTGAGCCATATGGGAGTGATAATAACACTATAGATTAATTAACATAAAGTAAGGGAAAAATGAGAAATACAAATATCATTTAGTAAGTTATTTTTTAGAAGGGGTTATATAAATTATCTTTTCAACTATAAATATTAATTGGAAAGAAAATAATATTTCCTACATCCTGATATATTTTCTATAATTTTTATACATGGAATAAATTAAATTATATATTACACAATAATGATGCAGTGTTTACCTCATTAATAAACGATTTAAATAATTATGATTATAAATATTAAATTAACATCCAAAACCTATTCAATTATTATTGGATGAATTTACATCGACCAAGATTCATATTATCATCTACCTTAATGATTTTCTGAAATTTAGAAACAGAATATCATTATATAATAAAATAATATTATCACACCTTCCTAAAGAGACCCTCCTCCACCTTATAAAAAGCCATCACGTCTAACCAATTCCTCACTAAAATCAACCCTTTTGCATCATCTAACCACTTCACAAATAATCTCCCTAAATCGATCTCCTCCTCCTAGTATCCTTACCTTAGGTATAAGGCACTTCAACAAGTCCTTCTGGTTCAAACCATAGGAAGTTACCCAAATTAAAGGTAATTGTTTCTCTCAACTTCTTTTATTTTATTTTACTTCTCCATCCCCTAAACTACTTTTATGCCTTTATTTTATAACAACAACAGTATCCTCAATATACTAGGATATCTTTTTTATAATTATTCTAACTACACTTACACACACCTCCATCTAATGGTTGATGAACATTCTGTTTTAGTGGATGGAAAACTAACGCCTAACGAGAAGATGATTGTTCGATTATCTCCTATCCCTTATCATGTTTTCCATTAATATGATACTATATTTATATATGATATATATTATGTTTATGTATTCTTTATTCTTCTATATTTTTGTCTTATATCATACCATTATGTTTTCCATTATGGATTAATGCGATAATTAAATTTGAGGAAGTGCGGACTACCGCCTCCTCAAAGTGATATGACTCGTTAATGCCATATGTGGGACGTATAAAAGTTGGATTAAATGATATTATATAAGATATTATACTTGAATTATAATATACCTATTTATCATTATGTTTTAATTCCATTAAAATTATAAATATAAATGAAAGTAGAGTTCATGGGTACGTACGGCTTATCATCTCTATGAACGGTGAATTTCATTTCATTCCTCCAAATGATATGTACTGTTATATATATATATAAATATTGGATATATATGATATATATGATATATATGATATATATGATATATATGATATTTAAATAATGAATCTCATTCTGGATATAATAGGATTTTGAGCACATGGAAAACTTGTAAATATAAGGTGCTCATTTTTGACTGAAGTACCAAATATCGACCAAACGATGGTTATTAACTTAAATGATTAAATAATGTTTAAAACATGGTAATAAATTATATAAAATGAATAATATAATTGAAAATGGTTCTTAAGAATGTATAAATTAACATTATTTTATTTTTTAGGATAACAAAGAGCAATCGAGTCAAGTCGGACATGAGGAAAGGGGCATCGTCTCAAACACCTTCCATTGAGGAATATTTTGTTTTAATACATGATTTTATTTTATTCAATGTATAAACACCTTTACCTTTTAATTTCATTAAAAGGGAATCTTTTTCTACGAAGTGTTTTTCTAAACAACAAAAAAAATACTTTTTCTTTTTAACGTAAGCGGGGACAATGACATTTCTGCCGCCACGAGTATTATTTGATCATTGATATTAAATACAAGCCATAATATTTCTAAAAGGAAAATAAATACCACATACTCTATCATGAATTTTGGTGTTGAAAATGGATTTGATAATTTATTTATTATGTCAATATATTTAAATGACATATTGTGGTTGAAATGTAGAAATTTTTTCTTTCTTTTATGTTTTTTTTATGTGTTACGAACATGTTAAGGTTCTTAGGAATTGTTAAGTATATGAGTGATTTCGTGATAAACCAAGGGCAGGTGAGCCTGAGATTACTCTCTAATGCATTGGGTAACATGATAGAGGAAGACATGAGTGGTTCTCCTAAGAGATTTAGGAAATATACTAAGATGGGTATTCCAACGTAACTCCCTATGTAACTGTGATAACTACAATGTATGTATGATATGAATTCCATACGTATTATTATGATTTGTGATTACTATATGCTATTCATAAATATTATGTTTTTATGAGGTAAGTAAAAGAGTTTATGTTTGGTATGTATTTATCAAAAAATGATTTATTTCTTTGTTTTATAACCTTTACTGAGCTATTTATGATCATCCTATTTTTTGAAATTTTTTCAAAGGAAATATATATAAATATGGCCAAGGATGGGATCAAGGAAAATTCATGTTGTCTAAAACATGGAACTAGACATGACTCTTTTTTAATAGTTTTTATTTTATGAAAAAATGAAACTTTGTAGAAGTGTCTTATTTTTAATCTTTAAAGATGTAATAGTTATGTTCTAATTCTCTAAAACTCTAAACATGAAAATATTATCAATGTGAAATATTCATTTAATTCAATAGTATGTAATTTTTAAGGCGGGGTCCTTATATTTGGTATCAGAGGTCAATTTAGATCACTTTTGGAGTTAGGGATTGTTAAAAAAATATCCATAAAGTAATTTATATTAATATTCAAATCGTATAGAATTTACAGATTACCATGTTGAGAAACCTAATATATTTTGGTTTTTAGAATGGTTTTTCTCAAAGTAAATAGAGTAGCTTTGTTGGGACAACATCAGGAGGAAGACAACCTTCCAAATCAGCAACCAGAGATAGTTGGAATTATAACTGAATAGTTTGTTGCATTGATGGAATAGTTGAATCAGGCTATAAATGGTGGTGGTATCCATGCATGAGATCATCCATATCAACCACAATGCATCGTGTCAGTAGTAGAGCATTTCATGAGGCAACATCCCCCATCATTCATAGGATTATCTGATCCTATGCTAGCAGAAGCAAGGATTAAAGAACTGGAGAAAATTTTTAATGTCATGTGGTGTATAGAACATCAAAAGGTTATTCTTGATGTTTACCATTTTGAAGGTGAATATGATCACTGGTGGTCGATGGTGAAAAATATCAGGGAAAGTGAGGAGATTGATGCTCTAGATTGGGATGAATTCAAAGGAATGTTTCTTGAGAAATATTTTCCTAAGATGTTTTGACTTAAGATGGAAAACAAATCCTCGAATTGAGGCCGGAGGATGACTTAGTGGATACTTATAATTAAAAATTCACTCGACTGGAATGGTATGCAATAAATTTTATACGAGATCATGATAGTAAAATCAACTGTTTTTACTATAGATTAATGCCAAAGTATCAAAGGGATTTAGCTTCTCGTGAGTTCAAAAGATATGAAATTTTTTACATTTTGCGGAGAAGGTGGAAATGGAGTTTCTTGATGATTATGTTTTCTTTTAAAAACAATAGAATAATAGGTCGAGGTGGCAAGAGAAATGGAAGAACTATTCAGAAAAGTCTGATGGTAAGTAACTTAAGTTTACAGTTTGTGAAAATTGAGGTAAAAATCATTATGGGGAATGTCTTTTGAATTCTAGTAAGTGCTATTGATGTGGTAAAATGGGACATAAGGATCATAATTTCACTGAAAAATATCAGGGTAATGGTAAAGAGGAATCTATTTTATAGTCAGTAGAATGTTTTAAGTGAAATGAAATGGGTCATTAGGCAAATGACTGTCCAAAAAAAGAACTCAATTGAGGGAATGCAGCCAGACTACAAGTAGAAAGGGGTGGTGAAATCCTTTGCAACTACTTCAGCAGATGTTGGGCCATCAAATGAAGTAGTATTAGGTAAAATTTTTGTTTGTTTAGATTATTCCAATGTGTTATTTGATTCACGGACTACACACTATTTCATTTCTGAGAAGTATTCTAGTAAAATTAGAATTCCATCTCAAGATATGATTACAGAACATACAGTAAAAACACCTAGAAGAAATTGTTAGAGAAAAAGAAAACATAAGAACATTCATGTATTTGTGTGCGGAAATAATCTACCTGCAAAACTTATTGTTTTTCCTCTATTAGAGTTTGATGTTATTTTGGGTATGGATTGGATTTCTATTTATCATTCTATTATTGACTACAGAGATAAAGAGGTTTCTTTTTAGAATGATTTTTAGTTTGTGTACAAGAATAAACCCTGGATTTTGATAACATATTAGGAAGCTAAGAAATAAGTAAAAGATGGAAAAGAGTGTTACCTTGCTCATATTTTTGAAAATAAAGAATGTGTTGATATAAATGAAGTGTTAGTGGAAAATGATAATGTTGATGTTTTTTCGGATGATTTTCCTGGTATTATACATGATTAAGAAGTTGAATTTACTATTGAATTAGTTTCTGAAGCTTCGGAAATTTCAAAACCCCATATCGAATGGCCTAAATTGAACTTTTAGAGTTAATGAAGCAATAGTAGAAGTTATTAGATAAAGGTTTCATTAAACCTAGCACATCACCCTGGGGTGCTCCATTATTGTTTATTTAAAAGAAATATGGTTCAATGAGACTTTGCATTGATTCTAGAGCATTGAATAACATCCCTGTTAAGAACAAGTACCGTTTGACTCATATCAATTATTTTTTTGATCAGCTCCAAGGAGATCATAATTTTTCAAAGATTGACATGCGATCAGGGTTCCATCAGTTGAAAGTGAATGAATTGGACATTTTGAAGACTGTGTTTCGTACTAGATATGGACATTATAATTTTTTTTATACCTGATTTTTTAACCAATGCACCTGTTGTATTCATGGGTCTTATGAATATAATTTTCCGTGACTTCTCAGATACGTTTGTGGTTGTGTTGATTGTTGATATTTTCTTTTATTCCAAAAGTAAATAGGAACCAAAAATTCATTTTAGGGTTGTCTTGCAATCCTTAAAATAAAAGAAATTGTACGGGAAATTACGAATCCGTGAGTTCTGGTTGCAAAAAATTTCTTTCCTTGGTCACAATGTTTCAAAAAATGGCATAACAGTTGATCATGCTAAAACAATAGTTGTTGATGAATGGCCAAGACCAAAAAATATAACTGATATTCATAGTATTCTTGGGTTGGAAGGTTATTATTGGAGGAATGTTGAAAATTTTGCACTGTTATGTAGTCCAATGACTATGTTAACTAAAAAAGGTATTGAGTTCATCTGGAAAAAAGAATGTGATGATTGATTTCTGGAACTGAAAAGAAGATTGGTGAATGATCTAGATTTGGAAGTGCCATCTAGAAATGGTGAGTCTCTTATCTACAGTGATGCTTTGTTGAAATGGATTGGTTTTGTCCTAATGCAGAATGATCTGGTAATTGGTTATGCTTTATGTCATTTGAAACCACATGAGTTAAATTACCATACATATGATTTGGAATTAGCTGCTGTTTTTTTTTTGCGTTAAAAATTTGGAGGCATCAATCGTATAGAGTAAAATGTGAAATATATACTGACAAAAGAGATTAAATTATATATTCACTAAGAAAGAATTAAACATGAGATAATGGTGATGGCTATAATTAATCATGGATTATAATTGCACAATCCAGTACCATTTGGGAAAATCAAATAAAGTGGCTGATTCTTTGAGTGGAAAAGGTAATGCTTGATTAATCATGTTACATTTGGAATAAGATCCTTTGGTTTCTTATTTGATAAACTTTTGCATAGAAGTTGTTGGTGTAGAAAATTATTCTTTTTTGGTATAATGTGTGAGTGAGATCATCTCTATCAGAAAGAATATAGAAAGAACAAAAAGAAGAAAGTGAGTCACAAAAAAAGGTAGAGTTGGTTCAGATGGGTAAGTTTCCTGGTTTTAACATTAACAATGATTGTGTTTTGAGGTTTGGAATGAGATTACGCATGCCTTTTTATTCACAGTTGAAGAATGAATTGTTATGTAAAGCTCATAGTTACCCATGTTCAGTTAATCATGGTAGTTCTAAGATTTAAAAAGATCTTCAGGAGTATTACTGGTGGGATGTAATGAAAATGGATATTTTTTATTTTACTATGATGTGTTTGACTTTTCAGCAGGTTAAAGAAGAGAAACAATTAGCATAAGGGATTCTTCAGTCTATACTGGTGCCAGAGTGGAAATGAGAAAATATATCCATGGACATCATTTTGGGATTACCAAAAAAATATCAAGGTAATAATGCAGTCTAGTATATTATTGATCAGATGACTAAATCTACTCTTTTATTTCCTATTTGAGATACTTTTCTCTCAATCAAATTTATTGTTTTTATTTTAAAGATACAGTTAGGTTGCATGGATTTCCCCTCTCCATTTTATCTGATCATGATCCCAATATTACTTATATGTTTTGTAAAGGCCTACAGAAGTTATTGGGTACTAAATTAAATTTTAGTACAACTTTTAATCATCAATCGGATGGTAAATGAAAATGAACAATTTAGACATTGGAGAATATGTATCATTCTTGCTCGATGGATTATTTGGGAAGTTGGGACTAACATATTTCATTGGATGAATTTTAATATAATAACATATTTCAATCCAGTATACAGATGGCTCTATTTGAGGAATTATGTGGAAAGCATTGTCAAACTGCTTCTTTTTGGGATGATGTTGGTGAAAGGAAGCTGATTGGACCATAATTAGTAGAAGAGGTTGTAGAGAAAGATCTACTGATTCAGAAGCACATGAGAATATCTTAGAGAAGATAGAAATGTTATACAAATTACCGATGGAAGGATCTTTCTTTTGATTTTGGTGATCATGTCATTCTCAATGTTTCTCCATGGAAAAGTGTGATGCATTTTGGTAAGTAGGGAAAGATGAGGCTGAGGACAATTGGACCATATGAAATCCAAAAGAATGTTGGATCAACTATGTAAAGAGTGGATTTACCTCCATTTTTATCCTAGGTACATAGTGTTTTTCATGTTTCGATGTTGAGAAAGTATATTCCAGATCCAACTCATTTTTTGAGTGGAGAGGTAGTTTAGTTGGAAGAGGATCTCTCTTATGATGAACAACCAGTCCAGATTATTAACCGAAGAGAGAAAGTGTTACAGAATAAGGAAATTGACCAGGTAATGGTTTTTTTGAAAAACCATATATTTGAAGAGGCAACGTGGGAATCTAAAAATGCTATGAGGGATAAATACCCCCACTTATTTGATAAGTGAATAAAAATTATGAGGATACAATTTCCAAAAGAGGTGAAAGATGTAACATCCCAGGTAAATAAAAATAAGAAATATTTCATATTAATTAAAATTGGTGAATTATATATTAATTTTACTTTATAGGGGTTGTTATGTTCGATAGTGTACCTGATACGCAACAACGAGTTTCTTTGAGATCTTATGTTAGACACCAATAATATAATATTATTATTTTAAATGGTAGTTATCTCTTAGACATTATATTGGTGAAAATGAACAAAACTAACTACAATATGATAGTACATGTTTGTTAAATGTATGTACATTTATCCAATAAAATATTAGAGGCATAAAATGTGAACAAATCTAATTTTAAGCATAATTTACATTAAAAGTCGATTTACCTCCTTTTAATGGAGAACCATATTTAAATATAGATTTGGTCAGTTTAATACATTTTATTTGACCAAATAAAATCCTTCTTTAGAATGGGGACATCAAAATTTTCTTTTTGTAATTTTTTTGATTTTTTCCAACAAAGTTCATTTTTAATGATTAGTGAAAAATATCGTATTTTAATTCAAAACTGCATTTTAATATATTTTATTTATAAGGATATATTATATTTTTAATTGGTTTTAAATTTTATTTAGAATATTTTTTTACCATTTAATCCAATTTTTTATTGGAATTAATTTCACTTTGAAATTGGACACAAACAAATGTAAATATTTTGATAGTTATTGTTTCTTAAAGAAATGCTATTTGTTTTAACAACGAGAATTAATTTTAAATTATTTAATGAAACATCCATGTTTTGAATTTGAAAAATTAGACTTCATTTTCGAATTCATAATATCAAATATATCCTAGGCTGATTTATTGGTAGTTTTCTAAAAAAACATCAACTTGTGTTGAATAGTTAAAACACTTACTAGTAGTTAACAAAACTGAATTTTTCATTTAAATGAAACTTTTCCACTTTTGTGAATTGAATTTCAAAAATATAACTTATATTTTTGTCATTTTTAAGTAACATTTGGTTCAATAAGATTAAAATATTTTTGGCGAATAGTAAAAGTTGACATATATTTATCGCGGATAAAGGTAAACAAGGTAATTCAAGGTAAAATGAATATTATAATATTTCAAAATTACCGTAGAACTATTCCAAACATTGTTTTTTGAGTCATTTAAGATCATGTGGATTTTTGGGTCGATTTTGGGACTCCATTGATCCACTTGGGAGTGATAATGAAACTTTAGATTAATTAACTTAAAGTAAAAGAAAAAATGACAAAAACAAGTATCATTTAGTAAATTAATTTTTACATGGAATTTTATAAATTCTATTTTCGACTATAAATATTCATTGGAAGGATAATAATATTTCTTACATTGTGGTATTTTTTATATAATTTTTAAACATCAAATAAATTGAATTTTTAATTACACAATAATTATGTAGTGTTTACCGCATTAATAAATGATTTAAATATTTAAGATTATAAATATTCAAATAATATCTAAAACCTTTCAAATTCTTTTTGGATGAATTTAATTCTACCATGAGTCATCATATATTTTACCTTAATGATTTTTTGACCTTTACAAACAGAAAATCATTATATAATAAAATAATTTTATCGGACTTTCCTAAAGAGCCCCTCCCCCCTTTATAAAAGGTCCTCACTTATAAAATGTTACTCACACATCTCAAGCCTTTTTTCATGTCCAAACTCTGACCAATTAAGCTTTCTACATCCCTCTCCACCTCCTAGAAGCCTTACCTTAGCCAGATGGCACATCAAGAAGTCCTTTTGGATCAAACCAATCGATGTTTCCCAAATTAAAGGTAATGGTTTCTTTTAACTTCTTTTCTTTTATTTTACTTCTCCAAACCTAAAATATTTTTATTCATTTATTTTATAATGAAATAAATTTCCTAAATATAGTAGGGTATTCTTATAAGATGTATTCTAACTACACTTACACACACTTCTATCTAATGGTTCAAGAATATAATGATTCCGTGGATGAAAAACTAACGCCTCACGAGACGATGAATGTTCGATTATCTCCTAATGCCTATCATGGTGGAAATTTAGATGATAAATATATTTATATATGATATATATTATGTTTATGTTCTCTTTATGATTCTGTATATTTATTTAATATCATACCTTTATAGTTATCAAAATTGGTAAACGCGAGAATTTCATTTGAGGATGTGCGGACTACCGCCCCCTCAAAGTTATATAACTCATTAATGCCATATATGGGATGAATAAAGGATGGAGTTAATGAAATTATTTATGATATTATATTGGAAATATAATATAAATATGTATATTTTTGTTTTATTTCCATTAAAATAATAAATAGATATGAATGTTGCGTTCCTGTGTACGTACGGCTTACCGTATCCATGAACGATGCATTTCATTTCTAACCTCCAAATGATATATACTGTTATATATATATATAATGGATATATATGATATATATTATAAATATGATATCTAAATAATGAATATCATTGTAGATATAATGAACTATTGACCACATGGACAAATTGTAAATATAAGGAGTTCATTTTTGACTAAAGTACCAAATATCGACAAAACAACCATTATTAACTTAAATTATTAAATGATGTTTATAACAAGGTAATAAGTGATATAAAATGAATAATAAACTTAAAAAGGTTCTTAAGAAAGTATAAATTAACATTAGTTTGTTATTTAGAAGATTAAAGAGTGAACGAGTCAAGTGGAACATGTGGTAAGGGACATCGTCTCAATCTCCTTTAATTGAGGTGTATTTGGTTCTAATACATAATTTTCTTTTATACAATGTATAAAAACCTTTGACTTTTCATTTCATTCAAAAGGAATATTTTTTCTACAATTCATTTTACTAAATGTCAAAAAAAAGAATGTATCTTTTTAATGTAAGTGGTGACAACGACCTTTCCACCGTCGCGAGTATTATTTGATCTTTTCCTTCCTTAACAAGCCATAATATTTTTAAAAGGAAAATAAAACCATATAATATTTTATGTATTTTGATATTGAAAATGGTTTTGATAATGGATTTTTTATTTCAATATATTTAAATGATATATTTTTATTGAAATGTGGAAATGTTATCTTTCTTTTATGTTTCTTTTATGTGTTACGAAAATGTTATGGTTCATTGTAATTGTTATGTATACGGGTGGTTCCCTGAAAATCCTATGGTGGGTGAGCCCGCGGTAGCTCTCCAATTCATTGGGTAACGTGATGGATGTAAACGTGAGAGTTTCTCCTAAGAGATTTAGGGAATATAAAGAGATGGGTATTCCAACGTAACTCCCTATGTAGCTATGATAACAACAATGTAAGTATGATATGAATGCCACAAGTATTTTTATGATTGGTGATTAATATGTGTTACTCATGAATCATATATTTTCATGAGGTAAGTAAAAGAGTTTTTTTTATTTATGAACTAATGTTTTCTTTCATTGTTTTATAAACCTTACTGCGCTTTTTATACTCAACCCATGTTTTGAAATTTTTTCACAGGACTTAATGATGAATAGGGTCAAGGATGTGATCAAGAAAAAGTTATGATGTCTAATACATGGAACTAGACATGACACTTTTTTAAGAGATTTTATTTTGTGAAAAAAATGGAAACTGAGTAGAAGTGTCTACTTTGTAATCTTTTAATATGTAATAGTAATGTTCTATTTATCTAACTCTATAAACCTAAAAAGATCCTTAATGTGAATTATTCATTTCATTCAATATTATGTAATATTTATGGATGGGTCCTTATAATATGATTTATGGAATTATAATTATGAATATTTTTATTTTATATAAATATAACAAATTAAGATTTATTATATTGGAGGTTAGAGTTCATATGAATAAATTCAAACATTATGTAATGGTTTTACGTTAGAATTTCACTTTTGAAGGATTGTTTTTACTTAAATTTATAATAATTAAATTATTTTCCTATCAATTAAAAATATTATTTATTTCATTCTAATTTTTTTATTTTGTTAAATTTATTTTTTTCCTTTAATTTATCTCTCTCTTAAAATAATAAAATTCCCAAATGAAGCTTTTAAGGGAATCATACATTGTTTTTCAATTTGATCAAGAATATTTTTCATCTGTTTTAATATTTTATATTAATTTTTTGAATACTATTTTTAATATTCCTCTTTTATTTTTCAATTTCATTTTTAATAGTTATTTAATTTCTATAAAATGTTATTAATGGAATGTTCTTATCTTTCCCAATTGAGGTACTTTTTAAAAAATGTGTGAATCGGATAATTGTTTATAAATACAACATACAATTTAATTTTCCATCCATCATGAGTATTATTTGATTTTAATCTCACATTATATTGTTCTATGGATCATTTAACATGAAATTTTATTCTTTTATATTTTAGAAAATAAATTTTTAAATAAGTGATTTCAAAATGAAAAGTATATTTTACCCAAGAAATATTCCAATGATTCATAAAGTTATTTTTCATCTAAAATAACATCAGTGGATGTTAATTATTATTAATGAGGGCAATGATTATTTGATACTTCCCTTATTATTTATTTTAAGGGATTTTGATTATGGTGAATAATCTTTATGAAGCCCATATTATTTTCCTTTGGTTATGTTTTAATGAAATGATAAATATTTTCATGATATTTTGTAATTAATATGAATAGAATTTAATTATGTGCTATGATGGTCCATTATAAACCTCCATTTCATAGGGTAATGATTAATTCTTTATGAGATAAAATGGTACATGAGATGTTATTCAAATCCCAAAATAAGGTACATGTGAGATCATCCCATGCCTGATGAACGTACAAAGGTAGTAATACCAGGAATAACATGTGATAAATACATTGGATGGTAGACTTGTTATAATATTTATATGATTTATATTATTCAATAAATTATGTCACAATTTTTTCACATGATCTTATAAAAATGGTATTCTCTCATGGATCATTTTATTTGATCCCTTATGATTCATGTATATAGAACTACCATGATTTATTCCACGACACAAGATTTTGATATTAGAAATTGAGGGTATGACATCCAAATTTTAGGTTTATGATTTTATACCCTTGTGTACATGTTATCATTAAAATGAAGATTGATTAATATCACCCTTTTACACTCATACTGAGCACCATATATCACCCTTTAGTGTGTTTCATTTTCCGTAGGACATGAAGAATGAATTTTAATATGGTATTTCTAAGAGGGGTTATAGTTCTAAATATCATAGTGGGATATGTTGTAGATAATTTATATACATATTGTTTATGTATTCATGTTTCAAAAGACACAAAAAAATTATAGTTTTAGCGTAGATCATAATGATTTATAATAACTATTCATTTATTATAATGTAATATTTTTGTATGAAATGTTTGGGTCACCTCATTTGGTATAAAAGAAAGGTCTAGTTAATTTTTAAAACTATGAAATGTAATTTTTGGTGAGAACCAATAGAATTAGCATATTTATCAGAGAACATCATATTTTATTATAAATAAATGATTTTCATTTTCCTAGAATAAACATCATAGTCAAGATACGGGTAAGTGGGTCTGTATGTGGCATAGATTCACCATGTGGTAATAACTTTAGAATGGGAATATTAGATATCATCTTCTCTTTAACCAGTATAGAAGTTATGGAATTAATACTGAACTCATTTATATGCACAAATAGAGGATTTTATTAGGCTGATTCACATTTTATTTATAAGCCATTATGAAGGATTTCAATCGAGTATGACCATTAAAATCCTTGTTTAAACCTATGATTAAATATATTTAAAATATGGTTTCATTATTTTGAAATCCTATAAATGATATTTAGGAATTATTGGTTTATCACTATGATTATTGTTTCTCAATTTATGTTTTTTACTTATTGTAAAAGAATGTATCCCAATGGAATCATGTTAATGTTGAATGTGATAGATAATGAAGTGACAACAAAATATAGAAAATTAATTTTATAGGAGTGAGATTAAAAAATATGTATGTTATGATAATAGAAATTTCTCAAGTGTTGAATTATATTTAGCATCCTATTATTTAATGAAAGGAAAAATATTGTATTGAGTCCCTCATGAGGTAGCATACTCTTTCTTATAGTGGGTCTACAAATCCTATAGCTATTTTGAAATAGATTTGTATCATTGAAATGATATTTTCCATATTCTATTGTTTAGATCATGAAAATGATATTTTTTACTATTTATCAATTGGAAGTGGAATAAAATTAATGTTTTAATCTTATCAAGAATTCCAGGAAACAATAAAAAATTTACATTATATGGTTGTATGAGTTAAAATGTTATTTTTAATAATACATTTATTATATTAATGATAAAAAAAGTGGAGGAATTAATTGAGATTAAGCATTGGGATGATGAATCTATTTGTACCAATGAAGAAAATTGAACAAGATATTCAAGGTGCACTTTTGTAATTACCATCCAACTAGAATGAAATATGGATGGATTCATCAGTGTAATAAAACCAAGTCTCTATGGAGAGTAATCCATAACATACATAATTATTTTTGAATAAATCATTCTATTTTCTCTAATGTATAAATAGATATCACAACCACTCATCAATCACATGCTATTGATCAGAAAATAATGATTGAATTTAATGGAAATTATAACAATGAAAACCTTATAGGGATGAATATTAGTCATTGTTTTTATAGAAGTGTTGAGTGAATAATTTAACAAATTTTCATAAGGGGACTAATAAATTTTTTATCTACATAATTGATATACATCTAGAAAAAAAATTAATATGTGATTGGAATTACATATATAATAATATTAAATTAGAGAATTGTTGATATAATGAGCCACTGACACTCTAATTTTTTGATTGTAAGAAGTATGGGAATTATTTATTCCAATTCATAAATTTTAGGGTTATGAAAAAAGATATATGTCGTTAACTTATTAATAACACATAAAAAGTTATATTTAATGTGATCTATATTTTTTATGTGGGAATAAATTATGAAGTGGTGAATGGTAAACATATTATACACTCTAGAACTATTAATGTCTTATTTGATTCTAGGTCAACCAAAAAATTTATATCTAAAAAAATATAAGGGTATCACATTACTACCTAAACAATTAAATGTTTAATTTGTAGTGAAAAATACAAATGGTTTTAGGGTCACAAATCATGTTTATGTTTCTCCTCTTAAATTAGTTTATAGGAAGTTTATATTTTAAAATCTCATTATTCTACAACTAGTATAATATAATGTTAATTTGGAAATTGATATTATTTCACTATAAAAATCTCATATCTATTGTCTGGGATGTGAAGTGACATTTGATATTCCAAACCAACATATGATTGTTTATCAGTGTGAGGATAAATAAGAACATTAAATGAAAATTACATCAATTGTATGGGTCATGATATGTATTTAATGTGAGTATTTAAATCTAATGTATGGTATTAAAATTAACATCAAATATATTAATATTTTATATGATGTTATTTATTACTTTCAAGAAAAGATATATATTCTTCATATTAATTGTTATTTTTTGAGAATAATTTATACCTAGTTCTACACATATTTAAAAAACACCATATATAATTTCCATGATTTAGTTTCATGAACTTAATAAGAATCTCTAAGAATATAAAGATAACAATTTATTCATAGATGATCATCACCATTGGGTGCACATTGTATTATTTTTATGAATAACAATAGATCATTTCGAATATGAATTGATTATGAAGAAATTAACATGATTAAAATCAAGATTAAGTACCCTCTACCTCATATTATTATTATTTTCAATTAATTACAAGGAGCTAAATATTTTAACAAGATTAATCTTTAATATGTAAAATATATTATGACGGTCAAAAGAGAATACATACCCACAGAAACGTTATGTACTAGTGATGGACACTATGAACTTATAGTGATACTATTAGGTCAGATTAATCCCCCACTATAGTCACGGATTTAATGAATAATATTTAGATATTACATCGATCTGTTTGTGCTAGTCATTATTAATGATATTATTATATATTACAAGATCAAGAAAGAGAATGAATATCACTCTGTGATTGTAATAAATAACCTAAATAAGGATAATATGTTTGAAAAATTCAACAATATTAAATATTAACATGGGAAAGATTCGTTCTTATGTCATATAATCTCATGTGATGGTAAAACGGTGGATCATGAAATGATTAGTGTTATTTAAAATTATCACAGAAAACCACTATGATTTAGATCCTTAATTTTTAATGGATTTTATAGATATTATCAATGATCTACAAATAATTTCTCCTGGATATATAATCCAATCACCATGTATACTTATTAGGGATTCAGTTTCATTACGACAGATGAATGTGAATAAAATTTTAATTGACTAATTAGAATGTTTTTCAGCAAACCTGTGCTCACACTAACCAATATTGGAGAATGTTTTGTGATTTAAAAGGTTTAATCAAAGAATGGTCTAGTATGCGTTAATATGTAGAATGATATGGTGAGAGAATATGTTTCATTCCAATTGATTAATCATGATAAATATTAGTCCACTCATTATTTGAAGTTATCAGAAACAATAGTTTCAATAATTATATGGATAAATTATATTTATAAGTAATGTTGTGACATATTTTCTATTAATAGATTTTTAAAGAACATATTTACCCAGAATGTGTTGAATATATGTCAAATTAGAATATACGAGTTTATAAATGATTTTGAATACACAATACATTAATATTATTGGAAGGTGAACATGTTTGATGGTTCATTGATTTAATAGGTTCACACTATCATATATAAGGTGAGGATATCAGGAGATCTAATATTTTATTATTTTTAAAGGATTTCCTTTGAAACAATTATGGGAGCAGAGAAATCAAATATTTCTCAAGCGACTACTTGACCATCTATCTATGTGATGATTAATGAAGAAAAAAAAAGATGTTGAGCTATAAAAAATGTGAAAATATTTCATTTGATAAAAAATTATACTGATGATAATATATTGATAATGATAAACATATGTGTATATATAATACAAAAAATAGATGAGCTATTGTAAGAATATCAAATCTTATCATTTTGTATTCATACATGTAGTATGATGATGTATAGAGATTAGAAAGGGTTTTTCTACTTGGACAACATGAAGAGGGATATTTGAAGTCATATATTTCAATTCATGTTTGGTCATAAAGTTAACTGATGGAGAATAATTTATAAGGGTATGTTATAACCATTACCCTTATGATAATGGAAATGGGAGAATATATCCTTGGATTTTATTGTAGGAATTCACAGAAAATCTAAAGAAAAATTTTTTATCTGGGCTTAGTTGATCACATTATGAATTAACATAATTTAATCTCTTTCATATAACAATTATCTCTTTATAATCATGTTAGGATATATTTTAATAATTGTTAAGGTTTCGTGGAGTGACACATCCTATTGTATTTTATAAAGAATTAAGGTTTACCTCAATGTTCTGGAAAATTATTTAGTATTATCTAGATAAATAGTTGTTCTTAAATAATTTATATTTTTATTCGATAAGTAAATTGTAAAACCCCTACCCCAGATGGCCAAAGTCGGTGAGTTATTACATTACATTGGCATGATTACAAGGAATGATGTCCCGAAGGATCGATCAGTTTATCAATATTGGAAAATAGATTACATACAAGAAGTTAAACATTACAAATTTAAAAGAAAAACAACTATAATTTATTCCATTAGAAACGTCCAATCCTCCTAGATTATGCATGCATGTCACAATAACAAACTTCTTCATATCCTAGGAAAATAAAACATTAGAAAGGGGTGATATTAGATGTTGAGTAATGGTAAATAATTAAGAGGAAGCTATAAACACTTAAGGAAAGATGTGTAATAAAACAACAACCTTTTAAACATAAACTTGAAGATAATAAGGAAAAAAATATCAATCATTACCATATAAACATGGAAATGTATATTCTACTAGTCGAATAATGACATGAAATAAATAATTTCAGAATTCAGGAATTTATAATAGTAGATATTAATTTATGTGTCAAGGCCTCGTTCTAGAACCTATGGGAAAAATTTAAACGGACCCAATCCTAGAGAGCCTCTGTAATCGGACTCCATCCCAGAGAGCCTATGTAACAGGACTCCAAACCGAAGAGCCTCTTTAACCGGACTCTAACCCGGATATCTTATTTAACCGGAATCCAACTAGGAGGGCCTGCTATTACCGAACCCCAACCCAGAGGACTTACTTTAACACATCCCCAACATGTAACATACCGGCCCAATACATTCTCCATAAGAAAAGGTTGAAATATAAAATAATCATTCAAATAAAACTAGCATATGAAATGTCAAAAATATATAAATAAACCATGAATGGAATAAAAATAACACATTCATAGTCAAACATATCACAAAACATTCAATACAATATATAATATTTGTATCATAATAAATCAACTTCAAACTAGTTTAATATCAATCAGTGCAGGTCGATATAGATGAAAATGATTTTTTAAACTCTTTGTGAGAAATATTTGTTTTTCATTAAAACATATAAAAGTCTCAAAATTTAGAAAGGAAGACATTTAAAAAAATTGAATCAAAGTGTCCCGTATCACATTGAAACTTTTGAAAAGAATTTAACATTTTAAAAACAATGATGTCCATCTAAATAAATCCTTAAAAACCATTTAGAAAACATGGACATTTATGATAATGATTTAGAAGAATAAATATTTCAATAATTTAGAATTATGTTTTAGTAAAATAGTCCCTTAAAAATAATCCTTTTGAAAACTATTTTATGAAACATGAACATGGATAATCAATATGTCCCACTAGATACTTATGTAAAAAGAACCTCAGATAATAAAGTGATTGTGAAATTAACCTTTACCAATTTGGTAACTTATAAAACATACACCCCATGAAATAAGTACAATACAATGAAGATATAAATACACATAAATTAATGTTTATTTAACAATGAATACAATTATGGGCAGTACATACACCACACAATAGGAAATAGGGGTGATATAGCATAAATATCATGGGAATAAAGAGTGAGATGAAAACCCATTACCGCACACTTTCAATTGTTCGAGGGTATGTTTATCCTCATTTATAATGACCATTGTATGTTATTATATTATACCAGGACCATATTCATATCCATTATATAATTCCTGATTCATTTTTGACTTTATACTACCCATTTATTAATAAGTTTCATTTTAAATTATAATTTCATGTAATAATAACATTCTTTATCGTATGTATTTTAACTTGTTATTCTTGACCATATCAATTTGACTATAATTTAAATACTTCCAGAATACAAATCTTGATTCATATTTTATATATAAATATTTATAATATATAGATATATGAAAAGGAAAACACCGTTTATGGAGATGGTAGGCCGTACGTATGCATAAACGTTATTTCTGTTTTTAATATCGCATTGAACGCAAGTAAGTGAATAAGATAAATGTAAGTACGTAAATATATATATATATATATCCAATAGAATTATTATTTCATATATTACATACTTATTAGTAATATATATTTTTATAATCGTTGATGATTGGTGAACGTGTAAATGAATCTCATCGTGTCCTGGAGACGGTAATCTTTATATACGCACGAGGAAAAATATCATTTCATTAAACGTGTAGAATTGGATGGTATATCATATATACATAAACATTATCATGTTATATTTATTATTTAAATAAATTACAAATCATTATTATACCAATCCAAAGAATAATGTATTGAATAACAATTACACCAAGATGTGGAGACAGTAAGCCGTATGTATTCACGTATGCTAACATGTCATTCAAAGGATAGAAAGAAAAATGAATATGGTTGTACCATATTTTTAATAAAATAATAGTTTATAGAATATACTGGAGTTATTATTTTATAATGGAAACAACAATGAAAGGGAAAGTGGAAGAAGGAAGGAACATGAAAGTGGTGATGAAATATTTACCTCTTCTTTGGGTTATTCTTTTTAATTTGATAAAAGAGGATCCTTAGGTTGGCTTTCTGACCACAGGAATTCCTCTATGATGAAGGGAGGAATGTTAGAGGATATTTCAGAAGGTTTTGGCCAAGACAAATGGCTTTGGGGGTGTGAATTGGATAAAATGGGAAGTTCCCTTTTATAAGAGGGTTGAGGGGCACCTTAGAAGAAGATATAAATATTATTTTATAATAAACTCATTTTCAGTTTCTAATAGCTCAAAAGTGGATCATTTAAAGGATAAAGTTGGTATGGGTCTAAAAAAACTCAACAAGTAGGTTTTAAATTGGGTTGGGTAACTAAATTAACATTATCATTAATATTTAACTCTTAGTTAAATTGTTTTACATTTAAAATGTCTCTTTGTATTTTTATATTATATGTTTAATAAACATACTATATACTTCTAATATTACCCCAAGTTGTTCATTAATGACAAAACTATAATTATATATGTCTTTAGGATTATCCTTATATTTTTTATGAATTTAATATCAGTCAATAATATAATATTTGTTTTAAAAAATCTTTTATGTCAATTTTTAAACTATTTTGTATTTTGTTTTCTCTAAATTCATAGGAACATTATTATTTCGAAATATATTCTTCTAACCAACCCTAATATGTCATATTAACCTATAAAATTAGTGTAATTCATAAAAATTATCAAACTAAATTTATCTGGATTTTTAAATTATCAATTATTTTAATATTTCATTAATTATGTGATTACTGCATCATCATTGCCTCATTAATAAATTAAATTATTTTGTGTCTAAAAAATATAAATAAAATACCATAATGTAGGAAATATATTTATATTTCTAATGAATATTTATAGTAGAATTTATCTTTTGTCTGGCCCTATATAAAAAATGTTTTCGT
The DNA here is from genome assembly GCA_963277665.1 of Viscum album. Lineage (NCBI taxonomy): Eukaryota > Viridiplantae > Streptophyta > Magnoliopsida > Santalales > Viscaceae > Viscum > Viscum album. The sequence continues at coordinate 1,760,634,178 of OY728119.1, read as the reverse complement.
TATTTATCTTTTATTTTAACTCTTTTAACTATTCTTTGAATTAAATAATAATAAATGTCATAATCTTATATAAGTGGATGAAATAGGTTCATATTTTATTCCTAAGGATGTAGTTGGTCGAATTATAATTATCCAATAGTGTTAGGACATGTTATAGGGTAACAATAATATCATTCATACCCTTAATTACCCTTTTTACTTTTAACCGTGGTAAATAAAAGTTAAAAGGTACTATTCACCGAAAATTATTTGTATCTTATTGAAACACGTTTTACTACTTTATATTAACTATGTCTCTAGGATTTTTGAAATTCAACTCACATAAGTGGTAAAATTATGTTTTATGTAAATTTTCAAATACTCTTAAGAGGTAGGTAAAAGACGGTAAAAAGTTCAATAAAATTTTTATACATATAAAATTATTATAAACTGGCTCCAATGAATTAAATTGAACATATATAGGTATTATGTATCTATTATGAACTAAATTAAATTTAAATAAAATAAATAATTATTTTAAAAAAAGTCATTTTTAAACAATAACTCAGTGTTTTCACTATTCATAAAAAATTGTATGTTTTTAAGAAAATACAAAAAAAATCATCCATAGCTAATTTTGATATTCCGAATCGAAAAATGCAGTCCATTTTTATTGATAAATTTTATAAAATTTCAAAAAGTGGTAATTACTATTCATAAAGGCTATTTTTATTGGTTGTGGTGTGTTAGTACTCAAAGTTGCATACAACAATCGCTATTGTATTATTCAAAGTGAAGCGTACCATGGAAGCTTGAGGTGTTACATTCTCCCCTCCTTGAAATAATTTTGTCCTCGTAATTTCTAAATTATTACTGTGTAAAAAGACTCAGTTGGTTCTTCATCATATGTTCCTTGGGTTCCTACATTGCCTCTTCCATCATATGGTTTCTCCATAGAACATTTACCAGACGAGTCGTCCGGTTTCTTAGGTGTTGTTCTCCTGTATCAAGAACCTTAACAGTCTCTTCGCAATAATACAGATCAAGTTCTAGTTCTAATTTATCATTGGTGAGTACATGTGTTGGTTAAGGCATGTATTTTCTAAACAGTGATATGTAGAATACATCGCGAACTTTGGAGAGACTTTGTGTCATTGCCAAATAGTAAGCTACAACCCCAATTCATTCTAGATTTTCGAATGGTCCGATGCAGCTGGAACTCAATTTACCCTTCTTACTAAAATGTATAACACCCTTCCATGGAGATATATTCATGAAAAAAAGATCTCCAACTTGAAATTACAAATCCTTCCTTCAGTTATCAGTATAGATCTTCTGTTTCGGGTTCAAGTCTTGCGGCCTTTCCGAATGCGACGGGTTGTCGCCCTACCTCTGGGTTGTTCTTTTTGTGGAAATCCAAAAATAATCTCAAACTTGAATTATCCAAAATAATTCTTTCCAAACTAATAGTCCAAAATTTATAAGGAAGGTAAACATAATAAAGATCCTTTTTCCACGTAATAACATGTGAACACCTTCATCATATACTCTTTTAAAATACTACAACATCCTGAATTTCCATAAAACCTTATTGATTGCACTCCTGATCCCATATTCTTTATAGCATACTATATATACCCCTTATAACCATAAATGTTCTAAACTCCATCAATGATGGAATATACAAATAATTAATCAGTTTTAAGGTAGTCCAGAATATCAAATATAATTTATCCAAATCAATCATGTATTATTCCAAATTTAGTACCTCATTATCAGAACCATATTATGGTTTATCTTTCTCTCAACCGTATATTTTCAAAAATTTAACCTGTTATTGAGTAACTTTTCTTGGATCTACACAATCTCAAATCTTTAATGAAATATTACTATAGTACAATTCTTATATACGTTATAATTAATATAACATTCACATCACTAATACAACACTCAAATGACATAAAAATATAATGACAACGTAAGAAATCTAATCATCCACTTCATCTTTGGTTGAATCGTAACTTTATTATTATCCAATAGATGCATTTGGGGTATACTATGATGATTTGGACCTTGATTCGCATAGTGTCCCAACTCTTTACAGATGTAGCATTGTACATTTGAAACTATTTTCTTATCCTTGCAATCACGTACATGGTACCCTTTTCCTCCACTGTAACAGCCCAAGATTTTATAAAAAATATTCTTTTTAATTTTCTTAATGTCTTGTGTTGTACGCTACACCAAAAGGATCTTGCACAACACGCATCCTTGACTTTCCTTGCATTACACGCAATCGCGACCTTCCTCGATAGCGTGTGTAGTACACAATAACGAGTTTCACTAAACAGCGATATGCTATTAAAATGGTATTAAAACTAGCTGTTATGAATAGTAATAACCACTTTTTAAAATTCTGTAAATCTTATATTTGAAAATGAACTTCATTTTTGGATTCAGAGTATCGAATTTAGCCTAAGGTGAAATTTTGGTACTTTTCGGATAACTTTCATATTCTGATGAATAGTGAAAATTATTAATTATAATTAAAAAACAACTTTTTTAATCGAAAAAATTAATAGTGATAAATTATTAATATGAGTGGTTTTAAAGTATATTTAGAATATATTTTTACAATTTAATTCAATATTGGTCATTGGTTGTAATTTCACATTTAAACCAGACATAATCAAGTGTCAATCTTTTGATAGAAATTGTTTCTTAAAAACACGCTATTTGTCTTAACAGCGGGATTTAATTATAAAATTAATTAATTCAACTTCTATGTTATGAATTTGGTAAAATAGACTTCATTTTTGAATTTGGAATATGAAATATAGCTTAGGATGAAATTTTGGCATATTTCTGAAATCCTTCATTTTTTGATGAATAGTGAAACTACTAAGTGGTAGTTAAAAAATTGAATTTTTCATAAAACTTAATTTTACCGCTTCTGTGAATGGAATTTCAAAAATCCGACAGACACGGTTGATATCAGTAAGTAAAATTTGGTTCAATGAGATAAAAATAATTTTTTTGGTGAATAGTGACTTTTTACTATTTTTACCGCGGTTAATAGTAAATAGGGTAACTAAGGGTAAATATGATATCAATATTACCCTAACACATGTCCTAATTCTATTGGACAAGTGTAATTCGACCAAAAACAAAATTAGGAATAAAATATGACCATTCAGGCCCACTTGTATTAGATTAGGACATTTATTATTAATTTATTTAAAGAAGGGTTAAAATAGTTAAAATCAAAGTTTAATAAGTAAATCATTTTTAATATGGGGTTATACATAAGATAAATTCGACTATAAATATTCATTAGAAAGATAAAAAGATTTCCTACATAATGGTATTTTATTTGTAATTTTTAGACATCAAATAATTTAATTAATTTATGACACAAAGATGATGCAGTAATTATCTTATTTATGAAATATTGACATAATTGATGTTATAAACACCAAAATAAATGTAATTTGAGAATTTTTATGAATTCCACTAATTTTCTAGGTTACTATGATATTTTAATGTTGATTTAATCAACTTGGTTCGAACATTTAATTCTGTTATGACTTTCACAAAAATCATATATCAAATAGTGTCCAAATTGACACAAAATAGTTTTTAAATCAAATATTATATTATTAATTGTTATTTTATTCCTAAAAATCTAAGGTTCGGCCAAATGACTTAGATAAGGATATATATATTAATAATAAACAATTTGGGGTTCTTTTGGCATGTTATAGTAAGTGTATTAACCATATAGTGAAAGAAAACAAAAAGACACGGTAAAAGTTAAATTATTTAACATAGAGTTAAATCTAATTGATAAGGTTTAAAATAAGATCCAAACATGTCTAAATTTGATTGGTTTATGAGATTACAACCCTATCTCATCTAAGCTTCGAATATGAGTCATTTTTGGAGGTTTTTAAGTGGAGTTAGATTTATTATAAATTAATATTTTTAAAAATTCCTAAGGTGCCCCTCTCCTCCCCTATAAAAGGACACCTCCTCCCCCTCCTCCTCACACCAATTTGAGCTCTCAAGCTCGGCCAACCCCTGCCAAAATCTCTTCTCCACTTCCCTAGAAACATACTAGAGGTTCTGGTCTTCCTCAAAGACCAATTTTAGTTCCCTAAGATGAGGTCTCAAAGAGGCGCTTCAAAGAAGAGGTAATTACCGTTACCAATTCTTTCATCTTTATTTCTTCTTCCACTTCTTCTTCTTAGGTTGTTTCATTATGAAGTAATAACATCAGTATCACTCATATACTGATATGTTATTATAAGTATGAAACAACCCTATTTCACCATCTATCCATCCTACGGAAAAATAAATCACCGCGCGTGTGTACGTACGGAATACCGTCTCCACGCCGTGGTGTAATCTATTTTCCACCACCACCTTACATGGATGGGTATAATGGTGTAAAGAATAACTATACATAGTTATTACAACATCATATTGATTCTGATATATTGTATAATCCACTCCAATTCAGTTCAATATTTATGGAAATGATATCATCGCTCGTGCGTACGTACGGACTACCGTCTCCACAACGCGATGAGATTCATTCTCCATGTTAACCATTTAAGAATGATTATAAAGTATATATAAGAAATAATAATGAAATACATGAAATTATAAAGCTAATGTATTTATGTATATATATATATGTATGTCATCTACTTACTTCCATTTGAAGACAATAAGGAAAGTAAAACAGCGTTCATGCGTACGTACGAACTACCGTCTCCATGAACGGTGTTTTTCATTTTATTTATCTATCTATTATATATATATATATACTGAATATATATGATATATAAATCGTATTTTATATTCTGGAAGTAAGTAAATCATGATATAAGTAATAATGATGTCAAGAACAACAAGTCAAAACACCTAAGATAAATGAAACGATTTTACCCAAAACGCTTCTTTAACATGGAATTTACAAAAGAACGGGTAATATAATGTCATAAGTGAACCATATATGATATAATAACAATGAATATGATTCTGGAATAAGTCAATAACATGATTTAAATCATTATACAGGAGGTTCGGACACTTACAAAGCACGTCATACCTAAGGTAAGGGAAATATCACAATCTCATTTTTATCCGAGATTATTTATTCGTAAGTATTTACTGGGGTGTATTTTATCATCCACATCCATGTTTCATAAATATATAATATTATTTCCATCCACCTAAAATTTTTTAATTCCATTTTTACCCTTCGGTGAGTTTTTAGTAAAAGAAATGAAAGGAATCTTTTGTCGTTTTTCTTATGAGGTACTTTTTGACTTTTCCGACAAAAGAACGAGAAGAATGTTTTTTTTAACTTATACGGAATGAATGGATTTTTAAAACATTATTTCCAAGAATCTTCCTTTACAAGTTTTCAAGTTTATTTTTAATCAACTTCTTTTAGTTTATAATTGTATGACATGTTAAGAAAAGAAAAGTGTTTTTGAAGAAGAAAGGATATTTTCCTCAAGAATGGAGTTCAAGTGTTTTATCAAAATTATTTTCCATCTAAGATAATAAAGGGTTCTGTTTTTTATCCCTATTATTACAATGATTTGATTATGTTGTGATGGAAATATTTTTATGAATTCCTTTATCTTATATGAATTATTTTATGATGTCATGTTGTTTAAGAATTCCATTTTTATTACATGGGTTATGCAATGATGTATGATTTATTATTTTGTGGCACACATAAGAAAGGATTCATTATAAGATGGGTGGGACCTATATCTCCCTCCAATGCATTGGGTAAAGATTTCATATCTCATGAGATATACATGGCTGGAATGGTAGGTTATACCGGTTCAGTGAAACAGGACTGAAACGAGGGTGACTCGATTCAGAAAGGGACTTTGTCCACTAAGATGGTCTTGGCAATGAGTCTTGACTAACAAGAACTGATTCTCTATGATTATGTGTGAATGCCACAAAGTTTCATGTTTTAAGTTATGATTATTGGGATTACATTTCACTTCTATGATATATCCCATGTTATGATATTATGAGCTCTTTTGCAGGTTAAGATTTCCAAAAGCTATGTATATGATGTGATTGATTTTTCTTTTGTTTACCCTTACTGAGCATTTGAGCTCACCCTTTTATGTTTTCTTTTCCCCAGGATATAAAGAAAGGTTTTAGGTAGAAAAAAGGGATGACCTTTATGGGAGATATTGAAGAACTTTCACCACGATTAGAAGATTACGTTCCGAGTTTCCAAAGACACTAAACTATTACGATCCTTTAGTGTGTGTTTTTGTTATGTACTAAGTATTCCGCAAATGTAATGTAATGTCCATGTACGTCAAGCTTCGGGTCTCTACAGTTGGTATCAGAGGAACGGTTTAGTCAACCTTTGGAAACTAGGATGCGAAAACGTTAGTGAGATCCCTAGAGATATTTCTAAGGTATGTCTAGGGATGTCCCTAAGGTTAAGTATACGTATAGGTTATAGTACTAGAACTACGCTAACGATCATAGAATTAAACCTAAGATTTTAGATGTTCAAGGTACTCCCACTTTATTATGTTGTTTTCCCTAGCATGATTTTTGCCTCTCACGCTATTCTTTTTGGGTTTTAGACAATGGCTGGAACCCGAAGGAACCGTGTTGATCAATGCAATGGACAATGCAATGATTGCCCTCCTGAACAAACAAATGTTATGGGAGATGGAGTGCAAAATCTTATTGCTATACTTACACAAGCTATGAATCATTCTGGACATCCAAATGAGCAGATAAGGGAACAATATTCTATTGATTCCTTCATGAGGCAACGTCCACCTTCTTTCAGTGGGACTTTCGATCCACTTTTTGCTGAACAATGGATCAGCACCACTGAAATGATATTTTCAGTTCTTCAATGTTCTGAACATGATAAAGTCATTTTAGCAGTATATCGTTTGGAAGGTGAAGCTGATCAATGGTGGAATCTTATCAAGAATACGAGGCCAAGAGATGAAATTGAGTCCATGGAATGGGACGAGTTCAAGAACTTATTTTTCAATAAGTACTTCCCCCGTATTCTCCGAACAAAGATGGAGAAAGAGTTTCTTGAACTAAAGAAAAGGGATGATGAATCTGTTGGTGACTATAAAGAAAATTTTACAAGACTTGCAAGGTACGCTTCTGGTATTATCATCCAACCTGAAAGTAAAGTTGATCGATTTTTCAGTGGCTTAAAACCAAGTCTTCGAAGGGCATTAGCTATAAGAGACTTCAGTAGCTATGAAGAAATTGTGCGTTGTGCTATCAAGGTAGAAATGGAAGTTGGTGTTACATATCCATCTCATGGGTTTGACAAGAAACGAAAGATGGAGTTCAAGGAGAAATCTCAGAATAATGGTGAAAAGAAGATGAATGTTTCCTTATGCACAAAGTGTGGAAAGAAGCATGGTGGAGATTGTCTTAAAGGGACTAGAAAATGTTTTAAGTGTGGAAAAGAAGGTCATCGAGCAGCTGAGTGTCGAAGTAATGGAAAAACGGATTCTAATGAAGTGAATAAAGCAAACACTGCAGAGAACGCACAACCAACACTTCAATGCTTCAAGTGCAAGGAAATGGGGCATTATGCTAATAAATGCCCTAATCCAAGGGTTAGTGATGATCGACATGAGCAACCGCTTAAGGCAAAGGACAAAGGGAAGTCACATGCGATCACTATTGGCAATTTTGAATATGACAACGATGTGGTGGAATGATTAAGTGTTTATGTAATGGGATTCCAAAATAATATTGTATCATGGAATATTGGAATATTTATGTATTGGTCTAATGTGGTATTCAAAGTGATTGAGATATTATGCGCATAATGAAGGGAAAACGAGAAAATGAAATGTTTAACAGTATTCATGAGCTCATGATTGATATAAGGACTAAGTGATATCATGGTTTGAGTATATAGAATTTTGAGGATTTTGGTATGTGGAGAGTGTTAAATTTTAACTGCATTCATGTTTTCACTAAGGTATTCAAGCGAATACATGATTAAGGACTTTGAATGTTTGGAATGTGACCAACAAAACATATCTTATGATATATGGGGATCGACGATGGTGTTAAATCTCTGGTAATCGTTTTCACTTTGTTATGAGAGTGGACTGCAGTATTATGGATATGCCTAAAGATTGGAATGAGTTATGTTGGACATAAGTTAGTATTGTTTAAGGATAGAAGTTTTGTGATATTATTGATGGGATGTTATAGTAATGTAGTATTAGAAAAAGGAAAACCTGCAGGATGGGCGACAACCCATCGCTTCGGACAAGGCTGTGGGAATCAAACCCACAACCGAAGTGCGACTGGCCTTTATCGCCTACCACTGGCCTACAGGAAGTCCCTGTTTAGTAGAAACTAGTTTTATTATATTAAGCAGTATGATATATGAATTATAAGTCCATTTTAGGAACCATATATGATTAATCTCACTATAGATCGACTTATGCATATAAATTTTACTAACCTTTTGTTTGAGACAGATGGAATGACTCGTCATTCTATCACATGATCTGCTAACACTTCACGAATAACAAATTCAACTTCATTTATTTAAGAGATGAAGTGGAAATTGTTCAAGGCACGAACAATAGTGAGATTGTACCAAAATAAAGTAAGTATTTATTCTAATTCAAATTTTCAACTTTAGGGAAATGATCTTGAAAACCAAAAATGTTGTCCTAGTGATCTTATACCTGATGAATCAGATGGTACCTTATATCATCACAAATCTATGGATTTGTGATTACTGGCTTTTCCATAGCCATGTTCTCTACCACTCTCCATCAGAACATGATGGTTAGATTTCTCTTCCATATCCATATTTTCACCTATGTGGAAACCCAATGATTAGTTTATTTGGGTAACCGTTACGTTTCATACTTTTGTTTTTAAAGATTGGTTTTTATATTCCTTTTTACGATGTGGGTTTCTATTAAAGAAACTTTCAAATAGTAAACCATTTATAACCCCGACGAATTTCGAGGGCGAAATTCATTTTAAGGGGGGTAGAATGTAACAGCCCAGGATTTTATAAAAAATATTCTTTTTAATTTTCGTAATGTCTTGTGTTGTACGCTACACCAAAAGGATCTTGCACAACACGCATCCTTGACTTGCCTTGCATTACACGCAATCGCGACCTTCCTCGATAGCGTGTGTAGTACGCAATAACGAGTTTCACTAAACAGCGATATGGTATTAAAATGTTATTAAAACTAGCTGTTATGAATAGTAATAACCACTTTTTAAAATTCTGTAACTCTTATATTTCAAAATGAACTTCATTTTTGGATTCAGAGTATCGAATTTAGCCTAAGGTGAAATTTTGGTACTTTTCGGATAACTTTCATATTCTGATGAATAGTGAAAATTATTAATTATAATTAAAAAACAACTTTTTTAATCGAAATAATTAATAGTGATAAATTATTAATATGAGTGGTTTTAAAGTATATTTAGAATATATTTTTAAAATTTAATTCAATGTTGGTCATTGGTTGTAATTTCACATTTAAACCAGACATAATCAAGTGTCAATCTTTTGATAGAAATTGTTTCTTAAAAACACGCTATTTGTCTTAACAGCGGGATTTAATTATAAAATTAATTAATTCAACTTCTATGTTATGAATTTGGTAAAATAGACTTCATTTTTGAATTCGGAATATGAAATATAGCTTAGGATGAAATTTTGGCATATTTCTGAAATCCTTCATTTTTTGATGAATAGTGAAACTACTAAGTGGTAGTTAAAAAATTGTATTTTTCATAAAACTTAATTTTACCGCTTCTGTGAATGGAATTTCAAAAATCCGACAGACACGGTTGATATCATTAAGTAAAATTTGGTTCAATGAGATAAAAATAATTTTTTGGTGAATAGTAACTTTTTACTATTTTTACCGCGGTTAATAGTAAATAGGGTAACTAAGGGTAAATATGATATCAATATTACCCTAACACATGTCCTAATTCTATTGTACAAGTGTAATTCGACCAAAAACAAACTTAGGAATAAAATATGACCATTCAGGCCCACTTGGATTAGATTAGGACATTTATTATTAATTTATTTATAGAAGGGTTAAAATAGTTAAAATCAAAGTTTAATAAGTAAATCATTTTTAATATGGGGTTATACATAAGATAAATTCGACTATAAATATTCATTAGAAAGCTAAAAAGATTTACTACATAATGGTATTTTATTTGTAATTTTTAGACATCATATAATTTAATGAATTTATGACACAAAGATGATGCAGTAATTATCTTATTTATGAAATATTGACATAATTGATGTTATAAACACCAAAATAAATTTAATTTGAAAATTTTTATGAATTCCACTAATTTTCTAGGTTACTATGATATATTAATGTTGATTTAATCAACTTGGTTCGAACATTTAATTCTGTTATGACTTTCACAAAAATCATATATCAAATAGTGTCCAAATTGACACAAAATAGTTTTTAAATCAAATATTATATTATTAATTGTTATTTTATTTCTAAAAATCTAAGGTTCGGCCAAATGACTTAGATAAGGATATATATATTAATAATAAACAATTTGGGGTTCTTTTGGCATGTTATAGTAAGTGTATTAACCATATAGTGAAAGAAAACAAAAAGACACGGTAAAAGTTAAATTATTTAACATAGAGTTAAATCTAATTGATAAGGTTTAAAATAAGATCCAAACATGTCTAAATTTGATTGGTTGATGATATTACAACCCTATCTCATCTAAGCTTCGAATATGAGTCATTTTTGGAGGTTTTTAAGTGGTGTTAGATTTATTATAAATTAATATTTTTAAAAATTCCTAAGGTGCCCCTCTCCTCCCCTATAAAAGGACACCTCCTCCCCCTCCTCCTCACACCAATTTGAGCTCTCAAGCTCGGACAACCCCTGCCAAAATCTCTTCTCCACTTCCCTAGAAACATACTAGAGGTTCTGGTCTTCCTCAAAGACCAATTTTAGTGCCCTAAGAGGATGTCTCAAAGAGGGGCTTCAAAGAAGAGGTAATTACCGTTACCAATTCTTTCATCTTTATTTCTTCTTCCACTTCTTCTTCTTAGGTTGTTTCATTATGAAGTAATAACATCAGTATCACTCATATACTGATATGTTATTATAAGTATGAAACAACCCTATTTCACCATCTATCCATCCTACGGAAAAAGAAATCACCGCGCGTGTGTACGTACGGAATACCGTCTCCACGACGTGGTGTAATTTATTTTCCACCACCACCTTACATGGATGGGTATAATGGTGTAAAGAATAACTATACATAGTTATTACAACGTCATATTGATTCTGATATATTGTATAATCCACTCCAATTCAGTTCAATATTTATGGAAATGATATCATCGCTCGTGCGTACGTACGGACTACCGTCTCCACAACGCGATGAGATTCATTCTCCATGTTAACCATTTAAGAATGATTATAAAGTATATATAAGAAATAATAATGAAATATATCACATTATAAAGCTACTGTATTTATGTATATATATATATGTATGTCATCTACTTACTTCCATTTCAAGACAATAAGGAAAGTAAAACAGCGTTCATGCATACGTACGAACTACCGTCTCCTTGAACGATGTTTTTCATTTTATTTGTCTATCTATTATATATATATATACTGAATATATATGATATATAAATAGTATTTTATATTCTGGAAGTAAGTAAATCATGATATAAGTAATAATGATGTCAAGAACAACAAGTCAAAACACCTAAGATAAATGAAACGATTTTACCCAAAATGCTTCTTTAACATGGAATTTACAAAAGAACGGGTAATATAATGTCATAAGTGAACCATATATGATATAATAACAATGAATATGATTCTGTAATAAGTCAATAACATTATTTAAATCATTATACAGGAGGTTCGGACACTTACAAAGCACGTCAGACCTAAGGTAAGGGAAATATCACAATCTCATTTTTATCCGAGATTATTTATTCGTAAGTATTTACTGGGGTGTATTTTATCATCCACATCCATGTTTAATAAATATGTAATATTATTTCCATCCACCTACAATTGGTTAAATCCATTTTTACCCTTCGGTGAGTTTTTAGTAAAAGAAATGACAGGAATCTTTTGTCGTTTTTCGTACGAGGTACTTTTTGACTTTTCCGACAAAAGAACGAGAAGAATGTTTTTTTAACTTATACGGAATGAATGGATTTTTAAAACATTATTTCCAAGAATCTTCCTTTACAAGTTTTCATGTTTATTTTTAATCAACTTCTTTTAGTTTATAATTGTATGACATGTTAAGAAAAGAAAAGTGTTTTTGAAGAAGAAAGGATATTTTCCTCAAGAATGGAGTTCAAGTGTTTTATCAAAATTATTTTCCATCTAAGATAATAAAGGGTTCTGTTTTTTATCCCTATTATTACAATGATTTGATTATGTTGTGATGGAAATATTTTTATGAATTCCTTTATCTTATATGAATTATTTTATGATGTCATGTTGTTTAAGAATTCCATTTTTATTACATGGGTTATGCAATGATGTATGATTTATTATTTTGTGGCACACATAAGAAAGGATTCATTATAAGATGGGTGGGACCTATATCTCCCTCCAATGCATTGGGTAAAGATTTTATATCTCATTAGATTGACATGGATGGAATGGTAGGTTATACCGGTTCAGTGAAACAGGACTGAAACGAGGGTGACTCGATTCAGAAAGGGACTTTTTCCACTAAGATGGTCTTGGCAATGAGTCTTGACTAACAAGAAATGATTCTCTATGATTATGTGTGAATGCCACAAAGTTTCATGTTTTAAGTTATGATTATTGGGATTACATTTCACTTCTATGATATATCCCATGTTATGATATTATGAGCTCTTTTGCAGGTTAAGATTTCCAAAAGCTATGTATATGATGTGATTGATTTTTCTTTTGTTTACCCTTACTGAGCATTTGAGCTCACCCTTTTATGTTTTCTTTTCCCCAGGATATAAAGAAAGGTTTTAGGTAGAAAAAAGGGATGACCTTTATGGGAGATATTGAAGAACTTTCACCACGATTAGAAGATTACGTTCCGAGTTTCCAAAGACACTAAACTATTACGATCCTTTAGTGTGTTTTTTTGTTATGTACTAAGTATTCCGCAAATGTAATGTAATGTCCATGTACGTCAAGCTTCGGGTCTCTACATCCACACATATAACAAACTCCCATTACCTTCAAGAATTTAAGAAGGTGATTATTTCCACAGTTATCACATATCGGGAAATCCTTCTTTTCATTTTTCTCATTATCCATCTTTCTCTCTTCCATCATTTTCATCTCTTTATTCCCTTCAAATCCATAGGACTCAATGAATTATTTACTTATCTTATTAACACATTATACTATTTTTTCATATGTTGATAATACATGGGAGTCTATTTCTATTCTAAATGATTTCTTAATACTATTAGTGATATGATCCTTCTTACTCTTTGGATCATACGTATTGCTGGAGTTCACATTCCTTCTACTGGGTTCCATTTCAAAACAATGGCATACTCTAGGTCAGTTTATGAATTGAAATGAATAATTCCAAACTTGTAAAATAACTAACATAAATTGAATAGTTTTTGTATACAATCCATAATCATAAAAATAATTTCTTTTAGGAGTTATATACTTGTAAATCCTTAATAATGATTTGTAACGAAAATGATAATTATCCATAGCATATCCCCCAGGAGTGTCGTAACCAAGAGTATAGAAAGGCCCGTTGTTGAGAACCAGTTCCCATTAGAGACTAGCTCAAAGAGGTTTTTTCGTGTTTTACCCCTAGGTACATCTATTCCAGAGCTGCCACTACCTGCTCGTATCAAGACAAGTATGTATTGCTTTGAAAAATCAAAAAATCTGTACAAAACCAATATTCTAGGAAGTTCTTATATACTAATTCTCAAAGTCGATCTTAGAGACAAGTTCACTAATCAGAGTTTATCTATATCTAGGTTCCACGGTTATTGTTAAACATATTCTGATACCAACAATAGCATTCCGACCCCAGAACCGCAGAGTCAGTGCATTATTACATTACATTGGAATTATTATAAGGAATAAAGTCTTGAGGGACCGATCATTTTAGCAGTCTTGGAAAATAGATTACATAGATGAAGTTCAAGATTACAACATGAAAAGAAAAAAGGCTATAATTTATTCCCATATAAACACCCAACCCTTCTAGATTATGTGTGCAAGTCACTCATAACTAATTTCTTCATATCCTGGGATAATAATACATGATAAAGGGTTGAGATCAGATTCTCAGTAATGGTAAAAAATTAAGTGGAAGCTATAAATATTTAAGGAAATATATGTAAGAAAACAACAACATTTTAAACATAAACATGAACATAATATGGAATAAATAAATCAAACATTACCATATTATCTTGCACAAGGAGATTCAACTAGTTGAATAATCCCAAGTAATAACTAATTTCAGAATAAGGGATTGTACAATAAAGGACATTAATTTTTGTGTCAAGGACTCATGACAGGACCTATGGGCTATCTGTAACCGTACCCAAAACTGGAGAGCCTATGTAACCAGAGTCCATCCCCGAGAGCCTCTGTAACCAGACTCCAACTAGGAGAGCCTCTTTAACCAGACTCCAACATAGAAATCCCCTGTATCAGGACTACAAACTAGGGGGTCTTCTATAACAGGACCCCAACTTATAAGGCTTACTTTTACTGATCCCCAACCTGTAACATACTAGTCCAACTCATTCCTCATAAGAAATGTTTGAAATATAACATAAACATTCTTATTAAAACTAGCATACGAAATATCAATACAATATCCATAAACCATGAATGGTATAAAAATAATACATCCATAGTCAAACATATCACAAAAAATTCAATACAATATGGAATATTTGTATCGTAATAAATCCACTTCAATTAAGTTTAAAATCAATCAATGGATATTTATATAGATAAAAATGATTTGTAAAAATCTTTGTAAGAAATATCCCTTTTTCATAAAAAGATTTAAAATTAATATTTTTTTTAAAGGATGATATTTAAATACATTTTTGAATCAATGTGTCCCATACCACTTTTAAACTTTTGAATGGAAATAGCATTTTAAAATAATTCTTGTCCATATAAATAAATCCTTAAAAACAAATTAGAAAACATCGACTTTAATGAGAAAGATTTAGAAGAATAAATATTTAAAACATTTAAAATGATGTTTTATTAAAAAATTACCTTAACATTTATCCTTTCTAAAACTATTTTAAGAAACATGGACATGGATAATAAATGTCCCAGTAGACACTTACGTAAAAACAACCTCGGATAAAAAAGAGATTGGGAAATTAAGCCTTAACTATTTGGTAATTTCTGAAACAAACAACCCATGAAAGAAGTATCATAAAATGAAGGAGTAAATAAACTAAAATTAATGTGTATTACACAAAGAATACAATTATTTATAGTACATATACCACAAAAAAGTAAATAGTGGTGATATAGCATGAATCTCACGGGAATATGGAGTGAGATGATAACCCCTTACCTTGCACTTTTCTTTGGTCAAGGGTACATTTATCCTTATGTATAGTAACCATTGAATGTTATTAGATTATAACAGAACAATATTCATATTTATTATATCATACATGATTCATTTATTACTTTATAATACCCACTTAATAATTATTTTCATGTTAAATTAACATTTCGTGTAATAATAGCTTTCATTATCATACGTATTTTTACATGTTATTCGTGAATGTATAATTTAGATAATGATTTAAATACATAAATAATAAAAACAATTATTCATATATCATATATAAATATTTATAATAGATAGATATTAGAAATGGAAAACACAGTTTATAGAGACGGTAGGCCATATGTATGCATAAATATTGTTTCTTTTTTCATATCGTATTGATTGGAAATAAGTGAATAAGACAAATGTAAGTACATAAATATATATATATATATATATATATATATTTCTATCTATTAGATTAATTCTGTCATATATTACATACTTTTTAGTAATATATATTTTTATAATCATCGATGAATGGTAATATGGAAATGAATCTCATCGTGTCATGGATACTGTAATCCGTACGTACGCACGAGCGACAATATCATTTCATTAAAGGTGTATAATTGGATGTTATATCATATATGAATAATAATTATCATGTTATATTTATTATATACATCAATTACACATCATTATTATACACATCCAAATAATAATGTATTGAATAACAATTACACCACGACATTGAGACGGTAAGTCGTACGTACGCACGTATGGTGACATGTCATTCAAAGGATGGATATAATAAAGAATATGGTTGTACCATATATATAATTTAATCACAATATATAGAAGATACTGGATTTATTATTTTATAATGGAAACAATAATGATAGAGGATTTGGAAGAATAAAGGAACTTGAAAGAGGTGATGAAATATTAACCTCATCTTTGGGTTCTTCATTTTGATTTGATCAAAAGGGATCCTTATGATGTCTTCAGGACCAAAGGAATGCCTCTAGGATTATGGGAGGAATGTTGGGAGGATATTGGAGTAGGGGTTGGCCGAGCCAAATGGCTTTGTAGGTGTAAATTGGATAGAAGGGGAAGTTCACTTTTATAAGAGGGGTGAGGGTCACCTTAGGAAAAGCTAGAAATTTTATTTTATAATAAAACCATATTCGGTTTCTAATGGCTTGAAAGTTTATTATTTAATAGATAATGTGGTTTTGGGTCGAAAACCACCAAAAAAATAGGTTTTATATAGGTTTCAGTCACTATATTAACACTAGAGTTTATATTTAACTCTTTGTTAAATAGTTTGACATTAACCATGTATCTATGTAATTTTATTTTATATGGTTAATAATCTCAATATATACTTCTATGATAACCCCTAGTGTTTAATTAATGATACAACTATCATTATATTACTTTTTGTCCTAAAATTATATTTTTTAGGAATTGAATATCAATTAATAATTTAATATTTTTTTAAAAACTCTATTATGTCAATTTTGACACTATTTGGTAATTTTTTATTTCTAAATTTATAATATGATTATTACATCGAAAACATTTCATATAACCAACCCTAATATGTCATATTAACCTAGAGAACTAGTTTAATTCCTAAAAATTCTCAAATTAAATTTATTTGGATATGTATAATATCAATTATTTTAATATTTAATTAATTAGGTAATTACTGTGTCATCATTTGGTCATTAATAAATTAAATTATTTAATGTCTAAAAAATATAAATAAAAAACAAATATGTAGGAAATGTTTTTATATTTATAATGAATATTAATAGTATAATTTATCTTTTGTGTAACCCTATATTAAAAATGTTTTAGTTATTTAACTTTGATTTTAACTCTTTTAACTCTTCTTTGAATTAAATAATAATAAATTTCATAATATAATACAAGTGGTCCAAAGAGGTTAATATTTTATTAAAATGGTTTTTTTGGATAGAATTTTATTTATCCAATATAATTATGACATTTTCTATTGTAACAATAATATCATTATTACCCTTAATAACCCTATTTACATTTAATCGTAGTAAATAAAAGTGAAAAGTTACTATTTACCAAAAAATATTTTTATCTTATTGAACCAAATTTTACTCCTTGATTTTAACCATGTATATTGGATTTTATAAATTCAACTCACAGATGTGGTAGAATTATGTTTTATGTAAATTTGAAAATACTCCTAGGAGGTAGGTAAAAGACGGTAAAAAGTTCAATAATTTTTTTATATATCTATAATTATTATAAACTGGGTCAAATGAATTACATTGAACATATATAGGTATAATGTATGTATTTTGACCTAAAATAAATTATAATAAAATAAATAATTATTTAAATAAAATGTCGGTTTTATACAATAACTAAGTGTTTTTCACTATTCATAAAAAATTAAATGTTTTCAGAAAAATACCAAAAATTCATCCTAAGAAAATTTTGATATACCGAATCTAAAATGGAAGTCTATTGTGAAAGATAAAATTTATATAATTTCAAAAAATGGGTATTACTATTCATAATGGCTAGTTTGATTGGTTGTGGTGTGTTAGAACTCGATATTGCGTACAACACACGCTATTGTATTATTCAAAGAGAAGCATACCGTTAAATCTTGGGGTGTTACATAAATAGTATTAGATAATCATTAAAACCATAGAGGCTACTCTAATACCATGTTATAAAGAATTTAAATGTGATTGGGATCAACACCTTCCTCTAATTGATTTATTCTATAAAAATAACTTTCACTCAAGCATTCATATTGATCCTTATAATATACCCTATGGAAGGAACTGAAAAACTACAACTTGTTATGATGAATTAATAAAATTATAACTATGGGTACATGATATAATTGAGGAAATTAAAAAAAAATTATAACAACTAAACAACACATCAAGTCATATATGTCCATTGAACATTTTTTCTTAAAATCATCAGTGAGACAAGAAAGTCAGATATAGCGAGGGGGTACTTCTAAGGATTTATCCATGTAAGAATTTATGAGAATGTAAAAAAGGTATAGTTGATCCCTGGATATATTTTCCATTTGAATATTCTTGATTGGATATGGATGGTTACTTTTTGATTGGATCTTCTATTGAACCTCTCTCAAATTCAAGATGTGTTCTGCATATCTCTTTTAAGGATGTACGTACCCAATACTCTGTATGTACTAAACTAATAGGACATACCATAAGTGAATTTTATTTCATATAAAGAAAACCATGTGCATAACGTGGATCACAGAGATAAATTCTTATAGATTATGAGTACTCACACAATTAATGTTCTCCAGAATTATTAGAAATGTGAAGAAGTTACATGGGAACCTGAGGAAATGATAAATAATTAAAATTATTAACTATTTACATTATAGTGCTATATGTTTTAGTGTGAATTCATATTTAATGGTTAGAATTTATCACCCAAATATTTTTTAGGTATTTCCATTGAAATATTGATGAAGTATTTGATAATATGGTTTATATGAAACCCTAGGTCTAAATGAATCCATTATATAGTAATGCTTTTTAAAATGGTAATTGGATTTATGTTTATGAATTATATTAAAAACATTAAGATACATATATATATATATATATATTCCTATATACAAATGTATTTATTAATTCCAAAGAAATAATCAGCAAATCTATAATAAAATAATTTAATGATTAAAGACCTATTTTCTAATGAAATATAATTTTTGTCATTTTACGCATTTTTATCTAAAAACGTATGCAGATCGCTGTTAAAAAAATTAATAATTTTCTTTGGTAATATATTAAAAAGTCGTACATGTTCTATCAAAATATTATCCATGTAAATTAAATCATATAAAGGTAAAAAGAGTTATTTTTAATAAAATTACATTATTTCCGCAATTTATTTTGTATAATAATAAATTAAATAATTAATTTATGATTAAATTTTTAATCAAATTTATATATTTTATATTAAATTATATATTTTACAATTCATTTAACTTTTTTAACAGGAAATGAATGAATGTAAAATTTGTTATGTGGTTAAAAATTCATTTTCATAAAACATATTTTTAATTGAATTTTTCATGATTATTATAATAGTAATTTATCACATATATAAATTCAATTTCATAAATTTCATTAAAAATATGGAATTAAGGTTTTAAAAAATTCCTTATATGACAATTCTAGAAAACAAGCCTATATCCACGGTCCTATATCCACCATTTTAAAAAACGGTGGCTATATGTTTTTAATCCCAGGGTATAGCCACAATTTAGATAAAATCATGGATATTGGTATTTTTTATAATCATTGTTTTTAAACCATTTCTATAGGTTTTTTGGTCCAGGATATTGCCATGGTTTTTGAAAACTATGGCTATAGGTACCATGTTATTGCCACGGTTAATAAAAATCATGGATATAGGTTTCATGTGCTACTTCATGACGTATTTGTTCCCTTGGAAAATGTGTGGTAAGACCCATAGTAATGGGAATCTATGTATTTCCATGGTTAATAAATATATAATGAAACTATGAACATTAATATATAAAACTCAATGTAGTGTACTAGGTAAGTTCTTGGTGTCAAAAGCGGATGTTGTGGGTTCAAATATGGATTTTCACATTTTATTTAGAGCCTATAGAAAGTGATTTATTTCAAACTATGGAAGTAGGTCTATATCAATGGTTTCAAATAATATATATAGCCATAATTGAATTGTTTGATGTCATGGATAAAGAATTATTTTTAGGATTTCAAAATGTGGTTATAGGTTCGACCCTATAGCCATGAAAATATGAGAAAAGACTAATTAGACAAAAGATATATATAATAGTATCAATTTATAAACATATATCCATTTTTTTACCATGTATGTGTCCAAAAAATTTTCACATTATTTTTTTTCATAATGACTACTAATATCTGTAATTTTATAACACAATTAAGGTTAAAACTAGTTTATTGAGGGTTATACTAAGAGATAAGGAGATTATTTCCTTATATACTGGTATAAATCATATTTTTTAAATATATTTATACACAAATTTGTATTTTCTTCTAATACATTTCAATTTTATACCACTTTAACACTATAGGGAACTTATATTTTTTAACTTCATTATGTAATTCCATGTGTGTCCTCTCCCACAGTTATAAAATGGAAGATCCTCCCCTCCATTTTTAAAGAGTTTATCCCTTATAGATCAACAAATATCATCCCAAAAACCTTTCTATATTCCATTCATTAAATGTAAATCCTCTAGGCCTTTCCTAATGAGAATATCTCAAGGCTTATTATGTATATAAAAAGAGTTATTTCAAAGAAGAGGTATAAATCATAACCGATCTCTTTTAATTTAATTTCATATTTGATAACCTAAAATAATATTGTATCAAGGATAAAATATTGAATAAAAAATCATTAATTTATTTATATAATGTTATTATTTTGGAAAACCCTTCTTTTACATCCCTTACTTCAAATGGTAAATGAAAGTATCCCTCATGTGTACATGTAGACTACTAACTCTACATTGAGATATGATTCATTTTACATTACAACCGTACCTTTATGGATATAATTTTTGATTTAATAAATATATACGATTTTTGAGCATAATTATTATTAGGTGAATATAAAATATTAATTAAATTTTGTTCATTATTTTCATAAGAAAACGAAAAAAACATTCCTGTGTACATATAAACTATCATCTCCATATACAGTGTAATTATGTATTTTTTCTATAACTTTTATGGATAGTTATACATATTTATATAATAAATATATATTATATTTATATCATTATTAACATTATTTAGATTATTTACCCCTGATAAAGATTCAAGGACCATTATAGTTGAATTAAAGAATACATGAAAAATGAAACAGTTATCACATTGAATAATGATTTTAATTAATATTTATTAATGAATGTGTAGTAATATTTTATAAGTAAACCAGGTAATTGTTTAAATTTTTTAATATATTTCACATATATAAATATAATAATTCATAACTTATTATATGGGATGATAGAGTAGTTATGAATAAATTTGAACCTGAGGTAATCGTTTTATGTTACAATATCATTTTTCCAAGGATTGTTTGTGTTATTTATTTTATTAACCAATTTATATATCTAAAAATTATATGTTTTACTTTAATTGTATTCAATTTATATGTATCCAAAAATATTAATTATTTTTCATGAATACCAAAAATTATTTGATTTCATTGAAATCTGTTTATTCCATGACAATATTTTCATTATAAAGTTTTGATAACTGTTTTTATGCTTCACCAATGTTTGTTTAATGTAATTTGTTACCATTTTTTACATTGTAAATAATATTATAGAAACTCCTCATTTAATTTTCTAAATGATTTTCTTCTACAAAACATTTATAATAGAATCATATATTTTAACATACATCACAAAAATGACTTTTCCCATTATCCTCACTAATCATTGATATAAATAATCCATTATAATTTTCAATGATTATTTTAAATGAATGTGTTTTACCATTTATTTTTTACTTTTTTGGATTTTAGATAAGTTTTTTCAAAATTAAAATGGTATTTTCCTTATAAAAATTTATAGTGATATATTTAATGCATTATTCTATATGATAAAATCCATTGATGTTATTTATCCACCACTAGAGATGTGATTATATGATACGATACTTTTTATTTCTAATTATTTTTATAAATTTGGATTATGAAAATTTATATAACTCATTTAATATTCCATATAATAATATATAATTTCATGATAAATATTTACATGATCCCGTGGGATAAATATGAGTAGATTATGATTGTGTTACATTGGGGTTCATTATATCCCTCTAATTAATAGGGAAAATATTATTGTTTTATAAGATAAAAGATTACACATATGTTTATCCCAAGCCCAAAATAGGGTACATGAGAGGTTATCCCAAGACCAAATAAGGTACATAGTTGGTTATCCTATACCTAAAATTTTATGAATGTCTTCATGAGTATACATAAAATAATATTTGTATGATTATATTTATTCCACACCTTATTTGAATCCATTATATCATGCTCTAATAGAAAATTTATTCTCTAATGAATCATAGTCCTTGATTGGATAATGATTCCTATCGTATAAATTTACATGATTTATTCCATAACCCAGGTTTATGTTATATTAATCACTGAGTTTGATTTTAAAATATTAATCTCATGTTCTCATACACTCATTCTTATGTTATTCTTAATAATTATTATTTATTGACATCTAACTTGTTTTAACATACTGAGAACATGATATCACATTTTATTGTGTTTATTTTCCACAAGTATATATATAATGGTTTTACGTATAATATGTATATGAAGGGTTCTAGTTGTGAATATCATTATAGGATATTATATAGATAATTTATATACTAGTTGTTTATGTATCCATGTTTTTAAAGAGACTAAAAATTTATGGTTAGGGGTTGGATCATACTTATATTTACTATATATTCATAATAATTTTATATTTTTGAATATAATGTATTTTTTTACTAATAATGACCATAATATTTATTGAAATTTTAGTTAGTATCAAGTAAAATGTTCTTATGAACTACTGATGAGGGATTTAATTATATTCTAATGATAGATATTATTATTGAGAATTTTTGGAAATTACATAATGTTGTGTTCAATGGAAGGTATGATATTAGACATGGATACTAGGGTTTCAACAGAGTGTAGGGATTATGAGGACACTAAATGGTGGGTAGCATCAAATCAATCATATTTGATATGACCCACCAATATGGGTAGAGTTGTGGCTTCACTAGACTAGTTGTGAGAATATCTTGATGGAAATTCTATTCCAATCACACGAAATATTCCTTAGATTAATTTATTTTTCTGATGGATGGGAATTGATAATTTTCCCCAAACTCAGTAATAAGTGAATATAATCTAGAGTTTATTTCATATATAATGAATTAGTGGTTACAAAAGAAAATGGGGGATGATTTGACTGATGGATGGATTGACTAAGGAATTACATTATAGGTTATTTTAAACATCAATAGATGTATCAAGATGATGTTGAGTTTCCTTTGTAATTACAGTCTTTTGATTCGAGTGATATGTGGAGGTGTCAATGGTTGAGGCTGAGTGTCTTTATCACAATTTTTCTATGGGTTTTTTAACTATAATTTTCACATGTGATTGCATTTGGAATGATATAAATTACATGGGGTATGAGATGTTTGGTATGAAAGGTGTAAATCCAGGTCGTGCTAGGGGTTTTTAATGAGATTTGATATATTTGTAGCCATTGTGACTAGGAATGGGACATAAAAAATGGAATAAGATTTTAGAGTGAGGAGAATTAACCAATTTTGACCAGTGTTTCCACATATGTTTTAGGTGTGGTTGGTTAAGCAACCACACAATTTGTGATAATTAATTCTGGTTACATGTTTTTATAATAGATTATGATTGTATGAAAGAATATAATTTATAATCATAATTTATTAGTTGAGCTATTTGGTAGGGAGTACCATAGGATGGGTGATTAAATAGGTAATGAAAAATAGATTTATTTCAATATATTTGTGTTTTGAAAAGTCTTTATGATGCTTCAATAATAATGAAAAGAACTGGCATGGAATAGGAATTCACGACTAGATTTTTGCCTCTTGAGTTTAATTAATGAATGGAATAAGTCATTAATTTTCAATGATATTTATTGAGTCTTCACGGGGATGCGAAGAAGTATGGTTGGTAGGATGTAAAACACTGAACCCATATTAAGCTATAAAATTCATTGATATTTGAAATTTTCGAGTTAGTGGGAATTGTTTTGACAATTGAGTGAAAAAATGGTTATCAAAGAGTTTGAGATTTATAAAAGGTGTATTTTGGATGGAAAACAAGGTAAAATTGGTTCTTAGGATGATTAGGGAAGTGATTGGATGGGCTCATGGTTCCTAAGGGTATATCATGCTTGCTATTTGACTAGTTAGATAGATGGGCGCATCATCTAGAAATTGGCATTTAATCTGAAAAATCAATGTATTTCCTCCTCTGTATTTTAAGAGGTAATCCCCCTCATTCCACTATTATTTTATAATATGATTTCATCCACCCATATCTATCCATTTCCATAATATCAACATTCATTTTCATTGGAATTATGAATCGTTTACTGATGATTTGAGGTAATATCCCCACATCATTGACTATGTTTTACTACCCCTTGATTTTCATTTATTTTCTAGTCACTTAGTTTATGGAATTATTTATAATTCCACTAGATAATGATCTAATTAGAGGGGTTGTTTATAAATTTCACTTTATTTAGCAAGAGGGTGTCTCATTGAAATTTACATAAGTAGTTTCTCCAAGATTCGATGAATGTATGTTGCATTGAAAGGTTTTTTTGGATATTCATTAAAATTAAATTAAATAAATAATGTGATTGGAAACACATGTTAGGTCATTAACCTAGGATGATACTGAGGGGCCTTTGTGGAAAACCCATGGGTTTTTTGTAGTAGTTCTAGCATGATGAGGGTGCTCGGTGAGTGTTCAGTACGTATGCCTCTATAGAATTTAGTTGTATTAAATAATTTGGAATGTTTTAGGGCCTTTGGAATGTTTCATAAGACCAGTGGAATATGTTTTAAAATTTCATCCCTGAATAATGTACACATAATTTTTAATTTCATAACAATGATAGTAAACTTCAAAGAGTAAAGACACATGTTATCAAGGTACGAATTGAAGTGTTAAAAAAATATTTGTAAGAATGAAACCAAAACTTTTATGAAATTATTTATGAGCTAATTTAGACCCAAAATTATCTTATCTTAGAAATAACTCAAATTGGATCATTTTTTTAAATGATTTTATATTAATTCACGTTTTTTGAGAATTTCTAGAAGTGACTCTCGCCTTAATTATAAAAGGAAACCCCCTCCCCCACTTCTTCACCCAACATTTATCCTTCTATCATGAAATAAACTTACCAATTTCTCCTCATTAAATCTTTATCTATGTTATATAGGATGTTTTATTCCCAAAAATACCAACCTAATATCCACTTAGAATAAACCTAATGGATGTCTTCTGAAGAATAGGTAATCATTTTTTCCAACTCATCCTAGTTATTTTATTATTCTAATTAATAATCATGTGATTTTTTCAAAATAAAGTAAAAAATATAGAATAATATATATACATATATATCTCTCTTTTGAGTTTTTATTAGGATTATTGTACAACCATATTCTATCTTTTATCCATCCTATGAAAAATGAAAACATCGTGTATGCATATATATGACTCAATATCTCCACATCATGGTGTACTATTTTAATCATAAATAATTTACATGGATAGGTATAATGATAAAAATAATGGATATATTTGATAATTATTTCATGATATATATTCTGAAAAAATACTATACTATTTACTTTCTTACTCATTCACAGTTACGAGAATGATATCGTTGCACATTCATACGTACGTTCAATCGTCTCCATGATGAATTGTGACTCATTTTCCATATAAACCATTTAATAATGGCTAAAAATATATATATAATGAATAAATATTATATCAATGAAATTAATATATTTATGGAGTTGAAAAAAATATGTCCCAATAATAATAAATAGTATATACACGACAAAACATGCATAGGAAAGTGAAGCAGTAACCACCTGTTACAAGGGTAATGATGAAATATTACTAAAATGATAAAATAGTATAAAATACTATTTCATAAATTTTTATATGTCTCTAATATAAATTCAAAAAATTATTTATGTCATTATGGATGAACTTATATCACATTCGACTAAAGTAGTTATCAAAGTAAGGGACATCATCTCACTAACCTTTAATTGAGGTATAATTGGATGTCATACTGCCACCTTCTATTATAAAGTGTATATATATACCCTTTGACTTATAATGTAATTAATTTATTATCATGTTATTTAATTTTTGGTAATATTCTACTCTTTCCAGTGGATTATGATTTTAATGTTAAATTTCGTATGAGACACCTTGAATGTATGAAGAGTTAATCATCACATCCTTTTCTCTGTGTAAATACTCATGATATAATTTTATATAATTATTTATATGTATAAAAAATATTTATTAAAGAAACTATATTTATTATGGTAATTAAATTCAAATTGTTTCAAAAGGAATTATTTTATGTCTTTTATTGGAAACATTTTTTCAAATTCCAAATGGAATGGTTAATTCAAAATGCACACATCGACAATAACTTTACTCCCACCATGACTATTAGTTAATTTATTGATTCCATTAAATGCATACATATATTATTATATAAAAACCATATTCACTTTTTCATATATTTGGTATTGAAAATTGTTATTTTTAAAAGTAATGGGTATTTTTATATGTATATTTTTTTCATATAGTTTTAATAAGAGTTATTCTTAGATAATTTGTCAATAATTTTATAATAGTAACTATATCTATGTCCACATATTTTTTTAATACAATACTCATTTAATTGTTTTATCTTATGATATCCTCAACCTTATTTAATTGAATTAAAAATGAGAAGTTGACTGTGGATGTGGTATTTAGATACCATTCATTATTTATGCTTAAACTATTCACATTCCATATGATAGTTTTTAATTCCAATTTATTTATGTTTATTTTGTATTCTATTCATATGTGGAATGAATTGTACTTAGTATGTGATGTTTGAGTATGTATATATCCCCTAAATGAATTTTTAGATCTCATGAGGATAACTAGATGAGTTTTATGCCAAGGACATACCCAATTTTTAGATTCATTGTATGAAGACTTGATAATGTTATATTCTTGACACAAATCCTTTAAAATATTATATTTGTAGAAAAAACCATGATAATTTTATATTCAAGAAAAGAATCCCTGAAAATAGTAGAATATATTCATAAATCCACTATAATATTTTTTATATGTATGACATTATGATTTACATCTCGATTAAATCAATTATTGTTATTCGCTGTGATTATTCAACTAGTAGAATATCTATTGTTATGTTTACAAGATCATGTGAATATTTAAATGCTATGTGTTGAAACTAATCAACATTCCATAATGTTCATTATTATTTATTTATGATAAATTGAACTATACTCTTACCCTTACTATGAATTTGAGCTCACCATATTCATATGTTTCATTTTCCCTAGGATTCCAAGAATTATTTTATGACTAATATTAATGGTTACATAAAGGTTGAATAATGGAAGACTAAATGATTTTTTTTCTATTTTATATTTTAAAATGTAATATAAATTTAAAGTATATACCCATTTTACAATGAGTATTAAAATATTCTGTCCTTTAGGACCTGATTCCTTGTATATTTTCCCAATGTAATGAAGTAAGGCACTAAATATAGAAAATTGGGGTCGAGGACTTTACATTTGGTATCAATGGATGTTTAGTAGAAAACTTTGGGACTATATTTTGAAATATATATATTCAAGGATGAAACCCTATGATTGAATTTTTAAATATTCCAATAATGTAACTTTATGATTCACAGATTAGTTGTACATAAATTTTCAATTTATATTATGTGATTAACTATTTTTATTTTTATATATTATGTTTCAAAATGTTTTGATATAATATAGTGTATGTCATTATTTAGAAATGACACCTAACCGAAGAAATGGAAACCATATCAACACATGTAATCAATGTTGATGTTTTACCCCAGTGTAAAATAATGATATTTGACCTGGATTTGCAACTTGTGATGAAAAGCATACAACTATACTAGGAAACTTGAGTTAGGTTATGAGAAATAACCTTACATTTATTAAGAATCATGATTCAAAATGTAGAAGAACAATGTTAGAAAATTTCAAAAGACTATAACCTCCATCATTCAATAGGACTAAAAATCTATTTGTAGAAGAGAATTGTTATATCCATATGGAAGATAATTAATTCATTTAGATGTATTGAATGGTATAAGGATTTCATTGTATTTTATCTTCACATAGGATATTTGAATCAAGGGTTGTCATTTATTCAAAAACTGAAGGTGGAGGAAATATAAAACAAGTAATAATATTATTTTAAGGAACTTTTTTCAGAAACAATTTTCCTTGCGAATAATGTGCAAGTATGGAGAGTAAATTTATGAGCATGAGGAAAATAGAGGATGATAATGTTAAAATTACTGATGAAAAAATCAAAATATCAGTAAGAATGTTTTTGACTACATATGTAACCCATAGAGTAAGATTGATTGTTTCTTTGAAGGGATATATTAATTCTTCAAATGGGAATTGGTATCACAATCATTATCATCATACAATTATATTTTCTTATGTTCTATAATTAATTAGAAACAATTATCATTACATTATTACTTCATAGGGATGTAAGAGAAAAAGGGAATGAAATTGTATGAGTCAAATATTGTGATGAAGAGAATGAATGATTTTTCAAACATGTGATACCCGGGGAAAGAAAAAACAAGATAAATGATTAAAAGGAAAATTATTTTCTTTAATTTGTGGTGGAAAATTCCACCATGATCATTATTATTAGAAAAAGAATGAATTTTTCAATGTACAATGCTTTCACTACAAATATATGGGTGGGTATTAAAATTATTTCCCTAAACATCAAGTAAATATACCTAAGAATAATAAAAATTATCAAATTAAAGTTTATGTTGTTGCTATAGATAAAAGTATAATATTTAAAGTTGTTATTATATTTATAATAAATATAACATATATAAGTATTGTATTATTATATTTATTATTAGTGATTTTAAAAGAATGTGTGGTTTCATTAATGTTTTATTGTGATCAAGGTATTCGTATAGGTTTCATGTGACAATAATAGCTACATTATGTAGTATGTGGAATCTAATGTTAATTTTATTTTGTAAATTTGTTGGTTGTCCATATAAATATTTGGTCTTTAAAATTGGATAAAAGTATTTTGGATGATTCTTAAGGTAAATAATTATGGAATGGAATATGTTGAACTTTAAAATATTATTGTTTGAGATTCAATTTTTATTTACCATTTGAGATAAATAGTAATAATTTTTTTATTTTCATAAAACATAAAAGCAGAAAGAATTACTCAGGGGTCTTATGATTCATATATGTGATTCAGATATCAAAAATTCATCTTGAACATTCAGTACGTCGTGTAAGGGATAAAGTGAAAATATATCAAATTATTACCAGATGATAAGAATAAGATTATGAAATTAAATTAAATCGTGATTGTGATTATATTAATGGTACAATAATCCCCCAACTATTGGAAAATGAATTTCGAACAAAAATATTATCTTATTACATTCTCTTTGGAGATATTAATTGTATTTTAATAGAGAACAAATTTTATTGGTTTATTATGGTTATATTTGTAATGACCATGTTCAATGTCAATCTCAATCATAACATGAGTAGTATATTTTTCTTTAATTTCCATTTTTTCACTTTCTAGTAATTTTATCATATTTGGAAGCCTATTATTGTGGTGACCATCATATTTCCATGTCCCTCTTATTAAGTAAATATTTTATTAACCCTATTTCTAATGAGGGTTTCCCACAAAATAATTTTGAAGTATCAGCCATTGATTTTCAATGGGTAATTTAAAATTGTGAGGATTCAATTTTTAAAGGAGGGAGTAACGTAACACCCTTAGATTTATGCTATGTCTATTTTTGAAATAAATATCTTCAATGGAATATATTGCGTGCACACCCAACTTAACCGTACAATGAAATTTTATTATAACATAGCTATTAAACTAGTATGAATTAATTTTATTCACCACATTATAAAATTTATATACATGAAAATATTTTTACATTAAATAAATATATTTTATAAGAATTAGATAATATTAAATCCAATTTTAATAATAACAAGTTATAATTTTTAATGGAAAATATGTACCCTTTAATCAAAGCACTTGATTGAAATCAATTTTCGAAACTTCAATAAATTATATTTGAATAAATCAACATATTTATTTTAAAGAATAATATAAAATTTACTATGGTTGGATTTTTGTTATTTTTCTCATAAGAATCATTCTTTGATGAATAATGATAAAATAATGAGTTTTAACTGAACATATATTTTTTAATGAATTAAAAGTGTTAAATTATACTTTTAATTGGTTTTAAATTATAAATATATCTATTTTATATCATTTTATCTAATTAAGTTGGTCTAATATTTTTAACATTGAATTTGAATATATAAATTTTTAATCTTTTGAACATTATCAATTTAAAAACACTTCATCTGGTTCTGTTTATGTGATTAATTTTAATTTTTTTTATGTTTTTTTAATTTTGATAAATGGATTAAATATTTCAAAGAATAAGTTTAAAATTTATAAATTAATCCTCATTAATTTTTTATCAATATGAATAAGAAATTTTGTATTTTTTTTATTACCATGGATAAGGGAAAATTTAGTAATTACGTATGAAAATAATATTTTAAATAATATAAAATTATTGTAACACTTATAATATTTTTATTGATGAGCTATATTTCACCCAAATCATCCTTGGAATGGTTCTATGGCCTCTTTTAGACACATGGATGAATTTAATGATTTTATTGTATTTTCTTTTAAGGAAAATTAAATATGTCATACTAATGTTTTCAAAAAGGATTTCCTTTTAAATATGATGTTATTAAGAATATATCATCACATATAAATATTAATATAAAATATAAAATGTTTATATTTATCATGGTTATTTATTTTTTTATTTTTAGAAAATAAATATTTACCTTAAAGGTTTACAAAATGATGATGCAGTAATATTTTAACTAAAGTAAATAACCAATAAATTAAATTAAAAATATAAAAACTAATATAATTTGTGATATTTATTATCATAAAGAAATTTTCTAGATTATATGGACATATTATGGTTTTATTAATTATTTCATTATGTTATATTGCATACTGATATTTTTTAAAAAGTCATGTAGTGAATAAAGTCAAAATTAACAATATTCATATTTAAAAATAAATAATATTTTATTAAATGATATAAAATTTAAAAAAATCCATACATTCTAAAATATATTGGTATAAGGATTAAAATTTCATTCATTATTTTTTTATGAATCTTTTTTTATTTTATAGTAACTTTATTAAACATCAAAGAGTAAAAACATATGCAATCATGGTTAGTGTTGAAGTGTTAAAATCAAAAGATAATGTACATAATGTGACCTAAAGATTTGTAAAATTATTTTATGAGTATTTTGACCCCTTAAAATATTTTATTCTAAATAAATAACTTCAGAACCATTTCAATTTTAAAATTAATTTATATTTAATTAATTGCATTAGAATTCCCAAAAGTGCCCCTCACCTCAATTATAAATGGGAACCTCATCCCTCACTTCATCAAACAACATTAGGACTCATATATTAAACAAATACCTACCCACATTTCCTCAATATATAATTATAAATGTTATTAATGACATTTTATTCAAAAAATTCTATCATTAGATTTTTTATGATGATATCAAAAGTAAGGCCACTGAAGAAAATTTAATCATTCTTACCTAATCATCCAAGTTCATTTCTCCTTATAATTAATCTTCAACTGTTTTTTTCTTGATAAATGAATATATATAGTATCACATAAATTTTTATATTTTATCATGATTATTGGAAATCCATATATAACTTTTTGTCTATACTATATAAAATTAAAACCCCGTACGTACATACATATGGATTACGGTCTCCACGATATGGTTTAATTTATTTTTAATCACCACAATACATGGATGTGTGTAATGATAGAAATAATGGATACATATTATAATTATGAAATGATATTAGTTGTTGAAAAATTAATATACCAACCACATTCTTACTCTTTCACAATTAATGGAACGATACCTTGACTAGTGAATACATATGACCAATTGTCTCCACAAATCCATGAGATTAATTTTCCATATAAACAATTAATGATTGATTATAAAAATGTATATAATGATAAATATGATATATTTTAACTAAAAATAATTATCTATATGAAATAAATCTATCCTATTCATACGAAACATGACTTACAGGACAAAATATTCTTATGATAATGAAGTAGTTAACACCGAAAACAATGGTAATAATGAAATATTATTCAAATGATATATGAGGATCACATATGATATCCCATATAATTTTATTGATATTTTTTTAAATTAATATAATTATTTAATATTTTATATAGTATATCAAATAACATTTATCTAAATAAAAGTGCAAGGGATGGGACTTGATCTCAATCTCATTTCATTGCGATATAAGTGATGTTATACACCCACCTTCTTTTTTGAGATGTATATACATAACCTTTGACTAATCATGTCATAAATATATTATCATTCTATTTAATTTTTTGTTAAATTTTATCCTTTTAGGGGTATAATGATTTAAATGTTCAATTTTTAATGGGAAACCATGAATGTTTAGATATTTAATTATCAATTCTTTTTCTCAATGTAAATATTGTTGATATTATTTTATATTTTTATTTATATAGATATAAAAGGATTATAATGGATATTTTATGTATACTTTTAATTTAATTAATATGTTTTAAAAAGGAATATTTTTTTTGTGTTTTATATGGAATATTATTAGAAACTACAAATGTAATGTTTTATTCTTACCGTACACGATGACAATGACTTTGCCGCCACCATGACTGTTATTTAATTTCCTTCTTCCATTGCATGTTTACATAATTTTTTAAATGAAAAATTTTATTCCATATTTTGGATTTATTTAGTATTAATTTTATTTAATATTAATATAAAAGGTTATATTTATAAAAATGTTTTTATTATATGGGTTTAATAATAGCATTTAATCAATAAAATTTCAAAGATTAAATTATAGTATTTTCATCTATGTCAACACCCTTTGATGACTACTATACTTAATTAAAGTTGATCTATAACGATATAATCAACCATATTTTCTTAAGTTGTTAATGATTTGTTTTACTATAGATGATCTATTTTGATACTATTCATTGTTTATGGTTAATATATTAACATTCTGTATGATAGTGTCTAATAATAACTTTTATGTTGTTTATGTTTCACCCCATTCATTTGAGGAATTAATTGGATTAAGTAAGTGTAAGATGGTTATGTCTATATCCCCATAATTAATCGATTGGTATCATGAGACAAACCGGATTTTGTTTCGGCTGAGGCCTTACCTGTTTATTAGATTCTTGGTACAATGCCATTAAAATGATAGATTCTTGGATAAAATCATTGAAAATATTATATTCTTGGCATAATGAATGGATATTGTTAAATTCATGGAATGAATCCTAAAGATAATTATTATTTTTTTAATCATTGAGATTATTTTCATTATGTATGACATTATGGATTCCATCATTATGAATTCAGTTATTGATATTACATATTATTATACAAATATTATAATATCCATATTTCTGTTTCCTAGATTATGTTGTTAATTAAATGGAATGTGATTCATTTATTCATATTCCTATAATTTTTTTTCTTATTAATTTATATTATCATCCATTGTACACATACCGTTGCTGATTATTTGAGATCACCCATTTCATATGTTTCATTTTCCACCAGGATTTCATGAAGTATATTACAACTGATATTAATACAAATGTTTGACCTATAATAACAGAACTATTCCAATGGTTTGATTAAAACTGTTGGTATTAGAATCATAGAGATAACATATATCAATTTTTTTTAAAAAAAACTGATTCCATAGTTCATATCTATACCAATTGTTTTTTCAAAACCCTTAGTAATGATTCCATAATAAGACCCTGTAACAATGGTTTTGTAAATAATATTGGTATAAAATCCATAATATGACCATATACCAATGGTTTTGGAAAAACCACAAGTATAGGGAATCACTATACAAATGTTTTGTACAAAACCATTTTAATTGTTTCTATAATAATCCCCTATACCAATAGTCTTGGAAAATTCATTTTTATAGGTCTGAAAATTCCAAATACATATAACATGGATTTGGAAGACCATTGGTATAGGTATATAGAAACATTTTGCAAAACAATTGGTATTCTTATTCAGATTTACTATGTATTATTTTATAAAAAAATTCAACAAATTAGAATTAAAATAAATATTTTATAATTATTTATAAATATATATACACCATATTGTGTTCACAATAGATATTGTAGTTTAGTGGTTAGGTCTTTGAGATATAAGACTGAGGTTCTAGGTTGAAAACGAGCCAAGATTTTTTATGTCACAATACATGTACCATCGATTTTTAATACCGTATGTATAGACCTATACCAAAAAAATTTAAAACCGTTGGTATAACCCTATACCAATTGTATCTCAGAACCCTTTGTAGAGGTCAGTACTAACGAAAGATAGGCCGACATTCATCCACAACATTAGTATATCCTATACAAATTGTTTGGGAGACTATACCAATGGTTCTAACCCATTTGTAGAGGATTTTTCCATTAGTGTTTACAGGTTTAGATTAAAGTGGAATAATCGCATACTCGATGAAATTATTTTTCTGTTTTTGGTTTTAAATTGTAATACAAATTTAATGTCGGTATCATGTCTACCAAGAAAACTAAACTATTCAGTCCTTTTGGATGGTATTATTTATATATTATGATAATAAAATGAAGTAAGGAACAAACTCTGGGAAAATGGGGTTATGTTCTTTACATTCCAAAACTAAACTCATCTCCTTTTTTCCATTTATAGTTTCAGCATCGCTTAAAAATTAATCAATAATCAAGAATGGATGAATTTTTTTAAAATAATGCACTAAACAATTATACAATATTAACTAAATTGATATAATTATAGTTACATACTATAATATTCTTTATTCAGCTAATCATATAATTTTCTCCCCATATTAATAAAATAAATTTCGAAAACAATTCTCATACATTTTCATTTGAAATGGTCGAAAAAATGTTAATTTAATTGCCTGATTGTTTATGACACCTACCGATTTTCAAATATGTTTAT
This sequence comes from Viscum album, assembly GCA_963277665.1. Lineage (NCBI taxonomy): Eukaryota > Viridiplantae > Streptophyta > Magnoliopsida > Santalales > Viscaceae > Viscum > Viscum album. The sequence goes on along the minus strand of OY728119.1, from coordinate 1,760,598,383 downwards.
TAGAAAGTAATAGAATAATTGAGAAAAAAGATGCAAAAATTTCCCTATTAAATCCTATTTTTGAATCTTCATGAATGATACCACAATCCCATGGTATTTTTGATATTTTTAACTTCAATATTTGAAAAATGTTCATCTAATTTAATTCTACTACCCAAAGATTCTCTAGGATTTCATGGATTTTTTTTGAATAGATAAACCCTAAGAATAATATATATGGTCTCTATAAACAATACATATCATCAAAAAAATCTTACATATACTCAATAATATATTTTAAATAAAATAAGAATTATTTTTATATTTTATAATGTCACAATCCTTCCCCCCGGGCACGCATTGTGACTACCCCAAGCCCGCCGTTCATAGGCCAGGTGCTGGGGACTAGCACCAAAGGTGTAAGTCCCAAAACTGGGAAGGCAATTCCTTTATAACTGTAAAAAAACACATCAGACTACAAAACTGGATGCAATACACTAAGAAAAAACTATATTCAAAAGAAGTGTTGGAATGTAAAACCTGCCAGAAATATATGCCCAACATGAAAGTTCAAGTAAAACTAAATAGCAAGTAAAACTGAAGGAAAGTAATACAGCAACAGGTCCATCCTCCAGGTTTCCTACCTCAAGGGTAAGTACATATGGTCTCCTCAATACTCCATGTTTGTCCGTCTTCTCCATGTACTGTCGCACCGAGTGGTCCACCTCCTGGTACCATCCAGTCCGGCTCTCTCTACCTCAGTCAGTGATGTCCATCATCATCAACCAACACAAGGAGGTGCAGGCATATCCCATGCAAGGCTGAGTATAACGATACTCAGTAGATACTTTGAGGCCCTCAAGGTCTCACAAAATCCAACAAAGATAAAACACAAAGTACGAAATCAACAGATAACAATTACTTAGGTATATGCCCAAACATATACCTATGTTATCCAGTAACTCATCTCAATTATGAGGAAAACACAAAAGTCATTGACTCTACTCATAAAAGGATTTTTTTTATCGAAACCACAACTTCTGGAGAAATATTTCTCTATCATGTACAGTAGAAATGTCGTGACACCAAGGCACTTCTCAGTAACCTTGGACTATTGTGGTACTTCTCATGTCGATTATTGTGGGTCCGCAACCAACTACAGGGCACTCCTCTGTTGTGGGTCTACCACCAACTACCAGGCGCTCCACCTAATAAACTATAGAGGTACTCCACCTATTGAGTATCGAGGGTCTTCCGTAAACTACCAGGCGCTCTTATGTTGTGGGTCTGCTGCAAACTACAACGCACTCCACACTGGGCTAGTCGAATCACTCCGAGTCGAATCGGTCAATCTATTATCAAGTCTTCCAGCTACTAGGTATCCACACTATGTCTGCTCATCACTAAAAGGATCCACTCCACGAGCTACTGGGATTTACACCAACTGTCCTGAAGTTCCACAAAGAAGTATCTCAAAGATCCACCAAGTCCTATTGGTCTCAACAAAAAACAATGTGCATCAATCGAATTCCCACTCTATTATTTATTAGTATTTTTTTCACGGGGGCCTAATTGGATTCGTGTACGAACAAACATGATCGTAACTCAACCATACCCTAACTCTAGTGGGATATACTCAAAGGGACGACTACACTCCATGAATACCATCACTACCAACAGTTCGTTAAACAGACACCCGGTGTCAATGTTATGGATAAAGGAAGTAAAGGGTTGGTAATGGTCCTGGTTCAGGTCTGACCCGGTCGGACCGACGCGGCCCAACCCAGTCTGGGTCGACTCGGTCTGTGTTGAACTGGTCATACTCATTGGGTCTGACCCAGTCTGTTGGGTGGGTCAGCCCGCTATGTTTTGACCCCGTGCACTGGGTCCGGCCCAGCGGACCGCGTGTACTGTTTGGCCCAGGCTCCGAGCCAGTTCGTCTCGGAGAGTTGCGAGGGCACGACAAGGCACATCTCATCCTGGAGGGCATAGCTGGGCTGGTTTAGCAAAGGCACCGTGAGGGGAGAATACATAGGCTCGTCTGGGTGTCCACGAGGGAGACAAAACGCCGTTGGGGTGCCAAGAAGGGCGTGGGGGTGCCAGGCATGCCATGGCGGGGAGCCGGGTAGGCCACGGCAGGGCACCAGGAAGGCTGCGGGTTCGGCTGGGGTGTCGGGTAGGGCGTTGCAGGGCGCAGTGGGCACCGGGCAGCGCGCATGGGCGTGGGCAGCCCGCGGGGGCACCGGGCAGGGTGTCTGCAGTGATGGGTAGCCTACGAGGCATCACACAGGGGAACCGGGCAGCACCCAGGGCAGCGCGCTAGGGCTCGGGTAGCATGCAGGTGCACCGGGCAGGGCGCTGGCGAGGCCAGGCAGGCCGTGGTTTCGGCTGGAGTGCACTCCGGGCAGGGCGTCAGGAGGTTGTTGGTAGGCGGGTCAGGAGACGCTCGGCTGGATTTGTTCAACCAAGAGTACTGGTGCGCTGCAGGGGCGGCACGATTCACGGAGGTCGCGGGTAGCATGGCCTTTATCTTCGTCGCCATCATCACCTCGCCATTATTCCGAAGAAACAACAAAAGAAGAATGACAGAGGAGTCGGGCCATGTTGGTTTAGCCTGCACCCTGCGCATTTTGGGTGGTAACTATTGTCTCAACATGAATAAGGGATATGTTCTTCATTTTTTTAAACCACAAATCGATTCCTTTCCAAACCGAAGAAGAGGAAAGGGAAAGGATATTACACTAGAAAAAAACTGTACCTTTGATTCAACACTCGACGTTCGTTGACGAAGTAGCGATATGAGGATGAATTCATTCCTCGTTTGCCGCGTTCGTCACACACTCCCAATCCAAGATCATGCGTCGGTTCGTTGACGACGATGAGGAGGAATGTTCCTCTATGTCAGAAAGTGTCCTATGTAGATGACTGAGGAAGAAGCTTCGTCGTCGTTATTCGTATTCTTCGTTAGAAGGATGGTTCTCCCTAGCTCTCATATTCCAATGTTCCACCAAAAGAAAATTCAAAAATAATAATAATAATAGGTTGTCTATAATTTTATTTTTGGCACGCATTTCAAAAATGTGAAACTAATTAACCCAGCTCCACCAAATTAATTTCATGAGAGGTGTCACATTTAATTTGGACGATTTCAAGAGGCTCCCATAAATTAATTCACATGTGTTGGCCCAGTTAGTTAGGGAAGATGGCACAAAATTCAAAAAAGTGTATTTGGCAAGTGATTGGGGAGGTGGTGGCACCATTAATTGATAAGGGAATTTCATGGGTTAAATGCCGGGTGGTCCCCATGATAAATATCCTCCCAAGATAAGTATCTGGCTTGTTTGGCTCTATCTCCACTCTGGGTTCCCTACACAACTAATCCTGAGTCGTGCGGTCGACTACCTATAGGTCTGGTCCACTTTCACCTCTGCGAAATCTGTCTACTACCAACTACCGAAGACTCCACCGCGTGTCAGCTAGTGGTGGGTATCACTGCTGGAGACTATTTTCCAAGGAAACTATATCCTAGGAGGAATCTCTCTAGCACCCCCGCCTGCATCGGGATGCTGAGTGAGATCATCGGAGATCTCAGCTAATCCCATGATCGATGATCTATGCATTGAAAAATGGGTCATGTACCATATAAGTGGAGTAGTGAGAGAGGTCTGTGAACCTTGCTGAGTACTGTGCTACTGTCATGCTGCACTCCTACAGATGAAGTTGCTCCTGTATCTGCACTACGCGGAGATTGGATTAGACTAACTCCACCCAAAATAGGCTCTCGATGTCTGTCTATAGTAGAGTATCCTCGTCATGCACCTTGAGAATCTGGCTAACCATCTGCCTGATGCTTCCTGAAGAAGACTCACGACAAGGATCACCATGAAGTCTGTTGGTGTCTTTACTAGCATGAAGACTCTCACCACAACCTCCAGCCAATCCTCAACCATTTGTGGGTCCATCTCTCCCTTGAACCAGGGTGGCCTCTAGAGCTGGAACTCATGCAACACGCTCAAGCAGTGTGCATTATCTAATGCTGGGGCTGGTGGAATCTATAGCCCAACGGGGAGCAGTACCACTGGTGCCTCAATTGGAAAAGGGCCATGCACTAGGCCTCATCGCTCGGTGGGATTTTAGTGTGTAAAAATCTCGGGGATATAACATGTCGTCCGCAGGGAGGCATCTTGAAAGGAACAGATGCGACACAGTCGAAATATTATACCTGGTGTACTGACCTAGTTGAGCTGACATAAAAAAAGATTTTGAAATAAAACACGCAATCATTGTTTTCGTGCACTGAGTCAGAAATCAGAAGTCTGGGTCCTGCTGTATGGATACGTTGTCCGCCCGCACCAAAACTGGACTCCCTGAACTAAAAACCACACATAGTATCCTTAACACAATTGCTTCATAGAAAAGAAATATCAGAGTCCTATGTACTTCTGTAGAACCCACTCCTCTGATAATAATTTTTCAAGACCCAAACCACGGGACCCATATCTTGACTACCCTAAGCCCTCTTTCCATATTCCAGGGGATGGTGACTAGGACCAAATGCGTTAATCCAAAAAATGGGAAGGCATTTCGTTTTTAACTATAAAAAACACATTAGAGTACACAACGAGAAGCAAAAAACTAAGAAAAAACTCTAAAAAAAGAAGTGATAGAAAAAAACGGGGGTGGAAATAAAATCACAACATGAAATTAAAAATACAACTAAAATGAAATTAAAACTGAAGGAAAGTAAAGCAGCATCAGGGTCTTCCCCCAAGGTTCCTACCTGAATGGTAGGTACAAATGGTCTCCTCACCACTCCATGCACGTCCGTCTTCACAATGTACCGTTGCTCTGAGTGGTCTTCCACCAGGTACCATCTAGTCCTGCTCTCTCATCCTCAATCAGCGTTGTCTGTAATCTGCAACTAACACAACGAGGTGCTGGCATATCCCATGCTAGGGTGAGTATATCGAAATTCAGTAGGGACCATGAGACCCTCACGGTCTCACAAAATTCAGCAAGGAAAAACCACAATGTATGAAATAAACAGACACCCATTACTTAGGTATATGACAATACATATACATATGTTATCTAGTAACCAATCTAAATCATGAGGCAAACACAAAATCATTGACTCAGCTCAAACCGGGATTTTCATTATCGAAACCAAGACTTCTGGAGAAATCCTCCTCTATCGTGTACAGTGGGCCTATCGCAACACCAAAGCGCTTCTCACAAGCCTTGAAATTCTGAGGTACTCCTCCTGTCGATTACAATGGGTCTGCAGCTAACTACCAGGCACTCCTTCCTTGTGGGTCTTCCACTAACTACCAGGTGCTCCCCCTAATAGCCTGCAGAGGTATTCCTCTTTTCAAATACCACGTGTCTGCCTCCAACTACCAGACGCTCCTCTGTCATGGGTCTGCCTCCAACTACCAGGTGCTCCCCACTGGGCTAGTCGAATCACTCCGAGTGGAATCGGTCAAGAAGTCGTTAGGTCTGCATGCTACTAGGTCTCCGCACTCTGTCTACTCATCACTAGAAGGATCTTCTCCACTAGATACTGTTCAATACTTCAACTATCGAAAAGTGAAATGAAAAAGTATCTCAACGGTCTGCCACATCATAGGGGTCTCAGTGCAATAGACGACGCATCAATCAGACGTTCAATTTGTTATTTATTAGGTTTTTTGTCCCGGGGGCCCCATTGGATTCACGTATGATCCAACCTGACCATAAATCAAATATACTTCCAAATATAGTGAGATATAATCAAAGGGATGGCTATGCTCTGAGAATACCAGCGCCACTAACGTTACATCAAACAGACGTCTGGTGCCAAATTTATGGCCAAAGAATGTAAAGGGTCGGTTATGGGCCTGGGTCCAGTCCGACCCGGTATGGGTCCACCAGGTCAGACTCGCTGGGTCTGACCCAGCCCGTTGGGTGGGATAGCCCCCTATGTTTTGACCAAGTCCGATGTGCCTAGCCCAGCTGGCCATGAGGGAAGTTCGGCCTAGAGGGCACGAGTGGGCCGGCTCGGCCAAGGCAGCGCGAGGGGGGCAGGACACTGGCTCAGTCGTGATGCCACAAGGGTTTAGGGATACCAAGGGGGCACAAGGCTAGGCGCGGCGGCACCGGGCATGCCTCGGCAGGGCGTCGGGTAGGGCACGGTAGGGCGCTAGGGGCGCTAGGTAGGCAATGGGGCAGGCCGCGGGTTCGGCCAGGGCACCAGGTAAGGCACATCAGGGCACATGGGGCGCAAGGTAGCACGCAGGAGTGTGTCCAGCACGATGGGGAACCGTGAAGGGCGCCGGTGGGGCTGGTCGAGCAGCGAGTTCGGCTGGGGCGTGCACTGGGTAGTGCGTGGGAGGCAGTGGGTAGGTGGGTCTGGCGCCACTCGGCTGACTGTGTTCGGCTGGGAGGACCGATACACTGCGAGGGAAGCAAGATTCGTGGAGGCCGTAGGTAGCGTGACCTTTGTCATCACCGCCATCGTTTCCTCGTCATTCTTCCAAAGAAACAACACAACAAGAATGATTAAGGAGTCAGGCCATGTTGGTTTTCCCACACCCTCCGAGTTTAGGGTAGTTACAATTGTCTCAAAAAGAAGTAGAGACATGTTTTTCAATTGTTTATACCATGCATCGATTCATGTCCAATCTGAATAAGATGAAAATAAAATTATATTGCACTAGAACAAACCCCATACCATTGATTCTCCACTTGATGTTCGTTGACAGAGTTATGGGAAGAAGACGAAGTCGTTCATCATTCGTCGCATGTGTCATGCACTCCCAATCCAATCTCATGTGTCGGTTTATTGATGAATATGAGGATAGAATATTCTCTACGTCAGAAAGTGTTTGGGGTAGAAGACTGAGGAAGAAGAATCCTCGGCATTCTTCTCGTTCTTTGTTGGTAGGATGGTTCTCCCTAGCTCTCCTCTTCCTAGGTTCAACCAAAAGAAAATGCCAACAAAATAATAATAATTGGTTGTCTATTATTTTATTTATGGCATGTAATTCAAAAAGTAGAACTTAATTAACCCGGCTCTGCAAAATTAATTACATGGGAGGTGTCACATTTAATTTGGAGGATGTCAAGAGGCTCCCCATAATTAATTCACACTCGTTGGAAGAGTTAATTAGGGGAGATGGCACAAAATTCAAAAAGGAGGATTTGGAAATTTGATTGGTGTGGTGGTGGCACCATTAATTTATATGGGAGTTTCATGGGTTAAAACAAGGGTCGTCCCCACAAAAAATATCCTCCCAATAGATGTTATGCTTGGGTGGTCCCAACCAACAAAACCTCTCATGGGAGGTTATGGTGTGGTGGCCCCCACCTCCAACCTCCCCTTGAGGTTTTAACCTCCACACACCCAAAGGAAGCTCAAATAAATTAATGTTGTTGGCACACATTATTTTATTAATTTGTTTTATTAAAATTAAAAAACTATCGTTTATTCCTGACCACCCGTCGTCGAGATGAATGTCTTCTCCACACATTGTCCTCAGATTTCAATTTCAGGCACCGTTTCAAAAGTTATAAAAACACGCTCGTACGTATATGGAACTTACCCAAACAAAACATTTGAAATTGATTCCGAGCACACTGTTCCTCTAAATCAAGCACCATAAATTTTCACAGACTTGTAAAAATCCCCTGTATTTAAGGAAAAGATTTTCCACGAAATTTATTAGTCTTTACATACAATATAATTTGTATCATCTAGAATATATTATATATCATATAACATATAATACAATACTATATTTTAGTACATGATACAATTCATATCATCATTTAAATATTGTTTATCTTTAGAGATATATTATGTACCACCTTTTTAAAATAACATCTTGACATGGAAATCATCTTTATGCTCAAAATATTTTCCTTATCATTGGATAGGTTTGCTTTTCCCGAATTTAATTATGCACATAAATAAGTATCAAATTTTATGATTTAAATAAGTACTATATAAACTATAATATATTACATATTAAACAAAAAATCATATGGATAATCTATAAAAAGATATGTATCGTAAGATTCTCTTATACTTTAATGAATTTTGTAAAAACATTTCAATCATGATTTTTTCTCATAGCTTTTCATAACAAATATAGAAATATTAAATCACTAAAATTCACCTCAAATTAATTCAAATAATTTTTTAATAACTCAAAATCATCAAATTATATTCAATATATTTTATAACAAATGAAAAATTACTTTAATAATTTCAATGGTTCTTCAATAAACCCCTTTGGATATATTTTCAACTCCAACAATTCATACCAAATTGGAATACATAATATCTTTTAAAAAAGAAATATTTACTAAAAAAACTTCCATATAAAAGAGTTTTATATAAAATTCCATCCTTATGAGGAAAAAAGTTTTTTGGCTAGGAATTTGATTCACTCCGCCATAGTCAACTTGCTCACATATCCCCCCTTTTAAAAACCACTAGACCTAGATTAAAAATAAGTTACATTTTTTTACATTTATCGCCCATTAAAAAATAAATATAAATGAATGTGGTCATATAGAAACTACCATGAGTGAGAGGGAAATGTTTAACCAACATATTCAACCTCATTCCTTAAAATTTTTCCTTAGTCATTGATTTTTGTTAAAATATCAACTATTTGATACCTTGTAGGAATAAATAATAGCCCCACATATCTATTTTCAACATTCTATTTGATTAAATGATATATTATATCAATTTTTTTATATCTAGAGTGTTATAAAAGACTCACTAATATATAAATTGTTATTTGAATATCACATGAAATTCATAATGGATTTTGTATTATCATCTTCCTGTATTAAAGTTTTCTCTCAATAAAATAATTTGTGTAAAGTCACATGTTGCATCCATATAATAACCCATTATAGTTATTAAATTTACTGTTTTATTATTATAATTATATCCCAGAAAATATTATCACAAAAATAATATACCACCTATGTTTTCTTATAATTAAAATATGTATCCCAATAAAAATAGGCGTAACCAAATAGGTTCATGTTCTCACCTATTATATTAATAATAATAAAATTAAATGTATACTTGATGTTTTTGAGATCATAATTACAATCCATCATGTGTAATTTATTATTAATTTTACCACTAGAACACAATATTTTTGCCTAAGTAATTTTATGTCAAGATTTTGTGAGATAATGCTAAATTCCTGTAAACATCAAGAATTAATTTTGATTTAATCTCTTACCTAAATCTTTCATTCTCAACTTCACACAATTTATCATGGGTGTGGAAACCACTTTATAGTGTTAAATATTAAAGGTATTCAAAATTTCCATGAAATTGTTTTCTTAGGATTGATAAATGAAATATTTCTTTTGGATAACTCAAAATATTATGAAGAAATTATTATCTCTAGTAATTGAAATTTACTAATTAATTTTTTGTTTTCAATTTAAATTATACACAATAATTTTATTTTATCCTTTTAAAAATTTATAATAAATATAAAAATTAATATAAATGTATATGTCCTTATCTCTCTCACAATAATACTATATTCAACATTACTGCCTGTAAACTTCATCTCACTCTCAAGTAGCCATCCAAATTTAAATACCAAAATGTAAGGGAATTTTTTAGAATATATATATATATATATATATATATATATATATATTTAATCTACACACCATTGTTCCCTAATTCTCATGAATAAAATCTTTATGTTGTTCAATAGAAACATATTCATAATATTCTTTATTAATGAAACCAGACTTCATTTTTATTTGATATATTTTATAATATATGTGGGATAAAATATCCATGACCATTATTATGTCTTAAAATACTAATGGTGTTTAAAATAAAACTTCTAAATAATCTATTTTAGCCTAATAGTATCCTTTTAGGATAATATAACCTTGTTCTTTCAAAAATCAATTAATTTGTTGATCTTGTTTCTAAACACCAAATAGGTCCCAATGAAATTATTCTATTTTGGTATTGGGAGGAGATCCCATGTGTCCATCACTTAAATATTATCTATCTTCTAATTCTTTAGAATTACCAATTAATTTTTTCACAATATACTCATGAATTATTTATTGATCAACATAAGAAATAAGAGTTATCTTATTGTTATAGCTTAGAATTCTTAAATCTTGAACTGGTTTATTCTTATTTCTTATTTTATTTTTTAGGATTCACGTGTTTTATAAACAAGTGATATTTATATTTAATTTCTCTATAAATAAATTTATCATCACTTGTATGGTTATATTCTATTGTTTTGTTATAGATTTCATTTTCATCTTTTTATCTCTCATTTATTGAGAAATATACATATTGAGAACATCTATATTTCCAAAATTTACTTCTTTCATCAAAGAAAAATTGGGGGTTTTAAATAAAAATAACATTATAATTCATTACAAAATTATATAGAATATTGTTTCATTTATAATAACCTCTTCCATTAGAGAAATATACAATGAATACTTCTTCATAATCTTCCTCATGAAATGTTGCTAGATTTTATTTTTTTTCTTCCTAAATCATAGTATTAAGATAACTATATAGAAATTTAAATGGGATTATTACTATAAATAATTTAATATGTTTTCATGTTTTATTTAATCCTCAATAAGAAACTATTTTGAATGTGCACAGCTATAACTACATCTTCCATAATGAATAATTTCAAAATATTTAATTAAAAAATATTTCTTCCCATATCAACCAATATTACTTTTTCCTCTCTAAAATTTAATTTATCTAAGGTGAATTAGAAAAATGTGTGGATTATTTATCCGAAAATTATAAATATATTATGGAAATTAATTTCTTGTTCAACCCTTCCTTTATCTCTTATGAAATTCATGATAATAAAATCTCAACTCTTTCTGAATATCCCTTCTAGGAATTGTGAACAACTTTACAATTTATTTTTTTGATACATTAACATGAAATCATACATTCTATTAAAATAATAAATTAATTTTTTCAATTAAAACCCACTAATTCTGGATTGATGTCTCATTGGACCTATTAAATATGGGTGAAAAAGTTCAAGTGGATTGATGGGGTGAATTTATACTCTCTTGTGACTTAATTAAATTTTTTTCTTTTTTAATATCTTTAAAAATATCTTCAATTTTTTTCATAAATTATTGAAACATCTAACAAGATATCAACATTAAATACTTGCCATGAACCTTTGACCAATATAAAAATTTCTTGTATTCTATATCTTGTTATCAGTATTTGATCTCATATAACAAGAATCAACAATTTTCACAATTTGGAACAAGTCACCCCAAGTTCATTATCTCTTTATTATAGCTCTCCCATATTTCATGTGTCATATAATTCAAAAAGTATTTCTGACTATTAGATAACACTAAAAAATATTTCATGCTCTCATCAACAAAAAAAATTAAATTTATTTTAATTTATAGGACTCAATTTCATTTGTACCAACCCCTATAGTTTTTAAGGTTTACTTAATAGAAAAATTAATCAAATACTTCATCATGAAATCCTAAATTTTCATAATTTTTCTATCTATAATCACTTGAGATTTAAAACCACTATATTCATGCACTTCCTCTATTCATTTATATGAGAGACAATTAAATAATAAGTTACCTTTCACCATTATCTATGTACTAATATTTCATAACTCCAATAGAATTATTATTTATATATTTATTTTCAATGACACATTACAATAAACCTTTTGTAACGTATCATATAAACATATTCCAAACAATCAAATTTGTTTTGAGTGGACAATCATGATGATCTTTTGTCGATAATTTTATTTTTATCATAATTGTTTATCATAATTCTCAAAAATCTGAATCAAATTTATTTATTTCTAAAAATATATATAAATTAAATTTCATACCAAAACACTCAATCTTTATGGTCATACACTCCACAACACCAATAGTTTCCAATAAAAAAATGTATTCCAAAAAACAATGATAAGTCTTTCTATGAAGACATAATTACTATATAGGTGTATTAGAATAATAATTTTTCCATTATCATGAGGACTAATAACTTCTCAAATTACCCCTATATTACCATTATATAAGAGTGAAATTATAAAAAATTACCTCATCCAATAAAAATACAATTTATAGGTTCAATAATATTATGTTAAATAGATTTAGTGACCATGTAATAAATAAGAGTATATTTTACCATATTCTGTAGAGTAGAATTGAAAGTATATTAAGATGATTCAGTCTAAATATCCATGATTTTTGTAAGTTTTTTTCATTAATTTTTAAGGTAATTTCAGCTTCAGGGAACCTATATTGTTTCTTACTCATATAAATATTATTTTCAGATAATTTTACATCAATATATTTCAACATTTTATCCTTTTATGTGATTATCACCTTGCTAATATTAACTTATTCAATGTTGTTATTTTTCATCTAGAGTAATTCGTCCTCACCTTCAAAATCCCCATCATGAAATATTATCCTTTTCCTAATCATATTGTTTTCTCAATACATGATTCAAGTTAAAAATTAAATGTATGAATAATGTATCTATATTCATTGTTCTCCGTACTTCTTGTTGTGTAGTCAAGTTCTTTAATATGATCCATTATTGTTATGTATTTTTTAACAGTATAATTATCATCTAACTCACTAATTTATAGTGATTTGTCATCATATTCTTCTTTTATAATAAGATTTATTCTAATACATCATAAAATCATCAACTTTCTAATACCATCTATTTTGTACTTTCTCAGTTTCTTTTTGGGAAAACTTTTTTTACATCATCAATTTCATTTATAATATTCATCTACTTTATAAAATCAACTAAAATATTATTAATTCCACTACATTTAAAAAATTTAGTGCATGATTACCATCATATATTCCTCTTCATATTTAGAATTTATTTTAAAAAAGATACATGATTGTATTATTCTGTTAATATCGTTTCTTATAATATTTATATTTTGAAAAATATTTATTTTTTAACCATCTTTGATTAACATATTTGATATAATTTTTTGATATTTCATTCTCCTCGTTAATATATTTAATAAAAAGATTATCACTTATAATTTAATAAGAGAAAATATAATTATGTACTTCATTGAGGTATAATCTATCTATATCCTCCATATTAAAAATTGTTAAAACAAATATACTAGGGAAATATCTTATTTTCTTCATTATAATTTTTGAATATATAATATTTCCTCGAAATACATATATTTTGATGAAAATTTCATTCAACCTTTTGGAATATTAATTAATTGTTCCATCACCATCCATTATAATATCTGGAAATATTTCTCTCCAAATATGCTTCTTAACTTCACTCAGATTGTAATTACAATAAAACATATTTTAAATATTATCCAATAATAATTTTTATGTTTTTAGTCTCATGAACTTTTTAAAACATATATTAGATCGTGAAATTATAATTTTATTTGTTTCTTTTCCATTAACCTCAATATTTATTTTATCAGAAAATGGAATAGGATAATCTCTTTAAAAATTTGAAAACCCCACTATATTAATATCAAAAACATTGTGGGGAATATAAGGAATATAAGAAATAATTTTACTCTTACATCAATGATAAGAACATAAATACTATTATCAATATTTAGAATCTATACATTAAATTTAAAATTCAGAATGATCACACAATGTAAACAATGATAAACAATGATACCAATTGAAATTCCTTGGTAATTAGTTTTTTAAAAAAATGAATGGTTTGTTGAATCATTATTAAACTCTTATATATTATTTTTCTTTTTATAAATTAAACTCTCTGACCAGTTATTATCAGGATCCACTCAATTAAAATCTCCCTCACTCAGATGTAAATTATTAAAGACAAATAAATTGAGAACATCTGTTTTTTATATGGTTTTCACCCATTTAATTTTACGACTTATATGTTGTTAGAATTAATTACCTAAATCCAGTGAAATTTATATTTTCAATTAACATAATATCAATAAATACAATATAACATAATGATTTGTCTTCTACGTGAAATGTAACAATTTTCTAGAAGTATTTTTCCCCTTGAAATGTAAAAAAAGTTACATTCTATAAATAATACCATGATTTTTTTTGAAAATATTTTTAAACTGATATAATATTGTCTTGATAATATCAATCTAAAATGACATAATTTATGTTTGGATTTTAGGAATTTGGATATCATGTGACATTAAGGCTTTTTATCGTACTGTTGTGAATTTAGATTCTCCATGAATGGGATGTCATGAGGAGATAATAACAAATAATTAATTAAAAAGTTAATATGTATTTATATATTCCCATATATAATTGTATGAATTTTTCAATATAGGATATATTATAATTAATGTTTATCATGAATCACATAAATTGTTTTAAGGATGAAAATTGTGAGGATAAATAATCTTGGGTAAGTACCATATGTTTGATACATCATAAGATATATGTAATTAATTGAATAATTTATGAAAAGATTTATCTATCATATATTAAGGGAATAATACATCTTCGACACATTGTATAAGGACCCAATATTAAACACTACCCAATCTGGTAAATTCATTTAGAAATCACTACTTTAAAGTCCCACATATAATTTTCATTTAGATTTATATAATGATAGTGAATAATTCATAAATATCAACCCATAATCATACAAAGTGAATACTACTAAAAATAACCATTTTTTCATAATTCAAAAGTTTTTAATAAATTACATGAAATCTATTGATGAAATGACTTGAAAATATTAATATTTTCTTCTTATTTTCACACACCCATCTTTAAAACCCAGAAAAAACATTTTAAAACCGGGTATAAGTTTAAAAATATATGTGAGGGATATAAAAACAAGGAGATAAATCATTAGACCTTGAATTATTAAAAACATATGAAATCAGTTTCACGAAGAAAAAATTCTCACCCAAAAATAATGTTGTAGTTAATTTGTGAAAACATGATTTTTCCATAAACATGGAAAACATAAATTATTACATACAGTAAAATTATAGAATTATATACTTAATACTGTCTCCATCAATGCTACTATATGATTTTTATCCATCATAGATACCTTACAATGTAACCCTCATGACTAATGTGTGGCGTAACCATCGTAGTTACACGTGGAGTAACCGTAACATACTCCTCAATCATAATCATACCCAATGAATTGGAAGGAGATATAGGTCCCTCCCATCATCATCAAAAATGTCCAAGAATAATGAAATAATCATAACAGAAGAATAATTACATTATATAAATCATTCCATTTAAAAAGAAAAGAAAATGATAAATTATATTTAAGGAAAAGTCCCTTTCAATTGTAATATATTTGATGTGAGAAATGAAAAAAATAATGGAATATGTGTATAAACTATAAATCAACATAATAAAACATTATATAATCAAAATTAATTTCAAAAATAATCATATCAATGTATAATTAATGAATTACAAGGTTGACCCAAAGAATGAAAATGGCTTAAGCATTCCCTTACCTTAGGTTTGTCTTACGTCAAATGTGATCAAACCTTATGTATAATGATTTAAGAGTGTTATTGATATAATAAAAAACCATAATGATATTTTTGATTACTTATATGATATTCTCATTAAATCATTACACCCATTTATCATTAAAAAAATTTTATTTTTAATTTTTTATGTTTATTTCATTCAAGGTTTCATTGGTAGATTTGTTAAAGAGTATCTTGTCAAAAGAGATAAAAACTCTAGAATAAAAACTAAAGGACATTAATGAACTTTAAGAATATATAACTTTATTATGTATCATTTTGGTTATATGAAATGAGGATGAATCATTAAATAAAAACATAGTGATGAACCATAGTTTATTTTGGTGAATTTGGATCACAACAAACCAATTTTGTTTTATTAATTAATATTATGAATAAAAACTAGTACTAGGACATAATATAACATATAATACGTATAATATTAAATTATTTATGAATATTAATTTTTTTTTACCATCCATTCTAGATGTAAGGAAAATTGAAAACACATCATCCATGATGTCGTTAAAGCAACACATCATATATGATGTGTTTATTTTTTGAATAAAAGTGAGAGAAGAAGAGGTATGAGGATGACTTTTCCATAAACATGATAAATAATACCTACATATATTATAATGGATTTTCATTCCTCTTGGATTGGGGGAGGAGAAAATATTATTAGAATAAAAATATAATTGAATTGAATACAAAAGAAATGAAAGCTTATTTTTCCCTATTGAATTATGTTCCTTGAGAACATCCTTAAGAGACATAGTTTTGGAATTTTGGGGGGACCAGTAGGTACTGGATGTGAGGAAGATTCTTGATAAAGGATTTGGGTAGAAATTAAGTAAACTATAATGCTTTCAAATATTAAGGGAATACATGTTGATGTGAGGTATTTATAGTGGATGAGAGGGGTGTTTTCTAATTATTATATTCATTAGATTATTATTCAGGCATAAGAATGTGAATATTTTGAGATTTATCATTAAATATATTAAAATAGTATAAAATATGTGGATTTTCTGAGCTTACATAAACCTTACATCATATATTACTCAATAAATCATGTATTTATCTTATACTGTAAATTACTGCATTTCTCTATTAACAATAAATTCAAGTATTTCATAAAAAACATAGAAATACACACCAAAAAAATTTCAATGATTAGAATTCAACAATTATCCTTTATTTTTTAAACTATTTTTCTAAATATGAGAAATTCATTTTTTTAGTAAAAATCATAATTTATTAAAAAAATACGTGTTTTATAATTATAACTAATTTTTTAACACATAGAAAAATTAATTAAGGTCACCTGAAATTATCTTATAATCAAAATAAAAGAAACATAATAATTTTTTAATCTATTTTATGAAAAAAAATATTTTCTGAATTGTTATATTAATTATAAATTTAACAAAATATTTACGAATTACAAACATACCAACATTTAATTTATCATTTCCAAAACATTTATTTACATATTCCATGACATCAAGATATCATGATTACACTTATAATATACAAAATGTTTGTTTATATTTTTATTGGATATGTTACTATTCTATTTTGCAGATTACTATTCTTAATGTCCATGTTAATTTTTCAAAAGGAAAGTTACTATTCCATCATTATAAATTCTATAATTTGTATAAATAATACTTATTTAATTATACATTTATAAATAATTTAACTATGTAATTCCATAAAGAGAAAAATTATTTTATAAATACTTGAGTTGTTATATTCTCCCCTCCTTCAAGAAATTGTGTCCGTGAAATTTTTATTTAGTTATTACAGATGTGAGGGTGCCTTTCCCACATTGCAGTTTCAGATTCCCATTTTATTCATAAAAAAATGTTGTTCCTCCAAAAAACCATAACAGGGTGAATTACTTTATTCCAAAATACTTTCACTCTATAATAAAAAATATGAATAGGTTACTCTTCATAATAATGTTTCTCTTCCTTCTGTAATACTTTTGTGATTAATAACGAGATGCATCATGCACATACTTTCTTAACATTGAAACAAGTAAAACATTGTGAACATGATATAAACTCGGTTATAATGATACTTAGTAGGCTACGGAAACAAAATTCTCTTATATTTTACAAGCTCCAATTAATTGTGGACATAGATTTTCTTTTCATACCAAAATTCAAAACACTTTTCAAGGGGAAACTCTAAGAAATACATGATCACATACCTCCAAAGAAAAGTATATCCTTTTATTTTCTCCATAAATGATTTTCCTAATATGAGATGTCCTCTAGTGTTGATGGATCCTCATCAAATTATAAACAATAACCTATTCTAATTATTGTCACATCAACATCTCTTCCATGAAATCATCCCAAAATTATGGAGTTTGAAACTCCTTCCCCTGTAATGCCTCAATAGGTTCCATTTGTATGTTAGAATGAATAATATTATTGTTATTAAACTCAACTAAAGAAAAATTCTGATCTAAAATCCCTATTAATCCATTGATAAAGATCTTATTATTTCCTCTATGGTATGAATTTTTCACTTGGTCAGTCAATTAAATTGGACATAAAAAACAACGAGGAAATTTAATTCTTTACCGAAATGCATGTAAAGGACTTATAGAAAGATAAATGTTTATCTAGGATCACAGTTAGATATAATGTAAAAAGGAACACCATGTATCATGAATATCTATCTATGGTATATTTAAAAAATCCAATCCAAATATATATAATCTCAAATAAGAAAGAAATGTGTATATTTTTTCAGCTGATCCATAATAACCAAATTCACGTTACTACCTCGAGAAGACATTTTTGGTCCCCCATGATGATCATAGATAGATTTTCTCAATTCCAATTTAGAATTGGAAAAGGATGAAGCATCACATTTGGTAGTCTTCTCTCTGCCTTAACCTGTTGACATGTAAAATATTTCATCAGAAAATATACAAAATGTATTCTCACTCTATCCCACCAATAATACTACTGAAAGTCTCTATATGTCTTTGGGAAACCATGATGAACTATAAACATGGATCTATGAGCTTCAATTAATAACCCTTTCTTCAATTATGAATCACAATGAACTCATAATCTCCTTCCAAATCTAAAAAAAATATTTATCAATAATAAAGTACGGGAACGTACACCTTTATACGATTAAATAATATTTTATAACTCATAGTCTTCTATTATGCACTTGGTTAATTTAGAATGATTGAAATGATTTCTTCAACACCTAAAACAAAATATATGAATTTCCTCCACCAACTACTTCCAATAAAAAATTCATCAAATACATAATATTGGTCTCTCATTCCAAATTTATCGTGGTTAATAATTCCAAATGTTTTCAACTCATTAGCTAATTTTTTTGATTCCTGCAAGATGGTAACTGATCGTGCTATCACAATCATTCATATGTTCAAGACATGTTTTTTGCTCATGTTTAATTTCTTCTTATTGAATATATAAACCACACTATTTAGGATAGTATATATTTCAAAAATGATACCTCTAAATTTTAAGAGCGAATACCACAACTACTAATTCCAAATCATGTGTGGGAAAATTTGGTTAAGTGACATATTTTCTTATAAATCATAACCTATTACCTGATCATTTTTCATTAGAACACATCCAAATCCTTCAATGAAGCATCAATGTAGATAAAAAGTTAACAATTTTGGGAACGTAGGGATAAAACTAGATATTTCACCAATATCATCTTTATTTCCTGAAAAATACATCACCTTAATATATCCAAATAAATCTAACCTATTTCTGTGTTAACATATTTAGAGGGATAGATATCCATGAAACGTTATTTAATAATTTTTCTATAATAACATTTTAATCCAACAAAAAAAAATATCCATAACAATTTTAGATCATAGAAATTCATCAAACAGTTTTGTTTTGGTAGGATCAACTTTTATTCCATCATTATTTATAATGTTTCCATGAAAATAAATCTTCTTCAGATACAAATAATGTTTTATCACATTTATGTATAACATTTTCTCTCTGAGAGTATGAAGAAAAATGCTGAAATGTTTTTCATGATCCTCAAAAATTTGGTTGAAAAGACAAAAATATCATCAATAAAAATCAAAAAGGAATTTCTAAGTATTCATGGAATATTATATTCATAATATCTTGGAATATGGTATGTGAAATTGGCAGACCAAAGTGAATAAAAAATCATTATTCCCATATCTATTTGGAATACTTTTTTTGGGATGTTATCCTTCTTCACCTTTAGATTATGGTAAAAAATATCAGTTTAATCTTATCAAAATAGTCATCTCTGAGGAGATAATAAAACAAGTCATCAATATGATGCAAATGATACGTATTCATAATAGAAATGTTATCAAAAGATATATATTCAATGAATTATCTCATGGAA
Organism: Viscum album; assembly: GCA_963277665.1. Taxonomy (NCBI): domain Eukaryota; kingdom Viridiplantae; phylum Streptophyta; class Magnoliopsida; order Santalales; family Viscaceae; genus Viscum; species Viscum album. Next base: position 1,760,578,425 of record OY728119.1, on the reverse strand, counting down.
CAGTCATTATTTTTAATTAAAAAATTATACGAACCTTATGGTGATGTGAAATGATGAATGAAGCCTTTATATTTAAACTCATACAACTGATTTTAAAATTTAATAAGATCTACATGAGCCTTTAGAAAAGGGTTTTTTAAATTTTTATTAACCTCAAAAACCATGTAAATAAGAAATTAAACTTCTCAAATAGGTATAAAACATATAAACTTTCCAGGGAAAACATCCAGGTAATCATTTACCACCGGAAAACATTAATTTGAACAGTTCCTTGAATGACTGAAAATTCACATTTTTATTTATTTTTTAAAATTCCACTGTACAAAATAATCCTCGTGGTTGTCTAATGCAATGTAAACTCATATAATCATTGAAACAAATTCATCACATCTTTATAAAAATAATCCAATCAAAATAAATAAAGCATACATTGATTTGATGATGCCATAAATGTATAAATGTTTTCAACCATGTTCCCCTACCGCTATGTATGAGATACCTCCACATTGTTACCGCAGTTTTTATTACATTTTTTGATCGTATATGTGATGTTACAAGGGATACAACACATACCTAGTATCGATTTACATAGAATCATGGAATCTGTCTCTACCATATTAAGACTAATCTTCTTTTTTTGCATAACTCCAACACAGTTACCATGGACGTAGCTTCTGCCTGAAATACATCACATATTCCATTAGATGATGTGAATGCTGTAAAAAATAAACCAATTTGATAACTCATGACCCCACCCCAAAGCATCTCCCCCATAATAATAGACCCATCTATGTTGGGCTTGAAACCCTGGTATGGTAGATGAAATCGACCCCACCTTCCCTGCCCGTGAATACCAGCCTAGTTGTCTTTTGACATATTCTAAACAACTAATTTCACAAATGGTGCTGATTGGAAATCAGGTCACAGTCGAACCAAATCCATAGGAATATTTTTCATTCTTAAGAGTACTCTTACCTGAGATCTCAAGTATTGATTATGACGCACCACGTTTCGAGCCTTCCAGATGGACTAGCAACCAGAAACAAGAATGATGGTCCTTGGAATCCTCTCATCCCCATGATTATCTGTACATCTTAACTCTGAGCTAAGAAAACCTTCCTCCACCACTTCAGACACATCCCTACCAAAGAATTCCATGAAGATCTTCTAAATTCCTCTAGCCCATTCAATGTCATAGAAACGATGACCCACTATTTCATCACAAAACTAGATCCTAGAATCTATATTCACACCAATACGTTTCAAATTTTAATTAGTAGGCAATGCTTTGTTCCTCACATGCAATAATTGAAAATTAGTTTTCTATGGAATCTCCTTAATCCACAGAGTCACTGACCCGAGACTTCATTTGAAATTCCCCTTGTCATATGGAGGAAATTATTGACCAAAAAAATACCTAAAATCAAACCTATAAATATGAGTTTATCAGAATTATCATTAGAATCAATACATTTGAAAAAATCGAGCATATCCTTCTCAAGAATGGCCAAAAAAAGTCTAGGATAACCACTATCGTAACTAACGTTATGTCTGGAGGTTGGGAATCCTGCGAAATGAAGCCTACCTACCCCCAATATAGCTTCAAGAAATTGATGTTCCTTATTCCATCTAACCACCAAAGAGTGATGGTGAAAGAACTCCATGAAAGGTTGAATCAGATTCCATATCCTAGAGGAACTTTTTCTCTGATCACACATATTCGGGCCATATATGTCATGAATTTTCTTTCCCCAAAGGGACCGACCATCCTAAACATCCCACAAAAGCATTGCAGGAAGCCCCTACATGGTTCAGAAGACACTCCACATGTATATACCCCATTCCGAGATAGGTCTTGCAAGATGTTTCCCCGAACCCCAATGATGTCTTCCATCCATCTGCCCGTCCCAAATTAAGGACACCATAATCTTATCCATTTTGGAAATCACACTTTTTGGAACCATCAGGGTAGATATAATATGAATGGTAATGGAGACAAATACACTATTTACAAAAGTTATATGACCTCTAAAGGATAGGAATCTATTTTTCCAGTTATAGATTTTCTATTTGATTTTTCTTATGAGTTTCTGAAAATGATGGACCTTATGAGTGGAAGGAATAACTAAATCCCCAAGGTACTCTATGGGAAAAGATCCTCTCTCCATTCACAAACTAGTCCCCACATCTCTCACCATAATTTTAAATAACTTGGTGGTAAAATTAGAGGAGAATTTTCCTTTTTTCACGACCTTCCCACTCCACTTACATAAATCCCCTAGAAGTCCATTCAACACCTTCACAGATCATCTACTTCCGTTGATAAAGACAATTGTGTCATCTTTAATCATCATGTATGAGATACCCCATGTAGCAATACTATTATGGTAAGGGAGAACATTACCCACGTTATTTCATTTATTAATAAAGTAGCTAAAATCATTTTGAGAGAGAATGCAATGAGTGGGGGACAGAGGGTCCCCCTGATAGAGACCACGACATGTCATGAACAACCCAAATTGAAAACCCATAAAATATGCTGAAATCCATGACGAGCTGAAACAATGGAAAAGAAAGTCACTTGCCCCAATAGAGGACCCCATACTAGTCAAGACTATGTCAACAAAACTCCATTCCACCCTGTCATTTGCCTTGCTCATATCTATATTAACCACAAAAATAGCTCTTGAAGGAATTATTCTGTATGCCACTAACCATTTCATGGAAAACGCTTATTGTGTCCTGTATTTCCCTCCTTTTAATAAATCCATGTTGTTCTGCGTCCGTCTATGAATCCAGGTGAATAGACAGTATTTAATTTAGAATAACAGCCAGGGTCTTGTATGGTTGATTACACATACTAATGGGCCTATACTAATTAATAGATTGAGGATTACCCACCTTAGAAATTAGAACCATCTTGGTTGCACAAACAATACACTAAAAGTCCACACCCTGGACGAATTCTTGGAAAACTCTCACAAGGTCCCCTTTATCAAAGTCCAACATCGCCCTGTAGAAAGATCTAGGGAAGACATCTGTCCATGGTGCATTATCCCGATTCAAAGACCAAATCGCCTCACAAATATTAACCTCCTATGGAGTCCTCCTCAATCCCTCATCAACAACCTCTAAAACTCATCATGGAATGCCCTCAAATATTTCAGCACCACCTATCAGATACCTCCCTTCCATAGATGAATTTGGTGTAGTCAATAGGGATTTTTGAGCCCTATTAACCATGGACACTACCTAATCACGATCACTGGTGAAGGATCCATATTCTCTACAAATATTGGGCCGCTGAACAGAACAACATTCTATAATGCATGCCTGAATGTAGCCAGAGATTGAATATACCTCTTGGAGCTATCTGATTCTCGCACACTATATGGCCAATAGCTCGTGTCTCTAAAGACTATCAGTAAGATGATCTTTTCTAACATTCAGTTAATTAAAAAGTAAAACATCCCATTCTTGTTCAAAGGTATTCCCCAAAAGGTCCATCTCTTTACTAATCTCAAACATATCGTGATCACAAATGAGGATTTTTTTTTTCCAGTCATGAAGGAGATTTTTGATCCATATAAACATGTTATGATGAGTGGTCCATATATTCCTCATGAGAAAATGATCCCATTCTTCCCTAACCACATCCAATAATCTAGGTTCCTCCATCCACATTTTGTAAAATAAAACAAAGTCATCCTTACTCAACCCTGCACCCAGGGAAATATGGGTCAGAGAGTGATCTGATAAAAACTAGACCAAATGAATGACTCCAGAGTCCTGGAACATCGAAATAACATCCTCATTCCTCAATAATTGATCAAGATTATAATAGTTATATCTTCCCCTCGTGTTGGTAATTACACCAAATGTAGCTGCTTCCCTCAAAGACTACATCTAGAAGGCTATTCCTAGCCCTGAAAGTATATGAATGCATGATTGGAATTTGTAGGTAAATTACCTCCCCCTTTATTTTCTTATGGACTTACAATAATATTGAAGCCTCCCCCAAAATTCAAAGGAACATCATCTGGGTTAAAATCATCTATTTGAACAAACAATGTTTCTTTGACCTGTGCGTCACACATGGCATAGATGATGGAAAAAATAAACACAGGATTCCCAACTATAATTATGGTTGTATGAGATGGATGTGACACACTACAATGATAAAAAATAACACGATTCTTCCAAAACATCCAAATATGAAGGTTAGGAGGGTCCTCGTGAAAAAAACCATTTACATTGAGCCTCTACACATACTCATTTATATTTCTAAATAGTTGTTTTGGTTCCAAGATAGTTACCATAGAAAACAGATTATTATTGAGCTTATTGATGTTGAATTCTGACATCAACCTAGCCCTGAGACCATAGGCTTTCCAAATTAAAACATTAGACATTGATTCTATCTCATATGGATTTGGCCCCAAACTCTTGGCCTTTTGCAATATGTGACGAAATTGCACATATCGTCATACCCGATTTTTATTGTGATCTTGTTTGAAAAATAGCCTTCCCATGTGGGAGGATTTCCCCTGAAGAGACCACACCTCTGGAAGATGCCTTTCTAGTAACATATAGAGAAATAAAATCTTGACCTTCCATCGAACTGTTAGCCTACATCGAAGCCATTAAAGTAGAGTGAGGAGTGGAAGGAGAGGGAACCAGTGCTGGCGAATATGAAGGAGAGGACAACACTGGAGGGGAGATCAATTCTAGAAGTGTAATATTCCTCCACAAGGTGAGCGAGTTGGATTCAAGATCACTCAATTATGAAACAAACATAGTGATATCTGATATAAAAATATGGGATGAAACATATTTCCCAATTGATAGTGATCGCTAAGATGAATAATTAATGTGAGTCATTCCAATAGGATAAAGACCCTTCTCTAGAAACTGAACCCGAGAGGCCTCGCCCATTCCACATTAGATATGAATCAGATCACGAGAAGGGGTAGCCCATCCATCACCGATGTCAAATTTCCTAGAATAGAAGGCCTTTGAAGACTAAAAATATGTATCCGATGTAATTATTTTTCCCCGATTGTGTACCTTAGTACCTAAAAAACTCTCGTGCGAGAATGCTATGTAAATGGCCTTAGAATCACCCTAGAATTAAAATCCCCCTGGTGAGCCTTGTGGAAAACTTGTATGGCATAACCATAGATATTGAAATGAGTGAAAAACCTGGGAAAGGTTGGATAAAACAAAGGCTGATGACGATCTTTAATTCCTTCAATCCTAATCACGAGATGATACTGGAGAGACCGAGAAATATCCATCTCATCAGAAATTATGGAAACTAAAGCCTCTACCAAGAAAGATGTCTATTCACCACCACATCAGAAACATCCCAGCAAATATATAATTTATTTTAAGGAATTATATTTTCATGAGGATAAAATGTAATCCTAGAAGTGTGATCTAGACCGTCGCCTTGGAGTATTCACGACCAAAATGAGCATCCATCGACCATCGAGGTAGGGAGAACCTTTATCACCCCACAGAGTGCGCGCTCCTGCACCAAGCATTCATTAAATCCACCCTAGAATCAAATAGGATTTCGAAGGACTTCCGATCCAAAATAGACACTTTTTTTGGTATATCTAAACCCCAATGTGAGATGCAATATTGAAAACCGTAAGAGGATTTTTATTGGAACTGAATCGAAATACCAAGGTCCAATGAAGATCCAAGGACTCCACTACGAAGGATACCACCAAAAAATCATGCACTATAGATCCATTCACTAAAAATTAAGAAGAAGACATTGGAACAACCAACAAAGCATCCTGGACCCACTCAAAGCCCGAGGGAGAACGCAGAAGATCCTCTATAATGGAGGGCTTAGAGGGACAATCCGATCGATGACCGATCATCGAAGATCCAATCATAGTGGTGGGGAAAATCTAAAGTGGAACCAGAGAAATGAGGTGGAGTAGTTGAAAATAATATCACTACATATTTCATCATATTATATTGCTTGCATTCCATCATTAAGACCATTATTTTGGACGTTATTCGAATAATGACCCATATCAAAACATTTACAACACATTATACATTTCATATTAGAATTAATATTAATATAATTTTCATTGTAATATTTGGACATATTTCCAATAATACAACATCAACAAACCTTCTGAGTTCTATAAAGGAATTCACTATGGTTATTTTTACCACACATTTCATAAATTAAAAACTAGACATTCTTACCATTAGATTTATTTGTTTGATTCTTTCCTATATCATTCTATCTGTACATCTTGCTCTTCATGTTGTACAAGTACATCTGAAAATAAGAAAACTCTATTTATACACTCTCAGTATGTTAGAAATGTTTTTTCATGACATTTTAATTCACAGGAATCCAATTCCCTTTGATATCTTGGCTTCAATCCTGATTAAAAATGAATTATTTTTCTATTAGGATCCATGAATATGATTTGGAGAGTACCATGACACTTGGGTGTAGTTTTCTTCATTTAAGGCCATGAAAACCCCTTTTTTCAATTCGTTTAATTTTTTCCATCCTTGTTAGAACAATATTAGTAAAATATTTATCAAGGAACAAATACTTAAATTCAACCCATTCTAAGGTAGTAATCTCCTCGCTATCCCTTGTATTATTTACCATTTACCACAATTGGAGAGATTCTACATCCGAATGATAAATAAAAAAACTAAAAAATTGATTATCTGAACAGTCCATTACATCAAATTACTTTTCAAGGGCTTTAATCCACCATTTAACAACAACTGGTTTAGAAGATCCACAAAATGTAGGATGGTGTTTCTTCAAAAAATGTTCTAATATCGTCTCGTTACATTGTGATAGTTCTAGTTTTTCTATTTCATGGATTCCACCAACAATTATAGCCTTTATCATCTAATCAATTAATATCTCAAAGTATTTTATTCCAATTTCTACCAATCCTAGTTCCAGATTATGAATGATAGCATCCTCTTTGTGCCTTTATAACTCTTCTTCTATAGAAAACCATTCTAAATAGACATATCTTAGATGAAGAAACACACTAATTTTAAAATTTTCTAAAATTTAAACACCAAAATAAGGTAATGTTAATTTATGTAATTATATTAACATAATCCTAACACATAATTTTGATTAAAATATGCTCTATTACCCACTATAATGAACTAGTCATAAACATTTCACAATCTAGTAAATTATTTTAGAATTTACTTCTTTTCTTTCCGAAATTTCTTTTACATTAATATTTTTTGAATTATAGGACATTATTAACACATTTAAGCCCATAAAAATATAATGTGATTATTACTAAAAAAAATACATTTTTTCATAATATAAACTTTTTAATAAGATACATGATATCTATTTATGAAAAGTAAGAAAAATATTCATCATGGATTATTATTTTCTCTTACCCATATTAAACCATGTGAAAAAATTTGAAAACATATTTTGAAAAAAATGCTTAGTAAGGGATATAAAAGGAAGGAGATAAATCATTTGTTCATGAATTCTTATAAACATATGAAAACATTTTCACAAATACAATATTCTCACCCAATAAGTATCATGATGTTACTTATAAAAAACATGAGATTTATATAAAACATAGAAAACATAAATAATATCATAAAGGTAACATGTGGAATTGATTACTAAATATTATAACCATCACATCAACCATATGATTTATATCCATAATGTTTACCTTAAAATGTAACCCTCAGGGCTACCTTATGTTGTAACCATCCGAGTTACACTTAGAGAAACTATATGGTTGACCTCCAATATAAATATACCCTATGAATTAGGGGGAGATATAGGTCCCAACTCAAAATCATAATAAATACATAAGAATAATAACATAATCATAAAACAACAATACTTACATCAAATAAATCATTAAATATATGAAAAATAAATTAAAAGGGATTTTTAATGAACATTCCCATACAAATATCATATATTAGAAGTGAGAAATGATACAAATGATGGAAAATGTTTATAAAATATAAATCCAAATAATATAAAATAATATAATAAATATTAATTACACATTTAATCATAGTACCATATATTTAATGATGTTGAATTTTAACCAAATGAATAGAAATTTGGTTATAAATTCTCTTACCTCGAGTTATTATTTCTTCAAATGTGTTCAAACATAATATATCATGGTTAAAATATTGTTATTAATTTAGTAAAATACAATATTTATATTTATTCTTATTTATAAAATCTTCTCATAACATCTTCCCACCCATATATTAATATTATTTTTTTATTTTCATTTTTTCAGGTGTATTTATTTCAGGGTTTCCATTGTTGGTTTATTAAGGATTTTATTTTCTAAAGGGTGAAAAAATACTGGCATGAAATAGCAAGTTATTAATGAACATTAATAATATTAAATGGTCTAATATATCATTTTTATATGAAATAATGATGTATAATAATATAAAAATGTAATGATGAATGCTAATTTATTTTGGTGAACTTTTTCATTATGATCAACTTTTGTTTTATCATTTAAAATTATGTATAAAAAATAGTTACATATCATAATATTAAGAAAAATGTGTATAATAAAAATTTTATTTAACCATATTAATTTTTTTATGACCATCCATGATCTTGGTAATGAAAATTCAAAACGCATCATCCACGATGTCAGTAAATCAACACATTAAAGATGATGATTTTATTTTTAAAATAAATGGAGGAGAAGAATAAGTATGATGATGATTTTTTCCATAAAAATAAAAAAATTAAATTATAAATTATATATTTTAGTTATAGTCCTTATTTTATATGGGGTGGTAAAGAGTGTAATAAAATAAAAAAATTAATCGAAAATAAAATAAAATGAAGGAGGATTTTATTCACATCAACTCTCTTCTTTGAGAACCACATTGAAGCACCTGGTTTTGGAAATTTGGCTAAATCAGTAGGCATTAGATGTAGGTAATAGGATTGTTAATGGATTTCGGTATAAATTATGTAAGCTACATGGTTTTGAGTTTTGAGGGGAAGAGGTGGTGCGGGGGGTATTTGTAGTGGAGAAGAGGTGTGTATTCATCATTATATTCATTAGCTTATTAATTTGGCTGAAGAATACAAATAGTTTTTGAAATATCATAAAATATTTAAAAATAATTTATTACAGTTAGATATTTTGGGATTAAAGCATCCTTAAATTAAATATGACTCACAAAATCTTGTATTTAGTATATATTATAAATATCAATTATTCATTATTCACAAAAAATTCATGTATTTCATGAAAAAACCCCAAAATTCACCCCAACCATTTTTCAACATATAAAATTAAAAATGTAACTCCATTTTTGAAAAATGAATTTGTATAAATGATAACATTAAATTTTATTAAAAAATATAATTTATTTTAAAAATACATTTTTAAAACTATAACTGATTTTATAAAACGTTGAAAAATTAATTAATATCTCGTAAAATTATCTTATAATAATAAGAAAAAAAATAATTTATTAATCTGTATTATTAAAATATATTTTCTATTATATCATTATATTGATTATAAAATTTTTAATTAAATTATTATTAATAAAAAATAACAACCCTTAATTTAACATTTTCAAAATAGTTATTTACTAATTATATTAGATACATATACAACAATTAAACTTAAATGATAAATAAACTTTATATATACTCTCATAGGTTAGGTTAATATTCTATGGTTCGAATTACTATGCTAGATCGTCATGTTACTATTCATTTGGTTAAGTTACTATTCCATAAGTATACGTTCGATAATTTCTATAAATACAACTTGATTAATTATACATTTATATATAATTATACTATTAAATTAAATAAATAAATGAAATTATCTTATTAATACATTGGATGTTACTGATTGTTTTAAATAAAAGAGATTTATTAAATATTTTTCCATGTTAGTTCATCTATTAGTTTATTTTAGAAATCAAAAGTATGATAAACCAAGCATATAAGACAATGAAATATGAATGTTACCTTATTGATTAATTATTAGTAGACATGGGGATTATATTACATATTGAGATTCATATAATCTTATTTATATAAAATTTATGTAATTCCTTTATCAGATCATTAACATGTTGTTAGATTCTAATCTACTACTTTATGTCAGTTCATTTATTTCAGTATAGAAAATGATGTCTAAAGGGTTACATACTATGTTTTTCTATAATATCATTAAAATATATTAAATTTATGATTATGAATAAATACTATTCTTAGATTATGTAATAATAACAATTCTGGTAAAATTGATTACATAAATATTCAATTAAAAAATATTTCAGCAGAGAGTATGTGATTTAATTTTTATTAACTGTCTATTTTTCAGATGGTAATAATAAATATTAATACATTCAACAAAATATTAAATAAATTAATATAATTTCCTATTTGGTTTAACAAATTTTAATATAAATATTTATTCATTAGTTTAATGAATATTATTTTTAATAGAATAAGTATTTTACAATTCAATGATTGATATATTTCACAGGATGGTTAATGGGTTGAGATAATGGCTTAATAAAAATTATATATTTTTCAATATATCTTAAATAATTATTAATATATTACCTATGAATTTATATTTAAATAAGAACATATTTAATGATATAATAATAATATAATTATTTTTGGACTAGTGGTATTAATTAGATTAAACATATTTCTTAGGCCATGTGTGAAATTATCAATTCATTTATCAAAAATTTTAAATCATAATCATATCATTTTGGGGAATAATAGATAATTATTATGTCCAATTAAAATCTGTCAAGATTTCTATCAAGACCTAGAGAGAATACTCATTCCATCCTCCCTCTTAGGAACAGAGAGTGACCAAGATTACCCATTCTTCTGATCAGAATCAATTGTAAATAAATTATCTAAACCACTATACCACATAGTGATTCATGATCATCATGTTATGATTCCTAGAGCTTGTTTATATACACATATAGAAATCACAAATTTTATTCTTCACCACAGTGTTGAAATGAAAAGTTTATAAGTGAATAATTATTTAAATAAATTAATTATTTGATTTAATTATTGTTTTAAATTAATATTATATTATATTGTTATGTTCGTCATGTTTTTTGGATATTATTCATTGAAATTGATGAAAAATCAAAATCTAGAATCATCCCTCAAATTATTCTATTCCCGATAACCTTCGAGTGATATCAATATAATCAGAAGAAATTTTATAATTATATATAATTTTCATTTTTCAATTTTAATGTTATTTCATTAGTTTTCTCTTATATAATTTCATTACTAATTTATAGGTAAAAAAATAAATTTTACTTTATATATGTAATAGCATGAGAAAACATACAAAGAGTGATCAATGATATAATTTAATGGTGTCAAGGATTCTTCTTCAAAAAAATGGATACATAGTGTGTATAAAAAATTAAACAATTTTTTCCACAGAGATCATACATATGGGAAGAGACATTGAAATATTGGGTTTCCATGCGACTTGCTACACAACATCATCACATTTCATTTGTTGATATCCAATGTTTGATATAGTTTAATAGGGTTTATAGAGTGTCAAATTCTCTTACATTTCCAATAAACACAAAATAATTTTACCCCATATAAATTTTTTAATGAAATATAGTCAATACGCTGAGTCATTATATGTCATGTATTGACTTCCAAACCAATGACTTGGCCAGACAAAGACTCCAAAATATTTATCTATGAATTACAAGTCATATAACACATGATAATCTATCAATGGTCCAAACTAATATTTTAGGTGTTCTATCTAGAGTTACTTTGAAATAATTTACGAAAGACACAAACTACATGGCATGTATTGAGTTGTACAATCCAGGTGATATGTGACATTCAACACAAAGTACATGATTAGTAATTTCCAAGATTTCGTATGGTTATACATGTTTATAATTATTTTTTATATAAATCATAAAACCATTGGATGTGTAACAGTTTCCATATATGATGTGTACTTATCACATATTTATAGTGGTACACGTCACATATATTATAGAATCTCACGTGATCACAGAAGTCATGAAGACTATGTGACTTGAAATTCTAAACAACCTTCCACTTATTTGAAAACATACTATGTTGGAATACATGTAATGTGAGTACAGAATTTGACAATGACTATGTATGGTATTTGAAATAAAAAATTCCCAGTGAAAGTACATACTGAGAAAGTATTAAATTTCATAATTTGGTTTAATCTAACTAATTAGTTCCTATTTTGGGGGCCCTCAATATATGTTGTGAACTAAATTATTATTAAACATAAAACAAAGTCTATTCCGAATAATTAAATATAGATATGATATTTTATATCAAGGGATAATTTATCAGATTATTTAGCTAATTAATTAATTAATTATTACGTTGATTAATTTATTTTTTCTAATAAAATTATCTTATTTCGAATGATTTGAAATGAATGCATGAAATTTTAAATTCATAGTATTTTCATGTTGTGATTAATCATGATGTTGAATAAGCTATTTTATTGTTGGATTAATTTATTTTATATACCTATATATTTCATGCATTAATGTGGTATTTATTATTAAATTATATATAATGATATGGAAATGATCCTTATCCCCAGTATTATGTACGAGCATGTGTGTCCAATGGTTTACCTTATGTAAGCCAAAAACAATGCTACCTCTCATTTTTGTGTGAGTGAAAAATTATAAATTGTGAAGATCCCAAGCAAAATATATGGTTCATGATCTGAGAAATGTTGAATCTAATTAAGTATTTACATAAAATAATAGAAAAAATCCACTAATCAAGCCAACAATGGGAACAAAGAATTTTTTCGATAATGTCAAGGTTAGTTTATATTTTCTCAATAAACCAATCGATAGGTAAAATTATCATGATCATATCAAATGTTTATTTTTTTATTCTATCTATGATTCATTGTTTATTTATTTTATAATTGGTTTATATGGATTGTAAAATGTGATCACATAATGTAAATAAAACACCTATCATGCTAAAGATAATATAAAATAAAATTGTTAACAATAATTTGTTTTATTGGGAATGCATAAATAATTATGTAAATTAGGCATAATAATTAAAATCATTAAAAGAATAAAATAAAAAATATTTAACTATAAGTTAACCCAGACCCCGTAGTCAAAATATTACATCAGAAAACACAATCCATCAAATGAAATAGAATGAAATCATAGTTCAATGTAATTTTGTGGACCTCATTATGATTATCTCAATTATTTGTATGTTTTAATAATATTATCGGGTTGATTTAACCAACATAAAATAAAAGGGGTATTCCCTTATAAATACTTTGTATAATATAGATGATATATTTTAGAGAATATAGTTTTATGATTTTTTGGATTTATAAGATTACTTAATAGATAAATTAATTGTTAGTTAATAATGTTTGAGATGAAAATGTAATAAATAACTATGAGTAATTGACACATCCTCTATATGGGTTATGAGAAAGGAAATATGGAACTTTTCACTATAACATTTTAGTGAATTGATATTGTAAATCCAATTGTGAGAGTCATTGGGTTCTGATAAAATAGTTTAAGAATAATTTATTAATTAATTAATTGATTAAATTATAATATGTAATCAAGATATGGTTGATTACAATTTTCACCAGAAAACTCAACATAAATAAATAAAGAAGATTAAAATTGTACACCTAGGGACTTAAACCCACAACTTTCAAATCATCCTAATCCCAAACTACCCCACCAAAAAGGTGGGATAATCTATAATCAATATAAAGTATAAATTATAAAATTTTATTTATTATAGAAAATTAAATACTTAACGACATAAACACTATATTAACTATTTGTTAAAGAAAAGTTCATCAAAAAATCCATCAAAAAAGAGTGGTAAAGGATCCTACACATTGTAATATAATAAAAAATATTTGTTTAATATGTTGGAATCCCCTAGTTATGATCATCCACCTTGGGGAACAAGTGTGGGATATAATGATCTCTGTAAGATACATATGGATGATAATTTATTAATTAATTACAACATTTACGAATTTGTGTTTGGAGATCAGAAAATGAAATATAGGGATAAGTAATTATAAATAATGATACCACAACATGATGAATATAGGATGGGGAAGTAGATGGAAAAAAATAGAGTATCCCTACACCAAAAACATATAATCTAAAATAAAAATACCTATTAAGTGATCATGTTCTCGTGATATTAAGTTGTATTAATCATTTATAAAATTTAATCACTCAGAACAATAAAAACATTTTCGTTAATATATTATTATCATACTTTAAATTTATATTATATATACTCATTATAAATTAAAGAAAAAAAATTATTCAAAAGACTATTAGGAATATTTTGACCATGATTTAAAATTATGATAAAGATTTATAGTGAATGGTTCCTCACCACTTATCATAAACAAAGTAAAATTAAAGGTTGATATTCATAATAAGAAATAAATGACAATGATTTTTTAATAACATCTATCAAATAGGTGAAATAATTTGAGTAAAATAATGAATGGAAGGCTGTATACTTCATATGAAGTAAGAAATGACATTTTTAGATAAATTTTAATGAATTTAAGAAGATGAAAGTAAAATAGTATGCTTTATGTATATTAATCAGTGCATAAAATATTTATAATTACATTAGTGGTTATTAAAAATAATATTTAACCCACATATTTTATCTTAATACATTAACCATAGAAGCTCAAAAATATTACATGAATTAAGGAAAATATTCCAACTATTTATGGGGATTGATCTATAAATATGCTATAGAAGAATATAACATTTTGATTTTCATATTGATTGATTATTCTTTTTATATTTAATTTTACTAAAAAAATATCAAAATGTTTAGTTATAGACATATTGAATAATATTTTCATATTTGAAATTAATATAGTTATGGTATAACATATTTAACAGTTCGATCTTACTCGAATAAAAAACATCCAATGTCGAATCCTAATGATGAATGAAAAATATTGGACATGGATAATAACCTATTATTGTGGGATATATATTTAGAAAATAAACCAAAAAATAATTATAAAAATTATGTCGATAAGGTTGTTTAGAATCATAGGAGTAAAACACTTAGGAATTCGATGTAATATTTTATTATGTTTCAATACAATGGAACCTTAAATATAATAAGGGTTTTAATACCACAATGCATCAAGAATTAGATTATAAAATAAATATGAACTATTATAATTTGATGGTTGTGGTAAATTTATACAAATCATGAGATTCATTTCATACATTAATGAATGTAATGTAGACTAATGAATATACTTGGTAAAAGATAAAATATTCTCCAAGTCGGTTCATTATAATATTTCTTAATCAATTATACATCAATCATTTACATGATGAGTAGTGATATTTATAAACTCACATCTCTTTATACATGTCATAGTGATTATTGTAATAAAAGGTTCATTGATGATTCTAATAAATATGAAAAGTGTTCCATTATTCCTTATAATTTTTCTCTAATATAAATGAAAATTAACACTTAACCAAATGTAAAATATATTGAATTGTGGATATCAATTAAATTATACTATAATAGAAAACCATTTGGTCATATCTTAATGTATTTTTATGATATTTTTGTTTTAAACTCTAATTTTTAAAACAAAATAACATCAAAGAAAAGATAAATTGAATGTTAGATAATTATATTAAAATCTATTAAAAATGTATTATCATTATTACATGAAGATACCAGTCGTGTTATTGACTATATTTCTATTAAGGGGGATGGTGATCTCTTTTTTTATACCAGGACGAGTCAATAAATGAATGAATTCAAGTCTCTGGATGAAAATTATTTTTCCTATAAATAGTAGACTCTATAAGTCATTATTTGTAGAGTTTTTTAAGTGACATATAATACATATAAAAGACAAAAAATGTGGGGTATTTATACTAATAAATTTAGGTGATAAATTATTCAATGAGAATAATGAATATGAATCCAAAAAGTAGTAAATTAAAACATTATAATTTTATGAATTTCATATGAATTCAGAAATATATTCCATGTATCAAATTATAGTTCTATATATTGTTGTTTCTCCCGTATATGTAATTTTGTTGGTTGGTATTTTATAAAAAATCGAATTTAAATGGTAAAAATTGTACCTATATTTCATGATTTTTAACTGATGGTTTTATGAAATGTTATGGAATATTTATTGAAACAAAACCTTCCACTATTCACCATATTAAAAACCATTAGAATTATTAATATCATAAAAAAATTATATGATAATGAAATTTGGAAAATATATTTCATTAACACCTTCCATAATGGAAACATGGTGGGATATGTTTGTATGAATCTACCAAAAGTGTTGTAAACAAGAAAAAAATTCAAACATGTTATACAATATATAGAGATCAATTTATGGGTTGAATATATTAAGTATAACTTTATTATATTTGTTATGTTTTTATTATTAAACCCTCCATGTTTAATTTATATGAATATTTTTATTTTAATCAATTTATTTTTATTTTACAAACATTATATAGTAATTAATCATTTATTAATTATAGAAGAATTATTGTATGTTAAGATTATATTTTATGTTTGAATTATATTAAATGTGAACTTCATAGGTATTATATTGACTGATTAGATAGTTCTCAAATTATAATTTATTATTTGTTGAATATATATTAGAATTATAGAAATTTTAAATTAATGACATATCATGTATTCTAAGAAGATGATAAAAATATCTTATTTATTAGTGATTTAAAAAATTATAGGGTCTAAAATATTAATAATAATTAATAAGGATGAAATTATATTACGTATAATATTATTAAATCCTTAAATATTATTAGAATTGAAATTGTTTTAAGATTATTAGCTTATAAATTACATGGATATATTACTTATTGAGTTAATGTGTAAATATATTATGTATGCAGGAGTTCTGAGAAAATTTTATTCCAGAATAAAATTATCTATAGTGTGGAAAACATTATTACTTTTGATGGGATACATATGATAAAATTTTAAAAATTCTCATAACATATTACACATTTTATAAATATTAATTTAACTAAATGTGTAATTTATTACAAGATTTATGGAAGTATCTTATGCTTCTTGAAATGATAGGATGAAAACATCAAGAAAATGAAGGAACATTCACTCAAAGATGAAAAAGAGTTTATGAATCCCTTATAGAAAGACTCAATACACCCACTATATACAAGAAATGAAATATAATAATTTTCTATTGTCATGTATACACTCAGAGTTTTTATGGAGGGTTTATTATAACATTTTTTATTATTTAGTTTCATGGAATAGTTATAGCTACCACATAATGGAACTCATTTTCATGATATCAACTTATAATAATTTTTCCCTAATCTTTTATCAACATATACAAAACATGATATAAGAAAACAGAAATACTATGATCCAGTGATAATATGCATTATGCTCAGATGATATTACTCACTATTTAAATATCATGATTTATATACATTAATATATCATAAGTTAATAAATTACAGGAATACAGAAGATATGACAGAAGGGTAACATGTGTTTAATTATATAACATCACTTATGACTACCTATTTCAACTAACGGTAAAATAATTTATAATTATTTTATATTAATAGGGCCCTTCAAAGTGGTTTTGAATTTTTTGATAAAGGATTACATGATTTCAATGATTTTATAATTTTAACAACACTTCACAATATGAAAATATTATATTATTTATATGTGTATATAAAAATTAGAAAATGAAGTGATATGTATTTAATACTATTAAAATGACTCTTAAGTTTACATAAATGAGGTTTCAACTTCTAGATATCTAAAACTATATATAAAAACATTTTAAAAAGATGAAAATTTTTTAATTGGAATATTTTAATTTCAATATTTCAAATTACCATATGATTAATAGATATTTTAATGCATTTTATTTCAAAAAAGGATAATGATTCCAAAATATTGAATTTAGATAAAATTATTAAAAATGGGTTCTCTTATCTATTTTAGTTATTTTCACCAATAAATTTAACATGTTTATTTAAAATAAGTAATATATAAAACATCTCTAGTAAAATAATGGAAATAATAATGGAATTATTTTACTATATTTATTTTGAATTATCAGAGGAAGAGGTTCTATAATGACTAAA
Organism: Viscum album; assembly: GCA_963277665.1. NCBI lineage: Eukaryota > Viridiplantae > Streptophyta > Magnoliopsida > Santalales > Viscaceae > Viscum > Viscum album. The sequence continues at coordinate 1,760,560,125 of OY728119.1, read as the reverse complement.
AATATTTTTATAATGATTTTTTCTAGAAATATATAGAGGATGATTTCTAATTTGGAAATATACACAAAGAGAGATAATTTTATTATTATTTATTTCTAAAATCATTAATATTTTATAGTATATCAAACAAAAGATATATAGATAAGCTTAAAACAAGAAAATTGTTGGGATGGATTGAAATGAAATTTTCATTATTATTGTTCAATCAATGGAGATAATTCTACAATATCAGTCAATTTATAACTATTATAACTCCAAATGATTAATTTTTCTATAAAATCTACCAGGTTTCAGTTTCTATAGTTGTAACTATGTAATATAAATTCTTAGAACATATATATATATATATATATATCACTCATTTATTCTATGTGAAATCTTGATGTATACAGTAGTGGATGATGTTTTAACTAATTTTTCTCAGTTGTGGTTATGTTTCAATTACATGTACTTATTTTTCATGGTTCTTGGTAAGATGATCCAATGTATAAGTAAAATCATTTTTGTAATAATAGATAACACATTTTACGTAGTTGAAATATCATTATGAAAAGGATCCAAATAACATAACCAATATAATAAAGGGAACTTGAGGATTTGACTATGGTATTTATTATATCCTTCTACCAATATAAAAAATAGTGTTTCATGTTTTTTATTTAACAGTACTTTTAATTTAGTAATTGATTAAGAATATATAAAAATGATTTAATCTATCTTTAATTGGGGTTTTTAAATTGGTAAAGCTATTTAACATGATCAATTCACCCCAACCTATAGAGTATTTTTCTTCTACTAATTTGAGACAACATGTGTTATCTGAGTAATAATCATTTAATAACAATTTTTTAGATACATCTTGAAGGTATATTTCAAAAATTAACATATATCAAAAAGATCTATCAAATAATGCACTTAATAGTATCATTTGTATCCTTAATAAGATAGAGAAGAATGATCTAATAGAAATATATAGATCATTATTTAAAATTTGAGATTAGTTGTTTTTATTATTAGATATAAAAAGACGTGTCCTTAAACATTAAATAATCTTGTAAATATCTTTAGAAATCACTTCTTTACATTACCAATGATCTATTAAGTTTAGTGTTTAATAAAATAAAGACATGATTCATACATATCATCCTATAAACATAAGAAGTTTGTACTGCTATTACAATATCTTTATTTATTATAATACAAAATAGTTTAATAAAAAACATAAAATATATTCATGAAAAGATTTCATAACATTTATCTTTGCTTCTCATATTTTAATACACATCCTTAATCCTTGTTGAAAACATTTTAAAACATGGGATGAAAAAAAATCAGTAAGGGATATAAAAAGAAGGAGATAAACCATTAGAATTGGAAGACTTATAAACATATGAAATCATTTTTACATGGACATATATCTCACCGAATAAGTATCATATAGTTACTATTAGGAAACACGAGACATCAAAAAAACATATAAAACATAAATAACACCCTAAATGTAACATGGGGAATTAGTTACATAATATTATAACCATTATGGCTACCATATGATATGTAACCTTCATAGCTACCATACAATGTAACCTTCGTGACATCCTTCAAATTTAACCCTCACTACATACTTATCGTACAACCATCACACTCACACATGGCATAACCATACGGTCAAACTCCAACATAAACACACCCATTGAATTAGAGGGAGATATATGTCCCTCCCTTAATCATAAACAATTCCCAATAACTATAATCATAAAATAAGTATACTTTCATAATAATATCCCTTATTAATAATGTAAAAATATAGATTGAAAATTAATTTTTAAATAAAAGATCCACATAAATATCATATAATTGAAGTGAGAATTAATTAAATGAATGGAATATGTTTATACACAATAAATGAAAATAATTAAATATAATATAAAACTATTCTTTTCAATCATAATCATAGTACCACATAATCAATAAAGTATAAAGATAACCAAATGAATGGAAATTGGGTTTATAATTCCCTTACCTCGGGTTCATCTAACATGAAATTTGTTCAAACCACTTATATAATGGTTTTAAGAGTTTTATTAATATATTAAATAACCATATTAATATTCTAATTTTGTTATATTATATTATCATATAATCATTCAACCTATTTACTAATAATATATTTTAATATTTTCATTGTTTCACGTGAATCTATTTTATAGTTTCCATGGTTAGTTTATAATAGAATTTCTCGTTGGAAGGGAGAAAATTTTCAGAATCATAATTAGCTATTATTAAATAAAACACAGAATATTAAATTTTCTTATATATCAATTTGTTTATATGTTATGAAGATGAATCATCAGAAAAAACATTAGTGATAAATGTCAGCTTATTTTAGGGAATTTTTATCATTATGAACAACTATTGTTTTATTCATTAATATTATGTACAACTATTTTTATAGAACATAATAAAAAAATAAAACATTTATAATAATATAATATTTACATATATTACTTGTTTTATAACCAGCCTTGATGGAGGTAATGAAAATTGAAAACACAATATCCACGATGTCGTTAAATCGACACATCACAGACGATGTTTTTATTTTTAGAATAGAATATTGGAGAACAAATACGATGATGAATCTCTCCATAAACATGATAAAATTACACTATATATAAGATAATTTATTTTTCATCCATCTTGTACTAGGGTAGTGATAGATAGTATAAGAAAAGAAAAATAATTTAAATGAAAATAAAAGAAAATGAAAGAGGATTTTTACCTCTTTCATTCTCTATCTAGAGAACCACATTAAGGGCCTTATTTTTTACAGTTTGGTGAGACCATAAGGTCATGGACATGGGTAAGAAGCCTGTGAAGGGATTTGGGAATAAATAGAGGAAGATAAAAGGATTTTAGGTGTGAGGGGAAGAGGTTGTGAGGGGACGTATTTATAACAAATGATAGGTGTGTCTTCTCATTATTATATTCCTTAGTATATTAATTTGGATCAAAACTATGAATAATTTTTGAATTATCATGAAATAAATTAAAATAATGAAGGTATATTAGATATTATTGTTATTACATCATTCACAAATCAAGTAATGGTGTATTTATCATATAATGTTTTTATAGTTAAATTTATGTATTTTACAACTAAAAACATTCATGTATTTCCAAAAAATCTAACAAATTCACCCCAGTAATTTTTCGATGTGTAAAATTGAAAATATTATTCAATTTTTCAAAAATAATTTTCTAAATATGAGAAACTTAATTATCATTTATACAAAGAAAACCCAATTTTAAAACTATAACTAATTTTATTACACATTCAAAATTTTATTAAAGGCTCTTAAAATAATCTAATTGTAATAAGAAAAAAATAATAATATTTTATGAATCTATTTTATGAAAATATATTTTATTTTAAATTTTTTTTTAACAATAAAATTTTAATTAAATATTTTTTAATTAAAAAATATTAACACTTAATTTATAATTTTCAAAAAATTTAATTACTTATTCCATGATAGAAATATATCATGACTACACATATTAGATATATAAATTTTATTTATAATCTCATTACTGAGGTTACTATTCTATTGTCTAACATATTTCTCCCAATGGTCATGTTACTATTCCTAAGGCCAATTTACAATTTGATATGTATAAATTTCATAATTTTTATAAATCAAAATTACATCATTATACATTTATATATAATTTCAATATTTAATTCCTAAAATAAAAGAAATTATTTTATAAATTACTAGTTAGTTAAATTATACACACCTCCTATAAATTTCATCCTCAAGATACTTTTTACTTATTTAACAAGTGAGGGTACCATTCCCTCATAAAATTTTTAGATTCCATTGTTTCTTCATCAACTATATGGTTTCCCAAAAAAACCTTAACCTAATAAATTACATTATTATACAATACTTTATCTCTAGGACCATGAATTTGAATAGGTTTATCTTCACAATAAATGACCTCTCCCTATAGAAATACTTCTGGGATCAATACCAGAGTTGAATCTTCCACACACAATCTCAACATCGAAACATGGATAACATTGTATACCTAAGAGATTATCGTAGGAAATTCCACTCTTTAGGCGACTATTCCACCATTATCTGGGATTTAATAAGGCCTAATGAATAGTGGGTTGATCTTTATTTTCTTACTAAAACACAAAAATACATTTCCATGGCTATATTTTACGAAAAATGGAACCACCTACCTCGAATTAAAATTCATCCCTCCTATTATCTTCATAACTTTTCATTATAATATGACATATCCTCACCTGTCACTGGATTATCATCTCTTTTACAGACACTTCCACTACTGATTATGGTCCCCTTAACTACTTTTACCTGACATCATCAAAAAATTCTGGATTTTGACACCATATTCCATGTAATTCCTTAAAGTGATCCATCTGAATAGAATAATGAAAAATATTATTATAAAAAAACTCAACTTAAAAAATATATTTATCCCAACGTCCCAATCAGTCTGTTGTACAAGCACAAAGACTATCATACTTTTTTTTAATTGTTCATTTGGTATATTTTTCAAATTTAGGATGAAAAGAAGTTCTAAAATTTAATAATGTTCTCAAAAACATCTGAAGGTATTTAAAAATTTTATATTTGGGAAAGGGATCATGGTCAAATAAAATGGAAATAAGAACTCCATGTTACCTGAAAATATCTTTGAGGTAAATCAGGATTTTTGATACAATGTAATTGTATCCCAAATTTTATAGGAATGTATATATTTTGTTATCCGATTAGAAATAAAAAAATTAAATTATTACCCAGAGATGTATTTGGTAGTCCCAACATGAAGTCCATGAATATATTTTCCAATTTCCACTCTGAAACAGGGAATGTCTAAAGCATCCCCTTTGGTAGTTTTCGCTATGCATTAACCTATTGATATTTCAAACATTTCATATTAAGATATACAATATATATTTTAATTCAATCCCATCTATAATACTCGCAATGTTTATTTTACATATTTTTACCATCAATAAAAATTTAAAATTGAGAAATATGAACTTCACTCAAGAATTATTTTTTCTATTTGGAATAACAATGTACGCATAATATCATTCTAAATCATAAAAATCAATCATTATCAATTATAAATGCTGGAAACTTGTACATTTTAATCAATTCAACTTTTTTATGTAACTCACATCCTTACTTTTATGCTTGATTTATTTTTTCTCATAGAGATGACATCACTCAAACATGAAACAAAACAAATGAATATAATGCACCAACAACATCCAAGTCATAACTAATCAAATCATTAATCATGGGGACTTATTCTGAACATAACATGGTTAATATATCATGAAGTTTTTGACTCATGGAATCCACCAGTTTTTTTTCATTTTGAGTATTGTAATTGATCATTTCATTATAATACATTATGAGTTTAATAAATCTTCTCTATCACATGTTTAATTACATCTGATTGAATATATACCTGAATTTTTTTGGTCAGTACATAGTTCACATTTGGCTCCGTATCTATGATGCCTTAAAATTTTCAAAGACAATCCCATAATATTTAATTAAAAATCATTTTTAAGAAAATTTAACGGATGTATTTTTAGTTTTCTTGAATCAAAATCAATTACCTAATCATTTTTCGTCAAAAGATAACCGAGTATCATCAATGAAGCATAATTTTTGATGAAAAATTATTGATTTCTAGTGGTTCGGGCCAAAACTGGAGCATTTACCAATCTCATCATCAAACATCACATTATTCTATCCGAATAATTATAACCACTATTTTTTAACTTAGTTATAGCGATAGAAAAAATGAAACGTTTTTAAAAAACTTTCGATAATAACATGTGAATTCTATAAATGTACAAATATCTATAAAATTTTAGGTTTTGGACATTCATCAACCACTTTTATTTTGGTTGTATCAAATATTACACCATCCTTATTTAAAATGTTCCTATGAAATGAATTATGATGCAACCAAAAAAATTATAAATATCCCCTATAACTAAATTTATTTGAGAGTGTGAAATACAATCACTAAATGTTTTTCACGATCTTTGTCAAACACAACAATAACAAAAATAAAACAATAAAAATTATATCAAAATATTCATAGAAAATTCCATTCAAACGATATTTGAGTAAAAAATGAGAAATTATAAAACAAAATCTCATAAAATAATCTCATCATTTCCATGTCTAATATAAAATGCTATTTTACAGATTTCATCCTCCTTCACCATTAGCTGATGGTACCAGGATCTCAGGTTAAATTTGAAAAAATTCTAATATCCCTAGACATTATTAAGAAAATTAATGATATGATGCAATCGATACATTTTCTTAAATTTAACATTATTTAATGATCTATAATTAAGGAAAAACGTAATGGAACCATCTATTTTAAAAATAAAAGGAAAAACCCATACTGAAGTTCTAGGAAGAAGGAATCCATTATCAAGAAAATCTAGAAATACATTTTTCAATAAAATAAGATACACTTGATCAATTAAATAAGTGGGTTTTGAAATTTTCTTAGCAGCAGGAACCATGTCAATAGAAAATTGAACCTCTCAAATATGTATAAAATTTGGAAACTCATAACAAAGATCCAAGTATTCATTTACCACTAGAAAATCATTAATTTTAATAGTAAACTTATTTTATAAAATAATAGCAAGATAAAATCCATAGATTTCTTTTAATAGTTTATCAGCTTCCTGAAATGTTATCAATTGTATGGGTTCATTATTGTATAAAAACTGAAACTCTTTCTGAAAAAAACACCATTAGGTCGAAGATAAATCATAGCATGATAAACATAAATTTAATCCATAAGTTTAATGAAATCAATATCTACTAATCTAAAAATTATTTTTGATAATCTATTTCAATAGAAAACTACATGAAGACTCATAAAATTTCGTTTTGCTGCAATATTTTCGGCTTGTGATTTAACAATGTGTTTGGGTCTCATTTTTTCAGGTGAAATTTTCAGTTTATAGAATAAATAATATTATAAATAATGTAATGTATAGTCCTTTTATTAAGAATGAAATTTGAGAAATCTATGTAAACAAACAATTTACCTGATACCCCTTCATTGGATGACCTAACATTTATAGACGTAGTCACAAATGATCTCACTATACCTTTATACTTATAATCTGGTCTTGTTTTATCATTTAGATCTCTCTTTGGGATTATATATTCAAAATGAACAATCTCACCACATTTAAAAAACATTATTTTTTCTAATCATAATTAATCTTAAGATAATTTTCATTTAAATCTCGTGCAATATGTCCAAATATACCACATCGAAAAGACATCCCAGTTTTGATAAGGAATTCACAAGGAATATTTTTACAAAACTTTTCAAAAATTGGAAATATTATTTTCTTACAATGAAATATAATTGATTTATTTTTACCTATAACATGACATATAGACTTATTATAGTGTTTTTTTTCAAAAAAAATGATCATAAAAAATCAATTTTTACCCTCTCATCACATTAGAAATGTTTCTCAAAACATTGGAATTCATGGGAAGCCAATCCCCTCTAATATCATGGAATTTATCATGAGTAAAAATTATTGATTTTTATTTCAAGATGCCAAAGATTAATTGAAGCATACCTTTCCAATCATGTGAAGTTTTATTTATACATGGCCAAAAAATCAACATTCTTTTGTTTCATTTCAAATAATTTTTTTCCATCCGATAATTAACCACCTTAGGAATATATATTTCAAGGAATATAATTTTATATTCATCTTATTCTAAGGCATAAATATCATTACTATACATGATAATATTGACCATTGACCACCACTGGTCATCATCAACTTAAAATCTATAAATAACAAGACTATCCTTTTGATTATCTGAACACACCGTAACTTTTAATATATTTTCATAGGTTTTATTCCATCCTTTAGAATTCACTAGAAAATAATATCCACCTTATGAAGTAGGGTATTTCCTCATAAAATATTCCACGATCATCATGTTTTATTGTGGTAGATCTGGGTTTTCACTTGCATGGATACCTCCCCCATTTATACCCTAAGTTAACTAATCGTTTACTATAAAAAAATCTATTTAGTTACAATTACCACCATTCTAGGTTGTGGGTTCAGGATGTGATCATCCTATTGGTGACTGCATACACCAACTTCCCAATTTATTCTTTGGAAAACCATTCTGACATACATATCATATATGAAGCAACAAGGTAATATTCAAATTCTATATCATTTCAACATAAAACTAATGTGAAAATAATTATTGGTATACTATTAAAATCATCCTAACCCCTAATGTTATCTAAAAAACACTATGATACCATATATAAGGACCCATCCTTATACATTACACAATCTATAAAATTACTATATAATTAACTTCATTAAATCCCCAAAGGAATTTTTGGTTTATAGTTTTAAAAAATTAGGACATAATTCAAATATATCATGACATAAGCATAAAATATGATACTATAAGAAAAATATCCATTTTTTCATAATACAATTTTTTTTAAAAAACATGAAATAAATTCAGGAAAATACTTTATGACATTTATCTTGGATTCTCTTTTTCTCTTACCAATCCTTAAACTATATGAAAAAAATTTTGAAACATAGTGTAAGAAAAAAAAACTTAGTAATTAATATAAAAGGGAGAAGAGAGAAACTATTAGTACCTGAATAATTATAAACATATGAAATAATTTTCACAAGGACATACTTCTCACTCATTAATTATAATATATTTACTCAATGAAAACATGATACTTCTATAAAGAAATAAAATATAAATAATACCAGAAAGGAAACATGGGGAATTACATACTTTTGATTGTACCCACCATGGATACAGTATGATATATAACCCACATGACTACCTTACAATGTAACCCTCATGACTACCTTACAGTTTAACCCTCATGATTACCTTATGGTGTAACTGTCACAGTTACACATAGTGTAACCATACGTTCCAACTCCAACATAAACATACCAAATTAAATGGAGGGATATATAGGTCCTAACCAACATAAAAAACAATGTCCATGATAGATAATCCTAAAATAATAACACCTACATAAAATTGCACTTTAGATTTTTGAAAAAATATAAATTTAAAAGTGGATTTTTAATGAAAACCCCCTTATAAATATCATATAATTGAAGTGATAATTACTAAAATGAATTGAATATGTGTATACACTATAAAAAACATAAGGATAAATAATATAATAAAAATTAATTTCTCAAATATTCTTAGAACCACATAATCAATAAAGTATAATGTCAAACAAAATAATGGAAATTCTATTTAGAATTCCCTTTTCTTTGGTTCTTCTTACATCAAACATGTTCAAAACAAATGTATAATGTTTTAAGTAATTTTATTAAAATATTAATGACTCATATAAATATTTATATTTAATTATATTATATTATCATGACATATATCAACTCACTAATTAATAATAGTTTGTTATTTTCAATGTTTTGGGAGCATATATTTCATGGTTTCTATAGTTGGACTATTATCGATTTTCTTGTTAGAAGGGAGAAAAAATCCATAATTTAAATTAATAGTTATCAATGAACATATATAATATAAAATGGTCTTATATATTGTTTTTATATCTTATGAAAATGAATCATTAGTTAAAACAATAACGATGAATGTCATTTTTTTGGTGAATTTTTATCATTACAAACTAGTTATGTTTTATTAATTAATTTCATGTATAAACAGTATTCTAAAACATAATATAACATATAATATGTAAAATAGAATATTATTTATCCATATTTATGTTTTTTATGACTATCCTCAAAGGTAGTAATGGATAATTATATAATAATATCCATCACGTCGGTAAATCGACACATTCAAGATGATATTTTTATTTTCAGAATAAATGAGAGAGGAGAAGAAGTATGATAATGAATTTTTTGATAAAAAAGATTTCATTCCAGTATATATAATATGATATAGTTATCATGCCACTTGGATATGGGGAGGTTATGATAATATATGTATATAAATATAATTGAAATGAAAATAAAAGAAAATGGAATGGGAATTTTACATCTTGTATTCTCTTCCTCGAAAACCTCATTAAGGCCCATGTTTTTTAGCTTTTGATGAGTCCAGAAGGTCTTGGATGTTTGGAAGAGTCTTGGGAACGTATTTGGGAATACATTTTGCAAGATACAAGGATTATATGTGTGAAGGTAATTTGAGTTGAGGGGAAGTACTGATGGTGGAGAATATTGGTGTTTTCTCATTATTATATTCATTAGATTATTAATTTAGCTCATGACTAGGATTTGTTTATGAATAATAAATGTATAATAAAAAATGATGTTAATTTCGAAATTATGGTTCTTACATCATTAATTAATCAAATAATTGTGAATTTATCTTATAATTTATGTATACCATTAATTATTGTATCCAACTATTCACCAGAAATACACATATTTATAATGGATAGAAAAAATTCACCCCAATGATATAGGAAGTTGATATGAAAGGAAAAAATGAATATAATATTTTATTCAAGTAATTATGTGGTGATTTTAAGGTTTCTAATTTATATGTTAAAGTTAAATATTTTAATTTAGTCTTATAATTGTTATGGTAGTTCAAATTTTAGTGATAAACTTATAAAAAATAATAGTATGTTTAAAAATCTTACATGATGAGAAATGAAAAATCTAGAATGGATGATGGGAAAGAAATAAGGTTATATTAATGAAATAATATAGTATATTTTGGAACGATATTCACTAAATTAAATTAGAATAAAAATCTACAAAGTTAGATTAAAAAAGGAATGAAAAAATATACTTATGATACTTGGAGTGCTTATAAGGATACTAGCGATAAATATCATTCAAAATATACTAAAATCCATTTGAATGACAAGTGAAATCAATTTATAATGGCTTATATTATTTTGTTCCAATCATTATATTATTCTAAAAATAAATTCAAATATATTTATTTTTTTAGATGAATAAATATTATATTACAATTGAAGATTGGTTTAACTGTATAATGAAACAACATAGAAATATTTAAAAATCCTATAATAGTTTTTTCGTGAAAAAGATGATATATTGAAATATATTATATCGTTATCCAATATATTTTATAAATATACTTCTTCATGTGACATTCATGATAATATAATTAAATAGTTATTACATAATGTTAATTACCTAAAATTTTTTACTTGTGTTTTATTAATGTTGATGATTATTAAAATAAATTACATGGTATAGTTTAATGAAATAATGGAAAAAATGAATGCATATGTAATAGGGGAAAATCTAGAACTATATATAAATAATTTTTACCTATTAAAAATTGATAATATATGCCTATAATTAATGATTTCGTAGAGGAATATTAATAAATTATACTAATAAAATATATTTTAAGAATACAAAATTTTAAGAGGTTATCTAAATCAATATTTTTATAGAGTTTTCTAACTATAAAGATAGAATATGTACTTCAGAAAAACATGGATACATAAATCACTTGTTAATATAACTTATAGACCAAAAAAAATATGGGTATGTAATAAGTTTTTTGATATTTTATGAGAATAGTCCATAACATCATGATTGTTTAATTATTCATTTTGGAGTCTCAAAATATAGATAATCTTAAAATTCATGTTCATTTGTTGAATGTTATAGAGATATAATAAATAAATGATCAATATATTTAAATATATTTGAAATATATGATGTATTTATATTATTTATATTATACTTATATTAACATTTTTGGATTTTTTATTTTTATTCCCACATAATCTTGTATGAATAACCACTATTTAAATATTAATGGGGATGGATTTTCACAGATACTATAGATGAATTATTATTAACCAAATATTGGATTTCAAGAATCATATTTGGTCTTTCGAGGCATAGGGCCTCTAGTTCATCAAAGGTATTTAGGCTGTAGGGACTTTAGTTTATCATCAATAAGATATAAGTGACATGGAGTGACCAGGTGAATTACTCAATTAAAAAGATGTTAATGTCATATGATGATACATAGTATTTTTCTAGTTTGCATCCATGATAGAGGGATAAGTGTTATAGAACCTAAAAACCATCTATATATCCATATAGATTCGTAATGTGGGATATAGGGTTTATCTTCCATTTGTAAATCAACACATTTGGACCATTATTAGGATGTGATGTGATATGTGTGTAATACAATGGGGATCCACATAGGTATGATTAGGTGGTTTTATTAAAAGGGAGAGGGGTGTGTTATAACATATCCTTTACCCCACTTATGACATGTATTTTCAATGTGGGATGGAGGTGTTTGATTACATGGTGTGTTAGAGTGAAGAATGATTCCAAGATTCTTGATTGGGTGGATCCAACATTTTGATTGGAAACATGGTACGATGACCACTAATAGGGAGACAATGTGTAATATGATTGGTGACATGAAATGATGAAGGCTAATCATTCAAACCTTCTAATCCTCTCATATAGAATCATTTGGTCTATTTTCAATTGGGATTTCTAACGATCATTAACTTTGGATTTCATGAAATTAATAAGAAATAAAATAGCTTCAATTGGTCCTTACTATTCAGTATGGGGAGAGATAAAGATTAACACAATGGGTTGTATTTGTGAGTGTATTGTTGGTGGTTTTTAATTCACACTAAATTTGATAATAATTATATTTATATTAGATAATATTAGTTCATGAACTATTTTATATTTGTGATATACTTCTATAAATGTGATATAATTTTAACATATATGTTATATGATAACATTTTAGTAATTTTAAAACGGATATAGTTAGGGGATATTATTTTATTAGAGTTTTTGTTTATTCTTTTATAGAATAAATACCATTTATGCATCTATTTACTATTATATTTGGATTTGATGAGTTATTAGTTATTCTATTAGTAATCACGCGTTTAAAATTTTCTTATTTAAAATAGATGAATGTGCTATAACTTTGTTATTATTTCATTTTCATAATTTATTTAACTCTTGAGATATCATTCATATGTATTATTTGTACTATCAGATATATTGAATGTTTAACCATGTAAATAAAAATTATAAAATATTGGAATGAGGTGAATATATTATTATTCATCGAATATTTTTTGGAATGTTTCACAGAATATTGATTTTAACTATTTTATCTTGAAAGGAAAACGTTTTATGAGGGATTTTATTATTATTTATTCTTTATAATTTTTATTTCTTTTTACTGGAAATATTCATTTTCAAAATAAGCACAAATGTTAGGGGGAAATGTTATATTATCTAAAAATTGATTGTTTTATTTGTAAATTTTCATTTTAAAAAATGTTTTTGTTATTATGTATTATTTTTTGAAAGGGGTAGATTATGTTCTCTTATCACAATTAATATATTTGTTATTCTATAAAGGTAAATCATTTTATTGATATATTTAACTGGATTTATTGGTTTTTTTAATTTAATGTATGATTTCCTAATTCTATTCTTTCATTTATTTTTACTTGATTTACACTGCATTATCTTATTTTTTTCATCATCACCAAATGGGAATATTGTAATTAATGTGATCAGGTGTCTTATTTACGCATGAATTTTTATATGTGAAGATAATACCATGCAAAAACATTATATTGAATATGAACTTATTACATATTCCAGGGAAAGTAATGATATTTCATGAATTATAATATATTATGTATTTGTTAATCAATTGAATTTGGAAAATTATTGGATTTAATAACTATTTTTTTCTCTATAAATTTTATAAATATGTTACACAGGATTACATATATATTATATACTAAATATTTAAAAAGGGGAATATGTTAGAAATGTTATATATCCTTTATGTTAATGAAATTATATTACATATTATGCGGATGAAGATATTACATTTTCTCTTTAGTGTAAAACAAATTTGTTATTTATTTTGTCATTATCATTGAAAATAATGTGTTCGTTATTATATATAAAGTGTAAATATATTATGAATAGGGAATAATAGAGAATATGTTATGCAAGTATAATATTTTAAACATTGTGGAAAATTTTAATATACATTATCTGATATGGATACAAATATCTTACACATAATTAATAATTTTAACACATTATGTAAATTTTGATATGTGTAAATGTGTATTATATTGTCTTATGGATAGATATATCATACATATCATGGAAATATTAGAATAAAACCTTAAGTAGGAAGAGGAATACACAACATAGGTTGAAATAGAGTTAATGACACAAATACATATTGTCCATTCACAAGTAGTATATATAAAATTTGTAACACAAGGCTACACTAAACTCAAGAATACAATATGAGATCACATAATGGAGCTATTATATAAAAAATTATTTTTTATGATTCAATTAAATTGTGTAGAAAATGATTTCACATCTAGGAACTCAGTTTTTCAATAACATCATATCTCATTTACAACTTTAACATATATTAAAATATATAGAACATTATATTATATAATATAAGGAATACAACCCAATAATATTGGGTATTATTATTATAAGGTACAACTAACTTTTTATAGAACATGATTTATAGGCATGAACATATCAGATATTGTGACATATGTGAATTCATAATATTTATCTATTTTTTTATCATTTATTATAACAAGTTTACTCATATAGGTTTAAAATAGAATGATGATGTGTTAAGAGAGTTTCATGATTGGATAATAATAAAAACACATTATTAAATTAAGGTAATGTATTTATGAAACATGAAGCTGGAGAATTGGAAAATTAAGTGATATGTAATGAAGACTCTTACCATTAATATTATGTTTGGATATTAGAGTATGTGAATTGGAGATAATTGTTTCTATGGATAATATCTTATGAAGATACTAAAAATATTCAAAATTGAATATTTGAAATTCAATTTTTTTAATTACAACATGATTTTTAGAGAATTTAATATTGATTATTTTAAGAATTAATTAATATTTAATGATGTTGGTTTTTGGAGAAGTGATTACAAACTTCATATCCTATCTATTAAAATTATTTTTTCTCAGAATTATTATGATTTTATATTGGAGAATAAATTATGAAATGTATCTAATAAAATTAGGGAGATGATTAAAAAATGTTTTTTATATATTTATTTTGAATTATTAATATAAATAATAACAATTACACTAAAGTGAATGATATATATATATATAAGTATGTATGTATGTATATTTAGGGGTGTTTGTATTTTCTGAAAAGATCAATAGGATTTGTGAAAATAAAGAAATAAACATAAAGAATAAAAATTGAAAAATTATATCTTTCTCATACTGCTATTTTCATAATACACCATTGAATAAATAAGGATACATAAGGGGAAAATAAGGATGTTTTTTGAAATATTTATAATCATGTTTTATTTATTCTATAGAGTTAGTGAAAATCGTTTTAAAATGAGAATTACTTGAGAAATGTTTTTACACATTAAAGATTCATTTTTATTTATGATGATACAGGTTCTACGAGATTTTAGTTTTGAAAAAATTCACTAGAAACACTCAAAACATATATATCACATATATTTATTCTATTTAACAACTACTAATAATTAATTATGTGTGATGTTTCTGAATCGTGTACTCAATTGTAGTTATGTTTCAGAAACATGTACAATGCTTTTGAAGCACCTATTAAAAAGATCAAAAATAAGGGTAATGGAATTGTTATACTATGTTCATATTTATATACTCATTGTGAGCTCCCCACAAAAAGGATCTGAATAAAATCACCATGAAGACATTGGGTGTTTCTGGAGTGGACTAAGAGATGTTTATGTATCCCTGAACAACTATAGAGTGGAAATGTGTCTTGATATTTTATTTTTGTTTACTTTGACTATATTAACTTATTAAAAAATAATTGAAATATTTAAACAAACTTAATATATGGATTTAAAATTTGGTGAAATTATTTAAATGACTCAATTCACCCCATATTAGGTCTTTTACTTTTAGATACTAGTGAAAATATTTGATAAAATCATGACTATCACACATTCATTTTTCCAGATCCATATGCCAGTTTTCTATTATTTCTAAAAAGGGGACCATATTTCCAGAGTAGGATATTTTGGACACCATAGTTTTCTAAGTATATTTTTATGATCACATTAGGATAAATTTTAACTAAGGTTAATATAAAAATATTTATCAATGAATAAATAAATTAATCATCCAATGTTCTTAGAAACAAGATATACTATGATAAAACATTCATGTTTAGTAGATCAAGTCACAGAATGTACATTGATATGATATTAAAATTATATGAGATAGAATAATCCTAGAGTGGATATTTTCATTTGTCACATGGTGTAAAATCTATCAAATATGAGGTGTTAAAACATAGGATGATATAACAGTGACACATATAATTATAAAAAAAATTATGTTTGAAGCCATCACATATTCCATGATATGTATAATGTTTTTATATTAATTGTGAATCGAACATAGTTGGAAAATATCAAGCAGAACAAGAATGACAACGTTAGGTAGTAGTCAGAGCTGTTTGATAGTACTTTAGAATTTATAAAGTATGTGTTAGTTGTAATTAGAAAAAAGTGATTTATTGATAAAACTTGGATATAGAACTATATTTTATATTTTCCATTTTGATATATAATCATGGATAAGATAATATAAAGATTCATGTGAATATTATTAAATCTAGTGGTGGCTATATTTAAAAATACCATGTATGTTGACGCTTGTGATGCTGTTTCGAATGATGTTTAAGAAAATATTCCTTACTTTTTTTGGGATTGTATCTTTAATTGAATATATAGATATAATATATATTTTAATGATATTATAACAAATATTTTGGCCACCAAGTCATGATAAAGATAGAGGACATATGGTAAATACATAGGGAAATCTTCTGTTATAATTGTTTCTCAAAAAAGTGATGTCATGGAATATATAGTGCGCATAGAAGGGTGAAATATTCCCATCATATATATACATACCTCAATTAAATAATTTCTATCATGTGAAATCTAAAAAAATGTAATTATCAATTAAATCTATTTATTTGGATAAACTGTTGGAGTGAGAGCCATAGAACCAAATAACATTGTAGTTTTTATTACAAGAATAATAATGAATATATTATCATACAATGGATGTTATTTAGAGTAACATTAATGGAATAATTTTAAGAGATTATTTTTCTAATCAAAAGTTTATTATAATTCTCCTCTATTAAAATAACGTAGGGACACTATTAAAATATTATAAAATCTATATCATATGGTATAAATAATACCTAAATAATTTGATATAAATAATGTTTGAATATAGGGTGATAGTGGATCGTAATATAGTAATAATTATTATAATAAATTTCATAATTAGTGATATCTAATAAATTGATTTAACGGGGATAGATATAATGTTACAAAGAAGCAAAGTAAACTCTCACCTGTCCCTAGAGTAAACTTTTCAACATGCCCAAAAAACATTGAAAATCACTATGGGATGACCAATAGTTATAAGGAATCATCCTTACTCAATATTGGAATGATTTCACTTGATAAACTATGAAAAAATGATATCCTCTTTTCAGAAATCTAACATGGAATATTCCATATGAGGGAATATCAACTAAAAAGTATACAAAATTTAAACATATCTAACTATCAAAAATGGAATAATAAAAGAAAACTATATCCAAAATTTACATAACAAAGAATAGAAAACAAATTAAACTATATATAAGAACCCGAAATAGAAAAGGATGACATAAAAGCATAAAAATCATGTTTAACTATACACGTTGATACAAAATATCAAACAAGAATATATAAAAAAAAGAAACTAAACCCTCATCCAATATGTATTAAGCAGATACACTTCAATCCCAACCACTATAAAACCATAACTAATATCATGATCACTATATATCCTAATAAACTATCAATATTGAATAAAATTATAAATGAGAATATATACAAAGAAATAATCTATATGTAGGGTGTGACCTAAAAATATATGTATTATTACACTGTATACCCTTTAAAATTTACATTTTAAAATAAAACTATATAAAATAGTTTGAGATAAAATATACCAAACTATCAACTTCAAATCTTATAAGTCCAATCTCAATATTTTTTATCACTTTATAAAAATAACAAGGTATTAAAAACCATAAAGGGTTGAATAATAATATTTTTTTAATAGAAACATTAAATTTAAAATGTAAAACCATGTTGAAAATAATTTTATATGCATTCAATAAAACAATACATTAAATTTTATAAGATAATGATTATGAACATTCAAACCATGTAACATTAGAATTTAAAAATAAAATCCATTTTTAATGAAAAAATATAAACATGGAAAAATTAAATATAAAATTGATTTAAGTACACATGTATCCAATGTAATTTTAACTATTATAAATACACACATGTGAACAACATCAATCATCATTGGATACAACAGTGGAACTAAGGATAAATCCATGTAAAATTCTTCATTTGAAACAACATATGGCAATAAAATGATCAAAAAACTACAATCACACATGATTATCCCCTTCAAATCTTACTAAATAAGTAAAAGACTATTTGGAATAGCACAATAATACATTGATTACACTAAAAATGTATAATCTCAACTATTTTAAAAACATAAATTTAATGCCCACATAACTAACCAAAGGATCCCAAGATATAAATTGATATGATAAATAAGTTAAACACACACACACACACTAATACATATAATAATACAAATCTATAATAATTAATTGATAAACTCACACATCACCTCCAAACACCCTTTAAAGTAACAACCCCTTAAAAATAATTATTCAATATAACTTGAATTCAATATTTAATTCATAATATATCCTATGATAATAGACAATAAACAAGGGTCTTGTAAACTATGTTAAAAAATAAGTATCAAATTTTTTTATTCCTGTGTTATAATGGTAATTTTCATATAATAAAATGATATAATATATTTAAACACTATATATACCCATGTTTATTGAGAACAAAATTCTATAAAATTATTTGATCAAATTAAAAACCATTCATTACGAAGTGAGATGATATCTATAAACACTCCCATGTCCGGTACTAAAAACATTTACATACTAATTTTGATACCAACTGAGAAAAACCATTAGAAAAATACCTTCATATTTCTTTATTTACACAAATTTTACATTAAATCTCACTAATGATCTCCCAATTAAAAAAAGCATCTGTGTTTTTGAGGAATATGTATAAAACAAAATTATTTTATAGTACAATTGAAAATTTTACAACAATAAAACTATATTAGAAACTATTATAGGATTTTATTAAGTTATTCTAATCTTTATAATCTAGTGAATATAAATATAAGAATGGGGTGAAATCAGATGATTTTTAGGGGAAAAACTATTTATAAATCATGACAGTTTGATCATAAACAAGTCATAAATGATTATTATAAGAGAAATATTTAATATAATGATCATGGAATCCTAATACGAAATCATAAAACACATATGAGCATTTAGGATCCTGATATAGGGATATAACACCATAGAAAGGTCATCAATAATGTATAATAATTAAAATATAGCTTAGAATTATATAATAATAATCATGAATTTTAAGGGAATAACATAAGAAAGTGGAATATAAAATGAATATGGAATGAAAATAAGAAAAGTTAATCATAATAATATTAGGAAACTCAATTATTCCCTCACATTACATTTTTAACAATCCCATGATAAATACACATTAAGTTGTGAACAATCCCATGATTTTCATGCACTTAGATAAGAAGAAAAATGAATATTTTTACACAATATATGTGATCAATACAAATAATT
The DNA here is from genome assembly GCA_963277665.1 of Viscum album. Taxonomy (NCBI): domain Eukaryota; kingdom Viridiplantae; phylum Streptophyta; class Magnoliopsida; order Santalales; family Viscaceae; genus Viscum; species Viscum album. The sequence goes on along the minus strand of OY728119.1, from coordinate 1,760,540,105 downwards.
ATTATGCATCACAATATACTAAGATATAAATCATTAACATATGAATTTTAGGGTGATATAGAACCCCACAAATCAATATTCTTACATATGTCCTCTATAGGATATAAATAATTTATTATACAATAAGAATGGATAGAATGAAAATAGGATTCATATATTTTCCAAATGGTATCACATAACATGATACCAAAATTATATTGGTTGATATAAAAAATTAAATCACCTATAATAATTACGTTGTAATGGAATTTAATGGTTATATATAATAAAATCCATAAGATATATATATATATTTAATTAAAATAGGAATAAATTAAGATAAATATATAAGAGACTTCGTAAATAATTTGTTGACATTGTCATGAAGTAAAGAAGTTGTCAATCTCATTCAATAAGATCAGTTCAGAAATATTTAATTGATGAATTTTTCAAATACCATTTATTAAGAAAAATCAATAAAAATTTTATTAAAGATAAATAATTATTTTTCAAAGGAAATTTGTATTCGAAGATAATATATAAAATCATGAAAATATAAACCATATCAAAATTAAAAATTAATTTTTATCCATTTTAATTATGGTCAATTTCATATAATAAAATGAAATTTGTTTTTTAAACACTAGATATACCAATTTTCATTGAAAAAAAATTCTATAAAATTATTCGATCTTATTAAACACTGTTCATTACCTAGTGATATGACATCTACATATGCTCCCATGAATAGTGCTAAAAAAATTTAGATAACAATTTTGATACCAATATAGAAAACCCATGAAATAATACCTTTATATTACATTATTTCTACAAAATATACAATAAATCTACCAAATAATATCTCAATTCAAAAAACAAAAGGTTTTGTATATTTGATGTTTTGGTATAAAAGAAAATTATTTTATATTACTATTGATAATTTTTCAATAATAAAACTATATTAGACATTATTATAGGATTCTATTAAGTTATACTCACTTTCATAAAATAGGGAATGAAAATATAAGAAAGGGGTGAGTTCAAATTATTTGTTAGGGAAAAACTGTCTATTAAGCATGATAATTTGATCATAAACATGTCAAATAACCTTAATATGAGAAAAATATTTAATATTGAAGTACCAGGATCAGTGTGATCACTGAGAGGGGGAGGGGTGAATCAGTGATCCTTTAAAACTTTTTACTAATTGATTCTTTATCAATTAAACCTCTATGGATTGTTAAGGCCTCGATCCACTCTTCTTGTATCTCTCAGCCTTTCCTCGAGTGATGCAGTAAATGTAAAGGCACAGGACACAAGGATTTAAAAGGTTTGGCGCCAAAGGCCTACGTCCTTGCCATGTTGGTTATACGCCCCAACATGGTTTCTCCCATTATAATATGTTAGTATTACAATGGTAGATACAGAGTCACACTGTATCTCTCCTAAGTCCCACAGGAGGGTCTTTATACTGCGTCCCACAGTGTTACCAGAGTCCCACTGGCCTGCTCCAGAATCCCACTGAAGACTTCTTCCACCCTGAGTCTCACATGGGTCTTCTCTTGGCTCCTCGAGTCACACGAGTAGATCTTCTTCACATTAAGCTTCTTCAAGTATCTTCAGTAGTCTGGGATAAGGACTGCTGGCATTTTTCTGTACCTCTGATCACTTGAGTTGATCAGGTCTTCTCGTCTTGCTCAGGATTTATCTCCTTCTTCTCTTAGGATGACCTGGCCTCTCTCTTCAAGAATCTTCAACAGCCTCTGAAAAGGTCTGTTGGTCTTGCTCAGCACTTCTGATCACTTCTGTTGATCAGGCTCTTCTCAATTACTGAAAACTCAGACAACTGATATCTCTAACTTCAGTCTGGCTTCAGTCTGTCTCCAATTCAACTTCATGCACTGAATGCATGGAAACTATGATTCTTCAAGATCTTATGGTCTTGGACTTCTCAATATGCACACAAGAAGATTCAACTTGTTCACGTGTTCACGTGCATGCATGTAAGCATGCACTTCCCTTCTTTTCCTCTTGGTGTGATAAACCCTTAAAGGGTGATAATTCCTTAAGCACACACACCATCTTCCTTCACACACTTTGTTCAATTTGTTTACACACACCTAATGTGTGTTATACTTTAGTGTGAGTATCCTCCTCTTCTTCTAAGTGTGTACACAGTTCTTAGTGCACACACTAGGTTCGACCTTCTTGTCTCTTTGCACACAAAACTTCTTCACTTTGGCACACACTTGATCTTGGCCTTCACACTTGTTAAGCACACACAAATTATATAAATTTTGTCCACATGTGTGCTATCCTTGGCCTTGTTCTTTCTTTGCACATACTACTTGGTGTAGTCTTCCTCCTTATGCACACACTAGGGCCACGGCCTTCCACTCCTCCTTGAACACCCACTGCCCGTAAATGTTCTCCTTCACTTTGCACATACATGAGGCAAAGCCTCGGCCTTCCTTTTGTTTATCACACACACCGTAGGGTATTCTCTTTACTATGCACACAAGGGAGGCATGCTAGGTGCATCCACTATTCTTCACAGAGTCAAGCGGCCTTCTCTTCTTCACTACTGCTGTGAAAGGTGCCAAGCCTCAGGTCTTCCTTTTTCTTCAAAGCGCGCAAGTCCAATGGGTGCAAGGCACAAGCGTCTTGGTGCAAGAGCACAAGCGGCGTGCAAGTGCCTTGGGTAGCCACTACCACGCAAACCTCAAGAACAAGGGCCGCGCAAGACCTCGGCCAAACGCGGTGTGCGCAAGTGATGTGGCCTCGGGTCTTCCCGCCGCGCAAGGGGAAGGCGCGCAAGGAATCCTTCTTCTTCATTCATGAAAGTGTGCACGAAAGGAACCTCAGCCGCGCAAGTAGAATGCACGGGACTTCTTTCTTCACGAGGCAGAGAGAACTCATGGAACTTCGGATTTTTCAACAAAGGATCAGCAAGCAATCCTCGTGGCTCGGCTTCATTTTTATAGGCAGAGATGTGCCTCATAACATCCGCATGGATACAACTTAAATTCACGAACGTTTCGGGATATAAAGATTTTTCAAATCTTGATATTTTCCTTTGTTCAATGAGGGTTGCCTATTTTTCGGATTCCATCACGTGCATGCGAAGCCGAACATATGCATGGCCTTATTTTAAGCCAATCCATGCAAAACACGAACATCATGGCCTCGGCACTTCGTTTTCCTTCGGCCTTCATCGAATTTTCTCATTTGTTCCATGAAAACCCCTTTTTAAGCATGGATGCGTTTGTTACGCTCAGACGAGCTCAATGGATCCTTCAGCTCGAACAACGGTGGCCGGGAACTCGAAATCCATCCTCGGGAGGCGCCTGGTTCGAAGGAGGAGTAGCGGGTGGCCTCGGGCGAGATCATGGTAGAGTACGACTCCTCAACCGTCGGATCCGGAGTTTGAAATACATAGGATGGATGGATTAGATTGCGGCACGCGGCGGATGAGATGAGCAGCTGCGATCCAGCGCGCGATCGATCGTGCAGCCAGGATGCTCTCCCGGTGAAATTTGCGCGTCCCACATCGAATCGCCGAGCGGATTATCCGCGGTTTATCAACCAGCCGCTCCCAGAGATGGCCAGTTGAACATCTCCCTCCACGGTTCCACCTCGCACCGTGTTCGCTTAGCGGGCGTGCTCTTGTGCCCACCCCTGCCGCTCGGGCGCGCTACTAGCACCCTCTATGCGCTCTGGCGCTCTCGCGGGCGTGCTCCTGCGCCCCTGCCGCCCGGGCGTGACACCCCCGCGTGTCCCTGCCGCCTTTGGCTTGCTCCATGGGATCCCCCATGGGCGTGGCGCCTAGTCCCACATGTGCCTTGGGGTTGAACCCTTGGCTGGCCCTTTTCTGGCTAATTTTTTGGCAAAGGATGGAAATAAGACTTTGTTAAAAACAAAGTTCCCCATAAGTTCAAGACATATAAAATTCCAAATCCACTTCAAGCCATCCTTCCTCTTCATTTCTTCTCATCTTCTTCTTCATTTGAATTCCACAATCCTTCTCAACAAATAATCTTCACTTAGGAGGGAAATGTAGAATGTTCTTACTTCAACCGAAACTCCTGAATTAAAAAATTCTTCAACATTCTTTAGTGATCCAATCAGAGATCAAGTTGGATCATCTTCAATTCATCATGCACTAAGAGATAGTGCATGGTCTTTTAATAATGTGGTGACATTGTATCCAGTTGATACATGTTCTTGGAACTTAAAGATCAGATCATCAATCATCTGATGTAATGATGCTCCATAATCATTCATTCTTCAAGTGGTGTAACTTAGTATCATCTTGATACAAATATTGAAACATTAAGATCAGTTCTACAATCGTCTGATATTCATAGATAATGTTTCAACCACAACATCCTATGTCACTTAGTGAATCTCCTAAGTGACATTCATCTTAGCACCATGGTCATTCTCCTTTCCTCACCAACACCATCACATCCTTTCTCATTCACATCTTGACATTCATTGACATCCATTCATCTTATGACAACATCATGCCTCATTGACAACAAATGCAACATAGTGCACTTCAATCTCCCCCTTTGTATTTGTCTTCAATACACATCTTCAGCACATATGAATGGGTCAATATGTGTGCCAATATTTTCTCCCCCTTATTGGAAATCAAATGCAAAGATGTGGTGTGGCTCTCTTCCAAAATATCCCTTCCTTCCTTCGAATAGTATCTTCTTGAAAAGCACTAAGAGAGGGATGATGTCACATGTTCTCTTTAGAAAAGAACCTCTAGTAGATCATCTCTAAGTCTACATGGGCTAACCCGGTGTAGAAAACAAGAGTGACGTAACCAAGGAACTCAATGCTGTCCAAAATTCACTGTACATGTGAGATCATGCTTCAAGGGGTTTGAAATTTTTCAGATATATCAATAATTTTCTAGATCCTGCACATACTCCACAAAACTCATTAGAAAGTTCAGTGCAAAGATACATCTCCCCTTTCATCCATTTTCCTTCAATCAATACTCCCCCTTAATTGTCATGATGAATAAAATTAAGAATCACGGGATGAAAGTATGATTGGAATACCTTCACTTTTCTCAAGATGGTATTAAATCTCAGAATCCCATTTTCTACAGATTGGCTCCCCCTCAAGGGGTGCACTCCATTCTGTCCAAACCACTCTCCAGATGAGAATGATCATCATCTTCAATTCCCTGCAATGTTAGCACATGTAAATAAAACTGATTAGGGAATAAGATGGAACCTCCTTGGTTCATCAATGTGGCCAAAAAGGTTGAGAAGATTCTCTCAACCGAGATGTCCCATTTTCACCATTCTTCAAACATGCACATTTGATCTTTAATGATGTTTGTGCTGGTGTGGATCTCAACACCTCTTTAATTTCTTTGTGTGTGACTCCTCTATTTCTAGGTGCCTTCTGAGCACTGGAGTCTCCTGGTGCAATCTTCATTCTTTTGAAGAATCCCTTCTGAGCTGGAATGAATATCATGAATTTATCACTAGTATGCCCAGCTTGATTGCACCTCACACACAGAACTTGATCTTCATGTGAAATCTTTTTCTTTCCTTTTGCCTTAGCTATTGTAAGTGCTTTATCTTCAGCTCTCTACAGCTCTCTGGAAAGTTGCAACTGATTAGGCCATATGACTAACAAGTCATTTGGAAGTGAGGCCTCAGTTTTGGAAATTCCACATGGTTATTTTGATGCTGTTAAGCATCCTTTCTTAGGAAACTTATTTTCAATCAATCCCTTCTGCTTCTTCTGGATTGATTGTCTTTTTGAGTCCAGTCTGCTTCTATTCAGTTCCATGGCTTGTTCACAAAGATCCATGATGTGTCCTTTCTTTCCACAGTAGAAGCATGTTTTCTTGGTGGTCCTTCTGGATGCATCACCCTTCTTGGATTTAGACTCCAAGGAATTCTTTTCCTTTTTCAAAACCTTCTTGGGAGCATCTTCAACATTCTTCTTGCTTCCCAAGGATTCCATTTTAGCCGGGTTCAGTGATCATCTCTTTTTTTTAGTTCTGGATATAGTTGGAGATTGACATGTATCTTTTTGACCACTTTTGCAATCATCCCATATGTTGTCAAGTAATCCAAATCTATTTGCAGTAAATATTTGTCTCTAGAACTGTGGATGTTGCCTCTTTTCCTCTGGATTGCTCCCCCTTGGCATGGGCTTGCTTTGTTCTTTGACATTCAGTGGATTGTACCAACAATCCTTTGTACAGTGCCCATACTTATTACAACACCAACACTGATGCACAAATCTTGACTTTTTGAGTCCTTCTTGTTGTTGGGTACTTTTCATGACTTGTTGTGTTGTTTCAGGAGAGCATTCATTCTTCACTGTCTTCATCCATACTTGTTTGAATTCATTCATCCATCCTGCACTTTTAGTAGAAACACTTTTAGAAGCATGATACAAGATGGTATGGATGGTACCTTCTTTTTAGAAGATGTTGCTCTTTCATTAGAGGATGTCTTTCTTTTAGAATCATCCTTATCAAAGCTCACTTGAGTAGCAACATTTCTTCTTTCAGCTGACTGGGAGGCTTCAGCTTTCGGTGATTGCAGATTTTTCAATATCACCTCCAGTTCAAAGCATTTCATGTTGAGGGAGTTCTTCTCATCCTCAACCAATCTTAGCCTACCTTCCCAATTCTGTTTCAGCTGAATTATCAGGTCTTCATTCACCCTTTTTATTTCTAGCAATTAATTGTCCAGCTCCTTCACCCTTTTGACTTTGTCTTCTAGTTGAGCATCTTTGACAACCATTGAAACTCTGTGCAATTTTTCCAGTGCATGGAAAACTTCTTTGACCATTGTCTTAAAGAATTATTTCTCAGAAAGGCTTCTTCTCAATTCTTCACAAGTATCTTTATATCTTTCATTGCAAAGAGAAACTGTTTCATCCTTAGCCTTCACCATCTTTCTGAGAGTGTTGGTTATGCCAACCCTTTTTTCCAATTGATCTTCCATAGAATTGGATTCTTCTTATAGCTGTAATTTTTCTTCTTGAAGATCATGGATTCCTATAGCTATACACTTTTCCACTTCCATGGGGACTGTCTTCTGAAGATATTTGAGTGAATTTTGAAGATCATTCATTATTTCAACTTCATCACAGCTAGGACGGGATTTCATCAGCTTCTTGGCCTGTTTCTTCTTTCTATTTTTCTGAGTCTTGGCAGATATCTCCATTTGAGGCTGGTCGCTCATTTCCTCAAATCTTCACTTCATAAAGACTCCCTTGGATCTTTTAGAGGTAACCTTCCTCTGATACCAATTGAAGAACCCGGATCAGTGTGATCACTGAGAGGGGGAGGGGGTGAATCAGTGATCCTTTAAAACTTTTTACTAATTGATTCTTTATCAATTAATCCTCTATGGCTTGTTAAGGCCTTGATCCACTCTTCTTGTATCTCTCAGCCTTTCCTCGAGTGATGTAGTAAATGTAAAGGCACAGGACACAAGGCTTTACAAGGTTCGGCACCAAAGGCCTACTTCCTTGCCATGTTGGTTATACGCCCCAACATGGTTTCTCCCATTATAATCTGTTAGTATTACAATGGTAGATACAGAGTCACATTGTATCTCTCCTGAGTCCCAAAGGAGGGTCTTTATACTGCGTCCCACTGGCCTGCTCCAGAATCCCACTGAAGACTTCTTCCACCCTGAGTCTCACAGGGGGCTTCTCTTGGCTCCTCGAGTCACACGAGTAGCTCTTCTTCACTTTAATCTTATACAAGTATCTTCAGTTGTCTGGGATAAAGACTGCTGGCCTTGCTCTGTACCTCTGATCACTGGAGTTGATCATGTCTTCTCATCATGCTTAGGATTTATCTCCTTCTTCTCTTAGGATGGCCTGGCCTCTCTCTTCAAGAATCTTCAACAGCCTCTGAAAAGGTCTGTTTCTCTTGCTCAGCACTTCTGATCACTTCTGTTGATCAGGCTCTTCTCAATTACTGAAAACTCAGACAACTGATATCTCTAACTTCAGTTTGGCTTCAGTCTGTCTCCAATTCAACTTCATGCACTGAATGCATGTAAACTCTGATTCTTCAAGATCTTCTGGTCTTGGACTTCTCAATATGCACACAAGAAGATTCAACTTGTTCACGTGTGCACGTGCATGCATGTAAGCATGCACTTCCCTTCTTTTCATCTTGGTGTGATAAATCCTTAAAGGGTGATAATTCCTTAAGCACACACACCTTCTTCCTTCACACACATTGTTCAATTTGTTTACACACACTTAATGTGTGTTATACTTTAGTGTGAGTATCCTCCTCTTCTTCTATGTGTGTACACAGTTCTTAGTGTACACACTAGGTTCGGCCTTCTTGTCTCTTTGCACACAAAACTTATTCACTTTGGCACACACATGAGCTTGGCCTTAACACTTGTTAAGCACACACAAATTATATAAATTTTGTCCACATGGGTGCTAGCCTTGGCCTTGTTCTTTCTTTGCACATACTACTTGGTGTAGTCTTCCTCCTTATGCACACACTAGGGCCACATCCTTCCACTCCTCCTTGCACACCCACTGCCCGTAAATTTTCTCCTTCACTTTGCACATACACGAGCCAAAGCCTCGGCCTTCCTTTTGTTTAGAACACACACCGTAGGGTATTCTCTTTACTATGCACACAAGGGAGGCGCGCTAGGTGCGGCCACTATTCTTCACAGAGTCAAGCGGCCTTCTCTACTTCACTACTGTTGTGCAAGGTGCAAAGCCTCGGGTCTTCCTTTTTCTTCAAAGCGCGCAAGTCCAATGGGTGCAAGGCACAAGCGTCTTGGTGCAAGAGCACAAGCGGCGCGCAAGTGCCTTGGCTAGCCACTACCGTGCAAACCTCAAGCACAAGGGCCACGCAAGACCTCGGCCAAACGCGGTGTGCGCAATTGATGTGGCCTCGGGTCTTCCCGCCGCGCAAGGGGAAGGCGCGCAGGGAATCCTTGTTCTTCTTTCACGCAAGTGTGCGCGAAAGGAACCTCAGACGCGCAAGTAGAATGCGCAGGACTTCTTTCTTCGCGAGGCAGAGAGCACTCACAGGACTTCGGATTTTTCAACAAAGGATCAGCAAGCAATCCTCGTGGATCAGCTTCATTTTTATAGGCAGAGATGTGCCTTATAACATCCGCATGGATACAACTTAAATTCCCGAACGTTTCGGGATATCAAGATTTTTCAAATCTTGATATTTTCCTCTGTTCAATGCGGGTTTCCTATTTTTCAGATTCCATCACGTGCATGCGAATCCGAACGTATTCATGTCCTTATTTTAATCCAATCCATGCAAAACACGAACATCATGGCCTCAGCACTTCGTTTGCCTTTGGCCTTCATCAAATTTTCTCATTTGTTTCATGCAAACCCCTTTTTAAGCATGGATGCGTTTGTTACGCTTAGACGAGCTCAATGGATCCTTCAGCTCGAAAAACGGTGGCCGGGAGCTCGAAATCCGTCCTCGGGAGGCGCCTGGTTCGAAGGAGGAGTCGCGGGTGGCCTCGGGTGAGCTCATGGTAGAGGACGACTCCTCAACCGTCGGATCCGGAGTTTGAAATACATCGGACGACTGGATTAGATCGCGGCGCGCGGCGGATGAGATGAGCGGCTGCGATCCAGCGCGCGATCGATCGTGCGGCCAGGATGCGCTCCCTGTGAAATTTGCGCATCCCACATCGAATCGCCGAGCGGATTTTCCATGGTTTATCAACCAGCCGCTCCCAGAGACGGCCAGTTGAACTTCTCCCTCCACGGTTCCGACCCGCACCGTGTTCTCTTAGCGGGCACACTCTTGTGCCCACCCCTACCACTTGGGCGCGCTACTAGCGCCTTCTATGCGCTCTGGCGCTCTCGCAGGCGTGCTCATGCGCCCCTGCCGCCCGGGTGTGACACCCACGCGTGTCCCTGCCACCTTGGCTAGCCCTTTGCTGGCCAATTTTTTGGAAAAGGATGGAAATAAGACTTTGTTAAAAACAAAGTTCCCCATATGTGCAAGCCATATCAAATGACAAATCCACTTCAATCCATCCTTCCTCTTCATTTCTTCTCATCTTCTTCTTCATTTGAATTCCTCAATCCTTCTCAACAAATAATCTTCACTTAGGAGGGAAATGTAGAAGGTTATTCCTTCAACCGAAACTCCTGAATTAAATAATTCTTCAACATTCTTTAGTGATCCAATCGGAGATCAAGTTGGATCATCTTCAATTCATCATGCACTAAGAGATACTGCATGGTCTTCTAATAATGTGGTGACATTGTATCCAGTTGATACAAGTTCTTGGAACTTAAAGATCAGCTCATCAATCGTCTGATGTAATGATGCTCCATAATCATTCATTCTTCAAGTGGTGTAACTTAGTATCATCTTGATACAAGTATTGAAACATTAAGATCCGTTGTACAATCGTCTGATATTCATAGAGAATGTTTCAACCACAACATCATATGTCACTTAGTGAATCTCCTAAGTGACATGCATCTTAGTACCATGGTCATTCTCCTTTCCTCACCAACACCATCACATCCTTTTTCATTCACATCTTGACATTCCTTGACATCCATTCATCATATGACAACATCGTGCCTCATTGACAACAAATGCAACACAGTGCCCTTCAAATATAATGATCATTGTTTCCTAATATAAAATCATAAAACACTTATGAGCATTTATGATCCTTATATATGGATATAACACCATAGAAAGGTCATCAAGAATGTATAATAATTATTATATATCATTGAAGTGTATAATAATAATCATTATTCATAGGGAAAAAACATAAGAAAGTGGAATATCAAAGGATTATTGAATCAAAATAAGAAAATTTAGTCATAATAAGGTTAGTAAACTCAATCATTCCATAACATTGCAATTTGAACAATCCCGTGAAATACAAACATCATGTTTTGAAGAACCTCGTGATTTTCATTCAATTTGCAACGAAGAAAACCCATTATTTTCACACATTACATGTAATCAAACAAAAAAAGTATTATGCATCACTATCTAATGAGATATTAATCCATAACCAATTAATTTTAGGGTGATATAGAAGCCCACCCATAAATATTCATACACAAGTCCTCCATAGGATATAAATAATTTATTATACCATGAGAATGGATGTAATGGAAATGGGATTCATATATTTTCAAAATGGTATCATCTAACATGATACAAAAAGTAAATTGGTTGATATAAAAAAATAAATCACCTAAAATGATTACATTATAATTTAATTTAAATCATGATTACAATAAAATCTACAAGATATATATATCTTGTAGTTAAATAAGAAAAAATTATGAGAAACATAAAAGAGTCTTTATAAAACATTTGTTGACATTTTCATGAACGAAATAAGTGATCTGTTACATTCAATAAAATCATTTTATCAAAAAATAATTGATGAATTTTTCAAATACCATTCTATAATAAACATCAATAAAAAATTCATGAAAGTTAAATAAATGTTTTTTCAAAGAAATTTGTACTGGATGATAAGATATATAATGTTGAAAAGTTAAACCATATCAAAATTAAAAATTAATTTTATTGAATCCCAAATAAAAAAAACATGATTAATCTTCCAATTTAAAAACATTAAATATAAATTAGAAATACTTTTAGAATGAATATATATTTTTATTTTAAAATACGAAATGAATAAATAAGTGATATTAATGATTATGGATTGGGTAGATAATGATATTATTTATAGAGAAAGAAAATTATTCAATATATCATTAAAATTCAAAAAGGGAAAAATAAATTGAATTAGATGTAATTATTGTGGAAAAAAAGATTCATGGAAAAAATTATAAAATTTTATACAATATAATCAAAGTATAAATGAAAAAATATTGTAATTACATAGTGAAATAGGAATAATTTTGACTCATGAAAATTAAATGTATTAATAAAACCCATTACCTTTTAATCTATAATTATTCAAACACTAATTTTCCTACTTGATAATAAAAATAACCATACTAATAACCTATTTTAGGACCATATTAATCAATATAATAAATTTTACCATATAATTTTAACCATTCATGATACATACATTTTCTTGATAATGATTATTTTTTTAATTGAAACTTAGATACTTTGATCATTTCACAAATGCATGAAAATATTAATGTAGATCCATATACATTGATAGATAGCTAACAATTACAATATTATATAATGTAATATAATATAAAATTTTTAATTATATAAAATTTATTATTTATATGGATTTATAAATTCCTAATATCATTCCTTGAGAGTTTTATTCATGATTTGTAAATACAGTATAGGCGACAGGGTAATTTTTTCTAATTTTTCCCAAACAGACGATGATATATAAATAATGATTTATTTTTTAATATAAGAATTCTAAAACCATAATAATTACATATAAATAATTTTAAATCATTAAATGAAAAATAAGAATCCTCCATGTATAGAGATGATGAAAAATGAAAAACATCATATAGCGACCCAAGCCTTAAATAGAAAATATTACATTATTGTACTGAGAAATTTCTTTTAATGAATACAAACCCAAGACCATGAGGGCTAATGTATTTAAAATAATTAGAAAAAAATATCATTTAAATGAAAAACCAATTACTTTATTTTCCAATGTATATTTATTCAACTATAAAAAAATAGACTATAATAAATATTTATAATCATACACAAATTACATATAGAAGATAATACTCTTAAAATACAAAAGTGTTTCATTCTTTATTTTACTAGGGAGATAGAAACATAAGAAGGTATGAAATATGTTACTCATAAGGGAAATCAAAATGAATAAAAATAAAAGATCATAAGTTGGAATTATAAGAGTATATGTAATGGTAATTTCATCATGGAAGGTAGACATAATATATCAAATTCCTACATAATAAAACAAATATCATAATAATAGAATCATAGCGTGATTTTTTTATAAAAAATAATCAATATCAAATCATATTTGAATTTATTATTTTGGATACTACATAACACATTACATCATTAGTTTAAAATCCCATACCCATTTTAGGGTATGATATTGATGGAATTTTGGTAATAATTAAATGGTGGTTGGTTGTTTTTGAAATTATGATTTGGAATGATTTTTGGATGGTAAGATCATTTTGAAATTTTTTTTCTTGGATGATAAATTTCCTCCAATTAATGATAGATATGTCAATTTAAGTGATCTATAAGGGGTTATAGTATGAAAACTATTTCATCCAGTGGCTTGCTAATAAGATAGCCAGTTGGAAGCACTAGCTAGATGGTGGCATTAAAAGGGGGGAAATTATTCTTTTAACCCATAATGTTTTTAAGAGGGAATTCCCACATCCCGTACTTTTTTGGAACATGATCACAACTAGATTCCCTTTATTTCTCCCTTGATCTACGTTCATTTTCAATGGTATTTTGTGCACTTACCTGAAATTTTGTTAAAAATATTGTCTATATACATCCAAAAAAATTCATGTACATAATTAATTTTGAGTCTCCTCTGTTATGGATTTGATTTTGATACCACCTGATCATAGTGGAATATAATGAGTTGGTATGTTCTTTAACTCTGCATTGTTAGAGGCTATCCTATAGTGTTGTCTACATGTTATTTCTTATTAATTAGAAAATTTTTTGTTTCACCACCAATTTATTGAAGTGATCTATTTAAATTAATTAATTCTATGATGAAATTGGTGAATAATAGTTGGTGTTTGCATCGGATGAAACCAGCGGTCCACTACAGACCTCTTGTGGATGATTGGTTGTGATTATGGCATAATGTGGATTCACAATGAGTTTTAACAGATATGTCTCTTTTTATTTATTTTTTAATTATTTTGAAATTATATATGAAATCATTTTGGATCATTGGAAATTAGTGACTAAATTGGGTGAGTTGTCAATGTGCAATTTAACATGGACACACTTCAAAAATTCTTGGATAGACTATATATAGAGATGTTGGATCATGTTATTAATAAGGGTAAATAGTTCAATTTAGACAGGTTTTCCGTATTTATATCCTTATTTCTATTAGGAATTTTTTTCATGTTCATGTTGTCACAAACCAAACGATAGTTGAACTATCTAAATAATAATGAAATTTCTAAAATTAAAATTTTAATTTAATAACATTCATTATTTATATAATAGAGATAAAACACCACAAGCCATGGATACAAAGGAACATGGGAATTACCATGATATATTGGACACTAATTCCCAAAAAATTTATTATAATATAATTTACCAAGACACTAAAACTTCATGGAGGTATTTAAAAAACTAATCATATTAAGATGCACTAGTTATGGTGACCCTATATAAGAGGCCCTTATCACTCCCTGATGAAGTTAATGAGAATTAAAATTGTATAACCCTAGGTAGGACATAGTAAGCCTCTATCTATTTTATATTAGATTATCCTTATTGAGGTAAGAGATGATATTGTGTCGGTTGGTCATAGTAGGCATTATAATAATATATATATACATTAAATACATTGGGATCATTAAATTTCATATTCTGGGAGTGATCCTACCACATTTAAAATTGTTATGCCTATGTGTGTTGACCATGTGCTTAATCAATATGAGTTGGGTGTGTTGATTGAACTTGGGTGAACATGAGAATTGGGATGGGTGATGATCCACCTTATAAAACTATTTTTATTATTTATTATCCTATTAAGACTAAGAGACCATATAAGGACCATGGTTATGTTATAGGATATTTGTCCCATTAGGTAATAGTTGTTGATCTGAGTGATAAGATTGAGATTGAGGTCACATAGAAGGATGATTTTACTATAAAAGGACTAACAAGAAATCCTAGTAGGTTCTACAGTGACAAGATAAACCTAAGAGGTTTTGTTTTTTGTTTATTATGGTTGTAGGTGTCATATCAAAACTAGATTCAATTTGGTGAGCTGACAGTTCATCCATTATATGGTTTGTTGGGAAATATTGGATATGCCGTAAGGAGCCATAATGATTGTATTTATTTGGGATTACATGACAATTCCCCAATGGTCTACATAATTATTATAGTGGGTATTTAATGTATTATAATTCAATATAATATAATAGTTTTAGATGTGGGTGAGCACTGAATGCTTTTACAGCAGAGGTATCCCGGGGGGGGGGGATCATAGCCCAGTATCTAAAAGGGTCCTTCTATATATAATTGAATAGATTACCCTGCTATAATAAGAGGTGTAATCACCAAATTATATCTTAGTGGGGCTCTCGTAGAGGGGTATCGAATCATATTATTTTCTAGTTTCATATTATCTGCTAAGGGTTGGTCATCCATGTATATCAAGTTGAGTTTTTCTAAGAGGTAATTATCACTATATACTATGATGGATCACCCCACAGGTCATTATCCCTTATACACTATGGTGGATCATTCCCCCCAATTCGTTATACTAGTCAAAAAAATCATGCGAGATTCTTGAAGACACATGGAACAGTCCAAAACATGTATAACCAGATATAAGGGTCAATTGGAATTTGAGGGTCGATATTGTTTTTTTAATATATTCAAATGTAAATATATTTATTCTAAAAATGTAACAAGAAAAAATAAAATAATTTATTTTACATGCATGAGTCTACGTCATTATGACGTACAGAGTAATTTAGTCACACAATACGCAGACGAGCATTTCAGTTGGGTTCCTGAGTGGCCATCACATGTTGTGGTTTTAGGTTTGTTGAGGCTAGAGATTTATCATGAAGGATATATTATAAATTTATATGGTTCATGGTATGAGGTATGACTAGATGATATAGTTTATCCTTTCGTGTACTTTTGTCTTTCACCAAATCTAAATGTGACATTCCTAGTGGGTGGTAAATTTTTCATTCCCATATATCATCATTTTATTTTATATCACATGTTTTCAATAACATATAATCTACATAAAATTTAGTTTTAGTATTGAGTACTATACTTGTTTATTTATATTTTTTAATTATACTCTGATACATGGTGTATATTCTCTTCATAGTACCCCTATAATCATCTATAGCTAGTTGGTAGCCTCTGGTATACAGTTAGGTGCACCTAATGTAACATTGTGAATGGTTTGGCTACTAATCATAGTGGGACAAGATGGGATATCAAAAATTTATATAATAAGCTTAGAATTCGTTTTATCTTATTATTTGGGATATTTTATAAATATAACATAAGAATGTGTTAGATCTTGTGATGGATATTAGGCTATTACATCATATATAGCTCTCTTGATAATAATTCATGGTTTCCAAGGACATGGGATTATTGTCAATGAAATGCTATATTGAAAATTACACAATTTAACCTCATGTGGTGAACATTAAATTTTGATATTATTATTTCATCCTAGAGGTAGTTTTCTTCCTTTAGAGGTATGTGGAATCTGTAGGAATCTTTCCTCGCATGCAAAGATTCACATGATGTGTCTGCGTAGAAATGTTATTTTCATATCTGCTAATAGATGCTCTGATGATTAATGTGTAAACAATAGATCATAATTTTTTTACTATATATGTTATTTGTTTTTATTTTAAGATGGGATTAATGATGCATATACCATCTTGTAATGGAAGGCCTTGTGGTTATATGTTAGGATTCTTGTTGATGATAATGATATTATTTTACCCCTTGTGAATGGGAGTTATAGTGACCCTTGTAGGTCAAATTGTGAATTTTATTTCCTTATGAAGAACCCATAATGATATTTTATTATACATGTTTAGTAGTTTAATGTTCTATAAAAAACCTAAATGTTGTTTTCCTAGGTATATTGGAATGAAATTCTATATAATTGAGCTTATAATTGTGATTCCCTTAACATGTGCCATCTTATAAGACATATATATATATATATATATATTAGACTATGTGAGACCCAACTCACCAGGGAGTGTTCTTCTAGTAAATATGTATGAGAAGTGTTGGTACTTGAGAGTGGACAATTATTTTTGGAATATGATGACAGATTTCAGTAAGTATATATGACACTATAGTGGGTATATGAATTATCTATGTTGTGATGTATAAAACGAAAACATGGGATGTTTACAATGATTTATAACCATTTATTTATAGGTGGAGTGGTCAAACCTACTGACCCTTTGAGGTATGTCTCTTGATCATGTGAGTTAGAACTAGTTGATTTTTGAGCGAAACCCTTTTGAGGGGTTATCATGACTTATGAGTGTATTTAGACATTAGAATCATCTTAGATGCATTTTATTTTGTAATCATTGTACATATGTTCCTATTGAGTGAATGGAAAAGGAATTGTTATTCATTGGTATGTTATGGAAAAATCACCTTGATTATTAGAGAAATGGTTTGATGTTTCATTCAAAGGGAACGACCATTCAAATTCTAGGTGGAATGGTTTTCATACGTTTTGCTGAATAAGGTTAGTGTATATATAGAATCTTTTATTTTATAAAATTTCTATGGTTAAAATTTATTGTTTGTTAGAAAATCGAACTAGCAGAATATATGATTATGAGAAAGAGTTCCAAGGTGTCTATTGGTTAGATGTAATTGAAATTACATGGTTTATGGGAATCCATGTATCAATGATGTGATACTCATGGAGTCATGATTCAATATATAATTGTTATAGGAGATTATACGACACCATAGTTATAATTAAATAATATTAACAAGATCATTATGTGTGAGACCTATGGAGTTATGAGTCAGAGAATGCTATTAATGGGTCATTTATTAGTAGATATAATGTGATTCATGTGTACCTAATAGCGGAAGAATATGATGATGCTGGTTGTGTGAATATCTGATGACAATGATGTCGAGGCATATTGTGGATTTGGGTGCGCATCACACATATGAATGAGTTGTTGATTTTTTCCCATAGTAGTGTTCTGGGGTAAGCTAGATGTTGAGGAGGACATTATCAGTTTTTAACGGGAATGTATAATAACCTAGTATTTTAAATTTAATTCCTTTTAAATAAAATTCATATATTTTATATCTTTCATTACATGAAGGCCTGAGTATAAAAGATCCCATGATATTGTGTAACTTTATGAAACAAAAATTGGATTGGAACGTCTAAATATGATTATCCATATAATGAAACATATATATAAATTCATTACTAAATTAAAATATAATGATTAATTTCATACAAAAAACATTGAATTTCTAATAAAATCATTTAATGATTAAAATTCCTATTTTTTAAAGAAATGTATTTTACTACATGAAATGTATCATTATCTAAAAAATAATATTGATCACTCTAAGAAAGACATTAAAATTAAATTAAATTTCAATTTATGAACTCATTCCATGAATTATATATTAAAATATGATTAATGAAGACAAATCCCAAAAATTTGGAAGAGTAATTATTTATAAAACAATTTGTAAGTGAAAAAAGTTTTTTTATCATTATAAATTAAAATACTATTTATTTATTATTTATTTTAGAGAAATATAAATTATATATTAAATAAAACATATTATCATTCAATTTTTAATTTTTTATATGAAATTAATGAACATAAATTTATTTTTATGCTTAATAATCGTTTTTCTTAGAATACGTTTTCATTGGATTTTTCATTCTTATTTTAATACTAATTTCATAAAATTGTAGAAATTTAATTTGATATAAAATTTTATATATTTTGAGTCAAACTTTCCATTTTTTTAATGAGTCGACCTTCATTTTTTGTCCTAATAAATTTTGATATAATTTAATATTTTTTGGTCACTATTATGGTTAATACAAATTTATTGGGGGTGAGGGGGTTACAAAATTGATAAGGAAAATATTTCACATAAAATATTATAAATATTTTTTATTTATGATATTTCAATAATTTAATTTTTAACCTTTGAATCCTTATCCATTTTTTTCCACTTTTATATGAACGTGACATTATAATATATAAATATTTTATGTCATTTCATGTGTGTCAACACCATCACTTATAAAGGGAACCTCCTCTCCTCTATTATCGATGATATTTTTCCGTATATCATGAAACATTATTCATATAAAATTTTATCCCATTTCAACTACTTTTCATAGATCCATTATTGTTTCCTTATGCCCAATATTTCAATTCTTACGGTGTACTCCAAAGGAGGTCCCTCAAAGAAGAGGTATAAATCATAACTGATATTATTAAATTTTATCTATTACTCCATATATTCTAAAAATAACCTTTATAACATGATTTATCTATGATCATTGATATTTAGAGATGTTATTATTATGTAATATCCATTTATTCCTCTTTTCTATCAAATAGGATATGAATGTCTCGCTCGCATGTATGTGTGGACTACCACCTCTACATAGTGATATGATTCATTTTCAATTAACACCTAAAATTGATGAATATAATTATTTATTTTTGAAATATACAGGATATTAATTATATAATTATTTTTTCATTGATAAGATATTATTTATTTTTCATTTCTGCATTTCATTAGAATATGAAAAAAAAGAAATGTGTGCATACAGACTACCATCTCCGTGAATGATTTAATTAAGGTTTTATATATTAACCTTAAATGGATTGTTTTTAATGTTTATATAATGAATATATGTGGTATATATGTAATTTATGTCATTTACAACATTATTGTGAAGATTTAATCATTATTAGAATTCAAGGACATGAACAATCTAATTGAAACAAACATGAAATAAAAATAGTTATCACCCAAAATATTAATTTTTAAAAATCATTTTTAATTTATGGTTAATAATATGTTATAAGTATATTATTTATGGAATTATAATTATGAATATGATTATTTTATATAATCATAATAAATTAAAATTTACTATACTGGAGTTTGGAATTCTTATGATGAAATTCACATTTGAGGTAATGGTTTTACGTTAGAATTTATTTTTGGAAGAATTTTTTATTCATAAATTTATGATAATGACATTACCAGATTTATATATTAAAAATATAATGTATTTCAATATAATTTTGTTATTTTATTAAATTAATTTTTTGTATTTTTCTCTCTCTCTAAATACTCAAATTCCCAAAAGAAGTTTTTAAGGGATACATACATTGTTTTTCAATTCGATGAAGAATATTTTTCTTCTATGTCAATATTTTATATTATTTTTTGGAATACAATTTTCAATATTATCCTAAGAATTTTAAATTATATTTTTTAATTTTATTTAATGTCTTTAAAAAAATCCAATAGAATGTTCTAATATTTTCCCAATTGAGGTACTTTTTACTAAAGGTGTGAATGTGATAATTGTTTATAAATACACCGTATAATTTCAAATTTCATCCATAATGACTATTATTTGATTTTAATCTCCAATTAATTGGTTCTATGGTTCATATAAAATTAATACTTTTCTTAATAATTTAAAAAAATAATTTTTTAAATAAGCAATTTCAAAATGAAAAGTGTATTTTCATCAAGAAATATTCCAATTAATCCTAAAGATATTTTATGACTAAAATAACATCAGTTGATGTTAAATATTATTAATGAGGGAAATTATTATTTTAATGTTCACTTATTATTTTTTATCATAGTTATTGATTATGGTGAATATTCATGATGAAGTCCATTTTATATTCCACTGGTTAGTTATAATGAAATTGTAAATATTTTCATGATCTTGTGTAATAAATATTAATATATTTTTATTATGTGATATGAGGGTCCATTATATCCCTCCATTTTATTGGGTGAAGATTAATGTTTTATGAGATAAATGGTTACACGAGAGTTTATCCAAATCCCAAAATAAGGTACATTTGAGGTCATCCCAAGGCCAAAGCATGCACATAAGTGGTAATACCATGCATAACATGTGATAAATACCATGGATAGTAGACTTGTTATAATTTTTATATGATTTTTATTATTCTAGAACATATGCCAAAAAAATTTCACATGATCTTATACCAATGTTATTCTCTCATGGATCATTTCAATTGATTTCTTTATGATTCATGTCTATATAACTACCAAGATTTATCGCACGACACATAATTATGATATTATTATTTGAGTGTATGATTTCAAAATTTTAGGTTTATGATACCATACCCTATGTACAGGTTATCATTAAAATGTAGATTGATTGATATCTCCATTTTATACCCATACTTAGCATCTGATATCACCCTTTAGTATGTTTCATTTTCCCCAATATATGATGAAAGGATTTTCGTATGGTATTTCTAAGAGGGTTAATAGTTATGAATATCTTAGTGGGATATGTTGTAGATAATTTGTGTGCCTATTTTTTATGTATTCATGTTTTCAAAGACACAATGTATTATAGTTTTATCACATATCATAATGATTTGCAAAGATTATTCATCTATTATAATGTAATATTTTTGTATGAAATGTTTGGGTCACCACATTTGGTAAAAAATAAATGTTTAGTTAATTTTTGAAACTAGGATAAGTAATTTTTGGTGAGAAACATTAGGATTAGAAAATTTATAAGAGACCGTCATATTTTAGGGTAAATAAATTATTTTGTATTTCCTAGAAAATACATCACAGTCAGAATGGTAAGTGGGTCTGGATTGGGCATAGATTCGCCTAGTGGTAATAACTTTGAAAAGGGAATATAGGATATTATTTTCTTGTTCATCTATATAGAATTTGTGAAATTATGACTGGACCCATTTCTAATTAAACTTAGGGGATTTGATTGGGTTAATTCCTATTTTATTTATAAGCCATTAAGAAGGATTTGAAGATAGTATGACCAACAAAATCCTCATTTAACCCTAAAATTCAAAATATATAAAATATATTTTCATTATTTTGACATCCTATAAATGATATTCAAGAATTATTGTTTTATCACTAGGATTATTGTTTCTCAAGTTATGTTTTTTGTTATTGAAAATGAATGTAACCAAATGGAATCATGTTATTGATGAATATTATAGACACTGCAATTACCTAATAACATAGAAAATGTATTTTATGGGAGTGGGAATAAAAAATATGGTCGTTATGATTATAGAAATATCTCAATACTTGAATTATATCTAGCTATATGTTTATAAAAGAAAGGAAAAATACTCTACTGAGTCACTTGTGATGCCAAATACACCTTTTTATAGTGGGTCTACAAATACAATAAATATTTTGAAATGGATTAGTATCATTGAAATTATATTTTCCAAACTCTATTGTTTAGATAAGGAAAATTCTATTTTTTCTATTTATCATTTGGATGTAGAATCACATTAATGGTGTAATTTTATCAAGAATTACAAGAAACAATAAAAAATTGATTCCATGGGGTTGGATGAGTTTAGAAGGTTAATTTTATCAATACATTCTTTATGTTATTCTGAAGTAAATGTAGAGGAATTAATTGAGATTAATTATTAGCCTGATGAATCCATTTGTACCAATAAAGAAAATTGAATAAGACTTTCAAGCTGCACTTTTGTAATTACCATCCAACTTGAATGAAATATGGATAGATTCATCAATTATATAAAACCGTGTCTATGTAGAGATTTATACATAACATACATATTTATCTATGAATAAATCATTCGATTTTCTATAATGTATAAATAGATATCACAAAAACTCATCAATCACATGGTATTGACTAGAAAATAATGAAAGAATTTAATAGAAATTCTAATAACAATAACAATGTAGGGTAGACTATTAGTGTATCATTTTCTAGATTTGTGGAGTGAATCATGGAAGACATTTTAATAAGGGGACCAATAATTTATTTATCTGCAAAATGGATATACATATAGAAATAAAATGCCTATGTGATTGGAAGAAATTAGATAATTATATTAAAGGAGATAAATGTTCATATAATGAGACACCCACACTATAAGGTTTTTATTATAAGGAGTATGAGAATTATTCACTCCAATTATTGGATTTTTGGGTTCAGAAAAAAGATCTATGCCATCAACCTATTAATTCCACATACAAAGTTATATTTAATTTGATCTGTATTATTTATGTGGGATTAAATTAAGAAGTTGTGAATGGTAAACATCTTATCCACTCTAGAACTGTTAATGTCTTATTTGATTCTAGGTCTAACAAAAAATTTATACCTAAAATAATATACATGTATCAAATTACTACCAAAACAAATACATATATAATTTTAGAGAAAAATACAAATTGTATTAGGGTCATAACTCATGTTTATGATTATACTCTAAAATAATTTTATAATTTGTTTATTTTGTAAAATATCATTATTCTACCCCATGTATAATTTAATGTTATTTTAGACATTGATTTTATTTCATTATGATGATCCCATATCAATAGTATGGGATGTGAAGTAACATTTGAAATTCCAAACAAACGAATGATTATTTATTGGTGTGAGGATAAATAAGAACTTTAAATGAATATTACATCAATTTTTGGGTCATGATTTGTATTCAATGTAGATATTTATCTCAAATATTTGTGAGTAAAATTAACCTCAAAGATAAGAATTTTTTACCTAAATTTATTTATTTATTTCAAGAAGATATGTATATTCTTCCTCATAAATGTCAGTTGTTTTTTATAATAATTTATACCTATTCTACACCTATTTATAAAACTCTATATAGAATTTCCATGATTTAGTTGCATGAATTTAATTAGAAACTCTATGATAATCTTGATAAACTATTGATTCATATATGTTCATCACCATGGGGTGCAGCTGGTATTTTTTTATGATGAAATATGGATCAAGGTAATTATGAATTGGTTATGATGTAATTAACATGAATAAAATAAATATTAAGTAACCACTACTTCATATTATTATTTTGTTCAATTAATTACAAGGAGCTCAATATTTTAAGAAGATTATTCATCAATATGTAAAATATCATGTTAGGGTAAAAAGTGTATACATACCCAAAAAACCTTCTTTATTAAGGATGGAAACTATGAATTTATAGTGATTATATTTTGTAATATTCATCCCACACTATATTAAAGGATTTAATGAAGCGTATTTAGATATTACCTAGATTTTTTTCTGCTATTCAATAATAATGATATTCTTATATATTACAAAATAAATTATGTGCATGAAGATAATTATGTTATTGAACTAAATAACCTATGTAATTAGAAGATTTATAAAAAATTTACCATGACTAAATTTAATTCTATAAAGTTTAGTTCTTATGAAATATAATCTCATGTGATGGTTTACTGGTGGATCCTGAAAAGATTAATGTTTTTTAATATTATCACAATCTAAACACTATTATTGATATCCATTGTTTTAATGGATTGGGTGGATATTATCAATGATCTACGAATAATTTCAAATGGATATATAATCTAATCAAAAAGTGAACTCATAAGGGATTCAGTTTCATTTGGAATGATGAATGTGAATAAAATTTCAATTAACTAATTAGAATGTTATTCAATAAACCTGTACTCACACTAACAAATAATGGATAATGTTTTTTGATTTAAAATGTCTAATCAAATAATGGTCTAGGATGTGTTAATTTGTTCGATTATATAGTGATATATTATGCCTCATTCCAATTGATTAATCATGATACAAATTAACCCACTCATTATTTGGAGTTAACAACAATAATAGTTTCTATAATGAAATGAAGAAATTATATTTATAATAAAATCTATGACATATTTTCTAAACATAGATTTTTAAATTACATATCCACCCAAAATGCGTTGAATATATGTCAGATAAGAATATATGAGTCGATTATAGATTTTGACAAATGAATTCATTCCCATAATTGGAAGGTGAACATGTTGGATAGCTCTGTGAGTTAATAGCTTCACACTAGATTATATATGTTGAGAATCAAAAGGGATCTAATATTTTATTATTTCTAATGGATTTCCATTGAAATAAATAATGGAGGAGAGAAATCCTATATTTCACCAGAGACTACTTAACCATCTATCTATGTGATGATTAATGAAGAAGAAAATGATGATGTGGAGCTATAAAAGAAGGTGAAAAATTTTTATGTGTTAAAACATGATTGTGATGAAAATACATGGTTAGTGATCTATTTATGTGTATCTTTAATAAAATAAATAGATGAGATATTGTTATAATATCATATCTCATCATTCTATATTCATCCTTGAAGAATAATGATGTATAGAGATTCGAAAACGTATTTATACTGGTACAACATGAAGAAAGATATTTGAAGTTATATATTTCAATTGATGTTAGATCATTGCATTAAGTCTAAGATACAAAATTATAAGGGTATTTTATAACCATTAACCATATGATAATGGAAATGGGAAATTATCTCCATGGATTTTAATGTAGCAATTCACAGAAAATATAAAGAAAATTTTTCATTTGGGTTTAGTTGACCACATTATGAATTAACATCATTTCTTTTCCTTCTTATAAAAATTATCTCTTGATAATCTTGTAAGGTTATATATTAAGAATTGATAAGGTCTCAGGGTCTCTCACAATTTATTCGACTTTCTTGAGAATTAAGGGTTACCACGTTGTTCTGGAAAATTATTTGTTATTATCTTGATAAAGAGTTATGTTTCAATAATTTATATTATTATTCAATAGGTAACTAGAATTATTGAACCATTATAACCATAGAGGATACTCTAAGATCATGTTCTATAGATTTCAAAGGTGATCGGGATCAATACCTTCCTCTTATTGAATTCTTCTATAAAAATATTTTCAATCAATAATTCATATTGATCCATATAAAACACTATATGAATGCAATTTAAATACTACAACATATTATGATGAATTCATAAAAAGAAAACTATTGAGACCTAAGATAGTTTTGGAAATGAAAACAAAGTTTATAACAACTAAAAAACACATCAAGTCATTATAGGTCCATTGTAGTGTTTTTGTGAAAATCATCGTTGAGGTAAGAAATTCACATATAATGAGGGGGTACTACTATGGATTTCTCCATGTAATATTTTATGAGATTGTAAAAAATGTATAGTTCATCCCAGGTTTTATTTTCAATTTCAAATTTCTATATTGGATATGGTTGGTTTCTTATTAATAGGTGCTTCTATTGAACCACATCCAAATTAATGATATGTTCTGTATATCTCATTTGAAGATGCGTGTACCCAATCAACTATATGAACTTAACTCTATGAATATACCATAAAGTAATTTTATTTCATATAAATAAAACCTTGTGAAAAATGTGGATCATAGAGATAATTTTTTATAGAGAAGGTGTACTCACATAGTTTATGTCCTCTAGAATAATCCGGAACATGAAAATGTTACACAGTAACCAGAGGATGTGATAAAGAAAGTATATCATCAATTATTTACATTACAGTGATATATGTTTTAGAAGTAAATTCGTATATAATGGTTAAAATGTAACACCCCCCATATTATGTATGTATTTCTATTGAAATATTAAATATTTATTTGATAATATGGTTGCTATGAAACCCTATGTCTAAATGAATCCATGACATAGTACACCTTTTTAACATGGTCATTGTATTAGTGGGTATGAACTATATTAACTACGTTAAGATACATTTATATAATTGTTTTCCTAAATTTAAATGTATTTGTTAATGCCCAATAAAAAATCATTAAATTCGTAATAAAATAAATTAATTATTAAATACCTATTTTTTAATGATTTTTTTTCATTTTACATATTTTTATCTAAAAAATTGTGTTGAACACTATAAAAAAATTTAGTAGAATTTATTGGTAATATATGA
The DNA here is from genome assembly GCA_963277665.1 of Viscum album. NCBI lineage: Eukaryota > Viridiplantae > Streptophyta > Magnoliopsida > Santalales > Viscaceae > Viscum > Viscum album. The sequence continues at coordinate 1,760,513,305 of OY728119.1, read as the reverse complement.
AAATAATCATACATGTTATATCAAAATATTCAACATTTAGATTAAATCATAAAAAGGAAAAAATAGATATTTTTCATAAAATTACTTTATATCCATAATGTTCTTTTTATAATAGTAAATTATATAATTAGTATTTTATTAAATTTTTAATCAAATTTATTTATTTTATATTAAATAAAATATTTGAAAATTCATTTCATATTTTCAATGGGCAATGAATGAATGTAAATTTTGTTATGTAGTTAAAATTTCATTTTTATAAAACATAGATTTCATTGCATTTTTCATGATTACTAGAATAGTAATTTATCCACATATGTAAATTTAAGTTCTTAAATTTCATTTAAATTTGAAATTAATGTTTCTGGAAAATTATCTATGTGACAATACCAGAAACAATGCCTATATCCACGATCATATATCCTCAATTTTCTAAAATGGTGGATATATGTTTTTAGGCCCAGGATATTGCCCCATTTTAGATAAAATCATGGATATTAGTATAGTTTATAATCATGGTTTTTAAACCATTTTTATTGGTTTTTTGTCTAGTTATAGCCGTGGTTTTCCAAAACTATGGCGATGTGTACCATGTTATAGCCATGGTAAATGAAAATCGTTGATATAGGTTTCCTATGAAACCACATGACATATATTGTCTCTTGGAAAATGTGTGGTAAGACCTATAGTCATGAGGATTTATGTATTTCCATTTTTAATAAATATATACTGAAACAATAAACATTAATATATAAAACTCAATGTATTTTACTAGTTATGTTCCTAGTATCAAAAGCGGTGGTTGGGGGTTCAAATATGGATACTCAAATTTTATTTAGATCCAATAGAAACCAGTTTGTTTCAAACATTGGAAATAGGTCTATATCCCTTTTTTTAAATAATATATATAGCCATATTTCAGTAGTTTGATGTCTTGGATATAGAATTATATTTATGATTTCAAAATGCAGTTAAAGGTTCGAACCTATAGCCAAGAAAATATATGAACTGACTAACTGGACCACAGATATATATAATATTATTAATATAAACCTATATAACCATGGTTTTCACCATGTATGTACCCATATTTTATTTTTGTGTCACCTTATTTTTTTTCATAATGACATGTAAAATCGGTAATTTTATATCACAATTAAGGATAAAACAAGATTACTAAGGGGTATACTAAGAGATAAGGATAATATTTCCCTATATAATTATATAAATATTAATTTTTAAAATATATATATACCCACATTTGAATTTATTTCTATTACTTATCCATTTTATACCACTTTAACACTATAGTGAACTTATATTATTTTACTTTATTATGTAATTCCATGTGAGTTGTTGACGCACGCCTGTCGTGGGGCATGGAAAAACAATATTTTATTTACCTAAGTATAGTATAGCAGTTGATCCTAGGTAGTCTCCCGAAGAGGAGTGCACACAAAACAAGGTTGTCGCTTTTTGTTGGTTTTCTTAAAAATATTGGTTTTATCAAATTATAAAGTCGGTGATCGGATTGGGTTCGACTAGACTTAGTGTTGTACCATCATGGTTTCCAAATTTTATATCTCCTTCTTCCTAAAACTGGTAAGAGAGAGATTCATCTACCGAGTCCTCTCTCTCCCTTAGTCAGATAAATGTGATGAGAATTTTCCTTTCTAAAACATTAGATTGGTCTATCCTCCTTCCAATGTGTTTAGGGTTGTAGATGGTCTCTTGATTAATTAGAGCAATCCCAGACCTGGAATTTTTGTTCCCTAATAAACCAAGATTTCAACATACAATCCTACACACATACTTGACAACCGTCGAGCAATCACCACCCAACCCTAATCATGTTCCACCGTATACAGATTAGAATTGGGTGGAGAGAGATGTGATCATCGACCAAAGTAATTTATAATTTCAGAATAAAAAATTTAACACAACCGCATTGGGAATTTAATACTGAATTATGAATTGATACCAGAAGAAGAAAGAAGAACAAATTTTATTCATTTCAAGCACAAAAACTCAAGCACAACACATAGGTCCAGCCTCCCCTCTTTCCGATCACTCAAATGAAACTACCCCTCCATGGATGGGGTAATTGAGATAATGCGGGAGAGGAGAGACATTTTAAAACAAAAGAAATAAAATAAAAATATGAGAAGTTCTTCTCCTGGGTGCCCGAGAAGGAATGGGGTGGAGAATGGGATGTCTTGAGGGGGAGGAGCCCTCCTCCTTTTATAGGCAGAATTCGACCCCCGAAAGTTGTCGCGTTTTGGACCCCATAAATGACCTCTTCACGCGTTGAATCCTTCTTCAATGTTGTTCATAATTGTCTTGGCCGTGTCCCCTCAAAGGCCCAGCGGATTTGGATAGGTATTCAGAGAGTTATGACCAATTTTCTATGACAATTTATTCTGTCCAGTCAGAATCATCAAACCGAAAAACACCGTTTTGTACTGAATTAATGTCCCTGAACACGGCCATTTCAGGCGTGGCCTCCTTAATAAAACTTGTTCAAAATCTTCTTAACCGTCTATCCACAACAGTTCAGCTCCATTAAAGTCGTTTTGAGCGAGTTATGGATATTTCCCTGAACCTTCGTTTTTCTGGAAGAAATTTCCTGGAAGCTTCCTTGGTGTTCCTCAATAATCTTCAACTTCATTGAATTGTTTGGACCTCAAGATGGTAGAATCAGATCCTGGTCCAGAAGACAAAGTTGAAGAAATTAAATTAGGATTCTAAAGAAATTATAATCATAAAATTTGGATTTATATTTTTTTGTAAATGACCAAAATACCCTTGTAGTGAAAATCTGTCCAAAATGCAGAATTTGGTCATTTTTGCATTTAAACTTAAAATACTTCTTAAATCCAAAATTGCTACATATAAGCTCAAAATGTTATCTTGGGATGTTTAAAACAATAGAAATGCATTAAAAAAATGTTCAAATTATAAGCCTTGCCAATTCCCCCACACTTAAACTATGCTTGTCCTCAAGCATAAAATCTCAACATGGAATTCAAAGGACACCAATGTCACCAATATTTAAATTTCAAATGGAATAAAATAAAATGATTATCAATGTCCAATCAAATTTTCCAGTTCCACAAAAATACCAATTTAATTTCCCATTTTTCAAAGAAACAATCAATTCATGCATTTTACTTTTCCCCTTTGAAAAATAATGAAGCTTATCCTTTCATTCATTCAAGCTTCTCAATTTATTATTATTAAACATGCCAAATCATGATCTACCTCACTTATGAATCTTTTCACTCATCACTCATGATACAATTAATAGTGGAGTTATGCTCATATCATGAGAACATGCTCCTTACCCATAGGCTTGTAAAGTAACTACTTTCTCCACTTTGAAAGACAAAACACACATAAAATCATGAGGACTTGCAATAAAGGTTAAAATGACTCTGTGGCTTAGGGTTGGTGGGTAAATGATTGAAATAATTTAAGGCCAGAAGTAGGAGGTTTTACTCTTATGTACAATTCATGATTAATCAAGTGAAAACACAAGATGAACCTCACTCAAATCCCCTTGAAATGTGAATCACAACACCACTCCCCTTTCAATGACATGGGTCATGAGTCAATAAATGATTACAAAGAATGATATCATCCAAGTTCTCCATGTTTTTTTTGTAAAGCTCTAGAAAGGCACAGCTTTATTTTCTTTTTTTTTTCTTTTTTTGTAAAGCTCCAGAAAGGCACAGCTTTATTTTCTTCTTTTTTTTATGGAGAACCGGATGAAATGATAGAAGCATAATGAAATGATGACTCATGCCCAATTTTCTAATAATACATTTCCCAAAATGATGACGCACACATTACACCACCCAAAAATGATACATATCCCAAGGAACGCACACGAAAGGCCCTTCCCCCACACTCAAACTTGAAATAACCATGCAAAAATACTAAAAGTGTGGGTAGGTAAGGAAAAATTGGATTGTAATGTGGCTTAAACCTATAAGGCAATTCATGGCATCTAAGGGCTTACGAAGGTTAAATGTAAAGGTGGGTCTTAGGATAAAATTTGGCTAACCAAAGATATGCCTCAATTATTTTAAATGTGGTTTTGTACAGTCATAGCTTTGACAAGTTTCAATACAAGTTCTAGCAGGTGGCACGTCCCAAGATCACTCAAGAAATATACTCAAGATAAAATAGGAAATATTTGGTCTAGAAATCCTCTCAGGAATGAGAATATGATATTGGACAATCACTTATGGCATGATTAATAATAAAAAATTAATTCACATGAATTTCAGAAATTCAAAGAATGAAAAATGGAAGGGAAATTTCATTTACATGAATCAATTAATTCCCTCAAATCATGATTCCTTATTTCAATATCCTTACTTCACTTTAATCATCCAATTATCCATTTTAATCATTCAATCTCATTAACATTGAAATCTAAAACATGGAATCACAAGATTCCTAAGAAACTCATGTCTCCTAGATAAGTTGAGTAAAACATGAATTCAAGCGTGGGCATGCCTTTTCTTGATTAATTATTTAAAATACTAAAATTGTAGGGAATAAAGTCGGATAATATAGAATTGAAACTCATACTCCCCTGTCAAATGGATCCTTTTCTTCACGACGTATAATCCCACAACACCCTCTTCATTAATGGACCTGAAAAAAAAATGAAAACGATTGATAGTGCAGGCCCGTTCAATCATGTTGGTAAATAACTAAGAAGACAAGTGGAAAATGGGGGAAAATGCGGGCTGCCTCCCGGTAGCGCCTTTGTTTAATGTCGTTGGCTCGACAATACAAAACAAATTTTTTTTTTGAAAAATCTCTTGGACTACAAGATTTCCTCCCCCACACTTAATTTATGCAGTGTCCTCAATGCATGTAAATGTATGTTTCAAAAAGTTGGAGTTACTGCATTTAATCAAGTGTAAAGGAATGATGCAACCTGGTAGGTGTTCATTTGTATTCAGGATGAAGGAGTGTGATCTCCTCCACTGGTTCTTGAGGTACGGTCCCATGGAACTTCATCAGCCTCTGCCCATTTATAGTGAATGGTTTTCCTCCTCCTTTCTTTTGAATCTGCACAGCACCAAAGGGATATACATGAGTAACAGTAAAGGGGCCTTCCCATCTGGAACGAAGTTTACCTGGCATAAGCTTAAGTCTGGATTTGAATAGTAACACGTGATCTCCAGGGTTGAAGTTTCTTGGTTGAATTATCTTGTCATGGGCCATCCTCGTTCTCTCTTTATAGATCATTGAGTTTTCAAAAGATTCCCTTCTAATTTCCTCTAACTCTTGCAACTGCAATCTTCTTTCTTTCCCAGCTTTCTCAAGGTCCAGATTCATCTCTCTGACCGCCCAGTAGGCTCTATGCTCCAACTCCACAGGAAGGTGGCAACTCTTTCCATAGATCAATCTATAGGGACTCATCCCTATCGGTGTTTTGTAGGCCGTCCTGTATGCCCATAATGTATCATCTAACTTTTGGCTCCAGTCCTTCCGGTTGGGTTTAACAGTCTTCTCCAGAATGGATTTGATTTCTCTATTAGAGACTTCTGCTTGGCCATTTGTTTGGGGATGGTATGGGGTAGATGTTCTATGATGTACCCCATACTTCTTCAGCAATGCTTCCATTTTCCTATTGCAGAAATGAGTTCCCTGATCACTGATGATTGCTCGTGGCACGCCAAACCTACAGAAAATGTTAGCCCTAACAAAATCACAAACAACTTTTGCATCATCAGTTCTGGTTGCTTTTGCCTCCACCCATTTTGAAACATAGTCTACAGCCAAAAGAATATATGAATTTCCAAATGAAATTGGGAATGGTCCCATGAAATCTATGCCCCAAACATCAAAAATTTCACAAAAGGTTATTGGTTTTTGTGGAATTTCATGTAGTTTGGATATGTTACCAGAAAATTGGCATTTTTAACATCTTTTACAAAATTCATATGCATCCTTGAATAAGGTGGGCCAGTAGAGTCCAGATTCTAAAACTTTTCGGGTAGTCCTTTGAGGTCCAAAGTGGCCTCCACATGATAATTTATGACAAAATTCAAACACTGATTCAATTTCACTTCTTGGCAAGCATCTTCTTATGATTTGATCATTACAAATTTTCCACAGAAAGGGATCTTCCCAGATGTAAAATCTTGATTCAGATTTAAGCTTATGTTTTTGATGAGAGCTTAGATGAGAGGGTACCTGAGATGTTACCAAATAGTTGACAATGTTGGCATACCATGGCACTTCACTGTTGATGATGTAGAGTTGTTCTCCAGGAATCTCATCATTAAGTGGGTTCTGCTTTGGTATTTCTGATTCAGCGGTGTGGGGTAGTCGACTCAGATGATCAGCCACTTGATTTTCAGTCCCCTTCTTATCTTTGATTTCCAAGTTGAACTCTTTTAAGAGTAGCATCCATCTCACCAACCGTGGTTTAGCATCCGCCTTTTTCATTAAGTACCTAAGAGCTGCATGATCAGAAAAAACAACAACTTTAGTGCCCAGAAGATATGATCGGAATTTATTTAGTGCAAAAATGACTGCAAGGAACTCCTTCTCTGTGGTTGTGTAATTTATTTGTGTTTCATCCAAGGTCCTTGATGCATAGGAGATGACTTGAGGCTTGCAGTCAATTCTCTGTGATAGAGCTGCTCCCACTGCTTGGTTGGATTCATCACAAAGTATCTCGAAAGGGTAATCCCAATTGGGTGGCTGCATTATTGGTGGTGTTATCAGCCTTTCCTTTAATTCATCAAATGATTCCCTACATGAACAATCAAAATTAAAGTTAGCATCCTTTAGAAGTAATCTTGAGAGAGGGAGAGAAATCTTACTGAAATCCTTGATGAATCTTCTGTAAAATCTTGCATGCCCTAAAAAGGATCTAACATGTTTGACACAAGTTGGATATGGTAAGGAATTTTTTACATCAAATTTTGATTTATCAACCTCAATCCCATTTTGTGAAATTATGTGCCCCAACACTATCCCTTTTTCAACCATGAAATGTCATTTTTCAAAATTTAAGACAAGGTTCTTTTCAATGCATGTTTTCAAAACTTTTTCCAAATTTCCCAAGCAATGGTGAAATGAATTTCCAAAAACTGTGAAATCATCATGAAACACCTCCAAGCAATCCTCAATGTGGTCTGAGAAAATACTCACCATACACCGTTGAAATGTACCTGGGGCATTGCATAGCCCGAAAGGCATCCTTTTGTAGGCGAATGTTCCAAAAGGGCAGGTGAAGGTTGTCTTCTCCTGGTCTTCTGGTGCAATTGGTACCTGAAAATAACCTGAGAATCCATCTAAAAAATAGTAATGAGTATTTCCAGCTAACCTTTCAAGCATCTGATCAATGAATGGAATTGGAAAGTGATCTTTTCTGGTAACTTGATTTAGCTTCCTGTAATCTATACACACACTCTAGCTGTTTTGTATTCTCATGGGGATCAGTTCATTTCTTTCATTTGTGACAGTGGTCAGGCCAGTTTTCTTGGGGACTACATGAATTGGGCTGACCCATTGAGAATCAGAGATTGGGTAAATGATATCAGCTACTAACAATTTCTCAATCTCTTTCTTAACGACCTCCATGATTGTGGGATTGAGTCTTCTTTGAGGTTGTCTAACTGGCCGAGATTCACTTTCTAAAAATATCTTGTGAGAGCATACCTTAGGGTTGATTCCAGGAATATCACCTAAACTCCATCCTACAGCCTTTACATTCATTTTGAGAAGGTCAATCAATGTTTGTTCTTGTAAATGGGATAGGTTATTGGCAATTATTACTGGCAATTTCTCTCCTTCCATTAGGTAAGCATACTTCAAGTCACATGGCAAAGGCTTCAGTTCTAAACATGGGGGTTGTTCAAGGGATGATATTGCATTTATGTTTCCTACATCTAATGTTGAATTCTCTGGAATAATCTTACTTCCTCTTAACAAATCATCTAAAAAATCAGATTTTACCTCATCCTCCAACATGATATCAGAATTTTCAGGTTCATGGGAGTTATAAAATTCAAATGAAGAGTGTTCACCCACAGATAACAAGTCATGAAGCATACCTGAGTCTTCAATTGGTTCTATACCTTCATCATGGGAGATTGCATAAAGTGAGTGATTGTTGGAAGGGTGTTTCATCGTATCAAGAATATTGAAGTGTACCGTACTATCTCCGAGCTCCATGATGAGGGTTCCTTCATGCACGTTGATGATTGTTCATGTTGTTTTCAGGAATGGTCTCCCTAAGATGATGGGAGATTGGGATGGTGCTCGGTCTTCCTCCATGGTAAGGACATAAAAGTCTGCTGGAAAGATTAATCCTCTCACTCCTACAAGTACATCTTCAACGACTCCAGCTGGGAAAACGGTGGATCTGTTTGCTAATTGTACCACCACCCGAGTTGATTTTAGTTCTCCAATCTGCAAAGATGAAAACACAGAGTGAGGCATCACATTTATCGAAGCTCCAAGATCACATAGTGCATCAGTAAAATTTAATGAACCGATAGTGCAGGGAATAGAGAAAGTCCCTGGATCTTGACATTTTTGCGGTATCGGTGGTGTGATCAATGCTGAGACGCTTCTTCCTAAGTTTATTCTTTCATTTCCATCCAGCCTCTTTCTTTTAGTACATAGCTCCATCAGAAATTTTGCATATTTAGGGATTTTCCTGATTGCATCCAGTAGTGGAATGTTAATCTCAACTTTTCGAAATGTTTCTAGAATTTCCCGTTGAATTCGTTTTTCTTCTCCCTTCTTTGACTCAACCAATGCTGATGGGAATGGTGCTGGAATATCCTTTTTATCCCTTTGTTGTTTCTGCAGTGGTGTTTCTAGTCTTTCTTTCTTGAACCTTGTTCTTTCTACTTTGTTGTTGACTCCATCTTTTGGTTGGACAGGATGAGCTTCAGCAGGTTTCCTAGATTCATCCTCCTCATTTTGTTCTGGTGGTTTGATCTCCTTCCCGCTTCGGGTTGTGATTGCACTAACATTCTCCTTTGGATTGGGAATTGTTTGTGCAGGAAGCTTACCTTGGTTCTTGGTGAAATAATCCATAATGCTTGCAAATTGATCAGCTAGCTTGTCCATCTTATCTTCTATTCCTGCAACTCTTGCCTTTAGTTGTTGGTCTTCATTTGTTGGTGCACTTGTGGATGGTTGCTCATAATTCTTCCGCTGGAAAGGTGGTGGTTGAAAAGTTTTTTATTGTTGGAAGGGCTTCTGATAAGGTTGTTGGAATGCTATCGGGTTCTGATATTGCTGCTGAAAAGCTGCTCTGGCTTGGTTCTGTTGAAACCCATACCCTGGTTGGGTTTGCGGTTGGTATTGCCTTTGTTGATAGGCTGCAGCACAACTTTCTATCCCCTGCACTTCCAGACATTGATCAGTGTAATGAAAATTAGAAGAGCATAAACCACATACCTGATTCGGTCCTTGTTGATCCTTCACATGGTTCACAGCTATTTGTCGCACCAACCTGGTGAGTTCACCCATTTCATTCCTAATTAAATCTACTGAATCAGATGTTCTTACCTCATGGATCCCTCTAGTGATCGTACCTCGAGTGCCAAACTGCTGTGAATTTTGTGCAATCTTTTCAATCAGAATTCGTATATCTGCAGGTGATTTATCAATGAGGGCTCCTCCCGACGAGGCATCTAGTAGATTCCTGTCATTGTCAAGCAATCCTTGGTAGAAGAACACAAGGAATTGGTCCTCTTCTATTTCTTGGTGTGGACAACTTGCACAAAGCTTCTTGAAACGTTCCCAGTATTCGTAGAGTGTTTCTCCAGTTGATTGATGGATGACATAAATCTCCTTCTTGATTGCAGTGCTCCTAGATGTTGGGAAGAATCTTTGTAGAAAGAATTTTTTTAGATCTTCCCAGTCACTGATCTCCCCCGGTTGTAGATTATACAACCATTCCTTTGCTGCTCCCTCTAGTGAGAAGGGGAAATCCCTCCACTTCACATGCTCTTCCGCGACTGCTCGAGGTTTGAAGCTGGAGCAGACATAGGTGAATTCTTGAATATGTCGATTTGGGTCTTCACCTGCAAGACCATGAAATTTAGGAAGCACTTGGATCATGTTAATTCGTAATTCAAAATGATTTTCTATGGCAGGAATTGCAAGTTGATAATTTTGATTGACAAATTGAGGTGCACAGATGTCACGCAGGGTTCGGTTGGGATTTACAGCCATTATTAAAGGTTCAAAGTCTTCACTCAAGGTATCACATGAATCGGTGAGATTTATTTCTTCAAATTCTTTGGGAAGATTTTGATTTTTCAATTTGGTTATTGTGCGCTCAATTTCTGGATCGAATTCTAATAAATTGCTATTTGAACTTCGGGTCATTCAAAAGAGATTTTTTCTTTAAAAAAAACAAAAAAAACAAAAAAAAAAGTTTTGACGCACTGCCTCCCCGGCAACGGTGCCAAGCTTGACGCACGCCTGTCGTGGGGCGTGGCAAAACAATATTTTATTTACCTAAGTATAGTATAGCAGTTGATCCTAGGTAGTCTCCCGAAGAGGAGTGCACACAAAACAAGGTTGTCGCTTTTTGTTGGTTTTCTTAAAAAGATTGGTTTTAACAAATTATAAAGTCAGTGATCAGATTGGGTTCGGCTAGACTTAGTGTTGTGCCATCATGGTTTCCAAATTTTATATCTCCTTCTTCCTAAAACTGGTAAGAGAGAGATTCATCTACCGAGTCCTCTCTCTCCCTTAGTCAGATAAATGTGATGAGAATTTTCCTTTCTAAAACATTAGATTGGTCTATCCTCCTTCCAATGTGTTTAGGGTTGTAGATGGTCTCTTTATTAATTAGAGCAATCCCAGACCTGGAATTGTTGTTCCCTAATAAACCAAGATTTCAACATACTATCCTACACACATGCTTGACAACCGTCGAGCAATCACCACCCAACCCTAATCATGTTCCACCGTATACAGATTAGAATTGGGTGGAGGGAGATGTGATCATCGACCAAAGCAATTTATAATTTCAGAATAAAAACCTTAACACAACCGCATTTGGAATTTAATACTGAATTATGAATTGATACCAGAAGAAGAAAGAAGAACGAATTTTATTCATTTCAAGCACAAAAACTCAAGCACAACACATAGGTCCAGCCTCCCCTCTTTCCGATCACTCAAATGAAACTACCCCTCCATGGATGGGGTAATTGAGATAATGCGGGAGAGGAGAGAAATTTTAAAACAAAAGAAATAAAATAAAAATATGAGATGTTCTTCTCATGGGTGCCCGAGAAGGAATGGGGTGGAGAATTGGATGTCTTGAGGGGGAGGATCTCTCCTCCTTTTATAGGCAGAAATCGTCCCCCGAAAGTTGTCGCGTTTTGGGCCCCATAAATGACCTCTTCACGCGTTGAGGCCTTCTTAAATGTTGTTCATAATTGTCTTGGCCGTGTCCCCTCAAAAGATCAGCGGATTTGGATAGGTATTCCGAGAGTTATGGTCAATTTCCTCTGACAATTTATTCTGTCCAGTCAGAATCATCAAACCGAAAACACCGTTTTGTACTGAATTAATGTCCCTGAACACGGCCCTTTCAGGCGTGGCCTCCTTAATGAAACTTGTTCAAAATCTTCTTAACCGTCTATCCCCAAAATTTAAGCTCCCTTAAAGTCGTTTTGAGCGAGTTATGGATATTTCACTGAACCTTCGTGTTTCTGGAAGAAATTTCCTGGAAGCTTCCTTGGTGTTCCTCAATAATCTTCAACTTCATTGAATTGTTTGGACCTCAAGATGGTATAATCAGATCCTGGTCCATAAGACAAAGTAGAAGGAAATTAAATTAGGATTCTAAATTTGGATTTATATTTTTTTGTAAATGACCATAATACTCTTGTAGTGAAAATCTGTCCAAAATGCAGAATTTGGTCATTTTTGCATTTAAACTTAAAATACTTCTTAAATCCAAAATTGTTACATATAAGCTCAAAATGTTATCTTGGGATGTTTAAAACAATAGAAATGCATTAAAAAAATGTGCAAATTATAAGCCTTGTCAGTTTTCCCCCAAAAATATAAAAGGGAACATCCTCCCCTCCATTTTTAAGAGTTAGTTCCCCTATATGTAAAGATAATCATCCCAAAAACCTTCCTAAATTCCATTATATCATTATAAATTTTCTAGAACTCTCTTTATGACAATATTTCAAGGTTTATTATGTATATCAAAAGAGTTATCTCAATGAAGAGGTATAAATCTTAACCCATCTCTTTTAATTTAATTTCTTATTAAATATCCTCTAATTTTATTGTATATAGGATAATAAAATGAATCAAATATCATAAATATTTTTATATATTGTTATTATTTTTGAAACCCCATTTTATACATCCCTTAATTCAAATTCTAAATTAAATTATCCCTCGTGTGAACATGTAGAAAACCAACTATACCTAGTGATATGATTCATTTTCTATTATAACCGCACATTGATGGAGATAATGATGAATTTAATTAATATATATGTAATTTTTCATATAATCATGATTTTGGAAAGATTAATATTATTTAAATTTTTTACATTCTTTTCCTTTATAAACGAAAACAAAATTCATGTGTACATATGAACTGTTGTCTCCATAGACGGTGTAATTCAGTTGTTTTCTATACCATTTATGGATGGTTATAAATATCGATATAATGAATATCTATGATAATTATATCATTATTAGTATTATTTAGATGATGTAACCCCGATCAAGATTCAAGGAGCATTACAGTTGAATCAAAGCATTCATGAAAAATGAAACAGTAATCACATTGAATAATGATTTTAATTAATATTTATTAATGACTGGGTAATAATATGTTATAATTAAACCATGTAAATTTTTTATAATTTTTAATATGTTTCTCATAAATAATTATAATAAATCTTAATTTATTATAATGGATGATATAGAAGTTTTGAAAAAATTTGAACATGAGGTAAGGGTTTTATGTTACAGTATCATTTTTCCAATGATTGTTTATGTTATTTATTTTATTATCCTAGAAATATTTCTAAAAATTAATAGTTTTCCTTTAATTTTATTCTCTTTATATGTATCCATAACTATTATATTTTTTTATGAAAACCCAAAATTATTTGATTCCAGCGGAATCTGTTTCTTCCATGACAAAATTTTCATTATAATTTTTTGATAAATGATTTAACTCCACACCTATGCTTCTTTAAATTAATTTGTTACCATTTTTGTAATTATAAAAAAATATTATAGAAACTCTTCATTTAATTTTCTAAATTAGTTACTTTTACAAAAGATGATAACAGAATTGTTATTTTAATATATAATAAACAAATGAATTTTTCTACGATCAAGACTCATCATAGATATTAAGAATTCATTATAATTTTCAATGATTATTTTCAATGAAAATGTTTTACAATTTCTATTTTACTATTTTATGATTTTAGATATGTTGTTTCGAAATGAAAATGATTTTTTCCTTTTGAAAATTTATAGTGATATATTAAACACATTATTCCTTATGATAAAATCCATTGATGTTACCTATGCATCACTAGAGATGTGATTTAATGATATGATCCTTATTATTTGTTATTATTGTTATAAATTTTTATTATGATATATTTATGAAACTCATTTTAATTTCCATTTAATATTATATAATGAATGATAAATATTTTCATGATCCAGTGGCACAAATAGGAATGGATTATGATTTTGTTACATTTGGTTCCGTCATATCCCTCAAATTAATTGGGAAAATATTATTGTTTTATAAGATGATGGATACTCATATGTTTATTCCAAGCCCAAAATAGGGTACATGAGTGGTATCCGAAGACCAAATAAGGTACAAAGGTGGTTATCTAATGACTAACATTTTATGAATGTCTTTATGAGTATAGATGAAATAATATTTGTATTAGTATTATTATTCCACACTTTAGGTGAATCCATTATATCATACACAAATGGTAATGTTATTCTCTTATGGATCCCGACCCTTGGTTACATTATAATTTATATCTTATAAATTTACATGATTTAATCATTTCCCATGTCTATGTTATATTAATCATTGAGTATTATTTTTAAATATTAATCTCTTTTTATGATAAACTAATTCATATGTTATTCGTAAAAATTAGTATTGATTTATCTCTAACATGATTTAACTTACTAAGCATATGATATCACCTTTTATTGTGTATATTTTCCACAAGAATATAAATAATGGTTTTATGTATGATATGTATATGAAGTGATATAGTTTTGAAGATATTAGTGGGAGATTGTGTAGATAATTTATATACTATTTGTTTATGTATCCATGTTTCCAAAGTCACTGAAAATTTATGGTTATGGATTGGATCATAATTATATTTACAAAATATTCATAAAAAATGTTATATTTTTTAATGTAATGTTTTTGTGGCCTAAGAATGACAATAATTATTCGTAAAATTTTATAATGTATCATGGACAATGTTCCTATGATCTATGTATGTGTAATTTAATTATTGTTTCATGACTAATACTACATTTTTGAATTTTTGGTCATTCCATAATGTTGTGTTCAGTGGAAGGTAGGATATTAGACATGGATACTAGGGTTTTAACATAGTGTAGGGATTATGAGGGAACTAAATGGTGGGTAGCATCAAATCCATCAAAGTTTATATGACCCACCAATATGGACAGAGTCATGGCTTCATGAGACTGGTTTTTAGATGATCTGGATGGATATTTTCTTCCAATCAGATCACATATTCCTTAGGTTAATTTAGTTTTTTAATGATGGGAAATGATAATTTTCCCCATACATAGTAATAAGTGAATATAATCTAGAATGTATTTCGTATATAATGAATCAGTCGTTACAAAATAAAATGGGGGATTTTTTGATTGATGGATGAATCGACTAAGGAATTACATTATAGGTCAGTTTAAACATCAATAGATCTATCAAGATGATATTAAGATTCCATTAGAATTTAATTATTTTTATTCGAGTGAACTGGTGAGGTTTCAATAGTTTAGGTTGAGTATTTTTAAGACTATTTATCTATTGGTTTTATTACAATCATTTACACTTGTGAATGCATTTGGAAAGTTAGAAACTACATTGGGTAAGAGGTGTTTATTATTAAAGTTTTAAATCAAGTTTGAGATGGGGATTTTTAATGAGATTTGAAATATTTGTTGCCCTTGTGAATAGGAAATGGGACATCACCAAATTGTTCTAAAATTTTAGAGCAACAACATTTAACAAAATATGACTAGTGTTTCCACATATGTTTTAGGTGTGGTTAGTTAGGAACTATACATCGTGTTTTAATTAATGTTGATACATGATTTTATAACAGATTATGATAGTATGGAGGACTATAATTTCTAATCATAATTTATTATTTGAACTCTTTAGTGGGGAGTACCATTGGATGGTTGATTAAATATCTAATGAAAAATAAATTAATTTCAATATATTGTTTTTTTAAATTATCCTTCGGATTCTTAAGTGATAATGAAAAGAACTGGCATTGAATAAGAATTCAAGACTTGATTTCTTACTTTTGAGTTCAATAAATGAATGCAATATGTCATGATTTTACAATGAGATTCACTGAGGCATCACGGGGATGAAAAGAAGTATGGTTGGATGGTTAGAAAACATTGAACCCATTTTAAGATGTATTCTAAAATATATAATGAGTGGGATTGTTTTGGACAATCGAGTCACATAATGGTAATCATGGAGTTTGAGAATTATTAAAGGTGCATTTTGGATGGGTAAAAAGGTAAAATTTGTGCCTAGGAGGATTTGGGAAGTGATTGGTAGGGCTCATGGTTCCTAAGGGAATAACATGGTTACAATTAGACTAGTTAGCTAGATGAACGCATCAGCTAGCAAGTGGCCTTTATAGGGAAAAAATTATGCATTTTCCCCATTGGTTTTTAGGAGGAAATCCCCCTGCATTCAATTTTATTTAATATTATGTTTTCTTCCATCCATATCTATCCATTTCTATAATAACAACATTAATTTTTAGTGGTATTGTTCTCTTTTCACTGATTATTTGTGGTACAATCTACAATTAATTGACTATGTTCTACTTCCCCTAAATTTTAATTTAATTTTTAGTCACTTGGTTTATGTAATCATTTATAATTCTCCTAGATAATGATGAAATTGAATGGTTTGTTCAGAAATTTTACTCTACTTAGTGAGAGGGTATCTCATTGAAATTTAATGTAAGTTATTTCTATATGATTCGATGAATGTATGTTTCATTGAATGTATTTTTTAGATTTTCATTTAAATTAGATTAAATAAATAAAGTAATTGGAAACACATGTTAGGTCATTGACCTGGGATGATACTGAGGGGTTGTTGTGGAAATCCCATGGGTTTTTGGTAGCAGTTCTATCATGATGAGGGTGATCTGTGAGTTTTTAGTATGTATGCCTCTATAGAATTTAGTTGTTTTAAATTATTTGGCTTGTGTTATGGCCTTAGTAATGTTTCATAAGACCAGTGGAATATGGAAGAAATTTTTAATTATTTGGAAATATTGGGTGGATCATTTGAGAAATGAAATTAATATTGAGAATTCATCAATTAAGGTATTTAGTTATCATTTATGCCTTTAGGTTTAGGCAAACTCTTATTTTCATACAAGATGTTGTCACACCATTAATGGGTGTGGAAATCATTCAATATTAAATTTAGTTGATAAATTAAATTGTTAAATGAATTGTGTCAATTGATTTAATAATACAACTAAATAAAAATGAAATAAGTTTTATGGATACAATGGACCATGGTAACTCCCTATATGTCTCGACCATATATGGCCATGACATTGATTATTAAAGAATGCCCTGGGACACCTAAACTCCTTGTATGGGTGTGAAATAAAAAAAATTAATTGGATGTGGTATTGTAGCCCTACATTGGAGGCCCTTGACACTCTGTTGTGTATGAGGGATGAATCAAAAAATTTACTCCCGAGTTGGCCTTAATGAACTATTTTCTATGTTCCTATAGACATCATTTGTAGTGGAATGTGGTTATATAGACATTATTATCACTAGTAATATCACTAAAAAAAATAGTTTTTCACAGCGCAAACCATTATCAGCGTGAATGAAAAAGCGCTGATAAAGGGCGGTGCCTCTATCAGTACTCCAAAAAGCGCTGATAAAGTGTCCTTTTATCTGCGCTAAAAAAGAGCTAATAAAAGCACCACTTTATCAGCGATGTTTTCTAGCGCTGATATAGGGACCCCCATTATGAGAGCTTTTTGAGTAGCACTGATAAAGGGTCGACTTCAAAAAAAAATTATTTAAAAAGTAATATATAAATATATAAATATATAAATATAGTTATACTGATATAAATATAATATATAGTTTTTAAATATATTTTTGATAAGTATAAATATACATTTACACTTAATATACTTAATATATATGATATTTAGGGAAATTGGCATATAAAAAAATTTTAAACAAATTTTTAATCAATAATTTTATAATTATTATCAAGTAGTAGTCATTTAATAACAATTTTAAGATTTAAAAATAAAAAAATTAAAAAAAGATCCAAAATATGTTGAAAACGCAACTCGAACTTCTAACGGCCATAACTTTTGATCCGGTTGTCCGTTTGAGCTCTACCACATATCAAATCGAATCCGGTGACAATATCTATGTCGTTGTGACTCAAGGGGACCCCTGTAAAGGAATTTTCGACGCCAAAAAGGCTTATAAGGCCTCTAAAAATGAGTTTTTTGTCGGTGTACCCCAATTTTTTAACATTTTGTGGATTTTCAGCCTCGTTTAAGGGGTTATTATTGGATTTTTTTGGTGTGGACTGAACTGTATCCAAGTTATTACATTCATATTTATATTTTTTTTCAAAGTTCATTGTTTCTTATAATGCACTTCTATTTATAATCAAATATATAACAATATATACATATTTTTTTATATAATCACAAATAAAAATTTAATTATAAATATAAATAATAAAATATATTTACATATAAAATATATTAGCTTTATCTAGATAATAACTAACATCTATTTTATTTAAAATACAAATATATGAATATTTATATACCTATATATAAATCTGACTATATATATATATATTAATCTAACTATTTATATATTAATATAACTACATATATATATTAATATTAATATAAATATATGTATTAATATCCTTATATATATATATATATATATTAATATCGCTATATATATATTTATATAATTGTATATATATATATTAATATATATATATATATATTACTATCCAAATAAATATAACTAAATAAATAAATATATGTATAAATAGAGATATATATTAATATAAATATATATTTATATTAATATTAATATGAATATATATATATATTAATATAACAATATATATATATATTAATATAACTACATATATATTAATATAAATATATATTACTATACAAATAAATATAAGTATATATATATATATTAATATAACTATATATATATTAATATAACTATATATATATTATAATATAAATATATATTACTAAACAAATATATATAACTAAATATATAAATATATGTATATAGATATATATTAATATAACAATATATATATATATATTTATATAACTATATATATATATTATAATATAACTATATATTACTATACGAATAAATATAACTAAATATATTAATATATATATGGAGATATCATGAATTGGAAAACAAATCAAAATAGATGAGTGATAAGGTCTTAGGCTGGCAGGGGGGAGGTCTCGCGTTCAAATCGTGGTGGAGGCAGGGGCGCGCGGGCATGGGGGAATATGGGAGCAAGCGTTGTTAAAGGGTGGAGGGGTTGTGTGGGGTGCTATAGGGGGCAGAAAAGTGTTGTAAAAGGGGGGGGGGGGGTTCAGCTGCTTCAAATCCCCCCTGATTGGCATTATTTATTTAAGCGAGACGACAACCCACCGAGCGATGAGGCCTCGGTGCAAGGCCCTTTTTCGGCGGAGGCACCAGCGGTACCACTACCCGCCGAGCCACTGATGCTACCAGCCCCATCCGCTGATAGTGCACATCGCCTTAGTGCGCTGCACGAGTTTCAACGTCAGAGACCGCCTAGGTTTCACGGGGAGGCGGACCCTCAGGAAGCCGAGAATTGGCTGGAGCGGTTGTGCAAGTTATCAGGTTAGTAAGGACACCAGCAGACCTCATGGTGATCCTCGTAGCGAGCATCCTACACGCGCCAGTAGGCAGATGGTGGAGCTTGATGCTCCAGGTGCAGGACGAGGCATCTCTCCTCTGGACGGACTTTTAGAGAATCTTCCGCTCGAAGTTCGTCCCATCCACCCTCTATGCGGTGTGCATCCAGGAGCTACTACACTTGCGGCAGGGCAGCATGAACGTGTCCCAGTACTCGGTGAGTTTTACTGGTCTCTCGGGCTACTCCACAGATATGTTATGGGACCCGTTCTTCTAGGCCGAGACCTTCGAGCAGGGACTGTGGCATGAGATCAGGGATTCGATGATCTCCCTCAACATTCCGACGTAGGCAGGGGTGTTGGAGAGAGTCCTTCTAGTGGAGAGTTTTCTCACCGAGAAGGCACCAGTGGCAGGACCCTCTGCAGGATGACCCGTAGTGGAGTCTTCTGAAGCTGGAAGTAGATTGGTGAAGCAGGGGTCTAAGCAGACCAGAACATTAGATGAGCAATCTCAGGGTGAAGTTTCGGTTGTGCGGGGAACAAGAAGGAGAACCAGCTAATTGAGTAGCAGTCAATGCCACGCATGCGGCGGGCAAGGTCACATGGCTCGAGACTGCCCAACGCGTCCTGCAGATGAGCAGCAGGCGGTAGAGGGACCTCCCAGGCAGAGGTTCGACCATGGCGGTCCGCAGGGTGCAGGCGGGCGAGGCAGAGGAGCTGGCCGAGCAGTGGGTGGTGGACGACGCTTTGAGGCCCTACCACCACCACCACCTGGGAGACCACCCCGACCGCAAGGAACGAGTGGACAGGGAAGATCTCAGCTTCAGGCAGCTGAGGCCTACGATCATGGAGCTCTGGTATCAGATGGACAGGAGCGGGACTAGCTCCAGACATGGAGACTTTTGTTCATGTTGGTTCTAGCTTTGTTGATGTTTTTTTGTAGATTCTTTGTGTCTTGTACTTGAGCTGCAGTAATAAAAGACACATTTCGTTGTGGAATTTACTTTCAAGTACTCTCTTTTTGTTGGTACTACGAGGTTCTCATTTAAAAACCATTGACATGACCCTCACTATTGAGGTACCTACTGGAGCAGTCCCCATTACCACACACTGATACCGACAGTGTGACTCAACCCTTGGAGGCGAGAGTAACGGTTGGATATCTTGGTAGTAGTGTTGATGCCTTACGACTTCACCCTTGGTATGGATTAGTATCATCCATGTAAGAATTAAAATTATTAGGTGAAGAACGTGGTTTATCCAGGGGATGAGACCAGATTTCTCTTATCGGCAAAGAAGAAATCATAGCAGCTCTTGTTGGACCAGAAAAGGGTCCATGTCACCCAGCAGTGGATGAGGTCACCACAGAGCCAACAAAAGTCTTATGCTAATAGGAGGCAGATGCCACTGGTGTTCAGGGATGTCGAACATGTTTCCCTATGGGTCTCACCACAACGTGAGTTATGGAGTTTGTCCTGGGTGGCGAGTTATCTTCACGATTTCTCGGACCCTTCCAGGTCCTCAACAGTGTAGGTGAGGTGGTTTACCGCTACACCCATCCACCTTAGTTGCATTAGGTTCATGACGTTTTTCCTCGTATCTCAGCTGAGGATATACGTGCACGACCCAATGAATATCATCGACCATGGGGAGCTGAACATTGATGATGGGGCGACTTTTGTGGAGGTACCGGTGGAGATTGAGGATCGATAGGAGCAGGTCCTACGTGGATGGTCAATTCTTCTAGTGCGCATCATTTGGCAGCACAAGAACCTCCAGGAGAGCACTAGGGAGAGGGAGGCTAAGATGCATGTTTAGTACACACATTTGTTTCCCTAGATTATGATGTATCATTAAGGGGACGTAAATCCCTGAGGTGGGAGTGATGTAAACACCCGTAAAATTCAAGGAATTGTTTTTTTTTTAATTTTTTTGGAAATTTTATAAGAACACAGTTTCTGACGGCACCTGATTTTGAGGCCCAGTGTGCCCAGAATCATTTTCCAATGGTTATCTCAGGTACATTCAGTGAACAAACGACCGGGTTTTCCTAACATTTGAACAGGTGCTCAGAATCGAAATCTGAGGACACCGATGGAATCACAGCGCCGGTAATTCCTTAGAAACTCATTTTCCGGAGTAGCGTTTGCTCGGGTGAGGTTTTTAAATTTTGGGGTTTAAGTAAAGGAATAAAATAAAAGTGGTGTAACCAATTTTATTTTATTTTTGTTTAACCTAAGCTATGTGGATGAAGTGGGACCCAAAATATCCTACCCACTAGGTAGGATAATTGTGAGGTGGGACCCACACGAGCCCCACCATTTCTTTTCTTCCTAAACCCCCTCTTTTTGTAAGGTAATGCACCCGCACCCCCATTAATTGGAAGTCAACCCTTTCATTTATCTATTTATGAAACACCTCTATTAATTGGATGGTTTAAACGTTGCAATTAATTCAGTTAAATGTTTGTTTCATTTTTGATTTTCAAAATGCATGGCTTGAGAAATAAAATAAGGCAAACTCTTATTTTATTAAGGGTTGTTGGGTTGTGAGAGGCATAGGAGAATTTTCTCAAGTTCTTGAAGATCTTCCTCGACGAAGAACGCGAAGAACTCCAACCTCCGATGAAGGTCGACAAGAACGCCAGATCCTCGGAGATCGACGACACGACGCCGACAAATATTTTCTCCACAACGCGAAGATCCTCCTTCTGTGACGCCTCCTTCCGCGACGTGCATCCCGCGACGAGCCTTCGTTCAACCGCTTGAGTTAGGGGTCTTGGTTCAATTAAATATATGTGATATATATCCTCGTAATGTGTTTAAAATTTGTCAGAAGCCGTTTAAACCGCTAATGCGATCGGTGCGGGCCAACGAACAAGTCCAAACACACTGGTTCTTTGTTCATGGTGTGCATATCGATGGGCGACGATGAAGCAGGCCGCAAGGGCATTTTGAGGTCTTTGTAGTGAAGAGACGGTCCCGGGAGGACCGCTGGAGAAGACGGCAGGTAAAACGGACTACCAGAGCGCGTTCGATGGTCCGCGGAAAACTCCACCGTCATGCCGTCGTGGCGGAAGGTAGCTGGTCCCACGACCGTGTGGGACCGAGGAGGTGTGGATGCGGTGCTAGGCTGCATTCGTTGGCATGGAGGGGCCCCCACGTGGGGGCCGCAGCTTCATTCAAGGGGACAGCGCCCCTTTGCGCGACCGCTCGGCAAGCGCCGATCCATCCCAGGCCGGACCTGCCGCACCTGGCAGGGCCACCCAGGCCGGGCCGGGCCGCACCCAGCTGGGTCGGACCGGGCCCAGAGCCCCCATTTTCATACTGTTCCGGTCTATTGCCCATAACAAGGGCTACGGACCTCCGATCGACGCACCGTTAGTTGCGTAGCGATATTTGGATCGATTCGGTCGTTTCGATATATTACACTCAAGGTTTTGGAGAACTTTGCGCAAGGCCCGGTTGGTTCGAACACGAATCCAACCGGGCCCTCGGAGCGAAAACGCTTATAACATGAGCTCCAGACGTCCGATTGACATGCCGTCGACTTTGTTGGATTTCTCATAGTGAGACATACCTTTTTTCTTAATCCGCTCGAGGTTTGGATGTAGTCGTAGTGTGGCCGGGTTGGTTTTGACAAAAAGAACAACCGGGGCCTTGGAACGAAAAAGCCAATAACTCTCAGACCGACCGTCCGATTGACGCGCCGTCTTTCACGTTGAGTTCAGATTGTCGAGATGGAACTTTGAGCTATATCAACTCCAGATTACGTGTCAGTTTATGTATCGATCCCTTGGATCGAGGAGCGGACCCTCCCGGAATCGAGCGTGCTGTGTGCGGGAACCCTAGAGCTGGCTGCAACTGCACTGAAATCCTATGTGGATTCGGTAGTGATGAAGACCGTACTAAAATCCTATGTGGGTTCGACGGCGATGAGTAATGCACTGAAATCATATGTGGGTTCGGCCGCGATTAAGAAATCACTAAAATCCTATGTGGGTTCGGCAGCGATGAAGACCGTACTGAAATCCTATGTGTGTTCGACGGTGATGAGGACTGCACTGAAATCCTATGTCGGTTAAGCAGTGATGAGGACTGCACTGAAATCCTATGTGGGTTCAGCAGTGCTGACGACTGCACTGAAATCCTATGTGGGTTCGGTAGTGATGAAGACCGTACTAAAATTCTATGTGGGTTCGACGGCGATGAGGACTGCACTGAAATCCTAAGTGGGTTCAGAAGCGATGAGGACTGCACTGAAATCCTATGTGGGTTCGGCAGCGATGAAGACCATACTGAAATCATATGTGGGTTCGACGACAATAAAGACTGCACTGAAATCCTATGTGGTTTCGACATCTTGGCTGGTTTGGTATCCAACGTGGGTCCCAACTTAGATGAATCAGTGGCTATTATCTGATCATTTCTATCACCGAAGATGTATACTTATGTAAGCTGAGTCTTGACTTAAATTAATATCATCGATATGATTGACTTTCTTTCCTATGTGGATTGGGTTGTTCTTTCCATTGTGGATTGGGTTGATCTTTCCTGTGTGGATTGGGTTGTACTATCCTATGTAGACGTGATCGAACGTGGGATTGTATGTTGGAGCCGAACTAGAATTGATGACTTAGGTATATGTATGGGCATGTACCTAAGTAGAGTCAGATGCTACTTCATGATTGTATATTTCCTTTGTGGATTATCCTTTTTGGATTCTGGGAGACCTTCAGGGGTCTCGGGGTCCCTACTGAGTTTCTTTTACTGACCCCTGCGCGGGCTATGCCCGCCCAACGTTGTGTTGGTTGCAGACGACGGACAACGCTAATCGTGGTTGAGGCTTGCGGAACAGGTCGGTACCTGGAGGAGGACCCCTGAGTGGGACGTACTCGGAGCAGACGGATGGACCCGAGGAGCAATGGAGGCTATCTGTACCCACCTTTCACGTGGGACTTCCAGTGGATGGCTCGAGGCTGCGGATTTACTTTTCAGTTGTTGTACTCCTTTTTTATGTTGTACTTCACGTTCAGTTTGGGTTTGTATTCTGACCCACTTACTTTTCCGCACTTACTGTTGTACCCAGCTTTATTTGTGTTGTTTCTACTTGATTTCTTTCTCTGTAGTGTTTTTTTACTTCCCAAAGGCAATACCTTCCATTTTTATTGGGAATTACGCCTTGGTGCTAGTCGTCAGCCCCTGGCCAATGGAAGGCGGGCTTGGGGTAGTCACGACATAGGCCCCGAGGATAGGTCGTGACATATACTTTCAATATCTAACTTGAGTAATCATGATCATTTTGAACTAGTTTCAAATGATTTGTTTTGGTGTTCATTCTTCTCCCAGATTTCAGTGTTCCCATATCATACAGGGTGATATAATTGATTTTTTATGATTATTTATATTTTTATAATATCTTTTCAAATTTTTTACTTATTATATATTATAATGAAGTCAATGAATATATTTTTTGGTAATTTATAACAAAATAACATCATACTTCTAATTAATGAGTTTAATGTTTATATTAACAATCATGAAAATAAATATATTTATTTAACTTTTAATATAAAATTTTATTTTTCAAAATAAATTATTGATATAAATTTTTTGCATTGTTCATGTATATGGTTAAAATAACACAACAAGAACCTGGAATAATTTATGTGTGAGAATGGTTGTGGAAGATATTTATTTTATATAGTTTGTTTAATAATGACATTATTTATTTTTTATTATTTCGCTTAATCATATTTTCTAAAAAATTTATGAATTTGTTAAATGAAAAAATATTTATCAGTTATAAATTATGTTTTTCCTCTTCATTTGTTCTTATTAGGTTGTTAATTTTACAATGATTTATTATATCTAATATTAACTATAAAATTAATAATTTATATTTATAGAATACTAATAATGACATAAATAACATATATATTCAAGAAATCCATTTCTATAACCATGCATTAATGTTGGTGATAAAAAATGAAATGTGTCTTTTATAGAGGCAGTAGTCCACACACACATGAGTACCTTTTTTACGTTTTTTGATTAAATGGGAGGGAATATATAATGGTTGTACCTTAAAATTAATATAGTTTAAATATAATATTTATACCATATTTGATATATTCATATGATTTTACTAGGTTTATTTGAGGGTATTCACAACCTGAGTATATGTCATGGAAAATCAAGCAATGATTTTGGTAGCGTGATGGGTATACGGGAAAGATTTTATAATGGTAAATTGAGAGATAACGATAGTATCTAATAAAAATTAAATCATTTGTATATAAAATAACTGATTATGAACAAATTTATGAATAATTTCATGTTTGAAAAAAAAATTAAAACATGAAATTCTTACATGGAAAATCTAGAAGTGATTTGTAAAACATGAAAACCATAAAATGTGGATTCTTAAATGGGTTTAATGAGAGATAAGGGTACTCTGTCATCAAGAGGGAATTTTTTTATAATAACTGATTTATTTTAAACATAATGAATGAAAAAAAATTGAAAATAAATTTCCATAACATAGAATAAGTAGATGAATCAAAAGGAGGTGGGGGGAACTCTTACATTTCTTAGTATCTAATTAAAGAATAGAGGGAATAGTTTGAATGAAAAAATCTTCTTGGGAGGGAGTTAGAGATGGATATTAATTGTACCATCATGATCAATGCCTTATGGGTGGATCAGATTGAGATAATTTGTGGATTGATCTCCTTTTATAGGTGAAATGGGTGGTACACATGGGAAAACGTCAGATAAATGGTAATAATGATATAAAATTGGGGAAAGGTGGGTTTGGTGGGAAAATGTTAGTGAGACATTTAGGTATGAATTTACCACCAAAAAATAGAATTCTAGAAGGTCCATGTGTCAAATTGTATTTATTAAATTTTATCAAAATTATGTTACACATTTTAATTCTTCTTAATCTTGACTAAATATTAATCATGGTAATTAATTTATCAATAGAAAATAATATTTTCCTTAATATAAAATTCATAAATTATGAATATTAATCCCATCTCTATTTAACATAATTAAATTTATAAATATGATAATATTGACTTTGAAGTTGAAAACAATATTTTTTTAAATGGGTTGGATTTGAGCTCCGGTTATTAGATAAAAAATGAAATTATTATTTTAAATAGGGTTGAGTGGTAACCCTTACACGACCCAATGTCTTAGTGGTCAAAATTCCCAATATGACCTTACTTAATTTCTTGGTTTCCTAAAATCCCGAAAAATGGAGCAAATACCCTATTTGATAGGTCTACGTCATGCAAGGACACCAGAAAAATGTAACACCACTCCCAATCTGTAATAATATCACCAGGATCCTAATATATAAGATGGATAACCCCCAAAACCATGAATAAATTTATCATTCAAGTACTGACACATTATGGTAGGTCACCCCTCTGTGCCCAGTGTGGGAGGACCAATGAATGAAAGGTCTATGCAGAATCATCACTCTTTCGATCCAACCACTTGGTGATGCCTATGTCACCCACACATGCATAACTTATATTTTATTATTAATCACCATACCGGTCCAAAGTGATGATTATCACTTGAAATAGAACCCGTCTGTCCAACATCTGTGGACCAAGGGGTAAAAGGGTTAATTACAAGATCCATCATTCCTATAAATAAAATTGAAGTCTCCCACAAAGTAGTGTCTTCTTTCACTACCATCAGGGTCCACAACTCCATACTTATGATCCCTATCATACAACATTCTAATAATAAGGGAATACCATGATTCCCATAGGCCACATACATATATTTAAGACCCATTATTCAAATACATAAAAATAATTTAATGACCCAAGCCACTGCTAAATATCTGAATACTGACTTGAGTGCTACCACCAACACCACTGCATCCTATGGCTCAAATAATACAACCATTCATTGAAATAAACACCACATTAAAGTCACTATCTAATAAACATGGTGTCAAATTATCCCTTAATCGATGTCCCGACAACCCTCATAGTCTGCCTCCTATAGTACTATCACATTGTTTTAACTGACATGCAATTCACTATCAGGACACCATTAGTAGTGAATGATAGCATTTCCTTGACAAATGAACTATACCTTTACCATCCCTGACTTTATACCATGCTTGTGTAACAAAATGATCACCGCCTAATGTCTTAGAATTTCATCACCCACCAAGGCACCCTCACACACAGAAGACAAGATGTCACCACCCCCGCCCAGAAAACCACATTCATTGACACCCTATTGTTGTTGCATTACTCAATATATACCATTTACAATCAAAAAAATACATAGGGTGAATCTAAGAAGACCTTCATTATACTATTTTGATTTATCCCAACATAGAATGCACCATCAAAGATAAAGGATCAAGAGAATGTTGATTTATGGGAGGGGGAGCATATTTGTCTCATTCATAACTTGGTTTCTACAGATGAAGAAACATTGTTTATTAGTAAATGTGTGTGAATTAATTTTTTTATATGTATGAAAATTATTTTGGTGTCTTATTTTAAAATATATTAATTTAATTAAAAAATACCAAATATTTATAAAATTATCTTTCATTGTAAGATTACTATTCATCAATGGTAACTATTACTTATATAGGTAACATAACATTATGATAGTAAATAAAATTAACCCTATTAAATAATTTTGAAATTCTGATTACAATTATTCAAATAATTTTATATGATTCAATTAATAAATGTGAAAATTTTGACTTTTATATAAGCATGCACAATGAATCAGAAATAAATTAAGAAACATATATCATCCAAGGTTAAAATAAATTTATTACTTGCCTAGTAAAAACTATTGAATAGAGGACAATTTATTTAATTTTATATATTATCAAATTTTTTAATTTAAACCATTATTTAATAAACATATAATCAAAAACATATCACATGAAAAGTAAATTACTCTAAATGTTTTTTATAAAAAAAATACTTTTACTTATTATTTATATATATTAAATAAATTTTATCAATTCATTAGTATTAAAAATATTTTTTTTAGTTATATTTCATAAATAAATTTCCTCTACATTTAAATTCAAAATCAACTACTACATTTTAATAGTTGCATAACATTACTTGATTTGTTTTAGATTAGTTTTTTATGTAAACTAAGGTATCAAAAACACTCATTTTTAATATAAAATTTTTATTTTGAAATTATAGGGAGTAACATTCCCTTATAATAAATTAAGTCTGAAAAATTTAATTACCATTGAACAAAAAAATTATTTAGTGGCCAGTAAATGATATTAGTGACTAAATATTAAATTTTTAGAAAGGTTTCACTCATAATACCTCGCGTTCAACTAATAAACTCATCATTTTCCTTATATATGTAATATAACAAACATCGACATTATTAATCTAAACAGTTGTTCAAAATACCGTTGTATAATTGGAGTATTTATTCCCATAGAGGTGATCATTGGATTATTTAATATATGAAATGTATTTTCACGATCTTTTCAATTATCACGTTCTCTATATAGAGATGTTCAAGATGTTTCTAATTTCACAAAAAAATTGTCTAATAGATGGATAAAAGGATATTATAGGATGCACAATAATATAAAATTACGTTAGTGATGAGTTCTATAAATGGGATATAATAATAATAATTCAACTATAATTTATTATTATATAATAAATTCCAAGTAGGTGAGGATATTATTTGATGGTCTTAAAAAATATTCTGGTTAAAAATATTTGAGTTAAATTAATTCTCATAGTTGATGGGTGGTTGATTAGAGTTCCTCAAACCACATAATTTTAAAAACATACATTAGTTGTTTTGGTTGAATATTATTACCTTGTTATATTGGCATTAGAATATGAGGATGACTATAATTCTTAATTGAATTTAGATTAGGAAATTTCCATGGAAAATTTTAAATTTCCCCATATCATTGACATTGAACTATTAGTAGTTCTTTAGAGTGATCTCTTTTTCATTTCACTATGTCCACTTAGCTATTGAATTTTATTCTACAATTAGATTCTCTATTCCCCCCTTTAACAGGAATGAAATATCTTCTTGTTTAATTTAGACCTTCACCTGGGTTCCTCTTCAAATTTTTTTAACACAAATGAAATTGAACATTCATTAAATCATCATCTTTTTCACCTAAACAACCATGGAATCCAAAATTCTCATCTACTATGATTTTGGGAACTCATGTATGTTAACATTGTTAATTATT
Source organism: Viscum album (assembly GCA_963277665.1). Classification (NCBI taxonomy): domain Eukaryota; kingdom Viridiplantae; phylum Streptophyta; class Magnoliopsida; order Santalales; family Viscaceae; genus Viscum; species Viscum album. The sequence continues at coordinate 1,760,483,771 of OY728119.1, read as the reverse complement.
ATTCTTGATAAAGATTTTATTACTCTATCTCTTATTATATTATATTTTTCAAGGGAAGATACTATGCATTTTCTATGACATCAATTATTAAATTCATTTCTTTGGGTTTCACCTATTACTAGAAAACAAATTTCATATTGTTAGTGATGATTAATGGAAATAAAAACATAAATATTAAATGTATTAGTCTTGAAAAACATCAATTATGATTTGAGGTCAGTATAATTCACTCTAGAATAAATCTTGGTTTATTTTGGTTTTCTTCGATTGTACAACTTATCCAAATTTATTAATAAAAAAATGTTACACTATGGATTGCATGAATGATAGGATTAATCAGAGCATATCCATTGGGAGTCTCATATAAACTGTGTAGATGAGTCATATTGTTGTGTGCCTAATGATGAATGAGTCAATACAAAGCACACTATTTTCAGTTTTGTTACTCATACATACATCTTTATCAAATATTTTATATAGTTACAGTATCTCAATAGGGATGTTATTTTAAAATCTAACTATTCAATCTATATATTACGAAAAATTTAAAAATTATTATATACTTATACTTATTCTAATGGTCTTCAGTAATGTTCTCATTTCATAATCTACTAAACTAACTTTACCCAGATATGGTATAGGAAAAATCTATCCAATCCTTAAAACCAAAAAATTATATTATATTATGCACAAAATTCTACAACAAATAAAAATAATGGATTAAATGATGTTGTATCTATGGAATATTTATGAAAAATGAAAACAATTAAATACTAATAAAATCCATTTCTTTCTCATCCAATTGGTATTTTTTCACTATAATAAAATCATTTTGATCAATAGATTGTCTTCGAAATCACTGAAAAAAATCAGATAAAATATAATCCTATAATCCTAAAACATGTATTATCTTCATACTTTACCAGGGATAATGGAAACATAAATAGGTTATAACTGAAATGATCAATAAGGGAAAACACAAGCAATAACAAAAAATGGTCATAGGTCATAATAAGATAAGAATATTTAAAAAAAATGTTAACATGGTACATAAACATAATATATATAATTCATAGACAAACAAACATACATCATAATCCAATAATAATATCATAATGATTTACCTTAAATGAACCAATGTCACAAGATATTGGCTTCATAATATTGTGATGAAAACCTAACATATTAAATCATTAGCATAAGTCAATGTTCATTCCCATGACCATCATCAAATAATGAATAAATTCTTACATTGAATTAGATATTCTCTCTAATATCATAAAAATCATATTATGATATATTAATCATTGCACAATTAATTTTAGGGAGAAAAAATTATTGACCCACCCATTATCAAATTAATGATAAATTATCATATTTTATTTTGTTAACTCCATAATCACATAACATATCATGTTATATAACGCATTATCTGATTAATTGGATGACTACATAATTTTATTCACACCTATCACATCATAATGTGTACTTGTATAAGTGTGAGACAAATAAAAACAGAAAAATATCATAAAAGCATCATTAAATTGAGAATAACATTTTTACATTTTTCTATACAACAAAAATGGACATAAAATAACTAGTGAAATATGGTGGATGTGTAATCCCCTGTCCCAAATTATTATGTCCACGCCGATGAGTTACATAACCTCATTCCCACCTACCTGTATTCAAGAGGTTGTATACTAGATATGAGGGTCATAATGTTGTAGTGGGGAGACTATACTATATTATTTAAAATATATACACTAGAATCATATCAGTAAAAGAGTAATAACTCATATACACAATGAAAAAAATGACAAAAATGTTACAACATATGGATCATTAGGTTTCTCAATGTCATACTGTGAATAAGACAAGAACCCTTCCGTGTTATGGAAAACCATTGTATAAGAAAAGAGATATAAAATATATAAGAACACTATGTAATTAAATTAGGGTCCAATATAGTGGCACCTCCAATTTTCATTATCTATCTTTACACACCTTTTCATTAGGACAATTAAATTAGGTAGATCCCATGTCATAATGTATACATCTGCAGTGTGATGCCCATGTAAGGTTTGATTAAAAATCTAATTCGATACCCATAATGAAACATAAATTTATATTCAAGTTCAAAATAGGTGTATTACAAGATAATTAAAAAATAAATACTAATGAAGGAAATAATAAATCAGGTACTGAGTGATCATGACCTAGAAAAAGCTATTATAAACTATAATTATACCTACATTAGCTCTTTAAAATATGGAAGGTTATAAAAGAAGTTATAAACATATATCATCAATAGATCCACTATAGATTATGAAAATCCACATATCCAAAAATTATCATGTAACATCCATGAAATATTATAAAATTAATAAGTAAATTAGAATTTAAATAAATAATGTTATTAAATATCAATTCTAAAACAACATGACTTCATTTAAACATAATTAAATGATTCTACTTTATTTTTTATATTTCTTCAAATTGTTACTTTCTTATGTGATTCAATATTAAAAAATTAAATATGATTTGATGAAAATTTAGTGTTAATGATATAACAGGTTTTAAGATATTGTTTTAATAAATAAAAATAACTAATGATAATATTTAATGTAATATATTATTATTATTTATTATAATTTTTTTATCTTTTAGAAAGAATGTCGAAGTTTGGTCAAATGGCTATAGAAAAGATTCTTTATAAAAATTACATGAGTTTAAAATACAGAATCATATTACAATATATTACATTTAAGGGAAACATGTTGTATATGATCTCATCCAGCCAGGTTATGATATGTGCCACTCATTTATTGGCGAGACCATCTAAAACCATATTCGTCTATCGAGTTGTATGTGTTGAAATGTAAATGATGTCTTGGAGAGATTGGATGCATTCCATCCATCGTGTAGTAAGATGCCAGTATATTTTTATCACTCCCTTCCAAATGGACCACAAAACAGTAGTAGAATCACTTTAAATCCACATATTGTTCCAACCTTGGTTCAAGGAAAAATAGATAGAGTGAATCTCATTCAGTATTTTGGATTCTAGAGAGGTTGCAATACCGCTGCCTCCAAAAAATCACCCAATGATCTGACCATGATGATTTCTAAAGATGGAGCCACACTATATAGGTCATGGATTTCCTTTAATGGATTTATCCGTATTGATTTTAATAAATACTAGGAGTGGTGGTTTCCGGAAAACCTCAAAAGTGCGTCTTGGATTTTTCAAAATGGAATCAACCTGAACAGATCTCGGGATCATAAAATCTACCACAGAGTTCTTGTAACTCCCTTTATGAATCAATGGAATTCTCAAATATAAATGAGAATTATCATTCTACCTTAATTATTTATTAGTGAGAAATTATTGTGATGAATTTGTTTTCAATCATACTAAATGACACGGGGAAGATCCATAACCCCAGCAAGAAACAAGTTCTTGATTTTATGGGAGTTATCTATAGAAACACAATAATTTAGATGTTCCATGATATAGTCAAGAATCAGAAATCTTAAAAAAAAATTAAAAAATATAGTTCCAAAGTGAGGTAGTGGTTACACAAGATAGAAATAAGTCCTTAGTATCTTCTTTATGTTGATTTAAAAGATTAAATTTAGAGAAATGGGGGATTCCAAAAATGTACAGACAAGAAACGGTGGAAACTCTATTGTAGGAAAGAAGACAAATAAGAGTGAGTCTTGAGGGTTTAATCCTGGAATTAACAGAACATTTAATCCCTTTAAAGTCATTTTAGGAGTTATTGAAGAGTGGTTATAAAAATCTATTGAATTTAACATCCCATTGGTAGAGGGTTCCCAAATAAAGAGATCCTCCAAGATTATAAAGTGATAATTATCCATAATTTGAATAAAATTATTAGCAAGAGTATCAATATAAAAAATTTAGAACATTGATAATAGTGGTGTGGATATTTCTAGGGATATGGTCACAGGGAATAAAAGAGATAAGAGGAGAACCTATCGAGTTTTCCAATCAGAATCTCAAGGATGAGCTTTTAGAGACCATCTATCTTGAATTGGACATAATATTAACATACATGTTTCTGAAAGAGGGCCAAATGAAAGAATTTGGAAATTTTTTTACCTCATTTAAATCTATCAAGGAACCTATTTTTGAAGAAAGAAATCAAGGGGGAGTCATCGTGATTCAAGTTCCAAGATAATATGGATTGATGAGACTCATTTTAGAGTTTATGTTTTTAATACCATGACCATGCCTGTCTAAAGGTTTACAACATTTAGCACAACGAATATCTATAAGATTCATATCGAAGGTGCTACTTGACCAAACAAAATGTTTAATGTAAACATTCCTTTTTTAGTAAGAGCAGTCGAACAATTGTAGACCATCATCGAGTAGACCAATTTTGAGGCAATGACATACATAATAAAAAAGACTATCCCCTCAAGGGAATGTGATTTTCCCTTCCAAGTTGAATGATGAATTCAAAATTTATCAACGAGGTTTGAGAAGTAGCATGATTTGGGTCTACCCCTAAATATGGTATCCCCATGGATATTTAAATGTAATATAAATATTTTTGAGGTTAATCTCATTTATGATAACATTTTCCCTACTAGACAAATAGTTTTTCCCAATGTATATGTAGGATTTGTGCCATCCAATGACTTGACCTGAGATATCCTCATAGTGAGTGAGAATAGTTTTAAGAGTTTTGATGTTTCTTATATCACCATTTAAAAAACATAATTATGTCATCTTCATAAAGTATTTGAGTGGGAGAATTCAAATTTCTGTAACCATAAATAGGGTTGACCATGTTTTGGTCAACCAGAAGAGTGAGCAGATGACTTAAATAGTATTCTGCAATATTGAAAATAATTGTAGATAGGGGATCTCCTTGTATCAAATCTTTTGAGTAATTGAACTAACATCTAGGAAATACATTGATCAAGAATGAAAATTGAGCAGTGTTGAAGTGTGTTTTAATTCTAGAGATGATGATATCATTGAAGCCAAGTCCATATAGAACTTTGAAGATGAAATCCCAATCCATTGTGTCAAAAATTTACTAATGTATAATTTTATGTCTATATTACCACCTCTATTTTTATTTTTTAACATATTAGTGCATTTATCAAGAAAACAAATGTAGCCTTAGATAAATTACCCCGTGGCAATACCAAGTTGATTCCCTGAGATAATTTTATCCATAGTAGTGTAAAGTCGATTCACAATAAGTTTTATGTATTTTTTATAGAGAGTGTTAATAAGATCTATGGTATGAATGATATGAATTTTAGAGGAATTATATACCTTGGGAATCAATGTAAAGAATTATAAATTTAACTCATAGGTTAAAAATCCTTCAGAAATGAAATATATTATGAGTTTTCATACATCATATTCTATGATATCGAAATATTTTTGATAGAATCTATTATAAAACCATCAAGACATGGGGCACTATCAGGATTCAAGATAAAGACAATGTCTCTGATTTCATGATCAAGGGGTACGCCGATAAGAAAAGTGTTATCAACATCAGGGATAATTTTCAGAATGATATCATTAATGAGGTCCTCATTAGCGCTAGTGACATTGAATAAAGACTCAAAATAATAAAATCTATATTCTCATCATTATCCAAAAGGTTCCCTCCATCATTTATGGAAGCTAGAGGTATACATGCATTCCAGACTATCTGTAATGAATTGTAGAATTTGGTATTTCTATCACTATTATTTAACCATTTTATTTTGAATGTTTTCTTACAAATGTTGTCTTTGAAATTGAGATGTGAATTATGTTTTACAATAAATTTAGTTTATTGATTTTGATCCGAAAAAAAGTCCGACTGAGTGGTGGTTATTTTGATTTGATTAAGCTCATTATCAAGAAAAAGGATGTCATTATAAATCTATTTAGGTTTTATGATTCTCCAAATTTTAATCATTTTCTTTAAATATTTTAATTTAAGAAGATAGAGAAAATCATCAATGGAGTGAGAAAAAAAGGTCCCCAATTGATTAATTAGATTACTACATTCATGATCTGAGACCAAGAATTATTGAATCTAAATGGAAGAGAAGGTTTTAGAGTTTTGAAAGAAATATGTACCAAGATAAGATTATTGTAAGACTAATTTTTCTGTAGGGTGGCACTAGAAATGGTATCCCATTTTTCTAAAGCATGGTCATTATTGAAGTCTCTATTTAGTTTTCTTGCTACCACTCTATTTTATTGACTCCTATACCAAGTATATATGGCACCTAAGAGACGAATTTCAGTTAGATTGGTGTTTTCTATTAAGGAATAAAAATCCCTCAAATATAATGTTCAATGAAGAGGACCAATTTTTTCCACTTGTAGTATGAATAGCATTGAAATCACGAACAAAAAACAGTGGAAAATGTATATAGGAGCTCAAGGAGGAGAGGTCATCCCAAAGATTCATCTTATCCTGATATTTTTTCATGGAATCGATTAAGGAACAAATGAGATGAGTGTTGTCTATCATAATGTTATAGGTGAAAATTTGGTCAGAAATATGGAAAAAAATTAACATTAGACATATATTATTAAGAAAAAAATTAGAGAGTATCAGGATTGGCGTTGTTTTGACATTCACCTTTGGAGGCATATCTAAAACAAACAAAAATCACTAAATCAGTGGATAAATTTATTTTAGGTTCATCAATTGAAAAAATTAATGGTTTTGGAATATTGAACATTATTTTTTAAAAAATAAAGGTTTCTAGGATTGCAATACCTTGACGGTTCCAATATAATATCTTCATTTATACCTTTATTTCGAGTTAGAACTCCCATTTTTCTTACTATTCGAGCCTTTATGCATAACTGAACTTCGAAATTTTTTTTACATATTAGGGCTTGTATTAGATCCTTTAACAACTTATGTGGAGTCCACGATGTCGGAAATATCACCTGTTATTAAATATTACAGGATAATATCTTGAATGTTATCATTAGTAGATGATGAAACAGTGTTACTAATATCCATATTGTTAACAACATCTAATCATTTATAATTAAAAGAAATATAGTGAACATTGATGTTGCAGGTACCTGGTACGACGCTCGAGTGAGTTGTACCTACGTTTTCTCAGCACGAGCATCTGATCATAGTTCAGTATTCAAACTGAAAGAGGTGTTGCTCTACCTAGTGGTTTTTTATTCCTATACTCAGAAGCCAAATCCTCTTCATTAAACATCAGGTCCTTGGTGACTTTTGGGACATGATTTATGAAGTTATCATGAAATGTCTCTTCTCCAACTAAAGTGGCAGTAGAGTCCAAATCCTTGTGTGAATCCAACATAGAAAAGATTTTTTCATTCAAACCCAAGATAATAGGGTCACAAATATATTGTATATAACCTTGCATCGAAATAGAGGTTCCTTCTATAATAGAAATGGGATTGTTAGAATTTGTGAAACTCTCAGCAGTAGGGAATGTGTAAACATAATTGGGTCATTTATTCACATGAACACCAATTTGGTTCGAGAGCATAGGTACAATGTTAACAATGCAACTAGAAAAATTGTGAATTTGAGAACAAGAAAGAGTGTGACTATTATGATCAGAATACTTTTTCGTTTTAATATTTTTATTTTATACCTTTAGTGTAGAATTAGTTTTCAAGGAGAGGGTTTCTTAGCTCAGTACTATTCCCAAAGATGAGAATTTATGATCCATCACTACTTTCACAGAAATTAACCTCAGGCGACCTGTTCTATGACTAAGTGCAGTGCATTCCGAACAATAATTACATTTCATTTGATCAAGTGGAGAAAAATTATCTCTCTTACCATGGTTATTGACATCATTGATAGGGTGTATAGACCATGATACTATCTCAATTGGAAAAGTATCAATATTTACTCTCTTGAGTTCCTGGTTGTAGAGTCGTGTGGTATCTAGAAATAGAGTGGCTAATTCATCTAGTAGATTTTGATCCATAATGTAATTGTCTTCCTCTTAAGCAACATCAGCCCATGTGAAACCTAATGAGTGACCTAAGAGTGTCAAGTTGCATGTTTTTTTACTGAGAAATCAGTTTTTTTTTGGGTAAATCCATCATAGGAGTTTTATCCGTCTTGTTTTTCTTAATTTCATTACATTCATTTTAAATAAGTGAGTTACACTATTTCTTAACCACCCTGAACATAGAAATGTTGTGACTGATAATATTATAGATATCGTAGGAGGTGGATTTCACCAATATTATATTTTGATTTTAGTTTTATAATTATTTTCACTGAATGGAATAGTATTAGGAATCATTGAATCAATGTTTATTTCAACCATAACACTCGATAAAAGTCTTAAGTTGATATTTAATGATCTATAGTATATTTTAAGAGGGGTTCCTATATAGGAAACAATTTCATTCAAAACATTTGGATCCCAGAAGATCTAATTCAGGCCTTGAAGTCTAATACAAACATGTGACATTGTGTTCTTATATATATGTGGGTTGATCGAAAAACACAACTTAAGTAATTTGAGAAAACACGGTATGAAATTAATATTACCAGTCCTCCAAAAATTATTAATATCCTCTTGTGTTCATAAAAATTATGGCAATACCCTTTTCTTATTGTTATCATTTTCTAATTAGAGAAATTAAGAGAGTGATAAATACGTGAATGTAAATCAGTAAGGGTCTAGGGACTATCACCTTTGAGGTAGGATATGCAGCCCAAAACAAAAGTTTTGAACATTTGAGTGAACTATAGAAGTGAATCCGGGTCTTCATCCACCATGTAACCTCCCTCATCATGCTTTTTGAATAGAGGCACCTTCGTTGTATTATGATTTCCCATTGTGTTTCCCTTTACAGCATCCAAAAAAGAGATCACATGGGATCTTTCCATAGGCATTTTATTATGAACCTTTGCATCAGGGATTTCATCTCATTAATTATCAGCAATGAGATCTTTCTCTGTGGTGGGTTTCATTGTACAAAGATACATGAATCGATGGGATTCGAAGCTACTAGGTGTGAGAAAGGAATCATCCATGTGGGGTGAGGTCAATAGAAAGGGAATAGAATCCCTAAACAGATGTGGATTTTTGAGAGATATGGTCTCCAATATCTTAAAAAATAGTCTCCCAATTCTCTGAAAAGGTATAAAATAATAATAACATTAAAAATAATAATACCCTTATATTGATTTATTTTAAAAAAACTATTATTTTTCCAATGTAATATATATATTTATGAATTTTATTTATTACTTATTTTATTTAACTAAAATATAAATTTAGTTTTTAAATGTGAATGGTACAAATATGAAGTATAACATCAATAAAAAAGAGAAAATAATAATGAAGAAATTGTGTTTATGGGGATCCCATTTTGTATGGTATGATTAACCATGTGGATTTATGTGGTATCTTAGGTCACACAAGAGAGGTAAATTCAAGTATACAGGGCCGTCCCCATTGCATCATGCATGAATTAAGAGTCTATGTAGAGGATCTAGTTTAGGTTTTGACAAAGCTAGATCCAAAAACATTTATGGCTATAACAACCCTGGATATTACAAGTCAGGGATCATAAAATCTTGCATCTTAGAATACTAGGTACAAAAAACTGAAAACATGGGGCTTAAAAATTAATTTATTTTATCTTTATATAGAGATAATACCTCATAATGATCCTTTACATATTAATAGGAAAATATGGGGATAACATGACAAATGGATGAGCTAAAAATCCCATTAATGGAATAAACACATGTATAATGCTTTAGTACATTGTTTAGTAGGAATAAAATAATGATATAAAAAATCATGGAACTTATGGAATCATAACATTTTAAAATGGGATCATATAAAGACAAATTCATAGTATTGTTTAAGCAACATAAAAAATGGATTAAGAATGATGCAAGGCTCATTTAACATAGATGAAAACAAGTCATGGTTAACCACAAAGACCTTGGAACATGGTAGCTCGATTCAAGGATAAAGACCAAGACCGTTGAACATTACTTCTCATGAGACTCAACATTACACAATGATTTAGATCATTATATAGGTGCAACCAAAATCTTTTTTTTAACGAACATTTTTTCCACATACTAAATCCTACATAATAAATCATATATTTATATAAGGGAACTCATTGAATGAAATGGGTATCATAATCATTTCATAAAGAATACTTCAAGGGGAATATCCTACAAATTTCCATTAAAGAATGAAATTACAACAATCATGGAAATTCATAAGGGGTAAGGCATATATCATGGAATGTGATGTCAAATAGTGGTTCTAACATGTAAAAATGGTATTTATGAAATTCTAGCATTAAAACATTTTAGTACAGTTTTGATGGAAAATACAAAAGTGAATTTAAAATCACCAAGGGAGTATATTTTTATACAAAACCATATGTTAAAATATAATTTTTTTATAATAAAAATAATTATTTTATAAAATCCATTAGTGATTTAAACTATATGGTACAATTCTATTGAAATTGGGTAGAAATTTGAGAAGTTCCCTTAAAATGGGTTTTCTTATTAGGAAGTACTGAGGATGTATTCAATTAAAAACACATATATCCCAGAAATATAATGATGAATGGTTATTGATACATGATTTTGGATAATATAAACATCATTTAGATAATTTATATACAAAAGATAACTTTATTTGGGTAAAAATAAAGATAGGACAACCCAAATTAACAATAGAGGTTTGGGTAGAATCCCTTACCTTAAGCCCAATGGTGTTCTCCACAAGATATTAATGTCATGAATAATCAAATTAGGTTAATTAATTAATAATTAAAAACCTATTTTACATTTAATTGATTTAGTATGACCGTTTTTAGTTCATTTATATCCATATTTATTGGTTATGATTTTCAATTTCATTTATTAGGTCTATTTGTTTCATGATCTGTTTACATATATACATGGTCGAATTATCATTTAAAATGAAGAAGCTTTTCCATAATTGGAGTTATATATTATTATTTATCATAGATTAGGATAAATGGTTGTAGAGACCCGAAGCCTGAAGTACATGGACATTACATTACTTTTGCGGAATACTTAGTACATTAACAAAAACACACACACAAGGATCGTAATAGTTTAGTGTCTTTGGAAACTCGGAACGTAATCTTCTAATCGTGGTGAAAGATCTTCAATATCTCCCATAAAGATCTTCCCTTTTTTTTACCTAAAAACCTTTCTTTATATCCTGGGGAAAAGAAAACATAAAAGGGTGAGCTCAAATGCTCAGCAAGGGCAAATAAAGGAAATAAAAATCATATCATATCTTTATGAAAATCAAAACCTGCAAAAGAGATCATAATATCTTAACATGGAATAAATCATAGAAGTGAAAATGAAACCCTTACTTAAAACATTACTCATTGTGGCATACACACATAATCATAGAGAATCATTTCTAGTTAGTCAAGACTCATTGCCAAGACTATCTTATTGGACAAAGTCCCTTTCTGAATCGAGTAATCCTCGTTTCAGTCCTGTTTCACTGAACCGGTATAACCTACCATTCCAGCCATGTCTATCTCATGAGATATGAAATCTTTACCCAATGCATTGGAGGAGATATAGGTCCCACCCATCTCTTAATGAATCCTTTCTTATGTGTGCCACAAAATCATAAATCATACATCATTACATAACCCAAGTAATAAAAATGGGATTCTTAAACAACATGACATCATAAAACCATTCATATAAGATAAAGGAATTCATAAACATAATTCCATCACAACATAGTCAAATCAATGTAAAAATATGGATAGAAACAGAACCCTTTATTATCTTATATGGAAAATAATTTTGATAAAACACTTGAATTGAATTCTTGAGGAAAATATCCTTTCTTCTTCAAAATCAATTTCTTTTCACAAAACATCATGCAATTTTAAAAGAAAGAGATTTTATTGAAAATAGTCATGAAATCTTTTAGAGGAAGCTTCATGAAAATAAGGCTTTATAAAACAGTATAAATCCGTTTGTGCCGTATAAGATAAAAAAACATTCTTCGTACTTTTGTCGGAAAAGTCAAAAAGTACCTCGTACGAAAAACGAAAAAAGATTACTTTCATATCCTTTACTAAAAACTCATAGAAGGGTAAAATTGGATTTAAACAATTGTAGGTGGATGGAAATAATATTACATATTGAGGGAACATGGATGTGGATGATAAAATACACCCCAGTAAATATTTACGAATAATCAATCTCGGATAAAAAAATGAGATTGTGATATTTCCCTTACCTTAGGTCCGACTTGCTTTGTAAGTGTCCGAACCTCCTGTATAATGATTTAAATAATGTTATTGACTTATTACAGAATCATATTCATTGTTATGATATCATATATGGTTCACTTATGACATTATATTACCCGTTCTTTTGTAAATTCCATGTTAAAGAAGCGTTTTGGGTAAAATCGTTTCATTTATCGTAGGTGTTTTGACTTGTTGTTCTTGACATCATTATTACTTATATCATGATTTACTTACTTCCAGAATATAAAATATGATTTATATATCATATATATTCAGTATATATATATATATAATAGGTAGATAAATAAAATGAAAAACACCGTTCATGGAGACGGTAGTCCGTACGTACGCATGAACGCTGTTTTCCTTTCCTTATTGTCTTGAAATGGAAGTAAGTAGATGACATACATATGTATATATATACATAAATCCAGTAGCTTTATAATGTAATATATTTCATTATTATTTCTTATATATACATTATAATCATTCTTAAATGGTTAACATGGAGAATGAATCTCATCGCGTCGTGGAGACGGTATTCCGTACGTACGCACAAGCGATGATATCATTTATATAAATATTGAATTGAATTGGAGTGCATTATACAATATATCAGAATCAATATTATTTTGTAATAACTATGTATAGTTATTCTTTACACCATTATACCCATCCATGTAAGGTGGTGGTGGAAAATAGATTACACCACGGCGTGGAGACGGTATTCCGTACGTACGCACGTGCGGTGATTTCTTTTTCCGTAGGATGGATAGATGGTGAAATAGGGTTGTTTCATACTTATAATAACATATCATTATATGAGTGATACTGATGTTATTACTTCATAATGAAACAACCTAATAAGAATAAGTGGAAGAAGAAATAAAGATGAAAGAATTGGTAACGATAATTACCTCTTCTTTGAAGTGCCTCTTTGAGACCTCCTCTTAGGGCACTAAAATTGGTCTTTGAGGAAGACCAGAACCTCTAGGATGTTGCTAGGGAAGTGGAGAGGATAAATTGGCAGGGGTTGGCCGAGCTTGAGTGCTCAAATTGGTGTGAGGAGGAGGGGGAGGAGGTGTCCTTTTATAGGGGAGGAGAGGGGCACCTTAGGAATTCTTAAAAATATTAATTTATAATAAATCTAACCCCACTTAAAAACCTCCAAAAATGACTCATATTCGGAGATTAGATGAGATAAGGTTGTAATCTCATCATCCAATCAAATTTAGACATGTTTGGATCTTATTTTAAGCCTTATCAATTAGATTTAACTCTAAGTTAAATAATTTAACTTTTACCGTGTGTTTTTGTTTTCTTTCACTATATGGTTAATACACTTACTATAACATGCCAAACGAACCCCAAATTGTTTATTATTAATATATATATCCTTATCTAAGTCATTTGGCCTAACCTTAGATTTTTAGGAATAAAATAACAATTAATAATATAATATGTGATTTAAAAACTATTTTGTGTCAATTTTGACACTATTTGATATATGATTTTTGTGAAAGTCATAACAGAATTAAATGTTCGAACCAAGTTGATTAAATCAATATTAATATATCATAGTAACCTAGAAAATTAGTGGAATTCATAAAAAATCTCAAATTACATTTATTTTGGTGTTTATAACATCAATTATGTCAATATTTAATTAATAAGATAATTACTGCATCATCGTTGTGTCATAAATAAATTAAATTATTTTATCTCTACAAATTACAAATAAAATACCATCATGTAGGAAATCTTTTTAGCTTTCTAATGAATATTTACAATCGAATTTATCTTATGTATAACCCCATATTAAAAATGATTTACTTATTAAACTTTGATTTTAACTATTTTAACCCTTCTTTAAATAAATTAATAATAAATGACCTAATCTAATCCAAGTGGGCCTAAATGGTCATATTTTATTCCTAAGTTTGTTTTTGGTCGAATTAAACTTGTCCAATAGAATTAGGACATGTGTTAGGGTAATATTAATATCATATTTACCCTTAGTTACCTTATTTACTATTAACCGTGGTAAAAAAAGTAAAAAGTTACTATTCACCAAAAAATTATTTTAATCTCATTGAACCACATTTTAGTCCTTGATATTAACCGTGTCTCTCGGATTTTCGAAATTCCATTCACAGAAGCGGTAAAATTAAGTTTTATGCAAAATTCAGTTTTTAACCTACCACTTAGTAGTTTCACTATTCATCAAAAATTGATGTTTTTCAGAACAATGCCAAAATTTCATCCCAAGCTATATTTCATATTCCGAATTCAAAAATGAAGTCTATTTTACCAAATTCATAACATAAGAGTTGCATTAATTAATTTTATAATTAAATCCCGCTGTTAAAACAAATAGCGTGTTTTTAAGAAACAATATCTATCAAAAGATTGACACTTGTTTATGTCTAGTTTAAATGTGAAATTACATCCAATGACCAACATTGTATTAAATTGTAAAAATATATTCTAAATATACTTTAAAACCACTCAAATTAAGGATTTATCACAATTAATTATTTCGATTAAAAAAAGTTGTTTTTAATTATAATTTAGTAATTTTCACTATTCATCAGAATATGAAAGTTATCCGAAAAGTACCAAAATTTCACCTTAGGATAAATTCGATAATCCGAATCCAAAAATAAAGTTCATTTTGAAAAATAAGATTTACTGGATTTCAAAAAGTGGTTATTACTATTCATAACGGCTAGTTTTAATAATATTTTTATAGCATATCGTTGTTTAGTGAAACTCGGTATTGCGTACAACACACGCTATCGAGGAAGGTCGCGATTGCGTGTAATGCAAGGCAAGTCAAGGATGCGTGTTGTGCAAGCTCCTCTTGGTGTAGCGTACAACACAAGACATTAATAAAATTAGAAAGAATATTTTTTTATAAAATCTTGGGCTGTTACAATGGTTATATATTTCATTGGGTTACTTTGGTTGAATTTTAATCATCATATAAAACATCAGTGATAACCTTTTCGGTTAATTGGCAGTTTTTTATCACATCATACTGATTTTGTTTTAGAAATCAAAACCCTTTGTAAAATAGATTACAGAACAATATATTAGACATAATAAATATATTATTGTCTATTTAAACCATAATAATGGTATTATGACTATAATTTAAGATGATAATGAAAATTGAAAACCCATCATCCTTGGATGAGGTAAATTACCACATCTGAGGTGGTGATTTTTACTTCTAGTATAAAATATGTGTAATGAAGAGAAAATAATAAATTATTCCATTATCCTAGAAAAAGTATTATACATATAAGGTACATGATTTTTCATAACATTTTTTGGAGTATATTTACGGTTATAAAATAAAACAAAATAACTTGAAAGGAATGTAAATGAATTGAAAAGAAGAATTAACCTCTTAAATTAATTATCATTGGGAGCCTATTAAAGGGATATGATTTTGTATTTTAATGATAAAATTAACTATTTTATGTGTAGGAGAATCATGGGGATATATTAGAGTAGAATTTAAATGAGGAACAAGGCTTGAGTTGAGTGAATAGAACAATGGAGTGTGGGTAGTTTTTATAGTGTAGGGGAGGAGGCTTTTCTGAATATTTTAAAAATTATTTTATTATTTCTTCTTAAGACAATAAATAGTGATGATTTCATGACCAAAAATATTAATAAGTGAAATGGTGTTTGATATAATTTCCATTTACATCATCCATGGCTCAATCATGATTCCGAAATTTAGGTTTTAGAACTTATCATAAATTATCATATTTTAATATTAGTAATAATAATAATATATATATATATATATATTATAAAAATAACAAAAATTCACCCGACCATTTTTCAATGTTCATAATTAAAAAATGAACTCCATTTTATGATGAAGGTTTTCCGAAAATGAGAAATTTAATTTTTAAATAAAATCACGATTTACATGAAAGATACATATTTAAAAATTATAAGTGATTCTATAATACTTTGAGAAATTATATATGGTTTCATAAAATTATCCTATAATTATAAGAATTTAAAACCATAATTTTTTAATACATTTTAAGAAACTATAATTTATTTTTTTATTAATTAATTTTTAATAAAATTTTAATTAAATATTTATGACTTATACCAACACTATTATAATGCCCTGATCCCAGTTACCTAGAGTTGGTGCATAATTACATAACATTGGCATGATACAAAAATTCATGTCTCGAAGGACCGATCAGTTTAGTAGCCTTGGAAGTAATAGATACATCCATAAATTTTACATTACATTATAAAATGAAATTCTACAATAAAATTGTTTCCATAGACCACATATATATCCCCTCAGAACATCCGTGCAGTTCAGTCATAAAAGTTGTAGTGTTTTTAACGCAACAAATTATTTTGATTAAAAATGTTGTTTTCAGTTAAAATATAGTATTTTTACTATTCAACCAAATATGAATGTTATTAGAAAAACACAAAAAATTTATTGAAACTAAATTCTTATATCATGATTCTAATGAAGAATATTATTTTGTAAAATATTATATAGAAAAGTTAAAATATTGGATTTGAAAAGGGTTATTTATTAAAATTTGGTTAAATATCATTTTAACAAAAAAAGGAATCTTTTATCTGAATAAATGTAATTTGTTTCTTCATTATGTCTATGAAACTCATAATAAAGATTCTAAAATTATTAAAATAATATAAACATCAAAATTAAGTTAATATTATTAATAACTTTTTTTGAACGACTAGTTTGGTAAGTCGGGGTGCGTTTGAACTCGGTGTTGTGTGTAGTACAAGTTATTGAATTACATTGAAGAAATAACGTACTATGAAATCCTAAGGTTTTACATTCTTCCCTTATTCAATAAATTGCATCCTCATAATTTGAAATAGTTCGTTGAAAATAAAAGGGTAAAAATAGAAATATACCTTTGTGGAGAAGTCACATCAAAAATTGGGTTAATAAAATCTAGTCTTAATAAGAGGGAAAGGGAAATTAAAAAGGATACCACTAAATTAGGATCTCGATTAGGAGAAAATTAGTGTCAATTAGATACACATAATTTGTTGGTAAAAGTGAATATTTATAGGGATTGATTGAGGTCATCAATCACAATATATCATTGTAGGGTCCTGAATAATCTGCAAAGGAGATTCTACCCAAATCCCCAAAACAATTGGGGGGAAAGAATGGAGAAAATCCAAAGAAGGGATGCAAACAGGACCGGTCCGCGGACCGGTCTCATGAAAATGAGACGTGGCCAGGCCCCGCGAAGCACCCCCTCCGCGAACCATCGTCGTTTGCAAATTGGAGGTGGAGATCCTCCGTGGTCATGAGGCAGGATGGGTGCCAATCCGGTTCGCCGTCATTAGCCAGCCCAACAGCGGACCACATTGACCGGTTCAGGCCGCATCCACTGTCCTTCGCAGAATGGAGGCAGAACCCTCCGTGTCCATGAAGCACCCCCTGAGTTCGGTTCGCGGGGGGGGGGGGGGGGGGCAGTGCTCAAAACCCACTGAAAATTACGAATTGACCAAGTTAGCTGTAAACCCGGTATTCGGTCATGGGCCTCCGCAAAAGGGGCTGCATGACCGCAAATAAATCTATTTCCCTACTCTATAAATGGAGACCGAGGGGGAATGGAGGAGGGATTGGGAAGGGATGATTCGAATGCGGAATATTGGTATTCGGAGGAAGAGGATTCAGAGGAGATCAGTCAGACTCGGTGGAAGGATTTCGAAGGAAGGCTTAGGATTTCACAAACTGCGAAGTTCTAGTTTGCAAACCAGAGCAGGTATAAACCTGGGAACGAACTAATAAGGAAACGAAAACGCATAATAATTTGGTGAACCGTGAACTCAATATAACATAAAAAATAGAAGACTGTGAACCGTATCCCCTCCGCAGATGCACTCCATGCGGACTATGGTGTTTATGCCTCTTTTCTGATCTCTCACACTACGTAGCGCCCTTCTACGCTGATGAAGCATTGACCGATGAACCCCTAATAGGCGCCAACATCAGTCATCGCTGCTCGTATGGATCCCTCTGCGTACCAACCCTGTGCCTGGACCAAACCTAAAGCTGCGAACCCTCCTGATTCACAGAAGACCCCTCAGTCAGCAAACCATTCTGGTTCGCGGATGACCCCTCGGTCCACGAACCCTCTTGGTTCACGGATGGCCCCTCAGTCCGCAGACCCTCCTGGTTCACAGATGGCCCCTCAGTCCATGGACCACCATCGCTCGCAGATGGCCTCTCCAGTCGTGTATCTCATCCCTACGTGAAGTTCATCGATCCATTTAGAGTTCTTATTCCCTGAACCACGTAAGATCATTTCGATCCGGCCTGATCCCCTGTGACCCCCTCATTTGCCTACTCATTGTCCCTGAGATGAGGCCTCCACTAGAGCCATCATATCTGTGTGGTGTAACCCTTAGGCTCATCAGCGTACTGATTTATGTTCACATACCCATAGTAAGTATATGAAAAATGGTTTCTCTGACCCTCGAGCAGATTTCTGAAGCATTCCTGGGATCACATTCCCAAGGTAACGTGGAGTATGAGCTTGGGAGACCCCTTTATTCCCCTCCACTTGTTAAGGGATTCTCGGGGATAGTAAAATATCCATCATAATGGAGTCCTTATGCACTACAAGAGAAGATATGGGCATAAGATCTCCCCCTTTACCTCTCCCGCCGTGCTTTGTCGCACCCGGGCCTCCTCAGAGTGTAAGCCGCAATCCATTGTTGTGGGCCTTCTAAGAGTGTCATCTACAATCAATCATCATGGGTCTCCTCTGAGTGTAAGCCCCAATCTATCATTATGGTCCTCCCTCATGCATAAGCTCAACTCCAATTCTCACAGACACACCTTTCACGATGTCATCATCTGGTCCCTACTGCCTCTTATTTCTCACAACGAGCATGACTCGTGTGGGCTTAGAGTAAGCATACACCATGACATACACTTAAGGGCCTCCTCAGAGTGTAAGCCCCAATCCATATTCATGGGCCTCCTCAGAGTGTAATCCACAATCCATCTCCATTGGCCTCTTCAGAGTGTAATACCCAAGCCATCGCCTTGGGCCTCCTTAGAGTGTAATCCCCAATCCATCGCCCTGTGCATCCTTAGAGCATAAGTCCTATGCCAATTAGAACTACAAGGACATTGATTCCCTACCACAGGGATACGTGGGAATCTTCCATGAGGTTCAAGCCCATTCACTATTGGACCCCCGTGTCCACCTTCACATCGATTCTCCTACGCTCCCCTTTCGAACTATGTGGACTTTGATCGTTTTCCCCTAGGCAGTGTACATAAGAAGCCTCCATGAGGTTCAAGCCCAACAACCGGTCGATCCAACTATCTTCACATCGGTTCACCGCACCACCCCTAGTGCTGCCTCAATGAGTTCTGACTCCTTGGGGTCATTAATCTAACGAGGGATGGTATACCTCAAGCCTAAATAATTCTGAACCCCTGCGTTCAGCAGACCATTTCCAACCACGGTAAAATCCATGGATACTATTGGGTATAAACCAAAGATTCACGAACATATTAATATTTCTTAAATCTATAAGAGAGCCCCAGAACATGCAATAATCCCCCCCAAAAGGGGGCGATGAGCCCGACTTCCCATCCTCTCGACCAATGTGAGTTCTTAAGCACCACTAGTCTGACCATCCGCCAAACGCCTGCCTTTGGAAAGATGGTCCGCTCGTCATTGGATACCGAACCATTGGGCGTTTCAAGACAGAAAACATTGAAGCAAAAATTGTGAACCCGACATGAATCTTTAACCAAGAATGATAGATTTAACTTAATCCTACCCTATTCCCCCCTTTACTCACAAGGAGGGCCAATCAAGGTCATTAACTGCCCATGGGATCATGAGATACTGATTTGATGGGTTTTCTTCTTGTATTTGTTAAGATTTTTTGCAGGTACTACCTTCAGAACTACCTTCGATCCAATGGAATCTCGACCGAACTCACAAGCACATGCTCTGAATAACACAATGACATGAATTCCTCACCTATGGAGGACCCCATCACCGACCCATCCTCTTCAATGCTGGGTCTCAGACGCGCTGATTTGAGAGTACCACATGAATGGTACTCTCCCAATGGTGGAGGCGGCCATGCACGCCCAACAATCCGCCAGAACTCACCATTCGCCTGCCCAGCAGCAGCCACAAAGGCCAATCCAGATAGTCCATGTTGATGTCTCCAACCATTTCGAAATTCTATCCCTAGAACGGGATAATGCATACCTCCCTTATCTTATGGAGGCGGATTAGGTCGACGTTGAGGACTTCATCCCCACCGAACGGGGGTTCCACAACAAGGAACCTACCAGAAGGCGTCATCGTGGCCACGCCGCGATTCATCATCGTCACGCCGAGGAGGTTGTCTCCCCGAGGATTCAGGCCCACGCCGCCCGAGATCCGGCCCCTCAGGCCACTCGAAGGGGGCGGAAGACGTATAATCAGGGACCAGTCATCACCCTGGTCCCTGAGGAGGAGTTTCGCTTCCCAGCCATGGAGATGTACCACGAACAGGAACCTACACCTGTTCGCTCCTCCCAGTCCTTCCATCCAGACAAGGAGGCCTCATACGAGCCGGCGCGCATCCCCGTCGAGCTCCATCAAGCCTGTCGCTCATGCAGTATGACACTTACCAGGCAGGCACCTCTCCCTACTCAGTGTCATGAAGCCCACAAACCTGATGTGGTGGTGACCCAATGCTTGTAGGACCAGCTCCTAGCAACTACTTTTGACGCCCGCCATCCTGATATGGTGGTGATCAACAAAGCCCGCAACCCAGATGTGGCGGAAAATCATAGGCAGCCACCTCTCCCCACCAACAAAGGCCACCAACACGATATGGTGGGAAACCAATATATGCAGGGCCAGCTCCATGCGGATGCAAGTAAAGTCCTACATCCCAATGTGGTGGAAAACGGAGAGATAAACCGGTGTATCCTGGCAAAGGGGAAGATTTGTTCAGCTACCCCAACACTGGAGAATTGTCAGTACCCACTGACCACCAGAGGACCGGAGGAGGATATTCCAACTCCGATATCGGAATGGGCCTTCATACCCATTCCAGCCAAATATGTATATCTACATCTCCTGTAAATGATGGATGAGCACGTATCGATCCCAGATAATATCTTTCAGACTTTCGAGAATGTAATTGCATTAGCAGTAATAGCAAGGACTCGGGCCCCTGAGCATGTCTCCCTAATAGAGGCGACTCATATAAGAGATGAGATAGCTACCTTGGAGGAGACCAACATCCATTCTTATGCCCAAGATGGTCACTGGCCATATTCTGCGATGCAAGGGCAACCATATCGAGAAGCTTCACTCGTTCCAACTGGGGGACACTCGTCCATCACGGTGGATGCTCCAGAGCAGGCATATTTCCCCGCCAAAATCAAGATGTATGTCGGCGTATCCTGTCAGCATCATGGGATCCAATTAGACAGGGTCCGAATGGTGAAGGTCGTTTTCAGTTGAAGATGATCCCCACTGCAGGAAAAAGAGCCCCCCGAATGCATCAAAGGCAGCTGGAAAATAAAGAGGGAGTTCATGAATCCGCTCTGCTAGAAGCTGGGGTTCCCAACGCCGATAACCATACATCAAAGTCTCAGAACCCTACCCACCCATTACCATATTATGGGAGTTTCAGTAGATTTTTTGAAGGTCCTCCCCTCAATGTCACTTCCAGCAGCTCTGAAGGTCCTCCCCAAAGCACCCGTAGGGGCCTCCCTCGCGGACATATGATGATCGATCGCGAGAGCTCCTCCTTTGATGCGAGTCACGGAAACCCTCCATGTGACCAGATGATCGAGAAGTAAGAAGGTCCTCCACTTTCTGTGGTCCACCCTGAAGGTCCTCCCTGGGGTATACACTACAAATAATCTCTATAAAGTGGGACCACAGATTATGATAGTATTCCTCACTATCATAGTCGCAACTGCAAAGGCCCTCCCCGCAGTGACGTCTCATCATGACAAGAAGTTCCTCCCCTTGTCATCGTCTTCCTTGAATGTCAACCCCAGGGGTTACGCTGCAACGACACTCCGCACAGCTGGGCATCAGATCATAGTGGCAGTCCCCACCACCCTTATAACGGAGGTCCTCCCCGTAGAGACTTCAAGAAAAGAGAAGGCCCTCCCCACATTGTGGTACATTCTGGAGGCCCTCCACATGATGTATCCCACAAATATTCTTCATGCGGCAGTAGTAATCGTATTCCTCGCCATTGCCACAGCTCTGATGGTAGTACTCTCCACCACGACCGCCATTGTGAAGGTCCTCCCTGCATTGGCCCCAAGAAAAAATAAGGTCTTCCCCTTGTCGCAGTGTTTCCGGAAGGTCCTCCCCAGGATGCACGTCGAATGTCAAGCCATGATGGTCATCCTCTCAATGATTGTAGTAGTTTTGAAGGACCTCCTCATAAAGATGCTATACATCCATAAAGTCCTCCCCTTACTGTGACACTCCTTGAAGGTCCTCCCCAAGGTGTGCATTGCCAAAGTCCTCTATGCAGTGAAGCATCTAGTTGTAATGGCAGTCCTTGCCATTACGGCCGCCATTACGGAGGTCCTCCCCGCGATGACATATCATATCGATAGGAAGGTCCTCCCCCTGCCGAATCATGAACCGTAAAGCCCTCATATGCCGAGGCACTTTGAAGGATGGGATCAAGCATATTAGATTCCTAGATAGTCGCCGATGATTTCCTCCTGTAATCAGGAGACGATCCAGGGCTGCGTTCATCCTCTGAACCACCTCGAAATCGCCCACATAATGATTTCATACCTACTGATCCCACTACCTCCAACCACATTGGAAGCGAGCGTCTTAGTTCTACCGAACAGGTAGAGGAGTCACTATCGGAGGAGTATGCCGATATGCTGCACCTGAGGAAACAACTGGCCAATGATGATATACCAGTTATGTTTTGTCCTACGACCACCTCTTAGTTCGACATACCTAGAGAGTTGTCAGAAGAATGCGTGCACGACATCCTCCATAATATATGGACAACCATACACCTACTGAAATCAAGCTTCCTGCCCTACGACGGGTATGTAGACCACGTCAAGACAACAGGAGACCTCATGTGTCACATCGACCTGTAATCTCTTCCTTCAAAGTGGCGACAATTCCCTGAGAGACGTAAAGGAAACATGGAGATATCCTTCCTCCTTGCGTTTCACCAGCTGCGCCGCCTCATCGGTGATGCTCTGATGGGATTCCATATCAGGGGATGGGGAGAACATGGAGCTCTGCATTTCACTCCTCTCCCCGCCCAGAAGAACTCGTTCGGCGTGGTGTCTTGAAGTTTCATAACATTAAGAAGGAATCATGTGGTCTCCTTATTCAAGAAGGAAAACACACCCACCAGAGTCAGGCCTTGAGTATGTCCCAGAAGCATCAGGCCCAACTGGAAGAAGCCATTCATGAACTCCTAAATCAGGCCACCGATAGCATACAACAGGCCTCTCGGCTAAGAGTGGCCAATAAGCAATATTTTTCATCCTCCCTAGAAGGGATTGGTTCATATAAGAACTCATCACCAAATCCAATTCAACCCCGAATGGGGGCATGCAAGATCAGGCAGGTTGCAAAAGCAGCAGCCACTGCTGCAATCCAGGGTCAACCCCAACCTGTAGGGCTGGCGGAAATTTTAATGACAGATGACCCAGTAAGGCCAATAAAAGATGGAAGAGACTCTATGTCCATGGAATGGGGCCAACCCCAACCCTCAGGGCTGGGGGCATTATTACCCCCTCAACAACAAACTCCCCCATGAGAGTTTGTATTCTCTCATCTAGGGTGGACAATAATAAGAGGAGGTTCCCATCCTATTTCGTCTTTTGGATCATCATCCTCTCCAAGAGGAATGCACACAGTAAGGTCGCATAAAATAACTCTCTGCATCACCCTTCATCAAGAAGTCCGAAGGAAATCCCAGGTCACGAAAGTGAAGACCAGCAGAAGACGCGGGAGATCCTCTTCCTATTTGGAAGATAACATCCCATCCACCCCGTGATATACATTCATCAACGTCAAAGAGGATAACTCCATGGGTGACACCGGGGAAAATGAAAATCCAGATGGATCGGGAGACGATAGTTCCAGTCAGGATGTGACTCACAACGAACCCCCAGGTGTGCACACTAGGAACTTGAAGGCCACCCTAAATATGGTCGTCCTTCCCACCAACCCTCCTCCGCCTACCCTGCAAACTATCAACAAGGATAAGAACTAAGTATTGGTTACCCTTAACCCACCTCCTTCTGTCTACCTAGATGATCCTCTCACGCTCGAAGTGTGATTCGCTCAATAGGAAGAGGAGATGAATGAATTGAGGCGGCTTAACATCGAGCTACTCCAGAGGAACCACCTTATTGAATGTGTGTCCTAAGAGGAACCAAATTATGCACTCCCAACAAGTGAACCTCAAAGGGTAAGGTTTCCCTGGAAAATGAAACACGGTCAGGGCTTCTATCCAACGAGGTGCTTGTCCCTTCCAACTACCTAAATGTAGATTCAGATGAATACCAAGACTTCCCACCAATCAGGAAGCAACCAGAGAGATTACACCTGAACCCTCCAAAGGTGCCACAAACGGCACACGCACCCTTGGTGTCGGCCAATACGAATCCTCAGGCAATGCCTCGGGCTACACCTGCCCTGGACCGGGCCCAACAGGATGTAAAACAGGGTCTCACCATCACCATCGACGCACTAACAGCTCGATTGGAAGTGATGGAAGTTCGACGCGCTCTGATACATCCAGAGCAGAAGCCCTACCCAGATTGGGTGACCAACACACCACCTCCACACAATTTTGGGAACCCTGTATTCCCTATCTTCAATGGATCAGGAAATCCAGAACAGCATTTGATTCACCACACATCCTATTGCGACCCTATGATGGGGACTCCAGAACAGCAAGAAGCAGTGAAACTCAGATGCTTCATACGAACCCTGCAAGGATCCTCCCTCGTCCGGTACATGAGTCTGCTAGCCCAGTCAATAAAGAGCTGGGAAGTCCATCGGCAGCAGTTCCTGTTCCACATCAGCTCAACGTTTCCTAAAACAACGATCAGCAATCTCATGAACTACAAGCAGAGGGTGAATGAAAGGGTCTCATATTTCATTTCCATATGGAAAGGTCTGACCTATTCCATGAACATGCCAATGCCTTAGGATGAGATTCTAGCCATATGAATCGATAATCTTCAAGATGAGCTGTGAACAACGCTTATGCCATTGGAGTGCACCACTGGTATCACCCATCTCTCAGCCATTTCCCAAAGAATTGAGTACTCCCTACAGTAGAGCAACTCGATGTCCCGAATAGCCTCACAGGCTCCTGCAAAAAGATCCCCTAGAGCTGAAGTGTCTATTGTCACACTCAAGACGACCCCTATGCCCTCTCCACCGCTTAAGCCTCCACCAAATTGTCAAGGGACTCCTGTTTATCAGTGGCCACCTCCGGATAAATGGGATAATCAGTGAGGACCAAAGTGGAACCGGTTTGAGGAAAAAAGACCAAATGTATACTCGTTCCGAGATGATCAATTCCTCAGCTACTTCATTGACTCTATGAACTGCAACCTGCTATGCCTTCCGGAGCTGAGGATACCTGAAGAGGTCGTCTGCGATGACATTCCAGATTATGGCCCCTACCATCAGATGTTAGGGCGCAATATCTGAGAATACTTCACCTTCAATGACCTCCTACAAGGGATGGTAGACTCCGGATAGGTCGAGTTGGGACCACCCCCAGGACATGTGTCATGTATCTCTTCCACCGACGCCAACAAATAGGAGGGGTGGCATAAAGTCACCAGCAAGAAGGGGAAGAAATTTGACAACTGGATGACTCGGAAGACAATCAACCGAGCCCAGGGCATACTCCGAGCTCAACTAAAGCAGCTGGTGTTTCCACAAACAGCCCCTGAAGCCGCTGGGCCGACAATATCGACCTCACAACCCTCCACGAGCTGATCATCCAGGAGTAATCAAAGAAGGAGGAAACAATCCCAAGAGGAGCAGTCCGCGACGGGGCCAAAGTTAGTCCTGACCCTGACAGATTATATTCCCTCAAATTTGGTGCCACGGGCACCGACCCACCAAATGGAACCATCAAGGACAACCGACCAGGTTGATCTATAAAAGTATGAAGAGCCAATATTTGGTTCTATTAATTTCATCCATATTATGGAATCAATCCCTAAAGAAGGTTATGGTTACGAACCCGAGTTCCTTGAATGCGTAGCCGAGAGGAGGAATCAAAGAGTTAGGGGAAACCAGGGGAGGCACATCTGTGGCCGAAACCAACCCTATTGTTGGACCCCGGCCCAAACCGTTAGTATCATGGAAACCATGGGAGTGCCCTACAAAGGACTTAGCAGGAGAAATAATGCCCCTCCACCTCCACAAGAAGCCACTCTAGCCCTATTGTTCTGTGATACCCACCAGAAGAGGAACAAGTGTCCCGCCGCTTAGTGCGCATAGACAGACCGGTCGGGCCAAGTCCTCAAAATGCTGTAACAACATAGATATCTGAACCCGCGGCCGGTCCCTCCTCGTCCAATGCTCCAGCACCTAAAGCACCCACTAAGACCCTCCCGCCTATGGAGAAGTATCGGTCGCTAGAGCAGAAATACGATATCCTTAACCAGCTAGAATCAGTACTATCCAAGTTGTCAATCCTCGATGCCCTATGTATGTCGGTAGACCACGTTGAGGAGCTTATAGAAGCTTTGATCAGCCCCCAGGAGTTTCAAGCCGATGTAGCTTCCGCCCAAATTTACCAGACGAAGACTGACCTAGGTGAATGCAATGCTGTGATTTCCTTCACAGATCAGGATGAAGATTCCATCATGCAAGGAAACATAAGACCACTATTTTGTGTCTGTCACACTGAATGGTATTGATATCCTGAAAGTTATTATAGAAAATGGCTCTAGAGTTAGCCTCTTTCCCCTGCGGACACACCGTAAGTTGTGCTATAGTGAGGACGACCTAATTCCCTCGTCCACAAATCCATTAGGTTACGACATGAGAGAGAAAAAACCAATGGGACAAATTAAGCTGAAGACCCATTTTGGTGACCTGGTTGCCTACACGGAATTCCAAGTGGTCCAGCATAGCACAACATTGAATGCCCTACTAGGAAGGTCGTGGCACCATAAGCACATGGTCGTTCCTTCATCCTACAGCCAGTGTATCAAGTACTTTGTCAATGCAAAAAGTGGAACATTGAATGTCGACAAGGCCCCTTTTGAGCTCTCCAAGTAACATTAAATTGAAGCTAGGTTCTATGAGAAAAATCAAAAGAATCCTTTGGTCAATGGTGTCAACTGGATCCCCGCTCCAAATGGCCTGGAAATGGTTCTTGAAGACCCCCGCAGGCAGTATGGCATAGATTATGTCCTTCCCATCAACCATGTTGAGAGTAGGATTTCATGTAGGGACATGCACTTGGATGTCCTCATGAACTCATCCACGATGCACGAGCACAACAATGTGGGAACGCCGACCAAACATCGAACTGGGGACGAATACTCATGCTGGGATGCCCACGATGCCTCTCCCTCAAACACTCGAAGGCTCAGACCGGAATATCTCTCCTCATCGGATCATGAAGATGAGGACTTGGGGGGAAGAAGGGGGGGGGGATGATCTCAGGGATGTACCTCCTACATTTTAGGAGGGTATCTCTACCACAGTGGACATGCTTGGGGAAATAAACCTAAGTACCAAGGAGGATCTGAGGCCTACTCTCATTAGTGCAGCCATGTCCCCCGAGGAGCACTAGGTATATACCTCTTTCCAGAGGCAACATCAGGATGTTTTTGCCCAGAATTACACAGAAATGCCGGGACTCGATCCCAAAGTGGCAACGCATCACCTGGGTCTTCCAGAAGACCGCTGTGGCTATAAACAGGCCTCCAGAAGGATTAATCTATCAAATGCCGCCAAAATAGAAGTTGAAGTCGATAATATCATTAAATCAAGATTCATTTGGGAGGTCAAGTACCCCATTTGGTTGGACAACATCATCCCTGTCAAGAAAAAGAGCAGAAAAATCCGCGTCTGCATTGAATTCAGAGATGTCCATCAGCATTGTCCAAAAGATGATTTCCCAATCCCGATCACCGAATTATTAATTGATGTGACGGCTGGGTACGAGGACCTATCCATCATGGATGGATATTCTAGATATAATCAAATCAAGAAGGCCCAGGAAGACGAGGAATCCAATACCTTTAGGGCCCCTCAAAGGGTATTCTGTTACGGGGTCATGCCCTTTGGACTCAAGAACGCTGGCACCACATGTCAGCGTGCCATGCATCAGATCTTTAAACCATTCATGGGGAAATTCATTGAATGTTACGTAGATGACCTAGTGGTCAATACTAGACAGTGCTCAGATCACCTGTCAGACCTTGAAACCGTCTTCAACAAAATCCTACAGCGTAGTTTGATGTTGAAACCCTTGAAATGTGACTTTGGGGATACCTCATGGAAATTCCTTGGCTTCTTCGTACGCCATCATGCATCGAAGTCGACCCTGAGAAGAAAAAGGATATCCTTGGCCTGCCACCTCCCCACGACCTCACTGAGTTGAGATCATTCCAAGGGTATTTGGCCTATATCAGGCGGTTTATATCCAACATGGTAGGAAAATGTTTTCCCTTCACCAGGTTAATGAAGAATGGGGTCACGTACCAATGGACAGATGACTACCAAGAGGTGTTCGACAACTTGAAGAAGTACCATTTAATCCCATCAGTGCTAATGTCACCTATTGAAGTAAGAACTCTCATCTTGTATGTAACGGCCTTAGAGCGATCACTGGGAGCCTTCCGCTCACAAAAGAATGACGCCGGCAGTGAAAAAAGTCTCTATTACCTCAGCCGAACCATGATTGATGTTGAGACTCGATACTCAAATATCGAGAAGAGTTGTTTGGACATCGTCTTCACCGTTAAAAATTTTCTACATTATCTGTAGCATCATGAGGTCCATTTGATTTCGCATAGTAACCCGCTAAACTACATCCTCTGCCTCTAGATGCTAGCCAGACGCTTATCCTGATGGGCGGTCATCCTGCAATAGTTTTTCATCCAGTTTGTGCCTCAGAAATCCATCAAGGGTCAGGCATTTGTAGACTTTCTCGCAGAGCACCCCTCAGTAGGGACAATCGTACCGGACGTTGAGCTACCTAATGAAGACATCTTCTCGGTTCAAGAGAAGTTCCCAAGATGTGAAATGTACTTCGACTGTGCATCTTGAAGCCCAAATGGTAAAAGGATTGAGGACCCCAGATTCAATAATGTGGGTTTGGGAATAGTACTCGTGTTCTCAGAAAAGGCTGTCTTTCCATATTCCTTCCAACTTTCAGAAGGATGTACAAACAATGATGAAGAATATCAAGATCTCATTGCAGGCCTGAAACATTCACTCTAGGCACAAGTACATCACCTTAAGGTAAAAGGTGACTTGGAAATGGTCATCAAGAAAGTCAATGGTGACTATGCTATTAAAAAGGAGGAGCGGATCCCACTTTTTGATCATATCCGAGGGTTAATGGCGGAATTCTCCACATAACCAACATTAACATATATCCCACGGTCTCAGAATACTCAGGCTGTTGCATTAGCCAATGCGGCCACAACCCTAGCTGACCCAGCCCGAGATGAAACGGTTATCAATATTTCTCACCATCGAATTTTATTGGCATCTGTTCAGACCATGATGGAATAAATCCACGAAGTCAATCCTATCCCCGAGGCATATGCTCCTGCACCGGCTGGGTGACCCCCATCATGAAGTACCTTCAATGGGGAGAAATTCCATCAGACAGGGCTGAATGAGAGAAAATATGGAGAAGGGAAATCAACTTTTTCCTACATGGCGGCGAGGGTCAGCAAGAGGTCCTCTAAAAAAGAGTCCTCGATGGAGTACTCCTCAGATGCATTTATGGAGAAGAAACCACTGCCGTAATGAATGAAGTACATGCCGGAGAATGTGGAGCACATCAATAGGGGACCAAGAATTCCCATCAAGTTCGAAGGCTTGGTTACTGTTGGCCCACAGTCGCACTAGATTGAAAGTTCTTTACCATGGAATTCCACTCATGACGGATTCAGGCCAACTTCATACACCAACCCCTGGAGTTACTTCATCATGCAAAGTACTCTTGGCCATTTTCCATCTGGGGAATGGACGTCATGGGAAAATATCCTCCTGCCACGACCAAACAGCTGAAGTATATTCTCACAGCAACCGACTTATTTTCCAAAAGGGCAGAAGTCGTACCCCTCAAGGAAGTTGGTGCAATAATTATTTTTTAATTTGTGAAGACCAATATCATCACCAGATTTGGTGTCCCTCATACCATACTGATGGACAACGACACAAACTTCTGCTCTGCTAAATTGGAGAAACTATACCATGAGTAAGTTTTCAAGGCTAACCACTCATCCTACTACCATGTAGTGACCAACAGACTAATAGAGGCTTTCAAAATGACAATGTCCAACATTCTATAGAAGATGGTGAAAAAATACAAGAATTCATGGCCGGATAAACTCCTCCATGCATTGTGGGCTTATCGAACCACAATCTGCACCACTACTCAGGCTACTCTGTACTCATTGGTGTACGGAACAGAGGCGGTCCTGCCCATTGAACTCCAAATTCCCTAACTCTGTGTCGCCATCTGTGATCAATTATCCGATGATGAGTAGTAAAAAAAGCAGCTAGATGAATTGGAATAGCTATACGAGAAGCGGTTACACACATTTCACCATTTGGAAGTATACCAAAACTGGATTGCACGAGCCTTCTACAAAAATTTTCGTCTTCGGTCTTTCCTGGAAGGAGAATTAGTGTTGGTCCTCTAGACCCCAATGATACCCGGCAAGAATCCTCCAAAGCTGGAGCCCAAGTGGGAGGGACCATCTGTTGTACACAAGGTCTACTCCAACGGAGCATATAACCTGATCTCCATGGATGGTCAATTTTCCACGGCTCCTACCAATGTGAGATTCCTAAAGATGTACTTCACATAGACACCAAAGGTATTTATCGTCCTTACCGAACGATGTTAAACTACACACATAATAGGATTCATGAATTCCCCCCCCCCCCCCCCCCCCGTGTATGGACCAGACCTGAACGGGGTGTATTCATCGTACGATATACATGACGTTAAATTGTCAAGAACACAATGGTCCAAACTCTATGACCTTAAACAAGTAGTATCACATCCTCACCGTAAGACGTTCAACTGCGTGGAGTTCGTCCTCACCACACGATGTTAAAAATTACGGGATCTAATAATACCCCTCGTCCTAACCACATGACGTTAAACTATATGGACCCCATCCTCACATCATGACGTTAAACTGCACGAATTTCAGAGAACTATGTACTGCTAGATTCCTGTCCTCACAGGATACGTAGTGACGCCGGGATCCCCTATCCTGGCCTAGCCACTACCAAATTAAAGCTAAAAATTCCTTCTTTCCCCCGTGTGCGGACCAGACCTACACGGGGTGTATACCTCATCCTCATCGCACAATGTTAAACTGCATGGACAAGAAGTTTTAACAATGCCCCCCTCACCCCGTGTATGGACTAGACCTGCACGGGATGTACATCGTTCAGAGAACTACATATGGTTTGATTCCTACCCTCGCATGATATGTAGGGACGCCAGGGTTCCCCGTCCCGGCCCAGCCCCCTGAATAAAAGATAAAAATGGCCTTTTCCCTAGTGTACAGACCAGACCTTCACGGGGTGTATCTTTGGACCTCACCACACGACGTAAAACTGCATGGATAACAAGATTTAAAAATTCTCCCCTTTTCCCGTGCATGGGCTAGACCTAAACAGGGTGTCTTTTTGAGTCCTTGACGCACGACGTTATACTGCACAAACAATAATGTTAAAAAATGAACCCTTCCCCCCGTGTATGGATCAGACTTGCACGGGGTGTATTCTTTGTCCTTACCGCATGATGATAAACTGCACAGAAGTCGTCCCCACCGCATGACGATAAGCTGCACAAACCCCACTTTCCTTTTACGTCAGGTCACCTTCGTCCTTACCGGAAGACGTTAAACTTCATGGAATCCTTCCTCACCGCATAATTTTAAACTGCACGGACTTCATCGCGACCCACCCAAGACGCATTGAGAAACGAGATGGAGGTACTCCATGCACATTTGGATTCTTCCTCTTTATACATCAGACTCCACGACCCAGATAATTATGGATCTTCATAACAACTCATGGCCATCAGAAGTGGAATGTCATCGACCCGTGGACACCTTTGCATGACTATGCATATCATGCCCTTAGCGGCTCTGCATATTGATTGCCCCTGGCCCATCTACCAAAGGCATGATTTCCTCGGGCGACACTCTTTCTAGCTCCGTACGCCTACCTGCCTCAGAGCCCCCATATCACATCTCCCGATCCAAAAATTTATGGAGATGGGGTTTACAAATTTGTTCCTCTTTTCACATCCAAGTGTTTCCAGGGTATCCCTATCTGGGTAGCCTATGTGTCCACCGGTGGTTCAAATAGCGACCATCATCAACACACATCATGCCAGGACTAGGGTACTTTGACCCAATAGACAACTGCGGTGATGATGTTTCTTGTATACTCGGACACCATTATCCCCATGTGTCGAACTCTGCACTGTGAGAAATCGCGGATTCTCATAATCATTCATGGCTATCGGTAGTGGAATGTTATCGACTCGGGGACACCTTTTTACGACTATGCATACCATGCCCTCAGTGGCTCTACATAAGGATAGCCCATGGATCATCCATCAAAGGAACGATTTCCTTGGGCGGTACTCTTCCTAGCTTCGTACGCTTACCAGCCTCAGAGCCCCCACACCACACCTCCTGATCCGAGAATACTCAATGTTGAAGTTTACATCCTTCATTCCTAACCTTGTTCCAAGTATATCAGAACATGTTGAATCAGTTATCCTTCGAGTGACTGTAGTAATAGTCACCCAATGGTCCGAGCTCTATGACTTCTAAACTAGGAGTACCTCATCCTTACTTCACTACATAAAACTGCACGGAGTAATGGTACACACCCATGTGCAAAATAAATCAGCACAGGGATCTCTCTAAGCTTTAACAGCAACCAGGGCCGATTATGACCGACGTGCTTAGACATTTCCTTCCCTAATGACAGACTTCGTGGCCCGGATAATTGCAGATCTTCATAGCCATTAATGGCCATCGGAAGTGGAATGTCATCGACACAGAGACACCTTTTCATGACTATGCATACCATGCCCACAGTGGATCTGCATATTGATAGCCCCTGGACCTTATACCAAAGGCGAGATTTCCCCGGGAAATTCTCTTCTCAGCTCCGTACGCTTACCGGCCTCAGAGCCACTATGACATCTCTCCTAATCCAAGAAAACCCAGAACCATTGTTTACACCATCAACCCCCCTCCATGTCTTGGACATTCCAGGATACTCGGGCCCAGTTACATTCTAATTAAGAGCGGCCCTTTTAAATACGTCCTCACAGCATGACGTTAAACATCACAGTCGGTCGTCCTCGCTGCATGATGTTAAACTGAACATCAACCATTAATAATTCTCTTCGTCTTTGCCTCATGACGCTAAACAGCATGGTCAAACCCGCCATGGATTCAGTCTGGAACGAGGGATTTTATCTGTCCTTCAGTGCATGGGTCAGACCGGCACAAGCCACCGTCTCACACCTGCGTGAGAAGGAATTACTTCACCCATTCTCGGGAAGTTCATTCTAGATGTTTTCCCCATATCTAGGAACACCCTCATCATAAACCATACTCTTTACTCAGAAAAAATCCAGACTCTCATAATCCACCCCTGGTGGTCCCAAATCTCAACTTCCTTGAAGTTGCGTGGCTATCGAGGGAATAAAATCATTGACCTAAAGAAACCTTTGCATGACTATGCATACCATTCCCTCAGCGGCTCTGCATATTTAACGCCCCGGGCCTTTCTACAAAAGGCATTATTTCCTTAGGCGATTCTTCTCTTCGTACGCCTGTTGGCCCTTGAGATCCACATCTATCCTGGGATTCAGAAACCCTCTAAGTTATAGTTTACCAACCTCTTTCACAACATTTCCTGAATATGGTGGAACGTCTCTCATAATATTACCGAGGGAAACAGGAAGTCGTTCCATTCCAGATGATTTCCGAGCTGCATGACTTTAAAGTACGCCAAGCTTCAACCATCGCTTACGCTAACTAAATGTGTGGGAAAGTTGTCTCCCGACCACACCCCTGATTAATACTGTTGTTCTCGAAACCTTCCAGACATCACATACCCTTTCCAAGCCACCCCCGGTGGTTTTCAAAATTTTCCAAGCCACCTATGGTTTTTTTCATAAGCCGGACTTTCATGAAGTCCTATGGCCATCAGAAATGGAGAGTCATTGACTTAAGGACACCTTTGAAAGACTATGCATTCCATGCCCTCAATGTCTCTTCATATTGATCGCCCCTGGCCTGTCTACCAAAGGCAAGGTTTCCTTAAAGCAATTCTCCTCCTACCTCTGCATGCCGACGCGACTCCCATGCCTTGAGACATGCCCTGCATGTCGTTCAAATTTAAACACACTCCCTCCGAATGCATCTGAAGGACACCAAGACATCTTTTAATCAACCAAACCTCATTGAGGCCCTTTCCCCTTCATAAATGGTCAAATATGTTCGACCTAAATCATGAGTAATGATAGTCGTGACGGCGAGACATTAAACCGCTCAAAAAAATAGGCACAAAGCTTGTTAGGCCGAAAACCTGAAAAGGGTGACCTACGCAAAATCCGGGTTACACCCGCTGGGTTCACACTAAATGAGCCCAGGAAAAATCAGGGTATATAATAAAGGACAAAAAAAGTTCCTAGGGATTTTCTATAAATCCCTAGAAATAGTCGAACAATGCTCTCTAGACCCCATGGTCCATGAAAATGTTAGATCTTGTTTTATTTTTATCAATGGTCTTGGAATCGGATTATCCTACATTCGGATAATTAAGATATGTAGCGATTGTGCCAAATAAATGTTATCACAGGAGAAGGCGACAAGAGAACTGAGGAGAAATGTTTCTTTGTTTCATAAAAAAAGATTTTAGGAAGGGAATCCACAATCCAGAGCCTCCTCTAATGTGAAAGGTAATGAAAAGAGTTCTTCGGTGGATTCACTAAGCTGTATCAGGAGCTGGTGATAATCCTCGATTGTCTGAGAGAGATTCTACAGCAAGTCCATTTCAGCTTCTGCACCAGCCCACAACTCTTCCCCCTCCTATCCTGCCTTTGTGCTCACCCTCATTTCCTCCTCCATTCGCCGCTCCCCTTCTTCAATCATGGCGGCAACGTTGGCCTCTTCCCGCCGCAGCCACTGTATCTCATTTCTCAGCACCGCCAGGTGAGAATGCTGCACAATAACATCTCCATGGAGCCTCACAACTACCCCAACGTGATCATGAGCCTTTGTTAAGCAATGATTCCGGGTTGCAGAAAGATAGGATTCAGATTGGGCAGAAAAAAGTCAATATTTGAAACTGCCCAGTCTTTCCTGATTAGAAACCACCTGCTTGACTATGTCATAAACACCATGATAGTCAAAGCTCTTAAATCCTAGTAGCATAAATAGATTGCGCAACTTCGGTAATCTGGTCGGCATCTCAGCTAGAGGTGTCTGAGAAATCAATCTGCAAATTTTCTCCCAAGCCCTTTGGAGAGCAGGCTGAAGACTAGAAAGGAATTGTTGATCAGGCTCGGATTCAATCCCCGATGTGGACACATACTCAGGGATGAACGTCACCAAGGAGGGACCCGATGCGGCTTCACCCGCAAGCTCTGGCACTGCACCAACTTCACCCTCAGGAGTTATGGTCATATGCACGGTTGGGTCTGACGACACGATCGCCTGCGCCAAAGGTTGTGGTCCTGAAGCACAAGAGTTAATAAGATAGATAAGTACCCCTAAATAGAAAAGGGAAGGAAAAGGAATTAGTGGAAAGAGATCAGGAAACTTACTTCTAGTCGTCAAGGCGTCGGCATCCTCAAGCATTGTACCATCGCGAGAGCCACTTGAGGAAGATGCTACATCCTCAAAAGGCATGGGAGTCCATGGATCCCCCAGAGGAGTCTAGGAACTAAGGCCATGCCCGATTCTAGCAGCTTCCAATGTCGTCCCCAAGAGGTTGCCTATAGAGATCAAGCTTGGGGAAATCACTCCCCTGGTAAACAAGACAATGGCCCACTCTGGGTTGCCAACAACTGGACTAATGTCAGGCTCTTCCCCCATCACCAAAAGATCCATTGGTTCTGAAGTGGCTTGCCTAGTCGAAACGGGAGGCCTCTAAGTGATCATTGGTGCCCCATTTTCCTCTGTAATTGGAAGGGTTGTTTGATCAGCATGATTCTCGAATACTAGTTGCTCCTCCTCTGATGTATCTATGACTGATGAAGGATGGAGTAATGAATCCTTATTACTGACCCCTCCAACAGGGCCCTCCATCCCATCATGCCCAGGCGTGGCTATAGGAGGCTCCAAAGATGGCATGGAGGCAGAAGGTATGACTGCTTCGGTAGCCGCAGCCAGATCCCTGGGTGACCCTGCACCATACGCCAAAAAATCTTATGACTGGCAGAGCCAGGATATACAGGTTAGAAATTAATCAAATGGGAAGTCATGATTACCCAACGCCCCTTTTCTGAGCCGTTCTGAGAAATGGAATGCATGTTGCCGTCTTTGGATCTGGCCAGGGGAAACTTCTTCCAGAGATCTGGGAAGAGCTGAAGGAGGGAATACCCTAGATGGATTCGCAATGGTTGCCTCCATAAGCACTGCCATGCAAGGGCCCCCCTCCTCGATGACCCCTATGAGTGAAAGTGCATGATCACCCTATGCGGTACCACAGATAGTATACTCCGGAGAGGGAATATCCCCCTGAGATTCTTCGGCACACCGTACAATGGGGAGATACCTTAAAACCTCCACAATAAAGGGGGATGAAAGAAATAATGGGCGGCAGGGCAACCTCTTCTTCAGGATCGGACCAATTGGGATGTATAATCATCATGGACACCCGGGTGGTCCCGTAGAGCTGGTTTCGAAGTGAGCGCACGTATGCGTCCCTATCCTTCAATGACGCGACTATGTCACCCAAGTCCTCTTCCAATTGAAGGTGTGACGGAGAAAAGATAACCCCAAAACCTGGGAGCTTGAGAGGGCTCATTTGGAGTAATTCCAAAACATCTTCATCTGATCCCCTGGCCCTCAGGTCATCCCAAATCCTCCATGCATTTGGGAATGCAGCTGTAATTGGAACGGCTAGCCTGGAAGGATCATCTTGAGAGGGTCGGTCAATGGAAGGGGTTGGTAGGGGCTCTGATGGCCGTATTTGTGTTCTAGATCTCACCACCACCCCATAACACTCTGGGGCTACCTGTGGATGGGACCTCACAGGTAGGGATGAGAATTCCCTTGCTTCAGCCAGGATACGGAGATCATAAAATTCATCTCCCCCTAAAGAGTGGTCACTTCCTTCCCCCTCTTCATCAGTCAACGGATGCAGCATGGCCTGGACTCAGTGGGTTAATACCACGTGACCTTGGACCCCGTAAATATAGGATTCAGGATCTTGGAGATATCAATTGACCCGCTCTGGGTCCACATCATAAAAGACGTTAATAGGGGCTGATATGTAGCCCATCCCATCAAATGCCACTTCAGATTCCTGTAGATACTGCCACAGAGAATGGGGGTACTGGCTACGAAAGGACGATCGACCATTGAATTCAGACCATTGACCACAGGCCGTTGGAAAAGAAGCATCTGCAGGATTAACCACCCCCCTCCGGGCAGCCTGAAGGGCATGAGAAGATACACCTCTGTCTGTTAGGATTTTCACAGGAAGCACATGACTAGCAGGGTGGAAAAGGACATTGCTGGGCCTAGTTGAAGAATCATCCCCCTTCCACTTCCTCTTGCCCTTTGATTTATTGGGACTTGAAATGGTAGGCACCAATGTCCCTATCTGGCTAATTGGGTATGATTGTACCCAGGAGTCAGCATAACTCTTGGATAAGAAGTGTGTGGAGTCTATAAGTGTGGGAGTCATAATATCGCAACTGGTATCCTCCCTGGTAAACATTAACCACTATCGACTGGCCACCATTAAATGACGGTTCTCATGGGAAAAATTAAGTGTGGGAGGACACAGTGCCTGGACGCAGCCAAACTGGTGCCCGAATCGGCAAGGGGCGTACCCATTGCAGATCAGTTCCCCACCAATATGAGCCACAAGAATACCCTCTCTAAGGAAAAAGAGGAAGGCCCGCTTGATAAACTCCTATGTTATGGTGTTCGTGATTCCACCAGTTTGGGAAGGGAATGTATGAAAATTTAAATGATCATAACACGAGATTCGACTCAATAACAGATGACTGTTCAGAACTGTCTATTGATTATCCTTCTCTTGTGTCACCCACTCCTCGGGCATAACCCCACTGGTCAGTTGCATGTATGGCCGTAATGTGGTGCCCGGAATCTGAAGAGGGTTGATTAATGTGTAGCAGTTCTTGACATGAACGACTACCCATCCCCATAAAATCTAAAAATGACCGGCCACTCGGTTTGGAGAACTCCCATTGGTAATATTACCACGAAATCAGAAAATCATGGCCAGCACTGGGACGACTAAGTTGATAACGTTGCTGGTAGCCAATTATGCCGCCATAACAATGGTAGAGACCCGTAAGCCGCTAGACTCACGTACAAGAAATATCCAGCCGCTCAAAAACATGGCCAGAAATGCCACTAGACGATGCAACCGATCGATATATGGGACATGCTTCCATCCCCAGTCGTTGAATTGGCCTTGCTCTAGGTTCATCCAATAGCTTCCCTTCTGCTTTCAGGACTCCATTGTAGGAAAGGTCGTGGGCCTACGTGGAAGAGCTACAGACTGACTCTGTCTGGAAAAATCCTTGATCTAGTCGCAATATGGGATAAGATATCTCAGAGACGTATCATTTGGATGCTCCTCACGAGAAGAGATAGGTTTTTTCGGAGATGTATCCTTAGAATTTTACTGGGCCAGATCAATGAGAAACTTCCCCAAGGGAGGGGTTTTCCCTTCATTGTCCCACACATAAGGGGGAGGTAGGAATTCTTCATACATACCCCCAACAATGGG
This sequence comes from Viscum album, assembly GCA_963277665.1. Lineage (NCBI taxonomy): Eukaryota > Viridiplantae > Streptophyta > Magnoliopsida > Santalales > Viscaceae > Viscum > Viscum album. The sequence goes on along the minus strand of OY728119.1, from coordinate 1,760,444,147 downwards.
GACCCCTGAAATATGAAAGATGCCCCAATGACTAATGCCTACCTCCCCGTGGACCAGATGAAAGGTGTTGGTGTCCGGGCTCCAAAGGCTCATAAGTTGACTGGCAAGGGCTTGTGGCCGGTAGGTATAGGTCTGGAACACCCAGGCAGATTCATACAAGCCTACGGCATTCAATTCTGCCTCGAACTCCACACAGCTCTGGCAGACCAAAAAGTGCAACACAAAGTCCAAGGAATTAAATGCTCCACCCGGTTGGTGATCCCGATTAACGGACAATCCAAGATGGTCTCTTACCATGGTGCTATAAACAATGATTCGATAATAGTGGATTTCTCTTTCCTATTGATGTTGTTCTCTTGTTGGAGATACTGGATGGTGATTCAACAAAGTTCTGACAACAGTATCCCTTGGGGCAGGTCGTCCGTTGATAGGTATCACGAACCGAGGGATAGTGGCAGTAAATATCCAAGCTTCAGGATTGTTGTCATGGGATGGTACCAGAATCAGGGTATGATACAACAAACTGAACCCATAGACATGAAGGATATTGGAAAAGGTGTACTCCAGTTGTGACGTGGAGAGATGCCAGGCAAGAAAGGAAGATGGTAGGGAGTGGCGAATTCCATCCTTAACAGAGCTGGCCTTGTCGTTCAGGCGTTGCTCACCAATCGGGAGCGGCTCTGCAGTAGGCCTCGGTGCAGAATGAGTGGGAACCATATCTTCTTCCTGCACGACAAGAGACAATAATCGAATAGTCCGGAATAGAAATTTTTTCGTATTAAAATATCAAATACATGATTGGGGGACTTCATATCAAAGTATGCGAGGAGGCCTCGAAGGATGCATCGCGATGATAGCATCCTGCGAACCAGCCCTTCACGAAAGTAGTCCGCGAAACCCTAGCCCATGGAGCATTGACCAGGAAACCGCAGACCAGGTTGCTCCGTGGAATATCTATACCGAATTTAAGTGGTTATGTTTGGAAGACTTGGAAACTTTTAATGTTCAAGAGATTTTAAACCGCAGATCATCGAAACCTTGGAGCATCGAAACCTTGGAGCATTGAAATCGCAGAGCACCATAACCGCAGAGCAAGTTCCTCCGCGGCCCCTCCTGACTTACTTTTTAATTAATTAAGAGTAATGGTTTGCGGTTGGGTAATTGGTTCATGGGTGAAGGAGACCGCGAAGGTGAATGGTTCATGGAAGTCTTAGCCAGTTCACGGACGAAGAACTTCACAATGGAACGAGCGCGCAGAGGCGATGGAGCTCTAGTTTCGCGAAGAATCTGGTAGAAGAAAAATGGAAGGGCCCTATGTATTTATCAGCGTGGTTCCCAACTGGGTCCACAGCCCTACCGCAAACCATCTCAGATTCAGGACCACATTGTATCGGAATATCCTCCTCTACATTCTGATCGGACCCCATTCCGATGGGGGGGATTTGTAAGGTCCTGAAAAATCCACAAAGGAGATTCTACAAAAATCCCCCAAAGAAATGGGGGAAAATAATGGAGAAAATACAATGAAGGGATGCAAGCAGGACCGGTCCATGGACCGGTCCCATGAAGACACGATGTGGCCATGCCCTACGAAGCACCCCCTCTGTGAACTATTTTCGTTCGCAAAATGGAGGCAGATATCATCCGCGGTCGCGAGGCATGATGGGTTCCAATCCAGTTCACTGTCATAAGCCACCCCAACCGCGGACCGCGTCGACCAGTTCAGGCCGCATCCGCTGTTGTTCGCGGAATGGAGGCAGAACCCTCCGCGGCCGCGAAGCACCCCATGAGTTCAGTTCATGGGGGGGTGGAGTTCTCAAAACCCACCATGAATTATGGATTGACCAAGTCATTTGTAAACCGGGTATTCGGTCAGGGGACTCCGCAAAATGTATCGCGTGACTGCAGATACATCACTTTCCCTACTCTATAAAAGGAGACCGAAGGGGAAAGGAGGAGGGATTGGGAAGGGACGATTCGAAGGTGGAATATTGGGATTCAGAGGAAGAGGATTCAGAGGAGAACAGGTAGACTCGGTGGAAGGATTTCGAAGGAAGACTTAGGATTTCGCAAACATCGATGTTCCAGTTCGCGAACCAGAGTAGGTTTAATCCTGGGAATGAGCGAATAAAGAACTGAAACCGCATAATAATTTGGTGAACCATGAACTCAAGTTAACATAAAAAGTGAAGACCATGAACTTTAGCCTCTCTTCGGATGCACTCCCTGCACACCAGGTTGTTTATGCCCCTTTTCTGATCTGATGCACCGCGTAGTGCCCTCCTACACGGGCGATGCCTCGACCGATGAACCCCTGATCGGCGCCAACCTCGGCCATCTCGGATAGTGTGGAACCCTACGTGTACCAACCCTATGCACGGACCAAACCGGAAGCCGTGAAACCTTCTGATTCGCGGACGGAATCTCAGTCTGCGAACCCTCATGGTTCGCGGATGGCCCCTCAGTCCGTGAACCCTCATTGTTCACAGACGGACCCTTAGTTCGCGGACCCGCCTGGTTTGCGGATGGCCCCTCAGTCTACCGACCACCCTGGTTCATGGATGACCTCTCCAATGGCGTAGCACTTCCCTTCGTGAAGGTCGTCGAACCCTTCGGAGTTCTTGTTTCCCGAGCCATGTAAGATCCTTCTGATCTGGCCTGATCCCCCATGACCCCCTCATTGACCTACTCATCGGCCCTAAGATGAGGCCTCCACCAGAGCCACCAGATCCATTTTGTGTAACCCTCTGGTACATCAGCGCGCTGTTTTGAGTTCACATTACCACAGTATGTAGAGGAGAAGGGGTTGCCCCGACCATCGACCAGATTCCCGTAACATTCCTGGGTTCGCATTCAAACAGTAATGTGGAGTCTGAGCTCTAAAGTCAATTTTCTGCCCCTCCACTTGTTAAGGTCTTCTCAGGGATAGTAAAATATCCATCATACGAGAGCCCTTATTCACTTTAGGAGAGGAGATGGGCACAAGAGCACCCCCTTTCCCTCTCCCTCTGCGCTTTGTCGCCCATGGGCCTCCTCAGATTGTAAGCCCCAATCCATTGCCTTGGGCCTCCTCAGAGTGTAAGCCCTAATCCATCACCATGGTCCTCCTCATAGTGTATGCCCCAATATATCATTATGTGCCGCCCTCATGCGTAAGCCCCACTCCACTTCTCACAGACGCACCATTCACGACGTGATCCTCTGGTCCGTACCACCTCTTGTCTCTCACACCAAGCATGACCCACATGGGCCTATTGTAAGCATCGACCATGACATTCCCTTATGGGCCTCCTAAGATTATAAGCCCCAATCCATAACCATGGGCCTCTTCAAAGTGTAAGTCCCAATCCATCGCCATGGGCCTCCTCAGAGTGTAAGCCCCAAGCCATCACCATGGGACTCCTCAGAGTGTAAGCCCCAATCCATCTCCCTGGGATACCTCAGAGCATAATTCCTAAGGCATTGTGAACTATGAGGACATTGATTCCCTACCATAGGTATACGTAGGAAGCCTCCATGAGGTTCAAGCCCAATCACTAACGGACCCTCGGGTCCACCTTCATGTCAGTTCTTCGATGCTCCCCTTTCGAACTACATGGACTTTGATCCATGTCCCCTATTTAGGTTACGTAGGAAGCCTCCATGAGGTTCAAGACCAAAAAACGGTCGATCCAACTATCTTCACATCGGTTCACTGCGCCACCCCTAGTGTCGCATCAATGAGTTCCAACTCCTAGCGGTCATTAATATAACGAGGGATGGTAAACCTCGGGCCTAAATGATTCTGAACCCCTGCGTTTGGCTGACCATTGCCAACCACGATTAATTCCACAGATACTATTCTTGGGTATAATCCAAATATTCATGAACATATGAATATTTCTTAAATCTATAAGAGAGTCTCGGAACATGCAGTAATTCCCCCCATAAGGGTGTGATGAGCCTAACTTCCCATCCTCTCGACCAATGTGAGTTCTTATGTATCATTGGTCTGACCATCCGGTGAACGTCTGCCTTTGGAAAGAAGGTCTGCGTGTCATTGGATATGGAACCGTTGGGTGTTTAGGGACAGGAAACCCCAAACCAATCATTTAAATATATTGACATAACAAACCCATTATCATAACCACTATCAATACCAAAATACGTAAATAGAGTATATGGAATTTATTTTCTTTTAAAAAAACACTTTTTCATGTTAAAGATGCCAATGATCAAATAAAACTCATGAAATTTGAAAGTTCATTGTCACCGATTACATAAAAAAACATTCTTTTTTTCATTTATTAAAATGCTTCATAAAAAATGATTCCCCTTGAAATGAAAAGTCAAAGTGTTTTATACACCATATAAAATAAATTCGTTTAGAAATCAAAAGATTCCTCAATGAATGGAGATTGAGAAGAAGTCTCTTAACTGATGTTTAAGAATTAATTTATTCATTGAATAAGAGGGAATATATATATACTTGAAAAGTAGAGTTACATCCTTAAACTAATTCCTACCACAAACTCATCTTTCACTCCAAATGATTTCAAAAAATATAATCTATTTATCCAAATCATATAGGGTTCCAAAAATAATGAATTTTTAATTCACCTATCATAGATTTGTAAAAAACAACATAATATAATAAAGGACAACATGTAGGCCAATGTTAGGTGATGCACCCTTGTCTCCCTTCTGTTGGGGGTTCATGTCTCGCGGCCATGCTGGACACGACTGATTATCGCCCAACCTATGGGATGTCCATTTTATGACAATCGAAAAATATAATTAAAAATTGTATCCAATTTTACACTTAATCAATTCCATCCTTTAGACATATCCAAAATATTTCTATCCAAACTCCATGGCCAAAATTTATAAGGAATTTAAAAACAATGAAGATCCTTTTTCCATGTAATAACATGTGAACACCTTAATCATGTATTCTTTTAAAACATGGTAACTACATAAATCACCATAAAACCTTATTTATTACATTCATACTCCCTTATTCTTTATAGAATACTGGATATATCTTTTCTATCAAAAAAATTTGAATATTCCCACAATGATGAAATAAACAAACTATTAATCAGTTCCATGGGAGTCAATAATTTCCAATATAATTTATCAAAAATAGACCATCTATTATTCCATAATCACTACCTTATTATTAGGACATTATTAAGGATTAACATTCCTTCAACCATGTATTTTCCAAAAAGTGTAGCTTACTATTATGGAACTTTTCTTAGAACCATATAATCTCAAATCCACAATAAAACAGTACCGTAGTACAATAATTATTTATCTTAATAACTCATATAACTAGTATATTGTTGATACAACACTCAAATGAGATAATTCTATAATAACAACATAATAACACATGATATTATTTCTTTATATGTTGAGAATACACAAGAGGATATATCCCTTGTAAATTTTGGCTTAATACGATGGTGATTCTTTCCACATTTATCACATATGGGAAAATACTTCTTTCCCCTCTTCACTTTATACATATTTCTGTCTACCATATTTTTCTTCTCTTTCTTACCTTCAAAGCCATAAGACTCAAAGAATTATTTACTTATCTTATTAACAGATGATATTATTTTTCCATATGTTGATAATACATAGAAGACTATATCCCTCTTAAATGTTGGCCTAATACCAATAAAGATATGATAGTTTTTACTCTTTGGATCATAAGTATTATTGGAGTTCTCATTTCTTTTACTGGGAGACATTTTAAAAAATGGAATACACTAGGTCTGTTTATGAATCACAATGAATAATTCCAAACATTAACAATACATAATGTAAATTGAAGAGATTATGTATATAATCCATAATAATAAAAATATTTTCTTTGAAGAAGTATTTACTTCTAAATCCTTCTTAATGGCTTTTAATGAAAATGGGAATTTACCTAATAATGTCCCCTGGGAGTGTCATAACAAAGAGTGCAATAAGGCCCATTTTCGTGAACCAGTTCCCATGCGAGTCTAGCTCAAATCGGTGTTTTTGGGTTTTACTCATCAGTACATCTTTGCCAGAGCCGCCTCTACCTGCCCATATCCAGACAGGGACGTATTTCTTATAAAACAAACAAAATCTCTACAATAAAAAAATTTTAGGAAGTTCTTCTATACTAATACTCAAGGTATATCTTAGGGTAATGTGTTCTAATCAGATTTTATCTAAATCTAGTTTCTAGGTTTTGTACTCAACTTCCTTTGATACCAGCTGTAATGCCCCGAAACCTAGTTAGCAATAGTCGGTGCATTATTACATAACATTGGCATTATAAATGGAATCATTTCATGAAATACCGATAAGCATAGTAGCCTTGGATGTATTAGATACATTTATAAATTTTACATTAAATTAAAAAATGAAAAGCTACAACAAGATTATTTTCATAGACCACACTCAAATCCCCTTAGACTATCCGTCCAGGTCAGTCATAAAATCCTATTCACATCATTGGAAAAGTAAAACAAAGAATGGGGTGAGCTTAGATTCTTAATAAGGATAACAATATTGCAGAAACATTCATAAATAAGAATAAACATTTAAGGCAATGTAAAAGACTAAAACAAAGGAATTTTAAACATGAACTTCAACGTAATATGGAAATGATAAAATCAAATAATGTCATTTAATTATTCACATGGGTATTCTACGGGTCAAATAATAACAGGAATTATCAATAGCCACTTTCATAATAATGGAATGAATAATGGCAGACTTTTATAACCATATAATCAAGTCCTTGTGCCAAGAATACAAATAATATTTTTCCCTGGCCTTATGCCAAGACACTAGTATGTCTCATTAGACCTACCGATGCATTGAAGACCTATAGCGGGCTCGACCCATCACATACTATGTCCAATGTTTTCCTCATATGAACAGGTTTGAACATAACATAAACATTTGTATTAAAACTAGGATACAAAATGTCAATATATTATCCATTAATCTTAATTGGTATAAAAATAACTCATCCACATTCAATCATATCACAAAACCTTCAATACAATATTGATGTTTTGTATCATAATAAATAAACTTCAAATAAGTTTAAAATCCATAAAAGGATGTTGATATAGATGAAAATTATTTGTAAAACTCTTTTAGAGAAATATCAATTTTTTATAAAAACATTTAAAAGTCACAAAAATTATAATGGAATACATTTAAAGACATTTTTGAATCAAAGTTTCCCAGGACACTATGAAATTTTTAAAAGAATTAACATTTTAAAAAAATTCATGTCCATATAAATGAATCCTTAAAAACCATTTTGAAAGAAGGTACATTAATGAGAATGATTTAAAAGAATAAATATTTAAAACATATAAAATGTTGTTTTAGTAAAATTTCCCTTAAAAATAATCCCTTTGAAAACTATTTTATGAAACATGGACATGGATAATAACTATGTCCCGGTAGATACATACGAAAAAACTATCTCGGATAATAATGAGATTGTGAAATTAAACCTTACCTCGTTGTATTCTATTGAGTCGTATGAAAAATAGTCAATAACCACCAAATTATTCATAGAACATCCTGAATATAAAGTGAATCATAATAATATATATCAAATGGAAGTATACAATACACCTCAAGCAATAACTAAGTGGTGAACAATGGAAATCTCACAGAATTAATAGTGTGATAAGAAACCCATTACCTTGTACTTTTCCTTGGTCGAGGGTATGATAAACTCCTGTATATTAGTTAAATCATTGTTATTAAATTATACCAGAACTATATACATAAATATGATATCATATATGATCCTCTAATATTTCATTGTTAATAATATTTTCGTAGTATCATCGTTTCGGCTGTTAACTTATTCATTTTCCTTTAAATTATCTATTATGTGAGTCATATTTTTGATGGTCAGGATGTATCTTATTCATATCCATAATGATATAATGTATTTACACATTAGTTTTAATCATAAAATGATAATTATTCATGAATGGATATGATGGGGAATGAATCTCATCGCGTTCGTGGAGACGGTAATTCGTACGTACACACGAGCGACAATATCATTCTTTTGATTTGAAAATCATATATAATTGGATGGTATATCATATATAAATAATCATTATCAGGTTATATTTATTTTTTACACCAATTATACATCATTATTGTACCCATCCAAATAATTATTTATTGAATAACAACTACACCACGACGTGGAGACAGTAAGCCGTACATACACATGTATGGTGACATGTCATTCAAAGGATGTATAAAATAATGAATATGGTTGTAACATATTTATAATAAAATCACAGTATATAGAAAATACTGGAGATATTATTTTATAATGAAAACAACAAAGATAGAGTAAGTGGAAAAAACAAAAGAACGTGAAAGAGGTGATTAAAAATATTTACCTCTTCTTCGGGTTCTTCCTATTTATTTGATCAAAAGGGCCTCTTAGGTTGGATTTATGTCTAATGTAAGGCCTCTAGGATTAATGGAGGATAGTTGGGAGGATATTTGTGCCAGGATTGGCTGAGAATAATGGCTTTGATGGTGTGAATTAGAGAGAAGTGGTAGTGCCTTTTTATAAGAGTGGTGTGGGGCACCATAGGAAAAGATAGAAATATTATTTTATAATAAAATTATTTTTGATTTCTATGGCCTAAAAAATAAACTGTCTATATGATAAGGTAGATATGGGTCGAAAATCACTCATCCAATAGGTTTTATATGGTTTGGATCACTATATTGACCATATCTTTTTGATTTAACTCTTTGATAAATAGTTTGACATTTATCAAGTCTCTTTGTATTTTTATATTATATGGTTAATTAACTTACGATACACATCCAATCAGACCCCAAGTGGTTAAATAATGATAAAAATATCATTATATATGTATTTTTGGTGAAAAATATATTTTTAGGAATATAATATCAATTAATAAATTAATATTTGTTTCAAAAATTCTTGTATGACAATTTTGACACTATTTGGTATTTTTTTATTTCTAAATTCATAACAGCATTATTACTTCAAAAAAAAATTCATGAAACCTTCCCTATCATGTAATATTAACGTAGATATTAGTGGATTTCATAAAAAGGTTCAAATTACATTTAATTGGATTTTTATAATATCAAATATTTTAATATTTTATTAATTAGGTAATTACTACATCCTCATTATGTCATAAATAATTAAATTATTTAATTTCTAAAAAATATAAATAAAATACCCTTAAATATGAAATCTTATTATCATTATAATGAATATTTAAATTCTAATTTATCATATTTGTAATCTTATATTAAATATAGTTTAGTTTTTCAACATTGAATTTAACACTTTTAACTCTTCTTGTATTTAAATAATAATAAATGTACTAATCTAATCCAAGTGGATATAAAGGATCATATTTTATTCCTAAGGTTTTTTTGGTCGAATGAAACTTATCCTATAGAATTAGGATTTGTGTTAGAATAATAATAATATCATTTTTAACATTTATTACCCTATTTACTTTTAACTGTGGTAAATAATAGGCAGAAGTTACTATTCACCAAAAATTATTTTCATGTCATTGAACCAAATTTAATTTACTGATATCAAATGTGTCTCTCTGATTTTCAAAATTCAACTCATAGAAGTGGTAAAATTATGTTTTATGTAAATTAGTAAATGCTCCTCGGAGGTGGGTATAAATGTTAACAAGTCCAATAAAATTTTTATATATCTAAAATTATTTTTAAACTGAATCCAATGAATTAAATTGAACATATATAGATATTATGTATCTATTTTAACCTAAAATAAATTTATATAAAATATATAATTATTTTAATAAAAATTCAGTTTTAAACAACAACTCAGTATTTTTCACTATTCATAAAAAATTGAATGTTTTCAGAAAAATTCAAAAGTTTTACTCTAAGATAACTTTGATATATTTAATTCAAAAAATATTTATATTTTACCAAATTAATAACATAAAAGTTTCATTTATTATTTTAAAATTAATTCCTGTTGTCAAAACCAAAAATGTATTTTTAAGAAACAATAACTATCAAATGATTGATACATTGTTATGTTTAATTTCAAAGTGAAATTATTTACAATGAATAACATTATATTAAATGGTAAAAATGTAATCTATTTATTCTTCCAATCCATTATAATCTAAAATTTAACACTACAAATTAATTTAATAAAAAAATTGGTTTTCAGTTAAAATAAAATATTTTTCACTATTCACCCAAATATGAAAGTTATCAGAAAAACACAAAATATTTATGGAATCTAAATTCATATATACCAATTATAAAGAAGAATATTATTTTTTAAAATTTAATATATAAAAGTCTCAAATACTTTATTTAAAAGGGTTCTCTATTAAAAGGTGGTAAAATTGAATTTTTTTAAGAAATGCATCTTTTATCTGAAAAAAATGAATTTGTTTTTTCATTATGTCTAAGAAAATCATAACATGGATTATAAAATTATAAGTATTATATAAAGATCAATATTTAGTTAATACTATTCATAACCTCTTTTAAACGGCTAGTTTAGTAAGTTGTGGTGCTCATGAACTCTGTGTTGTGTGCAGTGGATGTAATTGAATTACATTGAAGAAATAAGGTACTATGAAATCTTGTGGTGTTAAAAAATTCATATTCTAGCTTATAGATTGGATAAATATTATTAATAATTTCATTAGTACAGTTGCTTTTTACAATACTAATTTTCTATCCATAAGCGTCGCAATAATATTCAGAAGGGTAACATTAGTATTCATAAGGGTCAGTTACTATTCTCTAAAAATTATGAATTTCTTATAGTACTCTAAATATCTTATTTATCCAAACCATGTATTTTTGATTTTTAAAATTAAAATCATACAAGTCGTAATATTATATTTAATGGTCACTTTTTACTTAGTAGTTTGTTATGTTGTGAATTCATGTGATTATATAACATAATTATAAGAAGTTAATTTATATTGATTAAACATTGGGTTATTACAAGGGTGGAATATGGAATTCAGGACCACCAAGGAAGGTGTATCAAATGTTTTTGAGGAGGATATGAGATTCATCGAAGGGTATAATTACAAATTTGAGCCTCGGTGATGAAGATCCTAGCTTGTATTAGAGATTATCATCCCATGAAGTCTAGTTGATTATTTATCCAGATCAATGTGAGGTTGGTTTGTTTTTATTTCTATGAGTTAGTTTAACAGCTCTATCTAATTTTTTTTCATCCATTGATGGTTTTAAATTTTCTATATTATATTCATTTCATACTTTTTTATCCTTTTTTACTGTTTCACGTTTAAATTTTTATCATGAGTTGAATGTTTTGGTCCACATATATTGTTTTCAATGAACCTATATGGGTAATATAAAATTGAATTTGTCAAAAAAATTGGTATGTTTTATTCTAATATCTAAATTTCTATAGACATCTATCTCAGCAAGCTTGTGTATGTCACTATTATGAGATATCAATGCATCTCCTATGGTCTATTGGTTTATGCTTCACATATATTGTTATCACCTTACAATATAGTTTTAGCTATAAAAACCTTTAGTGTTAAATAGAAATTGGAAAAAAAAACTTGTAGACCAGAGTGTGTTTGTGTCCAAGGAAGCATATTTTTTTTCATTTCCTCACATTTAACAATGAAATTCATGTAAAGGGTTTATTATCTGTTTACAATTTTTTTTGTAAGGGAATTTCTATTTACCAAATTTTGATTCCCATATTATTTTTTGCATTTAAAATCTATCAAATAATGCATGTAAAATATACATATCTTTTTATATACCTATGTTTATCTTTTTTAATAAAATTAATAACTATTTATAAAAGTATCGCTTCGTTATTTGAGTTTTTTCGGCTATTTTTATTATTATTATTGATACAACATGGGTTTGGTTTCATTTTACTAATCTGTTTATGTTTGATATATAAATATGTAAATATATATATATATATATCAATCTTTTATCTCTTATTTTCTTTAGAATTTATTATAAAATTGATTAGTAATAATTTATATGACTTGGTTCTCAAATTTAAGTTTGATATTAAAAGAGGTATATAATAATGGTCATCAATAGATGTTTTAAAAGTGTTTTTTTCTTTGGGAATTAATTTTATTATCTTAAATTTTTTTTATTTTGAGGGTTTAATTTTGATTTATAATACTTATGTATATATTATGAAATTTTAATGATAGCTTGTAAAGATTTTTAAATATTTTATCATGTTAATTTCTGGATAATAATTTATCATTGCTTAATTTATATGGATTAATCTATAAAATAAATTCATAAGGATTATGGCATCATATTATTGAAAATATTTATACTTGTAAATTTATTTTATTATGAATATATATTTATGGACATAGAATACATAATTTTTTTAAATTAGGTATTTTCCAGAAAAATAGTTTTAGAAATTATCAAGAATATTTTTATGACTTCATATAAGAAAGGTTTTTTTTTATTAATGGAAATAATTTTATGTACGTATTTTTGAAATGTTTTGGGTTAGGATTGAGAAAGGCAGATCCATTAAACATGTCATCAATAATTGTTATTAATATAATGAATGTTATCTTATAGGGATTGAACCCATTAATCATTATGGGACTTTGTTCAACATAAGCTTTGACAAGTGGCCTTAATTTGTTTTTTATGGTATTCCAAGTATCATGAATGACCTGACAATAATTAATATTTTCAATAGAGAAATCCTAATAATCTTTTCAAATATAAATATTTTTAGAAATTAATATTTTAATAATTTTATATACATATATAGAATTCTATGTTTTAAAATTCTACATTCAAGTGTATATATATTTATTTAATGAAAATAATTTAAAAAAATTTCTGAAATTATTTTAAAACCCTTTATAAGAAAAAATAACTGCTCACCCCATGTTTTAAATTAATTCTCATAGGTTTAGTAGTCTTTTCTAAAGGTATTCGTTCCACTTACAGGGAAAGAACAAAAAATGGATTATTATTATTTTTTATTTTTTACAATTTGTTCCAGTTATACGGTGTATATAATACTCTAAAATGTAGACATATAAAAGATCCTGGAATGTATTAAATTTTGTTTATATGTTTAGTTTCTATTATTAATAAAAATTATACAAAATTTACATATACCTTAACTGGAATCTCATGTTCAAATCACTATAATTGGTATCAAAAAAATGACTTGGATAACATTGGAAATTAGATTTGGTCTTAAAATTGGAATAGTATTATAGTTTAATAGACCTAGTTTTTCTTAATTTTCGAGATGAAAATCCAAAATACATTTGAGTTTGTTAAACCAACTATGAGGGAACAAATATTTTTATGAGTAGGGGGATGTAACATCCCATTATTTTTTGTAATTAATAAATGAATTATAATATAAATAAATAATTTTATGTAATATATTTTACAAAACAATTTGACATCATTTATTTGATGTTAAATTTTTATACTTTAATTTGTATAGTTTTTCCAAAAGACTTCTTTATGTGATGAAATATTGAAAAATTTATTATTATTTTCTGAAAATATATTTTTCATTAATTATATATATTCTAATACAATGTTTTCATAAATAAAAGAATTAAAGGAAATATTAAAAGTGAAATAATATTATTTTGTTTTATAATATTTTAATTAAAATAATCATAAACGTATAAAATAAAAAAATTTCAAATAACGGTCAAATAATAATAATAATAGTTATAGTAATAATACAATTGATTTTTTTATTTTAAATAAAACATCATATTATTTTCAATGTAGTATACATATTTATGAATTTTTATAATTTATGTTATTTAAGTAAAATATAAATATAAATTTAAAATTAGAATTATAATAATAAATATTAATTATAATTAAAATAATGAAATTTAAATTTGGAAATATTTATTCTGTGGAATCTTGTTTTGAGGGATAGTTTCATGAGTTTATGATTATTGGGGTCTCCGGGGTCGCGAATGAGAGCCGAAGTTGAGGATAAAGGGCCATCCCCATTTCTTCATGAAAGGATGAGGTGTCAAAGTAGTATATCCAGGTTCAGTTTCTACCAAGCTAGGTTCAACTGTGGGTTTGAAGGAATCGAGAATACCTAGCTACTAGGGAAGGTGGATTTAATTTTTAAACAGAGGATATGAGGTTCTTCAAAGGATTGGATTCTGATTTTGATCCACAATGATGGAGATTTGATCTTGGATTAGGTATCATCTTCTAATTATGGCATGTTTATCTTCTCTTCAGATCTATGTGAGTATGGATTTTTTTTATTTCTAATATGTTTTTCATTCCGTCCACCTCATTTGTTTTCTTCCTTCAGTGGTTGTGGATTTTCTGTCTTATATTTATTATTTATTATTTTTGGTCCTCTTATTACTTCTTCAAATTTAAATTTTTATCTAGATTGGAATTGTTTGGTCCACATATGTTGTTTTCAATGACCATGTGTGTGTAATATCATATTTCTTCTATCAATGATTTGTGTTTGTTTTCATCTACTTTCAACAACTCAATACATAGATTTCTTGGAAATCTAGTGTATGTTGTTTTTTTGAGACATCAATGATTATCCGATAGTCCATTGGTATATTATTTAGAATATATAGTTTTATCACTACACAATAGAATTTTTCCTATTGAAGCCTTCAGTTTGAAATTGAAATTGGGAAAACCAATATATAGTTCAGAGAGTGTGTTATTTAAAGGTGGTATAATTTTTCATAATTTCTTCACCTTCTACAATGAAAATTAGGTAAGGTATTTATTATTGGTTTTCAATTTTATTTTGTAAGGGAATTTTTAATTACAAAAATATGGTTTCCATACATTGATTTTTATTTCAAATCTATAAAATAATTCACAAAAAAACACATATTTATGTGTCTGCAAATTTTTATCTATTTAAAGAAATTAATAACTATTTATATAATTATTGATCCATGATTTAATGTTTTTAAATTATAATTATTATTCTTATGGTTACACGTGAGTTTTATTTTATTTTTTAACCAATATATGTTCAGTTTTTATATATTTATATAAAAAAATATACAACTATCTATCTTTATATATCTAATTATCATTAAAATTTATGAGAAATATGATTTGTGTAAATTATTTTGACTTTTTCCAAAATATAGGTTTTATTTACAAAGAGGAATATATGCATTGCCAACATTTGTTTATTAATATAGGTTTTTGTTTTATTCTTAAAGAATTTATTTTATTATCTAAATATCATGGTGTTGCAAGGGGTTTATTTTGATTTATAATTATTATTTGTATGATTTCATATTTTAATGTCAGTATGTAAGGATTTTTATAAATTTTATCACCTTTATTTATCGAATAAATATTAATATTTTTTACATCATATGGATACATAAATAAAATAAATTCATACGTAAGATGACATCATTTTATGGAAAACATTTTTCTTTATTAATTTTGTTATTATGAATTTATATTTATGGATTCCAAATATGATCTTTGGTTTTAAAGAAGATATTTCTCAAAGAAAACATATTTGAATCTATCAATAATATTCCTATGACATGTTATAAGAAATGTTATTTTATTTAAATGGAAATAATTTTATTTATGTATTTTTTAAATGTTCTGGGTTTGGATTGAGAATAGAAGGTAAATTAAATGTGTTTTAAAAAATTAACTCAATTATAATGAATGTAATGTTATGGGGAGTTAACCCATAAATTATAAGGGGAGTTTGTTCTGTATAATTTATGACAACTAGACTTTTGATTTTTTTATTTTCTTCCATGTATCATAAATGTCGCACAAAAAATAATATTTTCAATCGATAAATCCAAATGAAATTTTTTAATATAACTATTTTTAGAAACTAATTATCATTAAATTATATCTACCAATTTGGATTTCTATGTTATAAAATAATTATTTTATATATATATATATTCATTTCAAGTAAATATTTTAAAATAATATATGATCATTATTAAAACCCCTTAAAGGGAAAATAATTTTCTCACCCCTTATTTTAAATACATTTTCACAGGTTTAGTAATGTTTTTTAGAGGAATTAATTTCACTAATAGAGTTTGTGTAACTGATGTCTTTCTATTTAATTTCTTTATTTTGAAATATTTTGTTAATTTTTAATGGTTTTTTAATCCTCCAAAATGTAGAATGATTAAAGTTCGTAGTATGTTATAAAATTTTCTTATATGTTTTGTTTCATTTATGAAGAAAAAAACAATGTATTTATATGTATTGAATCTAAAAGATTATTTTTCTGTTTCTAAACCTCGGTTCGGTCCATAAGGTCATCCTTTCCTATCTCTATCATGATTAATACCACAAGGTCATCGTACCCTGTCCCCATAATGAGTCTGAACGTAAGATAATGATATCCCATATCCTCCTTAGGTAGGGCCTTGTGATTTTCATACATATGCCCCATGTCTTGGTATCTTTTCATCATCTATGTAACCCACACATTATCACCCTGTTAGGGATAACCAATCATAGAATGTATAACTACCACTTTCTACAAAAAGAACTGATTTTTCAGTAGGGTGGCACTGGAAATGTGATCCTATTTTTCTGAAGCGTGGTCATTATTGAAGGCTCGATCCAGTTTTCTCGCTACCACTCTATTTTATTGACTCATATACCAAGAATATTTCACACTAAAGATATAAATTTCAGTTATATTGGTGTTTTCTATTAAATATTTAAAATCCCTCACATATAATGTTCAATGAAGAGCACCAATTTCTTCACTTCCAGTACCAATATCATTGAAATCAAGAATAAAAAACACTAAAAATGTATATAAGATCTGAAGGATGTGAGTTCATCCCAAAGAGTCCTCCTATACTGATATTTTTTCTTCACATCGATTAAGGATCAAAAGATATTAGTGATATCTATCATAATGTTCCAGGTGAAAATCTGGTCAGAAATATGGAAAACATTAACATTAGAAATATATGATTAAGAAAAAGAATCAGAGAGTATTATGATTGGTGTTGTTTTGACATGCACCTTTGGAGGCATATCTAAAACAACCAAAATGCACTGAATTAGTGGATAAATTTATTTTAGGTTCATCAATGGAAAAAATTAAATGTTTTGGAATATTTAGCATTATTTTTTAAAAAATGAATATTTCAAGGAATGCAATACATAGACAGTGCAAATATAATATCTTAATTTATACCTATGTTTCGAGTTAGAAATCACATTTTTCATACTATTTGAGCCTTTATTCATAGTTGATCTTCTAAAAAAATTGACAGATTAGGGCTTGTATTAGGTCCTTTCACAACTTAACTAGAGTCCAAGATGTTGGTAATATCACCTATAATTAAATATTACATGATAATATCTTGAATGTTATCATTAGTAGATGATGACAAAGTGTTACTCATATCCTTATTGTTAACAACATCTAATCATTTATTATTCAATGAAATATAATGAACATCAGTGCTGCAGGTACCTGGTACGATGCTCGGGTCAGGTGTACCTTCTTTCTTTTCAACACGAGCATCTGATCAAAGTTTAGTATTCAAACTGAAAGAGGTGTTGCTCTACCTAGTGGTTTTTATTCCTCTACTCAGTAGCCAAATCCTCTACTGTCAACATCAGGTCCATGGTGTCTTCTGGGACATGCTTTAGGAAGTTATCATGACGTGTATATTCTCCAACTTAAGTGGCATCAGATTCCAAATCCTTGTGTGACTCCATCTTAGAGAAGAATTTATCATTCATAAACAACACAAACGTGTCACAAATATCATGTATATGACCCTACATCAAAATATAGGGTTTTTCTAGAGTAGTAATGGGATTGTTATCATTTGTGAAACTCTCAACAGTAGGGAAAGTGTAAAAAAAAATTGGGTCATTTAATCACATGAACACCAATTTGGTTCGAGAGCTTATGTACAATGTTAACAATTCTACGAGTGAAATTATGAATTTGAGAACAAGAAAGAGTGTGACTATTTTGATCAGAATATTTTTGATTTTTAATATTTTTATTTCAAACCATAAGTGTAGAAGTGGTATTCAAGGAGATGGTGTGTTGGCTCAGTATAGTGCCCAAAGATGAGAATTTATGATCCATCACTACTTTCATAGAAATTAACCCAGGGAGACCTATTCTATGACTAAGTGAAGTGCATGAAGAACAATAATTACATTTCATTTGATCAAGTGGATAAATATTATCTCTCATACAAATGTTATTGACATCATTCTTAGGGAGTATAGACCATGCTACTTTCTCAATTGGACAAGTATCAATATTTTCTCTCTTGAGTTCCTGGTTGTAGAGTCATGTGGTATCTAGAATAGGAGTGGACAATTAATCTATTAGATTTTGATCCATAATGTAATTATCTTCCTCTTCAGCAACATTAGCCCAAGTGAAACCTGAGGAGTGACCTAAGAGAGTCATGATTCATGTTTTTTTACCTAGACTTCAGTTTTTTTTGGTAAATCCATCATAGGAGTTTTATCCTTCTTGTTTTTCTTTATTTCATTACATTCATTTTAAATTAGTGAGTTAAACTATTTAATAGCCACCCTGAACATAGAAATGTTTTGAATGATAATCGTATAGAGATCACAGGAGGGGGATTTCACCCATAGTATAATTTGAATTTAGGTTTATATTTATTTTAATTGAAGGTAATAGTATTAGGCAGCATAGAATCAATGTTTATTTCATCCATAACAATCAAAAAAGTCTTAAGTCAGTATTTTAGAATCTATCTTCTATTTTGAGAGGGGTTCCTACATAATAAAAAATGTCATTCAAAACATTGGGATTCCAGAACATCCAATTAAGTCCTTTAATTCTATACAAACATGTTCCATTATGTTCTTATAGATATGTGGGTTGAAGGAAAAGTACCACTTAAGTAATTTTGAGAAAAACCAGTATGAAATTAATATTACCAGTCCTCCAAACATTATTAATAACCTCTTATGTTCTTAAAAAAATATGGAAATACCCTTTTCCTATTGGTATCATTTTCTAATTAGAGAAATTCCAAGAGTGAGAAATACAAGAATGTAAATCGGTAAGGGTCTAGGGATGGTCACCTTTGAGGTAGGATATGCAGCCCATAACAAAATATTTGAACATTTGAGTGAACTACATAAGTGAATTTGGGTATTCGTCCAACAAGTAACCTCCCTCATCAAGATTTTTGAATAGAGGCGCCTTCATTATATTATCATTTCCCATTGTGATTCCCTTTAGAGAGTCAGAAAAAGAGATCCCCTGGGATCTTTTCATAGGCGTTTTATTATCAACCATAGCATCACGGATTTCATCACATTCATTATCAGCCATCAGATCTTGCTCATTGGTGGGTTGCATTGTACAAAGAGACATGAATCGATGGGATTCAAACCTACCAGGTGTGAGAAAGTAATTCTCCATGAGGGGTGAGATCAAGAGAAAGAGAAATGAATCCCTAAACATGTATGGATTTTAGAGAGATATGATCTCCAATATCTTAAACAATAGTCTCTCAATTCTCTGAAAATGAATAAAATAATAATAAGATTAAAAATAATAATACACTTTTATTGATTTATTTTTAAAAAAACATATTATTTTTCCAATGTAAAATATATATTTATGATTTTTTTTATAAATTATTTTATTTAACTAAAATATAAATTTAGTTTTTAAATGTGATTGATAATAATATAAAGTATAATTTCTATAAAAAGGTGGAAATAAAAATGAAGAAATCTTGTTTAGGTGATCCTGTTTTGTGTGGTAGGTTTGACCATGGGGATTTATGTGGTATCTTAGGTCACACAAGAGAGGTAAATTCAAGTATACAGGGTCATCCCCATTGAATCGTGCATGAATGAGGAGTCTCTGAAGAGGATCCAGTTTCGGTTTCGACAAAGCTAGGTCCAATAAAATTTATTGCTATAACAACCATGGAAATTATATATATAATAAAATACTATTAATAATAATTAAACGTCAAATTACAAGTCAAGGATTTTAAAATTTATCATCTTAGAATACTGGGTACAAAAAACTGAAAACATGGGGCTAAAAAATTAATTTATTTAATCTTTATAAAAATCTAATACCTCACAATGATCCTTTACATATGAATAGGAAAATATGGGGATAACATGACAAATGGATGAGATAAAATTCTCATAAAGGGAATAATCATGTGTATAATGCTTTAGTACATGGGTTAGAAGGAATAACATAATGACATAAAAAGGCATGGAACATATGGAATCATAACATATTAAAATGGCATAAAATAAACATGAATTCATAGTATTGTGGAAGAAACATAAAACATGGATTGAGAATGATGCAAGTCTCATTTGACATAGAGAAAAACATGTCATGGATAACCACAAAGACTTTTGAACATGGTAGCCCAAGTTATGGATAAAGACCTAGACCGTTGAACATTACATCTCATGAGACTCAAATTTACACAATGATTTTGATCATTATATAGGTTCAAACAAGATCTTTTTTTAATGAATATTTTTTCTACATACTAAATCATACATAATAAATCATACATTTATATAAGGGAACTCATGGAAAGAACTGGGTATCATAATCATTTCATAAAGAATACTTTAAGGGGCATATCATAAAAATGTCCATTAAAGAACGAAATTAGAAAAAACATTGAAATTCATAAGGTATAAGGCATATATCATGGAATGTGTTGTTAAACAGAGGTTCTAACATGTAAAAATTTTATTTATGAAATTCTAGCATTAAAACATTTTAGTGAAGTTTTGATGGAAAGTACTAAAGAGAATTTAAAATTACAAAGGGAATATATTTTTATATAAAACCATATGTTAAAATATAAGTTCTTTATTAATATAAATAATATATTTTATAAAAACCATTTGTGATTTAAACTAGATGGTGAAATTCATTTGTAATTGGGTACAAATTTGAGAAGTACCCTTAAAACAGGTTTTCTTATTGGGATGAATTGAGGAGGGATTCAATTAAAAACACACATATCCAAAAAAATATAATGATGAATGTATCTTGATGCATGAGTTTGGAGTATATAAACATCATTTAGATGATTTATATACAAAATATAACTTTATTTGGGTAAAAATAAAGATAAGGCAACCCAAATGAACAATAGAGGGTTGGGTAGAATCCCTTACCTTATGCCCTATGGGGTTCTCCACATGATATTAATGACCTGAATAATCAAATTAGGTTAATTAATTAATAATTCGAAAAACTATTTTACATTTAATTTAATTATTATGAACTTTTTTAGTTCATTTATAACCTTTTTTATTGGTTATGATGTTTAATTTCATTAATTAGGTCTGTTTGATTCATGATTTGTTTACATATATACATGATGTAATAATCATTTAAAATGATGATATATTTCCAGAAATTGAGTTATATATAATTATTTATCATATATTAAGTTAAATGGTTGTATATTTAATTGGGTTACTTTGGGTGAAATGTAATCATTATATAAAACATTAGTTATAACCTTTTCGGTTAATTGGTAGTTTATTATCACATCATACACATTTTGTTTTAGAAATCAAAACCCTGTGTAAAAAATATTATAGAACCATATATGAGACATTATAAATATATTACTGTGTGTTTAAACCAAAATAATTGTTTTATGACTAGAATTTATGATGATAATGGAAATTGAAAACCCATCATCCTTGGATGTGGTAAATTACCACATTTGAGATAGTGTTTTTACATCTAGTAAAAAATAAGGGTAAACGAGAGAAAATAATAAATTATTCCATTATCATAGAAAAAGTACAGTACATATAAGGTAGTGTATTTCTCATACCAATTTTCGGAGTATATTTAAAGATATAAAATAAAACTAAATAACTTGAAAGGAAAGTAAAAGAATTGAAAAGAAGAATTTACCTCTTAAATTATTTACCATTGGGAGCCTAATAATGAGATATGATTTTGTATTTTAATGATAAAAGTCACTATTTTATGTGGAGGAGAATGATGGGGATATATTTGCGTAAAATTTACACAAGAAAAAAGGCTTGAGTCGAGTGAATAGATGAAGGGAGTGTGGGCAGTTTTTATAGTGGAGGGGAGGAGGATTTTCTGAATATTTTAAAAAAAAATTTACTATTTCTTCTAAAGAACATAAATAGTGATGATTTCGTGACCAAAAATTTTAATAAGTGAGTTGGTGTTTGATATAATGTCCATTTACATCATCCATGGCTCAATCATGATTCCGAAATTTAGGTTTTAGCACTTATCGTAAATTATCGTATTTTACTATTAATAAAAAATTCATATATATTAGAAAAATAACAAATATTCACCCCAACCATTTTTCAATGTTCAGAATTCAAAAATGAACTCCATTTTATGATAATGTTTTTCCAAAAATGGAAATTTTAATTTTTAAATCAAATCATGATTTACATGATAATACATATTTTAAAATTAAAAGTGATTCTATAATACTTTGAGAAATTTAATAAGGTCTCATAAAATTATCCTATAATTATAAAACATGAAAACCATAATTTTTTAATACTTTTTATGAAACTACATTTAATTTTTTTATTAATTAATTATTCATAAAATTTTAATTAAATATTTATGACTTATACCAACACTATTTTAATTCCCTGATCCCAGTTACCCATATTTGGTGCATTATTACATAACATTGGCATGATACAAAATATCATGCCCCGAATGGCTGATTAGTTTAGTATCCTTGAAAGTACTAGATATATTCATAAATTTTACATTACATTATAAAATGAAAGGCTAAAATAACATTGTTTCCATAGAACACATTTATATTCCCTTAGACTATACCTGCAGGTCAGTCATAAAAGTTACAGTATTCTTAACACTACAAATTATTTTTATTAAAAAATTAATTTTCAGTTAAAATATAGTATTTTATACTATTCACCCAAATATGAAAGTTATTAAAAAAACACCAAAAATTTATTGAAACTAAATTCTAATGTCCCAATTCTAAAGAAGAAGTTTATTTTATAAAATATAATATATAAAAGATCAAATATTGTATTTGAAAAGGGTTCTCCCTTAAAAGGTGTTAAAATTTCATTAAAAATGATTCTTTTATATGAAAAAATGGAATTTGTTTCCTTATTATGTCTAACAAACTCAGAATATATATTCTAGAATTACTAAGATTATATAATCATAAAAATTAAGTTAATACTAATCATAAAATCTTTTGAATGGCTAGTTTGGTAAGTTGGACTGCGCTAGAACTCGGTGTTGTGTGTAGTGCATGTTATTGAATTACATTGATGAAAAAATGTACTATGAAATCTTTAGGTGTTACATTGTTCCCTCCATCAATAAATTGCATCCTGAAAATTTGAAATTGTTCATTGAAAATAAAATGTTAAAAATAGAAAAATACATTTGTGGAGAACTCACATCAGAAATTGTGTTAATAAAATCATGTCTTAATAAGAGGGAAAGGGAATTGAAAAATGATAAAAAAAAATTATGATCTCTATTAGGAAAAAATTGTCAGAAATTAAGGACACATAATTTGTGAGAAAAAGTAAATATTTATAGGGGTGATTGAGGTCATCAATCACAATATATCATTTAAATATATTGACATAACAAACCCATTATCATAACCACTTTCAATAACAAAATACGTAAAAAGAGTATATGGTATTTATTTTCTTTAAAAAAAGATTTTGGATTGTTAAAGAATCCGATGATCAAATAAGACTCATGATAGTGCAATGGTCATTTTCACTGATTACATAAAAAACATTCTTTTTGTATTTTATTAAAATGCTTTGTAGAAAAAGATTCCCCTTGAAATAAAAAGTCAAAGGGTTTTATACACCGTATAAAATAATAACATTAAGAAATCAAAGGATTCCTTAATGAATGGAGATTGAGAAGAAGTATCTTAACTAATGTTTAAGAATTAATTTAGTCATACAATAAGAGGGAATAAATATATATATATATACTTGACAGGTAGAGTTACATCCTTTAACTAATTCCTACCACAAACTCATCTTTCACTTCAAATTATTTCATAAAATATATTCTATATATCCTAATCGTATAGGGTTCCAAAAATAATGAATTTATAATTAACCTATCAGAGCTTTTGAAAAAACTAAATTATATAATCAAGGAAAATACGTAGGCCAATGGAAGGTGGTTCACCCTTGTCTCCCTTCTGTTGCGGGTTCATGTCTCGCGGCCATGCTGGATGCGACTAGTTGTCACCTGACCTATGGGTTGTCCTTTTTATGACAATCCAATAATACCCTTAATAATTGTATCAAATTTTATACATAATCCATTCCAACCTTTAGACATATCCCAAATATTTCATTACAAACTCACAGGACACAATTTATAATGAAGTTAAAAACAATGAAGATACTTTTTCCACGTAATAACATTGGAACACCTTTATCATGTATTCTTTTAAAACATGGTAACTATCTAAATAACCATAAAACCTTATTTATTACATTAATGCTTCCTTATTCTTTATAGAATACTGGATATGTCCCTTATATCCAAAATTTTTGAATATTCCCACAATGATGAAATAAACAAACTATTAATCACTTCCAATGGAGTCAAGAATTTCCAATATAATTTATCAAAATCAACCATCTATTATTCCAAAATCACTACCTTATTATGAGGACCTTATTAAGGATTACATTTCCTTCAACCATGCATTTTCCAAAAATTGTATCTTACTATTATGTCACTTTTCTTAGAACCATATAATATCAAATCCTCAATAAAATAGTACTGTAATACAATCCTTATTTGTCTTATTAATTTATAGGACAAGTATATTGTTGTTAAAAAACTCAAATGAAATAATTCTATAATAAAAACATAAGAACACTAGACATTCCTCTTCATTTGAGGTAGTATCATATCATGATTATTATCCAGTATCATCATTTACGGTATACTCTGATGACTGGGACATTGATTCGCGTAGTGTCCCAACGCCTTGTGGATTAGATATTTTACATTTGAAACCTTTTTCTTACCCTTGAAATCATGTATTTGATGTCCCTTTCATAAAAACATATAAAAAAATCAATTTTCCTTCATGCATTTACCAAGGTGATTCTTTCTACATTTATCACATATGGGAAAATCCTTCTTTCCCCTCTTCACTTTATCCATATTTCTCTCTACCATCCATTTCTTCTCTCTCATCCCCTAAAAGCCATAAGACTAAGATAATTCTTAATATATCTTATTATCACATGATATTTTTTCTTCATATGATGAGAATACACAAGAGAATATTTCCCTTCTAAATGTTGTCTTAATACCAATAATGATATTATACTTATTACTATTTGGATCATACTTATTGTTGGAGTTCTCAATGCTTGTACTGGGAGCCATTTTAAACAATGGCATACTCTTAGTCTGCTTATGAATCACAATGAATAATTCCAAACTTTTAAAATACAAAATGTAATTATAAGAGATTATCGATATAATCCTTAATAAAAAAATTATTTTCTGTGAGGATGTATTTACTCCAAAATCCTTCCTAATAGATTGTAATGAAAATGTGAATTATCCTAGTCATGTCCCCTGGGAGTGTCGTAACCAAGAGTACAGTAAGGATCGTTGTCGTGTACCAGTTCCCGTTCGATTCTAGCTCAAATCGGAGTTTCTATGTTTTACCCATAGGTACATCTGTGCCATAGCCGCCTCTACCTGCTAATATCCAAATAGGGACGTATTTCTTAGAAACCTCACAAAATCTCTACAATACCAAAATTTTAGGAAGTTATTCTATACTAATCCTCAATGAATATCTTAGGGTAATGTGATATAATTAGTGTTTATCTAAATCTATTTTCCAACGTTTGTACTAAACTTCCTCTGATACCAACTGTAATTCCCTGACCCCAGTTAGCTATAGTTAGTGCATTATTACAGAAAATTGGCATGATAAATGGAATCATGTCATGAAAGAATAATAAGTTTAGTATCCTTGAAAGTACTAGATACATTCATAAAATTTTCATTAAATTATAAAATGAAAAACTACAACAAGATTATTTGCATAGACCACACTCATATCCCCTCATACTATCCCTGCATGTCAATCATAAAATACTTTTCATATCCTGGGAAAAGTTAAACATAGAAAGGGGTGAGCTCATATGCATAGTAAGGATAACAATATTGCAGAAACTTTTATAAATAAGCATAAAAATTTAAGGCAATGTATATAACTAAAACAAAGGCATTTTAAACTTCAAATTTAGCATAATATGGAAAAGATAAAATCAAATAATGTCATTTAATTATTCACATGGATATTCTACTTGTCAAATAATCACATGCAATATCAATATCCACTTTCATAATGATGGAATTCATAATTCTAGACTTTCATAACCACATAATCAAGGCCTTGTTCAAAGACTACAAATAAGATTTTGTCACGACCTTGTGCCAAGACACTAGCTTGTCTCATTAGACCTACCGATGCATCGAGGTCCTATAACAGGCTACACCAATCACATATGAAGTCCAATGTATGCCTCATATAAATAGATTTCAACATAACAAAAAAATTTCTATTAAAACTAGAATACGAACCGTCAATATGTTATCCATAAACCATAAATGGTATAAAAATAACACATCCGCATTTAGACATATCGAAAAACCTTCAATATAATAAGGATGTTTTGTATCATAATAAATCAACCTCAAATAAGTTTAAAATCCATCAAAGGTTGTTGACATAGATGAAAATGATTAGTAAAATTCTTTTAGAGAAATATCAATTTTTCATAAAAACAGCTAAGAGTAACACACATTATAAAGGAAGACATTTAATGGCATTTTTGAATAAAAGTTTCCCATGCCACTATGAAACATTTTAATGAAATTAACATTTTAAAAAAATTCATGTCCATATAAATGAATACTAAGAAAAGAAATTTGAAAACATGGACATTAATGAGAATGATTTAGAAGAATAAATATTTAAAACATTTAAAATGATTTTTTAGTAAAAATTACATTAAAAATAATCCCTTTTAAAACTATTTTATGAATCGTGGACAAGGATAATAAATATGTCAATGTAGATACTTTCGTAAAAACAATCTTGGAAAAAAATTTATAAAATTAACACTTACCACGTTGTAATCAAACGAGTCATTTGAAAAATAGTCAATAACCACCAAATTAATCATATAATATGATTAATATAAAGTGAATCATGATAATATATATCAAATGGAAGTATAAAATACACAGCAAGCAATAAATAAGTGGTGAACAATGGAAATCTCACAGAATTAAAAGTGAGATAAGAAACCCATTACCTTGTATTATTCCTTGGTCGAGGGTACTTTAACCTCATGTATATTAGTTAAATCATTTTTATTAAATTGTACAAGAACTATGTACATAAATATGATATCAAATATGATCCTCTAATATAGCTTTCTCCATAATATTTTCATAGTATCATCGTTTTGGGTGTTAACTGATTCGTTTTCCTTTGTATTCTTTGTTATGTGAGTCTTATTTTTTATGGTCGGGATGTATATTATTAATATCCAAAATGATATCAAGTCATAAAACATTATTTTTAATCATAAAATGATAATTATTCTTTAATTTATATGATGGGGAATGAATCTCATCGCGTTCGTGGAGACGGTAATCCATACGTACGCATGAGCGACGATATCATTCTTTTGATATTAAAATCAAATATAATTGG
The DNA here is from genome assembly GCA_963277665.1 of Viscum album. Lineage (NCBI taxonomy): Eukaryota > Viridiplantae > Streptophyta > Magnoliopsida > Santalales > Viscaceae > Viscum > Viscum album. The sequence goes on along the minus strand of OY728119.1, from coordinate 1,760,416,257 downwards.
ATGGTATATCATATATACAGAATCATTATAATGTTATATATATTATTTAAGCCAATTATACATCATTATTATACCAATCAAAATAATAATGTATGGAATAACAAGTACACCATGACGTGGAGACGGTAAGCCTTACATACACACCTATGGTGACATGTCATTCAAAGGATGGATAGAATAATGAATATGGTTGTCCAATATTTATAATAACATCATAGTATATTGAATAAACTAGATTCATTATTTTATAATGAAAACAACATATAAAGAGGAAGTGGAAGAATAATGTTATGTGAAAGAGGTGATTATTAATATTTACCTCTTCTTCGGATGTTTTTTAGATTTGATCAAAACGGCTCCATAGGATGACTTTATAACTAAATTAAAGCCTATAGGATTAATGGAGGATAGTTGGGAGGATATTTGGGCTGGGTTTGGCTGAGCGTAATGGATTTTAAGGTGTGAATTAGAGAGAAGGGGTAGTTCCTTTTTATTAGAGTGGTGTGGGGCACCTTAGGAAGAGCTAGAAATATAATTTTATAATAAAATAATTTTCTATTTCTAATGCCTAAAAAATAAATTATTTAAATGATATGGTTGGGAAGGGTAGAATACCACTCAACCAATAGGTTTTATATGGATTGGGTCACTATATTGACCATATCTTTTAGATTTAACTCTTTGTTAAATAGTTTGACATTTACCAAGTCTCTCTGTATTTTTATATTATATGGTTAATAAGAATACTGCACACATACAATCGAACCCCAATTGGTTAATTAATGAAACAACTATCATTATATAATTATTTTTTGTGAACATTATATTTTTAGGTATATATTATCAATTAATAATATAATATTTGATTTAAAAACTCTTTTATGTCAATTTTGACACTATTTGGTATTTAGTTGTTTCTAAATTCATAACAGCATTATTACTTTGAAATAATTAATTAAACCAACCATAACATGTCATATTAAAGAATAAAATTAGTTTAATTCATAAAATGTCTCAAATTATATTTATTTGGATTTTTATAATATCAAATATAATAATATTTTATTAATTAGGTAATTACTACATCATCATTCTGTCCGAAATAAATTAAATTATTTAAATTCTAAAAAATATAAATAAAATACCATTATTTAGGAAATCTTCTTATCATTATAATGAATATTTTTATTTGAATTTATCCTATTTTTAATCCTACATTAGATATAGTTTAGTTATTAAACATTGAATTTAACACTTTTAACTCTTCTTGGAATTAAATAATAATAAATTTCCTAATCTAATCCAAGTGGACCTAAAGGATCATATTTTATTCCTAAGGTTTTTTGGTCTAATGAAACTTATCCAACATAATTAGGACATGTGTTAGGGTAATAATGATATCATTTTTACCATTAATTACCCTATTTACTTTTAACCGTGGTAAATAAAAGTCAAAAGTTACTATTGACCAAAAATTATTTTCATCTAATTTAACCAAATTTTACTTAATGATATAAAATTTTCCTCTCGGATTTTCTAATATAAACTCATAGATGCGGTAAAATTATGTTTTATGTAAATATATAAATGCCCCTCGGAGGTGGGTAAAAGACATTAAAAAGTCCAATAAAATTTTAATATATCTAAAATTATTTTAAACTAAATCCAATGAATTAAATTGAACATATATAGGTATTATATATCTATTTTTAACTAAAATAAATTTAAATAAATTAAATAATTATTTTAATAAAACGTCAGTTTAGACAACAACTTAGTGTTTTTCACTATTCATCAAAAAATGTCTGTTTTTAGGAAAATACCAAAATATCACTCAATGATAATTTTTGTTATTGTTAATTCATAAATTATGTATATTTTACAAAATTAAGTACATAGAAGTTTCATTTATTATTTTAAAATTAATTCCTGTTGTTAAAATCAAAAAACGCGTTTTTAAGAAACAATAACTAACAAAAGATTGATACTTATTTAAATTCAATTTCAAAGTGAAATTATTGACAATGAATAAAATTGGATTAAAAGGTAAAAATATAATCTATTTATTCTTAAAAACCATTAATATGTATAATTTAACACCACAAATTAATTTTATTAAAAAATTTTCTTTCAGTTAAAATATAATATTTTTCACAATTCACCCAAATATGAAATTATCAAAAAACACAAAAAATTTATGGAAACTAAATTATTATGTCCATATTCTAAAGAAGAATATTATTTTGTCAAATTTAATACATAAAAGTCTCAAATACTTTACTTAAAAGTGTTCTCCATTAAAATGCGGTAATGTTGCAATTTTTTAAAAAAATACGTATTTTATCGGAAAAAAAATGAATATGTTTTTTCATTATTTCTAAGAAACTAATAATATGGATTCTAAAATTATAAGGATTATATAAAGATCAAAATTTAGTTAATATTATTCATAACCCCTTTGAACGACTAGTTTGGTATGTCGTGTGCTCTTGAACATGGTGTTGCGTGTAGTGTGAGTTATTGAATTACATTGAAGAAATAATGTACTATGTAATCTTGGGGTGTTACAACTATCATATTATAGCATATAGATTGGATAAATTTTATTAATAATTTCATTGGTATGGTTGCTATTTACATTACTAATTTACTGTTTATAAGGGTCACATTACTATTCCTAAGGGTAACATAATTATTCATAAGGGTCAGTTACTATTCTCCAAATATTATGCATTTCATATTGGACTCTAAATCTTTTATTTATCCAATCCATGTATGTTTTATTTTTGAAATTCAAATCATAGAAGTCGCAATATTACGTTTAACGGTCAATTTTTACTTATTAGTCCATTGTGTTGTGATTTAATGTGATTATATGATGTAATTATAAGCAGGTAATTTCTATTGAATAAACTTTGGGTTATTAAATTGGTGGCATAAGGAATTAAGGACCACTGGTGTCGGTGTATCAAATGTTGTTGAGGAGGATACGAGCTTCATCGAAGGGTATAATTACAAATTTGAGCCTTTGTGATGTAGATCCAAGCTTGTATTAGGGATTATCGTCCAATGATTTCTTGTTGATCCTTTATTCAGATCAATGTGAGTTTGGTTTTTTTTATTTCTACGAGTTTTTTTAGTAGCTCTATCTAATTTTTTTCATCCATTGATGGTTGTAGATTTTATATATTCTATTCATTTATTACTTTTTTATACTTTTTTTACTGTTTCAAAATAAAATTTTTATCATGAATTGAATGTTTTTGTACACATATATTGTTTCCAACGAACCTATACAGGTAATAACAAATTTCATTTGTCAAAAAATTTGGTATGTTTTATTCGAATATCTAAAATTTTATACAAAGCTATCTCAACAAGCTTATGTATGTCACTATTTTGAGATATCAAAGCATCTCCTATGGTATATTGGTTTATCCTTCACTTATATTGTTATCACCTTCCAATAGAGGTTTATCTATAAAACCCTTTAGTGTTAAAAAAATTTGGAAAAACAACTTGTAGACCAGAGTGTGTCTCTGTCCGAGGAAGCATATTTTTTTAGTATTTCCTCACATTTAACAATGTAATTCATGTAAAGGGTTTATTATTTATTTAAAATTTTTTGTAATGCAATTTCTATTTAACAAATTTTGATTCCAATATTTTTATTTACATTTCAAATATATCAAATAATGCATGTAAAATATACATATATTTTTATATACATATTTTTTTCTTTTATACAAAAAAATTAATAACTATTTATAAAAGTATATATTCATTATTTGAGTTTTTTCGGTTATTTTTATTTTGATTATGGTTATAACATGTGTTTGGTTTCATTTTTATAATCTATTTATATTTTATTTATAAATATGTACATATTTATAAATATATATCAATCATTTTATCACAAATTATCTTTAGAATTTATGATAAAATGGATTAGTAATAATTTATTTGACTTGGTTATCAAATTTATGTTTGATATTCAAAGAGGTATATAATTATGGTCATCGATAGTTGTTTTAAAAGTTGTTTTTTTATTCTTAGGGAATTTATTTTATTGTCTCCAAATTTTGTTTTTTTGAGGGGATTATTTTGATTTATAATACATATGTATATACTATGAAATTTTAATGATAGCTTGTATATTTTTTTACATATTTTATCATGTTAATTTCTAGAGTACAATTTATCATTGCTTAATTTATATGGATTCATTTATAAAATAAATTCATAGGGATGTTGGAATCATATTATGGACAATATTTATACATATTAATTTATTTTATTATGAATTTATATTTATGGAAACAAAATAATAGAATTTTTTTAATATAGGTATTTTCCGACAAATTAGTTTTAGAAATTATCAAGAATATGTTTATTACTTCGTATAAGGAAGGCTGTTTTCTATTAATGGAAATAATTTTATGTATGTATTTTTGAAATGTTTTGGGTTAGGATTGAGAAAGGCATATCCATTAAACGTGTCTTCAATAATTGTTATTAATATAATCAATTTTATCTTATAGGGATTGAACCCATTAATCATTATGGACTTTGTTCAACATAATGGTGGATTGGTGGCCTTCATTTTTTTATTATGGTCTTCCATTATCATGAATGAACCTACAACAATTAACATTTTCAATGGAAAAATCCTAATAATCATTTAAAATATATATATTCATAGAAATTAAAATTCTAATAATTATATATATATATATAGAATTCTATGTTTTAAAATTCTACATTCAAGTGTATATATTGTTATTTAATGAAAATAATTTAAAAAAATTTATGAATTTTTTTAAAACCATTTAATAGAAAATATAACTGCTCACCCCATGTTTTAAATTAATTTTCATAGGTTTAGTAGTATTTTCTAAAGGTATTAATTCCACTAACGAGGATAGAACAAAAAAAAGGACTTTTTATTATTTTTTATTTTTTACAATTTGGTTAAGTTTTATGGTATATATAATACTCTTAAATGTAGTCATATAAATGTTCCTGGAATGTATTTAATTTGGTTTATATGTTTAGTTTCTTTTATTAATAAAAAATATACAATATATATATATATACCTTACTGGAAGCTCATGTTCAAATCAATATAATTGGTATCAAAGAAATGATCTGGATAACATTGGAGATTAGATTTGGTCTTAAAAGCGGAATAGTATTAGAGTTTAATAGTATTAGTTTTTCTTAATTTTCAAGATGAAAATCCAAAATACTTTTGAGTTTTTTGAACCAACTATGATGGAAAAATTATTTTTATGGGTGGGGGGATGTAGCATCCCATATTTATTTTGTAATTAATAAATTAATTATAATTTAAATATATAATTTAATGTAATATATTTTATTAAACAATTCGATTTCATTTATTTGAAGTTACATTTTTATACATTAATTTTTATAGTTTTTCAAAATGTCTTTTTTATATGATGAAATATCGAAAATTTTTATTCAATTTTATGATAATGGATTTTACATTGATTAATATTTTCTAATATAATGTTTTAATAAATAAATGAATTAAAGGAAATATTAAAAGTAAAATATTTCTTTTATAATTTCTGTAATATAAATAATCTTAAATGTATAAAATAAATATAATTTTCAAATAAATGTCAAATAATAATAATAATAAAAGTAATAATACAATTTATATTTTTATTTTAATTAAAACATCATATAATTTTCAATGTAGTATAAATATTTATGATTTTTTATAATTTATGTTATTTAAGTAAAATATAAATTTAAATTTTAAATTTGAATTATAATAAAAAAATTTAATTATAATTAAAATAATGAAATTAAAATTTGGAAATAGGTCTTCTGTGGAATCTTGTTTTGAGGGATTGTTTCATGGGTGTAAGATTTTTGGGGTCCCCGTGGTCGTGAATGAGAGCCGAAGTTGAGGAATAGGGGTCATCCCCATTTCTTTTTGAAATGATGAGGAATCAAAGTAGTATATCCAGCATCAGTTTCTAATAAGCTTGTTTCGACTATGGGTTTGGAGGAATCTAGAATACCAGGCTACTAGTGAAGGTGGATTTAAATTTTTCAAGGGGGATCTGAGGTTTTTCAAAGGGTATGATTCAGAATTCGATCCACAATGATGGAGATTTGATCTTGTATGTGGTACCATCTTTTAATGATGGAATGTTTATCTTTTCTTCATATCATTGTGAGTATGGATTGTTTTTATTTCTAGGATATTTTTTATTAGGTCCACCTCATTTCTTTTCTTCCATCAGAGGTTATGGATTCTCTATCTTCTATTTATCATTGATTTTTTGCGGTCCTCTTATTACTGATTAGAATTTGAATTTTTATCTCGATTTGAATGTTTTAGTCCACATATGTTCTTTTCAATGACCCTGTATGTGTAATATCGGATAGCTTCTATCAATGATTTGTGTTTATTTTATTCTACATTCTACATCTCAATACATAGCTTTATTTTCGATCGAGTGTATGTTGTTTTTTGGAGACATCAATGATTATTCTCTAGTCCATTTGTATATTATTTAGAATATATATTTTTATTAATACACCGTAGAATTTTTCCTATTGAAGCCTTTATTTTGAAATTGAAATTGGGAAAACCAATATGTAGTTCGGAGAGCATGTTATTCAAAGGCGGTATAATTTTTCAGCATTTTTTCACCTTCTACAATGAAAATTATGTAAGGTATTAATTATTTCGTTATAATTTTGATTTTAAGGGAATTTTTATTTATCAAAATATTGCTTCTATACATTGATTTTTATTTTAAATATATAAAATAATTCATGAAAAAACACATATTTATGTGTCTGCATATTTTTATCTTTTAAAGAAATTAATAACTATTATCATAATTATTGATCCATGATTTATTGTTTTTAAATTATAATTATTATTCTTATAGTTACACATGGGTATTATTTTATTTTTTAATCAATATATGTTCAATTTATATATATTTCTATACACAAATATACACTTATCTATATTTATATCTCTAATTATCTATAAGATTTAGGAGAAATAGGATTTGTGTTAATTATTTTGACTTTTTTCCATAATTTATGTTTTATTTACAAAGAGTCATATATGCATTGCCAACATCTTTTTTTTAAGATAGGTTTTTGTTTTATTCCTGAAGAATTTATTTAATTATATCAATATCATGGTGTTCCAGAGGGTTTATTTTGATTAATAATAATTATGTGCATGCTTTAAAATATTAATTTCATCATGTAAGGATTTTTATAAAATTTACTACCTTTGTTTCTAGAAGAAATATTATTACTGTTTACTTCATATGGATACATAAATAAAATAAATTTATAAGGAATATGTAATAATTTTTTGGAAAACATTTTTGGTGTATTAATTTTTTTATTATGAATTTATATTTATGGATTCCAAATAAGATATTTTGTTTTAAAGCAGATATTTCTCAAAAAAATCATATTTGATTCTCTCAATAATATACCTATAAAATTTTATAATAAATGTTATTTTCTGAAAATGGAAATAATTTTATTTATGTACTTTTGAAATGTTCTCGGTTTGGATTGAGAATGGCTGGTACATTAAAAGTGTTTTACAAAATTGGTACAATTATAAAGAATGTAATGTTTGGGGAGTTAACCCATAAATCTTAAAGGGAGTTTGTTCTGTATAATTTATGAAAACTATCCTTTTGTTTTAATTATTTTCTTCCATGTATCATAAATTTCCCACAAAAAATTAAAATTTTCATTCGATAAATCCCAATGAAATTTTCAAATATAACTATTTTTAGAAACTTATTATATTTAAATTATATCTACCAATTTTTATTTCTATGTTATAAAATAATTCTTTTACATGCATATATATATATATATATATATATTCATTTCAAGTAAATATTTTAAAATAATATATGATCATTTTTAAAACCCCTTAATGGGAAAATTATTTTCTCACCCCTTATTTTAAATACTTTTTCACAGGTTTAGTAGAGCATTTCAAAGGAATTAATTTCACTAATAGAGTTTGTGTAGCTGAAGTCTATTTATTTAATTTTTTTATTTTGAAAGATTTTGTTAATTTTTAATGGTTTTTTAATCCTCCAAAACATATAATGATTAAAGTTCCTAGAATTTTATAAATTTTTCTTGTATGTTCTGTTTCATTTATAAATAATACAAAAATAGATTATTTGTATGTATTGAATCTGAATGATCAGTTTTTTTTCAATACCTCAGTTCGGTCCATAAGGTCATCCTTTCCTATCTATATCAGGAGTTATACAACAAGGTCATTGTACCCCTGCCCCATAATGAGTCTAAATGTAAGACAATGATAACCCATATCCTCCTTAGGCAGGTACATGTGATTTTTATACATATGACACATGTCTAGGTCTCTTGTCATCATCTTTTTAACCCACACATTATCACCCTCTTAGGGATAACCAAACATAGAATGCATGACTACCACTTTCTACCAATTAACTACCTCCATATTCAATACATTCATGAAAAACCAGGAATAATAAATATAAGAAAAATATTTCTCACATTTGATAAGTCTTTGTTGACTTTCACACACATACATTTGATTACTATCAATCATGATCACATGGCCTACACACGCACAAAAAATCAGTATTAAAAATGGTTCTCACGTGTTATAGACACTTGTGGTCAATATCAATGAAAAAATAATATAAGACTCTATTTGATATGGAACTTCCTAAATCATGTGTTTTTATGAAAATATCCATGATTATTATGAGTTAATAATAAATTCATGATTTTCCTCTTACCAAATAAAACTCATATACCAAGGATCCCCAAAACAGATCCCAATTCATTACAAAAGGGATTCTATAACTGAATTCATGAATCCTTAGATCATAACAAAATCCATGAATATATATATTAAATGATAAATGTATATTTTAAATCTTGGATTATTGATTCATGTGAATAAGAGAAGAGGAAATATAGAAGTAATGTGAATAAAAGGAGAGAGAAACCTATTTCATTAAATTATCATGAAGAAAGTGAAATTACCAAGAACCACCACTAGAGTCCCTTAGTTTGAGAGATCTAGGAATTTGAGGAATAATGTAGAGTTTTGATATGGGTTTAAGTAAAAACCACATTTTTCATACTAATTAAAATGATGCACATGGTTATCCAAACCATGCATAAATCATGTGAGGAATTATTCTACTTATGGGAACCCCTATAATTTGGATGCATTGTTTGATAAATCATGATCCATCCATGATTATTTCCTCTATCTTAATATTAACTGCTTTTTAGAGGATAATGAAGTCTTATATATAATCATGCACCAACCATGCTCTACCATATTCCCATCAATAATATGTACATAATTTATTAGAGAGAATCTCATAGTTTTCCAAAACCATGATCAAATTTTGTACCCCATTAATGGTTTTTGAACCCCTCCAAAACCATGCAAATGTTAAATTATAGTTCACCCAAGAAATGAATATCTAAAATATCATATCAAATGGGATAAACAATTTAATACATTACCAAAAACGTTTGGGCATTAAAATATCACCCTCTTAGGGCTTTTCATCCATGAGAACTATCCCTTGAGTTCCTATCCAAAAAGAAAAGTCCATTGACCATGTATAAAAAACTAATACACTAAGTTATCTTCCTGGGCTTTCACATGCAACCAAATAACATTAAAATGATTCTTTTTCCTCCATCACAACACCTTCTAACACTTTCCAACAATTCATACTATTTTCTTCATAAACAGTTCATCTTATTTAACTCAATATCTTTATTTTCGATTATGTGCACAAGATTGGGCTTGTACCTACAAATTATTGATACATTAAACATGTCATGAATAACTTGATATTTATAGTATTTTTAATTTTTAAATTTCTTACATTGATATAATCAATGATATCAAATATTCCCAAAACATATGGAACCAGCATACCCTAAAATTGTAAATAATGATTCCCAACTAAGGTGAAACTCACAAGATGACATAATCACCCATTACAAAATATAACAGTCATATACTAGAATGATACACAATTATTGTATACTTTTAAAGGTAACCAATCACTAATATATCCAGTACACCCTATTTGGGGTCTAAATCACCACACTCTTCCAAACAACATATGGTCACCCACCTCATAATTACACCTCATTAAGTGAACATGATCTTCATAAAGAGCATAAAAAGGATCCATCAGAATTGATTCCTTGAAACTATTATGGTTCAAAAGCACTAATAATTCCATATGATCATTCCATAATCCACTAATTTCTAGGATAAATCCTTGAACATTATCCTAGAACAACAATATTATCCTCTTTAACTATCTACCAATTTACAGATGATAGGTCGTGCATGGTTTTAGTTGAGTTCCTATAGAATTATATAAGAATTTCTAAATCTATGGCATAAAAGGCATGTACCAATGTAACATGATACTAGAAGTAACTGATTATAGTCATTCAATCTTAATGATATAAATAATTATTTACTAATCAGTGATATTAGACACTCAATTCTGTAATAAATTTTATACGTTCATCATCTAATTAATTATCATAATAATACAATATGTCCATCTCAAGGTACTGAAAAACCCCATAATGAAGCCCATTTTTTCCTCATTCTAAAATTAAGTTAGCTGAAAATGGGTCTTAAGAAAACCACTAGGTCAATGAGCACTAACTTGATCCTTTAAACGATTATGAAATTTGAGACACATATTTTAATGTCTCTCCTTGTCCTGCCTCACCAAAAGTGTTGTCTGTGATCTATATATATCATTATCAAACATGGATGAACTACTGACTGAGAGGAATGGGATTTCAAAATCATATCTTACTTAAAGGATGTAATATCTACAAATCTCCCATCAGAAATATTTCATGTCATCACTATATATTGACCATCTTATAACTAAGTTACATCATATCAAATATTTCAGCATCACTAATAATTAGGGATCTGACTTCTGGTAGTCATTCCCTAGTCCAAAAGAATTTACATGGTAAATAAAGAAGCATTATCCACAATTTCTTTTTTCTCATATGGATACACTATCCATTTATCTTAAATGATTTTAAACAAAATTCTTATTATGAAGGTAATTCACATAACTCTTCTTCATTCCTACTAAGACAACATTTTATAAAATTACATTTTCACAGAGTATAGAAGATATTAAACTAAAATTGGAAATGATAATACCACTAATTACTTTTCCATATATTCAAATAAATCAGACTGTGTATATATCGAAAGATCTTGTGTCCCTTATATATAAAAATTCTTTCAACTGTGAGATAATTCTACAAACACATTAGGGTATGAGCTATAATAGCCAACTCTATGTCATGTGTAGGGTATTTCCATTAATGGATTCATAACTGATGAGACCCATAATTTACAATATAATACCACTAAATATAAAAATATTCTAAATAAACACCAATGAATCATTGTAAATCACCTATCCAATCTAAACCTCTTGTAATATCTTGATCAATTCTATTTCCCATCATTTATTAAACTGTAATAATGTCTCTTCATAGTGATAAGTCCACTCAAAAATCATTCCCTTCTTGTTCATCTTAGGCATATGAATCTATGTATAGAAGAAGTCATGAAAAAACTATCAACAATAACTATATAACTAATAGAAGTTCCTGATATCTAACACATTTCAAGGGTATTTCAAATACATCAAAGCCTCTACATTCTTTGAGTAGAAATAATTTCCCATCATAGAGATCACATGCTGAATAAAATATAGATCATAGATCCATAGGTTCCTCATTAAGATCCTGAAATAGAGCCTTTTTTCTTGAGGTGTAATCAACACATTCTATAGGTTTCAAGAATGATTCTATGAGGTCTGTGAGTATATGAATATATCATCTGTTATCACCTTAATAAAGGGGTAATGATATTGATAAAAGATCCCATTTATGAGTTCTATGAAAACTGATTCTAAATTTTTCATCTTTAAAGGCATGAAAGGATAATAATAGAGTTCCTATATTCTTTTGAATGTAATATTAGGGAAATATTCTTCTCTAACCCGATCATGGTGGTAGCCTGATCATTGGTCAATATTGGAGAACCACTGAGCTCCCTATAAATAAAGATGAAATCAATTGATCCTTGGTAATGGGTATATATTATTCATGGAATCCTAGTTTATATTTCATTAGTACACGCAAAATATAAAACTACAATCCATCTTTATTACATATAACCTAGGAGATCCCTTGGGAGATGTAGACAGTCTGATAAAACCTTTTACCTTCATATCCCAATATTTCTCATTAAGATTCACCGTCCTATTTATAAATATAAGATATGGATAAATCTGTCTTGTTTATTCTGAGGAAACACGTTCAATCTAAATTTTAGTCCACATATACATATGGGGTACTATTAAAAAATCTGGAAAAACATTTTGCTAATGGTCCAACATTGGATGAATGGAGGATGATGATATTTCCCTGTCCATCTTAAGAAGCATGCATGCCAGGTATGCAATGATAACTCCAAAATGACTTAGTTCTGTAACAATTCATCCCAATACAATATTTAAATAATAAACGAACTACCTCCCTTAGGTGTATAAAAGGATACTCATCTCTTGTAGCAGTCGATGTATTCCTTCAAACTAGTCGGCTAGTATATACCAAAAATCACATAGAAACTACACATCCCATGAATCATGACATCCCAATGATGGGAACAACCAATAACTAATATGGGATATTCTAAAAATATCTACAGATGATCTACTTTCATTAATAATGGAATTTCAAGAAATAACAACTAATAATCTAACATGATCGCTATGTCAAGACCAATAACTAGTTGAGTAGATTATAATTAATGAGAAGTTCCTATATTAAATAATGAAAAAATATTGTTGATTTGATAGATATTTTACATTGAATGGTTTATAGTCTCTACCCATCATTAAAAAGTATATTGTCTACTATATAAACTGTACATGTGTTTTCTAAATGGGAAAAAACCTATAGACCATAACCCGGATGGGTTTCAGAATTTTGTGGGTTCCAGATCTACTAATGAGGCCCCTAGACAGATCCATCGGTTATTATCCATCATTGGAACCAAACCTATTTTAATCAAACCACTTTTTTCTTGACCAAAACTAGTGTACATTACCCATATTACCACATTGATGGAATTTTCAATGATGTACTTAAATTTTTTTAGATATATTCCCTATATATAATAGTTATAACATTGGGGAACTCTTCCTCCCATAAAGGGAGTAGAAAAAACTAATGTACTCTGATTTCCAATTACTACCATATTGTAACTCCTCAAACATTTTATTATTTATACTAGATGAGGTACCCAATATTACAATGGGAATTATTTTGACAAATCAACTATGATCCCGGTGAAGACTGAAAACACTATCCTCATATATAGCATTCTACATCATCAAAGAATTTTGATGAACCTCTTGATATATCATCAGGTCATAGATCATAGGAAGATCCCACAACAATGATTTTAGGATAATCATTAATTTCTAGGACTTATGTGCCTTGTTTTTAGCAATGAAAGGGGATACATGAACAAAATTCATTAAATGAGTTGAGTAATATGAAACAAACATTAGTCCCTACTAATTCTTTAAAACCCCATGAGAATGTTCCAACATCAGTGTATCAGTGTAAGAAATCCTTAATTATTACATAACTGAAGGTGAATAATTCCAGTCGCTCACAACTTCTCTTCTAGTTCATGATACTCTCCTACCACAAGGTTAGTCCCAAAATCATGAAATATTCCATCATTACCCATTGATCCTCCGGGGTTTCCATTATATCCAAGATATCATTGATGATGTGAATCCAATACGATGTATCATTTAAGCTTCTTATCACCTGGATGGATTGGGGATACTAATGATGGAACTATCAGACATAATCAAACAATATATTGGAAACTTCTCCATCTTATACAACGATTATGTGAAAGGATCTTAGCTACAGTCATTATTCCAGATGAACCCCTGGGGTGGTTATAAGAGAACCTTCCTTTGAGAGAGAATTCAGACCTTCCCCCACCAACAACACCCATAGATGTATTTTTTGGTGGTATTGTATGTAATTCCAAAAAACTAAATAGAATTACTATAAATGTTTATTTAAGATAAATCACTATTGAATTTATAGGTATATATAAAGAATTTATATACTAGATCGGTTTAAATATACTACCTAAAATGATAAGGCATAACTCTTCTAGTAATACCTAAAGAATAAGCTCGATTTTCAATACTATCTTGTTACACACATTTACATATATACAATAAGAAATAATTTTTCTTATGTTAAAAAAATAAGTGTTACCAAATAATATCATGGAATCATAGATCATGACATTGATTTAATAAAACAACTATGCATATAGAGAAATATGTGTATATGACAAGTGATCATGTATGGTGAGTTATAATTCATGAACTATCATAAATTCCATATAATATAATAACATAACATAACTCTTGATTATCATGAATGTATAAAGCCACAACTAAAAGATTATTCTTATCACTAGTAACTCACAGGTCCTTTTCATAAGAGTAGAACATAAACTTATGTGACTCTTTAACATGAGTTCCACTCTATATATATCTATTCTAAAAATACCTAAACAAAATAAGGTATAAATAAACAAAAATACCCTTTTATAAAAATATTAATTTCATAACAAAAATTACATGATATAGGCAAGTGAGTTACATGAATCATATGTAACACCCCTTAAGAAATAGGATCCCGACAAGATGAAATTGTTTGAACAATGCAGTTGGGAGAGTATATCGTCATTATGAAAATATATACACTATATTCACATAAAAAATCGTTAATAACATTTAGAAAAGATACAAAATATCTAAATAACAATAAATATATAACATATCACATATCTATGATCTCAGGGATATATTGTGTAATAAGATTAGTACCCCCAATATGGAATGTCAAACTAGTGTCTAAGGAATGAAACAATAAATAAATAATAACAATTTTTCATCAATACAATGGTTATCTTAGTACCAATTCAAAATTCCAATATCAATCTCTATTGAACACTGTCACTGAACTATTTCACTTTCATGGATCCCTGATTTTCAAGTATAAATTCTTGATAGGATTCCCATGAAGGGTTGGACTATAAACCCATTTTGAAACCAGTAATGCATCTTTTACATAAGTACACAAGTATAAATAGTGTATTATAGACAAATAAATAAAAAAATAGGAAATAATGTAACAATCAATAATTTATCAAATGACAATGAATTGACCGAGCTTCTATGAACCGTGATTGTACCAATTTCAGCTCCACATTATATGGAAGATCATATCTGATGTCATGAACATGGTCCAGCCATAGGGAAGCACTATATCCCTCGTGATTTAAATAGTCAATAAGAAATAGGTTAAGCCACATGGATTTCATGTCCTATCTCTATTATGGGCCAGACCATGATGTTATTATAACTTCAATCTATCACACACAAAGATAAAAGTCCATCATACTCGGTATTTTCCTTAGGTTGGGAATCAAGGCCAGTATACCCATATCTTAGGTCTAGGTTTCTCATTATCATTATAATAAGCTACCAATGGTCCCCTTTATGGATTATCCAGACTTTAATAGTGAACCTATTATTTTCATCTTAAAAAACACAAACTTAGGTCATATATTTACTAAATGGACTCATACATATAAAAATAAATATAGCATATCTTGTATTAGTCCTAGTGGCCACACACACATATATACATGTGATTATATTCCCACATGGAATGATGAGGTAAACATTGACACACATGCAATCAATATCAAACATGGATTTTTCTAGAAACAAAAATACACATATGTTGTTAATATTAAGGATATACATTATTAAAGGACTATATATGGTAATAAAATTTATAACATAGGATTATTAATCCCAATCAATAATACTTTCATGTGTTGATACAATTGTGTCACCATTTAACCAATAAGTTAAATCACATACTCCAAGGATCCAAAGAAACAATCTCAAATTATTATGAAATTGGTTTTAAAACATTATCCAAGAATGAGTTTATGAAATAAGAAAATAATAGACCTATATTATGATATAATAACCACCTTAAATGGTTGATCTAGATCTGGTCCCAAAAATAATATCCAAAAAATCTTGATCTAATGCTAATATATCAATGGTAACTGATTAAATAATTAGATTATAGTGGTAATGATAGATCTAGCTGAAATAGCTTTGGTAGATGACTTATTTCAACAATTTCTGAGGAGATCTAGATGAATCATGATATTTGAGGGAGAAAAACCTCTTACCATGAATAATCATGATATAAGGCATCTGGATCCACATGAATAAAATTTCGGAGTGAGAGTAATCACCAATACTGATAGAAGAAGTCCCTAGGCATGAAATCCCTAGAAAAAAGAATAAGAATTTATAGATTTAGGAAGATTTAGAAGAAAAACCTAATATCTAAACTATTTAAAAAGCTAAATATGTCTTGGAGACAAAATTTAACAAAATATATCAAATATGTTTGTGTCCTAATACTTCTTATGAGATACCATAATGATTAGCCCCATAGTTTGGTAAACCATTCACTAGCTATTCTTATTTCTCCTATAATTAGTTGCATGGTATACTATAAGAGGTTGAAATATCAACTCTATTAATACTCCAACCATGTACTACCATTAATGATTTCATAGGGATAACTGCAATGTTATTCTAAACTATTCTCCATCCTTGAAGCATATTAATGTATCATAAAACCCTAAAAAACAATAAGAATTAATAGGATGGCTGAAAATAAAATATCAAAAATTATTGAAATAAACATATAAGGTTGTTAACATAGAAGAAAAAACCCCACATGAAAGAATAATTCTTCAAATCGTACCACATATGAAGGAATCACGAATTTGATTTCCTGATCTCACGAGTTCAATCCCCTGAAGGTAAAATAAATATAGTCAGTAAATTTTGAAAAATGATACCCAATAATTTTAATCCATTTCAAAATGGAAAGTAAAATAGAATAAAAATCATAATATATATTTAGAAAACATATTTAAAAATTTCATAAAATAAAATATAATTTACAAATTCTAAATTCATTACAAATGTTGAAGCGTAATCTATAATAAAATAAATTTAAAAATAATATCAGAAAAAATATCGTTAGAAATTATAAAACAGTATCCAAATAGAATGTAGTATAGAAAATTAAACATTTGAGTAGATATGGAAAAACAATATGATATTTTAAAAAATTAAATGATTAGAATAGCTAGATCATAAAATGATGTAATAAAATAGATATTTTCATATTTGTAAAATTAAAAATGTTAGTCATAGTATTTAATATTTTATAACCTTTTAAAATATGTATGGATATATTTAGTTAAAATTGAATATCATGGTATTGGGTAATAAATAATCATTTTAGATTATAAGAATTATTTTTTAGGTAGTTCCATTTACATGATGAAATAAGATTCACCAATAATGAGTATTTTAATCAAAATTGATATCTCATTAATGAAATATGGAATACAATATGGAATTAAATATGAAACTTATAGGAAAACATTATATCTCAAGAATGTGGATTGTGTTATGAAAGAACCCTATAATTTTGGGAAGATATTAGTCATAGTATTAAGAAGAGATGAACCTGAATTTAATTATAGTTTATAATATCAATAATAATTTATGATATTATAATGAAAGGGTTGTTAGTTACACCACAAAATAAAATAAAAATTGTTTAAAATATATATCCATGCCTAACTAATGCATGATATATATGGAAACCCTTAGGTTTATTATTATTTCCATAATAGAACACTAACCTATTGTATAAAACACACACACACACATATATATATATCATAATTACATATTTTAAAACATTAATCATAACTATTTCCATTTACAGTCAATATATAATTGTTTATGTATATATAAATTTTATATTATCTAGTTTCGATATCATGTGTGACTTATCTTTATCATATTGAACCAGATTATTAAAAGAAATGTTGTTCTTCATTATTATAAAAAATTTCTTCACTCCCAAATCATTAAATGTAATGGATGATTTTTTTTTAAAATTGTTTATAATATTATAACTTAATTTCACATGTATATTAGTTATAACAAATTATGACGTTGTCAGTGAGAATATTGTTTTAATATTTTATGATTAATGAATTATGAGGTATTAATTAATGAATTAAAATATAATATTACAAATTATAGAATATGAAATTATAATTTACATATTAATATCCAAAATTTTGTATCTAAATCCACAGTTCAATGAAATTTAGAACATTTTTCATCAAGGTGTTAAACCAACCTAATAATAGGATGATATAATTTATGTTTCACAACAGATATGGAAGAGATTATTTTGTTAGATTATAATTTTAAATATTTTATAATAACATTATTTATATGATATTTTTATGATGAATATGAATTCGGAATATTTATAAGAATATGATAAGGGAATAAAAATTCTCACTTATAAAAAATTTATTTTCCCTCTTTGTAAAATTGTTTTATGTGGTTGGTTTTACAATGACCTATTATTCCCAATATTTGTTATACAATTATTAATTTATATTTCAAAAATATTAATGATTATTGAAATTACATATCAATAACTAATCCAATTTCTATAATCATGCTTAAATATATTTGAATAAAATGAAACATGTTCTTCACAGACTTGGTATTCCGTACACCCATAAGATCAACATTTTTATTTTTTTATTAATTATGAGGGGAATATATAATGATTATACAATAAATATAATAACATTTAATTATATTATTTATAATAATTTCATTACATAAATATGGTTATAGTGGTTTTGGGGGGAGGGTATTCACAACATGATGATATGTTCAGGAAAATCATGAAATTATTTTGGTATCATGACAGATGTACAATAGGTATTATGGAGTGAATATAAGGATAGTGAATTATAGTATCACATAAATGTGTGATAATTTTTACTATCATGGAATTAATATATAAAAATTAAAGCATGACCACTTGTAAATAAAAAAGGATTACATGATGAAAATATGGCATGGATAAAAAGTGGTGATTTCAGTGGTATGATGGCTAAAAAATTGGTTTATGGAATGGATTTTAGGAGAGAAAAGTTTAATATATCATCAATAGAGAATAATGTTAATAGTAAATAATTTATTACGAAAAAATTGAGGAATAATAATTTTAACAAAAAATGGATTATATAAAATGAATTATATCAATAAAAAGAATGTGGAGGATAACCCTTACCTTGTTGAGTAGCTTCTTAAATATTAGGTGGATTGCATAGAACCATAGTATATACATGAAAGGTATTATAATAGTAAGAAATATTTTATTTCATGAACAATTCCATTTGGGTCGAATGAGAGAATGGGTGGGAGTGATTTTATTTATAATTAAAAAAGAATGTTTTTTATGGAAACTAATGTTAGTGTGAAATGGTATTACAAGGGGGTTAGGTGGGTTTTGTGGGTCATGTGAATTAGTTGGAAAATCATTGGTGTAAAAATAGTTTTGAATTTCTATCCAATAATAGAAATTATATGTGGTATAAGTTTAAAATTGATATAGTATAATTTGATTGACATTAGTTTACCCATTTTAGCACCTTTTAATATTGGATAAATAATAATAAAGGTTTCATTTTGTCACTAAAAATATATTATTACACACTATTAATAATTTTAAAGGGTTAAAATATAAATAATTATTAATTAAAACTAATTCAATTTCTAAAGATGATAAAATTCACTTTTAAATTAAAACATAAAATGTGTAGAAAGCCTATTTTTATAGAAAGACAATGTTCTAATTACTTGGTGTTCTTAATCTAACATAATATTAATTATCAAATAATTGAATGCCAAATTATTTTTTTATATTTATAAACATGATATTTATGTTCTATTATAAAATAGATATATTTTATTTAAATAATTACACAAAATATAAAAATATAATTAATTGAAAAATAATTGTTTTGTAGCGATAACATATATTTTTCTTGATAACCTAATTTAATATCTACAAATTATATTGAACCAATTAACTAATTAGAATTTTTTTTATGAAATATATTAAAATAATTCTATAAATATAATTTTATAAAATTGATAGAAATTGATATTAATATATGTGTTTATAATATATAAAAATAATTTTCTGGAATGTGTATCATATAATCATAAAATAAATATATTACCAACTTAATAATAACTATTAGATGTATTTTAGAATATATTAATGTATATATTATCAATAAATTCCATTTAAATAATTATATAAAAATAATATAATACACATCATAGCATATGAATATGAAATTTTTATGAAAATATATTTTTACAAATAAAATGTCATTATATTTTATTTTTAAATATTTATATATTATTATTTATTCATTTGTATTAAATGAGATATTTGTATATATATATATATATATATCATAATTATATTACCTTTATATTTACCAATAAAATCATCTTCTAGATTTTTAAGAGTTACATAACATTTCACTATTCATTTTCGTTCTATGTGTTTGTGTGAAGAAAGTTCTGAAAAACATTTAGTTTTAAATGAAAATATTTATTTTTAAATCATGTAATGTTAAATTTAATTCCATGTTGGTTGTATTACACATGTATACAGAGATGTAATTTTCCCTTTTAATATCATAAAATGAGTTTAGAAATTTATTTTTTTTCTAAATTCATAATAATGTTATAAAAATCAAATTTGTTCCTTAAATACCAATTATTAATTTCCCTTCATGTCTGTGATGAAAAATAAAACATGTCATTCATGGAGGAGTTATAATTCTTGAAATATGAGTGACATGATTATTTTCAAAAAATGGATAATAGGGAGATATGAAATTATTTTTCCATTAATATAACAATAAGTCATTATAATAATGATACTAAATGAAATTAAAAATAAAATCATTACAATATATATGGATGAGGGTGGATGAAAAAAATAAAGAATAAAATACTAGGGAGTGCATAATACTCATATTGATTATTCGAGTCTCGACATAAAATACTTATTAGAAATGGATTCCATGGGGAACATTATTATATCCAAGGGGTAAAAAACTAATAACAATAATCTAAGAGAGGTAAAATTGGTAGGGTTTCAGGATGAATTTGATTAGGTAGATTCGTTTGAAGAGGGATGAAGTTAGATCTTCCTATATGGGAAATGATGGCTATTTATTGGGAATTGAAAGGTGTGTGAGGTGTCGGAATGGAATTTCATGATAATTACGCATTGAAATTTATATGATATATTAGGTATGAATTTATAACCTCAAAAGGACAAATATATGTTCTTATTGTTATGTTATTTTTTATAATTTGAGCCCCTTTATTTTACTCGTTTTACCCTAATTAACCTTGATTAAAAATTAAAAATATTAATTATATTTATTAAACAATTTGATAACACGTATTATCAAAAAATAGTAAAATGATTCTGAATTTAGAAATCATTTAAAAAAACTAGGTTTCTCAATATTATAAT
Organism: Viscum album; assembly: GCA_963277665.1. Taxonomy (NCBI): domain Eukaryota; kingdom Viridiplantae; phylum Streptophyta; class Magnoliopsida; order Santalales; family Viscaceae; genus Viscum; species Viscum album. The sequence goes on along the minus strand of OY728119.1, from coordinate 1,760,394,522 downwards.
AATATATTTTAAATTAAAATTTATCATATATTTCAAAATTGTTTTTATAGGAAAATGAAATTTCAAATCTAAACTCTTATGATTTTTATTTCATAATAGTTTTTAATTAATTTAATTTAAATCTCATTATTTATATAATAAAATTTTATATTACATTATAAATTTAAAATTGATCAATAATATTTTCTTAAATAAATATTACATACTGTTTAAATGAAAAATTCAATAAAAATAACTGTTTTATTAAGGTAAATAATATTTACTTTGGTAACTAATTTTTATGTGGGATAAAAATTACATTATGAATTAAATTACAATGATAATTAAAATTATTGAAACCGTTTTATTAAATTCAATTACTAGAATTGTAAAAAATTTAATATGAATTTAGTTGTGCATATAAAGTAAAATTAATTTTAGGAAAAATGTATAATTTTATCGTAAAAGGAATTTTTGAGTATTACTTTCTTAATAATAACTATTGTAAAGATGTTAGTTTATTTTATTTCATATATAAATAATAAAATATAATTTAAATCATACATTTGGAGTAATTTATGTTAGTAAGACAATAATAAACATCATTACTAAACTTTTTAATAAATATATATTATATTAAATGATCTTTACCAAATATTGTTCAATTTAATAATTCATATTCTAACTATTTGATACTATAATTTCATCAATAGTAATATATTTCATTGAAATTAGTCAAATCATTTTTTAATAATAACATTTAATGTGTAATAATATCTTAATAATACAAAATTTTAATTTAATATTATATTATATTATCTATTGAATATATTATTTTAAAAATCCCCAATATTAGTATACCTATTTGATATATTAATATCAAATGATAATATTTCAAATTACACTATTTCCAATTACCACATTACCAACAACTATATTTCCAATGACAATATTTATAATGGACCTATTTAATTCTGATAAATATACATTTTAAAATATTTCATTCAATTTTCTCTTTATAAGTCAAATTTGTTATTTTTATTATGTATTTTTCATAATAATTTCTTTTTTAATGATTTTATTTTTCAATACATGTTTAGTTCTATTAATGGTTATTCTCAAGGGTGAAGATGATTCATAATATGTACATGTTTTAAAAATATTATTTTTATAATTTTATTAGAATATTTATATTTATGATATTATAATATATATAATGAACTATGGTATTTAATGTTATTATATCATGGGAATTTAAAAAGGAAATACTATGTTTGATAGTGTACATGATATGCATAATCGAGCTTAAATGAACTACGAAGTCCTATTATATGACCATTATATCTTATCCATTAAATTAGTGGGAATGAATATTATTAATGCGATTATTAAACAAATAATATTCACAATCATTTTTAATTCATTTGTTAATTATGTTTAAATATCCACTCTTATTTTTAGTATATCTAGTCATAAAAATTACATTTTTATCAAAAAATTGTGTTCATGTATTATATGAGTGAATATTATAATTAATATTTGAAAATTTAAGAAAATTAATTCCATAAAATATGAATTATTTAAAATCAAAATATCATGTTCTATTTTGGGTGATATGTTTTTGAAATTTTTTTAAAAATATTTGGTTTCTAGTTAATAGTGAAAAATAATGATTTTTGGAAAAATGACTTTCTTTTTCTATAAATTAATTAATTTTAAAGTACGAAAATGTTTTGAATTTTATTGAATGTATCATATGTATTATTTATTTATATTTCAATAACATAAAATATTTTGAACCTATTTTATATTTTATTTTAGAAAAAGTATGTTTTTAGGTTTTGAGTAAATATTTTTTGAAAATTGTTTTAATGTACATATTGTTTCTCCATTTTAATTAATTAAAATATTCCCTAATTGTGATTTTTAAATATATATATATATATATTAAATTTAATTACAAATATTTTTATTTTCACAAAATTATTATTATTATTTGTTGAGTAAATATAAAATTGATTTTTTCTCGAAAAATACACTTCATAAAAACCAACTTCTCTGTCATGCTTGCAGGTATTGTTTTTTAATTTATTTAGTATTTTGAAATAAATTTGGTAAAAATGACTAAATATTTTTAATTATAATTATAATATTATTTTGTAATCTTATTTTTATTTTTATTCAAATGAATATTATCATGGTATGAAAAAAATTTACCATAGTATAGGTAAAATAATGAGACAGGTTGAAGTTAAAAGCTAATAGATTTAAATACTTAAATAAAACATTAAATGAATATTAGATTTATTTTTAGATCATAAAAATGAATTAAAATTTTCTTGTCAATATAATTCATTGAAATTAATTCCACCCAAATTTGGTTGGCTTTAACAATAAAATTATCAATAATTAATCACTTAAAACCACTAATCATCAAGTATAAATACCAATCCTCACTAAAACAATTATCCAAAAAAGTATTTAAGATCTAAAAATATATGGAAAACACAATTTTAAATAGTATTCCACATACATGTGGTTCCAGTCTCACCCAAAAACAAAATCTATGGTATTTAAGGGACCCTTCAATGGGTTGATATTCTAGAGGTAATATTATTAAATGACCTCTCTTTCATTCATTTCTTTTTCTACATTCTCTTCACCTTTGCATCCATCCAAGAATAATAACTATAGAATAATTTATATATGATTATTTTATTTTTATATGGTTATATATTATACTCGTACATTTTATTACCTTATCTTATTCAAATCAACGATACAAATTTCCAAATTATTATGGGTAATCATCTATGTGGCTAATGATTTTTATTTTCTTATTACTGCAATGAAGGATTTCCATAAATATATTATTATTGTAAGATAAGTTCATTATTTCTATATTATATACTATTTCTGGTATTTTAACTATTATATTTTTGTGATATAAAATGCGATGAATGTAGTTCCGGATTGTTGGAAAAACCAGAAAATTTAAAAAAACATTTATCATTAACATTTTATCAATTTGAACATCATAATGTGAGAAAAAAATGATATACTGGACCATTTAAACATGGCGATGTGAATGGAAACTAGTTTATTTCAATTCTTGTGTTTTATTTCCATTTAAATAAATAATAAATAATATTACACAACTAATCCTACAATGAAACCATCGAACAAACACACCTGAAAAAATGAAAATCCGGAAGTATTATTAATAAATGCGGGGTATTATGTTTTAAAAGTATCATATATGGTATTATAAAAATTTATATAGTTATACAATAAATTAATAATATTATTTGGTCATTTATTCCAAAGTATAATGTATGAAAAAACTAAAAGGAAGCATGAGGTGTGAGTTTCTTGTCTCGTTTTTATGAGATTTGAGCTTTATTCACCACTTATATCTTTTTTGTGGTGTATATAATACAAATTGATATATCATATCATGAATCTCATTATATTCCTGCTATTAAATTTTTTATTTTATAACTGTTATTTTTAAAGGCAGTAGGATTTTACTAATTATAATGTGATATGGGAATTCTTAACCGAATTCCAATTTTTGTGTAAAATGCTTACTTTAATGATTATTTAATTAAATTCCATTTTGATGTAATTTTAAATATATTATATTTTATTATTTCTCTATTTTATGTGGATAGTAACTAGATATACATATTTGATTCATTTGATTATCGATCACTTCAATTATATGATATTTATAAATGACATTGTTTTAAAAATTATATTTTTATAATTTCCAATAAAAATCCATTTACTTCCCATGTAGATGTTTTATAAAATTACTTCCATTTTTTAATATTATTAAATTAATTTTATAACCATTTTACCCCTTTTTTTCTCTCTAATTTTTTTTAATGGGTTATTTTTTGGTTTTCTAAATGATTTTATTTGTGAGTTTTCCAACAAAAACATGAAAGGAATCATTTTTTATGTTATAAAAAATGATAATATTTCACCTATGTCATGAAACTATAATAATTTTATTATTTATTTTATATTTTTCCATGGTTGTTTTAAAATATAATGGGTTTTAATTATTTTCGTATTTTTTACATTGTAATAGAAATTTTTAAACAATAAAGTGTATTTTATTACATTAAAAGAGTTGTTAAAATATTATATGATGGAAAAGTGAAATCCTATAAACTATTTATTTATAATATGGTACATGATAATTATAAAATGGGGTGGATCAAATTGCATCGACTAAGCCTATTACTATATATACAATGGGGTAGCCCAGATAGATCTGGGATACACTATTATAGATTACATGATGGGGTGTCCAGATTGCACTGGGTGAGCCTAATATAGCTATATTAGAACCTTTATGTCTCTCCAATAAATTGATTAATAAATTTATTTTAGGTCGGTATATTTTTTTAATTTTTACAGGATTTTTTATTGGATTTTATGAATGGGATGAACTATGTTTACAAAGGGTTTTCTATTCCTCGAAGAGATTTATTGAATTTATTTTAGATATAAGTTTTTGTTCTTTCATGTGAATATGATTTATTTCAATTGATCAAATAACATTTTTATAATGGTAAATATTACATGAGTGTTTATTATTTTCATAGGACTAATGGTTTCCTTTCATTAAGTATCTTACTAAACTTTTTATACCGATCCCACCTTATTATAAATATTTGAAGAAGATTTTGATTTTTTGTGCGGACAAGGATGAGATCAAGATAAAATTTAATGAGATAAATAATCAAAATATATATTTTTTTTATTTTAAAAGGTTTTCCATTGATGTAAAAAATGGATTCTTAGTATAAGTGTTCACTTGTAATGTATGAGGTTACTTTGTAAGACATTGTCAAAATATTCTAAATTTCAAAATCTAAATGATATTTGTTAAAAAAAAGTGACATATACATATTTAAATGAACTAAAATATATATTTATTAAGGTGGAGTAATAAAAATTGGTATTAGAGAAATGTTTAGATAACATTAGAGATTATGATGATTTTTAAGAGTGATGGATACCATCATTAGGTTTGCAAGTTTAAGGATGATTACAAGTTCAATGTCATAAAAAACACATTTCGTTTCATGTTTAAGGATGATGTTATTATAAATATATTAAGGCTCATTTATCAATATTAAAGGAAATAATTTTTTCAAAATCATGAAAACCCTTTTGGATTATATTATTATCAGTATTATTGAAAAATATTGTTCAAATTATTTTTTCAGCTTTCTTAGTACTCAAATAACCAAGAAGAATGTGTTTAAATTAATTTACATGTATTAATTTAACAAAATAATTAATGGGTAATGGAATATTTTTTTATTTGATTTCTAATTCTAAACTTTATTAGCTCCCTCAAAAATTTAAATTCCCCAAAGAAATTAACAATTTAATTTCATGATGTTGGGAATCATGTCAGATGTTAAAGGGGATATCAAGGATATCATGATATTTAGTATAATGTTTTGGATTGATTTCTTATGTTCAATGTATTAAAAACTTATTGTGATGATATAGATAAATTATAAAGATATACATAATATCCTTGATTACAAGAATAAAATATTATGGAATATAAAGATGATGTATTTTCCATGGTTTATACTGGAATTGGAAGAAATGTTATTTAGGAATTGGGATTTCAAATTTAGGTTATAGAGGTATTTTATAAGTATTATTGGAATCATGGAATCTGATGTATTTTTATTGTAAAATATTTCATTAATTTAGAATCATATATTAGATAGAATCGATTACATTGAAATGTTATAAAAAGGTGATGATTAAAATGGTACATGTAACAATTAATTTTGATATATGAAAAGGATATTTCATGTTGAATGCCATTACATTTTGGGGAAATAAGTTTAATGGTATTTTCAATCTTTTTTATTTATATTGCATAAAAATTATAGGTAATTATGGGTTATTAATTTTTAGTTTGAAAAACGAATGGTATGAGACTTGATTTCTGCTTAAATATCTTATAGTTATTTTGTAGGAATTTTCTGAAATATCATTAATTTTATAAGGATTATATTAATAAAATATTATAAATAAGAAAAACCTATGGATGGATGACAATCTATCACTTCCGGAAAGGCCACTGGAATTTATCCTACAACCGAAAGGTGAAACGGGTGTATCACTCACCATTGGCCTATGTTATTTCATGGTTAGTAATATATTTTTCTTTTAAGGTAATGATTTTTTTCAATGAAAACTATTTATATTTTGTGATCATATGTATTATTTTATCGACAACAAGGGATTGGAAATTGGTTTGAAGATTAAGTGATCAATGTTATTTCAGACGTCATTCACTATTTTAGGAACCTTATTTTACTAAGGTAAAAAAATATCTTGGGATATTATTTTTGATAGAAAGTATGAGTTTTATTTTCGAGACATAAATGATTTATGATGATTCATGTTATTTATGGAAATTATTATGTTAATAGGGATATTTCATTTTGAAATGATACATCAACAGTGATTCATTTTATTTCATGATTAATCAAAAAATATTCCTTGATTACTATTAGATCTAATCATTATGATATTTGGGTTTCAATTATTTACCATATTATTTTTATGAATTAGAAGTGTTTTTATCTATGTATTCGTGTATTGTGAAATTTGGCCCTTACTATTGAATTTTTTAAATAAAAGTATTTTTTTCATCCAATTATGGAATACTGTTTTTAGAGAATATAATTGTCTTATACTAACCATTTTCTTTAATGTTAATTCCATAATATATGAGGGATATATAGTAATACTTTTGTTGATATTGTGATAAGTAGAAGTTAGCTCATATACTTTAGTTATGAAAAATTCATCTTCAATACTCATTATTTATAGAAATCGTGATGATGAAATACAATAGGTCAAGTATTTATATTACTTTTTTTACTAGTCCAAGTCTTAAACTAATTCCTCATCTTTATAACATATATTTCTTTAAAAAAAATTTTTTTTTTATTTTTATTGTTGAGAAATTATTTGACTTTTAACATATAGTATATTTACAAAGGTAAACTTTCTCATGAACATTTTCTCCATCACTATATAAAATTTTATTAATGATATATTTAATCATATATATCCATGTTTTATTATACAGAAACCTAGTATGTGTTATCTCAGGTGTCACTAGTATATTATTTTGTCACATTTCAATAGGATGTTTTATTGACATATTTTACTACATGGTATTTAAATAATTGTATTTTTAAAAGGAAAACCCCATGTTTTTTTATCTAAATATAAAATATAGAAGAAGAAATTTATTAAATGGGGGATAATATAACATCCTGATATATTATAAGTCTATAACTATGTTCTATAGTGTATATGATATGTAAGACTGAGCATAAACAAACTACGAAATCTTATTATCTAAACCCTATGACCTAGACAATAAACTAGAATCAATGAAATATGTTAACTAAATGATGAAAAATATAATGTTATAATAAATTCATAATAAATTATTACATTACTTTTAATTAAGCACTAAAAAATTTAGTAATCTAAGATTATTCATCAAAAATACATTTTCTTGATAAAATGAATTTTCTTTCATTTTATGAGGGAATATTTTAATTAAATAATTTAATATTTATAAAAATAATTTTATAAATAATAATTATTTATTAAATCATATAATCTAGTTTAACTATTGTTTATATTTTTGGTATTTTTTGGAAAATAATGTGTTTTTAGTGAATAGTGAAGATACCGATTTTTTTTAAAAATTTCATTTCAATGAAATTAATTAAACAATATCAATGACACATTATCTATTGAAATTTTTTAAAGTAAAATAATAATATTTATTTATTCTTAATACACATAATTGTTTTTTCAATAAAATCAATATTTTATTATAGAATAATATTATTTTTGGGTTTAAAAGAAAGAGTTTTCTAGATGCTATTTTAAATTATATATTGATTATTCTTTTTAATTGATTAATGTAATAAATTTTTAGAAATTTGTGAAAAAATATATATTATATATCATTAAATATTAATATATTTTCATACAATTATTATTATCATTCATTGAGTTAACATGAACTCATTTTTTCTCGATAAATAGACTTATTAAAATCCCAATTGTTCATCGCACCTGTCGGTTTTGTTTTAAATTTATCCAATTATATAAAATGAATTTATAAAATAGATTCCATATTTGGAATAAAAATGTCAAAATAAGGTAGTTGGATCATATTTAGTTTATTTATAAAAATTATACAATGGGAAAAAATATTTACATCAGTATAGGTTAAATAATGAAATTGGATAAATTTAAAAGGTAAAAGCATAAAATATATAAAAAATACAAATTTAAAAGTATTTATTGTAGTTTTATCGAACATTACCAGATAATTAAACATTAAATATAAATATACTTCGTTTTAGTTATCTATAATTTAATGTTTTTTTCTTTAATATATAAAAATATCATCTTTTAATCACTTAAAACCACTCCTAATTTAGTATAAATATCACATTACACCACCCCTTCTCTCCTTAAAATCCTTGAATCTCAAAAAATATCAACCAGAAACTCTACTTCCCACAATTCCTAGGTTAATATTATTATGGCATCACCCAAAAAAAATTCCAATTTCTATACGGGATCTATTGAGAAAGTGATATTCAATAGGATACATTCTCATACAATCCCTCTTAATTTGTTTTTCGTTTTCTACCTTACCCTGACCTCTTTAATACATACAATAATAATAAATAAATTATCATGTATATAATTTAATTTTATTATTATAATTTAATATCATATATTCGTACCTTTTATTTCCTCCTCAAATTCAATGAAACAAAATCAATTTCCCATTTATGGCGATTAATATTATCATGGGACAATTATTTTTTGTTTCCAATTAATTCCTTCAAGGATGGTTATAAATGGATTTTTATGGAAAAAATAGATTTTAATAATTACATAGTAACTTATTTCATGTTATTTAACTAATATATAGAAAAATTATTAAGTAAAATGAATCTAGTTTGTGGTTTTTTGAAAATAACCAAATTAAACGAAACATTTAGCATTAAAATTTTGTCAAATTAATCTTCCTCACATAAGATATATCAATGTTATATGGGTATATTTAAATAATTCCATTTCCATATATATCATTTAATTTCAATTCACTTGTATTATTTCAATTTTTAAATAAAATCCAAAAATATAAATATTTGAACGACTATGAAACCATGAAATTGACACACCTGAAAAAGTGTAAATCCTGAAATATTATTAATAAATTGGTTGTAATATGTTATAAAAGTATCATATAAGGTATTATAAACATTATTATAGTTCTATAATTATTTAATAACATTATTTTACGTTTTATACAATAATTTATATTATATAAAAACATAAGGGAAATGTGAGGTGAGGGCTTCTTATCTCACTTATCTTTTAGGAGATATATGCATTGTTATCAAATTATTTATATTGTATGGTGTACATACAAACAATTTAAATATCATATCATAAATTTAATTATCTTTATGGAATTAAATGTTTCATTTTTTAATTATTAATTTTACGGGGTATACGATTCGACCGATTAAAAAGTTTTAGGGGAATTTTTAACCTAATTTACATTATTTGGGGTAAAAATCAACATCTTTGAGTATGTAACTATAAAATTACTTGTTAAATAAATTTAAATCATATTTTATTGTATTATATATTATTTTATTTTATTTTTTTATGGATAAACAAATTTGATTTATTTTATTAATGCCTACTAAAATGGTAATATATTTATAAAGGGATTTCTTTTACAAATTATTGTTTTAAAATATCTATTAAATATATCATATTCTCCAATGTCACTGTTTTTGAAAAATATTTCCAAAAACTTGTTACTATTAATTTATGAATTTTACTCTCATTTTTACTCATTTTTATCTTTAAAAAACATATTTAAGGATTCATTTTTTATTTTTTAAATGATGTTATTTAAGACATTTTTTTAAAAAAAATACAGGAGGAGTGTTTTTTTAACTTATAATGTGTGAGAATATTTTCCACATGTCATGATGATTTAATGATTTGATTCATCTTTAATAAATTTCACTCTATATTTTCAAAGAAGATGGTTTATTTGTGATTTGATTTTCTAGATTTTAATATTCTTTTAAAAAATTGGTATTTTAATACTTGAAAAGAATTTTTCAAATATTAAATGATGAAAAGGTGAAAGAATATAACTATTTTATTAAAAATATGGAACTATATCATTATATGTTTGGGTGTCTGAAATCACTATGGGTTGTCCAATTATATATTATATTATGGAGTGTCCCAGATTGCACCAGGTGAGCCAGTAATAACTTATACGATGGGGTGGCTCATATTGCACTGCATGACTCTCTTATAACATAATCAACGGGATAGACTAGAGAGTAACTAATGATCTTGATATATATTTGAGAGAACCCTGATGGTGCTACAATTCAATTTTTAATAAAAAAATTGGTATTTGGATATATGGTAATTCTATTAAAAATGGGGTTTAATGATTTTATTTAAACGTGATGCACTATGATTCAAAGTAGTGATAAAATAGTTTTCGTTATTGGTTTTAAAGGTCTTATTTGTGATAAAAGTTTCTATGTTTTCGTTTTAAATTGAAATATTTCATTATCTAAAACATAATTCAGATAATGTTAAATATTAAATGGGTTTTCATGTTTTTCACATGACAAGAAATTTCATTTCCTTGTGTCCTTTAGTATATTTGTTTTCTTATCCAAAATCTATAAAATTATTTTCAATGTTTTCTATGGTGGATAAGTAGAAATTATGAGATGAATATAAATTTTATGATGTTATATCAATAAAATATTTAATGTATTATTTGAAAATGGTTTCATTTTATTGATAAAATAGATACTGAGTATCGGTTTTATCTTTTAATGTATGAGTTTACTATGTAAGAGTTTATACTATTTCTCTAAAATAATAAACCTAAAAGATATTTATTTGAAAAAATATTGTTATTTATTGTTTTAATATAACTATTATATGTATTATTTTAGTCTAGTACCTTATAAAGAACTTATTTTAACTAAATTTCATAAACATTTTTCAATCAATAAAATTTATTGTGATTTGTTTTAGTATGGTGTTTCATGGAAAACAAGATACTCAAAATTAAATTTATTTGAAGGTAAATTTATAATAAAATAATATCATGTTTCTCCAAAGTAAGACTTAACAAAATATATCATAAATGTTATTAAAATCAAAAAAATTGTTATTTATGAATTTTATTTTTATTTTTAATTTGAAAACCCAATTTAGTAATTTGAATGACTTTCTAGAGCGATAAAAATTATTTGAAATAGAAATAAATACATTTAAGGAAGAATTTATCCTTGATTCCCTAAAATGATATATGTAAAATAAAGAAAAAAAGCATATGTAAATCATGGCTACACAACATAGGATTTATAATTTAGAATATATATGTTGTAATAGGTTACAAGAAAAAGTATAACTAAAAAAATATAAAGATAACCCTAATAGAAATTGATGATTCCACTAACAAGGTGTGTTTATTTCTTAAAATAGGGTAAAATGAATACTTAAAAATATATGAAAATACCCAAAATAAGAAAAATATGAAATTAAAATATTGAAAAAAAACAATAGCTGACTATGAAAATTATAGATAAGGAAAAGTAGAAATGAATGTAGAGATGTAGAGATAATGATAAAATCATGAATAAATAAGGATTTATCTTAAATAAATCAACTAAAATTTTTATGAACCACCCTGAAATAATTTTGTAAGACACCCAATAGGATGTGAGAGTGTATGTTTAATAAAAGAGGGATAATACACACGTCCCCAAACAATAATCATTTAACGACCTTCTCTAGTCACAATAGACATTGCATACAAAAAATTAAATAGAATTGAGCTTATAATTCCTAGTTAATTGCATGGAAAGACTGCCCCCATAAAACATCACCACAATATAGGTTTCATATTGGTACGACCTCTCCGAGTTGCAAAGAAACAGTCTCTACAGAAAGTCCTTTATGGTGTAACCAGGAATGGTCACAAAATTACACTTTACATTCCAAAACAATGGATTACTAAAAATGAAATAATTACTTGAAAAAAATATCAATAAATAAAAATTTTAAAGATTTAATTAATGATAAACTACAAACAAGAAAAATAAATTTTGGGTGTCAGAAAATATATAAAAAATGTCACTTTCCATCAAAAAAAATTCCTTTCAAATAAAAAACCAAAGATAAGTAAATGAAAATTAAAACTATCATGAAAATAAAAATAAACATTATACACTCAGGTAATCATTAACTAAAAAAAAAACTAAAAATTTGGAAATACTCTATCCATCTCCCACATTAGGGTTGGTAGGGGAAAATAAAAGGACCTTAAAACAGGGAAAACTCACAAGAATGAGAAGAGACCATTCATTGGGGGTCATCAAAATGCTTTTTCGAAATCAAATATGAGATTATGTTTTTCCAAAATCAAGAATCAAATTTGGATAATTCTTGTTAGAAAAATTCACCACCAAAACTACTCATAAAAAGTTATACAAAACCAAAAGACATTCCCCATTACACAGAATTTTAAAAAAATTATTGTCTATAATAAAAACAATCCATAATATCCATTGATAATTTAAAATTATCATAAAACTATATAAGTGATTTTAGTTAAATGATATTACAAAAAAAATACATTCAATAAAATTAATCAAACAATCAACTCCCTACCCCCCTTTTTGAAAACCCTATATAATTATTAAAGATAATATATCCAAAAATAGACATGATGATATTTAGGAGCTACCTAAAAACTTGGAATAAATTTTTTATAATTTTTATACTAATATAACAGAAATGGATTACTCATGATGAACTTTGGAGAAGTAATTATAGATATTTCTTTCATTCCCGGACTACTTTTTTTACCAGCTATATTGTACTTCAACTTTGTAAAACTCAAATATTTCACACCGCATATAGGTAAAGAGGAAGCTATGTTTTCTACATAGAAAACTGAGATAATGACATATATTTACAAGGATTAAGATACCATCCCAATAAAATTGTTTTAATTTTAAAGAGTAAAAATTGATTATATAATCTGATGTAGACCCTTATGAATCATTGATCCATATGAAGATCAATTTTGTCTATTTGAAGTAACTACGACACCAATTTAGAAGTATTTTTATCAGATTTAAACACTGACTAGTTACTTTTTTATATTGGTGCATACATTTCATAAATAAATATTAAATTAGTTTAGATTAGTATTAATTAAATTTTTAAATAATACATTCCTTAGTAACCTATAAAATACAGTATTTGATATCATGGATATGTAAAGAAGTTATAAATAGAAGATCTACAACATTTTTGATGAAGTTGTTCCCAACTATAAAATTTCATAGATTATTAATAAATAAAATACTCTTCCCCTACATAGTGAAGGGATATTCAATAATGGGTAACATTAGAAACCCAGTAACGGTAAATATAATAGGTATCAATAAATAATGAAAATAAGTCATCATATGAGAATATGGTTATACTAAAATAACCTAAACATTAAAAAATCATACCCACTAATTAATATACCATAATCCATAAATATTGAAATAAAATTTATTAATTGAAATAAATATTACATAATAGTGAGGAATCATCAATAATAAATAATGTACTATGAAAATATATCATATGTATAATTCATATCATTTTGTAGAAAAATATGCATAAAAATAAATTCCTTAGTTAAGTATCATAGACAAGACTATCATAGTGAATTTTTTACACTCTACAAACCACTGTTTTCTTAGTCAATATTAATTTTTAAGAATATCCTATTAAAAGAATTCCATTACTGAATAATATTAACTCACCATTCAAATACTTAATATCTTACAAGATATCCATATTTACAAAATAAATTGGAGGTATATATAATTCCCATATCACTTGTCACATTTTTAAAATTGTACATATGTGTTAAAAAATATCATAAAACATTATTCACACAACCAATTCATAAAACTTGAATAATATATGTGTATCAGAAAAGATACATCATTAAAAACATATACCATTTAGAGAAAGAATAAATATGGTAATATTTTAATGAAACCCCCTATAAATCATAAACAAACATCAGATGGTATAGTTAAAGATAAAAATACAATTAAAATAACACAATAATATTTGTTAAAGAATATAACCATTTTGTTTGAATATACCTATTTAGAATAATAAAATTTCCAAATTATTAACTAATTTTTTTTTAAATTAAATAAGTTATATTTTAATGGAATGTTTAATAAAAAAATTAATAATTATGTTGGAAAAAGTCATTTATGTGGTGTGTGTTAAAACTAAAATTATTTTATCAATTTATGTAAAAAATGCACCAAATTTCCAAATTTAAAATATGGTTATAAAACAATGTTATATAAATTAAAATACAGAAAAAATATAATTGAAATAATAATTTTATAATTTTAAAAAAAATATTGAAAAAATTTCATAGAAAAATATAGATATTGAAGAAAATATTCATGGCCAAAAGGTAAGACACGGTCAGTTTTCCATAAAATATATTTTTCATCACTTAAGTAATTAATGACATAAAATTTAAGGAAAAATATGAAATCCATAGAATTAAAAAATTTATAAGAAAATTCAAATGAATTTTCTGAGATATATTATATAATTTCATCATTTCAATATTAATTCGTAAATAATTCTAGTTAAAATGAGATTGTAATATAAATCCCTTATTTTAATAATTTCATTATTCATAGGTGGTATATTCTAATTTATAATGACAGTAAATATATTTTAATTCATAAAAATAAAAAATAATACATAAATTAACATACGTGGTTTATTTATAACATATTATCACCTATTCATAAATAATATTTCACTATTTTCAATATTTTATTTGTTTATCAATTCGTTTTTCATGTATGTTTTGGTTCAGTGGTCTTAGTCCATACACATTGATTGTTGTTCCTTCATCTCTATAATTTTCATAATTATATAAATGTATTATATATTCAATATATATAGTTATATATATATATTTATTACCATTCATAAAAATTGGCGATGAAATTATTTTATGTCATTACATGGAGATAGAAGTATGTGTGTACATATGAGTGGTGTTCCCATTTTTCAATGGATGGAAGGAAAAAAGTTAAAAATTATTTTACATTTAATGAAATTTTATTATAACATAAATATCATTTATATATATATTATGTATATCATGACAAAAAAACCATTAAGGAATGTGGTGCAATGTGAGTCTAATTTTTATGTTGAGGTGGTATACGACACGTATGAAAGAGAAATAATTTCATCTACGATTGGATTGTTAGGAGAAGGTAAGTTGTTATTATATAATCATAATAGGAAGTAAATATTTTTCTCGTACTGTATTATCAATTTTTTTATATAGAATATGTTTAGAGGATTTATAAGAACAAAAAAAATTGAAAATTCTTGGTTAAGATCTATA
The DNA here is from genome assembly GCA_963277665.1 of Viscum album. NCBI lineage: Eukaryota > Viridiplantae > Streptophyta > Magnoliopsida > Santalales > Viscaceae > Viscum > Viscum album. The sequence continues at coordinate 1,760,378,915 of OY728119.1, read as the reverse complement.
CCTCTTTTTTGAGAGGCTTCCTATAGCGTACATCTTATTCCATGACGGATTGGTATTAGGAGATGAAAAAAATATCTTTCATTAATGTATTTATAAAAATAATATTTTGGATTATTTATCATCAAATCATTAAGGGTAAAATGTTCTGAAATGTGGAGGGGAAGTGGATTCCTTTTATAATTGAAGGGAGGGACCTAAATTGTATTTCCTAAAGTATCTCAATGATTTAAAGTCACTTTTATGGGAATGTAGATCGAAATGGAAATAGATTCGATGTTAAGATAATATAATTTTTATATATCTACAATAAATTTTTAATTTAAAAGGTATGGGTGGAAATTCAACATTTATATAATTGTTTAACTCAAGATAAACCTATTAAAACCTTAACCGCAATAAAAAAATATTTACAACTTTTACTATTCAAAATGAAAAAATATTAAGTAAGAAAAATTAAATTATATTAATTATTATTATCTAAAATATTTAATAAATTTTAATGCTTTGAAATTTACATAATATATATAATTTAGTTTTAATTATGCATGGACATGTCTACGACAACCCATTTTGAGAAATGTATTTTTAAGAATAAAACTAAAATTACATTCAATGATTGCCTCATAAAATTTATCAAATGAATAATAACATATTATATTAAAATTATTATATATATATTTAATTAATAATTTAAATAAATATATATGAAATTAATTTATTAAAATGAAAACAATTGTAAGTGGGAAAGAAGTTTTATAGAAATATCTGTTTTATGAAAAAAACTAACATAAAAATTATCATAAAAATTGATTAATATTTTTTAATTGATTATATTATATATAATTTAAGAATTATTTTATAAAATTAAGGTCAAATAAAAAAATTATTGTGAAAATTACATTAAAATATAATACTTTTTACCAAAAATATGTATTTTCACTATCAACTAAAAAATAAATATTTTTAGAAAAAACATATAAAATCACACTAATATTGAAATTATGATTAAAAAATTTATTGATTAAGTTGAAAAGAGTTATAAAAATTTCTATAATTGAATTATAATATTAAAATGGAAAATTCTGATTAAAACCATTTTTGGGGAAAATTTATTTTTTTTATCACAAAATTACTTTCTTGAAAATTGATTATTTTTTGGTAATAAATTAATGAATTAAATTTCATTAAAAAAATAGTTTATAATAATTTTTATAAATTGGTAATTACCATTCATATGATCCAATTTAATTTATATGTTATAATGGTTTACTATATTACAGTTTATATAGACATGGGAATGCATATAATGAAAATAATAATATACTACAATTGTTATTTTATTCAAAAATTACAAAATCTAATGGTGTAACATTATAAGACCATAAAAAGAATTTATCTCTAATAATTATTTCACATGGGTAAAAAATTTGGATATATTATCATCCTTACATCATCAGGTTCACATATAGCTTCCTAATATTTCTGATTCCTCCAAAGACCATTAACTGTGAGGGAGTCTTATTTTATATAACTTTATAAATATAATAAATGATATTTACTATTAGTTAATCACTATAAACTTCATTATAAAATTGTATAACCTTTGATTTCAGTAGATGTAAATGATTTTTTATATACTTCCTCAGAAAATATACATGGAAGACATCATGAACCTGAGAGAGATTTTGTGGGAGTACAAAAAAATAAGCTGCAATCCCCATTCAATCAAAGAATATTGAAGGAAAAAATATAGCTCCGGATCAAAATTTTCTTATTTTAAAATATCATAAAAATGATCCATGTAGAAATTCATTGTAAAAACATTTCATCTCAATCAAATTCTAGAACTGATGAATTTTGTAATAAAATTATATTATGAAATCTATAATGACTTTGTATGTTGCTGAATGAATCAATCCTCATTTTACATTTCCTCATATACCCTAGGACCTCATATTTTTTCTCCAACTTCATCCCATTATGTTTTAGTTCAATATTTATTTCTATATAGATATTCACTAGAATCCATCTAAATTCTTGATTGAAAGATAATATTGTAATAAAACTCAACCTATGGATCCCATTATTCTCAACCACCATTGAAATATATATAATCGGATATTAATATATCCTCTAGGGTTTGAATTTTCCTCAAAGGCTATCCAAATTTCTAAAGATGATACATTAAAATATATCAAAGTCTATATCTATATTCTGGAATGGACTTATTCAAAACATTTAGCTAAACATCAGATCTCTCTTAGAAACAGTTGAATTTGGTAACCCATGAATCTTTACCGCATAAATAATTTATGTCATGGAAATATAATCATGATTAAAATATTCAATGGTAGAATTGATGAAATCGAACACCACAAAGAAAATAAAATAGAACCCAAATAAAATTATGGACATTATATGTTTTTGTAGTGTTCAAAAAATAAATCATTGGTGATGTTTTCCTATTAGAGTTCATGTATAAGAAATGGTCATTACATCACATTAGACTTATATCTTTCATCCTTAACATAATGACATACCATGACCAAATATACAAACTCTTTGAGAATGTTGAGTCTGCTAAAAAAATATCAATGGTCTCTTGATGAAGAACCTAAAGCAAAAAAGGGATGATCGGATGAACCTATCAAGAATAGTTCTTCTGCACACATAAAATAGAGAGTTCTATTATCCTAGGAATATATTGGGGATGATATTCATATATCTGTTAATGACAGTTCATTTGTGGTAGATAATGGAGCCTCATTCAAAGAAATAATGGCAAGGGGTCTCAAAGACATGGATGATAATGTATCAATTGACAGCCTTGATTCTCTAGAAATTGTTGCTCAAGAAGATGCAGAATCCCTCCTAAAGAGAGAATAGATTTTGATTAATAAAAAAAGTAGAAGAGGTATGGAAAAGATAGATATTCCTATCTCAAGGAAATATAAAGATATGAAGGAGGTGAATGTTTATAATTATACATCAGAAAAGGAAAATAAAAAGATACAGCCACTGACCTCAAATGTCAATAACTATGTTATGTTTATAAAGGATTGAAAATAATCTGTTTCTACAGCTTCCAATGACAGTAATGTGGAGGTCTCCCCACTGGAAGGAAATGCTAGAGCCCATATTAAATCAATTCCATTTCATGGTCTTCCAATTAAGGTTTGTGCTGGAAATACATCATTGTTTCATGCTACGGACTATAGAGATACAATAATTTATGTTCCAGTCAATTCCACACTTAATGATACTAACACACATGATGTTATGATTTCCCATAGCTTATGCCATAAACCCACTCCAATTGGGTAGCATAAATAGACCAGTCAATTGAAGAAATATGTCCAAGCCACCTCTACTGAAATACATGTATACTCTCATAGATTGAAAAGAATAAAAAATGTCAAAGTGGAAATATCTCCACATCCTCGAAAATGTTGTGGCACACATCAATCTCCAACTGAAAATATTATAAAAAAGGTGGGCACCTATAATTTTTTTGATTTTATTTCATCTTCCTATAATGATTATGATATGAAAGAAATGGAAGACCTGGATGGAGTGAAGAATGTGAACATTGATGAATCTTATGAGTTCCCAGATAATGGTGGGGGTCCATTGATGTAGGAAATGGCTAGGCAGAAGGGGAGACATCCCCATGGAGGGGGTGTTTAGACATCTCATCACAGTATGAACACTCGCTCGCAAGTGCACTAATATAATTTTTATGGACCTGCATTTTGGTATTTGATCCTCTGTCTTTACATCTTATATGAATTTAATTATAATAATATTGGACTTTTCACCTCAACCTTAATCTAAAAAAATGAAGAGGTATGTGATTTTTATAGAAATTACTTCATTCGTTATGTAATTAATAGGGTACAAACACAGTTCATGAACCTTATTATTTCATCATAATCAATGTTGAAATTATTTACATTCCTCTCCTTCATTTGGAGCTCCTCATCCTCATATAGAAATCTTTCATCTTTTTATGGATTGATAAGTTAAAACTAATTATATGAATATAATATTTATCCATTTCCATTAAACTTTTTGTGTTCATATTTTGAAATTACATAGATCTTGTATATTTTTTGATCTTCAAAATTGATATTAAATCTTGATCCTTGTTAGTCAACACATTAGCCACCATGTTCTCTTTCCCATGGATGTATTTTACTGAGAATTCATAAACATTAATCAACTCCATCTATCTAATATTATATTAGATAAGATATTTCTTGGTAAAAACATATTGTTAACTTTTATGATTAGAATATATGTCACAACATTATCTACAATTATAATACTTCTATATTTTAAATGTAATTATTTCAAATTTTATGTCAAAATCATTTGTGGGATAGTTTTTTCTTTAACAATCATTTGGTGAAAGGAATAATCTATCATTAAATCATTTAGCATTTGAAAACATCTAAAACCCTTATTTGATACATAATTTCAATCACAAATCCATCTCCACTATATGGTACTATAATCATTAGTCCATTAACCAACATTCCCTTTTGTTCCATGACTTTTTCTTCAAACTCATTGGTCAAATGGAATGTAACACCCTTTTGATTTGTCATGGAATGTGTATTTGATAGCTATAATAAATCATTATGAGAGGGAGGATAAAATCTATCCAATCTATGAATAATAAGGACTCTATTCATAGTGATTGGATTAAGACAATTATAAATAACTTCTTCTCTATGTGGATCTTACTATATAACAATGATTGAGATTATATGACTAAATAATGACACATTACATATCAAATATTTACACTTGTTAAATTTATCACCTGTATTATCCTTGTTAAGGGTATAAATAAAAATCATCAAGTGGTCTTCATTCTTTTCCTTTATCTTGGAATATATAATAATATCTTCTACAAATATGACCACACACTGATCACAAAATCTCTAATGACTCTATTAATTAAAAACATGTTAATAGATCGGGAATTTTTAAGCCCAGATAGAATAAATGTTAATTCATAGTGTCCGTACCAATAATGGAAAACTATATTTGGTTTGTATTCTATTTTAACCCAAAAATGATAGTATTTAAATCAAATATAAATGTTGGAAAAATATTTTTATCTTTAAAATTGATCAAAAAATCCACAATAAATGAATTATGATAAATATTATTGATCATGATCTTATTAGGATTTGGATAATCATTGAAAAGTCACATTAATCCATAATTCTTATTCAAAAAGAGAAAAAATTCACCCCTTGTTGGACCACATGACATAATGTATCCCTTCTTAATGTTTTTCAAGTTTTTTATTTTAAATACTTTGAACTCAATAGGGGATATTCAATATAGAGTATTTCAAATAAGTGTATCACCGACTATGAGATATATTGAAAACAATTAATGATTTGGTGGGAGGATTGGAATATCTTTTATAAATACATCAAAAAACTCTCATTAAATAGTAATATCATTGATGTTGATTTTCTCCCCATCCATATGAAATAAATACCACATTGAGTTGGAATAATGACCCATGCAATTCACATAATTTCCACTATTTTTTTATATCTATCATCACAATGATAAACAATAATAGTTTATTTTGGGATAGAAATAGTTATTTTATTATTCTAGTAATATATAAAGGATCTATGTAGATATATATATCAAAAATAAAAATCACGTTAACTTTTAAAAAATAAAGGATAAAAATATTTTTATAATTAAAATTGTAAAATAAAATTAATATGAAATATCTAACTATGGAGTGAAGGATAAGTGTGTTGTAACAATCATAATCTAAAATACGATGGACATAAAGTAGGCAATTACATGTTTTATGGTCATTCAATTGTAATAAGAAATTTACATTGAAAATTTCCATGTTTCCCACATATAATAAATAAAATTCCATTATAATTAATATCTCAATTCCATTCCTGTCGACACAAAAAACATATACCTCTTTTGTTATGAAATTCTTTGTTGTGTTTCATATGATATTCACATATGATGGAAATTGTAAAATATTTCCCCAGTGATCATTTCCACCCAAAAAATAATAAATTCTATTTTATTTTTACATTATGTGTTCGAAAAAAAATATAATTATATTGTTAATCATATATAATGATACATGATAAATACAAAATCATAATGTTAAACCATACCAATCATATCTCAATTATTTTCTCAAGATAAAAATCATTGGATTTTACTTCACATTTAATATTCATATGGATCCTTCATATTCCATTCAATAACTAAAACCAAAAATCATAGTGTGAGAAAAAATAATAATAATTGTAAATTATTTAATCATAGAAAAATCATTCATATGATGTTTAAATAATGAAACCTATTTTTAAATATATGAATTCTGAGTTTTAACTTATGTCATCCATGGTAATTATATATACAAATAAATCACAACGTTTCCAAAAAATGTGAAATAACCTAATAATTACACTTGTGAGAGTAAAAATAGGCGCGTAGGATCGAAATAATGATGTAGATGCTCAATATACCAGTGGGGGGGAATTATACACTTTTAAAATTTCCTTAGACACGGAATGATCTATGTTTAACAAAGTTAAACTAAGAAAATTCAAAACACCTCTAGCACAAATTGGAGAATTGGAACAATGTATGAAGTTATAAACATTTAGTTCTATGCACTTTCTTGAAACTAGAAATTGATTCCGAAAATAGGTTCCCGAAATATCGATCTGGAAATTGAAACTTAACCAAAGTATACAATATTAGATTCTACCTTAAAGAGTATAGAATATAAATTAATCAGAGTACAAGTGTAAGGAAATTTAAGAATGTTATAGTTTTTTTACAATACTAATTGCAGCCGAAAAACAAGTAGTAAAACTACAAGTAATAAGATATGAGTCTTTTAACCCAATGAGAAGGGTATCCATCAAGCATGGATAAAGGTCCCTTTATTTATACTTTCAAGCAAGTATGTCTTACCCCCACTAGGGTAAGCCCTCGATACAAAGATCAGAGTCTCTGTCTTGCTATCCCCGCAAGCCCTCAACTTCAAGGTAGATGGAACCTCTATAATCCTCAGTAATGAAGCCCTCAAACTTCAAGGTAGCCAACACCTCTATCTTCCTATCCCCGGAATCCCTTTAAGGTAATCACCAACATTCGGAGTTGCACGAAGCAATCTGAATGAGCAGTTCAGTGCGCACAAATCATGAAATGATTCTCTCTCTATAAGTCACCTTAACAGCGTGTGGTCTCTAGAGTGATCAACATCAGTTTCGAGCTCTTTCAAATGTGCTCCTATTTATATGAACGATTGGAATGATTGGATCCCTCCTCCAATGGTATTAATTTCCTTGAAATTCAGAGGGACCTGTAAACATGTAACTCAACCAATGATTAGTTAGAAACAGAAAGGATGACATTGTTTTATAACAAAACATGTGTAACTGAATGCACAACATCGTTTATTAATGAAAAAAGTGTAAGCAAAAGAAAAACTAAGATTCGGAATGTAATAAATTATATGTTCGGTGTCTAACCAAAATGGAATTCGAAGTCTATAAAAAAGGATAATTAGATTCGGTTTTATAGGAATTCGGAACCTGAATTCTATAGAAATCCAGAGTCTAAATTTCTACGGAAATCCGGTGTCTGGTTTTACTAGAATTCAGAATCTGAACATACATAATTAAGATTCAAACTCACAAAATTTTGGAGTCGAACTAATAAAAGTTTGGAGTCGAACTAGTAAAAGTTCGGAGTCGAACTCATAAAAGTTTGTAGTCGAACTAGTAAAAGTTCAGAGTCGAACTCATAAAAGTTTGGAGTCGAACTAGTAATAGTTCAGAGTCGAACAACTAAAAGTTCTTATCCATAATTCGGAGTTGAACATTGTTAGAGTTCCTATATAGAATTCTGAGTGGAACTTCATTTCAGTTCACATCCAGAATTCTAAGTAGAACTTCATTACAGTTCACATTCAGAATTTGGAGTGGAACTTCGTTACTATTCACATCCAGAATTTGGATAATATAAACGAATGCTTCATATCTAAGTATTATATGATTCTGAGGTTTTGGGGTCAGAATCTGAATTTTATACTTATGAAAAATATTGATATGTTTAAGGAAATCTATATTAGGGTAAATTTCCTTAAGGATGGAAATTTTCCTTAGAGAAGTAATGTATATATTTTCTTTTGTATAGGGAATTTGTGATTTTCAAAACAATAAGGAATGGAAAATTCATAAGGAAAACCTTATTGACTCAAAAATATCTCCCTTTTTGGAAAGCACAAACAACCTTACGAAAAAGAGTATTAGGACATTGAAAATTTTTATTAGACATTGAAATTAAAATTTATATCCCTTTGTTCATGAATAATGATGAATACAACTAACTCCCCCTTAGGAATTGAAACTCTAAGGATTGTATTCTGAATTTCTGGAGTGTAGTTTTCATTATTATGGGAATGAAAAACATTGTAATGAGAAACTCCCCCTTACTTAAAGGATATTTCACTTAGAAATTCTTCCTTATTTATTTTAAAATTTTCATTCTCCCTTTTTGAGTAGTTTTTTTCCATTCTCCTCCTTTTTGATGTTCAAAAATAATTTATGGGAATGGAAAATAAATAAAGTACCTAAAACATTAGTACATAACAAGACAAGGTAGAACAAAGAAAAAAATTTCATTAGAGTTGAGAAAATTTTTACAAGGAATGAAAAATATAAAAAAAGATCGGAGTGGATTTATTTGTCTTCATTTTCCTTCGGGATCAGCTTCTTCAACAATATTTTCAACTTCTTTAAGTATTTTTGATCCTCCTTAACTTGCCTCTACAAATATCTTATCCTTTAATCATGAGCTTTCAAAGATTCTTCCTAAGCCTTCATGGCCTCTTCCTACATTTTGATTAACTCCTCTTTCTTTTCCGGCTTCTCATTAAACTCAATCCAGAAATCACTTTCACTTTTCCAGTTCTGAACAACCGAGTTGAGATTTCCATTCAGATCCTTAACTTGTTGACTCTGAGAACTCTGTTCAATGATTAGCTCATCCTGAATATTCTTAATCATAGCATCCTCAGTGTCAAAAGCATCTTTTACCTCATTCTAAAAATTATCAAACTGAGCCATGTATTCTTCAACCTTCTTAGACCACAAGGTGATTTTGCTACATGAACTCCTATATACATCATAATTGATAAGTAAATTTGTATGGTCCACCTCAATATTTATACACTTATCCATCACCATAGATATGGATTCTGATTTCTGATTCAAACTATGTTGCATTAGTTTTCATCTGGAGTATATAGTTGGTAATATCAGAATGGTGTCCACCAACTTCTTTAGAGATTCCACCACAAAATCATGACCATGAGCTGATGACTCCGAATCAAATAACATTCTTGGAGATTTCTCTACCTCAACCTGCACTAGATTTCTTCTAGAATAACAACCAACCTCTTTCATCTGGATGACATCTTTTATTGGTGTTTCCACGAGGACGTGATTTCCTTTATCAATTTTCGGAATGGGTTGTTCATCTAGAGAATATTCCTCACTTTCTGATAATTTAACAATTTGATCTCAATCAATTTTCTCCTTCTCTGTTCCTTCTTCAAGAAAATTCTTCTCATAGGATTCATCCTCATCATACAAAATATTTTATTCCTCTTCCACATGCTCATCGTCATCCTTCGTTCCTTATTTCTCAACTCCCATTCCCGGAGTGTCTAATTTTTTGGATTCAGCCTTTCCTTGATAATATTTTACTTGTTTGAATAGATCATCTAAATCAGCACTTCCTTCTTCTTCTTCTTCTTCCTATACTACATCTTCTTCTATTTCAAAAACTTATTTGTCTTGATGTTTTCTGGAGTGATGTAGTTTTTTCCCGGAGTCTCTGGTAAAGATGGTTGGACATAAAAGGTTTCTGGAATGGGAATCTACTCAGAATCCATCTCTGTTTCTTTCAAAAGTGATTTAACAACCTCGGCTTCATACATTTTTTTATTTAACTTATTTTTCTTTTTCATGCTTTTTTAACTCATCATCATCTCTTTCCCTTAAGGCCTTAGCCTTAGTAGGGTACAATCCATAATGTGGATCCCCTTATTTTCTCTTCTCTTTGTCTTCCCTCCACTTATATGTCACTTCATTTGGATAAGCTTTCTATTTTTTCAGCTTGGGTGGTGAATATTGAGTTTCCTTAGACTTGGGGGTTTTTCCATCACCAAAAACATCCTTATGATTCCTATTATTAGTGAATTTCATTGCTAGTTCAGCCTTCTCCATGTTTTCTGGAATGGTCTCATACTCTTCTTCTGGTATGGGGTAGAATTCTCCAGATTCATCAGAAAAACCCATTTTCATCCACTTTAATGTATCATCACTAACATGAATAATCTTTCATTTCTGAACATTAGACTTACATGCAACCTTGAATGAATCTAAGCACCAAACTATCAGCTTTGATAGTAAGGTAGGGTACATTAATATTTGAGCTCTTAAGTTCCCTTCCTTGATATTCTTTACTGTAATCAAAATATGCCTCATCAAATTTATATTCCTTAGAATTAGAATGAAATCAGGAACATAAATGTCAATATTCTTCATATTATCCTTGTCACCCCTTAAAACCTTCTACCTATAGCTGTAGAATTCAATTATTTGGAGAGAGATGAGAAATATTAGTTGTCTTACCATCTTTATGTCCAAGGCATTTCAATTCCTTCACCCTGTTGAAACATCCTTGCTCATTCAGAAGCTTGTGTGAACAAAACTCAGCTTCACCTTCATATGATAAACCTACCAAGCATGCAAACTTGGTGTAAGATAATTTGTAAGACTTCCCATAAGACTTGAAAGAAAATAAATCTCTGCTATCTTCCTATAAAAAGGAAACAGACTCCTAAAACTCAACAAGAATATCTGAATAAACCTGATCTTGTTTCTCTGACTTCGATAATCAAACGTCCTCCCAACCATTTAATTTGATATTATTTGTTATAAGTGAATTGAACTTGAAGAAATACGGATGTACTAACCTCTTCCTGTAACCATCCACTTTGGTATTGGCTTTGAGGGAGACATGTCTTGAGATGTAGCTTCAATAGACATTTGGAATGGAGAGTTATGGAGGATTCGGAATAGGCTTCACAAAGATAGAAATGGTCCTTAAGAAGAGATTCAAGGCTTCAAGATGTGAAAGCTTTGAAAAAATGATGTGGGAAGACCCTCAGGGGTCCCCTTTATATAGGCGTTTAGAAGACGGTTTAGTTTCCTCAGTTGATCGAACGATTGAGATACATTTAGATTTGATCTGACGGTTGAGATACAAACCTCATGGAAAACATGACCCCGATGTTTTAAGGTTTTAAGAAAACTAGAATCTGAAATTTTTTAAAACTAATTGGAATATACCAAAAAGAAAAATATGACTACGAAAACTTAAGTAAGGAAATCATACCTTTCTGATTGATCAAAAAGATTATTCGTAACAGGTGATATTCGTCTTGAAGAAAATTTTGACAACAAAAAACTCATTATGAAAAATTTAATACAAAAAAATCATTACGAAATTCCCATTACAAAAATTCCAATACGAAAAACACATTACGAAAAAATCATTACAAAAATTCCCATTACGAAAATTCTCATTACGAAAATTCACATTACAAAAATTTCATTAAGAAAATTCCATTACGATAAAACTCATTACGAAAATTCCCATTATGAAAATTCTCATTACGAAAATTTCATTATGTAAATTCTCATTACGAAAATTTCATTACGAAAATTTCATTATGAATATTTCAATTCTGGAAACTCCATTGTGATAATTTCAATTCTGAAAACATCATTAATAAAATTTCAGCTACACTATAAAAAAAATGTACTCCCCCTATGAAAAGGAGTTTATTACTATAAGGAGAATTGTTCAATAAGAAGTTAATGAAGAAATATTTCTATACAGTTTTCATTCCTAACTTCTGTTTAATGTATTCAAACCTATCGGAGGGTAATTTTTTTGAATATATCAGCAAGTTGATCTAGCGTTCTGATAAACTGAATAATAATATCTCCTTTTAGTGTGTGATATTTAAGAAAGTGATGCCTAATATCTAGGTGTTTTTCAAGAAAGTGAAGTTTAGGGTTTTTACATATTGAAATGGCACTTGTGTTATCACACAAAATTTGAGTCTTAGTAAAACTCAAGTCATAGTCTGTGACTGTGTGTTGCATCCACAACACTTGAGCACAACAACTTCTAGCTGCTACATATTTAGCTTCAGTAGTGGACAGTGCTACTGAGTACTGCTTCATCCATGACCTAAGAAACATATGAATCTCCTAAGAAACGACAAGTTCAGGATATACTTTTTTTATCCATTATACATCCACCAACGTCAACATCTGAAAATATTTTTAAAATAAAATCATTTCCAGAAGTATAATATAGCCCTAGATCCATGGTTCCCTTAGTGTAGCGATATTTGTTTTCACTGCCTTTAGATGAGATTCCTTAGGATTGAATTGATATCTCGAAAACAAGCATAATGAGAACATCAAGTCTGGTCAACTAGCTGTCAAGTAAAGTAGACTTTCTATCATAACTGTAAAAGATGTTTGATCTACTATTTTCCTAGCTTCATCAAGATTAAGTGTGTTTGAGGTACCAATTGGAGTACTTATACACTTTGTGTTGTCAAAACCATACTTTTCAAGAAGATCTTTAATATACTTATGTTGGGATATATAGGTTCCTTATGGTTTTTGAGAAATATGAAAACCAAAGAAAAATGTAAACTCACCCATCATACTCATTTCAAACTCATATTTCATTATACATGCAATGGAATCAGGTAATGATTGCTGAATTGAACCAAATATAATGTAATCAACATAAATTTGATAAATCAAAACATTTTTCATATCATTATTTATAAAAAGGGATGGATCTGCATTTCCCTTAACACAGTTATTTTGAATAAAAATTCATGTAAGTCTATCATACCAAGCTTGTGGGGCTTGATTAAGGCCATACAAAGATTTGGTAAGTCTAAAAAAATGATCAGGTTGTTTTGAATCTTTAAAGCCAAGTGGTTGTTCAAAAAAACTTCATCTTGAACATAACCATTAAGAAAAGAACATTTCACATCCATTTGAAAAAATTTAACGTTGAAGAATGCTGCAAAGGAAAGTAAAATACGAATAGATTCAAGTCTAGCTACTGTAGCATAGGTTTCATCCAAGTCTATTTCCTCTTGTTGATTATAACCTTTAGCAACTAGTCTATCTTTATTTCTAACAAAGACTCCATTTTTGTCACACTTATTTCTGAAAACCCACTTAACTCCAATAACAGAAATTTCCTTAGGTCTTTCAACCAAGGTCCAGACTTTGTTCCTCTCGAATTCATTTAGGTCATCATGCATGGCTTTGATCCAATCTTCATCACTTAATGCTTCATCAGTGCTTTTTGGTTCCAATTGGGAAAGGAATTCTAGATATTCTACTTTATTCCAAAAAGAACTTCTAGTCCTTACAGGTTTATTTACATCACCAATGATACTATCACTGGGATGATTCTTAAGAAATGACTGTTTTGTGTTTTGAAGAACCTGTTCATCAACATAGGGTAGAAAATCTTCTGGGGTAAATGTTTCAGAAGTATCTTCTTGAACATTTTCCTTATCAGAAAGATCTTCTAACAAAGGTTGATAATCATTTTTTGAAAACACATCCAAAGTTGTGGGTTGAGATGGTTTAAAAACAAAAGGATAAGACTCATAAAATTTTACATGCACTGTGTCCTCAACAATACAAGTGTTTTTATTGATAACTCTATAAGCATTAGTAGTTGAGGAGTAGCCTATGAAAATTCCTTCATCAGATTTTGGTGTGAATTTGTGTAGATTATCTTTAGTATTCAGGATGAATACCTTGAAACCAAATACCTTGAAGTAGGAAAGTCTTGGTTTTCTACCATTTTATAATTCATAAGGTGTTTTATTAAGAAAAGGTCTAATCAAAACTCGATTTATAGTATAACAAGTAGTACTTACAGCTTTATCCCATAAATTTCTAGCTATAGTATATTCACTCAACATGGTTCTAGTTATCTCTTGAAGAATTCTATTTCTTCTTTCAACTACACCATTTTGTTGAGGAGTTCTAGGTGATGAAATGTTTTGAGTAATACCTTTTCTAATAGAAAAAGATTCAAAATCAGAATTTTGAAATTCTCCTCCATGATCACTAGGAATAGTTTTCAGTGGAAGGTTTTTCTCGTTTTTAACATGGGCTCTAAAACTTTTGAAATAAGAAAAAGATTCATAATTAATTGTTAGAAAATAGACCCATGTAAATCTAGTGTAATCATCAACTAAAACAAACACATAGTATTTTCCTCCAATGATTCCAGTTTGTGTTGGACCAAAAAGATCCATGTTCACCAACTGTAACGCATCAGTTGTTGTGACTTCACCGATTGAATTAAAACTAGATTTATATTGGTTTCCGTATTGACAAGGATCATAAACTTTAGAAGATTCAAATCTATGCTCTGGCAGATCCTTAACTAAACCTTTATTAGAGAGTTTACATAAGTTCATAAGGTTACAGTGACCAATTATTCTATTCCGTAACCAAGAATGATATTCCATTGCACTAATCAAAGGTAAGTATTGGCTCATAATGTCTTCTAAGTTTAAAGTGTAAACATTATCTTGCCTTTTGGAATAAGGAATAAAATATTCCTTGGAATTGTGTACCGAGCACTTATCAATCCTAAAATTCACAAGGTATCCTTCATCACATAATTTACTTATTCTAATGAGGTTGTTCTTAGACCCTTTACAGACAAAACATTTCAAATCAAAGTTTTACCATGAAGAACAATATTACCTATAGCAACAATTTCACCCTGATCATTTTCTACAAAAGTTACTTATCCTCCTTTTGTCATGATAATATTTTCAAAATAGGTTTTGTTACCAACCATATGTCGGGAACATTCACTATCCATGTAACAAGAATTGTTGTTGGTACATCATTTATCTTCTTGAAAATAAGAAAAGAGTTAGACTTTCAGAATCCAAACATGTTTGGATCCGAGATTTTCAAATAACAAAATTTTGGGTATCCATATATGTTTATAGAAATATTCTTTATGAAACCCAATAGACTGAACATTATTCAAGGAACAATTTTTCTTCAAATTCCCACCACTTTGACACTTAGTGCAAAAAGGGGCTTTAGAAGGAATAAAATAATTTTTTTTGAAAACTGGTTTTTGGTGAGTATAACCTACTCTAGTAGTGTTTCCCTGAGGTTTAATTTGATAATACATCTTCTCAATATTTTCCATCCCAGAGGTAAATTTTTCAAGAAGCTTCTTAAGGGAAAAAATTTCGGATTTTAGTATAATGACTAAATTCCTATACTCAGGAATCATTTATTTAGAGTTAGATTTTTCCTCAAAAACATTCATTTATGAAATAGAATTCTTAATATCTTTAGAAAGTTTTTCCTTATCATAATGTTCCTTCTCAAGGTCATTAGAATGTTTTTCTAAAAACCCTTCTTTATCATTATGATCTAAAGATAGATATGAAATCTCTACTGTAAGAACGTCTTCCCTAGAAATTGACTTGTCTAATTTCATTGAAATTATGCAATTTATTACTTCAAGTAACATGGAAAATCTAGGTACTTCATCATATGAAGGTTCTTCATTTTATGAGGATGAAGTATCTTTTTTAGAAGTACTATTTTTGGAATAGTAATTCTTATCAAGAGATATATTTGTTAATACCTCGGCAGAGCATAACCTGGCCATAAGACATGTATGTGGAAAAGAAGTATTATGAATGAATACCATATTCTTTTGAGCTGATTAATCATATTCTGAGGATTCACTTTTTGAAGATTCTCCACAGATATCACTCCAGGTAGAATTAGATTTCTGACTTTTCTTAGATTTAGCTTTGTAGAACTTCTTCCTCTTCCATTCAAAATGTCTCTATTTTCTTTATTTATTTTTAAGCATAGGGCAATCAGGTTTAATATGTACCCTTCTCTTACACTCATAGCATATGACCTATTAATCTTTTTTATCTTTCCATTCCTTCTTCTTGTATCTATATTGGAAATTTCATTGACCAGCTATCTTGTTCATTCTTTGAGGAATATTTCCTAATTCATTCTCTGAGACTTCACTCTCACTAGATCCGGATTGGATAGTAACCTTCTTATACTTGGATCTGGTTACTCTCTTAGGAGTCTTTTCTTTCATGTGATTTGATGTTGTAGTAAAAAGAAACAGTACCATTTCAATTCTACTTTTTGATGTTGTCAGCATCTCCCTTCATCCTTGTTTCATGTTGGAGAAGAGTTCCAAATAGTTTATCTAAGGAAATTTGAGTAACCTTCATGTTCCCATCAATTGCTTTTTTCTATGATTCTCACTCATTGGGCATAATATCGATAATATTATCAACTAGAGCTTCATCATCCATTCCTTTCTCTCCCATAGATTGTAGGATGTCCATGATATTCATGAATCTTTTTTTCACTTTGCTTATAGGTTTTCCATAAGGAAAGTTAAAACCATGATACTCAGCTCCCAACATAGCTCTTCTAGTCTCAATCACATTAGATGTACCAAAATGAGTAACATCATGTTTCTTCCATATACAGCTAGCTATTTCACATGATAAAATTTGGCTATAAATGTTCCTAGTCATTGAACATATTAAATTATTGTGTACCTTATAGTTTAATTGATAATAATTCCTCTCTTGGTTAGTGAAAGAACATACTTCCTTATCAAAAATTTTATAACCTACAGTGAGGATAAAAATGTTATCTACTCCGGTATTTATAAAAAAAGTCTGCATTCGATCTGTACAGTATTCATAATCATTTCCATAAAAAATTGGTGGTCTTTTAGGATTTAGGTTGTCGATGGAGCCAATATTCATACCTTCCATCTTTAAGAAAATCGTTCTACATAGAATCCTGTTAAAAACAAATGTTCGGATACAAGGAAAATATTCCTATGCAAGGAAAATATATAACAAGGGAAAAAATGAGCCAGAAAGACTTATATGTGAGTATAAGTATTTCAGAGACCTGCTCTGATACCAATTCTAGGATCAGAATAATTATGTAGATGCTCAATATACAAGAGGGGGGTGGGCGGAAATGTACATTTTAAAAATTTCCTTAGACAAGGAAAGATCTATGTTTAACAAAGTTAAACTAAGAAAATTCACAACACCTGTAACACCAATTGGATAACTAGAAAAAGTTATGAAGTTATAATCATTTAGTTCTATGAACATGCTTCAATATGGAAAGTTATTCCAAAAATAGGTTCTGGAAATATGGATCTGGAAATTGAAACATAACCAATATTTACAATATGAAATTATACCTTAATGCGTATTGAATCTAAATTAATCAGAGTACAAGTGTATGGAAATATAATAATGTTATACATTCCTTAGAATACGAATTGCAACAGAAAAACAAGTAGTAAAACTACAAGTAACAAGATATGAGTCTTTTAACCCAATAAGAAGGGTATCCAACAACCTTGGATAAAGGTCCCTTGATTTACTCTTTCAAGCAAGTCTGTCTTACCCACACCAGGGTAAGACCTTGATACGAAGATCGGAGTTTCTATCTTGCTATCCCCGCAAGACCTCAACATCAAGGTAGTTGGAACCTCTGTCTTCCTCAGCAAGGAAGACCTAGAACTTCAAGGTAGTCGGCACCTTTGTCTTCCTATCCCCCGGAATCCCACGAATGTAATCACCAACAATCGAAGTCACATGAAGAAATCTGAATGAGCAGCTCAGTACGCACAAACATGAAAAGATTCTCTCTCTAGAAATCACATTAACAACATGTGTTCTCTAGATAGATCTACTTTAGTTTTGAGATCTTTCAAATGAGATCCTATTTATAGGAACAATTGTAATGGTTTTCTCCCTCCTCCAACGGTCATATTTTCCTTAAAATTCGGAGGGACCTGTACACGTGTAACTCAACAAACGATTAGTAAGAAATAGAAAGGACGACATCGTTTTATAAAAAAACATGTGTAATTGAATGGACGATATCATTTTATAATAAAACAAGTTTAATGATAAGAAAAACTAAAATTCGGAATGTAATCAAATAAAATTTCGATGTCTAACCAAAATGCAATTCGGAGCTTATAATAAATGGATATTCAGATTCTGTTTCATAGGAATTTTCAACCTGAATTATATAGAAATACAGAGTCTGAATTTCTAAGGAAATTCTGAGTCTGGTTTCACTATAATTTTGAATCTGAACTTACAGAATTTGGAGTTAAACTCAAAAAAGTTCGGAGTCAAACTAATAAAAGTTCGGAGTCGAGCTTGTAAAATTTCGAAGTCTAACTCATAAAAGTTCAGATTTGAACTAGTAAAAGTTCAGATTCAAAATCATAAAAGTTCATAGTCGAACTAGTAAAAGTTCAGAGTAAAACTAGAAAACTTTTGTTTCCCGTATTCAGAGTTGAACTTTTTTAGAGTTCCTATCCAGAATTCGGAGTGGAAAATCATTTAAATTCACATCCATAATTTGGAGTGGAACATCATTACAGTTCTCGTTCAAAATTCAGAGTGGAACTTCATTACAGTTCACATCCAGAATTCAGATCCTATAACAGAATGTTTCATATCTATGTAATATATGATTCTGAGGTTTTGGGGTGTGAATCTGATTTTTATAATTAAGAAAAATATTGATATGTTTAAGGAAATCTATATTAAGGTAAATTTCTTTAAGGAAGTAAATTTTCCTTTGAGAAGTAAATTATAGATTTTCTTATGTATAGGGTGTTTGTGATTTTCAATACAAGAAGAAATGGAAAAATCATATGGAAAACCATATTGACTAAAAAAGGTGTGTAGTGAAGGTATATTCACTATGTACCAGAATGATGTGAATGATATTCTTGACCAACTCTTTTTAGGTTTATCAACCCTAGATGAATATATCCCAAAACCATGCCAATTTTTATTATCCAAAAAAATATGTTATTTCTTAAGGAACCAAAAAATATTCCTTACTATAATGTTGTTTCTTATCCTATAATTAGTCTTATCAAAAGGGTCAGACTAATGTTTCATCATCCTAGTTTTTAAATGCTACTAAACCTTCCTATGATACCAACTATAGAGAAAAATACCTTTCATACATAAATTTTAAATAATTATTTTTAATATTAAATATATTTTACAACTACACTCTCTTAAGGAATATATAGGATTATTATCTTGGAAAACATGGACTTATAGGCAGCTGATATATAAATGTTTTGTGTACTTTTTGACTAAATTTGATCAAAACTAGCATCATTATTATATATACTATACATAATTCCATCATCTAAATCCTATGGTAGGGGAACCTAAGAAATTTTGACCTTTGATTATTAATAAGGGTAAACAAAATATATTTCAGAAAATGATCATACGTGATAATAGGATAAGAATGTGTTTATGAGAACATGATCTATACCTTATAAAAACATTCCATCAAATCATATATTAATCATGAATCATGGAATAAATTCTTTATAAATTGATAGATATAATCCTTATCTATGTAGATTAATAAATAATATATCATGATAAAGGATAAAACTATAATATTTAAAAAAAAATTCTTTTGTATTGCTCATAAGTTTTCAAAATCCTTTCCTTTGTCAAGGATCACATCCAAGACTATCAACATGGGTTGGGTTCAATCCCCCATAAATAATTTTCTTAGTAAACGTTCACTCACAATACTGTCTTATTTGATAAATTCCTTTATTAAGATGGGTACCCTCCCCATTCCTGTCCACATTATACCATTACATATCAATTTTGACCCAATTAATTAGATGGTTATATAATTCAAGAACCACGCAACACATAATAGAAATGATACATATATGTGTCATATAATCAAAAAATAATCATCATATTATCCAATCAAAAAAAATAGAGAGGATTTGATTTTTACAAACATTCAACCATAATAATAATAATATTTTTTATTGATAATTAATAAATATAGAAACATTGGATCATACCCTTATTAATTAATAATGATCTTCAATTTTTTTTTATTTGTGAAAAAATAACATTAATATATATAAGAAGTATTTTTTTATGAAAATACCATTTTATTTTATAATTATTTATTTTTAATAAATTAATTTTCTCAAATATGATGTATTTTTCTTATTTTAAATTAATAGTTTAATATCCTAACAGATGCATTAAAAAAAAATTATTCAAAATAGCTGGTAAAATATTTCATCCGGTGCATTTTAATACAAAATTTATTTTCAAATATTTTAGGAAAAAGAAAAAAGTATGGAATTTAAAAAATCATAAGAAGGTTATTTTTAATTATTTTATATGAAATTAAAATATTTAAAAAAAGGATTTAAAAAAATTTCATAATGATAAAAACATTATTTAAAAAAATTAATGAAAAAATGTACATATATAAAAGGATCCCAGGCCAAAGCGATAAATAAGCTTGTTTTTCCTTGAAAACATTAATTATGGATCATGAGTACATATTGAGATGAAAATAAAAGGAAACACATCAAAAAAAAATAAACATAGGATATGAATATATTAATTATTTTGGAGAGATATATAATAAAATTACAAAATGGTAAAATTTAATCATATACATTCTGGGTAATAATTAGATAGTAAATAAAACACTTTCCTTGAGTCTGTATTGCATCATAAGCACTCAATCCACCTTTATAGAAAAATATAAAACTATTAAAGTTATATAATTGAATAATAGTAATAGTTATAAAAAATACATAGTTTACATATAATATCTTATCACCCATTAATTTACTAGCCTTCATTATTATCCCAATTTTTGGTGTTAGCTACTTCAATTTTAATATGTACTCGATTTTCGCAGTTATGGCCTTTTTAGTCTCATACTAGTTAATTAATATATTGAATTATAGTCATTGAATAAATATAATATATAATTATAATATATAAATTCATATAAATTTGTATAAAATTATTGATGAGAAATCAATTACATAACATCCTGGGTATTGTAGACTATAGGTACGCATGAGTTAAATTTCTATTTTCCGATGGATGGAATAAAATAAAGATAAATATTAATTAAAAAATAATCAATCCATAACAATATATATCTATATAATATAGTCATTTTATCTTTTATAATAACAAACCATAAATTATTCTTGTGAAAATTATTCATATGGCTATGTGGATGTAGAAGTCTACATATACGCAAGAGCGATTATTAAATCATCCATTTTAAAGAGAATAGGTTGTAAGTAGTTGTTAAATAATAATAATAATATATAATTATATTTATTATAAAATTTTCATCATGTACTTTTAGAAAAATGTTTTTTGAGGAAGCAGAGAAGATATAAAAATGAATGATCTTTGAAAAGATCTATACCTCTTCTTTGAGATACCTCCTTTAGATTAAAACATTTGGCTTGAAGGGTTTCTAGTAGTAGAAGTACCAAATATATTTGATGAAGGTAATGATTGTATTAACGATTTAGTGTAGTTATTTTATGATTTATAAGAATCAGATGGCATGAATAATGCAGGAGATGTGGTACCCTTTTATAAGAAGGGGGAAACACATTAGATGTTTTAGAACCTTTCAATGATATATGGTCACATTCATTGGAAATTAGTCAAAAATTGAAATATATTAGAAGTTATGATATTATAATCACGATTATAGTTAATGAATAATAACATCATAGGTTTGGGTGGAAATCATACCCTTATCATATGGTATAACCCCCACAGTAAACATGTTTTAACCTTAATAGTGGGTATTTTTTTAATGTTATTATTATCGACTATGAAAAAAATATATGTTTAACCTATTAAATTATTTTAATTATTATGATTTAAAACATAGAATCTATTTATCCACATTAAAATTCAATAAATATGATTATTTGTTTTAATTGAACATGAAAACCCTAATGGAAACCCATTTTTGAAAAATCAATTTATAATCATAAATCCTAATTTACCGCTAATCATTTCCTGGTAAAAACCATAAAATTAATAATCAGATTTTATATCAAACAAAAATGCATAAAATTATATGAAAAAATTAATCATTATAGATTATTTTAATTTTTTAAGATAAAAACATATTTCACACATAAAAATAGTGTTTTAGATAAATATGTTTTTAAGATTAAATTTTTCATATACAACCATGATTTATAATGATGATTCATATTTAATTAATTATAGTACATAATTTTAAAGGATTATTCATTGAAATTAACATATATTTGAAAACATATTGGGAAATTTACTTGAATAATAATTATAGTTCTTAAATGAAATAAATATTTTTCACAATTCACTGAAAACTAAAATGATATTGATAAATTAAAAAAACCATAATATAATATAGAAATAATGATTTAAAATATATATATATATTTAACCAAATAAAATGTATAAAATGGTATTAATTAATAATAATGTTCGCCTAAAAAAAGGATGATAAAAATATTTGGATAAAACATATTTTTAAAGCATAAATTTGCTTGACTAACAATTCATTACCTATTTATTATGAATTAATCTATAAATTTTCATTATTTAAAAAATTATACATAATTTTGAAATATATATTATTAATATTCATATTATTAAATTTAATGTTTTGATTGATATGGTTATCTATATAATGGTTCATATAGACTTTGTGTCAAATGTAACAAATGTAATTGAATACATAAAGATTTATTTAAAAGGGAATACATATAAAATCATGGGATATTACATTAATGGATATTATAAAACTATATATCCCTTGTTACTTATGCGTATTAATTTTTAATAGTTTAGTGAATGATTATTTGAATATTTATTGTTATTGATCCTTCCATGGATAGTTATATATAATAGACTTCTGCAATTTTGAACCAATACCATATAACCTTAAAATTGGATATCTAATAATCAAACTATTAAGAATATCAATGGGATTAAATATTTATTTGATCATCTTTATCCACATCTCATCATCTATTGAAACATTCTCCTCTATTAATATAGTTGGAGGATGGTTTTGATATTTTTTGTTATAATATATATCAAGAGGCACACTATTTCTCAGACCACTTCCTATAAAATGAACACCTTGAGTAGTAGACACAACCAAAATAGGCCCAACTAGAGGTTCAAGCCCTGAATATTCTTCATAAACTACCTATGAATGACACAATTAGACTTTTATTGGTGGAAAATGTATACAATTTTAATGAAATAATAAAAATAAACACATTCACCCATATCCATGCATGTGGAATCAGTATCAAATAGTGAAAGTGGGAATAAAGAACGATCAATAGTGGAGATAACCCACCAAAATAAAACCATAATCAACAAAACTAAGTCATTAAATCCCATAAAATTTGGTGATATTATTTGAAATTTCTTTCTAAAAAACCCAAATTCGAAATACACTCCCACCGTATAATACATGTAAATAAATATTTAAACCTATGATTTTTTTAATTTAGAACTTACAACAAAACCCTAAAACCAATTTAATTTTATATCTTTTTTATAATGACCCAAAAAATTATAGAACAACATTTCATGATGAATAAATCATAGTTGGTTAATTTTCATGTAACTAAATTCCAAAAATTATAAAAAATGAATCACCTAACGAATCAAACTTTGGAGGAATATCATAAAAATGATCTAATCTTTTTGAATCAAAAACAATTTGTATTTATAATAATAAAAAAATTATTTAAATCATTTTATATATCACTAAACACAACCATTGGAAACCAATTAAATATAAAAAACTTTCAAAACTCTTTTATATATTATTTCAAATAGTTTATAATTAATTTTAAATTTTTTAAAAATGTTTCCAAGCACATACCTCAAGGTAGTCATATATAATTATATATTTAAATCATGTTCTACAAATATTATGAACTTATAAAAATTCATCCTGATTTACACCAAACAAGACAAAATTTATTGATTAGTTTATTTCATGGCATTATATGAAAATATAAAAAAAATTGGAAATATAAAAAAAGAGTGGTTTTGTATCCCAGTTTTATAAAACATGAACCAAACATAAAAAATTACACTAATAATTCAATAATAAACATGAACAGTCACCGTAATGTTTTTTATCATGATCTATATCTATGTGGATATATGTTCCTCCTCATATTCACTCAAAAAAAAACATGTCAAAATGATACAAATCCTATTAGTATGAATCATTTCACTACTCATGTAGAACAAATTATGTCTATAATTGTGGAAATTCACAACATATACCCAAATCACATTTGTCAACAACTTATGATACATCAAGGAACAATACTAGAAAGAGTTGGCTAAATTCCCTCTCATTCCTACATCATGATGCCTGATGATTTTATGTACTATTTTCAAGGAAATCCTAAAAAAATAAATCTATAAAGAACCAAATCAAGATACTCAGACTG
Source organism: Viscum album (assembly GCA_963277665.1). Lineage (NCBI taxonomy): Eukaryota > Viridiplantae > Streptophyta > Magnoliopsida > Santalales > Viscaceae > Viscum > Viscum album. The sequence continues at coordinate 1,760,354,309 of OY728119.1, read as the reverse complement.
GATTTCAAAATCAAATCTCCACAATGCCTGTAGTGCATTCCGAAATACCATGGGATACCAATTACTGATGGGAAATCAAACACAATCAACATGAATAGAATTAATCAACAAAGAATATTTAAATATAGAATAAAAATCACCATAAAATATAAAATTAAAACTATTGAACATGTAGAATCATGTAAAATGATTAATAAGTCTTGAAAATATAAAACAATAAACTATATATTAATCAAATAAAAAAAACTCTGTAATTAGTATAACCTAAAACACAGATCAATTCTAAATATATAAAAAATCAAAAGGATGATGTGATAGCGATGGAGATGATAAAGATTAATTCAATATTTTATTAAATACTAAACTAGAGAAAAAATAATAAATTAAATCAAACCACTATCTGATATGTTGAATTTGGACACACATCTGTTTACAGCTCTATAAAATGGAAACTAATATCATGGACTCTCCCAAGATTCCATAAAAACAACATTGACAATATTACATGGTGAAAGGGACTACATAAACAAATAATGTGTGTATTTGAGTGTGGTATATCAATTATTATAGGCTCCCATAATGTACTATTTCTTATCTCCATTTGAAAATAAATCAATTTTAACTAATTCTAAAAATTTTATATCTAATTGTCCCATTTTCATTTTCGAAAACAAATATCTAAAATATTTATCACACTTATAAAATTAAATAATCAATTGAAATCATAATATATTGAACCATAACATTTCATGAATAAAACCCTTGAATTGTAAATTCTAAGAAACATTGAATTAAAAAATTCATATATACTTTAAATCAAAGTGATAGATTCTGAACATTCAAAAATTATTCCATTAAATTTAGTAATTAAAAACCTAGTTTGAATGATATATAATAACATGTAAAAATATTATTACAAAATATAATATAAATAAGTTGAAATGGTACTCTAAAATATGTTAATAAAGTACAAGGTAACTAAAAAAATGTCATGGGAAACACATAAGGCACTAAGTAGATATTAATAAAGTATCATTACTAGGCAATATATTGTGTATAAATTATGGTAAAAGAACATGCAATGGTTTTTATTTTTATTATCCACTCTGAGTGACTACAATCCCCTAGGTGGATCTCCATCATAGTATATGTACCCTACCCAGTACATGATCTCAACTAGTGTAATAATCCTTAAAAAAGTGATCCTTAACTATCCATGGATTAAAAATAAATCATTAAGGATGATAATTCAATGTAATATATATATATATATATATTAATATTGAAAAATAATAATCAAGTCATAAAGTTTTACATCACCTTGGAAAACCCCTCAATGAAACAACCACTTAGTCAATAATAATAAATCCAACGTAGATTATTTTTAAAAATCATATGAAAACATATCATAATAAAAAATAACAAAAGAACATATCATCAAGGATATAAATAACAAATAATGGCATTAAGTCTATTTTTCAAATGTTATTTTTTATATAAGAAAATATAAATTGGCCTTTACACTTATGAAATATGATTTTATTTGAAATACAACAAAAAATATTTACAATGTGAGTAGAGTATGCAAAAATTGTTCTTTACAAGCGTCCATGTCACAAAAATTTATCATAAAATATATCAAAGCATTTTCAATATTTTTCCATGAATGTTTTTAAATAATTCATAGAAGAACTCTCCAGATTTTTTTGAATACCTCTAGAGAAGAAATTTTGCTGAAACAAAATTCTACAGTTTAAACATAGGCATTGACCATGATTCCATGTTATGTGTTAAGATAAATAATAGAAAAAATACATGAAAATATTCGTGACACAATTGAGTCTTTATAATATAAGAAAAAACCATTTATAGAGGATAAAATCCATATTGTTCGGAACAAAATATAATTCAAATGGAAATAAATAGAAAATAGATAATTCTACTAATAAGGGGTGTTTTAGTTTACAAATAGGGGACGATGGTTGCCTAAAAAGAAAATAGAAACCATAAAACAAGAGAAACATGATGTCAAAATCATGTAACAAGAAACCCCAATTCTCAATATTCAATCTAATCAATGAAAAATGGATGGGAAGGTGGAAGAATAATAGTGTAATAGAAAATCATGACTAAATGGGGATTTACCTCAAATAAATGCACACAAATTAGAAATAAACAATAATGTTTCTTAGGGAAATATTTGTCATGGTTGTGGGAAATATTCAGCATGAATTATCTTAAAAAATAATAGGATGGAACATAAAATTGAGTGTAAAGAAATAGCAATTTCCAGTTTTAATGAAAAAAAATCATTGTCATGGAATTAACAACTATATCATGTCACATCCCACCTCTCTAAAATAAGATTCAGAACATGACCTAATCTAGTCACAACATAAATAACCTTCATAAAACAAAACATAATAATGGTTCACTAACTAGGATATGTAATGGTGTGACCACCCCTCATCGTAGCATGACACACCTCCCTAGAAAATCACCAAACAACATCGGGTTTTCTATAAATAATCATATCAATGTGGCGGTGTGACACACCATATGAGTTATCCCACATGGCGAACCCTCTATTTTTTTCAAGGTGACTTACTATACTTTGAAAATTTAGTATACACAGAAAAATTAAATAAAAAAATCGATTTATTTTAAAAATAAATAAAATCTAAATTATGGATTTTCAAATGGCACTGTTGGTGTCATATTTACTTTAATAGCCCTGAAGAAAGTCTTACATAAAAAACTGATTGAGACTACCCATGTAAACAAGTTGATCCTTTCTATTTTACAAGATTAAATTATATGGATTCAATAATTATTCAATATAGGACTAAACTGGTGTCCATATGGGTGGCCTACTCGTAATTTACAATATTTTGTGTGGTTGAATATAAAATAAAACTAAAAGACAATGAATTTTCTGATGAGTCTAATAAGTGTTTCTAAGGGTTAATATCCTGTGGTGTGTTCGGAATGAATCCAAGATTGTAGAGGAATTAAATGGAGAGAGAAAACCATAATCATGGGATATAGTGGGAATGTCATGAAAATTGGTATCATATTAAATACTCACCCAAATTTTAAATTGAACTCACTTGTTTTAACTATTCAATCCAAAATGATAAAAATAAATTTATAGTGGTGGTGATTACAACACCCTTGTAAAATGTCATACCAGAAATTATTAATTTGTACTATGCATGACAACAGGGAGAAAAATTATATTGTAGAGGATTCATACATGGAACTCTATTTTTTTGTGTTCTTTTCCTTGAGAAATGAAGGAATGGGTGGAATCATAGTATGTTTACCATGTGTGTGTGATTAGTGAAAATGTTCATTTTAATAATGTCAATTTTCATGTGTGGATAATAATTAATTTGATAAGTTACCATGGAGTTCAATGCCCTTTGGTGTTCAAGAATAGAAACAATTTTATTTTGGGAGACCCATAGGGTCAAATGACTGTATTCAATCCACTGGGAGCTCGGTTCATGTCACCCACCAATATAAATTCCATATAATTATGTGTTGTAAGATATTATCATATATTAATGTGTTTTTTCCTTATTCTTTTGATTTTTTATATTGTGAATCCAGATTTTCATAAATAGATTAATGGATGAAAAATATGACAACATAATCTAGAAGAGTAGAAGAAAACACCAGGAAGATAAAAAAAATATGTAATTAATTGATTAAGTAATGGAAGGATTTCATCATTCTAAATTAATTTAAGAATATGTTTTTTTCACCATTGATTGAAATATAAAAATATAATTAAATATTTGTCACACCCAATTTCAATTAAGTAACCCCTTTTTTATTATTTTTAATTATGTAACACATTTGGATGATGTTTTAGATGGTTTGGAAGACTTTGTAAATGTTTTTGGGGATTTTCTACAAAATTATGTTTTGAGCTATGTTTGTGGAAATCATTCAACTCTTATATAAAATCATGCACATTATAAAAGAAGCTAAGGGGAAGGTGAACAGGAAGGAACATAGTTTTTCAAAATAGTATGTCAACCTAGGAGAACCCATGAAATGTGGGATAGTGTCCATTTTCATGGTTTTAACATGGTTTGTCTAACCATGAGAGGTATTACATAAAAAATATGTTGCACACAGTTTGCACAAGATTTTTCTACCAATGTGACTGACCAGGCTTGGATTAAAAAAATCTAAAAAAATGGTTCTGTTTTGGGAATAGCCTTTAACCTTACATTAATGGTATAGGTCGTGGTTTTTTATAGATATAATTATCTCTCTCTCTTAGTATCATAGATCAAGTCCATTTTGGATTATTATACGGCTTTCCATTCCAATAATGGTTATATTTGGCATCTACTACATAAGAAGGGATCTAAGGTGGGGTTTTTGATATTTAACCCGATGTTGTGGGAATTTTTTTGTCGGTATTTGTTTTCACCATAATTTATGAGGTAGGTGTATTTACTCTCAAATCCATTATTTTTAAGATGATGTCTTAATGTAATAGTAGTAATTTTGTGTGAAATTACTTTTTAAATTAATGTTCGATGATTTCTGAAAACCTTTTTTTGTGATGGCTTCTAAAATTGTACAAATAGGGTGTGTTCATCGAAAGGGAATGTATTATCTATATTTTAAAATGATGATATTAAAATGGTTATTTTGTTTCAATTAATGGATATTTATGTTCAATAAAAGGTAGATTTTATATTAATGATGAGTTGTTAAAGTGTTTTCAATAATATGTAGGTTTTATGGAAATGGTTTGTTGTTATGGTTTTAAATAATAGTGTGGTTTTATTAAAATGGTTGAATTGTTTTGGAAAATGGTGTATTTGTATGTGTTTGGGTTTAATGGTCCATCAGGGATTGAATGGGATGTATAATCATTGTAAAAGTACATCCACTAATGGGTACAAGTTATAGACATGAAGATCCACCGTAAATGGTAACACCAAGCATGTGTAGCTGTCTATGCTGGTGTGTGTGGCGGTGGGATGTTGATTGGGTAATATAAGTACCCAGCCATAAACATCACATAATCTTGAGTTAATTCATGAATTGACCTTGAGGATCTTTTTAAGTTTATAATTGTATATAATTAATACATAGTTATTACATAACAACTCAAATTTATACAAAGTGCATACAACTAAAATTGTATCCATTTCATCTAAAATTTAAATCTTTTGAAATTAAACATGATTTATTTTTTAGGAAAAAAATCTTCTTGTTTTATTCCTTTGTCTTACACATCCTTATACCCTCTGTTAACATATTAAAATCATTGGATGAGAACAATAAACATATTAATGGATATAAAATAAGGAATGAAAACATTATTCAATGAATATTTATAAACCCATGAAATCATAAGAATCCTAAAAATCATAATTGAAAACATAAATCATAAAGGAAAATTGAATCATCCATATAATACTTACATTGTAGCTTTTACATCATCATAGGTAGTAACCATTATGGTTATTTTTCGAATACCCATCATATTATATTCCCTAAATCACTTTATTGAAACCTTATCATTTAACTTCATGTCATTACCCAATTCATTGGGGAGTTATCATGGGATAACCTACCCATAGTTTATCACAAAACCACCCGTATGAAAATAATATCACAAAAACCCATAAAATAATCCAAACACATTAACAAGAATAAAAATTCACATATCCATTGAAATATAATCATTTATATGTTACAGTACCCAAAGAGAGTAGCTAGTCCTTAGAATGGTTTAAAAATAATCCAATGCCACAATATCCAAAATAAAAAAAATATTTTTTTTGTGGATTAATCAAGTATTTAGTACCATTATATTGGAACATAACTATGATCAATAAAACTATGAATGGTATTCTTCTATAAGGATAGATAGACATAAAATTTTATAACCTTTTTATCAACATTAACCAATATGTTCCAAAACATTTCTATATGATGATTTAACAACTTTATATTTTATAATGATTTTAAAAAATTTCATCGCATTCTTACCCAGCTTAATGTAAGAAGAAATTCTCTATAATATATAAAAAAACATTCTAGTTAGTCTTTTTTATTCCATGGTATGATTTTTTATGTATAAAAATTAGTCATTTTTATTTTTCTCAATTAAATCAGACCTAGTATCTTTCCCATTAATAACATTATCTAGAAATAGTCATTCTAGTTTCTCGGATCAATCCAATGAATCCTGACCAACACTACTTTTATCTAGAAACAAATTCATCATAATTTCAATCCAATAAAAAATTTGAAAAAAAATGTTCAGTGCTTTTCCTCATAAAAGTATAATAGTGTTATATTATATTGTACTTAGACCCCTTTATATACGTTATCATGAAATATAAATGTTGTTAATCATAATTTAATTTCACACACAAAAAAATTCATATATCATATTTTCATGTTCATTTAAACATCCTTAGACTACATATCAAATCATATAACTCTTATTGTATCTTTTAAAATCATCTTGAATTCAACAGAACATATAAATTTTGAACCGTACATGAAAAAAAAATTAAAAGTTATCAATCTTGAAATTTAATGTCTATAACAACTTAGAATAGAATTCTGTTTTCCATTCGGATTCACATATCCTAATCAAAAACATGTAAAAACACTTCTAACAAAAATATCCAAGACAAGTAAAACTATTAAACAACATAATTTAATCTTATAAAGATAGGAGAACCTCCAACAAGTGGCCTGTAAAATCTTCTATATGACACAACATTTAATCCACATTCATAATTTTTCAAATGATATTAGTCTAATGAAACTACATCTACTGAAAATATTAATTTTATGCTCTATTGATGTCACACAGATCATCCAATGAATTACAATCAAAATATCTTCAGATGAATCATTTTATATAGATCATATAATGGGTCAATATCATCAACTCGCATGACTGATTGGTGTCAATGACTCTCATCATTAACAATATACACCTCTTGTCTATGTGATAGGATTTGGGTCATCTATTTTTATGCATCTGATAGAACATTGTATATAATGTTGTATCTGTGTATAACATTCATCAAATATATTAGTTTTAAAAATGACTTTTACATTCTATAAATCATTATTTGGTGGTTCATTTGATGGATACGTTCATATGATGAATTAGTTCAATAAACATATCATATGGTCCAATGGATAAGATTTTAAGAAAAATGAAAAATATTTTCACTTTTGTAAATTAAAATTTACAGTCCTCAAACAACTTCTTCATATAGTTCTTCATGATCTGATTATTTGTATTTAGAAAACTAAATCTTCTTATAAATACCATAAAATCAAAATTCTTCCTTCCTATAAAAAACCTTCTTTTTTCATAGAATCATTATAATGTAATAACATTATATTATTATAAATTTATCATTAAATATAAATATTAATATTAATAAAAACAATTTGTTTTTAATTTTTTGACTTGATTAACTAAATCAACCCTCTAATAAAATAAAATATAACGAGTTTTTCCATTATGTTTAGAATATTTATATTTTCATATAATTGTATTTATTTTTATTTCGATTACCACTAGTGAAATTATGAATCTAATATAAAATCTTATCATATTCTGCAATGCTCCATTCTGGAATGATCTATATCAAAACTAGAACACTCAGTAAATGAAATTTTGAAAGAAAACTTGAAGTGATGGACTATCTCATTAAATCTATTTTTGACCATATTAGTTTGATAGTCTATATTTTTATCACCATAAATAACAATTTAGTTGATTTTTCATGAATGATACAAAAGAAAAAACACTAGAAAACATCATTCAAACATGACATCCATAAAACATAGTCCTGATAGTCTCCCCTATTTTGATTTTTTGTCAACCAATACTCATAAATCAAGATTTTTTTTTTAAATTAAATCTATGGAATACATATAAGAAAATATATGCCTATATGTGGAAAATAATTATAAGAAACATGATCCATTGAATAGTAAAAACATTTTTTCTATAAGTAATGACATAGTAAATAAAATCATCAACACTAATAATTCTATATTATCTTAAAAATGATTCAAATTTCATATATGAATGTTTATTATAAGCTCCTGAACAATCTATTAAAATAATTCACACATTCACACGATAATATCACAACATACATATTTTAAAAACCCTATTAAATACTTTCTTTTAATAGATGGTTTACAACATAAATATGGATAGATTCATGAAACATTATTTATATCCCCATTGAAAATTCTCTAAAATTTCAAGATGTTATAGGGGAAAAGAATACATACCACAACCATGGATATAAATTAGTTAGAATCCCATGTTTAGAGTCAATTTATAAAATGATTATTTTGATTAGGTATTTTTGAATATATCAGAATGTGTTTCCATTGTAAAAACTTATTCCAACCTAATTTCATTCATTCCCAATAGTTATTTTATGAAGTGATATTTAATATCAATATTAATCAAATGTTATTGTCATGCTACATTCATAAGAGTATTTATAACACTATTATTATCATATCATAAGGGAAGTTTTAACTTGAAATCAACTAGAAAATATTCAAAATATGTATTCTACAATATAAGAAGCAATGTAGCTTGAGTGGAAGAATCATATTCATCTTCAGTTTTTATTAGATTTATAGAATTTTTCTGTTTAGTATACCTACTCACTAAAATTTTAACTAGAATGAATACTACACCATATATATTTCTTATCTCATCCACACATTCTACCGAATCTGTATATCTACAACCAAAAAAGTGAATAATTTCTATGCTGTCATATTTTATACTGAAATATGTTGTTCCATTGATATTTCTTAGATTTATTTTTCCTTCAAAATGATGTGATGGAATTGGATCATTTCTAAATCCTTTACATAATGTAACAAAAAATTTAATATAATTTCTTGATGAAGTCATATATTAAAACACACCAATTATCTGTATAAAGTCATTAGAATTTACATCCATTCCATATTTATATTTATAAAAAATTCTTCCCACCATAATTGTTTGGAAGGAGGTTTTTTATTTTTCATTCAAAAACTCTTAATGATGTCTGTATCATAATTCTCATGAGATAGAAAACATAATTTTTTATTTTAAATATTTTTTTGCCACAAAATTAATTACATTCACTATGAAAGGATATTTCAAATAGTTTTTTCATCTATTAATAAAGTATTTCATAGGTTCATTCATCATTTCCAAATAATATAATATCATCATCATAATTAATTACAATAACATAGATGTTATAATTATCATTTTTTTAGTGGTGAAATCTTATTTTTTAATGTTCAACATCCTTAATAAGGCATCCAATTTTAAATACCATGTTCTCATATCATGCATCAACCCATATAAACATTCTACAACTTTGACTTGAAATATTCATATTATCCAATTACAAATCCAAAAAGATATTCAATAAAAGCCTCTTGATCATGTTATCAATTAAGAAAAGATAATTCTATATCCATGTAAAATATTTTATAACCTCATTGTGAAATAACAAAATAAATGATTGTAATTGTTTCTAAAATTTCTAATGTATAAAATTTCTCATCAAAATCAATGCACTCAATTTTTTAGTATCCTTTTAAATCCAATCAAGTATTATTTATTATTCAGTTTCTTCATGATCTTTGAAATCATTATATAAAATCACAATCACTATTTATTTGTCGAAATATATATATATTATTCAATTATTAGAATAAAAATAAATTAATATATAACTATTTGATCCAAAATTCCATGATTTACACATTATATATTTATTATGGGGGGACTCCCAAAAACTCTTATGTGTTTCAATATTGTATTTTAATATTTCAAAATTTTGTAATGGGTTATATTAGAACATAGTATATTGAATCATTGATTCAAAATGTAAACTATTATACCCATAATATACCACACAAAAGATTAATAATGAATAACTTTGATTAATAATGCACGTCTCATCTCCCCCAAACTACAATTATTTATTTTATAAAAACCTTTTATTGGTGTTTAAGGTTTACCGAAATCATGTAAAATACCATGGTTTTCAAGATATCATCTGTATTATTCTTTTTTGTATTAAACACCATTATATGTTCAATGATTCTTCATATAATACACACATTCATTTTATTATCTTCACTTGAAAATATTAATCATTTTTATACAATGTAATATATTTTTCAAATAAATAATTAATGTAATGAGATTAAACTCATCAATGAAATTAATTATGTACTTATATTTGGATATTGATTTTTTTCTCATTGTACCAAAAATGTTACAATGAATATAATCTTATGGATGAGTGTAATTAAAATCAACTTTATTATTCATTGTTTTTTTAAATTTATCTACTTTAACATATGGAACACCACTGATCTCTTCTTCGTGTTAAATCTAGAATATAATGGATATGATCTTTCATTGTAAACATTATCCTCTTTCTCTGACACATATCCCATTATTTTAGGTAATAATTAATTATATACCATAATTTATTGGTATCTTGAATTTTTAACACCACAAACTTGAAACATTATCTGTTTTTAATCTAACCTATTATAATAGCTTTTCCATCTCCAACTCTTTCTAAAAAAACTAATTTTATGAAAAAAAATATTATTCCCATAATTAAAAAGTTGTGAAATACATATAATGTTGTGTCTCACCCCATAAAAAAATCTAGTCCATTTTGGATTTAAAATTTTCCCCAAGAATATATGATCAAATAATTTTGATTAAGATAAAATCATCATTTCCAAACATTATTGTTCCTTCATTAAAATATTGATCATTCTCCAAAATATTCATATGTCATGACATTTATGAAGAGAACCCACTATACAATATCTAGGTTAATTATAATTTTGTAGCTTCTATGGAAATATCCAAAAAAAAATTATTATCTGTGACATTATCTTTTTGCACATACACCTATTTAGAATTTCTTAAAATGTTTTTTTAACAATATTAAAACAAGAAATCATTTTTAATTATTTCGAAGAGGTTAAAATATTTCAAAAACATTTTCAAAATATTGGAATCACTTTTCATATATTATAATAACACTATCAAGTTTCTTTATTTGAGAGGAATTTCTCCCCTAAAAACATTTCTTCTAGGTATTCATGACATTATTTTCGTATTTTAGATTTGAAAAACACATAATTACCCTATTGAATAATCCTCCATAGTACCAGTAGTATCCATATAAATTATATTTTCTCATATAACATCTGCACTTCATAGAATTTTAAACATGTTTTTATTAAACTTTCTTACCTTCCACGTTAGGTATTTTTTGAGAACCAGAAAATCATTTATATTTTGAAATATTCTTCTTCAAAATGGATTTCTTATCATCATTAATGGAATCACATGTAGTAGCACTATTATATTTAGAATATGAAATTTTTGAATGTTATAAATTTACTTAATTTTTTTGTTTTGGCTACATAAATTTTTTTTATCATTATTAATCTTGTTAACAACATAATTATTATTTTTATCCTTCATGGATAAATGTTGATGATCCTTCGCAGGTTCACCCTTCTCATAATATTCATTAATTTAAGTAATAGATATTTCAAAACACGTAATTCCATAGTCAGGTTTAGATAATTTTTGTTCAAAAAGTTATAATTATTACTCAATTACATTAATATTTATTTTATGTTTATATTTATGATTCATTTCCTTTTAAATATATTTCTTCATTTGATCAATATATTTCAACAACATAAATTTTTTTTCAAGATAATATTCTTCAATATTTTTTTAGAACGTTTCTTTTTCAACTTATAGATTTCACTTTCAGGAATAATTTTATTTAAAATACATTATTTAATATCTATTTTCAGAAAACATTCTAAATGATTTTATTCATCATCTTTAAAACAACTACTTTCACCACCGTTGAACTTTTTATCATTCATATTTTTCAATAAATGTGTTTTTTATAGATACATTAGTGAATTTTTTATTTTCAAAATCACTATCATCATCTTCATAATCTTTTGTCAAAAAACATCAGATTTTAGGATTTTAAAATATTTTATCTTTTCACAAAAGATATTATTTAAATTTCTCAAAATTTTTATTAATTGATCTTTTTGACCTTTATTCATCCTCAGAAACATCTTCTTGGTATTTTCTTCATGGAAATTTTGTTGAAAAATTAATAATAATTCCAAATCCAAATAATTTGGTAGGGAACTTATCTTTGTACATTTCTATTGATCATTGCAATTTTTTAGAAAATTAAGGCACCAATTCATCAAACTTTTCATTGAAATAATATTCATGTATGAATATTCCATCTTTTTTATGTTTAAGTATCTTCTTAAATTTTTAATTCTTTGGATATTTATTTGGAAATTTCTCGACAAAATTTTTATTTTAATTTTGTAACATTCTATATTATAAATTCATATGTGATGAGAGTTCTATTTAAGTCGTATGGAAATAGAATTTTAGTATCTCTATATTAAAAAGATAAAACATTTTCATAAAACATGTCAAGAATAATTTATAATATTTATTCAACACAAGTTTATTCTTTAAGCATCTTTCCAATACATCTTATGGTGCTCTATATATAATTTACCATTGTAAATAAGTCGAAAAAAGATGCATATTTACCCATTATCATATATTCAATATTCATCCTATAGATTTTTAACTTTTATTATTCACATTTTTATTTCATTTGTATTTAAATTTTTAAAAATTTTCCAAATATGGTTAGATGTTCCTACTCCATTTACTATAAAAAACACATTTAGAGAGTGAAGGAAGTAAATAGTATTTATCCCCTCTATAATTATCAATTTTTTCTTATCAATAAATATAAGAGGAATACATCTTGCATGGGAAGGAAATACTTCTATTTTAACATAAAAACCATCATAACTAAGGGTCATAAGATAATAAATCACAATATTTTTTAGATATGATGGTAATTTCCATTAAAAACCAAGATCCCCTTTCACATCTGAAAATTAATATTATCTATAAAAAATTATCTTGAAACATAACCAAAGTATAAAACATCGAGAGCCTTCACACTAAAACCAATTGAAATGGAATATGCCTTATCATTGTAATAACAATGTGGTAGAAGGGGTAAATTAGTGATATAATTTTATTTAATGTTTTATTTATTTTGAAATAAACATTACCTCATGTTAAATATTTATTAATTAACAAAAAATAATATATAATCACATTAATATGAATATATTTATTTATATAGTTCACTACTTTATAAGAGTTTCTAGTGTCTTGACTAGTTTTTTATATAATTAAATACCACAAAATCCACTCAAAAATATTAATTCTTTTGTAGATATAGTATTTAACAAATTACCTTACACTTTTATAGTGATAAAATCAATATAACAGTACATATTCTTATTGAAATGAAAATGATATAAATTATATGTTGTAACATGATTTGAAACATTCAAGAATATGTTCCAAATATTTCACAATGTTGCTTCAAAAACCATCACTTTTGTAATTATTCAAAAACAATTATTCACATTCTTATCCAGCATCAAGTATGTATAATTTCTTAGTTCATTATAAAAAAAATCAGTATTATTACTCTTCATTATTTCTCTATCTCATCTTGTAGTGTTGGAAATATCCATTTCAATTTTTATATAGTAAATGGGAACGTTGATGTTTCCCTCTATTATATTTTTAATGAAACTATCAGTTTATTTTTCTGGTCTGATATAATGAATCTGGACCACCACTTCTTCTATCTGATAAACATTTCTCCAAATGTTCTATCCATTAAAATGTTTTAAACCAATACTCCAAAACTATTCATTCCTTTATGTGAATAGTTTCATAGAGTGTTTTACATGGAACACTTTATGTATGTGTTCTCTAAATTGAAATGGCATGAATCTACCTTTACATTACATATCAATGAATTTTCAAATCGTTGAATTTCATGATCATTAAAAAACTACTTTACTTCTAATAAAATATTCTTTATAGTTTTGGTATCTTATTGCATATTCTTGAATTCACTAGAAAAAATAAATTCACAACCTTGTGAGAAAAATAATACTACAGGTGATCAGTCTTGAAATTGAATGTCAGGAACATTTTTGTCAAGAATTCTATTTTTAAATCTTTATATCTTTACCCAATCAAAAATAATCAAAATATTATTCCCACTATGATTCCTCAAACCATATATAACTACTAGAAAAAATAATTTCAACTTCTAAATAGAAAAGAACTCTACTACAATTTTGTGGATTAAGATTTTATATGTCACACCATTTCATCCACTTTTATCAGTTTTTCAACTGCTCTTCAATATATTGAAACTGTGTCCAATGATGATAATAATATGATGACCAATGAATTTCAGAATTATTATTTAATGAATTGATATTAATATATCATCTCATGACTCAGTCTTTATAGCTAATCTGATGGACTAGTTTCACTATCCCAACCGATTGATCATTATTAATGACTCTTCTCAACCTCGATCACCATCACTGGTCTATAAAATATGATTTGGGACGTTTGAAGTTCTTTATTGGATAGAACTCTACATCTCATTCATTTTTGGTGTGAAATAGTCATATGAAATATGTGTTTTAAAAGACACACAATGTAATGGGAATGTATAATTATGGACCATTTTGACAAACTAGAACATGTATATTTCATTTCTTGTTCATCCATTTTACAATTAATTATCATTATTTTAATTATATATTATAAATCCGAAATCATTTAAATATAACACCACTGAACTAAAATTTCGTCATTCTAAATATATAATTTTCATTATCTAAATAACTATATTAACAACTTCATTTCAATTAACATAACTTAATTTCTAAAAAAATATATTTCTACATAAATGATGTATTCCAAAAAATAATCACATTTATAAATACCTCATATATCATTGGTTCAACTAATTTACTAATCACTGTATTTAATCACATTTTCAACACTCTTAAATAAAAAAATTATTAACATCACATGGGGAAAACCATTAATTTATATAAAATGATATAATAATACTCTATGTTGAAAAAATATATTACATCTCTCATGATTAAATTTATGATTACATTAAGAATAAAAAGTTCAAAAACTTCCAAATAAAATTAATATCTTGAAACATTTAGAATTAGAAAGGAATATTAAAATAATATAATCCAATAAAAATCAATAAAACATCATCTCTAACTATGTTCACATGGAAAAAATAATTCTCACATAATAAACAAATCACAAATTCATTAACAAAAAATAAAATTATATGGAATATGGTTGATACTGATTGAAATAAAATTAGTGTAGTGTTTTTTATCCATAAAATTGAAATTTATAAAAATGAAACCTATAAAAAACAATATACTCTTATAAAAAGTGTATATTTTATAAAAAACAACAAATCCACAATAACCATATCATAGTTTTAAATTTTATAGAACTATTCTTGCAAACCCATTTACACATCCACTAGCTAATAATATCATCCACAGTCTTTAATAAAAAACCCTCACGAACCAAACTATCATTTTTATAAAACCATATCATGATTTAAAATCTCCAATATATGATCAAACCATGTTACCCACTTCCTCCTAAAACCATTTCAATCAATGTATCTATCACAGACCCTGGGGATCCATAATTATGTGATGATTGGATTTCTCCACATAGTGGATAAGAAAAAAATCAAATCCCCAACTCACTATGACTCTCGTAATGACCATTTATTCCAAAACCACTCAATTTCATTTAATTCCATAGTTTTAACAATCCTTGTAGTTAATTAAATGATTCATAAACTACACCGAGAAACTATACTAGATCCATGACCAATAAGACATTAATCCACCCCCACAAGAAACCCATTAAATTGTTTTACTGTTCTATAAGAAATTTTTAATTTAAATATTCATATACATTTCCTGAAATATGAAAACTAAATCCTATTATGAAATCAAAAAATGTGCAAAAAACATCAAACTTAATATCTAAATCATACTTAAACACCGAAGTTCCCATGGGTGTAATATGATGCCTACTGCTAAATCCTGATTAATTGAGTAAGAAAATATTTATAATTATTACATTTATATTCTCATTAAAGGTAAAAATAAAAAATAATAACAAATAAAGTATCAATGAATTAATGTTTTAAATATATTTATCCATAATGGGAGTTTTTATAAGTGTTGAAATATGATTTTGTTTCTATGCATTTGAATTTTTTTATCATCAATGATCATATAAAATTATAGATACTCATTTTGTATATATTTTCATGAAAACAAATTAATACATAGTTTCATATATCTATTGATCCAACATTAGGGGAGGATATTGATACAGATTGATTTGGAGTAAAATAAGAAGTTATCACAAAGAAATATTTCTTGATTTAGAAATATGACCATTTATTTTTATATGACATTTAGTTATTTTATCCTTATTTACAAAAATATAACTATTTTTTAATCATTTTGTCTTCTATATATCTAAATTTTTACTTTAATGGGACGAATATTTAAATATAATAATTTCAATGACCTGAAATATACATCAAAATGAATCATAAATATAAATTTATTTCTTATTTTTGATCTTGTTTTGATGAAAATTTATATGATTTGATTAATACAATTTTACAACATGTAAAATAAATGGTATTGATGATATTCAATCATGGAAAATAAGATTTTATCAATATGAAATATGGTTTGGGAGAAAAAATATAGATAAGTTTATATCAATTCATTATTCTCTCTATATATCTGAGGAAATAATTTTTTTTAATAAATAAGTCAAATTTTTTAGAATAATTTTTAAATAAGAATGATATAATATAATTTTTTCAAAATTATAGATAAAATTTTAAATGTTTTAGTTAATGTATGGTGGTAGTGTGATAACTGATATGTAGTGTAGAAAAAAACAATCTAGAATATCTAATAATTCCATTAGTGAGTGTGTAAGGTCCATGTTGTGCTTTATTTTTTGAACACTATGGTGAACCATATATGTAGAAGGATGTTCTGATAATGAATATCATTCTAATAATGAGATAGTATGAATAATGTGAGACAAGAATAAAATACTATCTAAATACCATTTAATATAGATCTGATTTTTAAGGATCAGCTCACACATTATAAACATATATCACATGTTATGGGTGGGCGAGGATTACAAATGGAACCCTTTAATTTACATAGATATGGTAGTGTATTTATAATTTTATAATTTTACTCGGTAAAATATTTTATACTTCTTCTTGATTTTTAAATATCTAAAAAAGTTTTAGGACATTTTCGAAAAGATTAGTGTTATTATTTAGGAATTGTACTTCATTAGATGTTTTTATTAATGATGTGAACTACCAATGTATAGTTATTTTATTTAAAATCTTTTATGATGAGTTAAAATTATCACAAGGAGGACATAGACAACATGTGATGATGTTATGGAATTCTCATGCTTGGGATTTGGATATATCATTGTCTCTTAGTTATAATATATTAACTTTTTAAAATAATATAAAAGGTCAAATGTTGGGTAGTTCATTATATCAAGATAATTCATTATATTTTATTGCTATGATACATTACTTATTGTTTTTAATATATTTATGATGATATAATTGAGTACATAGTTTCATTTGTCACACACTACTCTTGGTTCAAGGTAGGATAATCATAGAGTTTTAGCTTCAGTATGAGGCCACATATGTGTTTCATAAAATATTTAATAATCATGATATGGTATGGGATCTATGAATTTATATTCTCATTTTATGTCATTTATTTTTCTACAGAACTATATTCATTATATATATAATTCTATAATGGATTAATAATGGTTATGAAATATTTTTTTCAGGACCCGACCAAAACTGGTACTCGATCCCCAACCACTGCGAGCCCACCTCCACAGGATAGGGGCTGGAGGCCAGTGCCAAAGGAATAACCAAAATAGGGAGTTCTTTTTCTAAGTACATTTTCTCATACAAATAATTATGTTGAGGAAAAAATTTATAGGGAAATAATAAAAGGTTCAATACTTCTATAAAGTAAACCAAGCATGCATGTACCTCTAGATAGTACAAATGTACAATATTGAAAACTAAAATGTATAAAGAAAATTACTTGCCCAACCAAAAATTTGTCCCAATGTGAGAAAAATTGGAAACTAAACATTAGATATATCCTATTTTTTGGACCCCAATCTACAACCATTGTACGTAGTCCAAGCACCAAGTTTCCCTTTTCACCGATGTAGTCACGATCAACATATCATTCTACTTCATAATGAAAAACATGTTAGAGGTATTCCCATGAAGGGGTGAGTATATATATATATATATATATATATATATATAGTTGGAAACCCCAAATGATTATGGATGAGAAGTAATAGGTATAAATGGATTATAAAAATAGTATATGCAACACACTGTCAAAAAAATAACTCAACGAAAACTAGGAGTGAATATAATCTCATTCAAACAAAAGTGGATAAAAACATTGAGTATATGAACTACTCATCGATTCATCACCACCTATAATAGGATACTAGACTCATCAATCCATGATAACCATGACAAATAAATCACATCGAATACCCCATACATCATCGCCTCCCTTGAAAGTTGTGTAACAGAATCAAAGGTGTGGATATTGAAGGATATATGTATGATCATTAAATTAAAATTAAATAAGAGATAAATGGGATATCCATCTCAAAAAACATTTCCTTTTCATAAGTTATTCAATTGTTCAAAAATTACATCAAAAATTCCATACATATCATCAATCTTCTAGAAGTATCCTTCCAAGTATGATGGCACCGTTCCGTTATGCCTCAAAATTGAGGAGCCACAAACTCGAATTATATGACTGGGTCCCTAGTACATCATGGGGGTTTAAATTTATAAACAATGGAGGAGTCCACTACCCCACTATATTGGAGAGTGAAATTAGTATCTATCAAGGATGCCACTACCCATCATTGATATGGGATCAACATTCAAGGATACAACTTATCACCTATAAATGATGGTCAACATGGTATCTATCAAGGAAGCCATTTCCTTGCTATGTTGGAGGATTGAAATGGTATTTTTAGGATGTCACTGACCATCTATTCTAGAGGGTCAAATGGTTATATATTGATAACACATGTTCTTAGATATGGTAGATGGTCATATCAGTATCCATCAAGGACACCATTTTTGAGCAATGTTTGTGGTTAATATTCGCATTTGTTGATGAATCCACTACCCAGAACTACTGGAGTGTCAACATGGGATGGTTATGGTTAGCTATCATGATCACTAATTTTATTGTTTGTATCTTTACCAGGCTATTATCATATAAATTTCACATCATAACTCAAAATCCAAAACCATGGGAATGATCATTTTCTGCGTAGAAAAACACAAAATATAATCCACTTGTGGGAAAAGAATTGATCTCAAATGAAGGACATAGAGTGGATTAAAATTACCGAAAAAGGGAAATATGTTTACAGGTTATGTGAGGGGGGAGGCATGAATGCTGGTCCCACTCCACCACCTATTCATGCCCATGGAAGAAACACAGGTCCATCCAATGTAATAGTAAATATCGTGTATGTGTACTACATGGAATGTCTAGGCTATCCAAGATATCATCGTGACCTAATTTTGTTTTCTATTTACCAGACCCTATGTCTGTGGACTTGATATCATGGTGGTGTACCAACCTGGGTACTTCTACATGGTTTCCTGTGTGTATGATCCTTTGCAAGGGATACCATTTGGGGGAGAGGTACATGGCATGTAGGATGAATAAATTTTTCATCATACTTAAATTTTATAAATCCCTAGCCACCACTACTAAGGAGGATACATGTCATGTGTTCTTCCTTGAACATGACATGTAGTTGGTTTTTCCACAGTCTTTCCAGATCACCATATATTTAACGCCCCAACCCCAGTTACCCAGAGTCGGTGCCTTATAACATAACATTGGAATGATCGCAAAAGGTCAAGTCAAAAAAGACAGATTAGTTTAGTCTCATTGGAAACACTAGAAACATTCATAAAAGTTACATTACATCATAAAGTGAAAAAATACAATAACATGGTCTCCATAGTCCACACTCATATACCCTTCTGACTATTCCTGCAGGTCATTCATAAAATACTTCTTCACATCCTGGAAAATATTAAAACATTGGAAGGGGTGAGCTCAGATGCTAAGTAAGGATAATAATATTGCGGAAGATTTCATAAATAAACATACACATTTAAGGCAATGTATAACGAAAAAAATCCTTTTAAACTTGAACTTCAGCATAATATGAAAAAAGAAAAATGAAATAATTCCATTTAATAATTCACATGGATATTCTACTAGTCGAATAATCACATGAAATATCAATACCCACATTCATAATGATGGAATGAATAATTCCAGACTATCATAACCACGTAGCCAATTCCTCGTGCCAAGACAACAAATAAGATTTTGTCAAGGCCTCGTGCCAAGACACTAGTTTGTCTCATGAGGCCTACCGATGTATCGAGGAGCTATAATGGGCTCCACCTGTCACTTATTATGTCCAATGTATTCCTTATATGAAAAGGTTTAAATATATCACAAACCATAACATAATTGTATCACTTAAAACATGCATAAACAAAACATAACATTTCCACATGTCAATCACAAGATATCAATACAACAAATTGATATAATAAAAACATTATTAAAACCATTTTCAATAACAAAATAAAAGTAAAGTAAAACATGGTTTTTATTTTCCATTCAAAAAAATTTATGTCTTGTAGAGGATGCCGAAACTCAAATAATAGTCACAGGGGTAGAGAAGTCGTTGTCGCCGCATACGTACGACAAAAAAACATTCCCTTTTTTCATTTAGTTAAATTATTCATATAAAGGATATTACATTTCAATGAACGTAAAATTAAAAGGGGTTTACATACCGTATAAAAGAAAGTTGTGTATAAAACAAAATATGCCCCAATGAAAGGAGATTGAGACAAAGTCCCTTACCTCGTGTCCGAATTGACTCGATCGTTCTTTATCCTCCTGAATAATAAATTATATTTAATTTATACTTTCTTAAGAACCTTTTTCATGTTCATTATTCCTTTTATATCACTTATTACCATGCTATAAACATTATGTAATTATTTAAGTTAATTACGGTCATTTTGTCAATCTTTGATACTTGAGTAAAAAATAAACTACTTATAATTACGAGTTGTTCATGTGGTAAAATATCCATTATATCCATTATTGTAATCATGATTTAGATATCCTATATATCATATATATCCAGTATATACATGCATTAATAATATTACATAACATTTAGGGGTAAGAAATTAAATGCATTGTTCATGGAGACGGTAAGTCGTACGTACGCATGAACGATACTTTCATTTCTATTTCATATTTAATGGAATGAAAAAATAATGATATACATCTATATTATAGTTTCCTGTATAATATAATATATAATATCATTTACTACATCCTTTATACATCCCACATATGGCATTAACGATTCAAATCAATTTGAGGGGGTGGTAGTCCGCACTTGCTAAAATGAAATTATCGCGTTTACCAATAATGGAAATCATAAAGGTATGACATAAATGAAAAAATAAAGAAGAATAAGGAAAACATAAACATAATATATATTATATATAAATATAGTGAAATCTTAATGGCCACTATTAGAGGTGTTAAAAGAAGATTGAACAATCATCGTTTCGTGAGAAAGTAATTCGCCACCCACGGAAACAGTTTGTTAATTAACCATTAGACGACAGTGTGTGTAAGTGTAAATAAAATCATTCTCATAAAGAATTCCTATTATATTTAAGAAACTTTTTTTTGTACAAAAGATATGAATTAAAATTGTGTTAATGGGTTGGAGAATAAAAATAAAACAAAACAACATAAGAGAAGACATTACTTCAAATCGGGTAACTCCCATTAGTTTGAACCAAAATGGTTTCTTGAAGATATTTATGCCTAAGGTAAGGCTTCTAGGATTAAGGGAAGAATGTTTAAAGATTATTTGGGAAGATTTTGGCCGATACAAATGGCTTTGATGGTGTGAATAAGTTGGTTGAGGTTGGGGCCTTTTATAAGAGGAGAGGAGGGACACTCTTGGAAAGTAATGAAATGTTACATTATTATGAAATGATTTTCAGATTTTAAAGGTCCCAAAATGATATATTTAGAGTATAAGGTGATGAAGGTTCTAAATCTACTCATCCAATAGGTTTTTGACAAGTGTATGTCTTTTATTTTACATTATCTTTTCATTTTATTTAAATCGTTAATTAATGAGGTAATCGCTTCATCATCATGGTGTCATAAAAATTTTAATTTATTTAATGTATAAAAATTATATAAAAACTATCATGATATAGGAAATATTTTTATATTTACAATGAATATTTATAGTCGAAACGTTAAATTATATAACCCCATGTAATAATTTTTTTTAGTAAAACAACGCATGTTTGTGACAATTTTATTTTTACTTTAAATAAAAAGTTATAAATGTCACATTCTTACCCAAGTAGCTCCATTGGGTCCCCAAGTTGACCCTTGGATTTTTTTGTTCGGCCATTACTCATCCAATAAGTGTAGGATAGGTGTCAAGATATTTTCATATTTTTATAATATCAATTTTGTCTTAAATTTCACTAATTACCATTAATTGCGATTAATAGAACTTCAAATTTACTATTCACCCAAAATTATTTTAATCCCATTGAACCACATTTTACTTCTAATGACAACCATGTATGTCAGATTTTTGAAATTCATTACACAGAAGTGGTAATTTTTCATTTACACGATAAAATAGTTTTTAAACTACCATTTAGTGGTTTCACTATTCATTAAAAATTTATTTTTTTCAGAAAAAATACCAAAAATTCACCCAAATCTATATTTGATATTCTGAATTCAAAAATGATGTATATTTTAAAAAATTCAAAACATATAAGTTTCATTAATTAATTTTATAATTAATTTCAGTTGTCACATCAATTAGCGTGTTCTTAAGAAATAATATATATCAAATTATTGACAGTTGTTTATATCCAATTTCAAAGTGATATTAATTTTAATGACCACAATTGGATAAAATGGTAAAAATATATTCTAATTATACTTTAAAACCACTCAATGGTATAATTTATCACTACAAATTATTTTGATTAAAAAAGTAGTTCTTAAGTATTTTTATCTATTCATAGAAAATTGGATGTTCTCAGAAAATTAAAAAAATTCAACTTATGATAAATTTGATATTCTGAATACAAAAATTAAGTACATTTTGAAATATAAAATTTAATTAATTTCAAAAGGTGGGTATTACTATTCATAATGGCTACTTTTATTGGTCGCGGTGTCTTAGAACTCGAGGTGGCGTACAACACATGCTGCTCTATTATTCAAAGAGAAGCGTACCAAAAAAGATTGGGGTGTTACATTCTCCCCTCCTTCAATAAATTCTGTTCTCGCAATTTGAAATTTTTCATTGAAAATAAAAGGTTGAAAATGGAAAATTCCTTTGTGGAAAACACACATTGAAAATAAGGTTAATAAAAATATATCTTTAAAATAAAGAAATAGAAGTACAATGGTCACCCGAGAGAGCCCATACTAGGATTCTATGAAAATATGGATATGGAGGAGAAACAAACCATCAGGGTCTGATGGAGAGTTTTAGAAAACAGGATTAAGAGAATGTTAACTACAAGAAAATCACAAACTTGCGATTGGTTAAACGGTCATTGATACCCCATTTGGAAAAGTTTACCGACAACATTTTTGTTTTAAGTTACCTTTCATAAAGTTGAGGAATATATTTAGGAAATTTACTAAGAACGTAAGGTAATATACTTACTTTTCATGTAGACTTTCATTATTTAATAAATTTTTACCACAAACCCATATTTCACTCTAAAAGGTAACAAAACTCAAAAATATAATATTTATCATAATAGTACATGGTTCTAAATATTAAAACATACCATTTAGATTAGGAAAACTATTTTTTAATAACTAGGGACTTCCTGTAGGCTAGTGGTAGGTAATAAAGGCATGTCGCACTATGGTTGTGGGTTCGATTCCTATAACTTTGTATGACGCAACGGGTTATCCCCCAACCTGCAGGTTGTCCTTTTCCTAAAACTATAGTATTATAATTTTCCAAAAATAATATTCAGAAATGTTTTACACTTAAACAATACTATCAAAAGTTAAACTTAATCCATTCCAACCTTTATAGTTATCTAAAATCCCACTATCCAGACTTTCTCTAAAAGGTCTCTAAATTCCAAAATCAATTGTACATCACATTCCGTAAACAAAGTTTAGTTTCTCTTATTGTCACGTACTATAATATGATTACCATCATCATATTAAAGCTTTAATGAAAACAATAAGTACTGCAACACAATACTTATATATATCACATTATTCGTATAACCATAATATAGTTCTTAAGTCCCAAAACACAAATACAATAATTATTCCACTTCAACTGTAGTAACAACATATGATTGACCTTGATCCTTTCGACTTTTCTGAGGTAATTTTCCCTGACACTTAGGACATTCAACTGCATAATTACCCATTTCCCTACAATTGTAGCATTCAACATTGATATCCTCTTTCTTTCCCTTGGAATCACGAGCTTGGTGGCCTTTTTCACCACACTTGTAACAGACTCCCATTCCCATCAAGCAAGTACCGGGGTGTTTCTTCACACATTAATTGCAAGACTAATTTTCAAATTTTCCATTATTCCCCTTATTTCCATTTCAATATTGATAAGATGATCTCTTCTTCTCCTACTTTTCTTTAAAGTCATAAGACCTAGAGAATTCATTTTCTGTCTTGATAGCACACAAGACAATATCTTGGTACGATGAGAAGGTTTGTGAGACTAATTCTTGACAGAGAAATGGTTTTAACCCATCAATGAAACGATCAATCTTACTTCTTGGGTTATGTATATAATGTGCAGTATGCCTCGCTAACCTTGTAAAGTTAGCCTCATAATTTGCGACATTCTCATCCTTCTTCTGCCTCATAATCAGAAATTTTCTTTCCATATCTGCTCGATGGTCATGTGGAAAGTATTTTTATATAAAAATTTCCATAAACTCCCTCCATTCCATACGTTATATTTATTCATCTTCCTTTGTATTTTGAATCAGCGACCACCATTGATCGGCATCTCCAGTGAGGCGGTAAACTGCCATGACAACCTTATGCCTTTCGCTACTCCCCAAGGCATGGAATATTTTCTCTAAGGAGTTTATCCGTTGCTCAGCTACTAATGGATTTTTACCCCCATTAAATGTTGGAGTTTGTTTCCTCATGAAGTGGTCTAACATTTATCCTCCATGTTTCGGATCAGTGTGCTCTATACGAGTAAGGTTATTATTCATAACCTGAGTGAGTTTTCCCAGTATGGTGATAAGTTTATCAGCACCAGTTGTATCTCCAGCTCCACTATAATTATATTGAACAGGAGGGAAATCCCTATATGGAGTGCATGCAAGGATATAGTTTCCATTCCTCCCACTAGGCGCCACTTCTAAACAATGGAATAAACTAGATTATTTTATGAATCAAATTACATAATTACAAACATGGAAAACACTAAACATAAGTTGAACTATTTAGGGATATAATCCATAATCGTAAAAACGCTTTCATTGAGGAAGTATATAATCATAACCCTTCATAGTGGTTTGTAATGAAAATGATAATTATCCTAAGAATATGCACCAGGAGTGTCGTAACCAAGAGTGCAACAAGGCTCATGGTCATCCACCAGTTCCCATTCGAGTCTAGCTCAAAGAGGTGTTTTCGGGATTTACCCCTAGCTACATCTATGCCAGAGCCGCCACTACCTGCTCATATCAATACAAGGATTTATTCCTTGTAAATCTCACAAAATCCTTATAATACCAAAATTCAAGGAAGTTTTTCTATACTAATCCAATAATTTTATCATAGGTCTATGTGATCTAATCAGATTTTATCTAAATCTAGCTTCCATGGATAGTACTAAACTGCCTCTGATACCAACTGTAATGACCCGACCCCAGTTACCCAGAGACGGTGCATTATTACATAACATTGGCATGATCACAAAAGATCACGTCTCGAAAGAGAGATTAGTTTAGTAGCCTTGAAAACACTAGATGCATTAATAATAGTTACATTACAACATAAAGTGAAAAACAACAATAACATGGTCTCCATAGTCCACACTCATATCCCCATCTGACTATCTCTGCAAGTCATTCATAAAATACTTCTTCGTATCCTAGATAATATTAAAACATTGAACGGGGTGAGCTTAGATACTCAGTAAGGATAACAATATTGCGGAAGCTTTCATAAATAAACATACACATTTAAGGAAATGTATAACTAAAACAAAATCCTTTTAAACATGAACTTCAGCATAATATGACAAATGTAAAATGAAATAATTCCATTTACTTATTCACATGGTTACTCTACTAGTCTAATAATCACCTGCAATATCAATAACCACTTTCATAATGATGGAATTCATAATTCCAAACTACAATAACCACGTAGCCATGGCCTCGTGCAAAGACTACAAATAAGATTTTGTCAAGGCCTCGTGCCAAGACACTAGTTTGTCTCATGAGTCCTACCGATGCATCGAGGTGCTAAAGCGGGCTCCACCAATCACTTATTAAGTCCAATTCATTCCTTATATTAAAAGTTTTAAACATATCATAAACCATAACATAATTGTATCACTTAAAAAATTCATAAAGGAAACATAAAATTTACACATTTCAATCACAATATATCAATACAACACATTTATATAATAAAAAAATTATCAAACCCATTTTCAATACGAAATTAAATGTAAATTAAAACATGGTATTTATTTTCCATTTAAAAAAAATTTATGGCTTGTAGAGTAAGACGAAACTCAAATAATGGTCACTGCGGCGGAGAAGTCGTTGTCGCCGCATACGCACGACAAAAAAAACATTACCTTTTGTTGTTTAGTAAAACTCTTGGTATAAAAGAGATTCTGTTTGAATAAACTTAAAAGTTAAAGAGGTTTTATTCACCTAATAAAAGAATGTTGTGTATAAAACAAAATATGCCTCAATGAAAGGAGATTGAGACAAATTCCCTTACCTTATGTCCGACTTGACTCGATCTTTCTTTATACTCTTGAATAATATACTAGAGTTAATTTCTACTTTCTTAAAAACATTTTTAATGTTAATTGTTCCTTTTATATAAATTATTACAATGTTATGATCATTATGTAATTAATTATGTTAATAACGATCATTTTGTCGATCTTTGGTACATGAGTCAAAAATAAACTTCTCATATTTACAAGTTTTTCATGTCGTAAAATATCCATTATATCTTGAATTATATTAATGATTTAGATATCATATATATCCACTATATAAATGAATTTATAATGTTAGATAACATTTAGAGGTACGAAATGAAATGCACCGTTCATTGAGACGGTAAGTCGTACGTACACATGAACGCTACTTTCATTTCTATTTCATATTTAATGGAATGAAATCATAATAATATAAAGGTATATTATAATTAAAGTATAATATCATATATAATATCATTACTTCATCATTTATACATCCCACATATGGCATTAACGATTCAAATCACTTTGAGGGGGCAGTAGTCTGCACTTCCAAAAATGAAATTATATCGTTTACCCATAATGGAAATCATAAAGAAATTCCATAAATGAAAAATACAAAATCATAAACAAAACATATACATAATATATATCATATATAAATATGGTGACATCTTAATGGCAACCATGAGAGGTGTTAAAATAATATTTTACAATCATCGTTTCGTGATGCAGTAATTCGCCACCCACAGAAACAGTATATTCATTAACAATTAGACGACGGTGTGTGTAAGTGTAAATAAAATTCATCTCATAAGAACATACTAATATATTGAAGATACTGTTTTTGTTACAATATAATGTAATTAAAAGAGTTTAAGTGGTTGGAGAATCAAAATAAAACAAAACAACGTTAGAGAAGACATTACCTTTAAATCAGGTAACTCCCCTTATTTTGAACCAAAATGGTTTTTTGAAGAGCTTTCTGACTAAGGTAAGGCTTCTAGGATGAAGGGAGATGGTTGAGAGAGTATTTGGGAAGCTTTTGGCCGAGCCAAATGGCTTTGATGGTGTGAATAAGGTGGTATAGGTGGGGGCCGTTTATAAGAGGAGTGGAGGGGAACTCTTGGAATGTAATGAAATGTTACATTATTATGAAATTATTTTCGGATTTTAAAGGTCCCTAAATGATATATTTCGAGTATAAGGTGATAATGGTTCGAAATATACTCATCCAATTTTTTTTGACATGTGTAAGTCTTAGAGTTTACATTATCTTTTCATTTTATTTAAATCGATAATTAATTAGGTAATCGATGCATCATCATGATGTTATAAAAATTTTAATTTATTTAATGTCGAAAAATAATATAAAAATTATCATGATGTAGGAAATAATTTTAGATTTCCAATGTCTATTTATAGTGTAATAGTTGACTTATATAACCGCATGTATCAATTGTTTTAGTAAAACAACACATGTTTGTGACAATTTTATTGTTACTTTAAATAAAAAGTTATTAGTGTCATTTTCTTACCCATGTGGTTCCATGGGGTCCCCATGTTGACCCATGGATTTTCTTGGTCATCCATGACTCATCCAATAAGGGTAGTACAAGTTTCAATATATTTTCATATTTTTATAATATCATTTTTACCTTAAATTTCACATATTAGCTTTAATTGCGATTAGTAGAACTTAAAAGTTACTATTCCCCAAAAATTATTTTAATCCCATTGAACCACATTTTACTTCCTTATTCCAACCATGTCTGTCGGATTTTTGAAATTCATTACAACGAAGTGGTATGGTTTCATTTACATGAAAAATTAGTTTTTAAACTACCACTTAGTGGTTTCACTATTCATTAAAAATTGACGTTTTTAGAAAAATACCAAAAAAACACTCTAAGATATATTTGATATTACGAATTCAAAAATGATGTCTATTTTAAAAAATTAAAAACATATATTTTTCTTTAATTAATTTAATTTTTAATTCCTGTTGTCACAATAAATAGTGTGTTTTAAGAAACAATATATATCAAAATATTGACAATTGTTTATGACCAATTTCAATGTGAAATTAATTTTAATGACAACCATTGTATAAAATGGTCAATATATATTATAATTATACTTTAAAACCACTCACTGGTATAATTTATCAGTATAAATTATTTTGATTAGAAGATTTGTTTTTATGTATTTTTTTTCTTTTCATAGAAACATGGAAGTTCTCAAAAAATTACAAAAAATTCAACTTATGATAATTTTGATATTCCGAATACAAAATTGAAGTCCATATTGAAATATAAAATTTATATAATTTAAAAAGGTGGTTATTACTATTCATAACAGCTACTTTGATTGTTCGTGGTGTGTTAGAACTCGAGGTTGCGTACAACACACGTTGCTCTATTATTCAAAGAGAAGCGTACCATAGAAGCATGGGGTGTTACAAGATCGATTCGAGTGCTTCAAATATGGTCTCGATGCTTATGATAAGGCTCTATCTATGACTAGAAAAAGTGGATGTAGCCTAAAAAATGGTATTTGGACACATCTCTCCATAAATCGACCCGTATTCATTAACAAGGGTTTTCTTTACATTCCACAGGCACTAATTGCTTATATCATTGATTTATTTATCATTAATTTGAAAATTGAACACCATACCTAGTTCAAATTATAGATCTTTTATTAGCCCACCAGTTTGTTCCTCACACATGATTATGTCAGTATTCTCATGTTTCTATTAGGATTATTCCATTTGTCAATATTGAACCTAGACTATTTGGTCATTCTCACAATTATAGTGAGGATGAAAGTGATAAATGAACCACTATTAAGGTTAAATGATCAATTCCAATCATTCTAACAAAATAGATCATGAATTGGGGACCAATGGTTAAGAAATAATGAAATTAAATATGTTTCCATATATGGGTGTATGAAATCATCCAAAAATTGGAATTTATCTATGAACAGGGATGGATATGCTCAGCTATTTAATCAAATGGTGTAAATCACAAAATAAAGTGTCCTACATTGGTTATGGGTCATTCTATGAAGAATAACATTTCATCCAATGATCAATATAAGTTTTTGTGTTTGAATAGTCCTGATCTACTCTGATCCAATGTTTCATCATCATGCGATGATATTATCAAATGGATAATGTAGGTAGAGCTCTAGATTTCTTCCATTGTTTATGTGGAAAACACTTGAAAAATCATCCTACCATTGATCATATAGATCATGTTGTTTTGTATCAAGAAATTAAATAATTAATTGAAAAATTAATTATCTAACATAATGTATTGTAAATGATCAAGGTCTTGAGATTCCCCACAGTGACTCATTTTATGTCTTGTGTAGGTTAAACAATGTGTTCTGAACTCAACCATTGTCTAAGAATTATGATCTGATCTACCATTTAAACGTTATCTCATTTTATTTAATAAGTTTCAGATGAACAATATGTAATATATTTAATATTTTAATAAAATTAATTCCAAGAACAATGGACCTCAGAATAATATTCCTAATTAGTTCCTATAAATGGGAATATATATAAAAGTGCTAAAAAGACATAAGAGGTTAAAAACATGTATC
Organism: Viscum album; assembly: GCA_963277665.1. Lineage (NCBI taxonomy): Eukaryota > Viridiplantae > Streptophyta > Magnoliopsida > Santalales > Viscaceae > Viscum > Viscum album. Next base: position 1,760,323,369 of record OY728119.1, on the reverse strand, counting down.
TACAGCATTCCCTCCATCAATATTTTAGTCACCGAAAATAAAAAACTAGTAATAAAACTAAGTATGAGGAGCCCATACATGGTCCTCCCTCCCTTATGAACTCTCTTACACATTTCTATTATTCTACATCATGCGAAAAAATGGATAGTTTTTCAATGGAGAGTCCTCTAATACCGGTCCTCAATATCCATTAAATGACCTGTAAAGTGGATACATCCTCGATGTCCACATATCCCTATTTTATGATGTGTATATAGTCATGTATTTATCACCGAAACTATAAAAAATTGATGAAAAAATACACTGACTCTAGTTTTGGGGGGTAGATAGAGGTGGTAAGAAACTATTCCAACCAACTGCATGGTCATGAATAGACTAGTGATCTACTATGATATATTGGCTCCCTATCCAATACTATGAAATCCTCATTACAAGGATACTCTAAATAATATGTGGCCTCTGTGATCGAACTATAAGTACCAACAATGATGATCATTGAGTGATTTTTGTCTCAACTCGACCATCCCAATCTTGTCCTAGATGACCTGGAATTTCTCTACCATCTCATGAACCACCTATAGGGCCGCAATTGATGTCTCGCTAATCTCTATCCAATACAAGGGTAATATTATTGGTAACTAGTAAAAAGCATCATGATGTGTCATGTCGATGGTAGTGTGATAGCTGTTGTTTTTTACAAACTCTACAAAGGCCACGTGATGAACCCATATCTTGTTTATGTCTAACACCCATGCCCTGAATATATCATTCAACACCTAGACGATATTATTGGATTTCCCAATGGTCTAGGTGTGAAAGGATTTTCTAATCCTTATTTGGGTCCGGAATTCCATGGGCAGGTCCCTATAAAATCATGTGGTAAACTGTATGTCACGATCGGAGACAGTCATTTGGGGAATCCCATGAAGGAGAATGGTCTCCTTTAAGTATTGCTTCACTATACTATCCAAAAAACTATAATCCCTTGTAATAATGAAGTGTTCCAAATTACCAAGTTAAAAAACTATCACCCGGATAGAATAATATCTCATCTCAATGCACAAAATTCATGTGAGAAATTATATAGTTATGCCATCCCATTTTTACACTAGTATCTCATGGGGAAACAATTAACCTACATGAACATAGTTCTCTGTTATCACCAGATAAAATCTGAGGCCCTATGAGACAAACATATCTATACATCGTCTCATGATGAACCACAAAAACTATCATGGTTGTTATCTATATATATTCCACGAATAAGAGTGTATTGTTCGAGGAGACGTGTTAAACTCTCACATAACATCCTTCAGCAATGTGATTGGACCCAATATCACCCCCTTGAATAAGATGATGTTATTATCTTTTAAAAATATCAAAATTGTTAGTCAAACGTGGATATAAAATCATGTAATACCTCAAATTCTATATATCCTAGATGGGACTCCCTCACACACATGAGAAGTGTAAGAGAAAAAAATGTCAACTATATAATAGTTGGACCCTCACGCTCTACCAGGGTCAACTATTAGGAGGAAAACTACTATGAAGCCTCATTCACAAAGGAGCATGATATTTCCTACTAAGAGAATCTGATTCAAAGTTTCCCTTTCTGAGAGTATAGAATATTTCAAATTCATCATCATGCAAGAAATCCAACTAGATTTACTATCTTAGTTTTATGACACTCTACGTGAATATGTAGCTGAGACTGTTCTGGTTTGGGTAAACCACAAAGTGCTCCCCCAGAAGGTAATTCCTTAACATTCTCATGGTGAAGACTACTTCAACTAGCTCTACTTTAGGAGTCATGTAGTTCTACTCATCAGGTCCAAATTTTCATGACCCATAAGTGATAATTGTCATCTGCTACATCAACATTTAGTAATTTCTATATCTTGTGAATCATAATACACTACTAACTCCACCCATTCCTATGTAAGTCTCAACACTGGAGCACTCATCAGACTCAGGCTCAATGCCTTATAGGGCCTCTGGAACTTCTTAAACTAGGTGAACAGAAACCCTTTCCATTTCAGGGTAGTTTACGGGGTTGTGATTCTAGATAATTCTTCCACAAACTTCTTAATTTACCCCATTAACCAAAAATTATCCACACCTATAACATGATCTTGGGTGGCTCCCTAGAAAGAACTATGTTTATATGCATTGCATCGATGGATATACAATACTCAGAAACAATTTTCCCAATAATGTGAACCTTTTGAATCCATAACCTACACTTAAAAAAAATTCCAAAACGATAGATCTCTTGAATCATGTATACGGTCATCAAAAAGTTCTCTTCATGTTACTTCTATCTTGTTGAGTAGATGAGGATGTCATCGATGAAGACAAGAAAAATATAGTCCATTAATGGTGTATAACAACGTTCATCAAATCCATAAATATGGAAGAAGAATTGGTCACACCAATAGGATTCAATAGCAATTCATAGTGTCCAATATGACATCATATTGTCTACATTGGAATATCATTATCGTGAACACTAAACTATATGTATCCAGACATGAGATCAATCATCGATAACTATTTCGTTCCTCACAACATGAAAAATAGGTCATTAATTATCAGCAATGAGTAATTTTTCATTATGATTGAATAGTTTGGGTGATGAGAATCCACAAAAAACTGCATGCTCTCATACGAATTTTCCAAGAACAATGTTGAAGCTAGAAATGGGGACACATTGTGTCTAATGAGAATTGAACTTGAATTTCCTCCTACTAAAATCTCAACTCTTAAAGATATGTATGTGAAATTTGATATGCCTCATGATATTTCAAAGCGGTGTCAGAATAAAAGTCAATGAAAAACACCAACCATACTAATAGGTATCCTTCATATGATTATGGGGAAGACATCCATGAAATCCATTACAAATGATAGAACTGAGATGATCAAAGTGCATGTTGTGGAATTGGCTATAATTTCTAACTGATATTTTATGGACAATAGTCTCCTACTTATTAAACCCACTTATATTGAAATGATACATCTATCTCCAAAAAAGGATAATATTTTCCCATTAGTGCATATGAATTTACACTAAATGTGATGATAGTAAATTTGGGATCAGGCTATGGATGGTCAATCCAACCCCAAGATGAAATCATTGTGTTGCATCCTGATTACCAAAAGGTCACACATGAACCAAACTCCCCCAAGACATATCTCATAATTATGACAGATAAAATATATAGAATAATAGTTCCTTATATAAACATTAAGATGAAGCCTATGAGCTAGATCATCAATAGTGTTCTCCAACTCTCACACAAGGAGTATAAAGATAAATGAATGGTAGGTAACTATGTATACTAATACTAAATCAAGAGTATAAATCACACATATTATACCTCTTACCATCTCAGGAACTGGATGATCATAAGAATCCAATGGCTACATATTTATATGGCCTAGGTCACTAGTTTCCTATGCCTGACATTGGCTGAGAGATAGTGGTGGTTGTGAAAGGATATAATAATTTCATCCACCACCTATATCACCTCCCACTCCTCTCATATAACCGCCTCTATATGGAAAACCCATTACTTATCTGGGAGATCCATGATCACGATGTTGTCTCTATCATGGAGGTACATAAACTATCATCTTATGTTGGTCAAATTTTTAGTCTTGTAGTCTCATTCTATGCGACCCTGCCTACCAAACGAAAAGTACTACCCTCTTCAGAATTCCCCAGTTCTCTACAATGTCCATGCACCAAAATATCAGGTTCGTGAGCCTAGTCACAAAAGGGATTCCTGATATGAGTTCCCACTGAATTACGTATTCTTGTTAATATAGAAAAATCAACTCTGTGACACCCACGTGAAGATCTAGCTTCCTAGAATCCCTTTGATTTAATGATCTCTCTTACCAGTGCATGCCCTATAACCCTGGTGTATGTGGAGATTCACACGGGAATTTAGGATACTCATGTCTATCTTGGGATTCCCATCATGAAGTTTTATTCTTGGAAGTATCAATCATATATATTTTCAAGGGAGTATAGGTTATTGTATTTGAACCACATTGATTACTCTTCCATAATCATCTCTCCTTTATATATCTCCAGAAGCTCCGAAATCAGAACAGACCAAAAATAGGAGGGATCATACTCCCTATGAAGTAGTTACTAGATGTCAGCCCATGAGACTGTCCACACATCATGATTCTGCATAAGAAGGCACCCCAATGCCTATGCCTTCTATATATGAGGAGTGATTCTAGTAAAACAATATGACCTGTCATGGTCTGAATAAGTATGAAGATACAGACCACTGACTCTAGTCAATCCCCTTCTACCAGAGGATCTGTCTCACCACGGAACCATAGTGGCCTCTGGCTATGTAAATAATGGATTTCTCTAAGGCTATGAACATCTGAAGCCTTTTATATAAAAATTATCCACTACATGATAGGTGGAGGTGATTCCACCTTACCACATATAGGACGGGGATTACTGGATGTACCTTGAACTAAGGCCTCAACTGTCATTAGATTTTCATCATGAACTGGAACTTGTATCCTAGGTGGATTTCATAATGGGTGCATCATGAGATTTATCAGGATGAACCATAGTAAGAACAGAGTTTATAAATAACAAAAAATGTGGATGGAAATCAACAATGAATGAAAAATACTTAATAATATATTATTTGTGTTCCATTTTTACCTATGAAAAATTGTCTCCACATGCCGAGTCAACAAGAAGGTAGTTAGGGTCCTTCTAAAATGGAACATTGACTTTCACACCATCACCAGATTCCCTAGATAGAGAGCTTCACTCAAGAAACTTTTAAACTATTTCCTTAAACCCAACCGAATACTTGTAAGGGGATATTCTGAACAACATCCCATGGGTATGACAACCTCAAATACCAATATTTCATGACCGACCTAAGCCAAGAAAAGATCAGAAACTACCCCATTCCCAAATCCATAGGCATGGGGATGTATGCTAGAGTTGAATGCATAAAGATGACTATGTGGAATTTTCATAAGTACCTACCCACACACAACCATCTTGTTGTAAAAATGTAGAGGGAAAGAATAAAAGATACAACACTGCTATAAATTATACAAAGCATGCATGAACCTATAGATAGTACAAATGTGTGATATTAAAAATAGAAAATTATATATTAAAAATAAATGACCAACAATAAATATGTCCTAAAATGAAAATAATATAAATGTAAACACTTGAGAGGGCCATAATCAAGAATCCAAATCTATAACCCCCATATGCGATCCAATCACCCAGTATCCCAAGTCTCATATATAATCATAATCCACAATTCAATATTATTTATAAGACAAATAACATGTTAGGAAATCCAATAACGAGGTGGGTATATACATACCCATTATGACACCTTGAGAGATGATGTTAGAGTAGTAAGAGATACAATATGTGTATTAACATAATAGATGAAAGAAATAATCAATGTAAAAATATCAACCCAATCCAATAGTAAAAGTTATCCCACTCAAACACATATGGCTAAACTGGGGAGTAGATATAGAAACCAATGAATCTCAACCACATACAAGGAGTCTAGACTCATCCAACTATGGAATCCTGGATAGGGAAAGATCATGACATAACTTATGCGTCTTTACATATAATATAATGAGTGTAACAAAATACAAGGTTTAGATACATAGTGATATGTATATGCTTAGTAATAGAATCCAAAATGAGTGAGTAAGGGGATCATCAACTCACAGCATATTGTAAGGTGAATAATATCCAATAGTTCCAAATGTCTATCAATGATTCCCGTCATCTCATGAATCTTAAAAGAGGTGTCTATCCAAATATAAAGACGCCTCATAACTCTTTCACATTATCGAGGGGCCAAAAACTAAAAGTAGAGGACCCACAACCTTGTAAATCAGTGGTTTTCACTATATTATCCATCAAGGATTCCAATGGATAGATATGGATGATGGAAAATTCAGTATATGTCAAGGACTCCACAACCATGTTTTGTTGAGGGTCAACATAGTACCCATCGGGGACACAACTGCCCATCTATCTTGCTGTGGAAACTCGTTATCCATTGATGAATCCACTAACATTCTATGATCGATGGTAAACTCAGTATCAATCAAGGAGGCCACTACCCACATCTGCTTCTAGGTCTACTACATATTCTTCGAGGATGCCACAACCCAACTATGCTTGAGGGTCAACATTGTATCCATTGAGAATGACACTTCCCTGCTATAATAGAGGGTGATCTCAATATATATAAACCCCACAACACGCATATATGTTAGAGTGATAACTCAATATCCATGAAGGATAACACTACCGAAGCCTTCTAGAGGGTCAATTCTGAAACATCTTGGTGATCCTACACAATCACCGCTATCTTCATGCATTTACTTATATGGATTTTGGCCTACATCCTTTTACATGGTTACATGAAATAAAAAAACAATTGAACCATTGTATTTTACGTGAAAAAACACATAGGATAGGTTACTTGTGGTCCATATTCTGATTTCAAATAATAGTAATATAGTGGATTGAAGTTTCATCAAAAAGGAACATAGGGTATACATAGTATGAGGTTATCCACTCAATTTGTGGTCCTACTCCACTGACTAGTCATATAATTTTCCTAAATATAAATTCATCCTATTTAGTAGTACACAAAATGAATGTGGACCACATGGAATGTATTGTGTAACCGGGATGGGGTTGTTTCCTGCTCACTATGTCAGTTCATTAGACTTCGTGTCTGTGTACATGACTACACATCCATGTACTTGGATGTGTGTACTTCCACATGGTTTACTAGAAGTATTATCCTTCAAATGAGTTATCATATATGGAAGGGGTACATGGCATGTAGGAGGAATACATTTCTTTTCATCCTTAAATTTCCCAAAACCCTAGCCATCACAACAACTGTGGGTCATACATGCATTGTGTTCTTCCATGAACATGGTATTTAGTATGGTTTTCAATATTTTTTCTTGTTCTACATATCTACTTATGGGAAATTGAATTTGACCACATTACTTTTGATCTTGTGCTATCTATGTCTGAAAAAATTGTGTCCAGCCGAATATCATGGGTTTGGGCTACTTCTCACCATAAATTGACATTTTATCATCAATGGGGGTTCACTATTCATTCTTTTCGCTCCCAAGACCTCTACTATATATTTATTTATCATTTATCACCTAAATAAACACCCATTCTATGAAAAGGTACCATATTTATGCTCATTCCCTTGATCTGGACCGTGCATATGATTTTTTCATGGTTCTGGGGGTTCGATTTAGATCGGTATCACCTGAAAATTTTGAACCAGGACCATGAGGTCCTAACAGTGACAAAGGCTATGATAATGGGGATAAAAAAGTAAAACAGAGGTTAAATGATCGATGCCATGTGTTCTTGGAAAATTGATCAACAATAAGGATCCCCGTGCTAGAAAATAACAAAATAAAAAAAAAATTGTACTCAGGTACATGCAATCAACCATAATTGGCATAGATCCAAAAACATGAATGAATCTACACAAAAATTTGATAAAAGAGTTTTATTAAAAAATTAATTTCTTTCTCTGATTATAGATGATTAGTTGATGAAGTACATGTATACCAATGATCAAGGTAATCCATTTCATTCACTACATTATGATATGATCTGATCTGGAGTTTCTTCATCATTTGATGAGATTTTACAATAGAGCTGGGATTAAGAGCTCTTGATTTATTTTAGGTTTTATGCGGCTAACCTAGAATACATCATCATTGAAGTGATCTTATAGATAAAATATCTTAATCGAAAATTAATTAATAATTTAATTTAATTATTAATTAACTCACTCAGCATACTTCCAATGTGCAAGGAGCTCAGACACCCTATTCTGACTCATTTTATGTCATTAATAGGTTAAAAAATCCATACCAAACATAAATGTGGTCTTCGATTTCTGATTTGAGATTATTTTTAAGAGTTGTCATAATTTATTTAATAATATTCTCAAAAGAAGTATAAAATGTGTTTAATACTTTTATAATATTCATTCTGGGAACATTGGGTCTCAGAATCTTCCGACGTCTCAGTTCATAGATCTATAAATAGATATACAAGTATTTCAATGTCATATAAGAAAAACATATAGCCTATATATATGTTTTCAATAAAATTGGTTAACATATAGTATGAGTCCCAAAATATTGATGAGGGATATATGATATTGTATGACTCTATAATTACTATTGTGTAATGATCTATTGGCCCTCACTAGGAAAATAAGGTCCATGTAGAGACATATACATAGAGACTATATATATGTGTCCCAATTAATACATTATAATAAAGGTAAATTTAATTACAGTTTTGTAAGGATTTCAATAATATATATATATATATATTAGTGTGGATGTTGGGAGATATGAATAAGATAAATATTAAATGAATAATGAATATGGATTCTCAATTTGATGCGATTTTGTTTTCAAATTGGATTACACATTGTATATTTACTATGAGTAGAGCTTATATAATTATAATAGGGTCTAATAATTTCCTAGAATTGACATATTGATTGTTATTTATGACCCATGAATACACCCATTAAAAAATATTTTCTTATAGTTTGGAAGATATTAAACTACACTTGGGAGATTACATGGATCAATAGTGACCTAAAATAATCTACTATATTAGTTTCTTAAGATCTAAATACATGAAAAAACACTTGGTATCTCTGGTTGATATATATTTCAAGTTATTTTTTTAAAATGGGGTTTTTATGTTTTAGGGTTTACCAGTTTCACATATCTTATAATATATTTGGTTGATGTATAACTTTCATGTGCCTATAATTTTTATGTTGTTGGATTTTGTCAACACTTTCCTTATATATGAGATTTTATGGATATTAAAGGGTTGGTTATTTAATAGGGTAAACCCTTTTATTGTATATGTGGATGCCCTTAGAACTATTTGATCACTACTACAAATTAGAACTTTAATAGTGCTAATAAATTGGCTTTATCTGCATCATAGAAGCAATGTTAATGTGTCAGCTTTTAACATCCCTCATAAAAAGTGCAGATAATTTCAACCTTTAAGAGTTCTAAAAAATTACTCACTACGGGGGAATATATAAACAATTAAAAATCACTATTTTAAACTCCATTTATAAAGGGGGTAGTTATTTTTGTTCACACCACAAATGTTTTTTGTACTTCCCACCCCTATCACTGGTTTCCCCTCCCCTTTACCAGTGCTTAGTTAATTTCACCCTCTAACACGCACCCATGCCTCATGCATGATTCGAACCTGAGAACTCCAACATAAAAACCATCACCATTTTTACTCTCCTGTATTATTATTCATTTAATTTGTTGATATATATATATCTCATTACATTTTTTAAACATATATTTATATACATGTTTATATATATGTATATATATATTTTTTAAATACATATAAAAAATATGTATTTAGTGTGTGTGTATGTGTATGTTAATAGATACATAAATACATGACTATTTAATATATATATACGAATATAAAAATATAATTACACATTAATATATTTATTTACATAAATTATATATTAACATATATATAAATATTTTAGAATATATAGATAAATAAATATCTCTTTATCAAAACAAAAACTCAAATATATATATATATTCAAATTATATGTACATTAACTATATTGTTATATAAATATTCATACATTAATATCTTAAATAAACATGATATTATTTTTTAATTAGAAAAGGTTCATATATTGAGAAATATATTTTATAGGTAAATATGTGTAAATAATTATTTATAAAATCAAATTTTGTTTTTGAATATATAAAAAATAAGTTGTATTTTTAAATATTTGATTAAAAATAATTTTAAAATTTCAATAAATTTTATATTTTAAAATATTAATATCAATTTTAATTTAACCCCTATGAATAAATATATTCTTTACTAAAAATGGTGAAAAGATCATTTTATATGGCGATAAAAATCCATCGAATGTTAAAAAGTTTGGGTAACCCATCTAAATATCGTTTTAGAGGCCATGGGGGAATTTTTTTCCTCAAAAGAAAATTTAATGTGGTCCCCCCAAGACAATATGGCTTTAAGACCATCATAGACGTCATGTTGAAATTTGCTAGAGAAGAAACAAATATTTTTATCCAATGTTATGGTCGTTTGAAGTTTGATTTCTGTTTTCATCATACTTTAGATCTTTTATTACTTTTAAATTTTTATCATCCAATTTTTATTAAATGACTCTTACTCAGTAATAATTTATATATTATAAACATTAATTATATTATAATGATTTTATAACCTATTTTCACTAAATATATTATATATTATGTGTAAATGCCTTTTTAGCCTTATCTAAAACATATTTAAAAAGTATATTTTTTATTTATCTTAATATAAATATTTTTATACATTAATATATTTTTTATCAAATATAATTTAATTATTAAAATAGACCCTTTGTCAACAATCTTTTACATATGCTGATAAATCCCCCCCATTATTCACATATTTTTTTATGGGTGCTGATAGGGGGTCCTTTGTTAATTCTCTTTTACAAGTGCTGATAAAGGTCCCCCTTTAGTATTTCATTTATGAGCTATTTGAAAGACATCCTTTTACAGCTCTACAAAAGAAAATATGGAGACCCACATTAAGAGTGATATTTCTAGTACTGATTGGGGGTTCTTCACAGTTCTTTTAGCTACCAGAATTAAACACTAGCACTGGATAAACCCTGTTTTGTAATATTGTATATTCTATATCATTGTTACGGAAAAAATAAGGAATTTTGTAATTGAAACTTTTTGTCCAACCATGTGCTCGCCTATGGTTTCAGGATGGTATATATTGGTATTTGAAAATAATTTAATTGTTAATAGTATTCACTTTTTGTATTTTTTTGGGATAATTTCAAGTGATGGAACACAAATAATTTGAATGAATCTTATTGAAAGCTGATAATTTTAAAAGTACATGGGTGATTAATGTATTTTCATAAAAAAATATTTTTAATGAATTATTGAAAATGAATCTTTGATGTAACATTTACAATGTTCATATAATATAAGAACACATTATGTTGATACATGTAATAATATAGTACACACTATATATTTTAAAATATTTTTCATGTGGATGATTGTTGTAGAAACAAAAACATTTATTTTATGAATCATTTTCCATGACCATGATCCTATATATAAATAGACATTTACACAATCATATTTTTAGATAATTCTCTACAATGAAACAATGTAGTAAATATGGTGTCTATATTTTTATATCATGTATAGGTAGATGTAAAAGATATATATTTAGTTAAGGAGAAACAAGTATATATAGTAGTGAGATAGAGAGAAGGGAAATTAAATCATTGAGCCCCAATGTATATCAGATAGAGAGTTGAAATTGGGTTTAATGATATATTTTCATGGTCTGAATCTCTTATATATTATTACAGATATATGATTTCTAGGTACTATAGTAGGGTCTTAATTTTTTTGTAGAATGATTGATGGATAAAATCAAGATTACATTCTGACCGGTATGAAGGTTATTATTGAATCACATGAATTGGGATACAAACTGAGGGGAGGGGTGTAAAACCGTGAGATTTTATGAATATTGTTTTTCCAATTAATTTATTATTTTATATATTATTCATTAAACAAAAAAATATTTCCTCTTCCATTACACAATACATAGTGTTTATCTTTTTTTAAACGAAATGCTGAGTATATTCATAATGTAACTTATTATTTAAATATTTTTAGGTAATATGATAGTTATCACATATTAATTAGAATGGTGGCCATGAAAATAATTAAAAAACTATGAAAATAAATGTTTTGCACATGTATAAATAATTAATTCTTTTGTGACCAATTAATTAAAAAAAATTTCAAAACAATTTAAAAATAATGGAAAACAATTTATAAAAATTATATTTTTGAAAAAAAACATGTTCTACAACTAAAAATTAAACATTCCACTTATGTTGATTTATTTTAGTGAAATTTATATAGTATATATTCAATAAAATTATTAACATTCATATTTTTTTCTAGTCATGAGACAAGAATAATGAAAATTTTATGCTTAAAAACCTTTTTGAAGGTAGTTTTCTCACATTTTTTAAACATATTTTAAAACTAATATGGGAATATTTTATAGAATTTATTTTAAAAAATAGAATTTATTTGGTAAATCATAATAGAGATATAATATTAAAGTAAATTTCCTTGAATTTTCTAATAATATTAAATTTTATATGAATATTGAGAAATACATAATATTAACTTGGAGATTCTTTTTAATTTAAAATTTTTATAAAGATAAATTATATTTTATATTAGTTTTAAAATAAAATTAGTAAAATTATATATCTATTAATCCAATTTATCAATTTTTAATCATTTTTTTTGAAATAGTATTTAAAAACCATATAGGTATTATAACATTTTCTATTTCAAAACACACATTATCATTGAATCTCTATGTTTAATTTGTAAACAAATTTCAATCCATGTATGAATAGAATTTCAAAAAGTTGATCAAATATTTTTAATCAGAATAACATATATTAAATAATAATTTATTTACAGATGTTTACAAAAATTAATATTGAGAAAAGTAAAAATTATTTACCACAGTTAAGATAAAAAGTTGTTTAATGAGAGATTAAAATAGAAAAATAAGTGATAAAAATGACCTAAACAATATTAAAAATATATATTCTATCCATATTTAGGCCATAATATGTCTAAATATCGATGAAAATAAATTTTTTCCTTTTTTAAACTAATAAACACACTTATAACTTTTTATTTTCAAAAATTAAATGGGTTCTACTCACCTTACTTATAAAAGGACCCCTCAGTATTCACTTAATTAGAACTTCAAATACCTTTTTAGGTCCATAACACCAAAAATAACATAAAAAATTCCCTAATTTCATCATATAAGTCCTCTTATGGGGAAAAATACCTATTAAGGATTATAATGAAAACCTAATGAGTTTACCAGAAGAAGAGGTTACATTATTTAAAAGGAATATTTATTTTATTTCATCATCCACCTCATCAAATTCATTTTAAACTGTTATGATATAATATCATCACTGCCTTACATAGACTGGGAATTTTTTATGCTAGTTTTATAACCTACAACCATTTCCATTTCTATCAAATGGGTTTCAAATTAATAATTTATGTGTACAATGGACTACCTTCTCATGAACCGATGTCATTTTATCCAATTTCACTTGTAATGGTTTAGTATGATGGTGAATTTAATTTAGTTATATGATATTAATAAAATAATTATACCAATAGTTTCATTATAACATATAAATATTTTTAACATTCCATTCCAATGGATATATGATAATGCCCCTCGTGTTTATGAAAACTACCACCTCAAGATGTGATGTGATATTTTTTCACTAATGATTTCCATGGATGATAATAAGGATAAAAAATTTTATATAGATGACATGATAATAAAATTCAAGAAATATTTATCATTATATAAAATGTATTATAACTATTTATTTCCTATATTTTCAATCACAGAAAGATGATAATGTTTTTCGTATACCTGTCGACTAACCCCTTCACGAAGTCATGTGAATCTCTTTTCCTCACCACACCACATCTGTGATATTTATAAGTATATTTAAATACATTATAGAGTATTTATGAAATTATTAACATTATATAAAAAATAATTACAGACTTATTTTTCATAATGATCTTTGAAAATGGGTACGTCACTCATTTGTCCATATAGTCTATTGTCTCCATTATCATAATGTACTACGTATATCTAAACCATCATAAAATATTGGTGTAAAATTTATAATTGATGTTTAAGTTTTATAATTATTTTCTGATTAATATTATATATATTTTTTAACCATGATCAATGTGGGATGACTGAAAATAGTAAATAAAGACATATAAGGAAAATGAGATTATTAACGAAAATGTGAATTTTACATAGAATTGTTAATAAACGAGTAATAAAAGGAAATAAGTAAATAATATATGTTATGATATATGTAATTTATGCTCTTTAATATATTTATTATAAAAATATATATATATTTTATACACCATGTTTTAATGATTAACATTTATGTTGAGAAACACATAAAGGGATTTCTATTCTCCCTTTTAGCTGTGCGAGACATATGAAAATTCAAAAATCATTTATATTTTATGGTGTATATAATTAGCCTTTTAAATTTTATATCATTAATACACCCATTTAATAATATATTATTCTTTGTTTGAAGTATTTGTTCATTGGGGATTATCATTCAAAATAATACTTAAATGTTATGGGATTTCCATCTCACTTTTTATTGTTGTCATAAAAATTACACAATCCCACATATTTATTTTATATGCTGCATATACATCACTTGTATTTATTTTATGATTATATTAATTGATATTATATTTTTCTATATATCCATTTTATGATCTCTCTCTCATGGGATTTAGGGTTGAAATGTTATCAAATCAGTATGGGTTTTTTGTTTCTTAATTTTTCAATATTCGAGACATATATTATGTTATGCAACAATCTTCTTCTTATGATGTGTATATACAACCCCTTAATCATATTATATCATTAATATCATTTTTTCATTATATTATAAGTTTCATTAATTCTTATTCTTTCATGGGGATTATGATTCATTGTTTCCAAATTTGGAAGAATTTTATGTTACAATCTCATCATTTATTGGGATTATTTATAATTATCATTAAGATAATGAAATGCTATGTTATATATCTAAATGAGCTCAATAATTTTCTTATTATCTAGTTATTTCATGAGAATAAAAATTTCCCATTCAGTTTCATCTCTTTATTTACTCAATATTTCAAGTGATTTGTTTTATTAAAAATTTCATTTTCAATAAAAAATAGTTTTCTTTCAAAACCTTATTTTCTAAAAATGTTTCAAAAATGATTTTGAAATTCTAAAAATAATTTACTAATAAGTTTTATCCATGTTAATCTTTATACATTTTTTTTAAATGAATCATCATGTAATTTTCCAAAAAATTCAAATTCGAATTTTACTAAGAATGCGAATGGAACCTTGGTTTTAACATGTATAACATGAAAAAATATTTCTCTCCATCATGACCATTATTTTCATTGAATAAACCTTTATATTTGTTAAAATTTTCATATTTTCACATAATTATAAGATTTTTATTTCTCAACAAGATCATTAATGGATATTATTGACCTTTATTCATCTTAATCAACATCTTTATGATCTTTTCTTCACAGACATTATATAGAAAAAGTATTAATATCTCCAAATCCAAATAAATTAACATGTAACTTCCCCTTGATAATTAAAATGTATCTGTCCAATTTTTTGGAAAATTATGTTAAGAATTCATCAATGTTGTCACTAACCTCCTCATCAATTTTTAATTCAACAACTTCTTTTTTAAGGATCTTCTAAAGTTTTTCTTTTCATGGATGATTTTTTGGAAATTTATCAATCAACTTTTTCATTTATTTTTGTAACTTTATATATTATAATTTAATATGTGACTAGAGTGCTATGTAAGTCATCTGATGATATAATTTTAGTATCTCTATGTTAAAATGATGAACCATTTTCATAAAACTTGTAATGAATAATTAATAATATTTTTTCAACAACAGTTTTTTCTTTCTATTTTTTTCCAATACATATTTTTGTGGTATCAATATTATTTACCCGTGTAATGAAGTCAAAAACATATTAATACTCAACCATTTTGAGATATTAACACTTTAGACTATAGATTTTATCTTTTCCTTATTCACCTTTTTTATTTGAATATATTTTTAAATATTTTTAAAATTAGTTTTGAAGTTCCAACTCCATTACTAAAAAACAATCACATTTTCAGAGTAATGTGTGTAAATAATTTTTATTCCTTCAATCATACTCATGATTTTTCATATTAACAATAGTATGTCGAAAAAAAATTGCATGAGAAGGAAAAATGTCAATTTTATCTTCTAAAACATCATAACCAAGACACATATGATAAGAAAACATTATATTTTATAGATTTGATATAAAATTAAAATAAAAACAATTATCCCCTTTCTATAAACAGAATTAAAATTTTCAATAACAAATTCCCTTGAAACATCTCCAAATATTTAAATAATAAGAAACTTTAATATGATACCAATTGAAATGACCCACGTGTGATCATTGTAAACAAAAAGTGAGAGAAAGGATAAATTAGTGATAAGATTTTCATTAATTTTTTATTTATTTAGAGATAATCATAACCTCATGTCAAATATTTATCACTTGTCAAAAAATAATATATAGTCGCATCTATTGGAATACATATATTTACATGGATTAGTAATCAATAAGAGTTTCTAGTATATTGAATGGTATTTAAATAATTCAGTACCACTATATCCAATAAAAATAATACTTCTTGTGTTGATATTGTATTTAAAAAATACACATTCACTTTAATAGAACTATGATCAATACAATAGTGCATATTTTTATTATAATGAAATATATGTAAATAATATTTGGTAACATGTTTTGAAGCCATCATGAATAGGTTCCAAACATTTTCACTATGATGCCTCATAAACATTCCCTTTTCCAATTAATCAAAAACAAATCTTTACATTCGTACGCTGCATCAGGTATGAATAACATCTATGAAATTTTTACAAAACTAAGTCTGATAACTATTCTTGATTTGTATGACCCATTCTACAGATTAAGAATTACCCATTTCATTTTTTATTTTAAACATGAAAATTTCTATTTCCCACTACTATATTTATAATGTAAATATCAGTTAATTTTCTTAGTTTTATGTTATGAAAAATTACCATCAATTATTTTATCTGGTAAACATTTATCTAGATGTTGTATCAAGTAAAATGTTTTAAACCAAAACTCCAACACTCTTCCTTCTTTTATTTGTAAAGTTTCATAGTATGTTTTACATGGTACCCTTTATATATGTGTTCTCAAAATTGAAAATACATGAATTTAAATTTACATTCTCAATAAATGAATTTTAAAATCTCGAAATTTCATGTTCATTTAAACACTATTTGACTGCTTATAAAATATTCTCTATAGTTTTGGTATTTTATTGTATCTCTTAAATTGACCAGAATAATAAAATTCATAACCTTGTGTGAAAAAGAATACTATATGTGATCAGTCTAGAAATTGTATTTCTAGAAAATTTCAGTAAAAAATTATATTTTTCAATCCTTTTATCTTGACCAAATCAAAAATAAGTAAAAAAGTATTTCAACTATAATTCCTTAATAAAACCTAAACTACTCAAAAATGTCATCCCAAAATCTAAAGACTTAAGAACCTTACAATAATTATTCGGTAGAATCTTTTATATGTCACACAATTTCATCCATGTTTATAAGTTTTTCATCTACTCCTCATTACAATGAAACTGTATCCAACGAAGATAATCATTTAATGACCATTTGATTTCAAATATATTATGTAATGAATTTATATCAATATATCATCATGTGACTCAATATTTATAGCTAGTCTAATGGACTATTTTCACTATCCCATCTGATTAATAATTATTAATGACTCTTCTCATACTCCAACATCATCACCAGTCTATTTAATATGATTTTGGATGTCCTTTGTTCTGCATTTGATAGAACTTTGAATCTGATTCCATTTCAGTGTTAAGTAGTCATATTATATATATGTTTTAAAAAACACACAATGTAATTGAATTGTATAATTATGGACCATGTTACGAAAATAGAACTGTCTTTTTTATTTTAGGTTCATACCTTTAAACATTAATTCACTTAGTTATCAATATAATTTATAAAACCCAAATCATTTCAACATACCACCATTTAATTAAAAATACAACATTCTCAATATATAATTTTCATTAAATAAAAAATAAATTAACTAATTTCTTTCAATTAAAATCACATAATTTTAAAAAATCATTCCTTGTACAAAAAAGATGTATTCCAGAAAATAATAGAATATTTAAATCCTTTATATCTCATTGGTTCAACTAATTTAATAATAATTATATTTAATCACAAATTCATCGAGCTTAAATAAAAAATTATTTTCATCACATAAAGAAACACATTAATTCATATAAAAAATTTAATAAAACTCCACGTAGATATAATATATTACTTATCTCATGATAAAATTTATGATTCTGTCATGAATAAAAAGATCAACAAATTCTAAATAGCATTAATATCATGATCAATATATAATTGTAAAAGATTATTTGAATAATATAATCCTAAAAAAATCTACACCATATCATATAAAATTATGCTCCCATCTCCAAAATAATTCTAACCAGGTAAAAAAATCACAAATTCATTAATAGAAAATTAAAGTCGATGGAATATGGTTGACACTGATTAGTAAAATATTATTGCGGTGTTTATTTATCCATAAAACTGATACTAAATAAAAAACTTATAAAGAACCATATACAATTGTTAAAATAATATATTCTATGAAAACAGAACAAATCCACTATAACAATGTCATAGTTTTAAATTTTATAGAACTATTCATGTTAACCCTTTTACACATCCACTATCTAATAATATCTTATAAATCCTCTAATTAGAAACCAATAATAACTAGACATTCATTTTTATAGAACCGTATCATGATTTACGATATCTAAAATATGATAGAAAATTCTCCCCCTCTTCCTCCTAAAATAATTACAATCAATTCACTTATCCCAAACCATGGAGATCTAAATTCAAAGTATGATGTGATTTATCCATAGTGGATAAAAACTAAATCAAATCCCTAAATGACTATTACCCCTGTAATGACCAATTATTCTAAAACCATTCAATTTTATATAATTCTAATGTGCTAACTCTCTTTATAGATAATTCAATGTTTCATAAATTTACCCTTGAAACTATAATAGATTATTTTCTAATAAGACACTAATCAACCCCCATTTCTGATTACATTTCAACGCATAGAAAACCCATTATATTGTTTTACAATTCATTGAGAATGGTTTTCCTGAAAAATCTTATACATTTCATAGAATATGACCACTATATTTACTTATGAAATAAAAAAATGTGCAAAATTCACTACTTAAGACCTAAATCATACTTGAAAACTGATGTTTCCATGGGTGTAATATGAAGCCTACTACTAAATCTTGATTAAGTGAGTTAGAAAATATTTATAATTATTATATTTATAAGCATAGTAAGGATAAAAATATAAAATTATAATAAATAGAGTATCATTGAAATAATTATATATATATATATATATATAACCATAATGTATGTTTTTTATAAGTGTTGCAATCTGATTTTGTTTCGTTGCATTAGATTTATTTATCATCCACAATCATATCAAAATTATAGATACCCATTTTAACATATTAATTTGCAAATAAATTGTTACATATTATCTTATAAAAGTTGATCCACTATTAGGGGATGAGATTGTTATAGATTGAGAAAGAGTAAAATAAGAACTCATCACAAAGAATTATTCCTTGATTTAGAAATCAGAACATTTATTTTTAAATTTTATTTCATTCTTTATTTCATATTTACAAAAATATATCTATTTTTTAATCAGTATTTCTCCTATATATGAAAATTTAAATCATAATGGGACAAAATATTAAATATAGTAATTTCAATAACCTGAAATATACATCAAAAGAAATTATAAATAGATTTTCCGTATTATTTTTATCATGGTGAGATAAAATTTTATATAATTTTATTGAAACCAGTTTAAAATATGTAAAATAAATGGTATTGATGATATAAACCCATTGAAAAAATGATTTCCTTTTTATGAATTATGGTTTGAGAGAAAACTTATAGATAATTTAAAAAAAATTAAAACTTCTATATATATCAGATGAATTAAGATATGATTTTTATTAAATAAATCATATTTTGTAAATTAATTATGTCAATAAGAAATATATAATTAAAATTTAACAAAAGTAGAGATAATATTTTAAATGTTTTATTTATTGCATGGTTGTAGTGCGATAACATGTAAGTGAGGTACAAAAAAACAATCTGGAATATCTAATCATTTCAATAGAGGGTGTTATAAGGTCCATGATGCACATTATTTTTTGTATTTTATGGTAAACCATATATGTATAAGGTTCTTCTAATTATGAATATAATAATAATAAAGAGATAGGATGAATAATGTGAGCCAATAATAAATTACTATCTTAATCCCATTTAATATAGATTTTATTTTGAAGGATAACCTCACACACTATAAAAATGTATCACATGTTTTTGGTGGGTGAGGGATACACATTGAACCCTTTGTTTTACATATATATGGTTATGTATTTGAAATCTTATAATTTTACTCGATATAATATTTTATACTTCTACTATAATTTTAAATCTTTGAATTCATTTGCACGAAATTTTGTAAATGTTTATTGTTTTTATATATGGAGTGAACTTCATTAGAGGTTCTTATGCATGTGGTGAAGTAGAAATGTATAGTTATTTTTTTATTTTTTTGATGATGAGTTAAAATTATCGCAATAAGGACATAGACATCATGTGATGACGATCTGGAATTCTCATTCTTGTGATTTAGATATATATCAATAAATCATAGTTATATTATCTTAATTTTTTAAATTAAAATAAAAGACCTTATGTCGTGTAATTAATTATATGTTGATAATTAATTTTATATTTTTTATTCATATGATACATCTCATATTTTTTTTAATTTATTTATGATGTTATAATTGGGTACTTAATTTCATTTATCACATACTACTCTTGGTTCAAGGTAGTCCTACCATAGATTTGTTGCTTCAGAGTGAGACCACAAATGTATTTCATAGAAGATTTAAAAAACGTGAGATGGTAACGGGCATGTAATCTATATTTTTATTTTATGTTACTTATAGTTTTAATAAATATATTTATTTTTTATATATAATTATTTATGGGATTCAAAATAGCAAGGACATATTTTTTGATGACCCGACCCAAGATAGGGTTCAATACATAACCACCCCAAGCTCACCTCCATAGGATAGGGGCTGGAGACCTACACCGAAAGAATAACTAAAATAGGGAATCTTGTTATTAAATAAATTTATGCACAAAAATAATCATCATGATTATAAATTATAGAGAGAAATAATAAAATATGCAATACCATTCTAATGTAAACCAAGCATGCCTGAACCTATAGACAGTACAAATGTAAAATGTTGAAAAATAAAAAGTAAAGGGAAAAAATACTTTCCCAACCAAAAATATATCCCACTATGAAAAAAATTGAAAACTAAACAGCTGAGAGATCCTTTATTTAGAATCCCAATCAAAAACGTTCATAGACAGTCCAAGAACCTAGTATCCATATTCAATCATGTAGTCACGATCAACTTATTTGTCTACTCCATAAGGAACAACATGTGAGGGTAAATCCCATGAAGGGGTGAGTATATACATATCTAGTAGGACACCCCAAAATATATTGGAGGATATTTAAGTGGTATAATAGGTGTATAATGACAATAGATGCAACACACTGTCAAAAAACAATATCTCAACCCAAACCAAGAGGGAATATAAATTCATCTTAAAAGAAGTGGATAAGCACATTGAGTATATGAACGTCCCATCGAGTCATCCCCACCTATAATAGGAGAGTTGGGTCATCCAACCACGATAATCATGACAACGAAAGCCCATGGAAGACCTGACGTATTGTCGCCTCTCATAAAATTATTGTAAAAAAATCCAATGTGTGGATACAGAAGGATATATATATATATATATATGTGGCTTCTCATTCAAAGAATATGAAATGAGATATTAATGGGATATCCATGTCACAACATAGCCTAAGAATAAGGGTATCCAATAGTTCCAAATGTCCATGAAAGATGCCAAAAATCTCATCCTTCTTCGTGAAGTATCCATCCATGTATTACCACACCTTCCCCTATGCTGCATAGTCGAGCAGCCACAAACTCGAAGTAGAGGATGTGGTCCCTATTAAATCATGGGGTTTCAATCTATATGAGATGTAGGATGAGACTGCCCCACTATGATAGAGAGTTAATGTAGAGACCCGAAGCCTGACGTACATGGACATTACATTACTTTTGCGGAATACTTAGTACTTAACAAAAACACACACACAAGGATCGTAATAGTTTAGTGTCTTTGGAAACTCAGAACGTAATCTTCTAATCATGGTGAAAGATATTCAATATCTCCCATAAAGATCTTCCCTTTTTTTTACCTAAAACCTTTCTTTATATCCTAGGGAAAAGAAAACATAAAAGGGTGAGCTCAAATGCTCAGTAAGGGTAAACAAAAGAAAAATCAATCACATCATATTCATAAGAACATAACTTTTGGAAATCTTAACATGCAAAAGAGAGCATAATTTCATAACATGGGATAAATCATAGTAGTGAAATGAAATCCCAATAATCATAACTTAAAACACTAAAATTTGTGGCATACACACATAATCATAGAAAATCATTTCTTGTTAGTCAAGACTCATTGCCAAGACTATCTTAGTGGACAAAGTCCCTTTCTGAATCGAGTAACCCTCGTTTCAGTCCTGTTTCACTGAACCGGTATAACCTACCATTTCAGCCATGTCTATCTCATGAGATATAAAATCTTTACCCAATGCATTAGAGGGAGATATAGGTCCCACCCATCTTATAATGAATCCTTTCTTATGTGTGCCACATAATCATAAAACATACATCATCACATAACACATGTAACAAAAATGGGATTCTTGAAACATCATGACATCATAAATAAATTCATATAAGATAAAGGAATTCATAAAAATAATTCCATCACAACATGATCAAATCAATGTAATAATAGGGATAAAAACAGAACCCTTTATTATCATAGATGGAAAATAATTTTGATAAAACACTTGAACTCCATTCTTGAGGAAAATATCCCTTCTTCGTCAAAAACATTTTTCCTTTCATAACATGTCATACAACTTTAAAATAAAAGAAGTTGATTAAAAATAAACGTGAAAACTTGTAAAGGAAGCTTCTTGGAAATAATGTTTTAAAATTCCATTCATGCCGTATAAGTCAAAAAAAACATTCTTCGTACTTTTGTCGGAAAAGTCAAAAAGTACCTCGTACGAAAAAAGACAAAAGATTCCTTTCGTATCTTTTACTAAAAACTCACCGAAGGGTAAAATTGGATATAAACTATTGTAGAAGGATGGAAATAATATTACATATTGAGGGAACATGGATGTGGATGATAAAATACACCCCAGTAATTAACAAAGTAAAAACAATCTCGGATAAAAGTGAGATTGTGATATTTTCCCTTACCTTAGGTCCGACTTGCTTTGTAAGTGTCCGAACCTCCTGTATAATGATTTAAATCATGTTATTGACTTTTTAATGAATCATATTCATTGTTATGATATCATATATGGTTCACTTATGACATTATATTACCCGTTCTTTTGTAAATTCCATGTTAAAGAAGCGTTTTGGGTAAAATCGTTTCATTTATCGTAGGTGTTTTGACTTGTTGTTCTTGACATAATTATTACTTATATCATGATTTACATACTTCCAGAATATAAAATATGATTTATATATCATATATATTCAGTATATATATATATATAATAGATAGATAAATGAAATGAAAAACACCGTTCATGGAGACGGTAGTCCGTACGTACGCATGAACGCTGTTTTCCTTTCCTTATTGTCTTGAATGGAAGTAAGTAGATGACATACATATATATATACATAAATCCAGTATCTTTATAATGTCATATATTTCATTATTATTTCTTATATATACTTTATAATCATTCTTAAATGGTTAACATGGAGAATGAATCTCATCGCGTCGTGGAGACGGTAGTCCGTACGTACGCACGAGCGATGATATCATTTCTATAAATATTGAATTGAATTGGAGTGGATTATACAATATATCAGAATCAATATGATGTTGTAATAACTATATATAGTTATTCTTTACACCATTATACCCATCCATGTAAGGTGGTGGTGGAAAATAGATTACACCACGGCGTGGAGACGGTATTCCGTACGTACGCACGCGCGGTGATTTCTTTTTCCATAGGATGGATAGATGGTGAAATAGGGTTGTTTCATACTTATAATAACATATCAGTATATGAGTGATACTTATGTTATTACTTCATAATGAAACAACCTAAGAAGAAGAAGTGGAAGAAGAAATAAAGATGAAAGAATTGGTAACGGTAATTACCTCTTCTTTGAAGCGCCTCTTTGAGACCTCCTCTTAGGGCACTAAAATTGGTCTTTGAGGAAGACCAGAACCTCTAGGATTATTCTAGGGAAGTGGAGAAGAGATTTTGTCAGGGGTTGGCCGAGCTTGAATGCTCAAATTGGTGTGAGGAGGAGGGGGAGGAGGTGTCCTTTTATAAGGGAGGAGAGGGGCACCTTAGGAATATCTCAAAATATTATTTTATATTAAAGTCAAAATCGGTTTATAATGGTTCCAAAGGGTCTTATTTCGAAGATAAGGTGGGGAGGGGTCGAAATCCTATCAACCAATAGAATTTAGACAAGTTTAGGATATTATTTTAACCTTATCAATTAAATTTAACTCTAAGTTAAATACTTTAACTTTTACCATGTCTTTTTGTTTTCTTTCACTATATGGTTATTAAACTTACTATAACATGCCAAACGAACCCCAAATTGTTTATTATTAATATATATATCCTTATCTATGTCATTTGGCCGAACCATAGATTTTTAGGAATACAATAACAATTAATAATATAATATTTGATTTAAAAACTATTTTGTGTCAATTTTGACACTATTTGATATATGATTTTTGTGAAAGTCATAACAGAATTAAATGTTCGAACCATGTTGATTAAATCAACATTAATATATCATAGTAACCTAGAAAATTAGTGGAATTCATAAAAAATCTCAAATTACATTTATTTTGGTGTTTATAACATCAATTATATCAATATTTCATTAATAAGATAATTACTGCATCATCGTTGTGTCATAAATAAATTAAATTATTTTATGTCTAAAAATTAAAAATAAAATACCATCATTTAGGAAATCTTTTTAGCTTTCTAATGAATATTTACAATAGAATTTATCTTATGTATAACCCCATATTAAAAATGATTTACTTATTAAACATTGATTTTAACTATTTTAACCTTTCTTTAAATAAATTAATAATAAATGTCCTAATCTAATCCAAGTGGGCCTAAATGGTCATTTGTTATTCCTAAGTTTGTTTTTGGTTGAATTACACTTGTCCAATAGAATTAGGACATGTGTTAGGGTAATAGTAATATCATATTTACCCTTAGTTACCCTATTTACTATTAACCGCGGTAAAAAAGTAAAAAGTTACTATTCACCAAAAAAATTATTTTCATCTCATTGAACCACATTTTAGTCCTTGATATTAACCGTGTCTCTCGGATTTTCGAAATTCCATTCACAGAAGCGGCAAAATTAAGTTTTGAAAAATTCAGTTTTTTTTAACTACCACTTAGTAGTTTCACTATTCATCAAAAATTGATGTTTTTCAGAACAATGCCAAAATTTCATCCTAAGCTATATTTCATATTCCGAATTCAAAAATGAAATCTATTTTACAAAATTCATAACATAGAAGTTGCATTAATTAATTTTATAATTAAATCCCGCTGTTAAAACAAATAGCGTGTTTTTAGGAAACAATATCTATCAAAAGATTGACACTTGTTTATGTCTGGTTTAAATGTGAAATTACATCCAATGACCAACATTGTATTAAATTGTAAAAATATATTCTAAATATACTTTAAAACCACTCAAATTAATGATTTATCACTATTTATTATTTCGATTAAAAAAGTTGTTTTTAATTATAATTTAGTAATTTTCACTATTCATCAGAATATGAAAGTTATCCGAAATGTACCAAAATTTCACCTTAGGCTAAATTTGATACTCCGAATCCAAGAATGAAGTTCATTTTGAAAAATAAGATTTACAGAATTTTAAAAAGTGGTTATTACTATTCATAACGGCTAGTTTTAATAATATTTTAATAGCACATCGTTGTTTAGTGAAACTCGGTATTGTGTATTATACACGCTATCGAGGAAGGTCGCGATTGCGTGTAATGCAAGGAAAGACAAGGATGCGTGTTGTGCAAGCTCCTTTTGGTGTAGCGTACAACACAAGACATTAATAAAATTAAAAAGAATATTTTTCATAAAATCTCGGGCTGTTACATTCTACCCCCCTTAAAATGAATTTCGCCCTCGAAATTCGTCGGGGTTATAAATGGTTTACTATTCGAACGTTTCTTTAATAGAAACCCACATCGTAAAAAGGAATACCGAAACATGGCTTTAAAAACTAAATTATGAAATGTAACGATTACCCAAATAAACTAATCACTGGGTTTCCACATAGGTGAAAATATGGATATGGAAGAGAAATCTAACCATCATGTTCTGATGGAGAGTGGTAGAGAACATGGCTATGGAAAATCCAACAATCAAAAATCCATAAATTTGTGACGATCTAAGGTACCATCCAATTCATCAGATATAAGATCACTAGGACAACATTTTTGGTTTTCAAGATCATTCCCCCTAAAGTTGAAAATTTGAATTAGAATAAATAATTACTTTATTTTGGAACAATCTCACTGTTGTTCGTGCCTTGAACAATTTCCACTTCATCTCTTAAATAAATGAAGTTGAATTTGTTATTCGTGAAGTGTTAGCAGATCATGTGATAGAATGACGGGTCATTCCATCTGTCTCAAACAAAAGGTTAGCAAAACATATATACATAAGTCGATCTATAGTGAGATTAATCATATATGGTTCCTAAAATGGACTTATACTTCATATATCATACTTCTTAATATAATAAAACTAGTTTCTACTAAACATGGACTTCCTGTAGGTCAGTGGTAGGCGATAAAGGCCAGTCGCACTTCGGTTGTGGGTTCGATTCCCATAGCCTTGTCCGAAGCGATGGGCTGTCGCCCGTCCTGCAGGTTGTCCTTTTTCTAAAACCTCATTACTATAACATCCCATCAATAATATCGAAAAAAAACTTTTATCCTTAAAAAATACTCACTTATGTCTAACATAATCCATTTCAATCTTTAGGCTTATCCATAATACTGTAGTCCATTCTCATAACATAGTGAAGACGATTACCAGAGATTTAGTACCATCGTTGAACCCCACATATCATAAGATATGTTTTTTTATCACATTCCAAACATTCAAAGTCCTTAATCATGTATTGTCTTGAATACCCATTGATCCTTAGTGAAAACTTGAATGCAGTTAAAAGTTAACACTTTCCACATACCAAAATCCTCAAAATTCTATATACTCAAACCATGATATCACTTAGTCCTTATATCAATCATGAGCTCATGAATACTATCAAACATTTAATTTTCTCCTTATCCCTTTATTATGCGCATATCATCTACATTCCAAAAATATCTGAATAACCTTTCATGGATACTGGTAACATTAACCATACACTTTCAAAACACAAGGAAAGGCAACAGTGTAACAATCCATAGATGTCTCTTTATTCCAAAATTACACATGATAAACATGTAATCATTCCACTACATTCTCAAACCATTGACCGAGCTTCAAAAATTCTTTCATCTCACATATCATTTGTAGTCTCTTCATCATCATCCACATAAATACTACCCATATGACCATACTGATTCTCTTCATGAGTCTTTCCCTTAGGGCATTTGTTTGCATAATTCCCATACATTCCACATTTAAAACACTAAACCATTTTTGATGTCGTAGCAATACCATTATCCTCATCCATGGTGTTAACCGACCCTTTTCCTTTGCACTTACTTGCTTTGTGTCCTTCTTTTCCACACCCAAAGCATCTTCCAGTTCCCTTGAAACATTCTCCTTGATGCCTCTTCCCACATGATTTACATAGGGGAAATTGAACTTTCTTTCCTCTATGATCATCATGGAACTCCATCTTTCTCTTATTAGTCGAGTCAGGAAACTTACCAAATTTAACTTTATTGATCATGTTGTGAGATTGCTGATTCGGCATAATAATGATGTTTGGACATCCAAATCCCATTTCATTTGGTTGCTCATGAAGAATATCATTCCATTGTCCTTCATATCCTCCATTATCGTGAATCACCTTGTTTCCAGCCATTTTCTAAAACCCAAAAAGAATAGTGTGAGAGGAAAAAATCATGCTAGGGAAAAAGACATAATAAAGGGGGAGTAACTTCAATATCTAACATCTTAGGTTAAATTCTAAGATCGTTAGCGAAATTCTAGGACTATAACCTATACGTATACTTATCCTTAGAGACATCCCTAGACATACCGTAGAAATATCTCTAGGGATCTTACTAACGTTTTCACATCCTAGTTTCCAAAGGTTTACTAAACCTTTCCTCTGATACCAAATGTAGAGACCCGAAGCCAGACGTACATGGACATTACATTACTTTTGCGGAATACTTAGTACTTAACAAAAACACACACACAAGGATCGTAATAGTTTAGTGTCTTTGGAAACTCGGAACGTAATCTTCTAATCGTGGTGAATGATCTTCAATATCTCCCATAAAGATCTTCCCTTTTTTTACCTAAAACCTTTCTTTATATCCTGGGGAAAAGAAAACATAAAAGGGTGAGCTCAAATGCTCAGTAAGGGTAAACAAAAGAAAAATCAATCACATCATATTCATAAGAACATAACTTTTGGAAATCTTAACATGCAAAAGAGAGCATAATTTCATAACATGGGATAAATCATAGTAGTGAAATGAAATCCCAATAATCATAACTTAAAACACTAAAATTTGTGGCATACACACATAATCATAGAAAATCATTTCTTGTTAGTCAAGACTCATTGCCAAGACTATCTTAGTGGACAAAGTCCCTTTCTGAATCGAGTAACCCTCGTTTCAGTCCTGTTTCACTGAACCGGTATAACCTACCATTTCAGCCATGTCTATCTCATGAGATATAAAATCATTACCCAATGCATTGGAGGGAGATATAGGTCCCACCCATCTTATAATGAATCCTTTCTTATGTGTGCCACATAATCATAAAACATACATCATCACATAACACATGTAACAAAAATGGGATTCTTGAAACATCATGACATCATAAATAAATTCATATAAGATAAAGGAATTCATAAAAATAATTCCATCACAACATGATCAAATCAATGTAATAATAAGGATAAAAACAGAACCCTTTATTATCTTAGATGGAAAATAATTTTGATAAAACACTTGAACTCCATTCTTGGGGAAAATATCCTTTCTTCGTCGAAAACATTTTTCCTTTCATAACATGTCATACAACTTTAAAATAAAAGAAGTTGATTAAAAATAAACTTGAAAACTTGTAAAGGAAGCTTCTTGGAAATAATGTTTTAAAAATCCATTCATGCCGTATAAGTCAAAAAAAACATTCTTCGTACTTTTGTCGGAAAAGTCAAAAAGTACCTCGTACGAAAAAAGACAAAAGATTCCTTTCACATCTTTTACTAAAAACTCACCGAAGGGTAAAATTGGATATACACTATTGTAGAAGGATGGAAATAATATTACATATTGAGGGAACATGGATGTGGATGA
Organism: Viscum album; assembly: GCA_963277665.1. Lineage (NCBI taxonomy): Eukaryota > Viridiplantae > Streptophyta > Magnoliopsida > Santalales > Viscaceae > Viscum > Viscum album. Next base: position 1,760,293,498 of record OY728119.1, on the reverse strand, counting down.
TAAAATACACCCCAGTAATTAACAAAGTAAAAACAATCTCGGATAAAAGTGAGATTGTGATATTTTCCCTTACCTTAGGTCCGACTTGCTTTGTAAGTGTCCGAACCTCCTGTATAATGATTTAAATCATGTTATTGACTTATTAAAGAATCATATTCATTGTTATGATATCATATATGGTTCACTTATGACATTATATTACCCGTTCTTTTGTAAATTCCATGTTAAAGAAGCGTTTTGGGTAAAATCGTTTCATTTATCGTAGGTGTTTTGACTTGTTGTTCTTGACATCATTATTAGATATATCATGATTTACTTACTTCCAGAATATAAAATATGATTTATATATCATATATATTCAGTATATATATATATAATAGATAGATAAATGAAATGAAAAACACCGTTCATGGAGACGGTAGTCCGTACGTACGCATGAACGCTGTTTTCCTTTCCTTATTGTCTTGAATGGAAGTAAGTAGATGACATACATATATATATACATAAATCCAGTAGCTTTATAATGTCATATATTTCATTATTATTTCTTATATATACTTTATAATCATTCTTAAATGGTTAACATGGAGAATGAATCTCATCGCGTCGTGGAGACGGTAGTCCGTACGTACGCACGAGCGATGATATCATTTCTATAAATATTGAATTGAATTGGAGTGGATTATACAATATATCAGAATCAATATGATGTTGTAATAACTATGTATAGTTATTCTTTACACCATTATACCCATCCATGTAAGGTGGTGGTGGAAAATAGATTACACCACGGCGTGGAGACCGTATTCCGTACGTACGCACGCGCGGTGATTTCTTTTTCCGTAGGATGGATAGATGGTGAAATAGGGTTGTTTCATACTTATAATAACATATCAGTATATGAGTGATACTGATGTTATTACTTCATAATGAAACAACCTAAGAAGAAGAAGTGGAAGAAGAAATAAAGATGAAAGAATTGGTAACGGTAATTACCTCTTCTTTGAATCGCCTCTTTGAGACCTCCTCTTAGGGCACTAAACTTGGTCTTTGAGGAAGACCAGAACCTCTAGGATTATTCTAGGGAAGTGGAGAAGAGATTTTGGCAGGGGTTGTCCGAGCTTGAATGCTCAAATTGGTGTGAGGAGGAGGGGGAGGAGGTGTCCTTTTATAAGGGAGGAGAGGGACACCTTAGGAATATCTCAAAATATTATTTTATATTAAAGTCAAAATCAGTTTATAATGGTTCCAAAGGGTCTTATTTCGAAGATAAGGTGGGGAGGGGTAGAAATACTATCAACCAATATAATTTAGACAAGTTTAGGATATTATTTTAACCTTATCAATTAAATTTAACTCTAAGTTAAATAGTTTAACTTTTACCATGTCTTTTTGTTTTCTTTCACTATATGGTTATTAAACTTACTATAACATGCCAAACGAACCCCAAATTGTTTATTATTAATATATATATCCTTATCTAAGTCATTTGGCCGAACCTTAGATTTTTAGGAATACAATAACAATTAATAATATAATATTTTATTTAAAAACTATTTTGTGTCAATTTTGACACTATTTGATATATGATTTTTGTGAAAGTCATAACAGAATTAAATGTTCAAAACAAGTTGATTAAATCAACATTACTATATCATAGTAACCTATAAAATTAGTGTAATTCATAAAAAAGCTCAAATTACATTTATTTTGGTGTTTATAACATCAATTATATCAATATTTCATTAATAAGATAATTATTGCATCATCGTTGTGTCATAAATAAATTAAATTATTTTATGTCTAAAAATTACAAATAAAATACCATCATGTAGGAAATCTTTTTAGCTTTCTAATGAATATTTACAATCGAATTTATCTTATGTATAACCCCATATTAAAAATGATTTACTTATTAAACTTTGATTTTAACTATTCTAACCTTTCTTTAAATAAATTAATAATAAATGTCCTAATCTAATCCAAGTGGGCCTAAATAGTCATTTTTTATTCCTAAGTTTGTTTTTGGTCGAATTACACTTGTCCAATAGAATTAGGACATGTGTTAGGGTAATAGTAATATCATATTTACCTTTAGTTACCCTATTTACTATTAACCGCGGTAAAAAGTAAAAAGTTACTATTCACCAAAAAAATTATTTTCATCTCATTGAACCACATTTTAGTCCTTGATATTAACCGTGTCTCTCGGATTTTCGAAATTCCATTCACCGAAGCGGCAAAATTAAGTTTTGAAAAATTCAGTTTTTTTTAACTACCACTTAGTAGTTTCACTATTCATCAAAAATTGATGTTTTTCAGAACAATGCCAAAATTTCATCCTAAGCTATATTTCATATTCCGAATTCAAAAATGAAATCTATTTTACAAAATCCATAACATAGAAGTTGCATTAATTAATTTTATAATTAAATCCCGCTGTTAAAACAAATAGCGTGTTTTTAAGAAACAATATCTATCAAAAGATTGACACTTGTTTATGTCTGGTTTAAATGTCAAATTACATCCAATGACCAACATTGTATTAAATTGTAAAAATATATTCTAAATATACTTTAAAACCACTCAAATTAATGATTTATCACTATTAATTATTTCGATTAAAAAAGTTGTTTCTAATTATAATTTAGTAATTTTCACTATTCATCAGAATATGAAAGTTATCCGAAATGTACCAAAATTTCACCTTAGGCTAAATATGATACTCCGAATCCAAGAATGAAGTTCATTTTGAAAAATAAGATTTACAGAATTTTAAAAAGTGGTTATTACTATTCATAACGGCTAGTTTTAATAATATTTTAATAGCACATCGTTGTTTAGTGAAACTCGGTATTGCGTATTATACACGCTATCGAGGAAGGTCGCGATTGCGTGTAATGCAAGGAAAGACAAGGATGCGTGTTGTGCAAGCTCCTTTTGGTGTAGCGTACAACACAAGACATTAATAAAATTAAAAAAAATAGTTTTCATAAAATCTCGGGCTGTTACAGTTAACTTAGTATCTGTCAAGGATTCCACTACCCATATTTACTACAGGGTCAAAATTCAAGGACACCAATGCCCAGCTCTAATGGAGGATGAACTCAGTATCTATCATGAATGCAACATTCTTGATAATCTGGGGGATTAACTCAGTGTTATTTTTGGATGTCACTACCCAAATATTCTTGAGGTTCAAATAGGTATATGTTGAGAACACCTCCACCTAGTTATTATTGGGGGTCATCTAGGTATTCCTCAAAGACGCCATTTTCGATCAATGTTGGAGGTTAATATTTGTATATATTGATGAATCCACTACAAAACCCTACTATAAGGTAAACATGGAATGTTCACTGTTATCTAGAATGATCACTACATTAATCTGATTTTTCCTTACCAGGATATGATCCTATGAATGTTTACATCTTAACTCTAAATCTGCAACCACAGGTACCATCATGTTTTGCATTAAAAAACACATAGTATAGGTAACTTTTGTTCTAAAATCTGTGTAAAAATGAGGGTATTATGATGGATTGAAGATTCCATAAATGGGACCTAGGTGCACACAACATGTGCGAGGAAACATATGAACTCTAGTCCCACTCCACCACATGTTCATGTCCTTGTATGGAACATAGGTCCATCTCATGTAGTAGTACATTTCGTGTAGGTGTAATACACAAAATTTCTACGATGACCATGATATCCATGTGACCTAATCACTTTGTATGCATACCAGACCCAATTTCTTTGTACTTGATTACATAGTTGTGTAACATTTTGTGTACTTCTAAACAGTTTCCTACCCATTTGATCCTTCACATGGTATCTCATAGAGAAAAGGGGTATATGGAATGTAGGATGAATTCATTACGCATCAGCCATATCATTTATAAAACCCTGTCCAACACTGCTACGGAGGCTACATGTCATGTATTCATCCTAGAACATGACATGTAGTCGGGTTTTCGATTGTTTTTTTAGATCTCATGGCCTACTTTGAGTGATTCAATTGTTAACTCGATGATTATGATATGACTTTATCTATAACCATAAAATATGGATATAGCCGAAAATCATGGTTTGGGGAATCTTCTGACCAGAAATCGACCTCAATTAGTCAATTAGATTTTCTATACATTCTCTAGGAATCCTTTACATATATAATTGTTTTATTTATAATTAATCACCAAAATGAACACTCATTACTTGATCAAATTCCAGATCTATTATCAGTCCATCGATATGTGTCTCACTCATGATTCTGTTGATGGTCAAGTTGTCCTATCACAATCAATACCATTTTGAAAATATTGAACATAGACTATATGGTCATAATAATGAAGAGAGTCAAGAAAAAAGTGGGAAATGAACCACTATGATGGTTAAATGATCAATTCCAGTCGTTTTTACCATTTTGATCAAGACTGGGGAACCCATGGTTTGGAAATAATGAAATTAAATATGTTTCTATATCTGAGCACATGAAATTGACCAAAAATTGGATTTGATGCAAGAATAAGGATGAATTTTCTCAACAATTTAATAAAATGGTGTATATTACCAAATGAAGAGTCATACATTGATTATTGGTTATTAGACAAAGAATAACATTTTCTCCAATGATCATGAAATTTTTGTGGAATTTGATGACCCATAATCTACTCTGATTCAGTGTTTCATCATCTTTCGATGATATTCTGAAACTGATGATGGATGCAGAGCTCTGAATTTATTGTAGGGTTTATGCAACTAACCCTGGGGAAATAATCCTTACATTGATCATATAGATCATGTTGTTGTGTCGCAAGAAATTAATTAATTAATTTGATTATTAATTAACTCAAAAAATATATCATAAACAATCGAAGACTATGAACACCTCCACAAAGTATAATTTTATGTCATGAAAAATATTAAACAATGTATTCTTGACTCAACCATTGTCTCAGAATTCTGATATGATCTACAATTTTATTTTTTTTTATTTAAGAATTTTTAGATGTACAATATGTAATATATTTAATATTTCTATAAAATTAATTATAAGAACACTAATCCTTATAATCACATTCCCACTTAGTCCCTAGATGTGGAAATAAATATATAATTATTTCAAATACTTACAAGGTTCAAAACACGTCTCTACATCATTCAAGCCTTCAAGATTTTAGTCATATAAAATATAAAACTAGGAAACCAACTAATCATGTTGAGCCCATAATTGGTCCTTACTCTCCCAAGAACACTCTTGAACATTTCAATGATTCCTCATCATGAGAACCAAATTGTAATTTTTTACATATAGAGGCATCTAGTAATGGTCATCGATCTCAAAAAATTGATCTGTAAAGGTGGATCCATCATTGATGTCCATATATCCCTAGTCAATGATGTGTGTGGGGTCATGTATTTATCATCTCAGTTATGAAACGTAGAAGACAACATGCACCCACTCTAGTTTTAGGGGTAGGTAGAGGTGGTAAGAAACCTTTCCACCCCTCTACATGATCTCAAATAGACCAGTGATCCATTCGGATAAATTGGATCCTAGGCCGAAACTATGAAATCTTCATTATGGAGATACTCTCAGAAAAATTTGGCCTCCATGATCGAACTTTATGGTCATATAGTGATTATTTGTGTAAGATTATTGTCTCCTCTTGGCAGTCCGAATCTACTCACGAATGACATGGACTTTATCAGTAATCACATGAACTACCTATAGGGTCACAAGAGATGTCTCACTAATCTCTATTCATCACAAGGGTAACATTAATGATATCCTATAAAAATCATCAAAAGATGTAATGATGATCAAAGAGTGACAATTTTTTTGTTCACAAACTCTACCAAGGGAAAGTGAACCTCCCATCTCATGTTTATGTCTAACTCACAATATCCTAGTAAATATTCCAACGCTTAGATAATTTCATTGTTTTTACTATTGTTATAGGGGTGAAATAATTTACTAATCCTTATTTGGGTCCTGAATTCCTCCTACAGGCCCCTATAAAATCATGTTGTAAACCATTCATCACAATTGGATATAATCATCGAGGGAATATTACAATGGAGAATGATATCCTATACGTATATCATCCACAAACTATCCAATGAACTCTACTCCCTAGAAGTAAGGAAGTGTGCCAACTTCGTGAGTCATACAACTATCACCCAGATGGAATCATAGCTCTTCTCTATGCACAGAATCCATGTGAGAAATTCTATATTTATTCCATCCCATTTCCACACTGGTATCTCAAGGGGATACAACAATCCAACCCAAACATAGTTCACTAGTTTCACCCACTAAATAGTGATTCCCCACACGTATAAATTAGTTATAATTCATCTCATTATGATCCACAAAAACTATCATTGTTTTAATATCTATATATTCCCAAAATCAGGATATATAATGAGGGGATATGTGTTGAACTTTTACATAACCTCCTCCAGCAATGTGACTGGAACCACTATCACCCAATTGAACAAGATTAAGTGATTCCATATTCATAATATCCATATAGTTAGTCAATTGTGGGTAGAAATCATTTAATACCTCCAAGTACATATATCCCATATGGGACTCTATCACACGCTTGAGAAGTGTAGGAGACAACACTATCATCTGTATAAAATTTGGACCCTCTCGCTCCACCAAGGTCAAATATAAAGAAGACCACTACTATAAAGCCTCCTTCACTAGAGAGAATGAGATTTCCTACAATTGGATTCTGATACAAAGTTTACCTTCTGTAGATTATAGAGTATATCAAATTCATCATCTTGCAACAACTCAAACTATGGATATTGTCACTTGTTCATTACTCTCTATGTGAATATGTACAAGAGACTCTTTTGGACTTTGTAATCCACAAAGTGCTTCCCCAAAAGGTAGTGCATCAACATATTCATGGTGAATACTATTTCATATATCTCTAGTTCATGAGTCATGTAGTTCTACTCATGGGGTCCAAATTGTCATGACACATATGCGAGAACTATCTGCCACTAAATCAACATGCAACCTTGTCCATATCTTGAGGCATCATAATACACAACGAACTCCACCCTTTCCTATGGATATCTCAACACATGATCACTCATCAGAATCAGCCTCAATGCCTCAAATTCCCACATTCAATTCTATAACTAAGTAAACATCAACAAATTCTAGTTCATAGTAGATAAAGGGGATAGGATTTTTTATAATTATACCACAAACTTCATGTAGTACCCTATAATCGAGAAAAAAAAGAATTCCCTCTATTATTACTTAAAACAACTAAAACTACTCAAAAAACTATTTCTTATTCGAAAGACATAAGAACCCTACAACAATTGTTTGGTAGAAGTTTATATATGTCACACCATTTCATCCACTTTTATCAGTTTTTCAACTGCTCTTCAATACAATGAAACTGAATACGGTGAAGATAATCAATTGATGACCAATATATTTCAAACATATTATCTAATGAATTTATATCAATATATATTTTTGTGACTCATTATTTATAGCTAATCGGATGGACTAATTTTATTATCCCACCTGATTGATCATTTTTAATGACTCTTCTCATTCTCCATCATCATCACTAGTCTATTCAATAAGATTTGGGAAGCCCAATATTTTGTATTTGGTAGAACTCTGCATATGATTCATTTTTGGTGTGAAATAGACATTTGATATATGTGTTTTAAAAAACACAAAATGTAAATGATATGTATAATTATGGATCTTGTTAACAAACTAGCACATGTATATTTCATTTTCTTTCATCCCTTTTACAATTAATTAACCTAGTTATCAATATAAATTATAAAACCAAAATGATTTCAATATAACACCTATGAACTAAAATTTTATCAATCTCAATATATAATTTTCATTATCTAAATAAATATTTTAATAACTTCATTTGAATTAAAATCAATTAATATCTACAAAAATTAATATTCATTCTACATAAATGTTGTATTCTAGTAAATAATCACATTTATAAATCCTACACATATTATTGGTATAAAGAATTTACTAATCATTGGATTTAATCACCGTTTCACTACTCATAAATAAAAATTTATTAAAATCTAATGGGGGAAACTAATAATTAATATCAAAAAATTTAATAATACTCCACATAGATACAATATATTACATATCTCATTACAAAATTTATTATTACTTTAAGAATTAAATGATCAAAAAAATCCAAATCACATTAATATATTGATCCATATAGAATTGTAATATAATATTAGAATAATATAATACTATAAATATATATACAAAATCATCATTAAATATCTTACCATGGCCTAAATGATTATAACATATTAAAAAATCACAAATTCATTAACAAAAAATAAATGTAGATGGAATATGGTTGATACAAATTGGAAGAAAATTATTGTGGTGTTAGGTTTATACATAAAAGATGCATTCATAATAATAAAAAATATAAATAAATATATACACTTATTAATAGAATATATTCTATAAAACCCCAATAAATCCAAAATGACCATGTCATTGTTTTAAATTTTATATAACTATTCCCGCTAACCCTTTTACACTTCCACTATTTTATAATATCTTCCAGATTCATTAATAATAAACCCCTAGGAACCACACATTCATTTTTATAAAATCATATCATGATTCAATATCTCCAAAATATGATACAACCTTTTTCCCACATCCTCCTAAAACCAATTCAATCAATGCACTTATCACAAACCCTGTTGAACCACAATTAAACTATAATGTAATTTCTACACATAGTGGAAAAGAACAAAATCTGATCCCTAAATCACTATGACTCCCATAATGACCATTTATTCAGAAACCACTCAATTTCATATAACTCCAAAGTGATAACTCTCCTTTTATTCAATTAAATGTTTCATAAACTGCTCTGAGAAACTATAATAGATCCTTGTCCAATAAAACACTAATCCCCCCATAGAAAACCGATTTAATTGTTTTACTATTCAATGAAAATGGTTTTCATTAAAAGAATCTTATAAATTTCAATGAATATAATAACAAAATAAAATTATGAAATAAAAAAGGGAAAAAATTCAAACTTAAGATCTAAATCATACTTGGGAAACGAAGTATCAATGGGTGAAATATGATTCCTGCAACTAAATCCCGATGAATTGAGTTTGAAAATATTTAAAATAATAAGATTTATAGGATCACTATAGGTAAAAATATTAAATAATAAAAAATTGAGTATCTGTGAAAAAATTATTTAATATTATTTAACCATAATAGGTGTTTTTATAAGTGTTGAAATATGATTTTGTTTCGATGCGTTTGAATTTTTTATCATCAATGATCATATAAAAATTATAGATACCCATTTTTTATATATTTTTTTGAAAACAAATTATTTAATATTTTATTATATGTGTTGAACCACCATTAGGGGAGGATATTGTAAAATATTTAGTTTTAGTACAATAAGAACTCCTCAGAAAGAATTATATCTTGATTTAGAAATTAGACCATAAATTTTTAAATGCCTTTTGATTATTTTATTAATAATTACACAAATATAACTATTTAATAATCATTTTTTCTTATATATATCAAAAAATTTATCTTAATGGGAAATTTTTTTAAAACTAATAATTTCGATGACTTAAAATATACATCAAAAGGAATCCTAAATTGAATTTTCCTTCTTATTTGTGATCTTGGTGAGATAAAATTTTATAAGAGTTGATTAAAAAAAGTTTAAAATATGTAAAATAAATGGTAATGATGATATAAATCACCTGAAAAGAAGATTTTATTTATCTGAATTGTGGTTTGAGTGAAAACTTATAGATAAGTTCATAAAAATTCAAACTTCTCTCTATATATCAGAGTAATAAACATATGATTTTTACTAAATATCTAATATTTTTTACAATAATTATGTCATTATGAATGATATTATGAAAATTTATCAAAATTATAAATTAAATTTTAATGGTTTTAGTTAATGGATGGTGGTAGTGTGATAACTGCAATGCGGTGTAGGAAAAAACAATCTGGAATATCTAATCATTCCATTAGATGGTGTTATAAGGTCCTTATAGATCTTTATTTTTTTTATAGTGTTGTAAACCATATGCATAGAAGGATCGTCTGATTATGAATACCATATTAATAAATACATAATATTAATAATGTGAGTTTTGAACAAGTTTCAATCTAAATACCATTTAATATAGATTTGATTTTGAAGGATCAAATCACACACTATAAACATGTATCACATGTTGCTGGTTAGAGAGAGGTACACAGGGAACACATTGATTTACATTGAGATGGTAATGTATTTGGGAGCTTGTTATTTTACTAGATAAAATGTTTTATAATAATGTTTTATTTTTTATTCTCCAAAAACCTTCTTAGGAAATTTTCGAAATGTTTAGTGTTCTTATTTTAGAAGTGTACATCATTAGAGGTTTTGATGCATGTTGTGAAGTAAAAATGTATAGTTATTTTATATAATATTTTATATGCTGATTTAAAATTCTCACAACGAGGATATAAACATCATTTAATGATGATATGGAATTCTCATTCTTGTGATAGGGATATATCAATGAACTGTAGTTATAAAATATTAACCTTTTAAACTAAAAAAAGACTTTATGTTTTTTAGTTCATTAAATAATGATAATTAATTATAGTTTATTCATATGATAAATTATATATTGTTTTTAATATATTGATGATGATATAATTGGGTACTTACTTTCATTTATCACATACCACTATTGGTTCAAGGTAGGCGAATCCTAGAGTTGTCGCTTTAGTATGAGACCACATATGTATTTAAAAGAAGAATTTATAAACATGAGATGGTATGGGGCCTGCAATTTTATATTTTATTCTATGTAATTTTTACTTCTAAATAACTATATTAATTTTTATAGACAATTATAGAAGGGATTCATAATGGTTATGAAATATTTTTGAATGAACCGACCCAAGCAGGGACTGAAGCCCCGACTACCCCAATCCCACCACCATAGGATAGGGGTCGGAGACCATTGCAAATAGAATAACCAACATAGGGATTCCTTTTCCTATGTTCATTTATGCAAAAAAAATAATCATATTGATGAAATAATTTATTATAAAATAATATAAGATGCAAAACTACTATAAATTAAACCAAGCATGCCTAAACCTATAGATAGGACTAATGTAATATATTGAAAAATAAAAATTAAAGGGATAAATTACATGCCCAACCAAAAATATGTCTCAATGTGAGAATAATTGAAATGTTAAAATATGAGAGATTGTATCTTTTGAATCCCAATCTATAAAAATCTTACATAGTCCATGCACCTAGAATCCCTATGCTTCCATGTAGTGACAATCAACCAATCTTTATACTTCATAAGGAACAAAATGTGAGGAGAAATCCCATGATGGGGTGAGTATATATTTATCTAGTAGGTCATCCCAAAATATGAAGTAGGGGAATTAATAGGTATAATAGGATTATAAATACAGTAGATGCAACACATTGTAAAAAACAGCTCATCCCAAACTAGGAGTGAATAAATGATAATCTAAACACAAGTGGATATACACATTTAGTATATGAACTGCATTTGTAGTCATCACCACATATAATAATAGATTGGAATAATCCAACAATGATAAGTTATAGAATGAAAAAATTGGGCATACGTCGTGCATCATCGCCTCTCTTCAAAGGAGAGTAACAAAATCCAAGGAGTAGATATATAAGGATATATATATATATATATATATTCTCATTCAAATAATATTAAATTAGAGTTTAAAGGGATATCCATCCCACATAATATCATAATAATAAGGGTATCCAATAGTTCATAATGTACATAAAATATGCCCTACATATCATCAGTCGTCTATATGTATCCATCCAAGTGTAACCACACCTTTACACTATGATGCAAAATCGTGGGGCCCCAATCTCGATGTATAGGACCTGGCCCCTTGTACGTAATGTGTGTGTCAATATAAAAGAAATGGATTCTACTACTACACCACTATTTTGTATAGTTAACATATAACTTATCGAGGATGCCACTACCTATCATTGATGTAGGGTTAACATTCAAGAATACCGTAGCCCAACTATAATGGAGGGTCAACACGGTATTTATCAAGGAAGAAACATCCTAGCTATGTTGGAGGATTAACGTGTTAATTTTTTAGGATGTCACTACCCACATACACTTGTGGGTCAAATCTGTATATGTTTACAACACCGCTTCCTAGCTATGTTTGAGGGTCATCTCAGTATGCATCATGGAAACCATTTTCGAGAAATATTGGAGGTATATATTTGAATCTGTTGATGACTACACTACTCATCCCTATTATAGGGTCAACATGAAAAGGTAATGGTTATGATGCATGATGAAAAATTTAATTGGTTGTTTCTTTACAAGGCTAGGATCCTATAAAATTTCACATCATAACTCTAAATCCACAAACAAGGGAACCAAAATGTTTTTCATAGAGAAAATCATAGTATAGGACAATTTTGGGAAAAATATAAGTTAAAAATAAGGTTATGTTGTAGATTAATGTTACCTTAAAAGAGAACTAGGACTAAATGTCATGTAAGGGGGAGCACACAACCAATGGTCCCACTCCACCACCTGTTCATTTCCTTCGATGGAACACAGGTCCATCAAACGTGGTAGTACATTTCAAGTAGGTGTACTACATGGAATTTATATGATAACCTTGTTATCATCGTAACCTACTAGTTGTTTCTGTGAACAAGACCCCATGTATGTGTACTTGATTACATGGTTGTGTACCTAGCTTCGTACTTCTACTTGGTTTCCTACCCGATTGATCCTTCACAAGGGTTCCCATTTGGGGAAGGGTACATGGTAGGTTGGATGAATAAATTAAGCATCATCATTAATTTTTATAAAACCCTAGACACCACTAATAAGGAGGATACATATCACATGTTCATCCTTGAACACAATATGTATTCAAAATTTAAACTGTTTTTCTAGATCTAAATATCCACTTCCATTACTTCAAATATGGTCACAATGAATCTGATATGGATCTATCTATCATCGGAAAAAGTGGATATAGTTGAAAATCATGGTTTCAGTCAACTACTCACCAGAAATCTACCTCTATTCATCATCATGGGTTTCTATACATTCCAGAGGAACTCATTCCTTATATTATAGATTTATTTATCATTAATCAACAGAACGAACAACCATTCCTTCATCAAATTACAGATATATTATCGGTCCTACAATCTGTGCCTCACTCATGATTCTGTCGACGTTCATGTCTTCCTATCACAATCAGTACCATTTGACAATATCAAACATAGACTATAGGGTCATACACATGAAGATATTGAGGAAGAAAGTGAGAAAATAACCACTAAGAAGGTTAAATAATTGATTCCATGTGTTCTTAGTAAATTGATCAAGAATTTGGAACCCTTGATTGGAAAATAATGAAATTAAATATGTTTTTATATCTGGGTTCTTGAAATTGGCCAAAAATTGAAGTTGATCCATGAACCAGGTTGGGTATGCTCAAAGAATTAATCAAATGGGTATATCACCAAATCAAGAGTCCAACATTGATTATGTGTCATTTGATAAAGAATGACATTTCATCTAATGCTCGAGATAAGCTGGAGGGTTTGAAAAGTCCTGATCTAATATATTCTAGAGGTTCATCATATTTAGATTATACTCTCAATCAAAGTATATATGTAGAGCTCTGGTTTTATTCTAGGGTTTAGGCAGCTAATCCCGAGGAAATCACCCTTCCATTGATCATATAGATCATGATGTTGTGTCTGAAGAATATAATTAATTAATTTAATAATTAAATAACTCACATAATGTATCATAAATGATCAAGGGCTATGAATCCACTACAATGACTCATTTTATGTCTTGAATTGGTTAAAAATGTGTTTGGGACTCATCAATTGTATCATAATTCTGATCTGATCTAACATTTAAATTTTATCACTTTTTATTTAAGATGTTTTGGAAGCACAATATGGAATATATTAAATATTTCAATAAAATTATTTCCATGAACATTAGTCCTCAGAATAACATTACTATTTAGTTCCAAGATGTGGAAATACATATAGATGTATTGAAAAGACATATGTTGTTAAAATCATATCTCAACATCATTCCCTCCTTAATTATTTTAGTAATCGAAAATAAAAAAACTAGGATCAAAACATAGGATGTTGAGCAAATACTTGGTCCTCCCTCTCCTAGGAATTATCCTACACATTTTTAAGATTCCACATCATGCGAATCAAAGGGATAGTTTTTCTAGGTTGATTCATCTATTACCGGTCCTTAATATACACTAATTGATAAGAAAAGTTGGCTTTATCCTCGATGTCTGTATCTCCCTTGTTGATGATGCATGTGGGGTCATGTATTTATCAACACAACAATGACATGTGGAAGACATCATGCACCCACTCTAGATGGGGGAGTAGTTAGAGGTTGTATGATACCATTACGACCCTATGCTTTATCTTGAATAGACTAGTGATCTACTAGGATATATTGGCTCCTTAATCGAAACTATGAAATCATCATTATGGGGACACTCTATTGAAAATGTGGCCTCCATGATCGAACTCTAAGGTCCTACAGTAACAAATTTTTCAGATTTTTGTCTTCTTTAGTCCATCCCAATCTTCTCACAGATGACATGGACTTTTTCTTCGTTCACCTAAACTATCTATAGGGACACAATATATGTCTCACTGATGTTTATACAACACAAGGGTATGATTTTTGGTATCCCGTTAAAAGCATCAAAAATTAACATTTTGATGGTAGAGTGATAGTTTTTTCATTCAAAAAATATACCAAGACCATGTGATCCTCCCATATCAAGTTTAATTCTGACACCCAGGTTCTTAGTATATCATTCATAACCTCGAATATGTGATTGGTTTTCCCAATGATTTACTGTTGGAGGGATTTACTAATCATTATTTGGTTTCTAAATTCCTCTTGTATTCCCCTATACAATCTTGTGGTTAAACGTAGATCATGATCATATACAATAATCGAGGGAATCCCAAAATGTAGAATGATATTCCATATGTATAGATTCCCAAAAATCAGCATCAAACTATACTCCTTGGTAGTTTGGAAGTTTTCAAACGTCCTAGGTCAGATATCCATTACCCTGATGGAATCATATCTATTATATATGTGTGGAATCAATGTGAGTAATTCCATAGTTATGTCGTCCCATTTCTGTACCGGTATCTCAATGGGCTTAAATAAAACTACCAGAACATAGTAACTTGGTTTCACCTGCTAAAAAGTGAGGCCCCATGAGAAAAACATAGCTACACTTCATCAAACTATAAACACCAAAACTATCATTGTTGTTGTCTATATATATATTCCCAAAATCTAGATGTACAGTTAAGGGATATGTGTTGAACTCTCATATAACCTCATCCAGCAATGTGACTGGAACAACTGTCACCCCATGAAATTGATGATGTGATGCCCCCATTATAATATACATATGGTTAGTCAATTGTGGATATAAAATCATGTATTACTTCAAAGCCAATATAACCTAGACGGGACTCCCCCACACTCTTGAGAAGTATAGGAGGAAACACTATCATCTATATAAAAGTTAGACCCTCACGCTCCACTAGGCTTAACAATAAGAAGAAAAAGTACTCAAAATCCTCTTGCACTAAGAGAGGCTGATATTTCCTACTAAGAGAATCTAATAAAACGTTTCCCTTTCCCTAGAGTATAGAATATCTCCAAGTCACCATCATGCAAGAAATCCAAATAGTTTTTTTCTCAGGTTCACGACTCTATATGTGAAAATGTACTTGAGACTCTTTTCATCAGCGTAAACAACAACGTTCTCCCACAGAAGGTGGTGCATCAACATTCTCATAGTGAAGACTACTACGGTTAGCTATAGTTCACAAGTCATGTAGTTCTACTCATGGGGTCTAAAATGACTTGACCCATAAGAGACAATTGTCGAACACTGCTTCAATATTCTTCAATATCCATATCCCATGAATCATAATACACTACTAACTCCACCCCTTTTTATGTAAGTCTCAACACCAGAGCACTCATCAGAATCATCCTCAATGCCTCAAAGGCCCTTGTTAACTTCTCAGACTATGAAAACAACAACCCTTTATTTTATAGGGTAGTTAAAGGGGGTATTACTTTCTAGAATTCTACGACAAACCGCATATAGTACACTATAAACCCAAGGAATATCCAAAACTCTAACACGCTCTTGGGTGGCTCCCCAAAAATCACTATGTTGATTATCACGGGGTCCATGGAAAAACCATACTCAGAAACAACACGACCATGAATGTGATCCTTGTGAATCCATAATATAAACATCATGAACTTCCCATAAATCTAGTTATCTCGAATCAATTATAGGGTTATCAATTTGTTCTCTACATGTTACACCAATCTCGTTGAGTAGATGAGTATGTCATTGGTGAAGAAAATAGAGAAATAGTCCAAGAATGGATGGATAACCTAGTTTATCAAATCCATAAATATGGAAGAGGAATTCGTAACACCCAAGGGAATCATTAAGAATTCATGGTTTCCATAGTTCTATAATAATGAATCAATTTGAATATCAGTATCATGAACCCTCAGCTCTCCATAGCCAGATTTCAGATCAATCATCGTGAACTATCTCATTCATCACAGCTATCCAAATAGGTCATTAATCCTTGGAAAGGGGTACTTTTTCTTTATCATGGACTCGTTAAGGTGATGATGATCCAAACAAAACTGCATGATATAATACACCTTTTATAGGAACAATGATAAAGCTTTCTATGGGGACACATTGTTTTTTATGGATATTCCCCACCAACACCCTCTATCTCAAATCTCACCTCTTAGATATAGGTAGGTGAAATTAATTAAGCCTCAAGTGATTTCAGAGTGGTGTTAGAATGCTTGTCAATTAAAAACATCATCCCCTGCCCCATTAGTATCCTTGGATCATTTTTGGGTCATTTGTCCATGTTCTCCTCCACAAAAGATGGATCTGAGATGCCTCAAGTGCATGATGCACCATGGGATATAATTTCTAACTAATAGGTGATTGACTATAGTATCCTACTTGTAGAAGCCACTAAAATTGTAATGGCGTTTATCTCCATAATAGGATTTTATTTTTCCATAATTTCTTATGCCTTTATACTATCTGTGATAAATGTAAAATTGGGATCAAACCATGGATGGTCAATCCATTCCAATGATTACATCATAGGGTTCCATCATTTTTACCTAAAGGCCCCACATGAACTTATCTACACCAAGATAAATCTCATAATGATGAATGATAAAATATATAGAAGAAGTGTTCCTTATAGAATACGTGAGATGAAACCAATGAGCTAGAGAATAAACAGAGAGCTCTAGCTCTCACACAACGATTATATAGATAAATGAATAGAGGGAACCTATGTATAATAATATTATATCAAGAGTAGAATGCACACATATTATACCATATACAATCTCATGAATTGTATGATCATAAGAATACATTGTATACAGCTTTATAGGGCCCCGATCACTATCTCCTTATACCTACCATGGGTTGCATGATGGTGGTGGTTGTGGAAGGATATCATAATGTCATCCACCACCCAAATCTCATTCTAATTCTCTAAAAGTTATGAATCTATGTGTTCCACCCTTTCCTTATTTGGGTGATCACTGATCATGATGTTGTCTCTGTCATGGAGGTATATTATATGTCTTCATGTGCAGTTCATAACGTTTAGTCTAGTATTATCATGCTATGTGACCTTTCCTTCCCCAAGAAAACAACTACCATCTTGAGGATTCCATGGTACTCAATGTTTTCCAAGAACCAAAAGATATTGTTCCTGAGCCTATTCACAAAAGGGATTCTAGATATGAGTTCCCACTGACTATCATATTCTAGTTAATATAAAAAAATCACCTCTGTGACACCCACATTCAACTCAAGCTGCCATGAATCCCTCTGGTAGAATGATCATTGTTACCAGTTTCCACACAACAACCCTAGTGTATGTGGTGATTCACAAGGGAATTAATCCAGCATATGTCTATCTTGGGATTCCCTTCTTGAAAATATATTCTCAGAAGAGTCCATAATAAATATCTTCAAGGGAGTAAATGTTATGTTTTATGATCCTCATTGATTACTCTACCACCATCATCCCTCCCTTCTGTAGCTCCAGAAGCTCCAAAATATGACCTGAACAAAAACATGAGGGGTCGAACTCAGCATGAAATAGATACTAGATTTCATTCCCTGAGAGTTTCCATTCGTTTTTCTTCCTCATAATGAGGCTCCACTAATTCCTAGGTCCTCCATAGAGGAGGATACATTCTAGTCAAACCACAGTATCTATCGAGGAATGAACATGTATGATGTTATAGATCACTATCTCTGGACAATCCCCTTCTACCAGAGGATTTTCCTCACCAAGGAACCTTAATGGACATTGGATCTAAACTCAAGGATCAGACTAAAACTGTGTACATCCTATGACTGGTCTATAGGAATGATCTACTACTTGAGAGGTGGAGGTTCTTCTACCTTACCACGTACAGGAAGAGGAACACAAGATGGACCCTGAACTGAGGCCCCATATCTCACCGGATCTTCATCATGAACCATAAGTGGTATAGTAGGGGGATGTCATCGTGGACACATAACGAGATATTTCTGGATCAACCATAGTTATATGTGAATATATAAATAAAAAATGGGGATTTAAAACAATAAGTAATGTAAAAGAAATAATCTTATATGATGCATGTACAATTTATACCTGTAAAAAATGACTCAAAATTTTTAGTAGACATGAATGTAGTCCGGGTCTTAGTGAATGGAATAATTTCATTCCACACCATCACTAGATTCCCCAGCGACAGAGCGGCACTAAATACAATTTGAAACACTATCCCAAAACACAACAATATACTTGTAAGGGGATATTCAGAACAAAGTCCCATGGATCTAACCACCTATGATACTGATATTTCATAACCAACCCAAGCCAGGACTTGATCAACAACTACCCCAATCCTCCCTCCATAGGCTAGGGGTGAGAAAATATATTCAAATGCATAAATAAGACTATATGACCTTTTCACATGTACCTATACACACACACAACCATCTTGTTGCAAATGTTTATAAGGAAATAATAAAAGATGCCACACGACTATAAATTATACCAAGAATGCAAGAAGCTCTATATAGTACAAAATGTGATAGTAAAAATAATAAAATATTGAGGAAAAATACATGAACAACTAGAAATAAGTCCCCACATGAAATAAATATAAATCTAAATAGTTGAGAGGGCCCAGCCCTTGAATCCAAAGCTACGACCAGCATATGCGGTCAAAGATTAAATTTCCCCTATGATCATATATAATCATAGTCAACCATCCCATTATCATCATAAGACACAAAACATGTGGGGAGATCCCATGCAAGGTTGAGTATATGCATACCCATTAGGACACTCTGAGAGATGATGTCAGAGGAGAAATAGAAAAATATGTGTATAAAATTAATAGATACAATATACATTCATAGTAAAAAAGATCGACTGTATCCAATAGTAAAATTTGTCCCACTAAAATATATGGGTATAAAATGGTGGGTACATATACTACCCATTTAATCTAATCCCCCTATATTATGATAGTCGACTCATTCAACTATGGGATACTTGATAGGGAATGAACATGGCATACCCAGTGTGTCTTTGCCTCTAATAAAAGTAGTGTAACAAAATTCAAGGTTTGGATACATAGGGATATATATATATTCTTAGTAAAAGAATGAAAAATAATAGATTAAGGTGATATAAATATCCCCAAATATTGCATGAAGATGATTATCCAATAGTATCGAACGTCCATCAAGGATTCCCAGTATCTCACTCGTCTTCCAAGAGGTATTCATCAAAGTATAAAGATGCCTCATCACTCAGTCAGAACGTCGAGGGAACAAAAACTAAATGTATAGGAAACACACCCTATTATGATAGAGGGTTTAATTATATAATCCATCAAGGATTCCATTTCACTGCTATGATTGAGGTTAAACTCAGTATCTGGTGAGGACTCCACTATGAAGTTATGCTGAGGGTCAACTCAGTATCCATCATGGACAAAACTACCAAGCTATCTTATAGGGGAAACTCGATATCCTTTGTGGAATCAACTAACAGGCCATGATGGAGTTTCAACATAGTATACATCAAATATTCCACTTCCTAGATCATATACAAGGTGAACGATGTATTCTTTAGGGATACCATTTCCCAACTTTGCTTGAGGGTCATCTAGTCATCCATTGAGAACGCCACCACCCATCTATACTAGTGGGTTAGATTAGTATAATTCAAAAACACCACAAAAATATATGTTTGAGGGTGAACTATGTATTTTTTAAGTATTCCACCACCCAACCCTAGTAGATGGTCAACTCAGAGAGGTCCTGGTGATCCTACACAATCACTGCTGTCATTGAGAACTGCCTTATCAGGTGCTAGGCCAAGTACAGTTTATATATTAACAACAAATCCAAAAACTATGGAACCATTTCATTATATGTGAAACAACACTCATGGTAGACTACTTTTGGGGACACTATGTGATTTCAATTAACGGAGATACAATATATTGAAATTTCATAAAAAATGAACTTGGGGTACACGACGTATGGACACAAACAATGTGTGGTCCTGCCCCACCGCCTGGTCATATCATTGGATGACATATAGATTAATCCTAATAAGTATCACACCCAATGTATGGGGACTACATGGCATGCCTAGGCTAACTGGGACTGTGTTGTTTCCTTCTCACTATGTCCGTGTATTAGACATTGTGTCTGTGTACTTGAGTACACATCCGTTTACCTATATGTGTGTACTACCACATGGTTATCCACAAGTATTATCCCTCATAGGAATTCTGATCTATGTAAGGGGTACATTTTTTGTAGGAGGACTACACTTATTTCCATCCTTAACATTTACAAAACCCAAGCTGTTGTCGCCATTGTGTGGCCTACATGCCTCATGTTCTTCCTTGAACATGGCGTGTAGTATGTTTTCAACAGATTTTTTAGAACTAAATATCTTCTACTAGAACATTGTATATAATCTCATTATATTAGATCTAGTTATATAAATGTATATAAATGTTCTATCCTACCAAATATCATGGTTTCATTCTACTACTCGCCATAAATTGAGGTTCATTCATCAATGGGGGTTGACTATTCATTCTTTAGACACTAGAGGCTTCTACCATCAATTTATTGACCTATTATCACCAATTGGAAAATCCATTCATTGAGAAGGTACCATATCATTGTTTTTTCCATTGATATGTACCATAAATGAGACTTTTTCATGATTCTGAGGGTTCGATCGAGATCGGTACCACCTGATACTTTTGAACCAGGATCATGAGGTCCTACCAGTGATGAAGGATGAGATGATAGGGAGAAAAACAATAAAACAAAAGATAAATGATGGATGTATTTTATTCATGGACAATTAATAAAATATAAGGATCCTAGAAATAGAAAATATTTAATGTAAATAACATTCTCTACTCAAGTACATGAAATCAACCATAATTGGTATTGATCCAAAAACAGGGTTGAATCTGACCAAAAATTTGATAAAAAGGTTTCAATCAAAAAATGACATGTATTTCTTAGATTATGGATCATTCGTTGATAAAGAACGTATCTTCCAATGATTGAGTTGTCCATTTCATTATTTGTATAATTATATGATATGATCTGTTGTTTCATCAACATTATATGTGATACCCTAATAGAGAAGGGTCGAAGAGCTCTAAATTTCTTTTAGGTTTTATGTAGCTAACCCTAGAGAAATAATCAGTGAAGTGATATTATATATCATTTCTATTATTTGAAAAATTATTAATTATTTAATTTAACAATTAATTATCTCACATAACATACTTCCGATGTGAAAGGTTCCAGAACACACTATTCTGACTAATTTTATATCACACCTAGGTTAAAACCGCATTCCAAACATAATTATGGTCTCATATTTATGATCTAGGAATATTTTTAAGAATAATATAAACATAATTATTAGGATGTTAAAATAAAGTATAAAATAGGTTTAATATTTTTTTTTAAATTTTCATTATGGGAACATCAAGTCTCAGAATCACTTATCGTCTCAGTTATTTTCCCTGGAAATAGATATAGAAATATTTCAAAGTATTATAAGAAAACTTTTCCCACCACATAGTTTTTGAATAAAATTTGTAAACATAGAGGATGAGTCCCAAAATATTGGTGAGGGACAAATGTTATTCTATGACTCTATAATGAGAATGGTGTAATGATATATTACCCCTACTTAGGAACATTAGGTCCATGTAGAAACATATACCTAAAGGCTGTATATATGAATCCACAATTAATACATTTTAATCAAGGTAAATGTTATTATATATTTATAAGGATTTATATAATATATATATATATATATATATTTCTATGGGATTGTGGGGAGATATAAATAACATAAATATAAAATGAATAATGAATATGGATTCTCAATTTAATGGGAATGGGTTGTCAAATTTGATTAGGCCTTCTATATTGATTAATTATATAGCTTATATAATTATAAAAGAGTCCAATAATTTCCATGAATGACCATACTGATTATTATTTATGTCCCCTGAATACACACTTAAACATTTATAATCATATAATATGGATGATCAAAAACTACACCTGGGCATTTCCATGGATCTATAGTAACCTGAGAGAATCTATTATAGAATTTTCTTGATATATATATAAATATAGAAACACATGGTATATCAGGTTGATATTTATTTTATGATCTATTTTGAAAGGGGAATTTTTTGTTTTGGGGTTTACAGGTTCCACATATACTATAATATTTTTGGGTTATTTATAACTTTAATGTGTGTCTATTTTTTATATGGTTGGATTTTGTTAAATCTTTCATTATTGATGAGATTTCATTATTATTAATGGTTAGGTTTTTTAAAAGGGTAATCCCTTCCATTGTATAATTGGATACCCTTAACACTAGTTGATCACTTCTAGAAATTCTTCCTTTAATAGTTCTATTAAAAGGGATTTATCTTCATTACAGAAGTAATGTTTATGTGTTAGCATTTAATCGCAATCATAATAAGTGTTGATAATCTCCATCTTTAACAGTTCTAAAAAAAAGTCCTGATAAAGGGGGTCTATATCAGTACTAATAAATCACTATTAAAGGCCCCATTGATAGAGGGGATACATTTTTTTCTGACACCACAAATTTTTGATAGCACTTCCCACCCCTATCGCAGGTTCCCCCTCCCCAATATGAGTTCCCAGATAATCCCACCCTTCCACAAGCACCCCTGCCTCTCGCGAGTTTGTAACCTGAGACCTCCAACATAAACAGGAGCACCTTTTTCACACCTCGATATTGTATTTCGTTAAATTTTATTTTATGTCAATATATTTATATATATTTCATAAAAAAAATTATGCATATATTCATATACATGTTTATATATATGTATATATATTTTTTAAATACATATATAAAATATGTATTTTTTTTGTATTTATGTGCGTGTTTATTAATACATACAAGAATGGAAATTTCATACACCCATATATATATATATATATGAATCTAAAAATTCAATTATACATATTTATATTTATTTACCTATATTATATATTAATATTTATATATATATTTAAGAATATAATGGCAAATATACATCACTTTATGAATTAAAAAACTCAAATATATATATATATAAATTATGAATACATTAAATATATAATTATATAAATATTCTATACATCTGTATATCAAATAAATAATATATTATTTTTTTAATTAGATAAGGTTCATATATTGTGAAATACATATTATATTTATATATGTGTAAATAGTTAATTATAAAATTAAATTTATATTTCTGAAATAATAAAAATACATTATATTTTAATATATTTTATTATAAATAATATAAAAATTTTAAAAAATATAAAATTTTAAAATAAGAATATCAAATTGAATTTTGATCATGGAAATAAATCCATTCCCTACTAAAAAAGGTTAAAATACCCCCTTAATATGAGGCTCGAATTCCATGAAATATTAAAAAAATTGACGTACCCAAACAAAAACAATAGTTTTAGAGGCCATAATGGCCTTTTTTGCCTCAAAAAATATTTAACAAGATCCCCCCAAGACAATATAGAATAAAGAAAATCACATACATCAAGTTGATATGTGGTAGAGCACAAACAGACATCCGGATCAAATGCTTTGGCCATTTGATGTTAGATTTATGTTTTCATCTTATTTTAGACCTTTTATTTAATTTTATTTTTATCTTCTAATTGTTTTTAAATGACTATTTCTCAGTAGTAATTAGAAAACTATTGATTTAAATTATTTATTAATTATTTTATAAGATATTTCAACTAAATATAATATATATTAAGGGTAAATTCCTATTTAGCCTTATCTAAAACATATTTAGAAAATATATATTATATCTATATCATTACGAATATAATTATATATTGATATACATTTTTATCAAAATATAATTTATTATTTAAAAATATTTCCTTTATCAGCATTTGTTATAGGTTTTTATAATATCCCCCCTTTTTTGCAATTTTTTACTAGCGTTGATAGGGGTCCTTTATCAGTGTTGTTTTAGAAGTGATGATAAAGGTCCCCTTTAGAATTGCATTTTTAGCTATATGAATGACCCCCTTTAACAACTATACAACAGTGTAGTTAAAGACCCACATTAAGAGATATTTTCCTAGCATTGACAAGGGGGTTCATAATAGTGATTTTAGCTACTAGCATTAATCCCTAGAACTAGATAGACCTAGTTTTTTAATAGTGTATATTATATATCATAGTGAAAGAAATCATATGTAATTTCATTATTAAATATGTTGACCACCCATGTGCGCCCCCTTTAGATTCATGATGGTATATATTGGTATTTTAAAATAATATAAGTGTTAATAGTATCCGCTTAGTGTCTTTTGGTTTGGTTAATTTCAAATGATGGAACACAAATAATGTGAATTAATCCGATTACAATATAATAATTTTCAAAGGACATGTGTAATTAATGTATTCCATACAAGACTCTTTCTTATGACTAATTGAAATATAGCCCAGGATGTAACATTTACAATGTTTGTATTAAGAAATAACACATTATATAGATTTAGGTAGTAATAGTGTACATATTATAGATTTGGTAATAGTTTTCATGGGGTGATAATTGTAGAAACATGCACATATATTTTTTGAATCATTTCCCATGACCTTGAACTCTAATATAACTAATATTTTATTCAATAATAGTTTTAGATAATTATCAACAATGAAATATTGTAGTACATGATGATTCTTTGTTTTTATATCATGTATTGGTATATGTAAATGATATTGATTTCGTTGAGGAGAAACAAGTGTAGATAGTTGTGTTATAGAGATAAGGGAAATAGATGCATTTAGCACCAAAGACTATTAGATAGAGGGTTGCGATTGAGGTTGGAGATAGATATTAATGTTAGGAATCTCTTATATCATTTTACTGAAATAAGATTATGACGTACAATGGAAGGGTCTCAAATTTTATTGTAGAGTGGTGGATGGGTAAAATAATGATCACATTCTGACAGGTATGAATGTTATTATTGGATCACATGATGGGTGATACAAACTGAATGGAGGGGTGTAAAACCAAGATATTATGTGAATATTATTCTACATTATTTTAAAATATTATATATTTTCCTTTAAAAAAATATTTTTTTCTCTTCCATGACATAGAACATAGAGTTTATCCTGTG
The DNA here is from genome assembly GCA_963277665.1 of Viscum album. Taxonomy (NCBI): domain Eukaryota; kingdom Viridiplantae; phylum Streptophyta; class Magnoliopsida; order Santalales; family Viscaceae; genus Viscum; species Viscum album. The sequence goes on along the minus strand of OY728119.1, from coordinate 1,760,267,442 downwards.
TTACATGCAACGTTGATTATATTCAAAATGTCACTTATTATTAAAATATTATTATGTAATATGATAGTTATCCCCTATTAATTTGAATAGTGGAAATTAAAATTATTAAAATAATTATAATAATATATTTTTTACACATTTATAATGAATAAATTCTTTTGTGAACAAATAATTAAAAAAGAAAATCAAAATAATTAAAAAATAATGGAATTTTTTCTAAAAAATAATTTTAAGAACAAAACATGTTATACCACAATAAGTTAAATAACCACATTTTGTAATTTATTTTGATGAAATTTATATAGTATATATTAAATAAAATGATTAAAATTGATATTTGGTTTTCTAGACAAGAGATAAGAATAATGAAACTTTTATGCTTAAAAACTATATTTTTCTAAAAGAATATTTTATCACCTTTTTTGTGAGATTATTTTAAGACAAAATAATAGAAAATTTAATAAAATTTATATTAAAATAATATAATTATAATTTTAAATCATCAAATATATATTATCTTAAGGTTAATTTATGATAATTTTTTAAAAAATTAATTTTCTAATGAATATTGGAAAATACATAATTTTAACTTCGAAATGCATTTTCATTTAAATTATTTATAAATATAAACTATATTTTATAATATATTGAATGTAATATTAGTTCAATTATATATAAATTAATCCAATTTATCTTTTTGTAATCGTTTTTTATTAAAATAGGATATAAAAATATTATAAACATTAGAACTTCTCTCTTTGAAAACATGCATTCTCATTGAATCTTTGAGTTTATTTTTTAATCAAATTGGAACCATTTATGAATATAATTTGGAAAATTGGATTATATATTTAGAATCATTATAAATTCTTTTATATAATAATTTATGTAAAATGTTTTACAAAAATTAATACTGAAAAAAGTAAATATTAATTACCACAGTTAAGGTAATATTGCTTTTAAAGAGACATTAAAATAAAACAAAATAAGTGTTAAAATGACAAAAAAACTTATTTAAAATATATTTCATATCCACATTTATACCCTATCATGTATAATTCTTAATAATAATCCATTTTTTCATTTTTTATGCTGAAAAAGTTTGGTATAACTTTTTATTTTCAATAATGGAAGTTGTGTTATTCACGCCACTTATAAAAGGACACCCTCTTTATTCTCTTAATCAGTAATTAAAATATATTTTAGGCCCATAAATAAAAAAATATCATACAAGAATCCCTAATATCATTATATAATCCTTATTATGAAAACAAAGATACCTATGAATGCCCATACTGAAAACCTAATGAGTTTACCCATAGAAGAGGTATCATTCCTCTTTAAGCATTTTTATTTTATTTCATCATTCACATCACTCAATTCATGTTAAATAATTATGATATATCATATTCAATGACTTATATAAACTTATTTTTGTTTTTTTAGTTTCATGACCTACAACCATCTCCATTTCCATCAAATCTGTTACAAATTGATCATTTCTCTGTGTGGTGGAGTACTGCATCACGAACGAATGTCATTTTTTTCCATTACCACATATAATGGTTGCTTATGATTATTGATATAAAGTATTTATGTGATATTTAAATAATAATCATACCTTTGGTGTCATTATATCATATATATATTTTTATCATTCAATTCTAATGGGGATATGATAATGAAACTCGTGTGTATGGAAATCTACCACCTAACTATGTGATATGATTCGTTTTTCAGTAATGATTTCCATGGAAGATAATAAGGATAAATATATTTTATATAAATTACATAATAATGATATTAATGAAATAATTATCATTATAAAAACATAATATAACAATTTATTTCTCAATTTTTCACATACAGAAACATGATAATGTTGTTCTTCTACCAGTCGACTACCCCCGTCCTGAATTGTTGTGTATCTCTTTTCATCACCACACCAAACACGTGATATATATAATTATATATGAACAAATTATATAGTAATTATGAAATTATTACCATTATATAAAAAATTAATACATACTTATTTTCCAAAATGACCTTTGAACGATGGAAATTTTACTCATGTGTCAATATGGCCTACTGTCTCCATTAGGATAACATACTTCATATATCAGAACAATCATCAATTGATGGTATTAAAAGTATAATTGATGTATTAGTATGATAATTATTTCCTGATTATTATTCTATATATTATTTAACTAGGATCAATGTCGGATGACCGAAAATAATAAATCATAAAATATAAGGAAAAAAGTGATTATTACAGAAAATGTGACATTAACAAGGAACTGTTAATAAACCTGTAATAAAAGGACATAAGTAAATAATATATTTTATGATATTTTTTATTTATGTTATTTAATATAAGTATAATAAGTAAATATATATTATACTGGTATTTTAATGAGTATAATTTAAGTCGCGACATATAGTATGGGGTTTCTATTCATCCCTTTTGTTCTGTGAGACATATAAAAATTCACAACTCATTTATTTTTTTATAGTGTATATAATTATACATTGACATGTTATAGCCATAATATCCCGCATTTAATTATATTAATATTTTATTTTGTTTTTTTATTTAATTGGGGATTATGATTCAAAATAATACTTAAAATTAACAGGATTACCATATCACTTATTAATTATGTTAGAAAAATTCCATAATCACCCCATATTTGATTTATATGGTGTACATACATCAAATGGATTTATTTTATTATTATTTTATTTTAAATTGATTATTCCTACATATCAATTTTAGTATCTCACTCTCATCGGATTTATGGTTGAAAAGTTAACAAATCAGTAAGGGATTTTTGTTTCTTAGTTATTATTTCTTTGGGAAATTTGTTATGTTATACATCTATATTATACTTTTGGTTGTATATACTACACCTTCATCATTTTATATGATGAATATAATTTTTTCATGATATTATAAGTTTCATTTATTCTTATTCTTTCATTGGGATTATGATTAAATGATACCAAATTGAGAAATATTTTATGTTACAATCTCATCATTTATTGGTATTGTTTACACTTATCCACACAGTAATGAAATAATTTGATATATATACAATAAAATAAATAATGTCATTATTATATGGTTATTTCCATCAATTAAATTTCATCCATTCATTATCATCTCTTTATTTATTTAAGAGATAGAAAATAATTTTTTTAAGAAAAATTTCATTTTCAATCGAGAGTAGTTATTCTTTCAAAAATATGTTTTCTAAAAATGTTTTCAAAATGTTTTTAGTAATATCAAAATGATTTATTAAATAAATTTTACCCATGTTTAACATTATAAAATATTTTAAATGAATCATTATGTAATTTTCCAAGGAATTCACAAATGTGTTTAACAGAGGATGTGAATGGAACATTTTATTCACAAGTACAAAACAAACAAAATTTCACTCCATCATGACCAATATTTTTTTTGAATAACCATTTATAATTTTTCTTTTTTAATTTCAATGAATATTATATTCAAATTTTTCTACCTTTTATAAAATAATCAGTACAAAAATAATATTTTCTTCAAGAAGTGATTTAAATGATTTCTAAAGATTCCTATATAGGATTTCAAGGATATTTTTAATGGAAAACATTTTAATTTTTTTTAATAATATTTATTTAAAATAAAAGTTATTTTACTCCATAAATGTAACATTTGTTCATTGATAATAATTATCTATTTAATGTGACATCTATTGACATAAAATATTCTTCTTTTGGGATATAACCCAAGGTAGGATGCTTATACATTATCTAATGGATTTATATGACAATATTTTTTTTAAACTTATTTCTCATCCATGATATATAATATGATTTGATTCTGATGAAAAAAATTTATTTTCCATGGGTTATATTATGATTAAATGATAATGAAACATTTTTCCTTTACATTGGTTATTCTATGACTAAATTCTTGCTGAAACCCATTTCATTTCATTGTTTCAAAAAGGATGAATTTCAATTGATATATTAGACTAGAAAAATATATATTATTTGATAATTGTGTTTTATATATTCCTCAAAATAATCGGGTAATTAATAATGTTATTTGATTGCAAAATGTACATGGGAGGTTATCTCATACCCGAAAAAATTGTTTACATGGTAGGATATCCAAATCTCAAAACAAAATTGAACACACGGTGTTATCGCTAGACAAAAGAAAGATGGTACATGAGAGGTTATACCAAGTTGGAAACAAGATGTTACAAGGGAGGTTATCCCAAGCATGATGTAGGTACAACTGTGATTATAACATTATTATTTTGAAATGAATGTCATAGTATAAATCATTGAACAAATATTTTTTATGATCATGTATATGCTACAATTATATATCTCATTACAAAGATATTCTCTTTGGGATCATGTTCCTTGATTGTCTAATTATTCATGTCTTATGAACTTCTAATAATTATTCCATGAAACAATATTATGAGGTTTTATTTGTTGGGTATGGTTTTGAAATGTTATCCTCATGTTATCTTACCTTCATTACCATCTAATGCTTCCATATCACACTTGTTTACCCTTAATTGTCATTTTAGTTGAACGATTATTCAGATTCCCTTCTACAAGTTCCAGAGACAAGTATTAAGTAGGATTAATAAATGGGATGATCATTAAGGGTGACATTTTAGACCATACATGCATTGATAATATTTTATTCTATGCTTCCAAATTTAAAAAATTATTACAAAACCTAGGTATGTGTTTGTGTAATGTAAGGAATATTCATATAAAAAGATATAATAAATATGTTTGTGAATACTCGGTCAATATATGTAACACACATAGTTGTTAGGAACACATTTTTTTTAATAAATAAAATTTATTTTATGTATTCTATTTTACATGACACCATGTTAATCTTGGGCTACATGGCACACCAGCTTATCTTGTGTTATATGGAATTTTATGTTTCTACGAAAGATCATTTTATTATTGTAATTATTTAAACAAGACAAGTATTACTAACTCGTTAAAATGGTTTCTATTAGAAAGATTTGTTGAAATTTAAAATTATGGTTTATAGATGAATATATAATTAAATTTTTGGTGATAAATTAATTATAAATTAAAATAAAACATTATGGAATATAAAAGGAAATGTTTTTTCCTAAACGATTGTTTAATTGTGCACATATTTTTTATACCAATAAACAAAAAAAATCTCTATTTTGGATTATATATTGATGAAATATAGATATTTTTTAATATATTAAATCCAATGTTAAACATTCAATCTATTCTTTTCAAAGACATGATTTAAGAAAAAATTAAATTTCAATCAGAAAAGATGATATTTTATAAAAAGATTATTTGTTTTTCCTTTTGATTGAATTTTTTTAATATAGTTTTTAACAAATTAAAAACATCTAGTTAAAAAGTAAACATATTATTTTAAAGAAAAATATAATTATTTTCATTGGATAAATTTATGGTAATTTTCTGAAATGTTTAAATGGGTGAGGAATAGTAAAAAATAATTCCTTTTAATTGAAAAATTATTTCCATATAAATAATTTATAATAGTAAAATATATTTTAAACTAGTTATAAAGTTCAATAAGATCAATAATTTTTTTAATCCTATTAATGTTATTTTCATATTTTTTTATTTCGAATTTGGATAAAAAAACATTTCAATCCTTTGAATAATTTCACTTTAAGAACCTATTTTCTCATATCGTCAACAAGATTAATTTAAATTTTTTATCCATATATATGTTTATAATTTTTAAAATTGGTTTCCATATTTTAAATAAAATGTTTCAAAGTTATTAAATATGACCATTTTATTTCTGTTTAATAATACTTTTAAATTTAGTAATTTTTGTTATTAGAGTTAAGGGTAAATAAAGTAAATACAGATACAAATATTATATTAAATATCAGAAAAAAACTATATCACTTGTCCAATTTGTATTTTATGAATTTTATTCAACCCAAAATTTTAATGGAAACTTTCCAATTAACATTAATTTTATATTATTATCATCATGGAGATTTACACAATGTCAGACTCTGAGTTTTAATAAGAACAATATTTTTAATTTGGGGTTAAATAATAGATATTGTCCAAAATATATATTCACAAGAAATAAAAAATGGTTGTATATATCATTATATAATATTTTTATTTTGTTTTCAAAAAATATATTTTGTAAATAATTAGACAATGATGATATAGAAATTATTAAGTTATTGAAAAACTCAATTAAGTGATATAAAAAATATTTAAAGAATTAAATATTGAATTACTTAATTTTATTACAGAATTTCATAACAGGATATGACATCTTTGGGTTTTATTAAATTTATTGGTTTGATGTTATCTTGTTCTATTGATTTTCTAAAAGTCAATGTAATGAATAGTGTCAAAATTGACACTTATTATATTCTATGAAAATAATATGTTATTAAATTATTTAAATATTACAAACATCATAAAAATTGATAAAGGAGATAATTTATGGTTATATATATCCTAAATTTTTCATTTATTGTTCCATGAAACCATATAAGTAATAATATACACCTTTTAATATTAAAAATTTTGGTATCATAGTTATAATTAAAATTGGTTAACTAAGGGTTAATCAAAATGATACTTTTTAAAATTTCAACAAAACTTGTATAAAATAGATTTTTTAATTATATTACCACATTATTAGATTTTATATTATATAAAATTTCAATATTAAATTGTTTTTAGTGAGATTTAATTTTTTATAAATTTTCCTTTTGGGAAATCCTAAATGTGTCCCACACATTCAATATAAAAGGGAACCTCTATCCTTTTATCATTTTACCACTATTATTATTATATATCAATAAAAATGAAAAAATTTCTATTATAAACATCCCTATAAATATTTTAGAGGTTTTATTATTCCCAAATAGCAACACTAGAGTCCATTAGAGGAGATCTAATGGATCCATTTCATAGAATAGATAATCGATCTTACTGATCAGTATCTTTTAATACTCTTCTATAATTGTACTAAATATATGATATATGTCATGAAATAATAAATTTATAATTATAAATATTCTTAAATTTTATTATAATTATGAGAACATAATTTTTCAACACCATTCCCTTCAAACAATAAGATAACACATCACTTGTGAGTACATATTGTTTATTGTCGCCATGTATCGATATTATTCCTTTTTCATCACCATGTTTTATAAGTGTGATATATAATGGTTTTAATATTTTTATGTTATATTTATGTAAAAATTATAATTCCTTAAACCAAATATAAAATCTAACTTTTTATCACCTAATATTTTGGTAAATTATAATGTCGCTCGTGTGTACGTATGGATTACAATCTCCATGATGCGATGTGATTCATTTTTCATATATATTTCACATATGTGGTAATAAAGAGGAATTATATATATATATATGAAATATATAACATAGTAATGACTCTTTAAATGATTATAAAATGATTAATGTATATTTACTAAAAATTCCGAACTGAAACATTCTTGAAAAATTAAGAAAATATCACTTAGAAAATTGATTTTACTTAAATTATAAAGGAATAAGTAATGATTCTAACCTCTATTAAATGAAATAAAATAATAACAATATAGGAGGACGAGGTCAAACATTGATACTTGAAATCATCCAAAATTAAAATTTATTAATCGAAATAAGAAGGAATATTCCAATAAAAATAATTAGATTCATTTTCAGTCTCCCACTCTTTCTGTGAGTTACCATGACTATGAATCCTTAGGATCCCTACCGTGGATATTTTCTAATAGATTTTGGACTCATTTTTTTTATGTAAGAAAAATTCCAAATATATTACTTATATCATATCCATGGTATATATAACTACCTTAAATAATTTTTATAAGTCTTATCCTAATGATTACGGTATTTTTATATCCAGATACTTTATCTTTATTTCATAAGGAATAAATTTAAACATATTATAATGTTGTAAGGGAATATTTCACAATAACATCAATATTTGGTATAGTTTCATCTTAAATAACCATTGTGTAATATTTATATTTAACATCCATGTTTTTTAAAAAATAATTCTAAAAGGGTTTTTCCAATTTTTCTATGAATACATAATGTTATTTTTAACCATGTTTTTTTTATAAAATTATTTGAAATGATTTTTTTATCATTTTCTAAATAATTATCTTTGTGAAATTAAGAATTTTTTTTTGGATGGAATGATTTTTATTCATATATGGAATGAATTTAATTTTCTTCCTTTATGATTCCTAAATTATTGGAAGGTTCCTTTATATGCATACAAGGTTGTTTTCAACGATACTTTTCTCTTTTATATGTTTGAAGCTCTTTAATAAAATTATATCTTATTGGAAAAAATATTTTCCACAACATTTATTTCAAGATATCTTTAAATAAAAAAAATTTCCTCTATGAATGATTTATTTGATGTTAATTATTATTTAACTGGGAAATTATCCATGGATACCAATATTATTGTTTCCATGAATAGTTTATGTTTATGATGGAATGATATTTATGGAAAATATTTTTTTCCATGACTTATATAATTATGATGTGTTTATAAAACTCATTTACTTAAATGGGTTGTGAGATAGAGTATGATTTATGATCTTATGGTACACATATGCATAGTTCTAATTAAGTGGAAGTGGGACTGATATCTCCCTCTAATTAGTTGGGTAATGAGTTATATCCCATGAGATAGTTAATTATTTTAAGATGATGTTATTTATCAGTGGTATGAAATTAGTCTAGGTGCTTGATCGTTGATGGGAATCAAGTTAATGTGATAGATTCTATAGAGGATGCAAGTTATAATACATGATCCAAGAGTTTTGGTAGTTAACATTGGAGTATGAAATATTTTTCTATAACTATTATGATTCCCCAAAAATTTATGATTTGAATTTCTGATTCATTATTGTTTTATGATAATGTTTCATTCTTACGATTCATGTGTGTTGAATCAATAATTTGTTATTCCGTGGACCATCTAAGTTATCTATGTAAGTTTTTGTTGATAATTGAATGTTATGTTCATGATCACATAGCCATATTTCACATATTTTATTTTCATAAGATAATAAATTGAAATATTCTATGGTAACCCTTACTGAGTATCTATTCTCACAATTTTTATATATTTACCTTCCACAGGTTCTAAAGAAATTTTTTAAATATGTATCTTAAAGGGGAATATCTTTTTGGGAAATGTTGAATATCTTTTTCTAGACTAGAATATAATGATTAATGTTTACAAATGCACAAGACTATTACAGTTCTCAAGAATGTGTTTTTGCAATGAATATTAATCTAAAAAATATGCAATATCCATGTATGAAAATCCTAGTTCATTATAATAAGAATATCGAAATTTATAAATGTTCATGTGTTTATTAACATAAATAAAAGACGATCCAACACCCTACATGTCAGGATGGTGGGATGAATAACCATGATGAATATATAAAATGGATGAGAAAATATTATCTATTTCGAAAAGACGATAATAGATTGAGAATATTTTTTTAGGAGTTCAATGTCTTATGTGTGGGGAACATGTGAATTATCCAAATCAATGACCTTAAACAAAAATTAAATTCTAGGAAATATATAAATCTATTCCATTCCCATAATCAAAGTCGATGGATTAAAATTTTTATGAATTTGGATTAATGAAGAATATTATAGAAATAATTTTATTGTATTATAAAATAAAGAAGTAATTAAGGATTGATCCTCTATTTTTTTCCTATAGATTTGAAATTATATATTGAATGGTAGTAGTAACCATTGAAATTTAATGATGAGGTAAAGTGATATTTTCTGAGACCACACAATTAAGATAAATATAACCCCTAATATGTTCATGATTTTAGGATTATAATTAGATATATAGTTTTTTTTCGTATAAAATAAATGTGATTGTATAGATGAACATGGGAATAATAAGATGAAAATATTGGTTATGATATTATGGACTATTTTTATAGAATTTTGAGATTTATTGTCTGAGGCTAGATTTAATTTTTGAAAGCATTCATGTTTTCCCTATGGTGTTATTGTAATTCACATTATTACCTTATCTTAAGGGAATACATGATAATGGTATTCACTTTTTTTGTGTGACAATTAAATTCTACATCATGTTTTTTAGGAAATTAATGATATGTTAATTTTTGAAATTTAAATAAATTATTTTGAAATTTTGTTATTTTAATATTTTTGACAATTTAGATGGGTAATGACTTATGAATTTTTTTATATTGAAATTTGGATGATGTTTTAATGATTAATGTTTCACAGAACCATATGGGGATTTCTGCATATTTGATAATATATTCAAACAATATTTTTATTATAACCATAGATATAAGGATAATGTATTCATCCAATTATAGATCTTATGATCCAAAATTTCTTCAGGAAGATCAATTTTAAACTCACTTATTAAGGTTAGAGATGAGATCGAAATTGATCATTTCACAACTTAATGATGATATTGTTCTTAATAATGGAATGAAATCTAGAAAAAATATCATATTTTAAAAATTAATCAAATTTTGGAAAATTTCGTAAACTAAATATTTTATATAAATACCTTCATTTTGGATGATTCAAATAATCCATATTATCTAAAAACTAATAAAACTTAGATGTTGAAAAATTTATATCGTCCATATTTTCTATATCTCTTACTTAGATCATTATATTTTGAATTATCTTCCATGAAAATGTTATGACATTTTGCTAATTATCTCCAAGTAGTATCTCAAGTAATGTGGTGATATTATGATTTTAATTTCCATATTTTTAAGTGGATTTTTTATTGAAATTTTATATGTTTTGGGTTTTACATAATGAAAATCCAAAACATGATCATTTTATTTTTAATGTGCAAATTCAAATTACAAAGACAAAATTTCATTTTCAAATTGATAATTTTATCAAAATGGTAGCCTATGAATTGGTACAACCACAAAATATCTCTCAAGATCATGATGTGTTTAATGTATCTCTTTTTAGGAACTATATATCTGATCCTTCACATATAGTAAACTCAGATGTTTTACTGCTAGAGAAAGATCATTTTTTTATGAGAAACCAGTAGAAATTATTGATCAATATGATAAAGTTATATAAAACAATACCACTGTTTTGGGTATTATTTTTTGGTCAAACTAAAAATTTTAGTAAAATACAAGGGAACCTGCAGATTTTTTTAAGTAGAGTTATCCCCATTTTTTAGTATTTGTGTTCAGAATTTCGATGGTAAAATTCAATTTAAAGGGGAAGAATGTAACACAATGAATTTTTAAAAACATAATTTTTTTAAAAAAATTAAATATCTTTTATTTAATATGTTATATTCTTCACCATGATAAAATTTTTCTACAAGAATGTCTATATTTTCTGGTGTTATATGCAACAATGAGTTTATATCAAACATCATTTTTTATTATAATTATTTAAATAGGACTGCTATAAAATTGATATTAGAATTGAAATTATGAACATGATTTACTATGACATGAAAATATGGCCTACACATATATATATAATTAATTATTTTCAGACCAAATAGTTATAAGTTAAAATGAAATCATTATCAAATATAAATGGAAAATATATTTCATAAATAATTATTTATTTGTGCGCATGATATTTTATAAAAATTAATAAAAAATAACTATTTATGGATTATAAAAATGATATATATATATATAATATTCAATATATTTGTTGAAAATCATTCTATATTTTTGTTCATTTATAAGAACAAATCTAATATTACTTAAAACAAATCAATTTTTCTAAAAATATTGTTTTTAATCCTTTTAAAAGTTCAATTGTTTTGGTAATTTTATAAATGAAATTTCAAAAAAATAACTTATAATTTGGAATTGGGATATAAAAAGTTATTTTGTTTTATTATTATTTTTATGATAAATTTATTTTTCATTGTAATAAAACAAATATTGTGTTTTAATTGAAAATAGTGTTTTCAAGTAATTGATTTATAATGTTGAATATTTTTTAAATTGGTTTTAAGTAAAAATAATATAAATATTAGATATAATTTTCCAATTAAGGTCATTTTAATATTTTTAATTATGAATGTGGATATAAAAACATTTCAATATTTTGTCCATTTTAACATTAAAAAACTATTTTGTCATTCCATTAGAAAAATTAATGTTAAATTAATTTTATCCAATAATTTAAATTTTATTTTGATAAATGGATTCAATATTTTAATTGATTATATTTAAATTTAGTAAATATTTCTATTTTATTTTTTAATACTGTGATTAGTTGATTTTGTAATTTGTTTTACCATGGTTAACGTAATGTGGGAAAGTAAGGGTATAATAATATAATAAATATTATAAAACAACCATAACAAATGAAAAAAAATTATTAGATGATTTTTTTCTAATATTAACACCAAATTTTTTAAATTTATTTTCTTAGAAGAAAGTTTTCCATTAAAATTACATTGATATTTTTAAAATCAAGGAGAGTGAAAAAATGTCGAACTCTTATATTTGAAAAGTACAATATTTTAAATGTGGGGGGTTAAATAGAAAATATGCTCAACAATATATATTATACTAAAATATAAACGGTTTATCTACGTAATTATTTTTTGTATTATCTTTTTTTGTGAGGAAATAAGTATCATAAATAATTACACAAAGATGATGTAGTAATTATTCAATTAATGAAAAACTCAATTACAAGATATTAAAAATGTTAGAATAAATAAAATCTGAATTACATAAGGTGATCAAAAGATTTTATTGGGGAATCTGATATATTATGGTCATATTAAATGAATTGGTTCAAAGTTATCATGAAATATTTATTTTGATAATGTTAATGTGATGGATTGTATCAAAATTGATGGTAATGATATATTAGGAAAATAATATTTTATCAAATTAGAAGGAAATCATAAAAATCATAAATTACTAAAAATAAGATAAATAAAGGTATATAATATCATATGTTTACCATTTATGGTTCAATTTACACCTTATAAGTAAAAATATTCATATTTTAATATTGAAAATGTTGTTATTGTAGTTAAAATTAAAATGTGTTAACTAATGGTTGATCAAAATGACAAGGATTAATATAAGAAAAAATTTTATAAAATATATTAGTTGAATGTATTAACCCCCTATCCCAAATTATCTTCAAATAAGTTTCCATTTTGTTTGTATTTGTATTGTGATTTAATTTATTATCAATTTATCTTTTTGGATTTTGCAAAAATATACCTAATATTTATTATAAAAGGAAACCACATCGCTGATATCATTTCCCCAAATTTACTAATATAGAAAAAAACACTCTACAAATTCTCTATTTACACATCCTTGTCCAAATTATAATGATTTTGGTCTTCCCAATGGACTAAAACAAGAGTAGTTTATAAAATATCTAAATGAATCATTTCAAAGAAGAGGTAATCACTCAAACTGATGAATATCTTTTTTTACTCTCCCATAACTCCTCTAAATATATTATATGTATCATAAAATTATTATTTAATAACACAAAATTTTATTAAATATTATTATGATTATTATCCACCATCATTCATCAACTTTCCAATTATAATAATAAGATAAATTATTGATTATGCGTAAGTATGGATTACTGTCTCCATGTAGTGACAAAATTTCTTTTTAATAACAATATTTTATGAATGGGAATTATCATGGGTCAATTTTATATATATTATATTTATGTTATATTAATTCTTCCAGAATTAAAATACCATATCTTCATTTTTACCACCTAATGTGTTGGGAAATGATAATGCCATTTGTGGGTACGCATGGCATAACATCTGCTCGAATAGATGTGATTATTTTTTCATATATATTCCACATGGGTGGTAATAAAGATGAATATTATTAATATATAAGTTTTATATATAATAATAATGTCTTTTAAATTATAATACCATTATCAATGTTAAAGGACCATGACTACCGAATAGAATAATTCTTAGATGTGGAAGCAAATATTACATAGAACAATGGTCTAAATTATGAAAAAAAGTGTGTTAAGATAGTATAAACAGATCATTATATGAATTATTTATATATATTTATGAAATAAATTTATAATAAATCCATTATTATTAAATAAGATTATTGATCTAAAAAAAGGTGATACTTGAGTTAAATGATTTTTGTCTCACTTTAATTTCTATGGGACTCATGAATTATAATCTACATATTTATATTCTATAGTGTATATACATCCCATGAATGTTTTTTATGAGTAGTATCCTTATTATTATGGTATATTTATATCCATATAATTTTCATTGTTTCATTGGGTATATGATTCAACTAATTATAAAATCATAAGAGATTATTTCACAATCCCATAAATATTTGGGACTGTTTCGTTCTAAATAATTTTTTGGAAATATTAATCATCCAAGTCATGGTCTCCTAAAAATATTTTAAAATTAATTTTACTATACTAATATTAATATTTATTTTTTAATATTGTTTTAATTTATAAAAATATATTTGAAAAAATATTATTTTTGTTTCCAAATAAAGTTCCTTATGACTTTAAATAAAAAATAATTTTAGCTTATATTGCAGGTAAAAAAATTTACCCAATCATGAAACCCTAATTATTTAAAGTAACAATTTCATTTATATAAGGTTATTTTCATTGACAATTTTGCCTTTCTAATTTCAAACTATTTGAAAAAATTACGTCACAATAGAAATGATATTTTACTCAAGAATTATTTCATGTGATATTTTAATAAGTCATTTTATGTCTATGATTGTATTATTTGTGGTTACATGTTATTTAAAAGGGATATGAACTAATAAAAACATTATTATTATTTCTATTAATGGTTAATGTTTATGATTGAATTATATTTGTTAAACATATTTTTTAATGAGTTATGTTATGTCAAAGTGTTTGCAGAACTCATTTCTTTACATGGGTTCTAAGACTTTGAATGAATTATTTTCTTATGGACTTAATATTTATAGTTTTTTTTAATTTAAGTGTGGGACATATATATATCTATAATTAATTTTTCAATGATTTATATATAATGAAATATTTTAGGGAATGAAGTTGTTGTGCTTGATCCAGGATGGGAACCAAGTTGATGTGCATGATCGGTGATGAGAATCAAGTAGATGTGCACAAAATAATAAGGGAATCATATGAAAAGGATTAATATGAGAGTATTATTAATTAAAAATGACATATTAATGGGATCTTAATTAGGATGATGAAATGAAAATTTATTATATGAGTCTATGTTTCATTATTGAGTTATGATGATGATTAATTCTTACGATTAATGTATTTTGAAATGATAATTATTTATAACAAGACTCATGTTTATGATCCAAGTTAAGATGGGTATGAACATTGAATGTTACGTTCACAATCACATAACCATATTTATTATCTTATTCCTTTTTAATATATTAAATTTACAACTCCCATGGTTACCCTTACTGAGAATCTGATCACACCCATTTCTTATGATTCATTTCATTGGGTTATTGAGAAAGGATTTAAGTAGGGTAATAATATAGAATATAATGGTGGAAAAAATTATTATCTTTTAGCAAAATATTATTTTTTATTCCATGTTTCCAAATTCACAAAACCATTATGGTTTGCATAAATGTTTTAGTGTAATTAATTGAGTATTTATCTCAAAATATTGTAATATTTATCTATGTAAAGCCTTGGTTCTTATATTTTAGTTGGTATCAATGGAAATGATTTGTTCACATTTTTAAACTAGGAAGATAAATATTCATTGATTTCTATAAGGATATTTCTAAGGATATGTCCTTGTATTTATCGACGGATAAGTATAAGGATGATTCAAATTTTCAAAAAATGTCCTAGAATTTTTGTAAAGGATATAGGATGTGGTTTCAAAGGAATGAAATCCCTGGATAGATACTGGATGTGGATGTGGATCTATGAGAGAGTTATATAGGTGTAATATATCAAGTATCGGTGTATTTATATGGACACAATCATCTCCTAGTGAAAAAATAGTCCATACAACACACCTGTTTTGGCACTCTCAGGGGATGTGCTTTAGAAATTTATAATGTCATTAAAAATCATTATAATGATTTAAATAGATTATTTATTTGAATTAACTATGATAAACCTAATGTTTCATGGATTAAAAATAATTTTTCAATATCTATAGTTATAGAAGTTTCTTTTCAATGATTATGTGGATTTCCATTATGAATTGTGTTCCTCACACAATGTTTTTTATTTTTAGTCAATAGAGGGAACTATAAAAAACTAAGATAATAATGAATGTAATATAAAATTTTCTAATGAGAATCCAAATGGAATTATGATTGATGTGAAGGATGCTTTGATTTATCCTAATCAGTTATAAAAATAATAATTAATAATGTTCACCTCAACAAACTCTTTAACATATTAAAGAAGTCAGAGGATAGTGTTCATAAAGAGTACATGTAGTAGAGACCATGGAGGAAAAAAGATTCATTTCCATAATTTTTGAGAATGTGTGATATTTTACTTAAGGTAATGTCATATATGGATGATAATATTCTTTAGGTGTGGAAAATAAGGAAAAAATTTAGTAACTAAAATTGAAAAAAATGAAATGTTCAGATAATTCAGGGGATGAGAATAATTGCCTCCAAAATGTGTCATCATCTATAGAATGTTTTAAATGTGTAATGTATGGTAATTATGTAAATTTATGTCACTAGGGAAAATCTCATGGGGAGAGTCAACATGTTTGTGTGAGTAATTGTTTTGTTTTCTATAATGATGACTACAAATCACAGAAGAATGGAAATAGGTTTTAATGAATAATTTTATTAATCCTAGTAAATGATTTTATAATTAAGTTGGATGATTTAATAATTAATGTATTAAAATTCAATTATTATGAAATATATTTGGTTTTTTTGGTAAAGTTTTCCATTAATGATTTTTATAAAAAAAATTAATGGTATTGATAGACTAGAAAAGTTAGAAAATGGAATGGTCCTATTTTTATTAAAGAATGATAACCCTTAATATGTTTTTGATGTTTATATAATGATATTGGGTTAAATGGATGTTGGATATTAATATGTAAATAGTATTGTACTAATTAACTTTGAACTGATTAATTAATTTTTAAAAAAAGTATATTACTCTATCATTGATGGAGTTTACATCATTTTTGGATTTAGATAAAATGTCAAATAATATATGTCCAATTAGAGGAATGAGTAAGAATAAAAAATTTCAATGAGAATTTAGGTTAATTATAGTTATTACTATTTTTTAAGAGAATACATAATAAATCTCTTGACATGTTTTGTATGTGACAATTAGGAGATAATTCTTGTTTTTTTCGAGGGTAATGATAAAGTTATTTTATAAATTCGGTGACATTAAATATATATTTTAAATTTTGGAAGAATTATAAGGTTTACAAATTATAGAATGGTTTATATTAAACATTGTATATGGTTTTAGAGATTAATGTATTAGTTCTGTCATGAACCGTCCTTGGGGCCCGTTCCGTGACTACCCCAAGCCCACCTTCCATAGGCCAGGGGCTGGCGACTAGCACCAAGGCGTAAATCCCGGTAAATATGGAAGGCATTTCCTTTGTAAAGTACACAAGCACTACAGAGTAAGCAAGCGAAAACAGTAAACACTAAGTAAAAGCTGGTACAATAGTATGTACGGAAAGTAAGTGTGCCAGAATACAAACCCAAACTGAAAGTAACGAACAACTTGAAAAGGAAAAATAGCAACTGAAGGAAAAGCCGCAGCGTCGAGCCGTGCTCTAGATGTCCCACCTGAAGGGTGGGTACAGAAAGCCTCCACTGCTCCTTGGGTCCACCTGACTACTCCGAGTACGTCCCGCCCAGTGGTCCACCTCCAGGTATCGTCCTACTCCGCAAGCCTCCACCACGATCAGCGCTGTCTGTCATCTGCAACCAACAAAACGTAGTGCGGGCATAGCCCGTGCAGGGGTGAGTATAAGATACTCAGTAGGGACCCCGAGACCCCTGAAGGTCTCCCAGAATCCACAAAGGATAATCCAAAAAAGAAAGATACAATCACGAAGTAACATCCGACACGGCTTAGGTATATGCCCATACATATACCTAAGTCATAAATTCTCGTTCAGCTCTAACAACTGAGCTCAAATACAACCCATTCCACACAGGAAATAAAAATGTAAATCCAAACAGGATTGCACAACACAATCTACAAAGGAAAGAGAAACATAAATCCACACAGGATAGCACAACACAAGCCACAAAGGAATGAAAAACTGGGATTCAGTTCACAGATGTATACTTCTTCGAATGACGATAGAGATGATCACTGATCCATCTAAGTCGTCGGACCCACAAAGGATCGATAGGTACTAACCCCCTCAATGACCCACAAAGGATCTGACCCACAAAGGATCAATATGTAACTAACCCCCGCAAAGACCCACACAAGATCGGGCCCACACAGGACCTGTAGGCGCTGGATCACACAGAACCGCTGAGCACTAACCCACACAGGATCAGACCCACACAAGATCGGTAGCACTGACCTACAAAGGATCTCTGAGTGTTGTAGTCTTCGCCGTCGAATCCACTGAGGATCTCTGCACAGTCGTCGTCATCATAGTAGCAGTCGCAGCCAGCTCTAGGGTTCCCGCACACAGTAAGCTCGTTCGGGAGGGTCTGCTCCACGAGACGAGAGGCTGATACATCAACTGACACATAGTCCAGAGTTGATGTATCCAAAAGATCCATATCGTCATCAGGAACTCAACATCGCAGATAGCGCGTCAATCGGACGCCCGGTCTGAGAGTTATTTGCTTTTTCGTCCCAGGGGCCCAGTTGGTTTTTAAGGAAAATCCAACCCGACCGTACTCCACCTACGTCCAAACCTCAGGAGGAGTATTCCTAAAGATCTGTCTCAATTAGAGGAATTCAACGAAGTCGACGACACGTCGATCAGACGTCCGAAGCTCAAGAAATGAGTGTTTCTGCTCCGAAGGCCCGGTTGGTTTCGTGTACGAACCAACCCGGCCGAACCCAAAGTATCTCGAAACCTTATGTACGATATACCAAAACGACCGTCTCGATCCAAGGATCGCATCCCCGCTGACGGAGCGTCGTTCGGAGGCCCGTGGATCATGATACGGGTAAAAGACTGAAAACGGTCCAAAGATGGGGGGTCTGGGCCCGGGCCTACCCGGCCCAACCCCCCTCGGGGTCGGCCCGAACCTGGTCGACCCGACCCGGGTCCAGGTCGGACCCAGTTCGTCGTGGCCCGGTCCGGCCAGGGCATGACCCGACCGGTCGGGCCGGCCCGGCTCGGCTCGGCCAAGCGGCCGAGCGAGGGAGCCACGGGGTGGCACTACCCCCGCGGGAAGAAGGTGTCACGGCCCACGTGGGGCCGCGCTGGAGTCAGCGGACGCGGCTTTGCCGCGTCCCGTGGATGCCGGACCCGTGAGGCCACGGTTCTGCTGGCCGCTGCCGCCGCGGTTTCAGAGGCGGCGGCCATGTCCGGCGGCGCGCAGGGGCACCGCCGCCTCCAGCCGCCGACGCCGCCGCGCTGGCGACCCTCGCTGCCGGTGGCTTCCGTGGGCCCCAGGAGTTGCTCCAGTGGCCCAATTTCCTTCTTGTCTACGCCGAAGCTCCTCCCGGGTCTCGTTCTTCACTGTAGAAACAACGGATCGTCCCTGTGGCATGTTTTGTCGTCGCCTGCCAATCCGCGCATCAACGAAGAACTGTGGAGGGTTGTCGGGCCGTGTTTGTCTGGCCCGCACCCTCCGCGTTAGATGATAACAGTCGGGAGAAATAATCAACACATGAAAACATAACAAATAACAATTTTAAAAAACTAAAATTTTTCTTATGAAACCGGGTTCTTTTTTTTAAAAGAAACAATCACGGGAATTTAAGATTGTTCTCAAATAAAAATCCCTACCTCGTCAAGTCGTCGTACACGCATTCTTCGCAGAATTGATCACCGAGGAAGGAGGTGATCGTTGCTTCGTGGAAGGGCGTCGCGTCGTCGCGGAAGGGCATCACGTCGTCGCAGAAAACGGTGTCGCGTCGGCGAACTCCGAGGTTCAAGAACATATAGATTTAATTAATAATAATTAAATCCATATTGTTGTTATAACCCACAAAGTGATTTAAAAGAATAAACCCGAAATCTCCTACCTCAAGCAGTTAGTGATCGGAGAACTTTGCAGAGAAGAACGTCTCAGAAGAAGCGTCGTCGATCTCCGAGGGTGACGGAGTTCTTCGCGTTCTTTGCATTCTTCTCGTTCTTCACGAAGGAGGATGAAGGCACAAGATTTTTCAAAACCTCTCAACGAGAAATTCTCCAGAAGTCGTTCGTTGGTCTTATTTTATTATTACTCCAATGGATTGTAAACAGGTTGAAAAAAAATTAAATTAATTCATAGAATTAATTCAACGAATAAACCCACCCAATTAAATGGTGCGTTAAGAAGTTAAGAAAACGAGTCAGTTGAATTTCATAATGACGGGTTTTCGCAGGTGCGTTACTTAGCGGAAAAGAAACGGTGGGGCTCGTGCGGGCCCCACCTCACAAATATCCTACCAGGAGGGTAGGATATATCGGGTTCTACCCTATTCGCTTCAACCCAGCTTAAGCAGCTTAAAGTGGCTTTTAAGTGGCTTTATGTGAAATAAAATAAAGTTTGTTGTAACAATTATTTTATTTCTTAACTTTAATCCCAAAAATTAAAAACCACACCCGAGAAAATGCAACTCTAGAAGAGGTTCTCCTATTAAAATTAACGGCGCTGTGATTCCATCCATGCCCTCAGAATTCGATTCCGAGCACCGGTTTAAAAGTTAGAAAAACCCGCTCGCCCGTTCATTGAACGTACCCGAGCCAAACTTCGGAAAATGATTCCGGGCACACTGGGCCTTGGAATCAGGTGCCGTCAGAAACTGCGTTCTTGTAAAATTTCAAAGAAAATTAAGAAAAAATTTCCTTGAAATTTACGAGTCTTTACATCACTCCCACCTAAGGGATTTACGTCCCCGTAAAGATACATCATAAACTAGGGAAAAAAATGTGGGTACTGATCACGAATCTGAGCCTCTCACTCCCAAGTGCTCTCCTGGAGGTTCTCGTGCTGCCATCGGATGCGCAAAAGAGGAATCGATCATCCACGTAGGACTCGCTCCTGTCGATCCTCGATCTCCACCGGGACCTCCGCAAAAGTTTCCCCATCATCCACGTCTAGCTCCCCATGGTCAATGATGTGTGTCGGGTCGTGCACGTATCTCCTCAGCTGGGATACGTGGAAGACGTCGTGCACCCGGTGAAACTGAGGTGGTAGAGCCAGGTGATAAGCCACCTCGCCAATCCTGCTGATGACCTAGAATGGTCCGATGAAGCGTGGTGACAACTTTCCGCCTCGGCCAAATATCCGTAATCCACGTCGCGGTGAGACACGCAAGAAGACGTGGTCACCATCCTTGAACTCTAGTGGCCTCCGCCTCTTGTCTGCATAAGACTTCTGTCGGCTCTGAGTTGTCCTCATCCGCTCCTGGATGACCTGGACCTTCTCTGTCGTGGCCCGGACCATCTATGGTCCCACAAGTGTTGACTCCCCAGGGTCTGTCCAGCACAATGGAGATCTGCAAGGACTGACATACAGCGCCTCGTATGGTTCCATCCCGATGGTGGAGTGGTAGCTGTTGTTGTACGCGAACTCCACCAAGGGTAGGTGGTCCTCCCAACTGTGACCAAAGTCGAGGACACATGCACGGAGCATGTCCTTGAGAGTCTGAATGGTCCTTTCCATCTTCCCATCCGTCTGAGGGTGAAAGGTGGTGCTCAGACGTAGCTGTGTCCCGAATTCCTCCTGCAACCCCTTCCAATGCCGGGAAGTAAAGCGAGCATCTCAATCAGAGATGATAGATGATGGAACACTGTGAAGTAGTACAATCTCTTGAACGTAGAGACGCCCCATGCTCTCTAATGAGCCCTACTCTCTGATGGGTAAGAAGTGAACCGTCATGGTGAGTCGGTCAACAATCACCCATATGGAGTCGTGACCTCTGGAAGTGCGTGGAAGTCCAGTCACGAAGTCCATAGATATCCCGTCCCACTTCCACTCCGAGACCTCAAAGGGATGTACCAAGCCTGCTGGTACCTTGTGCTCTACCTTCACCTGCTGGCAGGTGAGGCATCGAGAAACGAACTCTGTCACAGCCTTCTTCATGCCTGGCCACCAGTGCTGTCGTCTTAGGTCCTGGTACATCTTCCCCACTCCAGGATGTACCTCCAAAGGAGAACTATGAAACTCTCTCAGCACCTCCTCTCATAATGCGACTGGTACCAAGGTACTTCCTCTGAAAATGATGTAGTGCTCTTCTCCAAAGTAGGATCCATCATGTGCCTATCCTGAGGATAACTGTGCACGCCGCGTCTCACAGTCGGCGTCCCCACGCTGTGCCTCTCTAACCCGCTGCAGTAGTGGAGGAGTGACTGTGAGAGACTGAAGGAAGGCTGCTCCATCCCTATCCATGAAGGATATCTACAAAGCGGCTAGCTGCTCTGTCGCCTCCTCAAGTAGCTGGATTCCCTTCCTCCTACTGAGAGAATCGGCTACCACATTCCCCTTCCCAGGAGTATATACTATCTCAAAGTCATAGTCCTGGAGGAACTCGAGCCATCGCCGCTGTCTCGGGTTCAGGTCCTTCTGAGAGAAGATGTACCTGAGACTCTGATGGTCAGAAAAGACTGTAAAGAGCTTGCCCATTAGGTAGTGTCGCCATGTCTTTAGAGCGAAGACCACTTCTCCTAACTCCAGGTCATGGGTAGCATAGTTCTTCTCAGGTGGCCTCAACTGACGTGATCCACAGGCGATCACTAGCCTCTCCTGCGTCAGGACACATCCGAGTCGGGTCCCTGATGCATCGTAGTAGACTACATACCCTACTCCCTCCTCAGGAAACCACAAGATAGGTGCACTGTTCAATCTCTGTATCACCTCCTGGAAGCTCTGCTGACATCTGTCTGACCACACAAAGGGTTTCCCCTTCTTTGTCAAAGATGAGAGTGGTGTCGCAACTCTGGAGAAGTCTGGAACAAACCTCTGATAGTATCCAGCTAGTCCCAAGAAACTCTGCTCCACTATCACGCTCCTGGGTGGCTCCCAAGCTAGAACTTCCTCGATCTTCGTAGCATCCACTGAAACTCCCGCCTCAGAGATGACGTGCCCCAAGAAGTGGACCTCACATATCCATAACTGACACTTCGAGAGTTTTTCATAAAGTCGGTGCTCTCGGAGTCTTTCTAGTACTTCCTGAAAGTGGTAGGTGTGCTCCTCCTCAGTCGTAGAGTATATCAAAATATCATCAATGAAGACTATGACAAATCGATCGAGCTATGGCTGGAAGATCCTGTTCATGAGGCCCATGAACACTGCTGGAGAATTGGTTATGCCGAATGGCATAACCAAGAACTCATAGTGGCCATACCGACATCTGAAAGCTGTCTTCTGCACAACCTCGTCTCGAACTCTGAGCTGATGATACCTAACCTGAGGTCTATCTTCGAGAACCACCGTGGTCCCTTAAGCTGATCTAATAGGTCATCAATACTCGGTAGCGGATACTTGTTCTTCACTGTCACCTAGTTCAGGCGACGATAGTCGACACACAGTCGCAAGATCCCGTCCGCCTTCTTGGTGAACAATATCGGGGAAGCCCAGGGTGAAACACTGGGTCGGATGAAACCCTTTCCCTATAAGTCCTCCAACTGTACCTGTAGCTCTCGAAGCTCAGCGGGGGCCATCCGATATGCTGGAGTCGATATCGGGGTTGTCCCGGGGTACAGGTCGATATGAAAGTCTACCTCTCTGCGAGGAGGTAGCCCTGGAACGTCGTCGGGAAAGACGTCCGCATAATAATCCACCACTGCAGAAAAACTAGGACTCCACATGTCAACTGCTCCTAGGATGAGGCTAGCCATTTGATGAGTGATGGGATGTCCTCTCCCCTTCGGAAATCCATCATGTTCTGTTAAGGCTCCCTTCTCACCGGTGAAGGTGAACCTGCTCCCGTCGGAGCGTACACATCGCACCTTGCGCCTAATACAGTCAATTTGTGCATTGACTGTAGATAACAAATCCATGCCCAAGATGACGTCGTAAGGCCTCGATGCCGCTATAATAATATCCCAGCCGAAGCTCTCTCCTCCTATAGTAAGCTCACACTGCTGGCACCAGTGCGTAATCGTCGAGTCTGCTCCCATAGGAGTCTCTAGCCGTAAGGATCGAGCCAACGGCTATGTCAGAATCTCTGAGCTCCGAACAAGGGCAGCGGATATGAAAGAGTGACTCGCTCCTGTGTCTATAAGAACTGTAGCAAGGGTAGAAAAGACACAGATCGTACCTCGAATCATCTTGGGCGCGTTGTGGTCATAGGACTCCACTTCCTGGAGCTTTGCATGTCTATGCCCGCCAGCTCCCTGTGGTCGGGGTGGACCTCCTGGTGGTGGTGGTGGTAGAGTCTCAAAGCATCGCCCACCACCTACTGCTTGGCCAGCTCCTCTGCCTCGTCCGCCTCCTCCCTACGGACAGCCACGGTCTACCCTTTGCCTCTGCCTGGGTGGCCCCTAAACTATCTGCTGCTCCTCGGCACGATGGTTCGGGCAGTCACGAGCCATGTGACCCTGCCCGCCTCAAGTGTAGCACTGCCTGCCTCTCGAAAGACTGGCTCCGCGTTGTGTGCCCCGCACTGCTGAGCCAGTGTCCTATGTCCATCTGCGTGAGGGTCTGGTCTGCCTGGACCCCTGAGTCATCCATCGACTACCCGCTGCGGAAGACTGTGCTACGTGCCGCCCTGCGGTAGGTCTCGCCGCTGGAGAAGCCTCAGCAAGAAAGCGCTCTATTAAAAGGGCTCGCTCTAGTACTACTTCCTGGGTCTAGATGCTGTGGGAGATCAGCGATGCCTTGATCTCGTGTCTCAATCCCAGCTCAAAGGTCCGGGCCCGGAGGAACGGGTCCCGTACCATGTCGGTAGAGTAGTGCGAGAGATCGGTGAATCTCACCGAGTACTGGGTGACCGTCAAGCTACCCTGCCGCATCTGAAGAAGCTCCTGGATGCGCACCGCACGGAGGGTGGCCGGAACTCACTCTGAAAGGAAGAGTCCCTCAAAGTCTGTCCAGATAAGAGAGGCCTCATCGTGCACCTGGAATATAAAGCTCCACCATCGTCCTGCTGCTGCGTGCAGTAGGCTCGCTGCGAGGATCACCATGAGGTCTGCTGGTGTCCTCACTAGCCTGAAAACTCGTACCACTGCCTCCAGCCAGTCCTCGGCTGCCTGGGGGTCCGTCTCCCCACGGAACTTGGGCCGTCGCTGGCGCTGGAACTCATGCAGTGCACTGAGGTGACATGCATCGTCAGCGGCTGGTGCTGGAAGCATCAGTGGCTCGGCAGGTAGAGGTACCGCTGGTGCCTCTGCTGTCAAAGGGCCATGTACCGAAGCCTCATCGCTCGGCGGGCTGTCGTCACATACCACTCTCGGAACCCTAGCTGGCTGCTGTCGTGGGGCCATCCTGAAAGGAAACAGGTACACCACGGTCAGAACTGTATACCTGGTGAGCTGATATAATGTAATCACAATGAAAACTTGAAACACACATGCAATCAATGTTTTCGTGCATTAAGTCGGAAATCAAAAGTCAGGGTCCTGGTGTATAGATACGTCGTCGCCGCACCAACACTAGACTCCCTGGACTGATAACCACACCCAATACGCTAAACACTATTGCTTCACATAGAAGAAACACCAGAGTCTGTGGTAGAACCAACCTCCTCTGATACCAATTTGTCATGACCCATCCTCGGGGCCCGTGCCGTGACTACCCCAAGCCCGCCTTCCATAGGCTAGGGGCGGGCGACTAGCACCAAGGCGTAAATCCCGGTAAACAGGGAAGGAATTGACTTTGTAATGTAAACAAGCACTACCGAGTAAGCAAGCGGAAAAAGTAAACACTAAGTAAAAGCTGGTACAACAGTAAGTGCGGAAAGTAAGTGGCCCAGAATACAAACCCAAACTGAAAGTAAAGTACAACTCGGAAAGGAAAAACATCAACTGAAGTAAAAGCCGCAGCGTCGAGCTGTCCTCTGGAAGTCCCAACTAAAGGGTGGGTACAGAAAGCCTCCATTGCTCCTCGGGTCCACCTAACCGCTCCGAGTACATCCCATCCAATGGTCCACCTCTAGGTACCGTCCTGCTCCGCAAGCCTCCACCACGATCAGCGTTGTTCGTCGTCTGCAACCAACACAACGTAGTGCAGGAATAGCCCGTGCAAGGGTGAGTATAAGCTACTGAGTAGGGTCCCTGAGACCCCCTAAGGTCTCCAAGAATCCACAAAGGATAATCCACAAAGGAAAGATACAATCACGAAGTAACATCTGAAACGGCTTAGGTATATTCCCCTAAATATACCTAAGTCATCAATTCTTGCTCGGCTCCAACATCCGAGCTCAAGTACAACCCAGTCCACACAGGAAAGCAAAACATAAATCCACACAGGATAGAACAACACAATAAAAAAAGGAAAGCGAAACGTAAATCCACACAGGATTGCACAACACAATCCACAAAGGAATGCAAAACATGGTTTCATCTCACATAGGTATACTTCTTCGAATGACGACAGAGATGATCACTGATCCATCTAAGTCATCAGACCCACAGAGGATCGATAGATACTAACCCCCGCAATGACCCACAAAGGATCTGACCCACAAAGGATCAATAGGTAACTAACCCCCGAAAAGACCCACATAGGATCCGGCCCACACAGGACCTGTAGGCGCTGGCTCACACAGAACCGCTGAGCACTGACCCACACAGGATCAGACCCACACAGGATCGGTAGCACTGACCCACAAAGGATCGCTGAGTGCTGTAGTCGTCACTGTCGAATCCACTGAGGATCTCTGCACAGTCGTCGTCGTTGTCACAGTAGCAGTCGCAGCCAGCTCTAGGGTTCCCGCACACAGCAAGCTCGTTCGGGAGGGTCAACTCAACGAGCTGAGAGGCTGATACATCAACTGACACATAGTCCAGTGTTTATGTATCCAAATGTTCCGTATCTTCATCAGGAACTCAACATCGCAGAAGGCGCGTCAATCAGACGCCCGGTCTGATAGTTATTGGCTTTTTCGTCCTAGAGGCCCGGTTGGTTTTTAAGGCAAAACCATCCCGACCTTACTCCACCTATGTCCAAACCTCAGGCAGAGTATGCCAAAAAATCTGTCTCACTTAGAGGAATTCAACGAAGTCGACGGCATGTCGATCGGACGTCCGAAGCTCAAGATATGAGCGTTTCCGCTCCGAAGGCCCGGTTGGTTTTGTGTACGAACCAACCTGGATGAACCCAAAGTATCCCGAAACCTTTATTGCGATATACCGAAACGACCGTCTCGATCCGGGGATCGCATCGTGGCTGACGGAGCGTCGTTCGAAGGCTCGTGGCTCAAGATATGGGTAAAAGACCGAAAACGGTCTGAAGACGGGGGGTCTGGGCCCGTACCGACCCGACCCAACCCCCCAGGGTCGGCCCGAATCGGGTCGACCCGACACGGGTCTGGGTCGGCCTGGCTCGGCTCGGCCGAGCGGCCGAGCGAGGGAGCCACGGGGTGGCGCTGCCCCCGCGGGAAGAAGGTGCTGCGGACCACGTGGGGCCGCGCTGGAGTCAGCGGACGTGGCTTTTCCGTGTCCCATGCATGCCGGACCCGCGCGGCCGCGGGTCCGCTGGCCGCCGCTGCCGCGGCTTCAACCGCGACGGCCCTGTCCGGCGGCGCGCCGGGGCGCCGCCGTCTCTGGCCACTGGAGTTGCTCTGGTGGTCCGATTTCCTTCCCGTCTGCGCCGAAGCTCCTCCCGGGTCCCGTTCTTCACTGCGGAAACAACGGATCGTCCTTGCGGCATGTTTTGTAGTCTCCCAATAATCCGCGCATCAACGAAGAACTGCGGAGGGTTGTCGGGCCGTGTTTTTTTGGCCCACACCCTCCGCGTTAGATGATAACAGTCGGTAGAAATAATCAAAACATGAAAACATAACAAATAAAAATTTTAATTAATTAAAATTGTTCTTATGAAACCGGGTTCTTTGTTTTAAAAGAAACAATCATGGGAATTTAAGACTGTTCTCAAATAAAAATCCCTACCTCGTCAAGTCGTCGCACGGGCGTTTTTCGTGGAATTTATCGCCGCGGAAGGAGGCTATCGTTGCGTCGCGGAAGGGTGTCGCGTCGTCACGGAAGGGCGTCACGTCGTCGTGGAAAACGGTGTTGCGTCGGCGAACTCCGAGGTTCAAGAACATATAGATTTAATTAATAATAATTAAATCTTTATTGTTGTTATAATCCATAAAGAGATTTAAAAGAAGAAACCCGAAATATCCTACCTCAAGCAGTTGGTGATCAGAGATCGTTGCGGGGAAGAACGTCTTGGAAGAAGCGTTGTCGATCTCCGAGGGTGACAGCGTTCTTCGTGTTCTTCGCGTTCTTCGCGTTCTTCACATTCTTCACGTTCTTCGCGAAGAAGGATGAAGGCACAAGATTTGCCAAAACCTCTCAATGAGCAATTTTCCAGAAGTCCTGCGTTGGTCTTATTTTATTATTATGCCAACGGATTGTAAACAGGTTAAGAAACGATTAAATTAATTCATAGAATTAATTGAACGAATAAAACCGCCCAATTAAATGGTGCGTTAAGAAGTTAAGAAAACATGTCAGTTGATTTTCATAATGAAGGGTTTTCGCGGGTGCGTTACTTAGCGTCAATGAAACGGTGGGGCTCGTGCGGGCCCCACCTCACAAATATCATACCAGGAGGGTATGATATTTTGGGTTCTACCCTATCTGCTTCAACTCAGCTTAAGTAGCTTAAAGTGGCTTTTATGTGGCTTTAAGTGAAATAAAATAATGTTTGCCGTACCAATTATTTTATTTCTTAACTTTAAGCCCAAAAAGTAAAAACCACACCCGAAAAAACGCAACTCCGGAAGAGGCGTTTCTAAGCAAATACTGGCACTGCGATTCCATCGGTGCCCTCAGAATTCGATTCCGAGCACCAGTTTAAAATTTAGAAAAACCCGCTCGTCCGTTCACTAAACATACTCGCGCCAAACATCGGAAAATGATTCCGGGCACACCGGGCCTCGGAATTAGGTGCCATCAGAAACTGCATTATTGTAAAATTCCAAATACAATTAAGAAAAAAATTTATTGAAATTTACGGGTCTTTACAAGTTCACCATATAATGATTTGTCAATATTACAAGAACACATCGAAGGACATTATGATCTTGTGAAAACATTAGTTCGATGGAATATTTCTCCAACCGCAACACACATAAGATGGTTTTTTGTAACCCGACATCTCATGGTTGGATTAAGATTAATATTAATAGAGCTTCTAGAGTCAACATGGGACCTGTGGGATATTGCTCCCTTTTTAAGAATCATCTATGTCAGATCCTTAGATTCCTCCTTGGAGGATGTGGTACTGTATCCTCCTTGGAATCTGAAATGACAAACATCATTAAATCTATATCCTTTTCCATGAATCAAGGTTGGAACAACAAGTGGATTAAATGTGACCTGACCACCATTATCCATGAAATTTTGAATGATGTGGCACATCTAGCTTGGTCGATAAGTACACATTGGATGGAATGTCTCCATTCACTCCAAGACATCAACCATATTACTACACATACATATCGTTATGAAAACATGGCTGCTGATGGCCATTCCAATAAAAGAGTGAGTTAGGACTTAAATTGGTTGGAGGATTACCTGGATGAATTTCTCCCTCTTCATATGAAATATTGTAAAATGATCCAATCTTATAGACACTTGTAAGCATATTTTTTCAATAAATTATCCTTAAGTCTTTAACCAAATAATCAATTTTATAAAAAAATCTATATTGGATAACCAATTATAACCTTTTTAATAAGATATATATGGAATAAATTATCATTATATTTTAGAAACAATGGTCTATTCATGCTTTAGGAATAAAAAAATTGTTATAAATTTCTTAGAGTTTGATATGAAGGTGAAATTGATCAAATCACAACCAAATGATAAATTTATTTTTGTGATAAAAAGGAATGATAGTTTATAGGGATATCAGTCACCTTGAAATTCTTGATCATATATGGCTAGCTTATTGATTGATACATCAATCAAACATTCCCTTTTTTCTGATGTATTTCATGTATCACTCTAGAGGATACACATTCCTGATCTATAAAATGTATTGAATATAGAGGTCATACATCAAGAGAATAATATATTTTATGAGGAACAACTGGTATATAATTATAGATCACATATAGAATGTTCTATGAAACAAGACTAATCACCTAGTAAGTTTCTTTTGTTGAAACAACCATCTCATGGAAGATATGTGGGAAGTTGAAGACATAATTAGGCATCAATATCCTATGTTGTTGATTCTAAAATGATGAATTTTGAATGAATATCACTTTAATGGGGAAATAATGTAACAAATTGATATTTTGAGGAATAATTTTCTTAAAAAAATTATGTTTTCTTTATTTTTCATTACATGAAAAACTGATGTTATCTTGCGTAACATGCACAACTGAGTTTAGCTTTCCTAACAAGCAATGGAATGTTTATCTGAGATGTGACTTATTATTAAAATATGATTATTTAATATGATTTTTATCATTATTTGAATGATGGTTATGAATAAAAGTTTCTAAATTATTAAAATATACAGTTTACACATGTATAATAAAATAAATATTTTCTAAGTGGTAAATTAAAAATAAAAATCAAAACAATTTGAAAATAAACAAATTATGTTTCTAAAAATAGTAATTTTATAGAAGATAATATTTTATGAATCAATATATAAAATAACCCACATTTTTTGAAATGTATTAGTGAAATTAATATAGTATATATTCAATCATCTAATTAAAATGCATAATATATTTTTTCTAAATAACATATAAGAATAAACCCAATTTTATGATAAATGTTTTAGTTCTCCATGTAATATTTTCTATTTTTATGAAAATATTTTGAAAATAAGTTTTTATGATTTATTGAAATTTATTTAATATTTTTCTTTTCATAATAATGAAATTATCTAATGGTGCATTTTTGGAAAATTTCTAAAAAGATTAATTTTTTGGTGAATAGAGAAAAAAAAATAACTTTTAATTGAAAACAGACTATTCATTTACATTAATAAAAATGGTTTATTATATTTTATAACTATTAATAAAATCTGTTTAAATTTAATTCTATTAATCCAATTTAGGTCATTTTAGATAATTTAATATTGAAATTGGATATCAAAAAATTTTAAAATTTTTATCATTTTCTCCTTGGAAACATTCTTTCTCAACGTGCCTATGTGGTTAAATTTTAATAGAAATTTTAACCATATATGAATTGAATTTACAGAAATTGTTTCATATTTTAATTCATAATTATTTATATTATAAAATATGTTAAAATTATTTTTTTACTATATTAATATTGAAAATAATAAAAACTAATTACTGTGGTTATGGGAAAAATGGGATTATACATGGGTTAATGTAAACATACAAGGGTTTAAATGAATATAATACTTATATAAAAAATATTTTATGGAGATATTTATACTATATAATTTCTAATACTCTATAATAATAAATTATGGACCCTTTTGGAATTTGAAAATTTAGGTAACATCATATTTTTTAGAAATTTAAAGTGTTCCACTTACCTCAATTAAAGAAGGCCACATACCCTCCTCTCTTTCTCACACCATAAAACCCTTTTTGTTATAATAAATAACAAAATATCATACATAATTCCCTCCTTATATCCTATAATATTTATTTTTGGACTATTCCTACCCTAGGAATTATTTTTCTGAAAAATGTATTTGGGTTACCCGAAGTAGATGCAACATTTTCATACAAGTGTTTTTTTTCTTTCATCATTCACCTATTTAATTTTTTATTAAAAAAATATAATATAATAAAATCATAGTATTGAATGAAATTATATTTTTTTGATAATTTAATTATCTACAACTATTTTTATCCTCATTAAATGGGTTATGAAATCATCATTCATCTATAGAGAAGACTACCGCCTCACGAACTGATATAATTAATTTTTTCCATTAGCACTTGTGAAGGGTGGGTATTATGAACTATATTAATTCTATATATTATATAATTATATCAATTGATTCATTTTATCATTCAAAATTTTTTATTTTTTGTTCCATAGAGGATACTCTAACGTCGACCGTGTGTACCGAAAACAACTTACACAAAAGGGATATAATTATTTTCAATAATGATTTGAATTTAAGGAAATAAGGATAAATATATTTGATATAGATAGAATAATTAATATATTCATGAAATATGTATCATTATTTAATTATAATATATCAATTTTTTCTACCCTTTTTGCTCACCACATGATGTTAAGGTTGTTCATCTACGTATAGACTACCACTTTTACAAAGAGTTATCACGATATTTTCATCACATCACCCCATGTATGATATTTATTTGAATATAAAAAGAAATAATAATATATTTATTATATTATGATAATTCTGGAATGAGGATATATTATTTATATCATTCCAATAACGATTGATGAAAAATTGATATGTTACTATTTATTATGAACAACCTGCCATTTCCAAGATCGTAACAAATAGTAATTATCAAAAAAACATTTCATTTTTTAGTAATAAATGAATAACTGGGTTATAAATATGATAATAATTTCATTGTTTTGAATTAGGATATTATCTTAGAAATATATATGCAAGAGGACTCAAAATTACAAATCAAAAGATATACGAAAAAATAATGGTTAATACCCAAAAATTGACGTTATGATTTAATTATCAATGAATTATTAATAAGAGGATATATTTAAATAATATATTGAATCATATATGTAATTAATTTTTATTCTTATATTTACAATAATATAATATTTATTAAACATGTGTTATGAATGAGTATGGAGGAATTCCTAGCTAACTGTTAGGGATTTCTATTCACCTTTTATATCTAAGAGACATCTATAATTTCACCATTTGTTATAATGATTTTCTGTATTTAATTAAAATTTTAATGTTATATCATAAATATCCAGATTTTTATGATATTAAACGTTACATAACTTGTTATAATTTATTTGGTATTACCATTAAAATGATAACTAAATATGCACGTGATATCTGTCTTCTTTTTTACTTATGTGACACACATGACATATTAACCAAATATTTCATTTATAAATAGTAAATAATTAAAATTAATTTATTTTATAATGATTTGTATGACGAAAAAATTGGGGTTTAGACATCCTTTTTGGATCTATTTCTTATTGGGTTTATGGTTCAAAAGTAAATAATCCTATATGGGATTTTTGTGTCAATTTTCCATATTTGGGATAGAAGTTATGTCATGTGCTTCTATTCTAATATCTAGTGTATATTCTTCCCCATTGACATATTAGGTCATGAATATATTTATATTAATTTTTTCATTAGTTTCAATTACTATTATTACTTCATGGGGATTGTGATTCAATGTTACCACGTGTAAAGAGTTTTATCATACAATCTCATCATTTATTGAAATTTCTTATGATTATGCTTCCAATAATAAAATAAAATTTTATTTCTCCAAATAATCTCATGATAGTTATTTTAATAAAATTATTTAGTTATAATAATATATATTATTTACTTTTTATCTCCATTTACTAAGGATTTATAATTCTGTTCTAAAAAAATAAACTTTTTCATTGAAAAAACTTATTCTATCAATACCATTTTTTAAAAATTAATTTAAAAATGATTTTAATATCATTTAAATTAGTTATGAATGAAAATTTCACCCATATTATACTGTTTTAATATGTTTTTATGTTATATTCATGTCATTTCATTAAAACATATATGTTTAGCATTTAACAATAATGTGAAAGGTATATTGAATTTAATTTTTAAGGCATGGATAAAATTTTCCATTGGATTGACTATGATTTTCATGAAATAATACATTATATGTTTTATTGTAGATTTTCAAATACATGTATTTTAAAAAAACATTATTTTTTAAAATGGTTTTTTTCAAACAAGAAAGTTAATTTTCACTATCAAATGTTTTAAATGTTTTTGATTACTACATTATATGTTTTGAAGGATATAATCAAAGAAATGGGTTTTTTAAATGTTGAATGAATTTTATATTTTTAAAAAATATGTTTCAAATAAAATTTATTTTCCAAATAAAATGTTCTAAATTACCATTCAAAATAATTATCCATCTATGATGACTTCTTTCGATTTAACTCCTGATTTCCTAGGGATATAACCCAAGGGTACCATTACTATTCTTTCCCAAAAATGGTTTATCCTAAATAAATACTTATAAATCCCATTTCACATCCATAAGAAATATAATGATAATATTCTTATGAAACCCATTTCTTTTGCAACGTAATATTATGATGAAATGTCGAAATGATTATGAACCTAAAAATATTTTAATAAATCATTTTAGTATACTAATATTAATATTAATTTTTTAATAATGTTTTAATTTTTAAGCATATATTTGAAAAAATAATATTTTTGTTTCTAAATAATGTTCCTTATGACTTTAGAAAAAAATATAATTG
This sequence comes from Viscum album, assembly GCA_963277665.1. Lineage (NCBI taxonomy): Eukaryota > Viridiplantae > Streptophyta > Magnoliopsida > Santalales > Viscaceae > Viscum > Viscum album. The sequence continues at coordinate 1,760,232,566 of OY728119.1, read as the reverse complement.
TAGCTTATATTGTAGGTAAAAGAATTTACCCAATCATGAAACCCTAATTATTTCAAGTAACAATTTCATTTATACAATGTTATTTTAATTGACATTTTTTCCTTTCTAATTTCAAACTCTTTGAAAAAATTACGTCACAATGGAAATGATATTTTACTCAAGAATTATTTCATGTTATATTTTAATAAGTCATTTTATGACTATGATTATATTATTTTTGGTTACATGTTATTTATAAGGGATATGAACTAATAAAAAAATTATTATTATTTCTATGAATGGTTAATGTTTATGATTGAATTATATTTGTTAAACGTATTTTTTAATGAGTTATGTTATGTTAAATTGTATGCATAACTCATTTGTTTACATGGGTTCTAAGTCGTTGAATAATTTATTTTCTTATGGACTTAATATTTATAGTTTTTTTAATTTATGTGTGGGACCTATATATCTCTATAATTAATTTTGAAATCAATTATGTATAATGAGATAGTTTAGGGAAAGAAGTTGATGTGCTTGATCCAGGATGGGAACCAAGTCGATGTGCATGATCTGTGATGAGAAACAAGTTTATGTGCAAGAAATAATAAGGGAATCGTATGAAATGGATTAATATGAGAGTCATGTTAATTAAAAATGACATATTACTGGGTTTTTTAATTAGGATGATGAAATGAAAATTTATGATTTGAGTCTATGTTTCATGATTTAGTTATGATGATGATTAATTCTTACGATTAATTTATTTCGAAATGATAATTATTTATATCAAGACTCATGTTTATGATCCACGATAAGATGGGTGTGACCATTAAATGTTACATTAACAATCAAATAACCATATTTATTATCTTATTCCTTTTTAATTTATTAATTTTATAACTCCCATGGTTACCCTTATTGAGTATCTGAACACACCCATTTCTTATGATTCATTTCCTTGGGTTATCAAGAAAGGATTTAAGTTGGGTAATAATGTGGAATATAATGGTAGAAAAAATGATTATCTTTTAGAAGAATATAATTTTTTTCCATGTTTCCAAATTCAATAAACTATTATGGTCTGGATGTATGTTTTAGTGTAATTAATTGAATATTTATCTAAAAATAATGTAATATTTATGTATGAAAAGACTTGGTTCTTATATTTTAGTTGGTATCAATGGAAATGATTTGTTAACATTTTGAAACTTGGATGATAAATATTCATTGATTTTCTTAATGATATTTCTAAGGATATGTCCTTGTATTTATCAATGGATAAGTATAAGGATGATTCAAATTTTCAAAAAATGTCCTAGAATTTTTGTAAAGGATATAAGAAGTGGTTTCAATGGAATGCAATCCCTAGATATATACCAGATGTGGATGTGGATCTATGAGAGAGTTATATAGGTGTAATATATCCAGTATCAGTGTATTTATATGGACACAATAATCTTCTAGTGAAAAAATAGTCCATACAACAAACCTGTTTTGGCACTCTCAGGTGATGTGCTTTAGAAATTTATAATGTCATTAAAAATCATTATAATGATTTAAATAGATTATTTCATTCAATTAACTATGATAAACCTAATGTTTCATAGATTAAAAATAATTTTTCAATATTTATATGTTATATAAGTTTCTTTTCAATGATTATGTGGATTTCTATTATGAATAGTGTTCCTCACACAATGTTTTTTATTTTTAGTGAATAGAGGGAACTATAAAAAACTATGATAACAATGAATGTAATATAAAATTTTCTAATGAGAATCCAAATGGAATGATGATTGAAGTGAAGGATGTTTTGATTAATCCTAATCAATTATCAAAAAATAAATTAATAATTTTCACCTCAACAAACTCTTGAACATAATAAAGAAGTAAAAGGATAGAGTTAATAAAGAGTACATGTAGTAGAGACCGTGGAGGAAAAAAAGATTAATTTTCATAATTTTTTAGAATGTGTGATATTTTACTCGTGTTAATGTCATATATGGATGATAAGATTCTTTAGGCGTTGAAAATAAGGAAAAAATTTAGTAACTACACTTGAAAAAAATGAAATGTTCAGATAATTCAGTGGATGAGAATAATTTCCTCCCAAAGGTTTCATCATCTATAGAATGTTTTAAATTTGTAATGTATGGTAATTATGTAAATTTATATCACTAGGGAAAATCTCATGGGGAGAGTCAACATTTTTGTGTGATTAATTGTTTTTTTATCAATAATGAAGACTACAAATCAGAGAAGAATGGAAATAGGTTTTAATGAATAATTTTATGAATCATAGTAAATGATTTTATAATTAAGTTGGATGATTTGATAATTAATGTATTAAAATTCAATTATTATGAAATATATTTGGTTTTTTGGGTATCGTTTTCCATTAATGATTTTAAAAAATACATTAAATGATATTGATAGACTAGAAAAGTTAGAAAATGGAATGGTCCTATTTTTATTAAGGAATGATAACCCTTAATATGTTTTCAATGTTTAGATAATGATATTGGGTTAAATGGATATTGGATATTAGTATGTAAATTAGATTGAACAAATTAACTTTGAACTGATTAATTAATTTTATAAAAAGTAGATTACTCTATCATTGATGGAGTTTACATCATTTTTGTATTTAGGTAATATGTCCAATAATATATGTCCAATTAGAAGAATGAGTAAGCATAAAAAATTTTAATGATAATTTAGGGTAATTATAGTTATTAATATGTTTTAAGAGAAAACAAAATTAATCTCTTCACATGTTTTGTATGTGACAATTAAGAGATAATTCTTGTTTTTTGCAGGGGTAATGATAAAGTTATTTTATAAATTCAGTGACATTAAATATATATTTTAAATTTTGGAAGGATTATTTGGTTTACAAATTATAGAATGGTTTATGTTAAACATTTTATATGGTTTTAGAGATTAATGTATTAGTTCACCATATAAAGGTTTGTGAATATTAAAATAACACTTCGAAGGACATTATGATCTTGTGAATACATTAGTTCGATGGAATATTTCTCCTACCGCAACACACATATGATGGAATTTTGTAAACCGCCATCTCCTGGTTGGATTTAGATTAATATTAATAGAGCTTCTAGAGTCAACATGGGACCTGTGGGATATGGCTCCGTTTTTAAGAATCATCTATGTCAGATCCTTAGATTCCTCCTTGGAGGATGTGGTACTACATCCTCCTTGAAATCTGAAATGATGAACATTATTCAATATATATCCTTTACCATTAATCAAGGTTGGAATAACATAAGGATTGAATGTGACATGACCACCATTATCCATGAAATTTCGAATGGTGTGGAACATATAGGCTGGTCGATAACTACACATTGGATGGAATGTCTCCATTCACTCTAATACATCAACCATATTACCACACATACCTATCGTAAAGAAAACATGGTTGCTGATGGCCTTTCCAATGAAAGAGTGAGTTAGGACTTAAATTGGTTGGAGGTTTACCTGGATGAATTTCTCCCTCTTCATATGAAATATAGTAAAATGATCCCATATTCTAGACACTTGTAAGAATATTTTTTCAATAAATTATCCTTCTATTTTTAAGAAAATAATCACTTTTATAAAAAAATCTATATTGGATAACCAATTATAACCTTCTTAATTATATATATACAGAATAAATTATCAATATATTTTAGAAACAATGGTCTATTCATGCTTTAGGAATAAAAAAATTCTTCTACATTTCTTAGAGTTTGATATGAAGGTGAAATTGATCAAATCACAACCAAATGATAAATTTATTCTTGTGATAAAAAGGAATGATTGTTCATAGGGATATCAGTCACCTTGAAATTCTTGATCATATATGGATAGCTTATTGATTGATACTTCAATCAAACATTCCCTATTTTTCTGATGTTTTTCATGTATCACTCCAGTGGATACACATTCCTGATCTATAACCTCTATTGAATATAGAGGTCATACATCAAGAGAATGATATTTGTTATGAGGAAAAAATGGTATATAATTCTAGATCACATATAGAATGTTCTATGAAACAAGACTACTCACCTAGTAAATTTCTTTTGTTGAAACCACCATATCAGGGAATATATATGGGAAGTTGAAGACATAATGACGCATAAATATCCTATGTTGTTTATTCTAAAATGATGAATTTTGAATGAATATCACTTTAATGGGAAAAAAATGTAAAAAATTGATATTTTGAGGAATAATTTTCAAAAAAATTATCTTTTCTTTATTTTTCATTACATGCAAAACTGATGTTATCTTGTGTAACATGCACAACTGAGTTTAGCTTTCCAAACATGCAATGAAATGTTTATCTGAAATGTGACTTATTGTTAAAATATGATTATTTAATATGATTTTTATCATGATTGGAATGATGGTTATGAATAAAAGTTTCTAAATTATTGAAATATACAGTTCACACATGTATAATAAAATAAATATTTTCAAAGTGGTAAATTAAAAATAAAAATCAAAACAATTTGAAAATAAAAAAATTAAGTTTCTAAAAATAGTAATTTTATAGAATATAAAATTTTATTCATCAATATATTAAATAACTTATATTTTTAGAAATGTATTAGTGAAATTAATATAGTATATATTCAATAAAATAATTAAAATGCATAATATTTTTTTTCTAGATAACATATAAGAATAAACCCAATTTTATTGTAAAATTTTTAGTTTTCTAAGTAGTATTGTCTATTTTTGTGCACATATTTTGAAAATAAATTTTTATGATTTTTTTGAAATTTATTTAATATTTTTTTCATAATAATGAAATTATCTAACGGTGCTTTTTTGAAAAATTTCTAAAAATATTATTTTTTTGATGAATAGAGAAAAATACTAAATTTTAATTAAAAACAGACTATTCATTTAAATTAATAACAAAGGTTTATTATAATTTATACCTATTAAAAAAATCAGTTTAAATTTAATTCTATTAATCCCATTTAGGTCATATTATTTAATTTAATATTGAAATTGGATATCAAAACATTTTAAACTTTTTAACATCTTCTCTTTGGAAACATTCTTTCTCAACGCGCATGTGTGGTTAAATTTAAATAAAAATTTTAACCAGATAAGAATTGAATTTCTAGAAATTGTTTCATATTTTAATTCATAATTATTTATATTATAAAATATGTTCAAATTATTTTTTTACTAAATTAATATTGAAAATAGTAAAAACTAATTACTGTGGTTATGGGAAAAATCGGATTATACATGGGTTAAACTAAAAATACAAGGGTTTAAATAAACATAATACATATATAAAATATATTTTATGGATATATTTATACTATATAATTTCTAAAACTCTATAATAATACATTATGGACCCTTTTAGAATATTAAAATTTAGGTAACATCATATTTTTTAGAAATTTAAAGTGTTCCACTTACCTCAATTATAGAAGGCCGCATACCCTCCTCTCTTTATCACACCATAAAACCCTTTTTATTACAGTAACTAGCAAAACATAATACCTAATTCCCTCCTCATATCCTATAATATTTATTTTTGGACTATTCCTAGCCTAGGAATTCTTTTTCTAAAAAATCTATTTGGGTTACCTAAAGAAGATGCAACATTTTCATACAAGTGTTTTTATTTTCTTCCATCATTAAACTACTTAATTTTTTATTAAACAAATATGATATAATAAAATCATAGTATTACATGAAATTATATGTTTTTTTGATAATTTAATTATCTATATCTATTTTTATCCTCATTAAATGGGTTATGAAATCGTCATTCATCTGTAGAGAAGACTACCTCCGCACAAACTGAAATAATTAATTTTTTCCATTAGCACCTATGAAGCGTGGGTATTATGAACTATATTAATTCTACATATTATATAATTATATCTTTGGATTCATTTTATCATACAAAATTTTTTATTTTTCATTCCATAGAGGATACAATAACGTCGACCATGTGTACGGAAAACTACTTCCACACAAAAGGGATATAATTATTTTTGATAATGATTTGATTGTAAGGAAATAAGGATAAATATATTTGATATAGATAGAATAATTAATATATTCATGAAATATGTATCATTATTTAATGATTATATATCAATTTTTTCTACCCTTTTCCCTCAACGCATGATGATAAGGTTGTTCATCTACGTATAGAATACCACTTTCACAAAGAGTTGTCACGATATTTTCATCACATCACCCCATGGATGATATTTATTTGAATATTAAAATAAATAATAATATATTTATTATATTATGATAATTTTGGAATGATGATATATTATTTATATCATTCCAATAATGATTGATGAAAAATTGATATGTTACTATTGCATATGAACAACCAACCATTTCCAAGATCGTAACAAACATTATTTATCAGAATAACATTTCATTTTTAGGTAATAAAAGATTAAATGGGTTATAAATATGATAATAATTTAATTGATTTGAATTAGGACATTATCATAGAAATATATATGCAAGAGGACTCAAAATTACATATCAAAACATATACGAAAAACACAATGTTTATTACCGAAAAATGGACATTAAACATTAATTATAAATGAATTATTAATAAGAGGATATATTTAAATAATACATGGAATCATATATGTAATTATGTTATATTCTTATATTTACAAAAATCTAATATTTATTAAACATTTGTTTTGATTGAGTATGGAGGAATTCCTAACTAACGGTTAGGGATTTATATTCTCCTTTTATATTTAAGAGACATCTATAATTTCACCATTTGTTATAATGAAGTTGAGTATATAATTAAAATTTGAATGTTATATCATAAATATCTAGATTTTGATGATATTAAACGTTACATATCTTGTTATTATTTATTTGGTATTACATTTAAAATGATTACTAAATCTGTAAGGGATATCTGTGTTACTTTTTACTTATGTGACACACATGACATATTAACGAAATATTTCATTTATACATAGTAAATAATTAAAATTAATATATTTTATAATGATTTGTGTGAAACAAAATTGGGGTTATACATCCTTTTTTGGATCTATTTATTATTGGGTTTATGGTTCAAAAGTAAATAATCCTATATGGTATTTTTGTGTCAATTTTCCATATTTGGGATAGAAGTTATGTCATGTGATTCTATTCTAATATCAAGTGTATATGCTTCCCCATTGACATATTAGGTCATGAATATATTTATTTTAATTTTCTCATTAGTTTTAATTACTATTATTCCTTCATGGGGATTGTGATTCAATGGTACCATGTGTAAAGGGTTTTATCTTACAATCTCATCATTTATTAAAATTGCTTATGATTATGCTTCCAATAATAAAATAAAATTTTATATCTCCAAATAATCTCACGATAGCTATTTTAATAAAATTATTTATTTATAATAATTTCTATTATTTACTTTTTATCCCCATTTACTAAAGATTTATAATTTTGTTCTAAAAAAATCAACTTTTCCCTTGTAAAACCTTATTCTATCAATACCATTTTTTAAAAAATAAATAAAAAATGATTTTAATATCATTTAAATTAGTTATGAATGAAATTTTCAACCATATTTTACTGTTTTAAAATGTTTTTAGTGTTATATTCATGTCATTTCCTTAAGAATTACATGTTTAGCTTTTACCGATAATGTGGAAGGTACATTTAATTTAATTTTTAGGTCAAGGATAAAAGTTTTCATTGGATTGACTAGGATTTTCTTGGAATAATACATTATATGTTTTATTGTAGATTTTCAAATACATTTATTTTAAAAAAATTATTTTTTAAAATGTTTTTTTTTAAACAAGAATGGTAATTTTCACTATTAAATGTTTTAAATGTTTTTGATGACTACATTATATGTTTTGAAGGATATATTCAAATAAAATGGGTTTTAAAATGTTTTATGAATTTTATATTTTTAAAATATATGTTTCAAATAAAATTTATCTTCCCAATAAAATGTTCCAAATTACCATTCAAAATAATTATCCATCTATGATGACTTCTTTCGATTTAACTTCTGATTTCCTAGGGATATAATCCAAGGGTACCATTATTATTCTTTCCAAAAAATGGTTTATCCTGAAAAAATACTTATAAATCCCATTTCTCATCCATAAGAAATATAATGATAATATTCTTATGAAACCCATTTGTTTTGCAACGTAATATTATGATGAAATGTCAAAATGATTATGATCCTAAATTTATTTGATGTGTTATTCTATGATGACATGTTTTATAAAACAATTTTTCTTCATGGGTTATTATTGAATCACAAGCTTAAAATATATGGATATTAAATCATTTTATATGAATATTCATCAAATTAAGAAATATATTCCTAGGAAATGTAATATTTTAGTGTCTTTGGAGAAATTAAAACATAATTTTCTATTATGAATAACTATATTTGATGTACCCCTAAATTCATTCATCTTACAACCAATTAAAACATCTGTTCATAACATGTAGAAAGAAAAATTAACAAAGGGCTGAGATTATTTAATAAGTAATGGTAAAAAAGGGAGATTTGTAAGAATACCATGAGGATAAGGGTATTTGAAGATGATCAAAACATCATAATATAATACAATGCATATCAATGATCATAAGAAATGATAAGGGAATAATTATTAGTAGTTCATAATATATATACAATAAAGGAATCAAGAGCCTATGCCATGAGATCAAAACATTGGAATAAGAAATATTTTTTTGACACATAATAATATAAAATGATTACAATTTTAGTCAATTATTATTTGAAGAGACATATTAGTTCTACGGTTTGACTCCCCATACCATCTTGGTAGTCTTGGTTCACTCACATGACAATCTTAGTAGTCAAGGTTCACTCATATGACAATATTAGTGGGAAAAGTACATTATTGAACTCAGCTCACTATCTATTACATACATGTATATCTCATATGATATTAAATTTTAACCAATGAAATAGTGGGAGATATAGGTCCCAACCATTTTATAATGAAATCATACATAAATTTTCCAAAGTATCATAAACAATTATATCATAACCCATGTTTGAAATATGTATCATAAACATGTCATCAAATCCTAATTTATGAAAAAGGGATAGGTTTCATACTAATTTCATCAAATCATACCCCATTAAATGAAGCATGTTTCATTATAATATTACGTATGGAATAGAAAAATGTTTAAAAAATAAATAACTCACAAAAGAGAAACAAGATTCATAAATATAGTTTACTAAAATCATAATCCTTTTAGAGAAACAATAGAAATGGAACCATTATAGCGGATGAAATTAATATTCATGAGTAACATCATTTGATGAAATATCTTATATGTGAAATAATTTTGAAATAACTTTTAAAAAATTTCATTAGGAATTTTTTCTTTTCATCATTGAATATTTATTTTTAAAACGTAAATCCTTCTGAAATGATTTCCTTTAAATATAAATATAAAACATATAATGGAAGATTGGAATCATTTTGAACTTTTTTTACATGAAATCATATAATGGAATCATGTAAATATTTTTTAAAACATTTTCATTAATTGTGTTTTTATGTTATAATGAACAGTTGAAAAAAAATATGAAATCCTTTTTATTTGAAAATATATTGAAAAATTATATATAATGGTTGAAAATATTTTGATGAAAAACATCAGGGGAAATAATTTGAAAACAAATAAATAAAAAATGAAAAAATTTATAAAATCTTATTCCTTGAAAATACACTGAAAATATAGAAATAATTTTTAAAATAATTTTGGAAATAGTTATCTTTGAAACTATTTTTCATTGAAAAAACATTGAAAATATATATGGAAAGCTATAAAAAACTAAGTTACATTTTTCATTAAAGTTAAATTTAAATATTATAAAATAAATATTGATGAAAAATTTAAAACCTTTTTCATATAAAATTCAATGAAAAATTATAAATAATTCTTGAAAATACTTTGAAAACCCATTTTAAGGAAAAATTATAAAATACTATTAATATATTTTTTTAAAGAACCATCATTCAAAATATATAATATAAGATTAAAAAATATTTCTAAACTTATTAATAAAAATTAATTTTAATTTTCTTAGAAAACATGGTTATAAAAGAACATATATGTCTGACTAAAGAGAAAGATATAGTCATATATTCTTAAAAATAAAATCTTAATTATATTAAATACCAAATACTGGTAAAATGGTACGAGTAATTGAGGTTATCATTAAAATTGATATTATGAATCAAAATTAGTGTTTTTGATAGATAGACTATAATATTTAATCAATGGGATAATAATCGAAAAAAATTCCTGATATCTGATGAGATTGTAGTAATAAACTATTATAACTTCGGTAAATTATACTCATAATATACATGAGAGAAAAAATTTACATGAAAATTAAAATATCATTAAAGAATTATATTCATGAAATAAAATTTCACTGGGAATTATATACACCCCATATAAATTGATAGCTGAATAATATGGAATGTATCTCAAAGAAATAAAATTGAGGGAAAATATTACTTTACCGATTTGATAACTATTAAACCATAAACCCCATGAAGAAATATGATAAAATGGATATGTAAATAGAAATAAATATTATTATATAAATCATGGAATACATTCATTTTATGAATATACACAACATAGAAATAAATTAGCGGTGAATAAGGCATAAGTCTCACAAAAAATAATGTGATATGAGAAAACCCTTACCTTAATTCAGGACATTGATATCGTAGATTCAAAACAATCGTATAATAAATATAATCTGATTATATAACTAAAAAAATACTATTTTATTTATTATAATATCACATATTATTTTTTATGTCATCTTATTACCCTTTTATTAAAAAATATATGTTAATGGTACATTTCTGGTAATATCTTCTTTGTTTTTCATGAATATTTTGGCATGTTATTATAGATAATATTATAAAGATCAGGGTTTAAATATTTATAGAATATAAACATGATATAAATATAATATAAAATCAGTATATAAAAATTTATAACAACAAATAAATAAATGAAATATGATATGGAAGACATTGTTCATTGAGACGGAAGGCCGTACATACGAATAAATGTTGTTTTTGATTCCTTATTATATTAAAAGAAAAAATATAAATTTAATGTATGTATGAATGTATATATATAAAAAATAATTATAGTAGTATAATTATTTTATATATATCATATAAATTTATTAATCCTATCCTAAACACATTCAATGTTATTTGTGAATGATACACATCATTTTGATGAGGCGGTCGTGTACAGATCCACAAACAAAGCAATCGTATTTAAAAATGTAAATAATTAAGGCATTTTTTAGAAAAAAAGTTTTATATGCATAAATACATCATATACATCATATAAATGAAAATAAAATTGTTTTTCCCGTCATAATTCCAACCGATTAGTGTTGATAAATGATAAATGAACCAGATCATGTTCAAAAGTGGTAGTCCGCCATAGAAATGAATGGTAAATTCATTAAAAATTTGTTAGAAGTACATATAGGTGTTTTTTAAATGATTAAAATATAAAAATATAATTATTATTATTATACGATGTTTATTATATAATAATTTAATAATTTAAAATGTGGTGGTGTCAAATGAAAATATAACAAAAGTGCCCGTTGAAGGGTGTTATCGCTAATTTAGGTTACTAATTTTGGTCTAAACCAATGGAGATCCCTGGTTGGATTTCATAAAAAAATGGTGATTCAATGTTAATTTCAAATATGATTAAATTTTATTTTCTCAGGTTTGGATGAAAAAAAGTGGCATGACAGGTGTGAGGGAGGGTATGAGTGAAGGCCTTTTTTCAGAGGATTAGGGGTAAAAGTATTATAAATACCAAAACGTAAACACTATTGGGATGTCTCCCTAAACTAATTTTCATAAAAATTAGAAAAATAATTGATTAAATAGGATTTATGGTCGATACAATCATCAAAATCTCAAAAGTAAGTGCTTTTTTATAATATTTTTCATTAACTTATATGATCCCCGCTTTTATTATTTTGGTTTTTATTTTGGTAACTAGGTTTCTACATTATTTAATATTACTATTAACACTAAATTAAAGTGATATTTATTATAAAATATATAAACAATTAATTATAAATATGATATATAATTTATGACAAATAAATCCCACATGTTTTGGAAATTAATTTTAAAATAAGCACGTGTAACGTCCCAAACGACTACGTTAACCCGAAATGTGCTAATAATGGTTATACAATTCATTGGTAAATTTAATCATTAAAAAAGATAAATTGGTCAATTAATATGACATATTTAGTAATTATTAACATCTAAAATTTATTTGGAAGAGTATATTATTTTTAGTAATTTATAAATCATTTAATAAAATACCATATATTGTAAAATAATATTAATGTCAATTTTGAAACCATTTAAGTAATATAAATTTAAAATGATCAAGTAAAATATAGAATCCAAATATATTATTTCATTTCAGTCATGAAATAAAGTCAATGAATTTAATTCACTTTTATTATTTTTATTATAATTAAATTTAGTTACTTATTAAAAAAATTATAATTGTATTTGGAATTCCTTAACCGATTATACTAAATAATTGATCTATATAATTGAATATAAATTATTCTGACTAATAATATCCTTTAAATTTGAATATAATGTGTTTAACCAAACTATTGTGGGTTTTCTCTATATCTAAAGGCTTTATAATTTTTAAAGGTAAGGATGGTTCATTTCTATCATTTCCTTTAAATAACTTATTTTAATAGACACATTCATGTAATAATATCCCAATAACTCCTTATTAATAGAACCATGAAAAGATATAATATAAATATGTTAGCCAATTGATTTTTTAGAAGTGTATATATCATTTTTATTCATAATATTAATGATTAACCACTATATTAACTAATTTTTGTCGTAATCATTTTATTTAATTTTAATTAATTTGGGTAATATTATTGGTAAAAAACATTTCTGGCTTTAATAGAGATTTTATATTATTTTTATTCCAAATATAAAATATATTTTTTAAAATTATATGCATATAAGAGGCATAAATGAATTTAAAATTAATGTTGTTGATGTGTCGCGAGAGAGGGATTTTTTTATGTAAAACTGGTTAAATGTATGAAATGTTTTTACTTTGAATTTTAATGTGAAATTTTCTCAAAAATCATAAACTTAATTAATTTATATAAAATTTAACTAATTAAACTTTAAAACCAAATTAAATTAGTCCACAGTTTTGAATTAAAAATCTATATTTTTCACTATTCATAAAAAACGATGTTTTTAAGACAAAATTCAAACATACAGCCTAACATAATTTTGATATTATTAATATAATGTTGAATTTATTTTATCAAATTAAAATTCTAAAATTTCCTAAATTTATTTTCAATATGATTCATAGAAGGGCAAAAAAAGTATTCCATTTGAGAAAATTGTATTTTCAAACATATAAAGACGTTACCAAAAATTATATATATATATTTTATTTTTTATTTATATAAAATGAAAATACATAATTTTTAAAAATATGTTAATAGTTTTCATGATACCTCTATTAACGTATATTTTATGACTATCTCATTTAAAAATTTATAATAATAATATATATATTTTTAGAAATTAATGTTGTGTGTAACACAAGGAAAGCCAGTGTCGTGTATAGTGAAAGCTTATCGTGGTTTAGAATATATTAAAATCCAAACTTTTTATAATGTTCAAAGAATGAATAACATGGTTCATTGTTAAAAAAAGACTATTTTAATTGTTTTTTTAAAATTCAAAATATCAAAAAGATTAAATATAATTTGAAAAAAAATTTAAAAAATCTCAGGATGCTACTTTCTACCCACCTTAAAATCGATTCATCCCTCAAAATTACTATCAGTTATTAATGGTTTAATAATTTTAATTTTGTATTATAGAATCTGATTATATAAAAATGAATTCTAAAACATAATTTAAAAATGGAAAGTTGGAAACATCACTCTTAACCTAACTAACTACCAACTTGGTTACCACATAAGAGAAAATAGGTTGAATGTGAAAATATGGACCTAGGGACTAATCTAAATAACATGTTCTGATGTGGAGTGATAGAGAACAGAGTTAGGTGAATGTTAAAAATCACATATATGTTACTAAAATATACTCAAATGAGGTCATTGATATCATGAAATATGATTACAACATGGAAAGATTTTATTTCAATTCCCCTTTTCCAAATGTTAATAAATTTTAATGAGAAGATACACATACATAATTTCATGAAAAAAGCACCCTTTTGTTTAAGGATCAATTTCCACATCATCATTTATTCCATGAAATTAAGGTGCATTTTTCATTTCTAGAGCATGAGATGATCATGATATCCCTTTACATAATGATATTACATTATTTCATTATTTATAAAAAAAGGTTCCCACATGTTCCCCAATAAGATAAATCCTCAAAAGGAGAGACTATAATTTAATCTATAAAACCTCATATTATGTTAAAATAAAACATTTCATAAATGGTTTTCCTTGTGATCCATCAGAAAGATGAAAAATTAAAATATTAAAAATAAAGTCACTAATTTTGTCAAAATAAATTTAATATTGAACCCCCATATATCATAATGTATGTTTTGTTTTTCACATAAAAAAAATGCAAATAACTTAATTTTTTATTCTCAAGAGACATAATAATAACATGAATAGTCACAAATCCATTTTCAAAACATGGAGGTACCCTTATTCGAAATTTTATTGCATACATTTAGTAAATCATAAAATGTGGTTAACTCCATTAATGATAGAATAATGAATTTTTTTAAAAAAATCCTTTATTAGTTCCCATGTAATTTATAAAATCCTATTTAAAAATTAATATCCAACATATCTTTGATCAAAATATAATTATCTCAAAAATATTAACATATTAAGGGTAAAATTTCATTTAATCATTTGTCTCCCAAGAATTTCACATGTCTATTAAATCACGTTTATTGTTTATCAGAACCATAAAACATATTGTTTTAAATACTATGAAAATAACATAAACAATTCAATCCTTATATATTTCAAAATTATTGAATCTGAATACATAAACACTTCAATTATTCCTCTAAAATGATTGACATATAATAGGTCCCTCTTTAGTATAAATATATATTCCTATGTTAGTTCATTGAGTTGGTTAATATTCATGTTATCCATTGATTTGAAATTGAACTCTAAGATAATTCATTACTCTATAACCAAATTTCACACCCAAGTAATAACTTCAACTCCATTTGAGGTATTCCTGAGGGCTCTTCTTCCATTATTATTGAAATTTTGTATGCCAAATCTTATTTTCATTGTTTTCTTTAACATGTAAAATTTTATAGAAATCCAATTTCCATTTATTATATGTATCAGGAATATAACTATATTTCACATTATTAATCACATATCCCAATAGCTGATCCAACATTTTCCTAATATAAATATTTCCAATAATTATCCAATTTTCATTCTTATTGTCACCAAATTTTCCATCAAATTCAATGTTAACATTGTTCCATATGAATCCATCAATTGAATAAATATAATAGGAATAGTATATAGAATAAAACCACATAATCATCACAAATAACTTATATGATTCTTAAACTGTTTCACCCAATTTTAAATCTATGATACCTTATGTTTATCCTAACATACATCCCTATGCATTTAGATATAAATATCTATAGGGGTATCACTAAAGTTATCTATTCATATATTCCAATGTTTGACCAATGAATTCCTTCAATATCATATATAGCAATACATGATTATCTTACATGGATATTACATCATTTTATATGAATATTAAGAACGTTAGAAAAAAAATTTCATGAGGACAGTAATAGTCTACAGTCTTTGGAAACATAGAAACAGAATATTTTATCCTAGTGGTCGATCATCGACATCTCCCATAATGATATTCCACATTATCAAGCATTCTAAAATCTATTCATGATAACCTAGGGAAAATAAATATAATAAAGGGGTGAGGTCAGATGCTTAACAAAGGTAAACAAGTTAGATGTGTTATTATAACATGAGCCTAAGGATATGAAAAGATAAAAATAAAATTAAAAGATCACATCCAGCATATAAAAGATTATAAATAATAATCATAAAATAAATTTTTTCATTTATTATGAAATTAATCATAAGTGAAACAAATGAATTAGAACTGCTAGTATAATATAGGAATAAGATATAATTTTTTTTGTAGATACATGAAATGATTTTCATAGTAGCCAAGTACTATTTCCATTTCTATATTTATTGTATACGATCACTAACAATACCATCTTAGTAGTCATGAATAATTCCCATGACCATCTAAGAAGACATGGATCACTCTCAAGGCCATCACAACGGGCACACAGTCCTTTCCTGAATCGATTTCCCTCCTAGTTCCATCCAAATCTACATCTTTAGATATTAATCATTTCCAAAAAAAATTTAGGATTACAATGTTCCCACCCATCTAATAGTGAAATCATAAATACATGTTCCAAAATATCATAAAAAATCATATCATAAACCATGAAATTAAATGGGCATCATAAACATGACATCTTATAAGAACCTATGGAAAAGAGAAAGGTTTAATTATAATTGAATCAAATCATAAAAAGTGGAAAGAGGTTGGTTTCATAAGAATATAACCATGGAAGGAAAAATTCGTTTAATAAAAATATAAACCCCAAAAGAAAAAAATTCATAAACAAATTCCTTAAAATAATAATCCATTCAATGAAATAATATGAGTGGGGCCTTTGGATCATATCCCCATAAAAGGCATGAGTAACACTAATAGTTTTCAAAATATATGGAATTTTCTTTAAAATATATATTAAAGTCATTTAAGAATAGTATATCCTTTATGAATTGGATTTTTTTAAAATAAAACCATTAGAAAAATATTTTCTTGGAAAATAATCATGAAAAAATTTAATGTAACCTAAAATAAGTTAAAAAACATTTATCCTTGAAATATTATTTATGAATATTGGAAAAAATTTCAATGAAAATTATTTTAAGACAAATATAAAAATTTTGAAAAAATTCTTGAAACCATTTTCTTTTGAAATACTTTAAATAATTATAAATAATTCTATGAAATGTTTTGAAACCAATTTTCTTTGAAAATACGTTGAAAATTTATAAATTAATCATGAAAACATTTTTATAATATTTTTATTTGAATCTACATTTAATAACTATATATATATTTTAAAAACAATTCTAATACCTTTTTCATTAAAAATACATTCAAAATTTATATGTATTGAATAAAAAAGTCTTGAAAACCTTTTTCTTTGAAAATAATTTTAAGACATTTAAATAATTTTTGAAAATATTTTGAAAACCATTATCTTCCAAATAAAATTGTAGTCTTATAAAAAATTATCTACAATAAATTTAAAACATTATCCATTAAAATTTATAAATTAATATTGATTAAATGTTAAAAACATTCATAAAAAACATATATTAAAACCTTTTTAGAAAACAAAGTTCTAAAAGAACACTAATTTTTGACCAAAAAGAGTGATACAGACTATTTTTCTTTAAAAACAGAATTATTTTAAGAACCAATTAGTGGGAAAATGATAAAAACATATTTGGATATAATTAATAAGAATATGAGAATAAAATTCTTGTGTTTTATTAGGATATGTATCATAATATTTCATTAATGGTAGAATAATTGTAAATAATCCCGATAAATGAAGTTATAATAGAAATAAACTATTATCACATTAGTATCATTGAATAATAATACCCATGAAGTATTAAAATTAAATGATGATTAAAATATATTTAATTAAGTATATTCGTGATATAAAATTTCATAGGGTGGTAAATACACCATGTTGAACAATATAGGCTCACAACATGGTATATACCTCAAAGAATGAAAATTTAGAAAAAATATTCATTTCTAAGTTGGTAACATTTGAACCATAAAACCCATGAAAGAAATAATTTCAAAATGATATGTGAATAAACATAAATTTATGTATAATAATCATACAAAACATTCATTGGAATTATATACACCCCACAAAAATAAATGATTCGTGAATAAAGAATATGTCGCACATAAATTAATGTATAATGATAAAACCCATACCTAAAATATTGAATTTATTTGTGCACATTAAAACCAATAGTATGTAAATATAGTTTTATTATATATTTAATATATAACCATATTCAAATATATAATACCATATAGAATTTTATTATGATTTTATATTACCCATTTATTTACAAATCCATGTCAATTTTACATTTCAGGTAATTTCTGATTTGATTTTAGTATGGAATTTGAAATTTTATCCATCATCGAATTACATAGATCATAATTTAATTATTTACATAATGTAAAAAATGATTTAAATATCATATATAATTGGTATATAAATATTTATAATCATCTATAAAAGATATAAATATGAGATCCAATACACTGTCCATGGAGATGATAGGTCGAACGTTTTCATGAATGTTGTTTCTTTTTTCTTTTCATATAGAATGAAATTAAGTAAATGATATATATATATATATATTAACATAAAATTGTAATTAATATTTCTTATATATAATATATGTTTTCTAAAACCATCCTTAACACATTCCATGTAACATGTGAACAAATCACATCACATTAAGAAAGATGCAGTCCACAAGTCCAAAAATAATGTTATAATATTTTAAAAAATGAAAAACCTGGAGTTATATATTACATAATAAGTAAATAATAATATTTTTTTTAAATATAGTATATATAATATAAAAATATTATTTACATAATAATTCCAATCCATGAGTGGTTAAAATGAAAAAATTAATCACATCATGGCTCGAGGTGGTAATCCTCTGTATATACGTACATTTAGTTTATTAACAATTTAATTTAAGTTTATATAGATGAATGTATAACCATTATAATAAAAAATACAATAATTTTTAGTATATATATTTTATTATATAATAATGTGATTATAAAAATTGTTGTTAGGGAGATTAAAAATAAAACAAAAGATCCTATAGAAGGGTGTTACCACTTCATTATGAGACTCCATTTGGTCTTCACTAAAGGTATTTCATAGTTTGATTGATATAAAATTATAGGATTATAGGATTATGTTTGGTAAATTTTTATCTGGTTTTGGATGAGAAAAACTGTCTTTAGAGGTGTAAGGATGGGAATGTGTGAATGCATTTTTACAGAGGAGGAGGGGTGTCATTCTTGTAAATACCAAAAGGTAAATTCTATTGGGAGGTCTCAAATGTCTCATGTGATTAAAAAATGTACAAATAATGTATTAAAAGGTAATTATGGTTGATATAAACCTCCACGACACAATAATAAGTTTATTTGAATAATTATGTTCCATAACATAGAAGATTCCCTACGTTTATCATTTTGGTTTTAATAGAGGGACTAGTTTTATAACTTAATTAATTTAACCATTAACACTAAATTGAAGTTAGATTAATTAAAAAACCCAATAAAATCTAAATATGACATCAAATTTATGAAAAAAAATCTCATGTATTCTCGAAATTAATTTTCCAGCAAGAACCAATATGGCGCAGAAAAATAATTTATTTAGTGGTATGATAATTTTTTTTATTTGGAGTATGTATGTTCATTATAAATGATTAATTAGTCCATTAATACACCATATTTTATATTTATTAACATATAAAATTTAATTTTTGACAATATATTATTTTTATCATATAATAAATCTTTTAATACAATATCATTTATCTTAAACTAACATTAATGTCAATTTTTATTTTTTACATAATTTCAATTTAAAAAGATCAAGAAAATGGTATACATTTAATATAATAATTTCAACCCTATGTATATTGATTAATTCTTGTAAAAAATTAATGATATTAATATAAATAAATTAATTCACATTTATTTTTTTAGTATCATTTAATATTGTTTATTATTAACTAAATAGTTACTATATATTGTATTCCATAATAAGTTAATCTGAATAACTAATCTATAAAACATTAATATTATTTTATATGATTAAATAATCTCCCTTACCATTCAAAATAATGTGTACAACTGATTTAATGTTATTTTTCACCATATAATAAGGATTTATAATTTTAAAATGTCATGAAGGTTCATTGTTGACTTTTCCTTTACATAACATATTATATAGGAAATTTTCATGTAATAGTGAACCAATAACATAGAAAATCAAAACCATGAGGGGATATATTCTTAATATGTCTAGTTAATGGATTTTAGACTAGTATTTATGTCATTTGTTCACTTAATATTAAACAGTAACCACTATGTAATTGTTGTCTTCAATCAGTGTAATTAATTTAAATTAATTTTATTACTAAATTTTGAAAAAAAAAGTATATCCAAATTAATAGGAATTAGAAATTATTCATATTATAAATATATAATCCATTTTCTGAAATTATATACACAAAAGTGGAAAAAAACAATTTAAAACTTATCCAACAAATTTGTCATGGGTGTGGGTTTTTTAAGAAAAACTGGTTACAAATATCAATTATTTGATATCGAATTTCAATGTTAAATTAGTTAAAATGACCTAAATTTTATTAGTATATGTAAAATTTATCTAATACAATCATAAATTAATTTTAAAATATAATTTAAAAATATAAATATATTAAATGAAAAAAGTAGTTTTGAATTAAAATTCTGTAATTTTATTATTCATACAGCAAACATTTTTCATTAAAAAAATATCATCCTAAGTGAATTTTAACATTATGAATTAAAAAAAATAAAGATTAATTTTTGAAATATAATTTTTAAATATTTTTGAAATTATTTAGAACATTTTTCACAGAAGGACATAAAATGTAGTTCATTTCACAAAATAGTTTTTTAAAAAAATTATAATTTACAATAATGTTTATGATTTTTATCAATATTTTTTATTGATATAAAACCATAATAAATAATATTTTTAAAGTGGTTATTAATTTTAATTTGTATAATCATTATGACATTCTTATAACTATCTTCAATAAATATTTATTTTAATATAATATTGTATCATAGAAACTCAGTGTTGTGTGAAACAAAATCCATGTCAGTGTTACATGTAGTGAAATATTATCTTGGTTTAACATGTAACTAAATAAAAACTTGTTGGAATATTTTCATAATGATTAACATAGTTATTTCATATTAAAAAATCTATATTTAGTGTTGTTTGAAATTCAAAATATCATAAAAATTAAACTCATTCGAAAAAAATCACAAAATCTCATGAAGATACATTCTACACCATTAAAATGAATTTAAACCTAAACATTATTATTGTTTACCAATGTTTTAATACATGAACTATAATTTCATAGAAACACAAATGATAAAATTTAATAATCAAAATTTCATTAAAAAGAGGATTTTGGAAACATTATAGTTTCATAAAGAAAGTCATAACTATGTTTCTACACAAGAGAACATAGGTATAATTGAAATCATGGACATGTAAGAGTAATCTAGCCATCATGTTCTAATTAATAGTGGTAGAGAACGTGGTTAGTATAAACTTGATGTTCACAAATCCAAATACCAAATTAGATTAAAAATGGTCATTAATATCATAAAACATGATGATAACAAGAATGTATTTTATTTCAATAACCATTTTCCTAAAGTTGAATAATTTTCATAAAAGTTATAAGTACATGATTTCTGGAATACTTATCATTTTTTTGTGCATTAATCAATTTCCACTTCATTTCTAATAATAGGAATTGATGATGAAATTTTCATTCCTATACCATTAACAGATCATGATATCACTATATATAATTATATGTCATTCAATCTATTTTTATCAAAACAAAAAGGATATATCATATTATCCAATATGAATAAATCGTCAAATGGCGATATAATACATTAATCACTAAAACCTCATATGATTATTAACTTAAAATGTCAAAAAATGTTTAACCTTATGAACCTTCTGAAAGATGAAAATCCAAAACATTATTGAGCTCACTAAATTTCCAAAAAATCAACAAAACATTGACCCCCAAATACCCAAAATTATATCCTTTTTAAATATACCTCTCATGTAAATAACATTAATTTTTATTCTTCTTGAACATGGTAATAACCTGAATTACCCCAAATCCTTATTTAAAACATGAACACATCCTTATTCCAAATATTATTGGATATATTCCATAGTTCCAAAAATATGGAAAACTCCATGTATTATTACAGAATCCATTTTTTTAATAAAACCACAATCACTTCATAGGTAATCTATACCTTTCAATTTAATTAAACTTTTCCAAAATAACTTTTTATCAAAAATTATTTATCTCAATATTATGAACATACTAAGGGTTACTTTTTATTTAATAATGTGTTTCACATGAATATAACCACACCATTAAATCTCATTTCTAGTTCCTCAGAAAGATTAAACATATTATTATAAATCTATATAAAAAACATGAGCTTAATAATCATTACATATTTCCTAAATCCTGAATCCAAATTGATAAACAATTCAATAATTATTCACTAGTGATTATAATTTAATAGGTCTATAAATAATTTAGATGTAAATTATTATGTTAGGGAATTGATTTTAGAAATGACAATATTCTCTAGAGATAAAAAATTTTCCTCTACAACAATTCATCACCATATCATCCTTTATCCTACAAAGATAATATCTTCCACTAAATTTTAGTTATTACTCAACTATCGTTTCCCTTTTTCTTAACAGGTAAGAAGATGAAACCTATTTCCACTATTTTCTATTCCTTGTGAGAATTTATAAATTTTCATCTTCCTCTCATTAGATGATTTTGCAAAATAATAAAATATCATATTATTAATTATATATAGCATTGGGTTATTCATCATAATTGTAATATCATTATCTCGAGTCATTATCGAATTTCATCGCCCACAGTCACCAAATTTTCCATCCTATTCAATTTTAAGACAATTCCATATAGTTTCCATGATTAAATTAAGGATTCATAGTCTGAGAAGAACATATCATAGTATAAAAAAATATACTCACAACAAATCAGTTATTGGATTTTTAAATCATAGAACCTAATTTGATCTCCATGACAACATTGTCTCATCCTTACACACATCCTTAGACATATCCATAGAAATAAACCAAGGGCTATTAGTAAAGTTATATCATTCTAGATTATAGATTTTGACAATTAATTTCATTTAATACTAATTATAGTGGCCTAGGTTTGACCTACATTTATATTAAATCATTTTAGATTTATATTCACCACATTACACAAATACATGCCCGAGGGCTGTAATAGTTTAATATCTTTGGAAAATGTGAGAACATAATACTATATCCTAGTGAAATATTATAAAAATATACCTCAAAGATCTTACTTATTATTACTCCTACATAAAAACACTTTTCATATCATTGGGAAAGAAAACATAAGAAAGGGGTGAGCTCAAATTCTCACTATGTGTAAATAAGGGAGATATATAAGCATTGCATGGGAATAAGGTTATGATAAGGTGATCATAACATTATATGGTCATACACTAAATATAAAAAATCATTAAAGATGAGTCATGAAATAAATATTATAAAATGGTATCATAAGATTCCTATGGGAAGCAAGAGAATAATCTATGAAATCATAACAATGGATTGAGATATAGAATCTTTCGCAATAACATAAACAAAAAAATGACTTCTACAGTAGTGAAGGATAATTTACAACTAAATATTAATATTATGGGTTCACTACCCATATCATCATGGTAGTCATGATTTACTCTCATGTCAATCGTAATCTTCATGGTTTACACCCAGGACTACCATAGAAGACAATGTCTTTTACTGATCAGAGTCCAGTACATGTTCCATCAACATCAATCTTATTTGATATAAATTATTACCCAATTAATTTTATGGATATATTTATCTCACCCAGCTTATTATAAAATTGTACATAGATGTTCTTCAAGATCATAAAAAATAATATCATAACCAATTAAATTAAATTGGTATTATATATATGTCATCATATTAGAACCTATTGAAAAAGAGACAAGTTTCATTATAATTTGATCAACGGATAACCCAAGAAGACAATAGAGGTAATAACCATATATCTCATGAAATAGAGACTTATTTCATAAACATATAAAAATTGGAAGATAAATAGGTTTTATAAAAAGCATCCTATCAAAACATAATTCATTAAGGGAAAGAAAATGAATAGAACCTTGGGATCATAGCCCCATAAAATTCCTGAGTAACACCAATATATGTCATATATGATGAAAAATTATTTTGAAATATCATTAAAAAAATATTTAAAAAATTATCATTTATTATTTGGAAAATTATTTTTAAAACATAAAATTTATTATAACCATTTGATATGAAAATAAACATTAAAATTTATACAGAATGCTACAAAAGGCAATTTGAAAATATTTCATTTCAATATTTTAAAATATTGTTGAAAACATTTTGAATTATTTTTTCATTTAAAATGCATTCCAAAATTATAAAGAAACATTGAAATATTTTGGTTAATATTTTTCATTAAAAATACAATGAAAACATATAACAAAATATTGAAAAAATATGGATGACCATTTTCTTTTAAAATAAATTAAAAATTAAAATAGAATTTCTAAAAACATTTTGATATCCTTTTATATTTAAAAATACTTTTAAAATATATAATAAAGTATTGTAAAAAATTGTAAATTTTTACATCGAAAATAAAATAAAAATTTATAAAATTAGATTATAAATATTTCAAAAACCTTTTTCATTAAATATATATTAAAAATGATAATTAAATATTAAAAAATCAAAAAAAATTGTTTCGATTATATAATAAAAACTTCTAAAGAATTCGTAAAATATTTGAAAAACATTATTCATAAAAATTTAAAAAATAATGATTAAAATTTCCCAAAACAATTTTATAAAAAAACTATAAAATAATCATGATATTTATTATAATAATATAAAAAATATTTATATTGGTTTTCTAGAAAGAATGATTTTGGAGGAACACATAATTTTAACGATAAGAGATATAAAGTTTGATTTTCTCAAAAAAATTTAAAATTATATTATGTTCCATATAATTGGAAAATGATACACATAAATGAGGATAACATGAATAAAAATATGAGAATAAATTTTATGAATTTTCATAAGATATGGATCATAATATTATAACAATGGTAGATTATTTGCAACGTATCTCGATAAATGATGAGACTATATCAATAAACTATTACTACATTGGATACATTAACTCATAATACCCAAGATGGAATAAACTTTCATGAAGAATAAAATCTCAAGAAAGAAGGATATTCATAATATAAAATTTCAATGGTCAGTATATACACCCCATAGAAAAATATAGGTGCATAACATGACATGTATCTCAAAGAATGAAAAATGAGGAAAAATTACTTTACTAATTTTGTAAAAATAATCAACAAATAATAAATATCATAAAATAGATATGTAAATACAATTCATTATGTGAATAATATTCATATTAAACATTCATGGGATGTATATACCCCACACAAAATTAAATAAGTGTTGAATAATGTATAATTCTCAAATAAATAAAAGTGAGAAGAGAAAACCCTTACCACAAGTCTTGAATTCATTTTTCAATGTAAAAAACTCTTCAATAATAATTATATGATTATTATAAATATATTATTTATCAATATTATTTTATATAATACCATATATTATTCAATTTTTGATTTACTTTATCCTTTTATTAACATCTTTGTGTTAATGTTATGTTTTAGCTAATATCTGCTTTGACTTTCATATATGTTGTGAATTTTTTTTCTTGATCCCCGTACATAGATAAAAATTTTCATATTTAATGATTGAAAAAAATTATATTAATATTTATAATAATATATAAATCATATTAATATGAAATTAAAAACAACCTTCATAGAGATGGTAGGTCATATATACACATGAACATTGTTTTTGTTTTACTATCATATTGAAATTAAGAAAGTAAATAAAATATACAAATATATTTGTGTGTTTGTATATATATATAATCATTAAAGTATAATTATTCTTTCATATATATCATATATATTTTTTAATACCATCCTTAACAAATTCTATGTAGAGTGTGAATGAGTCTTATCGCTTTGAGGAGATGGTACTCTACATGTCCCCAAACAATGTTATCATATTATCACAAAATGGAATGGGTGAACGTATGTTTCATATAAATAATAAATTATTTTAAATAAATCATATATATCTTATATATCATATATATCATATAAAGACCTTATTAACATCATAATCTTCAATAATGAATGGTTGTAAATGAATAATTAACAACATCGTTTCATGAGCCGGTTGTCCGGCCTACACATAAATAGAAATATTTTTACCCATTTTATAGAATTATGTGTAGCTGTAGGTATAACACATAGAATAAATTTTTTAGGATATTAAGGTTATTATATATTAATTTAATATCATTAATTTAGGTGGTGTCTAATGAAAAAAAGGCTTGTGGAAGGGTGTT
Organism: Viscum album; assembly: GCA_963277665.1. Lineage (NCBI taxonomy): Eukaryota > Viridiplantae > Streptophyta > Magnoliopsida > Santalales > Viscaceae > Viscum > Viscum album. The sequence continues at coordinate 1,760,205,826 of OY728119.1, read as the reverse complement.
ACCTATTTTTTGGGTAACTCCTTTGCGGTTTTAATAAAGGGAATACATGGTTGGATTTATTTCAAACGCGAGAGTCCTAGGTTAAAGGGATAAATTTGAGGTTTATATAAGGCCCTGGCCATAAAACTTACATAATATTGAATTAAATGAATAATTCACATTGAGGATCTTTTCAGGTTTACAGTTTTAGAGAATTAGATCATAAATCATTAATTACATTCCACATTTAAACAAAGTGGTTACAAAAAAGATAGTATTCATTTTCTCCCATCAACAGAAACATATTTAAAATAAAACATGGATTCTTTCTTGACACTTCTTTGACACAATCATCATATCATGCACCATTCCCTTGACCTGTGAAAAACATTTCAAAAACTTGGGATGAGCATAAAAAGCACAGTAAGGGATATAAATGTATGAAAAGAAAACATTAGTCCATGTATGAAATCATACTTTACTCATAAAACATAATCATTTTAACATACCTCATCAAATCATGAATAAATCATAGAAATCATAAGGCATAAAGGTAACTTGAGGCATTAATAACATTCTTACGTAGGGAGTAACCCTCTTGGTTACGCTTGGAATACCCATCACAGTATATCCCCTAAATCTCTCCAGAGAAACCTTAACCTTTAACTCCTTCGCGTTAGCCAATGCATGGAGAGCTATATCGGGCTCACCTGCCCTTAGATTATCATGAAACCACACATCTTCATAAAAAATTCCCAAGAACCATAAAATAATCATAGCACATAACTTAAGCATAAATGAAAGATAAAATTCCCACATTGCATCAACAATATAACATTTTAAGATATTGAAATAATTAATCCATTCTAAAAACCATTACCAAAACCTATTTAAAACATTTAATAAACAGATTTTTGAATCAAAGTGTCCCATACCACATTGAAGCTTTTAACATTTTAAACCATTAACATCCATATAAATAAATCCTTAAAATCATTTTGAATACATGGATATTAATGAGAAATATTTATAAGAATGAATCAATAAAACATTTAAAATGATATTTTAGTTAAAGGGTTTTTAACAAAATGAGAGACACTTGAATACAATAATTGAGGAATAACATTTAATAAGAACATTATAATATCATGAGAATAATAGTATTAATTATATAATATTCCAAAGGACAGTATATACACCATACAAGAGATAATTGTTTCATAACAACAATGAAGTCTCAATAGAAATGTAAAATGAGATGAAATCCCTTATAAAGAAGGTATACTTAAGTTAAGGATAAATCAATCCCATAGATATGGGTGACAAATATAAAAACACCCAATATAATTGGATATTAAGTGTAAAAAAATCATTGGTCATTCACACATATTCAAAGGATTACATATTCAATAACTATATGTTGAACCCAAAGAAATCGAAATTGGGTTAAGAAATTCCCATGTAAAATTTCGACAGCCTAACGGCGTCACTTGAAAATTCAGAAAATGAGTTGATGATAGAGAAAATTTTATCTCATCACATGGACATAAAATTTACATAAATAATGATACATAAGATCATATCCCATCATAATAGTATTTGAATTGAATGACATAACAGAAGAAGTCTTTTAAAAAGAGGAGGGTGAAAGGTCCCCTTACCGAGTTGGGTAACTTTCGAAGTGTACACACCATGGAAGAAGGGACATACAATGAAGATGTAAATACCCATAAATGAAATTATACTACACAACGTGTATAATAATGGTCAGTACATACACCACTCAAAGGAAATGGTGGCAAACATAGCATAAATGTCGAGGGAATAAAAGTGAGATGAAAAACCACTTACGAAAACTCGGCAGCCTAAAGGCGCCACAAAGAACTTACAAAAATGGATTTACGATATCAAATAGTGTCTCTCAAAATATGAAAATAAAATTTACAGTATGAGGAATATAAAATAACATCCCTAAACATAAGAAAGATGAGCTTAAAAGAAATGACATAAAAGAGAGTACTTAAAAAGAAAGAGAGAGGTTGGATCCCTTACGAAAATTCGACAGCCTAACGGCGCCACTCAAAAGATCCAAAATGGATTGATGAGAGAAAATACGATATCTCATCATATGAACATAAAAATTACAGTAGGAGTAATATAAAATAACATACCAATCATAATAAAGATGTGCTTAAAAGGAATGACATAAAAGAGTGTACTTAAAAAGAAAGAGAGGGGTAGGATCCCCTACCTCGTGTCCGACATGACTCGATCATTCTTTAATCTCATGAATAATAAAATTTTGTCAATTTATTATTTCATAATGAAATAATTTAAATATTATTATTCATTTAATATCACATATTATAATGTTATAATAATTGGTTAATAAAGTGAGTTCATATCAGACGTTTCTGTCGATGTTCGGTACATGAGTAAAAATCGAACTTGTTGCAAAATAATTTTCCATGTAGTTACAGGTACATCATATCCAGAATATTATTTATGTTTTAAATATAATATATATCTAGTATATATTCATTTTTTACTATTCCATTTCTTTTGGAGATAAAAAATTAAAAGCACCTTTCATGGAGACGGTAGGCCGTACGTACGCATGAACGCTACTTTCATTTTTTTCATATTAAGGGAATTTAAAAAAAATGAGAGATATATATATAATAATTCCAGAATTATATCCTTAATTTATATGTAATATATTACATATATATCCGTTATATATATGTACTTATAACAGTACATAACATTTAGAGATAACAAATCAAATGTACCGTTCAAGGAGACGGTAAGCCGTACGTACGCATGAACACTACATTCATTTTTTTTGTATTAAATGGAATTAAATAATAATGATATAAAGATATATTATAATTACAGTAGGATATCATATGTAATACCATTAATTACATCCTTTATATGTCCCACATATGGCATTAACAAATCAAATCACTTTGAGGGGCGATAGTCCGCACTTCCTAAAATAAAGATATCGCGTTTACCCATAATGGAAACCATAAATGTATGCCATAAATGAAAAATAAATAAGCTTAAGGAAAACATAAACATATTATATATCATATATAAATATAGTGACATCTTAATGGCCACCTTTGAATGTGTTAAAATAATATCGAACAATCATCGTTTTGTGAGGCAGTAATTCACCATCCACAGAAACAATATGTTATTTAACCATTAGACGGAGGTGTGTGAAAGTGTATCTCGAATCCTTCATATAAAAACATCCAATTATATTTAAGATACTTTTTTGTTACAATAAAAAGTAATTAAAAGTGTTTAGGGGTTTGGAGAGGAAAAATAAAACAAAAGAACACAATGGAAGACATTACCTTTAAATCATGTAACTCTCTTTGATTTGAGCTGAAAGGCGTCCTTGGAAAGGATTTTTCCCAAAGTGAGGCTTCAATGATGAATATACGGATGTGGAGAGATGAAAGTGCAGGGGTTGGCCAATCAAGCGGCTTGAGAGGTGTGTGGAAGGTGGTAGAGGTGGGGGCCTTTTATAAGAGGATAGGAGGGGTACTCTTGGAAAGTTATAAAATATTACTTTATTATAAAATGATGTTCGGATTTAAAAGGTCCCAAAATAAATTATTTTTAGGATACGGTGATAAGGTTTCGAAATCCAACCATCCAATTGGGTTGTGACTTGTGTAAGACTTAGAATTCACCCTATCATCTCATTTTATTTAAATCGTTCATTTATGTGGTAATCACTATATCATCACGGTGTCATAAATAAATTAATTTTTTTATTATCTTAAAATTATTAAAAAAATATCATGATGTAGGAAATATTTTTAGCTTTCTAATTAATATTTATTGTAAAAAATATTTCTTGTATAACCCCATCTAAAAATTGTTTTAGTAAAACAACACATGTTTGTGATATTTTAATTTTAACATTAAGTAAAAAGGTATTAATGTCATTTTTCAACCAATGTGGCTCCATGGGGTCCCCAAGTTGACCCATGGATTTTCTTGGTCGGCCATGACTCATCCAATGAGGGTAGAACAAGTTTCTAGGTCATTTAATATTAATAAACCATTATTTTTACCTTAAACTACACTAATTACCTCTAATCGCGAATAAAACATAAAAGTTACTATTCACCAAAAAAATTATTTTATTCCCATTGAACCAAATTTTACTTCTTAATGACAACCATGTATGTCATATTTTTAAAATTAAAAACATAGAGGTGGTAAAATTTAATTTAAACGAAAAATCAGTTTTTTAAGTACCACTTAGTGGTTTCACTATTCATCCAAAATTGAAGTTTTCCAGAAAAATAAAAAAAATTAAACCTAAGATATATTTGATATAATGAATTCAAAAATTATGTATATTTTTCAAAATTCAAAACATATAAGTTACATTAATTAATTTAATAATTAATTATCGATGTCAGAGCAAATAGCGTGTTTTTATGAAATAATAAGTATCAAAATATTGACACTAGTTTAAGTCCAATTTTAAGATGAAATTAATTCCAAAAACCACTATTGGATTAAATGGTAAAAATATATTCTAATTTCACTTTCCAACAAATTCAAAATATAATCTAGTCATATAAATAAATTATATTAAAAAGACAGTTTCAATTAAAATACCACATTTATCACTATTCATTAAAAATGATCTTTATCGGAAATATACCAAAAATTTACACAAAGTAAATTTTGATGTCCCGATTATAAAGAAGAATTTTATTTTTTAAAATATAAGACATAAAATTTTCAAAAAGTTTATTTAAAAGAGGTCCGTCATCAAAAGGCTGTTAATCGACCTTTTAAAGAATATTACAATGTTTACGCTTAAAATTGGATTCATTCGCATTTTTAATCCTCTAACATTTATTGTAAAACATAAAAATATTTGACAAACATATATAGTCATTTTTTAGTTAGTTCTGTTCATTACCGCCATTACAACAGCTAGTCGTTAACTACAATTTAAAATAATTTTTTTTTTATTATTATAGTGCAACGTAAGATTCCCAAGAAACTCGTTGTTGCGTATTGGGTACGCCATCGAGCATAGAATCCCCTTTAAATTTATATTAATATTTTATTCAAAAATATGGATAAATGTGAAAATTTCATATTATTTATTTACCTGGGGTGTTACATCCTTCCCCCCTTTTGCGAATTGTGTCCTCGTAATTTTAAAATTAGGCTTGGAAACATCATTGAAAATCCCATATCGGAACAAGAGTCAGAAAAACAATCACTTTAAAATAAAGAAAGAGAAGTACAATGGTCACCCATATTAACCCATACTAGGATTCCATGTAGGAAAACATTGATATGGAGGAAAAAACATAGGGTCATGTTCTGAGGTAGAGTGATAGTAAACATGTCTAGGAGAAAGTTAACCATAAGAAAATCCCAAACTTGTCATGGGTTAAACGTTATTCGATTACCCAGTAGGAAAAGATAACATAAATTTTTTTTAAGCTACTCTCTATTGAGGAATTTATTTTTGAGCTTTACTAAATCATAATGAAACATACTTACTTGTCACGTAGACTTTCAACTTTTAATATATTTCTTAATAAAACTCATATTTTCTCCAAAAGAAGAGTATTTAGGAAGACATGTTCACATTAAGAGTACTATAATCAACTGTTTGAGAATCACCTAATCCACAAAGAGAACTATATATTTCCCATGTCTTTAGGAAAAATCCAAAACAAAAATTGTTAGTATGATATTAGATAATCCAGAAAAGTATAATCCATTTTAAAAAGAAAATATATTCATAATGTCCAAAATTATTCTAAAAAAACCCAAAGTTCAACGAGGACCATTCGATAAACAATTGTCCATAAAATTCATCAATGTAAACCAAACTAAGATTGACACCCAAATATTTGAAGGATTTAATCACATAGTATTCCAAGGTAAAAATTAACTTTTATCTCCAAATAACATCATTTTCTCTTACAGCCTCATACTGAAAACAAATTAGCCTATCCACATATCCTCCACGATAGGCAAATAATTTCCATTGATAACAAAAAATCAACTTACACTTAATTAATAAAATCATCTAACTAAAAATAATCATTCCAACTAACCAGGAACTTTACGCAGTCCAGTGGTAGGCGATAAATACCTGTTGCACTTTGGTTGTGGGTTCGATTACCGTAGCTTCGTCTGACGCGACGGGTTGCCACACGGTCTGCACGTTGTCCCTTTTCAAAAACTATATAATTTTATAACATTCCTCAAAAGAGATAAATTCATCAAAAATAACCATAACATATTTTAACATCATGTTTATATCATACCTTTCATTTTCCATCATAATATATAATAACCCATAATTACCTCAAAAGTTAGGATCATATAAACCATAATGGTTACCTTTATAATTATTACCTGAACATCTACATCGATTGGTCATCTCGTACATGATGTATTATAGAACATACCAAAGTACAAGTGGTTGATCATGACTCCTTGATAGTTGATTTAGAACAACCACGAGTTTCCTTATTGAATCCTCTATTTCATCCAGTCTCTTAATCAGAGAACCACCACGGTTTCCTTCAGACCATTTGTCACTTTGGTGCCTTCTAGATCCATCCATTCACTAAAAACATAAATATCAGTGTGATTATATCAACAAAACCATCATTTACTAATGAGGAAGTTAAACACTAAGATATACTTACTCATTAACTTTCTCTAAAACTAGGACTCTTTTTGAAATACTAACCATTATGGTAATGTGACTTATTCCTATAGAATACCCTAACCTCTAAAGTTATCTAAACCGGCCTTTGATACCAAATATAAGGCCATTCCCTTAAACATTACATAATATTGAATTAAATGAATAATTCACATTGAGGATCTTTTCAGGTTTAGATTGTTATAGAATTAGATCATAAATCATGAATTACATTCCACATTTAAACAATGTGGTTACATAAAAGATAGTATTCTTTTTTTCCCATCAACGGAAACATATTTTAAATAAAACATGGATTCTTTCTTGACACTTCCTTGACACTATCATCAAAACATGCACCTTTCCCTTGACCTATGAAAAACATTTCAAAAACATGGGATGAGCATAAAAAGCTCAGTAAGGGTTATAAAAGTATGAAAAGAAACCATTAGTACATGTATTAAATCATACATTACTCATAAAACATAAGCATTTTAACATACCTCATCAAATCATGAATAAATCATAGAAATCATAAGGCATAAAGGTAACTTGAGGAATTCATAACATTCTTACGTAGGGAGTAACCCTCTTGGTTACGCTTCGAATACCCATCATAGTATATCCCCTAAATCGCTTCGGATAATCCTTAATGCTTAACTCCTTTGCGTTACCCAATGCATTGGAGAGCTATATCGGGCTCACCCGCCCTTAGTTTATCACGGAACCACCCATCTTCATAAAAAAAATTCCCAAGAACCATAACATAATCATATAACATAACTTAATAATAAAGGAAAGATAACATTCCCTCATATCAACAAAAATATAACATTTTAAGATATTGAAATAATGAATCCATTCTAAAAACTATTTCCAAAACCTATTTATAACATTTAATAAAGATATTTTTGAATCAAAGTGTCCCATACCACATTGAATCTTTTAACATTTTAAACCATTAATATCCGTATAAATAAATCATTAATACAAAATTGAAAACATGGATATTAATGAGAAATATTTATAAGAAAAAATCATTAAAACATTTAAAATGATATTTTAGTTAAAGGGTTTTTAACAAAATGAGAGACACTTGAATACAATAATTGAGGAATAACATTTAATTAGAACATTATAATATCATGAGAATAAAGGGATTCATGATATTATATTCCAAAGGATAGTATATACACCATACAAGAGTTAATTGGTGCATAAAAACAATTAAGTATCAATATAAATGTAAAATGAGATGAAATCCCTTATAAAGAAAGTATCCTTAAGTTAAGGATAAATCAATCTCATAGTTATGTGTGAAAAATATAAATACACCCAATATAATTGGATATTATGTTTAAACCAATAAATGGCCATTCACACATATTCAAAGGATTACATATTCAATAACTACATGTTAAACCCAAAGAAATCGAAATTGGGTTAATAAGTTCCCTTGTAAAATTTCGACAGCCTAACAGCGTCACTTGAAAATTTAGAAAATGATTTGATGAGAGAGAAAATGGTATCTCGTCACTTGGACATAAAATTTACATAAATAAGGATACAGAAGAACATATCCTAACATAATATTATGTGAATTAAAAGACATAACAGAATAAGTCTTTTAAAAAGAGGAGGGTGTAAGGTCCCCTTACCGAGTTGGGTAACATTCGAAACGTACACCCCATGGAAGAAGGGTCATACAATGAAGATGTAAATACCCATAAATGAAATTATACTACACAAAGTGTATAATAATGGGCAGTACATACAACACTCAAAGGAAATGGTGGCAAACGTAGCATAAATTTCACGGGAATAAAGGTGAGATGAAAAATCCCTTACGAAAACTCGGCAGCCTAAAGTGCCACTTAAAACTTCCAAAATTGGATTTATGAGATCAAATAGGGTCTCTTATAAAATTAACCTAAAAATTACAGTATTAATAATATAAAATAACATCCCCAAACATAAGAAAGATGAGATTAAAAGAAATTACATAAAAGAGAGTACTTAAAAATAAAGAGAGAGGTTGGATCCCTTACGAAAATTTGGTAGCCTAACGGCGCCACTCAAAACTTCCAAAATGTATTGATGAGATAAAATAGGGTGTCTCATTATATGAACAAAAACATTACAGTAGGATTAATATAAAATAACATACCAATCATAAAATGATGAGCTTAAAAGGAATGACATAAAAGAGTGTACTTAAAAAAAGAGGGGGGTAGGATCCCTTACCTCGTGTCCGACATAACTCGATCGTTCTTTAATCTCATGAATAATAAAATTTGGTCAATTTATAATTTATTAATGACCTAATTTAAAGATTATTATTCTGTTAATATCACATATATATAATTTTATAATAAATGGTTAATAAAGTGAGTTCATATCACACATTTTTGTCGATGTTCGGTACATGAGTAAAAATCAAACTTGTTGGAAAATAATTTTCCCTGAAGTTATAGGTACATCATATCCAGAATAGTATTTATGTTTTCAATATAATATATATCCAGTATATATTCATTTTATACTATTCAATATCATTTATAGATAAAAAAATTAAAAGCACCGTTCATGGAGACGGTAGGTCGTACGTACGCATGAACGCTACTTTTATTTTTTGTCATATTAATGGAATTAAAACAAAATGAGATATATGTATATATATTATAATTTCAGAATTATATCCATCATTTAGATGTAATATATTACATATATATCCATTATATATATGTAGTTATAATAGTACATAACATTTGGAGATAAGAAATGAAATGTACTGTTCATGGAGACGGTAAGCCGTACGTAGGCATGAACGCTACATTCATTTCTTTTTTTTTTGTATTAAATGGAATTAAATAATAATTATATAAAGGTATATTATAATTCCAGTAGGATATCATATGTAATACCATTAATTCCATCCTTTATACATCCCATATATGGCATTAACAAGTCAAATCACTTTGAGGGGGCGGTAGTCTGCACTTCCTAAAATGAAGATATCGCGTTTACCCATAATGGAAACCATAAAGGTATGACATAAATGAAAAATATAGAAGCTTAAGGAAAACATGAACATATTATATATCATATATAAATATAGTGACATATTAATGGACACCATTGAAGGTGTTAAAATAATATTGATTAATCATCGTTTCGTGAGGCAGTAATTCGCCATCCACAGAAACAATATGTTCTTTACCCATTAGAAGGAGCTGTGTGAAAGTGTAGCTAGAATGATTATTATAAAAAAATACTAGTATATTTAATATACTTGTGTTTTTACAATAAAAATGTAACAAATAGAGTTTATGGGTTTGGAGAAGAAAAATAAAACAAAAGAACACAAGGGAAGACATTACCTTTAAATAGGGTAACTCTCTTTGATTTGAGCTCAAAAGCTTCCTTAAAAAGTATTATGACCAAAGTGAGGCTTCAATGATGAATAGAGGGATGTGGAGAGATGAAATGGGAAGGGTTTTGCTGAGCCAAAGGCTTGAGAGGTGTGTGTAATGTGGTAGAGGTGGGGGCCTTTTATAAGAGGAGAGGAGGGGCACTCTTGGAATGTTATAGAATATTACTTTATTATAAAATGCTTTTCTGAATTAAAAGGTCTCAAAAGGAAATATTTCTAGTTTAATGTGATAAGGTTTCGAAATCCACCCATACAATAGGTTTTTGACAAGTGTATGTCCTATAATTCACCCTATCTCTTCATTTTATTTAAATAGTTCATTTATTAGGTAATCACTGCATCATCACGGTGTCATAAATAAATTAATTTATTTAATATGTAAAAATTATTTAAAAAATATCATTATGTAGGAAATCTATTTAGATTTATAATGAATCTATATAGTAAAAAATATGACTTGTATGACCCCATCTAAAAATTGTTTTAGTAAAACAACACATGTTTGTGACATTTTAATTTTAACTTTAAATAAAAAGGTATTAAAGTCATTTTCCAAATAAAGTGGTTGTATAGGGTCCCCATGTTGAACCATAGATTGTATTGGTCGGCCATGACTCATCCAATGAGGGTAAGACATTTTTCTAGGCCATTTCATATTATTAAAACATTATTTTTACCTTAAAATACACTAATTATCTCTAATAGAGATTAAAACTTAAAAGTTACTATTCACCAAAAAAAATTATTTTAATCCCATTGAACCACATTTTACTTCTTCATGACAACCATGTATGTCGGATTTTTTAAATTCACAACACATAGGTGGTAAAATTTCATTTAAATGAAAAATCAGTTTTTTAAGTACCACTTAGTGGTTTCACTATTCATCAAAAATTGATGTTTTCCAGAAAAATACCAAAAATTCACCCTAATCTATATTTGATATTCTGAATTCCAAAATGATGTCTATTTTACAAAATTAAAAACATATAAGTTATATTAATTAATTTAATAATTAATTCACATTGTCAGAGCAAATAGCGTGTTTTTATGAAACAATAAGTATCAAAATATTGACACTAGTTTAAGTCCAGTTTGAAGATAAAATTAATTCCAAATACCACTATTGGATTAAATGGTAGAAATATATTCTAATTTAACTTTAAAACCAATTCAGAAGACAATATAATCATATAAATAAATTAGATTAAAAAGAGGTTTTGAATTAAAATAAAACATTTTTCACTATTCATTACAAAATGAACATTATCGGAAAAATACCAAAAATTTACACAAAGTAAATTTTGATATCCTGATTCTAAAGAAGAGTTTTATTTTGTCAAATATAACACATAAAATTGTCAAAACATTGATTTAAAATAGTTTCTTCATCAAAAGGCGGTTAATCGACCTTTTAAAGAATATTAGAATGTTTACGCTTAAAATTGGTTTCATTCGAATTTTTAATCCTATAACATTTATTGTAAAAAGTAAAAATATATGACAAACATATATAATCATTTTGTAGTTAGTTCTGTTCATTCCCGCCATTACAATGGCTAGGCGTTAACTACAATTTAAAATAATATTATTTTATTATTAGAGTGCAACGTAAGATTTCCAAGAAAGTCATTATTGCGTATTGGGTATGCCATCGAGCATAGAATCCCCTTTAACGATATATTAATATTTTATTCAAAAATATGAAAAAATATGAAAATTTCATAATCTTTATTTACCTTAGGTGTTACAATTTATTTGGGATGATTTTGGACGATCCAATGTGGATTTAGAGGTGTGATGATGGGGAATAGTGAATGCCTTTTTATAGAGGTAGGGAGCTGTGATTCTTGTAAATACCAAAAAGTAAACACTCTTGGGGGTCACCCATAATCCAAGTTCATATAAGAAGGGAAAATAATGGAATAAATGGTAGATATAGTGGATCAAAACCTAAAAAAATGATCATTTGTATTTTTTTATCTTAACTTCAAATTTTACCAACTTTTATCATTTTGGTTTTTATTAAGGTTACTAGTTATTGATCTTATGTAATTTAAACATTAATTCTAAATTAAAGTATTATTTGAATGAAAATATAGACCCATAAAATTATAAATATGACTTATAATTTATGAAAAATATATCCCATGTTTGTTGGAAAATAATTTTAAAACTGGTGCATGTAATGCGCAAAACCACTTCTTTAACCTGAAAAATGATAAAAATGTTTTTTTCTATTTAAAAAATCATTATGTTTATTATAAAAGATAAATTGGTATATTAATATAATATAATTTATATTTATTTTAATCTAATATTCTTTAGGAATAATATTGTATTTTTAGTAAATTTTAATTCTTTTAATAAAATTTCATTTATTATAAATTAACATTTAGGGCAATTATAACATTATTAACATAATTTATATTGAAAAATATCGTGAAAAATATTGAATATCAATATAAAAATTTCCCAAATATGTAAAATAATATATTCATATAAAAAATTAAACAAAACAATTTAATCAATTTAATTCGCTTTTAGTATTTTTATAATCATTTATTTTAGCCAATTATTAAATAAATAATACAGCATTTGGAATTCCATAACAATTTAATCAATATTATTCATTCTTATAAATTAAAAATAAATTAACATGAGGAAAATATATCCTGTTACATTAAATATAATGTGTAAAACTAAAGGATGTTGGTTTTTTCATATCTTATGGTTTTATAAATGTTAATGGTAAGGAATGATCATGTTTTGTAGTTTTTCATAATTAACTTATTATATAGTTAACATTAATTAAAATAGTATCCTAATAACTCATATAATTATTAACAATAAGATATAGGTAATAAATTTGGGATTAAAATTTATATTGGGAATGTGTATAGGTAATTTTCTACTCCAGATTAATTTCAAATAATATAGTAAACTAATGTTTTACTTATCCATTGTAATTTATTTTAGTTAATTTCGCGATTTTTTTGTAAAAAGCATTGTTTAAAATGATAAATTTTATATATTTTTATGATTAAAAATATAGAATCCATTTTCCCCTATATTAATATGGACGTGGTGGAAATAAATTTAAATCTAGTCTTGCAGACAGGTCAATTAAATTGGGTTTTATGTAATGTTTAAAAGATTGATATGTTTTTGTATTAATACTTATGTGAAATTGGATGTAACGGCCCATATTGTTTTAATTTATTAAATAATTATCTAACTAAATTTTATTACCAAATTAAAATCCATTGGTACTAAATTAATAAATTAGGTAAAAAAGAATTTTTAAATTAAAATTCAGTAGTTTTCACTACTCATCCAAAAATAATGTTATTTAGAAGAAACATAAATATTCACCCAATGATATATTTGAAATTATTTATTAAAAATGAATTTTTTGGAAAATATAATTTATAAATGTATCTAAATTTAAACTTATTTTTGTTTGTATATGGATATAAAAAGTAGATCATTTGATAAAATAATAACATCATACAGATAAAGGATTTTCCAAAAACTAAACATTTTATTATGAATATGTTTTATTTATATAAAAACATTATAAGAAATATTTGGAAATTATTTATTAAACTTCATGTTACAATTTTTAATGGATATTTTATAACCATCTCATTTAAATTATTTTAATAATAAAATGATGTTTCATAGAAATTTAGTGCTTCATATAACGAATTCCATGTAAAGGATACATCAAGAGAAAAATTATATTGGATTATAATATAATGAAAAAAATTAATTTTTTCAGAATAAAAAAATAATAATAACTTCTTTCATATTACAGAATCAATATTTAGTGTCTCAAGAAATGATAAATATCAAAAAAAAAATAAAAAAATCGATTTTTTTCACAAAAATCTCACGGTGTTATAGTTAAAATCTTAATAATATGCTATTATCCTATAGAATATAAATGTATGGATTTTGTGACAGGTTAGAGCTATTTCTAAATCCAATTAATTAGAAATTTATTTATGTTATATGGCTTAAATGTTACATGGGATTTTGTACCAAAACTGAAACAAGATGCTACACATGGTGGACATACCAAGCTTGAAATGAGAGTGTAAATATAATGCTATTAGAATCCTAAAACATGACTGTACAAGGATTGGTATCCAATTTTTTAAATAAAAGGATACATGGGAGGATATCCCAAGACTGAAGTGGGTACATGGGTGATAATATCAATAATAACTTCATTTAAATTTCTAAGTAAATAGAATCAAAATTATATTTTATATACTTATGTGTACTCCAATAATCTATGTCATTTACCGATTTTATTCTCTCATGGATCATGTTATTTGATTTATTTACGATATATGTCTTATAATCTTTCAATATGTTTTCCAAAACATTATGTTACAACCTTTAATTTGAAGGGTGTGGTTTTTAAATTTTATGATCATTTTATCATTCACATATGATCATATTATTCTTATGTATCTCCCTTAATTACGTTTATTTAGTATCTACGATAACCATTTATTATGTTTCCATTCCAATGGTAATGATGAAAGGTTTTATGTATGAGTAGTAAACCAAAACATCTTTATGGGATATGTTTAACATCATTCATATGTTAAGATGATTTTGTTACATGTCTCCAAAGGATGTAAACTACAAAAATACCTAAGAAGGTGTTTGTGTAATATTGTGGATATTTATGTCAAGAGATTTTAATTCCATTTATCAGAAGACTTGGTTTTTATAAGTTGGGGATTTGACCTTATGGGTATAGAAATTTCAAATGCCTTCACTTTCTTTATTTTTAAACAAATCACCCTCAATTTAATAAGTAATTCATAAAGAAAAATAAATATAATATATGTTAATATGGCTTACCTTCTTATGGAATACTATTCCCCAAATGACACACAGTTATAATCTCACATGCACAATACCCTTATTATTATAAAATGGTCAAAATAATGTGTATAACCATGAACTTTTAGAATGAGTTAGCACAAAAAAAAATAAAAGATCACATTAATATAACACAAATTAAATATTTTAAATAATTTACATAGATAAGTATATCATCATATAGAAGGACTGTATATGAAAATTCTATTCTTCTCTACTACACTGTAATTTTATGCCGTTATTATCTATAATTCATCTCCATAATTTATGTAGTAGTGAATTGGTTCACATTCATAGAATTCTATGTTAACCCTCTCTCATTATTTGCTGTTATTTGTATATACTGAATATTTCATGAATTTTCATTCCATTGTTTAGTTATGGATAACTCTTGGATTCATTGTGCCTCATCTGGAATTATTTTCCAAATTCATAGTTGATTCAATACATTATTAAAAAACATCTATGTTTTATTGCTAATTTCCCAATTATTTCCATCAAGTGCTAAATAATTTATCACATTTTTATCTTTCATTCATATCATCCTAAAAATATAAATAATTCACTTTTCATTATATTTACACATTTTTATTGTGGTATGAATCCCATAATATGTGGTGTGGAACTACCAAAACATAAAAATATTCTTTCTATGGCCAGTACAATCATTATAATTTTATAAATCTTGATCATGTGTTAGATCATAATGTATGATCCCCGGAGAGAATAATACTTGAATTTTATGATTTAATAACCCTTTTAATTATTATAAATAGATATTTTTTAATCTAAACTATTCACTCAAAAAATATCTTTAAAGAAATATTTATTAGATAAACCCTAATGGTGGGATAAAATGTCGTATAATGAAACATAAAAACTTGCAATAATGCCATAAAAGATGATACATCATTAATCATAGAAAAAGACTTATTATCATGTATTTTTCATTTTTTCCACCTTATCTAAAATCCTTGTGGTTAATTAATGATTTATACTGAAGTATTATATTCTCTAAAAATAAAGGTAAGATGTAGATCTTTATTTATATACATGTAGATTATTTGAGGAAAAAAGGACATTTGTACAACACCGTGAATGAGTTTGTAATCATGAAACCTCTATTGATCAAAAACAATTTAGTCAACTACAACACACTCTAGAGGTGTTCTGGAGATCGCCTCTGCCTAGATTGGTCAAAATAAATATTGATGGTGCCTCCCAAGTAAATCTGGGACCTAGAGGGTGTAGTGTAATCTTCAGGAATCACCTCGGTCAAATAGAAAGATGTCTCATGGGTAAATGTGGAATTTCCACCTCCGTTGAAGCTGAGATGCTGAATTTGACACTTGCTATTTCCTTTTCCAAGTTATTTGGTTAGAAAAACATCTAAATTGAATGTGACTCGATTACCATCATACAAGATATTTGGACTCGAAAAACAAATCGTTCATGGCCAATTACAACCTGTTGAATGGAATGCACTTATTCAATTAATTTTCTTAACTATATCATCACACAAGTTTATCGAGAAGTAATCATGGTTGCAGATGTCCTGGACCACATGGGAGTAAATCAAGACATTAGCATGTTTAAATACCTCCATGTTTCTCTTATTAACATTCATGAAAAATATTTTAATATGATACCCTATTTTAGACTCATGTAATCTTTCATTTAATAATAATTGTGCTTTGGTCATTTTGGTCCAATGCATCACCTTCTAAAAAAATATCTAGGCCATCTTCCATCCATCTCAATGAATTATTTTCCCTAGAAAAAATATCTTCAAACATCTTTAAATATCATCTAACATATCATAATTTTCAATTATTAGGAATGGAATATTAAATCTATGTCTGGCATTTTCACACTATGAGAAAATTTTGTCTTCTATAATCTATTGTAGATAGTACAGAAACTTCATTATTAAATTCCATGAACAATAT
Organism: Viscum album; assembly: GCA_963277665.1. Classification (NCBI taxonomy): domain Eukaryota; kingdom Viridiplantae; phylum Streptophyta; class Magnoliopsida; order Santalales; family Viscaceae; genus Viscum; species Viscum album. The sequence goes on along the minus strand of OY728119.1, from coordinate 1,760,188,836 downwards.
ATTTATTTCAACATTCATCACTCATAATAAATATTTTCAAAAGTAGAACATCATTCTAATGTGTGTTTAATTATCAACCCCTTTGTAAAAATATCACAAACGTCTTCCCACGTTCATTAAATCTAACTCAAGAGTGTGATTTATTAGGATCAAATAAAATATTATAAAATGAATCATGACTAAATAATCACTAATTCTTTCGAATATATATATTTATAGAATAAATAATGATTCAATCAATATTCACTGTTTTCCAGAGAAAAAAAACCTACTTTGCAAAAACATCTTGCATACACTACCATAATAAGCAATAAATACTTTCCTTCATTCTTTCTATCATTGATCAAAACACATATTAAAAGAAATCATAAATACAAGAAAAATATTTCTCCCTTGTAGGAAAAATTTCCGCAATAATTTTATCAATAAAAATATAGTTGGAAACTCGAACAAATCATTCATCATTGAGCGGGGGTTTGATATACTATTATTTACCTTCTTATATTCCCAAACTATTTAGTTTTGAGATTATTTTAAGAATATCTACAGAATATTTTTTAAGGGACATGATATAGTGTCTAAATTATTTATTATAACATATCTTATGTAAAATTATAACTACTAAAATTGGGTTTTGACCAGGATAGTGGCACCAGATTGATAAAAAATTATGGGATGATTGGGTGAAACAGCTCATTATCAGGGGATAAAAAACCTAAATATTTTAGTTTTATAGTTTCAAATTTATATATATAATTTTTGTCACTTATATGGATGGATACATATCATCGTCATTAGTGTTTTTTAGTTTAATATATTTTTTATTTATTGAATTCTATTAAACACATAGTTTTACTATAAAAAAATGCTCCAATAGATGTGGATTTACTATCATCTACATATGCTACCCATTTTTCATTAATAAATAACCAATCTTCATATAAATATACATATATTTGAATTTTTTTAAAATGAATGACTTGGTTATATTTTCATCTTACAGATGACATTCCTTATGATTTGATTAAAACCACAAATAATTTGAAATAACATAAAAAAATTCTATTCCAGAGGCTACTAAATAAAGAAATATTCTATTAAATTTTTTGAAAATATTATTATTATTTGTATTTTGTTTATAGTAATAATAAAATTTGTTCCTACTTGACAATGTGTTGATAACCCTTTATCTTCTTAAATTGATAAATTCATTCAATCGTTCTTCATAATATCGTCCATGTCAAACAAAAATTCAAACAACTACTTAAGAAAATATTAATCCAAAAAAAATCAACATTCTTTTTCATCTATTTTTTTTCCACATTCCTTATGAAATCTTAAATCAATTTTTACTCGTTTTTATAAAACATATATAATCAACATACAAAACCATAAAAAAATTTCTAGTGTCAATATTGTTTTTATAAAATTTTAAATCATCCTTCCCAATAAGATAACTGATGCCTTTAAGATATACATCAATATTGAAACATCATTCTCCTAGATAATGGTTCAAACTATGGAGATATTTATTTATCTTATATACTCTATTGGCATATGTATCAATCGAAAATCATTCATATTCTTCCATGTACACTTCCTCATCTTGTTCACCATTGAAACAAAAAATAATTTAAAAAGACATCATGTACAATATACGATCCACTCTAATATTTTATATAAATGGGTATTATTAATGGATTTATTCAATAATCAATAGAAAAATATTAATCAAATTAAATCAAAACAATTTTAAGTAACCTTTTCATACATCTCTTGAATTTTTATAGCTATATCACCATCCTCATCTACCTCATTTTTGAAAACACATTTGGTTCCAATAAAATTTATTTTAGTGTGTCTGCAAAAAAGCTCCCAATATTATTCATTTAAATTTTTTCTAGTTTCTCATTGATTGATTGAGTCCACTCCTTCTATAAAGAGGTTTCAAAAAATTTCGTGGGTTTATCTATTGAAAAATAATTATTATATCTAGTTTACTCAATATTTGTTCCAATGTTAACACCTTGTTTATAGTCCCTAAAAATGTTATTAGTATAAAAATTATTCAATATCCTTGTATTTTCTTCTTTATATTTATGTTATCTATATCAATCAATGGAAAACGAAGAAATTTCATCCTTAATCTAATTTCGTTTGTTTTTTGTATTTTTTTCAACGTGTTCTTAATTGAAAACATTATATTCATCATCCCCAATGATTTTTTTTATGGTTCCTTCTTCACTTTATAAATGTATGACATCATCAATATCAAAAATTATTTTAGACTTATAATTGTAAGAAATATACGATTTTCCATGTTTTTTATACCTAATAACATTTATAAATTTATCTTCACCACCAAGAATTCCACCACTAATTTCATTTTTCCAGATCAATAAATGACATCTAAACACATTATTTTTTTAACATTCAGATTTTTTAAACCACATAACCTAGAGGTTCATGTATGAGTTTTTCCTAAATATGTGTCTATATTGAAATATTACATATATTGTGATGGACTATAACTAGTAATTTCCAGTGGTGTCATGTTCATCCAATCTAATTCTATCCATATAAATAAAACGATTATTTTTCCATTCATGAAATATATTTTATTGTAGAGAATATGGAGCAGTATTTTAATTTCAAATTACATGATTTATATGATATTATATGAACTATCTATTAGTATAATCAATAAAATTTTCAATAACAACTTATCCAGGTACCACCTAATATGTGTCTCTATAATTACTCTCTAAATAATGAATCCACCCAATGCCTATGATTTTTTAATCATGAACATTATTTATCTCATCCTTGTAAAATATCTATGAAAGTGATGAAATATATTTTTCAATTTGTTCAATTCATAGTTATATGATCACATATATTAGATTGATTTAATTTAAGAGGCTTACTATTTTGAATGCATGCTCCCTCATGTTTCTTGTTCACTATTTTCCCTTTTTTATTTTTCTTCAAATAATTATGTATCATTATTTTAGAAAAGAAAAACTTCTCATGGAATACTCTCTAATCTGTTTCTTAAAAAAATTTAAAGGTAACCAGGACATCTATTACTTATCTTATTTTCTACTTTTTTACTTCTATAACAAGATTCACTTGGTTCCTCTATTATAAATGGGTTTATTTATTTTCTTATACCTCATGTAACCATAACCCCATATTTTATTATTTTTATAATGAAAAAATTTTCCCTAAATAAAATGCCATTTCTATAATCATACTGTTTAAATACACTCAAAACATTGTGTAATATTAATTAAACCAAAAACACACTCTCTATAATGGTTTTATTTATTTCAAATATTTTTTATTCCAATAATATTTATATTAAGTGAAATATAATTAATTAACATAAAAAATCCTCATTTATATTTATCAATTTTTTTATTTTTATTCAAATCACCAATCAAAAGGGACGAGAACCCACGCTCCCTAATTCATGCCTTTTCATATTTTCATTCATTAAATAAAATTTCACTATCATTTTCATGCAACATGATATTGATTTTATTATGATCATTCCCAAACATTTTAATGATACTAAACTGATTTGGTGTTAATTAAAACCCATTGGTGATGTTTTTGTTCCATTACCACACCTTACATACTCCTCTTACAATATTCAAAATTAACTCTCACATAATCATTATTTTTATACAATTTAGGTATTGGATGACTTTATAACTATATAAACTGTTTCCCTATTGATTCCTACGATATTCAAAATATTTTAGAAGTCATATTATAGTAGTATTTATTAGAATTTCAGTATAAAATTCAATAACAATAGTAGTACACAAAAAAATTTATATTTTTCTATAAATTATAATTCAAAATGGGTTTATTTATTTCATTATTTTATATCATTAAATGTGTAAATCCTTCAACGTAATTTTTTACAGTTCATTCTAGAATATTGGTGACCAATTAAGAAACATTATATAAATATATTTATTTACAATTTTCAATAGGTTAGATCCATTATTTTGGATATTAATTTATTCCATATTGAAATATATAATATATTTCATTAGTATAAGTAATATCATGTTATAGTAGAACATTTTTACATTTACCATTTTTAATATCTTCTAACTTTATTGGATTATATACTTGTTGTATTTTTCTTTTAATATTATCTCAATTAACCACAATTCTTTTTATTGTTGAATTTAATTTTATCATTCAACATATTGATTTTTTTAATATCCTTATTTCCAAATAAAGTGGTTTAAGTAATAAATAAAATTATTTTTTCCTCTATTGAAATATCACAATTTAGAATCTCATCATTATTACCATGAATTTATTTTCCATACTCACATTTTTTTTCCTTGTCAGGCCCTATTCTCAACTGGAAATTGTCTTCTCCCTTATTCATAGTTTCTTTTAAACACATCTTGATCACCATTATCATGGTATATTCCTTATAAGACACTCCTTCCTCTAGAAAAAAACTCACTATTGTATTTGGATTCTTTTTCAGATAGGATTACTACCTATGCACATTTTTTCATGTTAACACTTTGAGACATTTCTATAGGGTATTTCCCATCACCACATTATTCATTGTTAGACACAAAATTTTGTTCTAATTAAAATTTAATTTACAAATATGATAATGAAAACATATTATTTCATTTTGATTGAGAAATAAAGTTATCTCTAGAATATATTTTTTTATAAGATTCCTAATTAATATTTTCTATTTTAAATAAAATTTGAAAATTAATAGTGGAATTAAAATTTTTTGAGTAAAAAATTTTGAAATGAAGTTTACTGATATACATGAAACATCCATCTTTTATGAAACTCTGTGAAATAAGAAAAAGAGTTTCTTAAAAATCATCCATCTCATCAAGTTTATTAAATGAATCCTTATGTTATTCAATATTATACATTATAAAGCATTTGATGTAATCTCAATTTCCTAATTACATTTTCAATTATGATAAACCCATCTTCCCATTTCATAATTTATAAGGGTACTATAATGCTCATACCTGATAATGTCATCAAGATCTATATCTTCATGTTTCATTATGTTATAATAAAATATATTTAGTATGATTCTCATAAATTTTGTTCTACAAAAAATTATCCATCAAGAGTTTCCACAAATATCTAATAGTTCACACAATATGATTTACCCTTATAAATATTTCATCAATAGATTCATCCTCCTATATTATAACATCTTCAAACTATTATCGAATAATGTAATTATTGGTACTTTCACATTATCTCTTCATAAATACTACGCTGATTTTTGAAATTATAACTTCAAATCCCACATATGTTTTCATTTTTCCAATTCCATTTTGGATAAGTGGGAAATATCGAATTATTGGACTTCCCATCATTTTCAATATTTTATCTGTCAGTCAGTGACCAGGATGAGTTTTTATCTTGATAATTAAGTCCACATTTAATGGAATCTATATCATAAATCAAATTAAAATGAATGTAAGATATCATTCTATCCTTATAAGTGTGAATTTGTTTTATCAAGAGTTATGATTTTTCTACAACTTGTATAACTTTTTTAATCAAAATGAGAAACATAAGAGATAACTTATTATAGCTATTATTTTCTAAAAATTTGTTAATCTCACAATGGGAGAGGCACTCTGAGCTGTGGTAGGGTTTAAATCTGTATATACAACTATTTCAAATCCTATCACAATAATTTCCTTGTAGAAATCCTACCTATAGTACTCAATGATTTTGATATAATAAATACACAACAAGGTTATTACTGTGGTCGACCTCCCTACAGATAACTATGTCTCCAGCGACACATGGTTATTTTCCCATGTGCAAGTGCACTTATTATTATCAAAAGAAACTTGTCAAATGGTATGGAAATGGAATTATACAATACAATCCAACAAACCAAATATAATTATGAATCAATGAAACTAAAATGAAATAATATAATGAATGATCACAAGTGAGTATATAAGCCTCTATAAGGACTCCAAATAAATTTAACTTTCATATCCAATACATATAAATATCATACACCTATTATCAACATATTTTATTCTTATATTATAAAACAACATATCAGATCAAATTTCATGATTTCTCAACAACCACATTTACTTACATTCTTATTATTTATAAAATTTGAATATTTCAGGAATATTTTTTCATTAATAATTTATGAAAACCTCCTTATCTTTAAGTGGATCATCATGACTTATTTTTTCTCATTCATCTTTGAGCTGACAAATTCATCCAAAAAATATTATAATTACAACTAAAAACTTGATTCACTACCTATTATATTTGAATTATCATGGAATTTACCTTAATTAAAAAATTCCACCAAATCCATAGTATTTAGTTATCATGTTATCACCTTACAGACATGGTGATGTGTCTCCTATAGCTTTCGGTGTGGAACTCCTTAAACAGTTGTAAAATATACGTCTAAATTGATTGATACTCATATCCGCAGAAATCATGATAAAATGATTTATTATAATATATGATCCATGGAGAATAACATACTTTTATAGTCTGAATTAATTCAATTTTAGCTTATATAAAATATAAATTATGGATCCTCTACTTTTATCACTACAAGATCCTAAAACTGATAAGATATGATGCCATAAGATTAGTGATATATTCTTACGATAGAACGCAATGACTTATGTTGAATATTTTTGACTATGAAGATTTATAATTTGTAGGAAAAAAATTATGATAACCCCTTTTTCCTTCATCAAACCTAATATAAAATCCATAAATTCAATTAATGATTTATGCAAAATATTTATATTCACAAAATGCTTTATTATGAAGCTCTTAATTTAGTTAATGAATGTTACTAATGATTTATGTTAAGGATGAAACTTATAATTATTTTATAGAATGTCAAAAATTCATGTAATTTGAACTAAATATTCCTTAACCCACCTTAGGGAATTCACAACAATAAAATCATCATCCAGAACCATTTTGAAAAATCACCCCATAGATATTTATTGTTAAATATTATTAATGGAACCTTCATGCTACAATTATCTTTTTCACATTCAAGGAATCTAAAAACATAAAAAAAAATCAACAATTAATTACACTTCATTATTACTTGTAATGAAAATAAAAAAAGGTTCATCAATTATCACACATAATATGTGTTTACAACAAATACAATTTCACGACCCGTCCTCGGGGCCCGTGCCGTGACTACCTCAAGCCCGCCTTCCATAGGCCAGGGGCTGGAGACTAGCACCAAGGCGTAAAATCCCGGTAAAAGGGAAGGCATTGCCTTTGGAAAGTAAACACGCACTACAGAGTAAGCAAGAAGAAAAAGTAAACACTAAGTAAAAACTGGTACAACAGTAAGTGCGGAAAAGTAAAGGGGGCCGGAAATACAAGCCCAACTGTAAAGTACAACTGAAAGGGAAAAAACAGAAACTGAAAATTAAAGCCGCAACGTAGATCCGTCCTCTGTAAGTCCCACCTGAAGGGTGGGTACAGAAAGCCTCCACTTCTCCTTGGGTCCAGCCTACCGCTCCGAGTACACCCCGCCCAGTGGTCCACCTCCAGGTACCGTCCTGCTCCGCAAGCCTCCACCACGATCAACGCTGTCTGTCGTCTGCAACCAACACAACGTAGTGCGGGCATAGCCCGTGCAGGGGTGAGTATAAGCTACTCATTAGGGACCCCGAGACCCCCGAAGGTCTCCCAGAATCGACCAAGGATAAACCACAAAGGAAAGATACAATCACGAAGTACCATCCGACACGACTTAGGTATATGCCCATACATATACCTAAGTCATCAATTCTCACTCAGCTCCAACATCCGAGCTCAAGTACAACCCAGTCCACACAGGAAAGAAAAACGTAAAATCCACACAGGATAGCTCTACACAATCCACAATGGAATGTAAAATGTAAATCCACACAGGATATCTCAACACAATCCAAAAAGGAAATTAGAACATAAATCCACACAGGATAACTCAACACAATCCACAAAGGAAAGTAAAACAGAGTTTCAGCTCACACAGGTATACTTATTCGAATGACGATAGAGATGATCACTGATCCATCTAAGTCATCGGACCCACAAAGGATCAATAGGTACTAACCCCCGCAATGACCCACAAAAGATCTGACCCACAAAGGATAGATAGGTAACTAACCCCCGCAATTACCCACAAAGGATCTAACCCACAAAGGATCGATAGGTAACTAACCCCTGCAAACACCCACACAGTATCAGGCCCACACAGGACCTGTAGGCGTTGTCTCACACAGAACCGTTGAGCGCTGACCCACATAGGATCAGACCCACACATGATCGGTAGCACTGACCCACAAAGGATCACTGAGTGCTGTAGTCGTCGCCATCGAATCCACTGAGGATCTCTGCACAGTCGTCGTCGTCACAGTAGCTGTCACAGCCAGCTCTAGGGTTCTCGCACAAGGCAAGCTCGTTCGGGAGGGTCCGCTCCACGAGCTGAAAGGCTGATACATCAACTGACACATAGTCCAGAGTTGATGTATCCAAAAGTTCTGTATCGTCAACAGGAACTCAACGTCGCAGACAGCGCGTCAATCAAACGCTCGGTCTGAGAGATATTGGCTTTTTCGTCCCAGGGGCCCGGTTGGGTTTTAAGGAAAAACCAACCCGAACGTACTCCACCAGCATCCAATCCTCGGGCGGAGTATGCCAAAAGATCCGTCTCACTTAGAAGAATTCAACGAAGTTGACGACACGTCGATCGGACGTCCGAAGCTCAAGATATTAGCATTTCCGCTCCAAAGGCCCGGTTGGTTTTGTGTACAAACCAACCCGGCCGAAAAAAAAGTATTCCAAAACTCTGAGTGCGATATACCAAAATGATCGTCTCGATCCAAGGATCACATCGCCGCTGACAACGCGTCGTTTGGAGGCCCCTAGCTCAAGATACGGGTAAAAGACCGAAAACAGTCCGAAGAAGGGGGGTCTGGGCCCGGACCGACCCGACCCGACCCACCATGGGTCGGACCCGGTTCGGCGCGGCCTAGTCCGGCCAGGCCGCGACCCGGCCAGTTGTGTCGGCCCGGCTTGGCTCGGCCCAACGGCCGAGCGAGGGAGCCGCGGGGCGCTGCCCCCGCGGGATACAAGTGTCGCGGCCCACATGGGGCCGCGCTGGAAACAGCGGACGCGGCTTTACCACGTCCTGTGCGTACCGGACCCGTGCGGCTGCGGGTACGCTGGCCGCCTTCGGCCGCTTGTGCCGCCGCGCCGCCGGGGGCTTCCGCGGGCCACCAGAGTTGCTCCGGTGGTCCGATTTCCTTCCCATCTGCGCCGAAACTCCTCCCGAGTCCCGTTCTTCATTTCGGAAACAACGGATCGTCCCTGCGACATGTTTTTCCATCACCCGCCAATCCGCACATCAACAAAGAACTGAAGAGGGTTTTCGGTCCGTGTTTGTTTGGCCCGCACCCTCCGCGTTAGGTGATAACAATCGGGAATAAAATATTCAACACATGATTAATAAACAAGGCCCAATTTTAAATAGATTTAAAATTGGACTTGATCCGGGTTCTTCGTTCTTAAAGAAACAATCACAGGAATATAATGATTGTTCTCAAATAAAAATCCTTACCTCGTCAAGTCGTCGCACGTGCGTTCTTCATGGAATTGATCGCCGCGGAAGGAGGAGATCGTCGCGTCACGGAAGGGCGTCGCGTCATCGCGGAATACGGTGCCACGTCAACGAACTCCGAGGTTCTTGAACATATAGATTTAATTATTATTAATTAAATCCAAATTTTTGTTATAAATCCACAAAGAATTTAAAAGGAGCTCAACCCCCCTACCTTGTCGTTGTCGATCGAAGGTTGTCGCGGGGTTGGATTGTCGCGGAAGAACGTCGCAGAAGAAGAATCGCCGGTGTCACGGTACTTGGCGTCGCGTCGTCGATCTCCGAGGGCTCGGCATTCTTCGTCGCCCTTCGTCGAAGGCCGGCGTTCTTTGCATTATTCGCGTACTTCACGTAGGATGATGAAGAACTTGAGGTTTCTGTCAAATCCTCTCAACGAACAACACTTAAGAAGAATAAAGCTTTGGTCTTATTTTATTAACATGCCAACAAACAAAAAAAGAGATAAGATAAATAACGACCCATTAATTCATAGAATTAATTCAATGAATAAAACCGCCCAATTAAATGGTGCGTTAAGAATTTAAGAAAACGCGTCAGTTGACTTTCATAATGACGGGTTTTCACGGGTGCGTTACTTAGCAGAAAAGAAACGGTGGGGCTCGTGTGGGCCCCACATCACAAATATCCTACCAAGAGGGTAGGATATTTTTGGATAGCACCTTATCCACATCAACTCAGCTTAAGCAGCATTAAGTGGCTTTCAAGTGGCTTTAAGTGAAATAAAATAATGTTTGTCGTACCAATTATTTTATTTCTTAACTTTAATCCCAAAAATTAAAAACCACACCTGAGCAAACGCAACTCCGGAAGAGGCGTTTCTAATAAAATACCGGTGTTGCGATTCCATCGGTGCCCTCGGAATTTGATTCCGAGCACCGGTTCAAAAGTAAGAAAAACCCGCTCGTTCGTTCACTGAACGTACACGAGCCTTACTTCGGAAAATGATTCCGGGCACACTGGGCCTCGGAATCAGGTGCCGTCAGAAACTGCGTTCTTGTAAAAATCCAAAGAAAATTAAGAAAAAAAAACATTTCCTTGAAATTTTCGGGTCTTTACATCACTCCCACCTCATGGATTTACGTCCCTGTAAAGATACATCATAAACTAGGGAAACAAATGTGGGTATTGAGCACGCATCTGAGCCTCCCGCTCCCAAGTGCTCTCCTGGAGGTTCCCATGCTGCCATATGATGCGCACAAGAGAAATCGATCTTCCACGTAGGACCCACTCCTGTCGATCCTTGATCTCCACCGGGACCTCCGCAAAAGTCACCTCATCATCCACGTCTAGCTCCCCGTGGTCAATGATATGCGTCGGGTCATGCACGTATCTCTCTAACTGGGATACGTGGAAGACGTCGTGCACCCGGTGCAACTGAGGTGGTAGAGCCAGGCGATAAGCCACCTCGCCAATCCTTCTGAGGAACTGGAATGGTCCGATGAAGTGTGGAGACAACATGCCGCCTCGGCCAAATCTCCGTAATCCACGTCTAGGTGAGACATGCAATAAGACATGGTCGCCATCCTCAAACTCTAGTGGCCTCCGCCTCCTGTCAGCATAAGACTTCTACCGGCTCTGAGCTGTCCTCATCCGCTCCTCGATGACCTGAACCTTCTCTATCGTGGCCTGGACCATCTATGGTCCCACAAGTGCAGACTCCCCATGGTCTGTCCAGCACAAAGGAGATCTGCAAGGTCTGCCGTACAACGCCTCGTATGGTGCCATCCCGATGGTGGAGTGGTAACTATTGTTGTACACAAACTCCACCAAGAATAGGTGGTCCTCCCAGCTGCAACCAAAGTCAAGGACACATGCGCGGAGCATGTCCTCGAGAGTCTGAATGGACCTCTCCGTCTGACCATCCGTCTGAGGGTGAAAGGCGGTGCTCAGACGAAGCTGCGTCCTGAACGCCTCCTGCAACCCCTTCCAAAGCAGGGAAGTAAAGCGAGCATCTCGATCAGAGATGATAGATGATGGCACACCGTGAAGCCGTACAATCTCTTGAACGTAGAGATGCCCCAAGCTCTCCACTGAGCCCTGATCTCTGATGGGTAAGAAGTGAGCTGACTTGGTGAGTCGGTCGACAATCACCCAGATGGAGTCGTGACCTCTGGAAGTGCATGGAAATCCAGTCACGAAGTCCATAGATATCCTGTCCCACTTCCACTCCGGGACCTCCAAGGGTTGTACCAAGCCTACTGGTACCTGATGCTCTTCCATCAACTACTGGAAGGTGAGGCATCGAGAAACGAACTCTCCCACAGCCTTCTTCAAGCCTGGCCACCGGTGCTGTCGTCTGAGGTCCTGGTACGTCTTCGCCACTCCAGGATGTACCGCCCAAGGAGAAGTGTGAAACTCTCTCAGCACCTCTTCTCATAAAGTGACTGGTACCAAGGTACGTCCTCTGAAAAGGATTCCATGCTCTGCTCCCAAGGAGAAGCCATCAGGTGCATGTTCTGAAGATATCTATGCACGCCGTGTCTCACAGTCTGCATCCCCACACTATGCCTCTCTGACCCGCTGTAGTAGTGGAGGAGTGACTGTGAGAGTCTGATGGAAGGATGCTCCATCTCAATCCATGAAGGATATCTGCAAATCAGCTAGCTGCTCTGTCGCCTCCTCAAGTATCTGAATGCCCATCCTCCTGTTGAGATCATCAGCTACCACGTTCCCCTTCCCAGGAGTATAAACTATCTCAATGTCATAGTCCTGGAGGATCTCGAGCCATCACCGCTGTCTCAAGTTCAGGTCCTTATGCGAGAAGATTTTCCTGAGACTCTGGTGGTCAGAAAAGTGTGTAAAGCGCTCGCCCATCAGATAGTGTCGCCATGTCTTCAGAGAGAAGACCACTGCTGCTAACTCCAGGTCATGGGTAGCGTAGTTCTGCTCATGCGGCCTCATCTTACGTGATCCATAGGCGATCACTGCCCGCTCCAACATCAGGACACATTCTAGTCCGTTCCCTGATGCATCGCAGTAAATTATGTACCCTACTCCCTCCTCAGGAAACCTCAAGATAGGTGCGCTGGTCAATATCTATCTCAGCTCCTGGAAGATCTCCTGACATATTTTTGACCACAGAAAGGGTTTCCCCTTCTTCTTCAAAGCTGAGAGTGGTGCCGCAACTCTGTAGAAGTCTGGCACAAACCTCAGATAGTATCCAGCTAGTCCCATGAAACTCCTCACCTCTATCACGCTCCTAGGTGGCTCCCAATCTAGCACTGCCTCGATCTTCGCAAGATCCACTGCAAGTCCGGCCTCAGAGATGACATGCCCTAAAAAGTGTACCTCACGTATCCAGAACTGACACTTCGAGAGATTTCCATAAAGCTAGTGCTCTAGGAGTGTGTCTAGTACAACCCGTAAGTGGTAGGCGTGATCCTCCTCAGTCATCGAGTACATCAAAATGTCGTCGATGAAGACCACGACAAATCGATCGTGGTATGGCTGAAAGATCCTGTTCATGAGACCCATGAACACCACTGGAGCATTGGTTACGCCGAAAGGCATAACCAAGAATAGTTCAGGTGACGATAATCGACACAAAGTCGCAAGCTCCCGTCCGCCTTCTTGGAAAACAAAATCGGGGAAACCCAGGGTGAAACACTGGGTCAGATGAAACCCTTTCCCTGTAAGTCCTCCCACTGTACTCGTAGCCCTCGATGCTCAGCGGGGGCCATCCGATATTCTGGAGTGGATATCGGGGTTGTCCCTGGGTACATATCAATATCGAAGTCTACCTCTCAGTGAGGAGGTAGCCCTGGAACGTCGTCGGGAAAGACGTCCGCGTAATGATCCACCACTGCAGGAAAACTAGGACTCTGCACGTCAACAGCTCCTAGGATGGGGCTAGCCAACTGAGGAGTGATGGTTTTTCCTCTCTTCTCCGGAATTTCATCATGTGCTACGAAGGCTCCCTTATCGCCGGTGAAGGTGAACCTGCTCCCGTCGGTGCGTACACATTGCACCTTGCACCTAATACAGTCAATTTGTGCATGGACTGTAGATAACCAATCCATGCCCAAGATGACGCCGTAAGGCCTCAACACTGCTACAAGAAGATCCCAGCCGAATCTCTCGCCTCCCCAAGTAAGCTCACACTGCCGGCACCAGTTCGTAATCGTCGATTCTGCTCCCATAAGAGTCTCTAGCTATAAAGATCGAGCCAACGGCTCTGTCGGAATCTCCGAGCTCCGAACAAGGGCAGCAGCTATGAAAGAGTGACTCGCTCCTATGTCTATAAGAACTATAACAATGGTGAAATAGACAAAGATCATACCTCGAATCATCTCGGGTGCGCCGTGGTCATAGGCCTCAGCTGCCTGGAGCTGTGATTGTCTCTGCCCGCCAGCTCCCTGTGGTCGGGGCGGGCCTCCTGGTGGTGGTGGTGGTAGAGCCTCAATTCCTCACACACCACCTGCTGCTCGGCCAGCTCCTCTACCTCATCGTCCTCCTCCCTGCGGACCACCACGGTCGACCCTCTGCCTCTGCCTGGGTGGCCCCTCAACTGTCTGCTGCTCCTCGGCACGGTGGGTTGGGCAGTCACGAGCCATGTGACCCTGCCCGCCGCAAGTTTAGGACTACCTGCCTCTTGAAATACTGGCTTCGCGCTGTGTGCCCCGCACTACTGATCCAGTGTTCTAAGGCCGTATGCGTGAGGGTCTGGTCTGCCTGGAAACCTGAGTCATCCGTCGACTACCCGCTGCGGAAGACTCTTCTACATCTCCCCCCGTGGTAGGTCTCGCTGCTGGAGAAGTCTCAGCAAGAAATCTCTAGATCAAAAGTGCTCGCTCCAGTACTCTTGCCTGGGTTGGGATGCTGAGGGAGATCAGTGATGCCCTGATTTCGTGTCTCAATCCATAATCAAAGGTCCGGTCCCGGAAGAACGGGTCCCGTACCATGTCGGTCGAGTAGCGCGAGAGATCGGTGAATCTCGCCGAGTACTGGGCGACCGTCAAGCTACAATGCTGCAGCTGAAGAAGCTTCTGGATGCGCACCGCACGGAGGGTGTCCGGAACGAACTCTGAATGGAAGAGGCCCTCAATGTCTTTCCAGATGAGAGAGGACTCATCGTGCACCTGAACCATCAAGATCCACCGTCGTCCTGCTACTGCATGCAGTAGGATCGCTGCAAGGATCACCATGAGGTCTGCTGGTGTCCTCACTAGTCTGAAATCTTGTACCACTGCCTCCAGCCAGTCCTCGGTTTCTTGGGGTCCGTCTCCCCACGGGACCTGGGCGGTCGCTAGTGCTGGAACTCATGCAGTGCACTGAGGCGTTGTGTATCGTCAGCGGCTGGTGCTGGAAGCATCGGGGGCTCGGCGGGTAGAGGTACCGCAGATGCCTCTGCTGTTAAAGGGTCATGTACCGAGGCCTCGTCGCTCGGCGGGCTATCGTCACGTACGACTCTCAGAACCCTAGCTGGCTGCCGTCGTCGGGCCATCCTGAAAAGGAAACAGGTGTGCCACGGTCAGAACAGTATACCTAGTGAGCTGACATAAAGTAATCACAAAGAAAACTTGAAACACAATGCAATCAATGTTTTCGTGCATTAAGTCGGAAATCAGAAGTCAGGGTCCTGGTGTACGAATATGTCGGCAGCCGCACCAACACTGGACTCCCTGGACTGATAACCACACCCAATACGCTAAACACTATTGCTTCACATAGAAGAAATATCAGAGTCTGCAGTAGAACCGACCACCTCTGATACCAATTTGTCACGACCCGTCCTCGGGGCCCGTGTCGTGACTACCCCAAGCCCGCCTTCCATAGGCCAGGGGCTGGCGACTAGCACCAAGGCGTAAAATCCCAGTAAAAGGGAAGGCATTGCCTTTGGAAAGTAAACAAGAACTACAGAGTAAGAAAGCGGAAAAAGTAAACACTAAGTAAAAACTGGTACAACATTAAGTGTGGAAAGTAAAGGGGGCCAGAAATACAAGCCCAATTGTAATGTACAACTGAAAGGGGAAAAACAACAACTGAAAAGTAAAGCCACAATGTAGAGTCGTCCTCTGGAAGTCCCACCTGAAGGGTGGGTACAGAAAGCCTCCACTACTCCTCAGGTCCAGCCTACCGCTCCATGTACACCCCGCACAATGGTCCACCTCAAGGTACCGTCCTTCTCTACAAGCCTCCACCACGATCTGCGATGTTCGTCGTCTGCAACCAACACAACGTAGTGCGGGCATAGCCCGTGTAGGGGTGAGTATAAGCTACTCAATAGGGACCCCGAGACCCCCGAAGGTCTCCCAGAATCCACCAAGGATAAACCTCAAAGGAAAGATACAATCACGAAGTAATATCTGACACGACTTAGGTATATGCCCATACTAATACCTAAGTCATCAATTCTCGCTCGGCTCCAACATCCGAGCTCAAGTACAACCTAGTCCACACAGAAATCAAAATGTAAAATCCACAGAGGATAGCTCAACACAATGCAAAAATGAATGTAAAATGTAAATCCACACAAGATAGCTCAACACAATCCACAAAGAAAGTAAAACGTAAATCCACACAGGATAGCTCAACACAATCCACAGAGGAAAGTAAAACAGAGTTTCAAACCACACAGGTATACTTTTTCGAATGACGATAGTGATGATCACTGATCTATCTAAGTCATCGGACCCACAAAGGATCAATAGGTACTAACCCCCGCAATGACCCACAAAGGATCTGACCCACAAAGGATAGATAGGTAACTAAGCCCTGCAAAGACACACATAGGATCGGGCCCACACAGGACCTGTAGGTGCTAGCTCACATAGAACCACTGAGCACTGACCCACATAGGATCGGACCCACACAGGATCAGCAGCACTGACCCACAAAGGATCACTGAGTGTTGTAGTCATCGCCGTCGAATCCACTGAGGATCTCTGCACAGTCGTCGTCGTCACAGTTGCAGTCACAACCAGATCTAGGGTTCCCGCACACAACAAGCTCGTTCGGGAGGGTCCGCTCCACAAGCTGAGAGGATGATACATCAAATGACACAATGTCTAGATTTGATGTATCCAAAAGTTCCATATCATCAACAGGAACTCAACGTCGCAGAAAACGCGTCAATCGAACGCCCGGTCTGAGAGATATTGGCTTTTTCGTCCCAGGGGCCCGGTTGGTTTTTAAGGAAAAACCATCCCGACCGTACTCCACCTGCGTCCAATACTCGGGCGGAGTATGCCAAAAGATCTGTTTCACTTAGAGGAATTCAACGAAGTTGATGGCACGTCGATCAGTCGTCCGAAGCTCAAGATATGAGTGTTTCCACTCCGAAGGCCCGGTTGGTTTTGTGTACGAACCAACCCGGCCGAACCCAAAGTATTCCGAAACCATGAGTGCGATATACTGAAACGATCGTCTCGATCGAAGGATCTTATCGCCGCTGACGGTGCGTCGTTCGGAGGCCCGTAGCTCAAGATACAGGTAAAAGACCGAAAACAGTCCGAAGACGGGGGGTCTGGGCCCGGACCGACCCGGCCCGACCCACCCTGGGTCGGCCCGAACCGGGTCGGACCCGGTTCGGCGCGGCCCGGTCCGGCCAGGGTGCGACCCGACCGGTCGGTCCGGCCCTGCTCGGCTCGGCCAAATGGCCAAGCGAGGGAGCCGCGGGGCGCTGCCCCCGCGGGATGCAACTGTCGCGGCCCACGTGGGGCCGCGCTGGAAACAGCGGATGCGGCTTTGCCGCGTCCTGTGCGTGCCGTACCCGCGCAGCCGCGGGTCTGCTGGCCGCCGCCGCCGCCTCCGGCTGCCGGCGCCCCGTGCCACCGGTGGCTTCCGCGGGCCACCGGAAGTGCTCCGGTGGTCCGATTTCCTTCCCGTCTGTCCCGAAGCTCCTCCCGGGTCCCGTTCTTCACTACGGAAACAACGGATCATCCCTGCGGCATGTTTTGCCATCGCCCGCCAATCCTCACATCAACGAAGAACTGCGTAGGGTTGTCGGGCCGTGTTTGTTTGGCCCGCACCATCCTCATTAGGTGATAACAATCGGGAATAAAATATTCAACACATGAATAATAAACAAGGTACAATTTTAAATAGAATTAAAATTGGACTTGATCCGGGTTCTTCATTTTTAAAGAAAAAATCACGGGAATATAAAGATTGTTCTCAAATGAAAATACCTACCTCGTCAAGTCATCGCACGTGCGTTCTTCATGGAATTTATCGCCACAGAAGGAGGCGATTGTCGCGTCGCGGAAGGGCGTCGCGTCGTCGCGGAAGTGCGTCGCGTCGTCGCGGAATATGGTGTCGCGTCGACGAACTCCGAGGTTCAAGAACATATATATTTAATTAATATTAATTAAATCCATTTTGTTGTTATAAATCTACAAATAATTTAAAAGGAGCGCAACCCCCCTACCTTGTCATTGTCGATCAACGGTTGTCGCGGAAGAACGTCGCGGAAGAAGAATCGCCGGTATCACGGTACTTGTCGTCGCGTCGTCGATCTCCGAGGGCTCGGCGTTCTTCCTCGCCCTTCGTCAAAGGCCGACGTTCTTCTCGTTCTTCGCGTTCTTCGCGTAGGATGATGAAGAACTTGACGTTTCTATCAAATCCCCTCAATTAGAAACACTTAATAAGAACAAAGCATTGGTCTTATTTTATTAACATGCCAGCAAACGAAAAAAGAGATAAGTTAAATAACGACCCATTAATTTATATAATTAATTCAACGAATAAAACCGCCCAATTAAATGTTGCGTTAAGAATTTAAGAAAACACGTCAGTTGACTTTCATAATGACGGGTTTTCGCGGGTGCGTTACTTGGCAGAAAAGAAACGGTGGGGCTTGTGCAGGCCCCAGCTCACAAATATCCTACCAAGAGGGTAGGATATTTTTGGATAGCACCCTATCCGCATCAACTCAGCTTAAGCAGCTTTAAGTGGATTTCAAGTGTCTTTAAGTGAAATAAAATAATTTTTGTCGTACCAATTATTTTATTTCTTAACTTTAAGCCCAAAAATTAAAAACCACACCTGAGCAAACGCAACTCCGGAAGAGGCGTTTCTAAGAAAATACCGGTGCTGCGATTCCATCGGTTCCCTCAGAATTTGATTCCGAGCACCGATTCAAAAGTTATAAAAACACGCTCGTTCGTTCACTGAACGTACCCGAGCCAAACTTCGGAAAATGAGTCCGGGCACACCGGGCCTCATAATCAGGTGCCGTCAGAAATTGCGTTCTTGTAAAAATCCAAATAAAATTAAGAAAAAAAAATTCCTTGAATTTTTCGGGTATTTACATACAATATCAATATTGACAGGGTGCAATTGTTATATCAGTATCATATGGGTTTTATAGTTATCATTCATAATTATAGAGCCTTAGAGTGGATGTTAATATTGTAATTTCATTAAGAGAAGTAAATTTTATTTTTTATTTTTTTCTATACCCTTTAATAAAAATGTTTATTCTTTTTTGACCATCCACATTGAGTAAACAAAGGATCTACTACAAATTAAATGATCATACTTGAATATATTATAGTTTGCATCTCTTTTTAATTTATTGGTGATTTTCTCCCACGATGTTAGAAAAATGAATAGATTAGCTTTTGGAAAATCAATGAATCACAATGAAATGATATATAATGATGAGTGGAAAATTTTCAATTATGCACCTACCCATGGGTTATATATACTGTTGTAAAAGAGAAACAATTATCATTAAGGATGGGTGGTATCTAGTATCTTTAACTGAGGATCACCAATAGTGTATCCATTCAACGATCATCTTTGATATTGAATATTTGAATTGTTTTACTAGAATTGATAAAATATTTAGATCCATGAGGATTTCATTCTGAGAAATTTCCTATTTTTTCTCTAACTATAGCATCATGGGTAACTAAATTCCATAATTTGATATATTTATCACAATTTTATTTTCTTATATATTACGGATACAATGGTACAATCATTAAACAATGATTTATATTATAGATCTAACAATTCGGTAGAAATGGTTTTTTGGAAAAAATATATAATGTCATAATTGGTCGTAAAAATATATTTTGGGATATATGTGGAATGATTGATCTTGTGGGGGTCAATGTTTTTACTCACATCACTTTGGTGACATTTCCTAAATCCATTCTTGTATATAAAACATAATAGAATAAATTTTATTGTATGAGATAGGGATATCAAATAATATAATATCATTTATTCCACTATAAAGAAAATACCATAGATGAGAATTACATTTACTGTGATATATAATAATGATGACCACTAGCATATACATTTCCTTTTAAAGAATAATTTATGATATGTCTATATATAATTACCTGGATTTTAATGAATAAATCATTTAAGGTAATGGAATATTTAATTTTATTACATTATTATAAATCCAACTTGTTGTACTTAAATGAAACACATTGGTGGAATAATGAAACATATTATGAGTTTGTTAGTCAGATGAAAAATTAACTCATATTTTATTTAACAAATGACAGGAAAAACATTATTTCCCCAAGGGATTAAATAATGGGGACATCATCAAGATATGGCATTAAATCAAGACTTCATAATCCATAACGAATTCTAATTTCTCATAAATATTTCTTATTATTACACATTTTAAACATTAGGTAGAAGAAAAAAATGTTTGTGACGAAAGTATTTCTTTAGCTCAAAGTTATTAGGGCCAACCCATAGATAAATTATATAGGAGGGAGTCCTTCGACTACATTTGAGTGATCTTCTTCTGGATTATTATATGTTGAAATATGTTCCAATTAACACTATTTTGAGGAACATTATGTCATATTCATATTTATTTATATGGTTTCAGGTATTATATATGATTATCATGGGTTTTGGGGTTTCTAATTTCTTTTATTATGTTAAATAATTATTGGATGATTCATAGAAACCCAATAGTGGTATTAGATATTTACCCTATGATTTGAATCATTAAATGACCATTGAAATGAGAAAATATGTTATCATATTGTAAATTATAGGATTTAATTTATAATTTATTTTATCAAATTCCAAATGATATATAATAAAAAATATAGGATGGTATTTTGTTTTATGTTATGGGAAATCATAGGTCACGGCATAGTTTTGTAATTCATTTTAAAATATATCATATAGTACAATGTGTCCGTGTTGCTGTGTGTGATGGACCAAAAAAACAATGAAAAACATAAAATCATATTACCAAAATTAATACCATTCTAATTATATTATATAATTTCATGGATGGTGTAGAAATTATTAAAGGGTTTATCATAATATTTGAAAAACTAATGTATTGTATAATCCCCATAAAACCCTTATTATATGTTGTGAAAATCATAATCATTGAATTATTCATAGGAATGTCTTCACAAAGAATTATTTTATATTAGATAGGGCAAATCATATCCCCTGATGGCATACACCATGTGGTGCTATTATTAATTGTGGATTATGGTTATTTTATCTTATTTGGAATATGTTTTCAACCGTACTTTTTTATTGATAACAATTAAAAATGGTCGGTGTAGAATTTTTCATATATCATTAATGAAAATATATTTTTATAATCAAAAAAGATTATGTTTTCAATATTTTTAAATAAAATCACATTAAAATGTTTATAAAATGTTTGTATAACATATTAGAATTCATTTTGGGATATTTTTAATTTTATAAAGTTCAAATAAATTAATGAAATATAAATTTTTTATAATAAATTATTATGTTTTATAGAATTATTTAATAAATAAATATCCACAATAGAAAATGGGGATGTTATATACCTTTTAAAATAATATGGAAGAAATTGTAATTTTTTATAAATTTTAATATAGAAATTAAATACGTTAATTTATAGTGTGTTTATAGATTACCAATTATAGCAGTATATAAATGGATTTGTCATTAAAATAAAACCATTCACTAATAAATTAGTTTTGATTGTTTGGATTAATAATTATTCATTGGAGTAAATAATTTAAAAATTTTAAAAATAATTTTAATAATTTATTTGGATAGGGTTGAAATTAATTTAAATAAGTTATATATATGATATTTAAATTTTTTACATAATAGATTTGAAAATTGAAATTTTTTTATTTCATTTAATATCATATAATTAAATGTAAACTACATATAACATAATATTTTAAATATTTAATACTTGTAATAAATAAAAAAATTATACTTATTTATTCATTTAATGTCTATTTGAATGGATTGTTTTTAAATAATTTATTGCTACCTTATTAATGAATTGTTCATAAATGTGTTATCAAATGTCTAAATTTAGGATTTATTTATTTATTTATATGATTACTTACTTATTCCAACATATAAATATTATATTATTAATTTTTATGTATGTTTTATTTCATGCGTCATAAAAACCATTCTATGAATTCTCATTTATACATTTAATGATATAAATTATAAGCATGATAATTTATTTATTATTCTTATATCATGGATTTGGATTGAATATATTTTTGAGATTGAATTATGTAGCCAATTATGATTTATACAAATTATGTGTTATAAATATAATGGAAATAATTTGTCTCACATGTAAATTATCCTTTGGTAAAGGTACTTTGGGTCAATATACTCATTGTCCTACATGCATATGTTTTATCTAAAAAATATCGGTAAACTATCTTCAACTCCAAGATTACACTTATCAGGATTGTTTATTTCATATGGTTAAATTTTTTTTCCTAAAATACTTTTATATAATATATGTATAGAATAAAATTGGATAAGTAAGGATATAATAGGATTTTAATCTCAATTTGTAATATATGATATGAGTTGTATAATGTGTTACACATTAAAATGGTTTAAACATATTTATTTAGTGGAAGGAATATGATTCATATAATATTTATTTGAAGAATATACACTTTTGAGGGGAATAACAAGGGATAATATGGTGAGTTTAAATCCTATTTAAAAATAATTTGTGTTATATTCCATACATACTATATATTATATATGACCTTCATCATTCAACTTGGTTGGTTTGTAGCAAAGTATGGTGAATCATGATTATTTTCTCTAAGGAAAGAAATTAATGAGGTGAACCTATGAGTAAAAAACCTTGTTCATATAATTTTTATAGGGTCACACTTCTCTAAGAACACCATATACTTAGAATACAAGTGGAATAATGTTGATTTTAACAATATGATATATTGGAAAAAAATTATTCCCACTCAATCATACAAGATTCATATATTATATGAATTTCATAATGGTATACCTAAATAATCACTTTGTGATATGATTAAAATATAGAATCATTTCACAGTGAAATGTGTATTTTTATCACTAATGGAAATGGTTAGTTATAAAAGGTATCATCATATTAGTGGGGATAAAATTAATAATATTCCTCATTAATTGAATGTGAATGATGATACTTATCTAATAAAAGATTATATTATTTATAATATGTAATCACAATAATTATTAATATTTCCATTTAGATTGATACTATAATAAGGATATTCTTAATTATAGGAAAATTATTAGACTGGTACAAAACATAAGAATAGTTATTATGCTTAAAATTTTTTGTATTGGAATAATCTCTTCATGAGTAAACTAATTTTAATGTAGTTAAACTTGTGGATCCTATATATTCATAACATAAGAATATAATGATATATCTAAGGTTATATTAAGCAATTTTTCTATATATAAAAATAATTCTACTGTCATAAATGGAAATTTTAGGATAATGTGAACACATTTATGAAACATTATTATATATTTTTCCAATTTGTTGAAGAATAATGAAACATGTAATATTTATAGGTTATGAAGCTTTATAGAGAGTATTATAATGTTACATTTCATTCTAGAATAAAAATGGTTAATTAAAATAGAAGAACATTTCTTCATAATAATTCATAAATGTCATTGAGAAATTACCATAAATTTCTAAAGTGGACGAGCTGTTTCCATATAAGGAATTTTTCATGGATAATAGTGTTATAGAAATCAATAATTTGAATTAGAAGAGTATTATATATCGGGTGTTCACATTAAAAATATTTATAATATATAGGAGTCTAAAAATATAAAATAATTTATGAGCCTTATAATATTCCATTATGTGGTAGAGAAACTATTTTCAATATCAAATATTTTATTATAAAGGAGTATCTCATTCTTTTATTGATTTAAGTAATGGTTATGTATCATCATATCATTTTTATTATATGATGATAGATTTATTATTAAAAAATATTATTATGAATAATATGATATTTAGGTTTCTATACATGATGTTTATGATTTATTAGATTATATAACATATTTTAAACGTATAAAATGATTAAATCAATTTTATCACTAATAAATAAGTTTATCTAGATTTTTGTTAATATATGAGAGACATGATGTCACAACCATTAGTGTCATATTTTATTTAATGGACTTATTTTCTAGAAACAATATCTAAAACACATAGAATATAACATATAATATGGTTACTATCCATTTTAAATAATTCCAAATAAAGGAAATAATATTTTTTTCATAAAAAATTTTATTTGTGTCTTATTATGTTATTTTAAAAATAATTTTCTGTCTAAAAATTGAGTAGGGTATTTTTAGTCATGAAGAAGTTCAATTACAAAACATAAATGATAATAACCAAAAAACTAAAATATTAATATCTGATTAAATTTAAATAATATATGGAATGTGTTCTTAGAGTGCTGATGATGAATATATAATAAATTTATATACACAAAAAACTATAAAAATATTATAACAATTTATGTTATATCGATTATGGATTTTAATATTTGTTTCAAAAATTTAAACAGTATAAATATGATTACAATGTGTCAAGATATTCAAACTCTCTTTATTCATAGAAATTAGATAATAAATAATTTTGATAGAGTGTTTTATCAGGTGGTAATATAGTGATGTTGTAGTAAATATATACATATAGAGTTATTTGATCAAATTAATTCACAATTAAAACAATATAATTTTATTTTGGTAGTTCATAATATATTATATGATAGATAGGCACTTAAAAATGGATTTTTTTGTATACATGATGGCTATAAATATTTTCACATGAAATGATAATTGTCCACTCGAATTAGGCCATTGAGTTATCCCAAAATGATGTTTGCAGGAAAGTATTATATGATTTGATGAAATATTATGGATACCATGAGTAAGATTCTTGTTTTGACATACAAAATATGCTCATGAAGCACAAAATTGGTTATTTGTTCTGGATTACCCACTATCTATATGCCACTTGGAGTGTCATTCATTGTGTCGTTCATATACAGGTGATGTATAGTACTTATTTAAACGTTCTCTTAATTAATACTAAATAGGTACCTTGAATGTAAACCTTCATACTTTGATACATTTCTTATGAAAGCCTTGAGGATTTTTTAATTAGGGTGTGATTGAGTATGTTATTGATTATGTCATCAGTTCTAGATTAGACAATATTTTATTTTACCTCGGATATGGTGAGTATGGAATTGGCACCCTTGAATTAAATAAGATGAAGATGTTTACATTTTTTCCTAAGAAACAAATATGATGGGATTATTTATTGTTTGATGGGAATATGATGTAATTATCCATAACAATGAATAAAATTTCATCTACTAAAAATCTTGGTTAATGTATACTAAAAGAGAATTAATAATATATGAGTAGCTCTAAGGGATTAGTATACTTTATTCTTGATGGTTACGTGATTTCATTGAAAAAGGGACCACATGAAAAAAAATAAGATGCAGATGGTAGAAAAATATATACAGATAACTGTTTTTAATAATGATAATTTTATATACCATTATAGATTGATAATTATGAGTTATTTTTTATAGATTTTTCATTAAATACATTTAGGGATTCCAGAATTTATATTTGATTCCAACGCTATAAAGGCCAAATTTTGATATTGCTATATTATATTACATGGATTATATTATAAAATTAAATATGAATAGACCATTAAAAGTTTTAAAATATCAATTAAATCCACTATATATCATTAAATTAAACACACTTTATAATTAATGAAAATTATAATGATTGTGTGAATTGAATAAAATATTAAGTCATACATTATGTAACATATTAGTTAATCTATGGATAACTCAACAACATACAAATTGATCATATAATGTGTATGTCACCATGGAATGGGGTTTCTACAATATTTCATAAGATGTGACTAATTTTATCTTCTCCCAAATCTCCCTTATTCACACATCATGTATTCTTGAGGTATGAGCATATCAACGATATTATAAATATCATGCCTATTAAAAGGGTTATTTAAGCCAACCTACAGAAAAATCATGATAAGGGTGTCCTCAAAATACATATAATCTATCTTATTAGATAATATATGATGAATATAAATGATTGAGTGATCATCAGACTATAGACCATAAATTTATTCTGTTAATTTTTACCATGTTTTGAGTTTTATGCATTATGATCCATGGTTTATTGGTTTGAAGTACTTTTTTGTGTGTTTAAAATTTATTATTTTATCCTTATAAACCCAATTATAAGCCTATAAATTCTACAAGGAGGTTATTTCCAAAGAGAGTGTGGACCTGTTATTCACCAATGTGGCTAGACATAGGTTAAGTCTAGTCTAGTGCATTTTCATGTAGTATAGGTTCCTAGGGAGGATAAAGAAATCATACATGATGTCATCAGAGGTATTATTAGTGTGTTTTAAGAAATATTATATTTTAGTATACATATATTTTTCATACATAATAATTGTTATATGTCTCGTGAGATATATTTTTCCTCCATAGTGATGAAGGAAGGGACACAAGTATTGTCAACAAAATGAGTGGAAGTCTCGTTTATGATAGGTTTTCTGGGAATGTGCCTCTTTATTTATAAATGGAAGTGTATTAAACCAACATATATAATCTATTGACTATATTCATAATAATACATACCCGAATAATTTTTCCAAATTAAATGGGGTAGCAAACTAAATAAGGATCTACATTTATCAATAGAGAATGGAATTCCATATTTTGGTGGTATTCTAGGTTAATGGTAAATTTTAACAAAAATAAATCTTCAAAAATATATATAAAATTTATTAAAAATCATAAATTTATTTATAATGGTGTACCATCTATTCCTATATAAAAATAAAGATCATTCACTATTTTTTATAAAACATATCATCAAAATAGTTTAAAAAAATAACACAATAGACAAACACCAAAATAATAAAATGAAGAGACGTGGTAATATTAATTATAAATACATATACTAATGTTTTCCACCTAAACTAAAATTAACAATGATTTACCAACATACTAACCGAATTTATCATAATATTTTGTCTATATATCGATCTAAAATATTTTTACATGATTTTTTCTATGAGAAACTACATATTCACCATGATATATACGCATTGTGGGAGTACATAACAAAGTAATCCACAAACAATAAGGTTTCAAATATAAATCTATATACACAAACCGACACACAGATATGTATATATATTCATGTATGATGTGATACTATTTTCAATATTATCAGTAAATCTCATGAAAATTAATTAATTTAAGTATAACAATAATCCATTTATATATTACAGATCAAATGATATAACACATATACTATCTTTTTTGTTTTTCATGTTGAAAACAGATATTATTGAAACTAAACAACGCAATTTGATCCATAAATATATTTCTCATTGGTAAAAAAATCTTACCTATAATATAGTTCCAAAATAACCCATATATAAATGAAAACGATCATCATAGAGTTTTACATAACTTATATGGTAGGAAAGTGTTCCATGAAACATAGGTATAAGAGAAATGGGATCTTGAATCATGTTTCTAAGGAAATTTTAAATATATCATATGTGAAAAAATATCTATCATCTCAACAGTGTGAATATTGAGTATCAAATAACCAAAATATATAATAATAGAGTAACAAAGAACCCCATATCTCCCTTGATATATAGTTTATGCATATCATACCACTATTAATGTTATTAGGTAAATTCACATCAATGGAATATTTATCATGGAACTACATAAGTTTTGTATGACATGTGAATAAAAAAATATTAAATAATTTTGTAAATATCATTATTACCAAAAGGAATTATCAACAAGAGCCTATGATACCAAAAAAATCTATAGTAAAAAATAGTAAGTTATAACTCCTATTTAAATATATGGAAAACTATTATTTAAAAATAGAATAAAAATTTATCTACATATTATGAAATGATAAATTATGTTCTCAACATAAGAAGTAATATCATATAATTATATCATTTATAAAATGGATAATGAATTGTATAATCGTTATGAAACCAAAAATCCATTGACGACTTTTAAGTGAATGTTGTTCTATAAATAATTTAAAAATGATAAATTTATTTACAATTACGTCTCACAAAAAAATTTCAAATTATTCACATAAACCAGTAGGTACTATTTAAGATATAACAGTTTAATCTCCCTCAATAGGTAACCTATCAAAAACACGAGGACTCGCCCCTAGTTTAGGAAATAGTTTAAACCTTATCTAAAAATATTCCATCATCTTTATTAAAAATGTGTCACAACTAAATATACACGTTACCTAACTATTTAATATTAGTTATTCCATCGTCATAAAACTATCAGCCTTGTATAGCCTCCATTGGGCTATACTCTAGGTTTACATACCTATCAACCAATTTTGTCACTCATCCCTCAATATAATTCTAAACAAGATCCCAAAAACCATAAAATACTATGTAGGACTCGAGTAAGGTATATCTAGTTTCTATGGGGTCAAATTACAAGTATATTCAATAATCACATATTGAAATATTCAATAATTATACATAAAATGAAAATAAGTATGATAGAAAAAATATTCAATTCATATAGTATATATATATTGACTCTAGTGAACCTTACTCAAGATTAAAAAACAATCCATATCCTTATTTTAAAATTACAAGGTCACATGAACCCACAAAACGTTACATGTAATCACAACAAACATGAAAATGTATACATGTTGGGGGAAAATGAAATAGACCACCTACAAAGTGATAAAAATAGAGAAGGTATAATCAAAAGATGAATTTTTCTAAATGGCCTTAAATCCAAGAATAAGTTAAAAACCAAATAAATTTATATTTTAGAAGAAGCAATGGAGACCTAAAATGGTAAAAGTATTGTAAATTTCTAGAAATCTCATTTATATTATTCAATTTAATTAAATATATTACTACATAGATAAATATATGAGGATATCTATGAAGGGGTAGTCAATGGGAGAAGTGTGAGATTCATGAATCACTCATATTTGGTTGAATCAATTAAATAGTGAGGGTGTGATTTAAATTTTTAAAAAATATAGATTAATTTAAAATTTATAGAAACATAAAATTGCTCTACCATTTACATGGTAAATATTCACAAGGTACTCATTTGTATCTGAATTTTATTTAATAACACTAGGTGTCACAATAGGTACCTAATACCCCTATAAAAATTACCAAGTGACCTTTATCAACAATTATAGAAATCCAATTTTCCCTTTAAAACGTTTCAAACATTGTATTGTCACAAAATTTCCATTAAATATTATAAAAATACCTTAAATCCAATAATATAATTTCCAAGATTATGTTTAAAAATAAAATTTAAATATTCACCCATCTTTAATTCAATAAATATTAGTTATTACCAGTTTCACAAAAGAATATACATTTATCTCAAAAAAACCACCAAAAAATTTCATCTTGTACTAGATAAGTATGTTAAATAATTTTATGATATATATATGGGCATCTAATTGACATAGAAACACAATAGTAGTCCTTTAAAACTATATTTCTAAGAAAATTATAACTCGGATTCATAACATCGATCAATTGCAATAAACTAAAAATGTCCATTATTGGAAAATTTCACCAAAAAAATACAAGGGATAAAAAATAAATTTCTCACCAAATTACCCTAAATAAATCAGAAAAACATTGTAGAGACACCAATAGGTTATCTCATTTGAAAAAAATGATGTTTTAAACTTATAATACCCAAATAAAACTCAATTTACAATACCAAACACATGGAAATTATGTCACATACATGAAATATTTTATGGTTATTTTTTATTTAATTTAAATTATTCTTTGTTTTGGGGCTATCCCAAGCCATTTTGAAGAAAGAGTGAGTTTTCTTGATTTGGGACAAACCGTGAGCGCATTTTTAGATTTAAAATCAATTTTTTTTATTTTATAAATATTTAATTTTTAAAACTTTTCAACCATTACACTACCAAAATAGAATCCTCTGACATATTAACACAACTATTTCAATTTGGAACCATTAGTAATCAATAATAATGGAGGATTTCAGTTTTTTTAGGAATTGGGCCAGCCGGAAGGCCCATTTCCAGTTTTAAAAAATATGATTGTTTAATAACATATACAGGTTTTGTGATTTTTTAGTGATTATAAGTTTTCCCCATGTAAAATTAATCTAGGTGTGTGCCCATCCTATTTTACCCCTCTTTGGAGATCATATTCATCACGAATTAGTGCAGAACTTCATAGGGTTTTTCAAATCAACTAGATTTGAAGAGGTTACTTCTTTTCTTCATAACTCTATCAAATACTTCACTTTATTCTCTATTTTAATTCCTAATTAGACCCTTCCTCCTCCTATTAGATCCTAACATCCATTTAATCCCTCCAAGTTGCTCAAACAATCTTTTTGAACCCCATTTTGACGGGGGATTTGGTGGATAAACATCAAATAATCTCAAGTAAGTGTCTCTCCTCGTTAGTTCCTCCATTTTCCATGAATTTTCATTCAATTTAATTGATATACCAAATGACCGGGTGGGTAGGATTTATAACCTATTGTAATATCTTGGGTTTTCATGGTCAATTATTCGGGTTTTAGGTTCGATCTAAGTCCCTCTTCATGTGGCAGTGGTTTAACTTTATTTTCGCATGGAGATTCATGGATTTAAATTGATTTGGTAGGTGATTCCAATGTTTATGGAATATTTGTGTGTTATAATGATTAATTTATCATATTTCATGGTCTATAACATTTTATTATTTTTGAAAAATTTACTCATAGTGGTTTTTTGTTAGAAATGAATATTAAATGCCAATTTGGTGTGAAATTGGGGGTTTTCAAAAAAAATGTTTTATTGGTTTATTGGGGGAACCCATATAAATACTTAGTTTTTTTTATTGAACTATAATAGAGATTAAAATACTGTTTTAAATTTTTATCCCCTTTGGTTGGTGTTGAAAAATTGGGTTTTGATGGTGTTTGTGGAACAGGTGAACATTAAGTGCCATGAATGCGTGTAAATGGAGGTTTTACGAAGTTATCATTTATTGGTTCACTTGGTACTGCCCTAATATTTATTTTTTTGTTTTTTTGAAATTTATTAGGCTTCCTATTCTCTTTTTGTAACATAAAAATGTTCACATTGTGAACAATGTGGGGTT
Organism: Viscum album; assembly: GCA_963277665.1. Taxonomy (NCBI): domain Eukaryota; kingdom Viridiplantae; phylum Streptophyta; class Magnoliopsida; order Santalales; family Viscaceae; genus Viscum; species Viscum album. The sequence goes on along the minus strand of OY728119.1, from coordinate 1,760,157,604 downwards.
TACAAGGATTTTTGTGTGCAAAACAACGTGGAATTTTGAGAAATTATTTCATTTAAAAACAATAATGTTTGATTGTGTGTTTTAAGTGTTTAAAAAAGTGTATAGATATTGTAAAATTTTTATGTGACCATTAGTGGTTGTTTATATAAAAATTTATTTATGTATAATACATAAATTGTTTGAGCGAAAAGGGGGAAGCCTGGGTACCTGGGTGGTGCGGATATGTACTTGTACAACTAATGGACCGGTAGGGTTTTGTCCCAAATTCACTTAGCATTTATATAACTACAACTATAACTAAACTATACAGATGATGATATGGTACCACTAGGTTATAGGAATGCTTCATACTTCTGGCTCGTTCATTAAATCAAATTTTACTATGGATACTTTACACCGAGGTACGAGGTACATGGGGCCTGAGATTATCTAGTTCCTAGGGGTGTTCCCGATTTCATTGCTCATTGGATTTTTGGTATTTTCCCTTTTATTTGGGTTTTTATTGATGTATATTACAGTATCTAACATTCACATTTAAAATTTTAAATTTTTTTAATTTTTTATCTTGAAAATTATTTTCAATTGAAATATTCATTTCATGGTATTTGTCATCGTTATTTATTGCGTATTAAAAGTGATTAATTTTTCACATTGTACTGCATGATATTTGGAATCATTGGGTGGTATCTTATAGGTATTAGTTTCACTCCTTAATTACACCCCTTGGGTGCAAGAATAATTTATTATGCTTGACTTAAGTAAAGGGAAAGATATATATGATGGCTATTCAGTGTGTTAGTTCTCATCATTGGTGCAAAGTTGTCGAGACAGCTTATGGGTGATGACCCCATGTCGTTTGGAGTACTTGGGTCAATTATGTTATTGTTTATTGGTTTTTTTGACGTTTTTTAGTGCATTTTAACTTAGGTATTCAGTTCTATGTTTTTTTTAAACCTTTTTAGTATGAATATTTTAGATTGAGATAATAAAATGATATTGTTGTTTTATAATTACATATTTGGGTAAATCATTCCCAAACTAATAAAATTTATACTTGGGTACATGATCCAGCTCTTGGGGATAGGGAACACCCTTCGGGCCTTCCACGGGCTGGGTTTGGTGCTGGTAATAGTGGTGAATATATTCAATTCATGACAAATTCCGGTCAATGGTATGAGCCATATAATAACATGTTTATAATTACACAGAAGCATTACATGACTATATATACTTTATTAACAACATCTTACTTGAGTACTAGTACATTGGATGGTTATCAACTCAAATTTTCCAAAATTAAACACTATTTTGGTAAATTAGAATTATATATTACAAGATTCTCACTAGGTTGTCTCCCAAAATATACACTAGTATGATACCAATTGTAGTAAATTTATTCAGTAATTATTGGGAAATAACAAATATTTGGTAATAATTATAAATAATATATTTCTCTATTCATTTGGTAGTGTAAAAATAAAACAATGAAATTATACAATGATGATATCAGTCAAGAAAAACCCAACTATATAATATCAATAAAATATCCATTTTAACAGTAATTCACTAAAAATGTATAAACCATCCTATAATATTTGAAAATGAAGTAATACCTTATTAACCATAGGAATGGATTCATATAATACATCTCACATGATTTTCACTAGCCTTATTTATGATAAATAGTATGGTATTAAAATATTTAAGCCTAAACTCAACAATAATATTTTATATAACTCTCCATGTTCAAGAAATATATTCATTCATTTACCATTAAAACATTTAAATCATCAGTTATGATCCATCATCAAGATAAATTTTCAAAACCTTTCCTTAATATTTTATCTAATTTAAAGGTTTTTTTATAAACCCATATTCATTAGGTAGGGTTGAATCATGTTATCAACTAATAAATAGAAATAATTAAATGTCTTACCTGTATTGGTAGGAAATTTTTAAACTTATTTGATTGTATTTTATCATCATCAAACAAACAAATGTAGTTAAATAAACAAAAAATAGTACTTTTACATGGTTCGCCACTAAGGGCTAGTTCATTGAGAATACATAGATCATTATTAGGTCATACTAGAATCCATGAAGATGTACTAATTTTGGAATATTTCAATGATCTGTTCCTGGGTACTTCATATTAGGTTCCATTCACTTATAAGAAATGAATAATTCTATGTTTTCCCCCTCAGATCACTTTTTTTGACTCACTCATTCTCAATTTTATATTAAAATTATTCATTATTTTATCAGCATCATTGATGTATACATATCTAAATACATGATTTCTATGTTTTTCAAAATGATAGTATGGATATGATGCTTAAAATATTTTAAGAAACTTATCGTAGGTGAAACATAATTCATACAACTATTTTCATGTTGACGTCCACTTTCATGAAAATATTAATTTTAATGAAACTACCTTTATCCATGAAACATCCTTATTGAAAAATATATATGAAAAAAAAAATTCAACAATATACTATTACAAATTATAATGTTCATGTAATGTTCTTATTTCTAACAGGATATACATTTATGATAGTTTCAGATGAAGAAAAAGGTTATTAGTCCTCGTATAAAATTTTTTTTATTCAAATAATGATCAATGAATAATTTATAGGTATAAATAAGCATATCCTAAAACACTATTTTTATCATAAAACATGTCTCCACAGGACATGTTTTTCTTGTGAAACACTAAATCTTATATTTTTTAACAAAAAACAGCATTCTCAAAAAAACATAACTTTCAAGAAACTATCATTACTTCCTAAAACTCACTTACATTCTTCAAAAACACTATTTAAATTTAAAATCTTGACTTTCATTAATATTCATTCATTTTTTTGGAAAATATTTTCACTTCCTCTACTATTTCTCATACAATAATTTGGAAAACCATTGTAATCAATGAGATTTAGTAAAGACATTCAAGAACCCATCATTTTTATATTATTTATATTAGATTTTGAAACTCATTTTCAACCCCAAATGGATTGGAAGATCAAAAATTCCATTATATTATAATAAAAATTACCATATTTCCAATTGGTTTCTTACTATTTCACACTACCACTAGCCAGTGACACAAAAAACTAATTTTTATGATTCAAAAATCTAGAAAATCCTTACATATACAAGGAAAAATAACAATTATTTATTCCATTAATTTTATATTAATATCATAATTCTAAAATGTATTCATATTAGAGTACACTTTACTATAGTTTATAAAGCTTTATAATTAACTTCTTGGATTGTACAGCCTCACACAATCTAAATTTCATTAAATAAACATTTATTTGATCTAAAATCCATGTTAATCACTATAGAATTTATAAGTATGTAAATTTCTACAAGAAATAAAATTCCCACTAAATTACCTTATCGTAAGAATTTTTGTTAAGGGAGAACCATATATCTTTGAATGGAATCATCAAAACCCATATTTGAAATAGTTTTTCTCATGATATAATTTCCCTATACAGTAAATATAATGTATTTTAATGTTTTAAACTAAATTACTCTATATTTTACACATAAAATAAATTTATAATGATTAAATAATTTATGTGTCTTTAATCATTGTATTTTCAAGATATAAAATATGTTTGTTAGAGTGGAAACTCAAGAGGGGTTAATTGAGTTCATATTAAAAATTTTTGATAAATATTTTATGATAAATACCCCCCAATTTGGAAATAGCCCAGATAATTAAGGCATTAGAAATATAAATGTTCAGTTGGTCATGAATTTTCTCAAAGGATGATTAGTCCTCAATTGAATCTGTGATGAGAACCTATTCAACATTTGAAACAGGTTAACTGAATTGAGCACACATACCCACTAACCTGAACTAACTATCAGAGTTTATGTAAAACAATTTTCTATTTTAAAATTATGAGAATCAAAGAATAAAAAAACATACTAATAAAAAATATACTATGCATAATAATTAACCAATAGTTTCAGTCTCATGTCGAGACATAATCCTCCACACTTAGTGATCACCTTCCACCAAGCAGTTTTTATTAACAATAAACATGGTACACAACCTGTATCATGATTTACAATATTTTTCACAAACTGTCTAGGGATCAAACCCTCTACCAAAATTATTCTATGTAAAAACACACAACTAGGCCACACACAACCTCTTCCATAGTTTCCCATGGTGAAAAAGTGATAGAAATTTTTTGGTGGGATAATATTTATAATCCTCCAATTAAATCACAGAAAATTGTGTGTTATAGACAAACACACACTTTTCAGTAATTTAAGATAAAGGAAACAATGTAGAAAATGTTATAAAGATTTATTTTATAAGGTTATATATGTTTTCATATTGTCTCTTGACTACATGGAGTGAAGAAATTGCAGTTTCAGTCTTTCTCTGGAAGTTGTCTCTAAAACAAAGCGTCGTAACTCTAGGTTCTAGCTTCAAGGTACATATGCGTTCTGCTTATTGGAATGAAAAAGATATGATTAAGCATAGAATATAGTGTTGAATTTGTTCCCCCAAATGATCTTCATGAATATCTTAGGCTCATAGTGTGAGTTCTGGTGTTATTATTATTTTTTCTTTAGATCTAGTGTGTAATGTTTCTTTCTCATGCATTCATATCATCGTTCTATTCCTAATTCTTCAATTTTATACCTGAGGCATGAAAACATGAAAAAGAAAACCATGTGCGGCCTTCCTCGTACCTCATACCGTCTCCTGATACAGTCTCTTAATATATCCACAATCAACATTAATTTAATTCAGACAAATTAAATTCACCAAATACGACTGTTAGAATAATATTAGGAAATTGAAAATGTTTGGACTAGAAGAGTGGGTATCGCTATACTAGTATCGGTAACCTTCTCAATGGTAGGCTTCATTCTTAGCCTTCATAAATAGCCTTCATCGATTGACTTCATTAGTAGCTTTAAATAGTGTCCTTAATCAGTATCATTCATTGATAACTTTCAATTGAAGATTTCAATGGTAAAATTCATCAGTAGCTTTCAATGGTAGATTTCAATGGTAGACTTCATCGGTAGCCTTTGAGTGTGACATAAAGATTAGATTTCATTGATAAATCAGTAGTGAGGTCACTTAGTGGTAACCTCTAGTGGTAACCACTAGTGGTAACCTCTATCTATGACCCCTAGAGGTAACCTCTATCAGTAACCTCTAGTTGTGTCCTCTATCGGTAACCTCTACTGGTGACCTTCTATGAAATTTTTCACTGTAAACATAATTGATAGAGTAGGGATATTAAAAATATGTATTTAGTACTTTATTGAAGCTCTAAATATTAGTGAACTATGATTATCATATAAATGAAACAAGATTTGGGATTAACAAAATATGTGAGTACAACAATATCCCCCTTTTTGATAATCACAAGTTATGTTTGTGAAATTTATAGATAATAATTTTTCGAATTAGGTATATTCACATTTTATAATTTCTACAATGTTGATAGTATACAGATATTATGTATCATTGTTTTAAATAACATATAATTGATCAATTTTTATTGGTGAAAATATATCCGAGAATATATTCAAGGGCTCTAGTTTAAAACATTTACCCCTTTGTGATTATAAAAAAATAATGAATGACAAAAAGGAGACAAATTAATATTTTTGTACTAATGAAATAGAATTAAAATATACAAAAATATTACAAAGATCCCTATTGACTAAGAAATCCAAAATTTAATAAAATTAAATGATTTCCCAGTGAGCATTGTCTTTAAGAGATGAGGAGTATGGTTTAGAATATGGAGTTACAGTCCTTGGTATTGAAGTGAGAAAGGCAAGAGGAGCTTCTATAGAGGCATTGGTTGACCGATAATAATATGATCTATGAGGAATCATAGGGGTCTAGCATCTGATGTCCTATACCGGTGTCATCAATTTGGAAGTACCAGTCGAGCCTGAGGCAGTTGAGGAATAAGGTAAGGGTATGGGCACAATAATGGGAGTGTAGTCCAGATGGAGGAAGCGAACAAAAGATTTCAGAAGTCCATAATTATTCTTCCTCCTCTTTCCATAGGTGATATAAAATCATCCTTATTCTCCTTGAATTTTTCCATTGAAGGAGTAAAAACATACAAGCTGACTAACTTGATCCTTAAATGCATGGGTTATTGGTGGGATCCTCAAGTTGTCCAACATAAGCTTTTAGTGACCATCAATCTAATTCATAGTGTACACCCTTTTAAAAAATATGTCAACATGCTCTTTGATATCCTTATGATCTTGGGAAGCCTCCCTCAAATAATCCCCCACAAGTTGATGAATGTATATCATAGTGGAAATGACCAGAGTCATAGACTGAGGGTCTGAGTTACTTGTACCTGATATCTTCAACTAATCTTCACTAATAAATGATCTGAAATCTTCTTGGTCAAGAGAAGTATAGGCTGAAGTGGAAGCAGATGTACGCAGAGGTGCCACAGTAAATGCTACTATCTCCATAAAAGACTTGGTCAGTCCACTGATCAACCTCTTCACATCATCATCCCGACCACTCACAAGTGTCTCTATAGACTTTTTAAAGTATTCAAAAACAATTAAAATTTTCTAAACAATAGTATTAACAAACATTAGGTCTTTTTTACATGAGATCTTGAGGAAATATATGATCCTAAACTCCTAATCGATTGTTTCAAAAACTCCGTAGATTCGGCCAAGGTTTTGACTTGATTCTAGAATTCCATCACTTCATTTGGCAAGTTGGAGTGAAAATTCAATATTACTCTTTATAAGGTAGATTCCACAACATCTTGATTAAGATCCATTGTTCTCCCTATCCCAACACATCTCTCATCAATGTGACTGTTCAAAACCGAGTTTATGGATTCTAAATAATCCTTATTTACATAAAATTAAGGGAGAAGAAATATCAACTGGATAATAATGGTATCTGTAATAGAATGAATTGGCAGGAATTTGCTAGGAAAGACATATTCAGAGTCTCCATAGTCTATGTCGAACACCATTAATCCAAGATCTTCTTACCAATATTCTGTTTCATTAGAAAAAAAAAATTACACCTATGGAAATAGGTTCCTCCCTCTCACATGTAGCATTCTCATAGTCAACTAAATTTTCCTATACCATTCCTACATAATCAACTGCATCAAAAAAAGATTCCATTGATACTTCTTCTACAAAATATTCAACCACAACCATATAAATTCCAGCTCCATCAGAGTCAACATTCTCTTCCTCTTCACTCTCTACTACTTTTTTTATGCTATCAATGGACTGAGACTTAAGAATTCATCTTAAAATTCATCTACAACTATCTCAAAATCATCATGACTAGATTTAGATTTATCTTTCTCCTTTGTGGTCTCTCCAATAGTAATTCCTCTTAAGATATTCTCTTCTCCTTATTCGTCACTATTTTCATCATTATCATTGTCCCATAAGACAACCTCTCTTCTCGGTAATATCTTTTGTGGGATAGGATCATCGAAGGATACAAGACTCACAAGAGGAGTTGAGGGAAGGTCAGGATCACTCCAATAATTTACAAGAGAATCCTCACATTCTTGCACACCAGCAACCTTCTCTTCTTCATCCGAGTAAACTAGTTCCACTTTATCATGTTTTAAACCGATATATCATTTATTCTTTTTCCTAGAGGTATTAGTAACAAGATTTAATTCCTTATACAACATAGCCTCATCATTCATCCATTCCATTTTCCAACGATTTCAGTTTATCTTCATAAACCTGCAAATCATTTTTGGTAATGCAGTTGTTGTCCCTTAAAACTTATATTTCTTTCTGATTTCTAGATACACCATTCACTCTATGCATTATGGATATCAACCTGGAATGAATCAAAGCATTTGATTTTTAACATAGCCTAGTCACATCCACTAATTGAATCATCAGCAACCTAAAAAGATTTATCATCTATCCTTGGATTAACAGATACAATAAAAATATTTCATGATACCATAAAGTGGCAAATTCCCCTCTCGTGGGACTAAAAACATGTTGAAAAAATTTAAAATGAAAAATAGGGATTCTGTTCCTGTCAACACAACCAGATCCTCTTCCTAGTAGAAATACTCAAAGGTGGGATTCACCACAAGAGAGTATTAATTGAATATTCCTTCAAGAGGGATTCTTAAGCATTCATCCCATTCAACAGTAGTTAATCTCACACTTACACAAGTTACCTTTGATGTCAATCAGTTCTCATCCTCAGACTGTCCAAACCTCAGAATCTATATAATTTCTTTACTAGCATTGGGTATTATGTTCCATTGTTATTTTCAAATAATTCTACCCAATCTTGAGATTCAAGTGCCTTCAGTGTGAGATACTTTCTCGACATCCTCCATTCCATGAATTATTCATATTCTACCATGATTTCTCTCTTCGAAAAATGTCGATTGATCAGCTTCACCACAACCTTTCACCCACTACTAGACCAACTTGAGGTCACATCCAGTTTATCACATCTTCTTCATCACCATCCATCGGTCTCTTCATAATTTCTATTGCGATCGGAGAAAGTTCAATGGTTGTAGATAATGGTTAGGTTACCATCTTCTAGAGAAAAGGTTCTAGAGAGTATTTTAGTGGATAGAAATGTGGATTATAATTTTTTTATAATTTATGGATAAAAAATAAATTCGAGAAAAATAAATAAATAATAATAAAACATTTTACATTCTGGAAGAAAAAAGCAATCTCCTAGTCCTAAGTATGTACTATCAGTAATGATCAAACGATGATGTCCAAACTGTGAGGTCTAATAGTGAGGTCCTGGTGGTGAAGTCCAAAGATGAGGTGTGCCAACAGTGAGGTCCAACTATGATGTGTCCTATTGGAGAGGTCCACTAGTGATGTTTCCTAATGGTGAGGTTTCCAAACGGTTATTTCTAATAGTTTAACATACCTAACTCTTGTTTGATATGATTTAACCTCTAAAAATTAAAATTCATTGATAATATATAACCTAATTGATGTTTAGTTTGAATGAATTAAATAGTGATATCACCACATTGATAATAATCTCTCAAGAAGGGATGTCTTAAATCAATGTGATATGTCCATGCATGAGATTCTTTATTTTTATATATGTTAATTGAACTTGTATTATCACATTTAATATAGGCATGTTTGAATTGATATCCACAGTACTGTAAAGTGTGGTCCATCCATAGAATCTGAGCACAAACACCACTAGCAGCTATATATTATACTTCGATAGTGGATAATAAAACAAAATTTTATTTCTAACTAAACCATGATATTAATGACTTTCCCAAAAAGTGACATGTTCTAGAGGTTCTTTTTTTATCTAACATACAACCAGCAATGTCAGCATCTGAATAACATATAAAATCAAATGATTGTCCTATATGATAAAATAGTCATATGTTTTTAGTATACAAGATATATTTAAAAATCCTTTTAGTAACCATTAAATGATATTCTTTAGTATTGGCTTGAAAACAAGAACAATGCATACATTGAACATTATATTAGTTCAGCTAGTAGTAAGGTAGTTCAGACATTCAATCATATCACTATAATTGGGTTGATAATCTAGTTTACCAGTTTCATTAGAATCTAACATACATGTGATAATCATAGGTGTATCATTACATTTATTACAATTCAAAAGAAAATGTTTCAGCATATCCTTATTATATTTACAATCATTTAATACAATACTATTTTTATTTTGTGAAATATGAAATCCAAAGTAATATTCAAGTTCCCCCATTAAACTGATTTCTAATTCATATGACATCATCATTGAAAATTTAATTCATAATTAATTATTGGATGATCCAAAGATAATATCGTCTAAATAAATTGGTGCTGTTAAAACATCATTGTAAATACTTTTAATTAAAAGAGTAGGATCAGTTATCCCGTTAGTAAAACCTTTTGGAAAAATAAAAGAACTGAGTCTATCATTCGAAGCTCTTGGAGCTTATTTTAAATTATATAAATATTTAGAATGTTTAAAAACATTATTTATAAATAGGGATTTGTAACTAAATGGGTTGTTCAATGAACAAATATTCAACTTTATATCCATTCAGAAATGATCTTTTCTAATTCATTTCATAACGTTATTAATTTAGATGAGCTGAATAAAAGAGAAGTATCCTAATGGATTCTAGTATGGCTATAAGTGCCATGTATTCCACATATTCCATTCATTATTTTTGACTATATCCTTGTGAAACTAATCTATCCTTGTTTCTGAATATATTTCCAGACTCATCAACAATTTTTTCTATACACCATTTAGTGCCTATGGTCAAAGTGTCATTAGGTCTTTATACTAATTCACAAACATTGTTTCACTCAAACAGATTTAATTCTTCTTGCATAGCTATCACCCAAAATTCTTCATGGATATCATCAATAATATTTTGGGTTTAAGCTTTGAAATAAATTCTTGATGTTCAAACTAGATTCTCAAAGATTCTCTAGTTTGAATCCCTCTATTTAGATCACCTACTATAACATCTAAAGGATGATTCTTGAGAGTTCTAATAACTCTTAAGAAGGTTTGAACTCAACTCATCAGGATATTCTATAGGTTCAAATTCAATATGCTCTGATTCTGGAAAATTTCCAAAAATAGTTGTTTTCCCAAGGGTTCACTATCTTTATCATTATGGTCCAGAATTGACATATCTTTTTCAAGATGTTAAATAGAGGATTTGCGTTCATGTGGATCAGTCCCATTAAATTTATCATGAACTAATTCATCCACATATTTGGATCACTTATAGAATAATCTAAAGTCTTTACTAATGATTTAGTATCCTAGAAAAAATTCCTTCATCACTTTTGGTAGAAAATTTGTAATTATTATCCCTTATATTAAGGATAAATGGTTTTAATCAAAAAACTATAATGTAATTAACCTTTGTATTTTTAATGTTTCATATTGTATAAGGGTTATTCTTAAAGACATTCCTAATCAAGAATATATTGATGATGTAACAAGTTGAATTAATGACCTCATCCTAAAAAAAAGATATGCAGGTTATACTCATTAAGACAAGTCTAGGAATCTCTTGAAGTGTTGTTTACCTTTTTTCTAAAACTACATTTTTTGAGGTGTTCTAAGAGTAGAGAAATTGTGATTATATCCATTATGTGTGAAAAAAGATTCAATGTCCTTATTTTCAAATTCATGGCCATGGTCACTTCTCATGGACTTAATTACATGTCCCCTAATATTTTCTGTAAACATGAAATATTTAATAATGTAACAACATGCTTCACTTTGGTGATCTTGAATGTATACTCAAGTGTATCTAGAAATATCATCTACATGAACAGAAATATAGTTCTTCCCATTTAAACATGAAATTCTTGATGTCCAAACAAATCCATGTTAACTAACTCAAGATGTTGAGAAGTTGAAAATTATTTATTTGGTTTGAAAGAAACTTGGTGTTGTTTTCCCTTTTGACAAGGATTAAAAATTTTGTTAAGGGGGGTTTTAAATTTAGCTAAGTCTCTAAATTAACCTTTCCTTGTAAAATTCTTATGTGTGTGAATATTGTAGTGTCCTAATCATTTACGCCATAACAAATATTCATTATGAAAATCATTTAAAAAATAAATATCGTTTTTAGATAAAGTGGTGTAATCAACTACATATACATTTTCATTATTATGAGATCTGAATATTAAATAATAATTAGAATAAAAAACATTTCTTACAACATTTTAAAACATAATATTAATTTTTTTATCACTAAATAGAGAGATACCCAATAAATTTTACATTAAACCATCAACAAAAATTATTTTTGAAATCAATGTAGTATTTGGTTTTCCAATTTGGCCTATATAAATGATCACACCTTTAAAATTATAACCAAATGTAACATATCGATCATAAAATTTAATTAGTCTCTTGAATCATGAATAGAATCCTATCATATGTTTGGAACATCCAATATCAAATAAAATAAGGTTTTATAAAATCTCTTTAAAAATTTATCCTTCAAAACATATTATGTATAGGGTAACTTTGGTACCTAGATTTATTAGGGTCTAGAGAGGTTAGAAATTAATGATTTTGGAACCCATATTTTCCTAATATGATTAATATAATCAATAGATATGTTTTTATGCATGAAAACATTGTTAGGTCCTTTATAATATTTTTTTTCAAAAGATGGTCCATAAATTGTACTAGGAGTGAACTGTCAAAATTTTGGAAGAAATTTGATCATAATAATCCTTCCTTGTCCTGGGTGATATCCTAAAACAGTTGTGTACTTTGGAGAAATATTTTCCCTAGAAATTGGGTCATGGTATGTCTACCGGAAATCAACCTCTCATGATCTATTTTTAATTGCTCATTTTAAAATTTTAGTTCAATAATTTTTTTAATAGCTGAGGAAGTTTTTGTTTTCCAATATCCAAAGCAGAGATATAATTGGCATTTAAAACATGCTGTTTTTTCAATATCTTATATTTATCCATGATATCATAAATTGTATCATCACGAATTATATAGTACTCAAACAGTTCATCCATAGTCATATCATCATCATTATTATATTTTCATTCATTCCCAGAATAGTAAGAATTATTTATAGGGTAATTAAGTGTTACCTCAGATGTTTCTATCATGAATCAAAGGTTTGTGTGATATTTTTTAGTATCAGATGTGACTAATCCACTAGAGCAGTCTAATGAATCACTCCATCATTCTTTCATATCCTTTAAATATCCATTTCCCTTGTCTTCATGTTTATTTTTAAATTTCATCTGGGGGAAATTGGCCTTCACATGACATTTTTGTTTACACTCATAGAAGATTATCTCATTTGTGTTGTCATTCCATTTTCTATCATTTTTCAACTATCTTATATTATCATACCATTCATTATAATTTTAATTTCTAAAGAACCGATTCTTTCTGTAGAAATTTTTGAATCTTCTAGAGAGATGAGCCATCTCATCATCAGTGTCAGAATCTGAATTATCACTTGTGAAACTTTCAACAAAAAGATGAGCTTTTCTTTTTCCTTTTCTCTTTGAGGTAGAGGTTTTTAATGCTACAGATTTATTTCATTGTTCTTCATCTTTTTCTTGATTTAACTTTTGATATTCATTGTACATCATATTTTTTCCAATTAGTTACTTCTTTGGTAACATTCTTATGTCACAGGATTCTCATACAGAAAAATGTTCTTATCCATATGTTAGATAGGCATTAGAGAAATCTCATAATCTGATCCTTGTTGTCTACTGGTTTCCAAAGCAGTTTCATGGTATTTACTAATTTATTGAACCTAAGATACATTTTTGGGATAGGTTCATCAGGATTCATTTTAAAATTATCATATTTGATAGTGTAAGTATTTAATCTCATTTATTTGACATTAGTTGATACCTCATGGGAAATAGCCAAAGTATCCAAAATTTTATGTGCGTTTTATAGGAGAATATTCTATTGAATTAATCATCACCTAGAAAAAATATACAATTCATTCATTGGTATATATTTGTTATTATATGTAGCATTAGTTAACCGAGGTAATTTATCCCTAGTAGTAGCAGGTAATTCACGTTGTTCTTCAATTGTGTCCCAGATTTTAGGACCAATGATCTCTCAATTCATTTTCATATTAAATTTCCTCGGGGAATAGTTTTTACTATTAATAAATGGTCTCCTGTTAGTAGATGCACCCTTAACACAGTTTCCCATGTTTAATTAGAATGTAATGAACTACAAATTTAGATATGGCATAAATGTTAAGATCATTATGATACAAATAAAATCATTGTTGAAAATAATTCGAAAACATGAAAAACATTTATAATGATATAAATATATAAAATCATTGATACCAAATGTTGGTAGAAGTGGAAACTCAAGAGGGGGGTTAATTGTGTTCCTACATAAAAATTTCTTTAAATATTTATAATAAATATCACCCAATTCTGAAACAACCCAATTAAATAAAGTAGTAGAGATATAAATTTTTAGTTGGTCAATAATTTTCACAAGGGTTGATTAGTACTCAGTTGATGTAAGGATGAAAACCTTTTCAAATTTTGAAACTGGTTTTCTGAATTGAGCACATATACAAACTAACCAGAAATAACTGTCAGTGTTCATGTAAAAAAATTCATGTTTTAAAATAATTAATAACATGGAATAGAAAAATAGTGTATTAAAAAATATACTAGACAGAAGAAATAACCAAGAGTTTCTATCTCAAGACTAGACTTAATCCTCTCCACATGGTGATCATCTTTCACCAAGCAGTTTATATTAACAATAAACATGATACACAACCTATATTGTGCATTACAATAGTCTCACAAACTATCTTGGGCTCACACCCTCTAACACAGTTGTTCATGTGAAAAACACAAAACCCGGCCACACACAGCCTCTTAGATAGTTTAACATTGGAATCAAAGTGTAGGTAATGTTTTTGTGTTTGGATTTTTAGTATCCTATGGTTCAAGAAAAGAAGACTGTGTGTAAAAGACAAACACACACTTCTTATTTTTATAAGTGAAATAAAATATAGATAAAATGTTATAAGGATTGACTTTATAAGTCTCTATATGTTTTTAGATCAACTCTAGACTCTTTCGAGTGAAGAAATTATAGATAGAGTCTTTCTTTGGATGTTTCTTCAAAAATAGAGTTTCATAACTACAGGTTATATCTTTCAGGTACTGAGGTGTTCTAATTCTTCTTTTGATATAGATTTGATGAAGCACATATGAAAGTCTTGAATTTGTTTTCCCAAAGGAACTTTGTGATGCTCTTCAGCTAACAATGTGACTACTGGTGTTCTTATTTTGTTCTTCAGATCTAGAGTGTAATGTTCTATCCTCATGCATTCATCTTATCCTTATCTTACTAGGTATTCTATTTTATACATGAGGTCCAATAATAGGTATAATTAAACCACGTGCAGTCTTCATCGCTATACATGGTATCATGATATGTCTATAATCAATATTAATTAATGTAAGAAGCATTAAATTGACCAAATTCGGCTGTTGGAATAATATTAAGAAATTGACAAGGTATAGAGTGGAAGAGAGGGTGTCAGTGGACTAGTAGAAGTATCCTTCTCAATGGTAGGATTCATTGGAAGCTTTATAAGTTGCCTTCATCAGTATCCTTCATCGGTTGAATCCATCGTTAGCTTTCAATAGTATCATTTATTGGTAGCTTTCACTAGTAGTTATGAATGTTATCTTTTAACAGTAGCCATAATCAGTAGCTTTCAATGGTAGACTTCATCGGTAGCCTTTGAGTGAGACTCAGTGATGAGATTTCATTGATAACTCAGCGTTGAGGTCCTCAGTGGTAACCTCTATTGGTAACCTCGGGTGTTATCCTAAATCAGTAACTTCTATCGTGGACCTTTATCGGAAACCTCCTATGGTTACCACTATCGGTATCCTCTAGCGGTGAAATTCTATGAAACTTTTCACTACAAACAAAATAGAGAGAGCTGTGGTATTAAAAATACATTGTTAGTGCTTGATATAAACTAAAAATATTAATGAACTATGAATATAATTTAAATGAAACATGATTTGGGGTTATGAAAATAGGTGAGTCCAACAAAATATCTTCATGAAAAAATAGTGTAAATTTATCAATGATTATCATCCACCACATATTTTTCATTTCATTTTCCTCTACCATATATATATATATATCACATTTCAGTTTTAATACTATCTATTCCACGTGTAACATCTAAGAGTACAAATTAATTAAGATAATTAAATACTTTTAATTTGGTTTTCCATGTTTTTTACCATAAATAATTAAAATGTGTACGATAAGAAAACTCTTGTAATCATATATAACTAAAACGTATATTTTTTTACCACATATTAGACCCTAATAAATGTATTATAAAACTAAAATTCACTTCAGGTAAAAAATCCATCAACCGGATCATCCGTTGTTAAAAAAACCTTAAGTTTGACTATCATAAAAACTATATTAACTATGTTCCCTAAATATCCCACTAAAATAATTATACATTCTGGTAATATCCTATAACTTCCTAATAGTATATAATCATGAGTCTAATCATATTTTTTTCAAATCAAAAAAATAATGACCACCTAAGTAAATCATATAAAATACCTTACTCTTTACATAGTTACCATTAATCAATGGAATTATCCGTTATTATTACTAAACCCATATTAATTAATTATATTCCCATAAAAACCCATTAAGGTTACACCTAACTCATTTAAAATTTTTGTTGGTTATCTGTAGGATAATAATGAGTCTATGGATCAAGAGGATGATGATAAGTATTAAAAAATGGAGAATCCCTTCATGATGTGGATATAAAAATAAGGATTTTTGAGTTGAAAAATTGATATATGATATTAGTATTATTTATGTTACACAAATATTTATAGTAATATAAAAATAATAATTTAATTATATGGTGTGTTTTTTGAATTCCCTTCACATTAGAGGGATTATTTGACCATTTCATGAGACAATTAATTCTTGATTTTTAAATGTTTTTATGTAATTTATTGAAATCATACTCATGGATTAAATGGAAGATCACTGAAGAAGAGTTGTAATATCATATAATTATGGATTTATAAGTAATATAATGTCATTGAAAGAAGTTTTATGGTCATTCTTCAATAAGATAAGGTATATCATATCTAAATTGCAATCAATGAATATTCATCACAAATAAGTTTTATAAGAAATTTTACAGAGCGTGTTGGTTCATGAATAAAATCCATTGGTAATTGGTGGTATTATAATTAAGGTGTATAGCTATCTTCATATCTAAATTTTTGAATCATTATATAATGGTTTACATTTATGCCGCAATACAGATGATCATAATTCATGTTTGGTAAATGGAAGAGGTAGGATTTTTGTGATTTAGTTCACATAACTTTTAGATATTGTGGTCATAATATAATTGTTATATTCATTATGAAAATCATGATGAGTCCTAACATATAATGAGATATTCTTGATGAATATTTGAAAATATATGTTTTAAAAATAGAGATTACTAACTACCCATTCAATAAGCATGTTGGTTGAGAATAAGGAGATGAAAAAGGGGGAACCCATTGTTAAAATTCTAAAGGAAAATAGTGTTTTGGGTAATTATAGATTGATTGACTTATTAGTTCTATTCATTATCACTTGAAATGGAATATTAATTTAATCTGCCTAATTTTTTCATGTTCTTGTGGATAATTATATAGTAATTTTCATAGTTATAATCCATCCATTTATTATCGGTGATTTAACACTTGATAGAAGGCATTAGAGTAACTTTCATTATCCGTTATTTTATGTCTGTTACTTATTGATCCATATATTATAATCACATCATAAATATTTACATGATATTTCACTCACCAATGATGTAAAAAATATATTATATGAGGTTTTTTTGACAACCACTGATTTCGCCATATCTTAATTAACATATAGTCTATAATTGGTCTATCCCATTCACTGGCTAAACCCATATCTATGCCATTTTTATCATGAAATATAAATATATAAAATCTATAAAATACCTAAAAATTTATGAAAATAAATTTAAAACAATTTATATAGCTTGGGGTCAACAAGAGCGGTAATGTCACATAGTAATCCCACATCAAAATCTAGTGTAATATTATGTTGTGGGGAATTACTATGATATTGTAGCAGTAATTCAGCACTATAAAAGTGTTGGTTCTATTGTAATTAATTTATTAAGTTTTTATTAGTGATAGTATTCATTACATATTATATCTCTTCCCATTTAATCATACCATCAGACCATATAGAATCCAGGATTTCATATATTGGGCCACTATGGTATATACTAATGTGTTTTCTGAAAGATGGCTTATAATAATAGGAATGGGGAATCTTCTAGGAATTTTTTATTATATATAATAAACATAAAATCGTTGAAACTAATTAGTAAAAGTGGTGAAATTTTTTCAAAATAATGCTTCATAGAATCCCTCAAGAACCTCTGTGAGGGGTGGTGATGGAATGTTATGGATAAATATAAATGAAATTAGCTAGCATTTGGGATGAATAAATTATCGGAGGTAATGCTAAATTTATTGGGCTTTGGGACACTTATCAACTCATTTGTGTAAACAGGACACTAAGTCTTGGATTCCATAGATTTTAAGGACTTTAATTATTCCCAGACAACCAAGTTATCATGTGGGTTTACCAAGAAAATAAAAAAAAGGAATTGCAGTTAATTTAACAAGATTATATCACATCTCAATGGAAACAAATTATTATTTTTAACCTGAAACTCTAATTTATATTTATATCTAAATAATTCCATTATATTTTAAAAAAATTACATCTATATTAAATTATTTACAAAGAACTATATCCCATTTTAAAAAACCAACATGTCTAAACATTAATTCCTTAAATATCAAAAAATACTATATCCAAATGCAAGGTATAAAAATCTCAAGTATCATGCTAAAACTATATATGAATTACTCTTTTTAATTACATCAATTTTTATTACTTATTCATGAAAAAAATGATTACAATAGTAATTAATTATATTTAATTGTATCTATTCCCATTCAATTGTTGTAATATAAAAATTTCCCATTTTATATTTTTCATTACATTGATAATTAGGTAAATAAAATACTTTCTTCTGGTTGATCCCTTGGACATATTCTATAGTTCCACTATTCCATAATCAAGATACTTCATCCAATAGATCATCCATAACTATAGTTCCTACATAATACCTAAATATCCTATGTTACATGATTCTATATAATTAATAGGAAAATAATGTCTATTTATTGGTTAGCTATCTGGTCCCAAACCATCGTATCTACTCTATAAAAAATCAAAAATAACACAAACAACAATATAATATGACATGTAATGTCCAAAACTATGTATTTTATCTATTTGATTCAAACCAAAAATATAACCTATAAAATCAACCAAGTCAATAAATGTCAGAGATTAACAATGGTGGTTGATTTTTATCATTACATAATTATTTTCCATCCTTCATTAATATTTTTGGAAGAGTGTGATTCCATTGAAACTAAGCATGTCTCCTACATATATCAAAAAGCTAATGAAATAAAGAATCATCTTGTATGATAGAGAGTATTTTCATTAGCTATATATTAAAATAAAACATTTTATATATATATAAGCCACAATTAATTATAAAAATATAAACTAATAATTTAATATTCATAGACCACAATATTAAAACACACATATGTGGTGTTATATATGTCTCCTCTTAACAAGGTTTTACACATGCACTCTATTTCATGTTCTAATCCTTACATATTAATAAAAATAATCATAATACATAGACAATTGAGGTATATATGATCTCATAAATTCTTATACATGAATTTATATAACTTAAATTTCATATGAACTGATATGCATATATCGGGTGTGAGTACCTATCTTTACAGAAAATCACCAATAATATATCAAACCTAAACCCTTTTATTTTCTGTTACATTTCTGAAATTTATTCATATGAATAAGGGGAACAAAATATATAAAACAATTGTCAATTAATAAATAAAAGAAATATATTTATACATTATAACAAGATACAAATAACATATATACCATTCATGTTCGTTTTCTAGGGGATTACCAAATAACTTTTGGAAAACACTCTACTTTATATAATATATGGTAAAATTTTTCTTGCTTTAAAATAACTATGATTTTAACAACTATTAGGAGACCCCATATATAAGGAAAAAATCACTATATAGTGCCACAACACTCATTTGAGGGCTTCATTTTCGATGATTTCAACACTTATGGGAGTGGTAAATTTGTATCACATGTTTCATGAATAATTGTATATTAATGTCTCCAATGTAACCACTATTTGGGATAACTATTACCAACATCTAAAAGGATGTATATTTAATTCCTAGGTCTCTCAGTACATAAATATTGAGTACCTAGGAAATTATATATATCTATGTTTACTACGGTACACATTTTAGCTTATTGACATCATCATCAAGGTCTTGTACGTTAAACAAGTGTTAGTTGGGGATCTAATTATATATTTTATAACATATAGATAAAAAATATTGCAATAATTAATATGAATACCAATATAACCCATTTAAGGCATCACGATGAACAAAATCCATCTTTCATTTCATAAATCACTCATGTATAAAAAAATGATCTAAATTTATATGTATGGTATAAAATAAAAAACATAATCCCCAAATCAAGGTAAAATATCATTGAATTATTTAATGTTCAACATGTATAATAAAATACAAATCATCTTAAAAGCATAAAATATTTTACATCACTATACAAGATAATATATTTATAAAACTAGACGATAAATCCATCTCAAGGGAAGTCAAACAATACCTTATTCCATATTTACATAAAACACTAAAAGTATACGATGATAAGAGTAAATCATCCCCCCATTTGTTCACCATATAGAAGCAATATGAACTTCCCATTTTTTGGAATGTGTGGAACCCAAATATCAAAATATACATTTCCATGTGTTTTAAATCATTTATAATTAAATATATCAACATTCATAATAAGAACCAATACATAAATCCCATTTCACATAAGTATAAACCTATTATACTATTTCAAGTATCAAAATATTAGAAAAAAGGATACCCACAATCCCATACTTTGGGAATCAATAAAAATATATTGTCTTACTAAATAGATCATTTTACTCGAGAAACCATAACCTATTCATTCTTATTACACATGCGAGTAACAAAACCCTCGATCAGACTCCAAACACTATTCAAAACAAACATAATGAAATATATTAATTAAATATTAGATAAATAACATACATGGGTATTGTTTACAATTATGATCAATTGTTTAACATCTACATAGGTATATGATGACCTTGAAAGAAAGGTAATATTTATTAAAAATTATTATCTATATATAGATCATCAACCATGAAATAATGGAACCTTATCAAAGATCATACAACCACCCCATGCCCTATTGATCAAATATAGGGTTATAAGCACAATCGTACCCTTACTCACCATCACATCATATAAGAAGAAACACATAATAATTTTAAAACATATGGGACAACATAAAAACTATATTATAATATCCCCATCCATTATCATATGTTAAATAGGCTCAAATAAATATAAATAATTCATTTAAATAAACCCACTAAAATTAGATATTTGAGATGAAGGATTAATGAACGGAAAGAATATATATTCAAAGGAATTGAGTGTGGTACTATAATCACTTCAATAGGTATATTTCCATAGATATATCAATGATTATTGGAGTATATTATGAATCGGAGGTATTAATTTAAAGGTGGGAATGAATTGGGAGGCTCCCATTTCCAGCTGAATAAATTGGGGGTTGTGGTGGGGTGGTGGTATATTTTAAATTGAAGAAAAAGTTAATTTATTTAATTTTTATAAAATAATATATATGGAAAACTATGTATATGAACTCCTACACTATGTACCATGTGGTATTTGAAAAAAAAATTATAATAAATAACCATTTCATTGGGTAATTGGAACCCCTCAACCGAGTAATCATTGGCCTCTAAAATCAACCAATGTATGGAAATTTTCCCAAACCATAACTCACACCATTTTTGTCACTAAGACCCCAAAAATACATATAAAAAAGTGAAATTCTAACTTCATAATCCTTATAAATATTGTTTGAAAACAAAATTGAAAGCAATAGAGTCTTAAATCATTCGAACCCTATTTTTCACAAAATTTATTTATAGAATGGAAATGAGTCATTATAAATTAGATAAACTAATATACCACCCAAATAGAGTTTTTATTCATGTTTTCATCATTGGAATAGAATAAATAACTCGATTTTTAGATTTAATTTATTATTTTAGGAAATTAGTTACTTATAATAATACCAATAATAGAATCATGTATTCTTTAGAGATATGGAATATTAGTGTGAAACTTGTTATTAAAGTATCCATGTTGTTACTGTGTAGTTAGTTAATCTATCCCATTAAACAAAAAGTTATAAACTCCATTGAGTTCCCAGAATTTGTGACGGTGTGATATGATTAAATACCCCATGTTGTAGGATAAATTTTAATTCCTTAAACTATTTTTCTATCATTAATACATTTTTCTTTTATTTTAAAATAATTCCAATTAAAATGAAAATAAATTTTACAGGATAGGATTTTAAACTAAAATGGCGTATGTCCATTTAGTATCTTGCCAAAAACTATATTTTACCAGTTTCCAATTACCAATACATAGTTAATATATAAATGTTTATTTAGATTTAAATTATTATCATGATTAATTTTCTTTAAGTATAAAATATATATTTACAATAAAATTAAAGGATGTTGTTACATTTATGAGAATATAATTTATTTCAATGACATTGTTTTTATTTACTAATTTAAAAATAATGATATCAAAATAATTTAATGAAATAATTAGATGATTTATTTTAGAAAAAACATAATAATATAAAACAAATATATAAATAAATATAATGAATAATAACTTAATAATTTATGGAAGAAAAGAAATTTTGATTCAAAAAATTCTTTGTAATATATATTATCTGTTTTTAATTAAAATATTTATTAATAAAATTTGAAATAATAAACACAGTTTTTTAAATTTACATATAGAAAAGTAACTAATTATGTAAATATTTACTATTAATTTGTTATAAGTGAAGATTAAAATCAATTAACTATAAAACATAAATATTTCTTAAGGAATTGTTTTTCTATGTGTAATGTATTTTCATCATAATAAATCAAATTAATCACATATAAAGAATATTTTTAGTCAAATATATTAACAATATATCAAGTTAACAAGAATATATTTTATATTAAGTGGATATAAATAAATAAAAATAATTTCATTCTTTAAAATTTTATTTTTCTAAAAAAATTAATTGTTGTTTGATATTTGTATTAAAAATAATTTTTATCATTTTAGAAATTGATTAAAATAAAATGGATATATCATTATGAATCATAATATTAAATTTTTGTAAAAAAATAAATTTCAATTTTTCGAATAAAATTAATTTGTTGAGGTAAATGATTGTTACCATGGTAATGATAAAAGGATTATTTTAAAAAAAGTGTTTTATACTGTTATGTATTTTTATCTAAATAAATTAAATTTAAAAAAAATAAGTGATTATTCTATTTAATTTATATATATATTAATATATATTAAAACACATATAAATTAGTAATTCATAATAAATAAAAATAAAAAGGATTGATTTTATAAAGCCTATTTTTTAAGAAAAGTTTTTCTCTATAAATATTATTATATAATTAAAATGGTTGTTTATTGTTTTCTAGAAAGAGCATTAGAATAAATGGAGATGAGATTTGGAATCTATAATAATAAATTTGATAACATGGATAATCTTATATTTTTATACAGAAAATAAGTATGTTGGTAAATAATTGAATAAGTTAAATGGAGGTAATTTATCATGGATTATTATTTTGATTAAATTGATATATGATAATTCCATAATTTTTTTTGAGTAAATCAAAAAAAATCATAAATATTTCTTCACCTAACATAGATATTTCCCTTGTGATTGTACTTTAATCCTTCACCTAAACAATTTTTCCAAAGAAATGTCCCAAATTTTGACATTTAAATAGTGCTCACCACCACCTACTCTAAACCACTATTATACAAATAATTTATCATGGATAAATTCCCATTTACCATCCTAAACACTTTTTTCCAATTGGTAACCTCTAATGATAAGAAGTATTCTCAAAATACTTCATTTCCTAGAGGATCTATAAAGATGATTTATAAATTCAACAAAATTATTACCCACTACATATTCATTTCTTAATTGTTTTTTTAATCCACCCCTTATCCAATAAAAATAATCACATTAATAATATAAAAAAATCATAGTGCTTCTTAAATAATAACATTATAATAAAAAATCACATTTATAACCATACAACCCCATAAATTGTTCCATATTATTTTCAAGGCATGTTTAACACCACAGAAAAAAGTAATTTATTTATATAATTTTTCATTAATATCTCATTAAAATGTATCTAAGTAATTTACATACACTTATGGAAAAATGATTTTTGATATTATGTCTCTAATTATCAATGTTTATGAACATGTTAAATTATTCAGTTACCTATGTTTTCTGAGACATTAATAATTTCATTTTATTTACATATGTTTTTTTTAAACATGGGTAAATTTAGTTTTATAGATTTTTTTGGAAATTGTTGGTAAATTATTAATTATTTCTAAATAAATCCCCTAAAGTAGTTTCCCCCCATAGACCTATTTCCTATGCACCCCCAACCCCTCTCAACATCGTTTTTCAACAATGACTAGACATAAACCCCCTTCCCCATGCTGAGTCACCTCCATAACCATAATGAAATCACCACTACTTGGATCAACTAGATGAACATGACCCCCACCCCACCAGCAATGACAACTATGCGACCAACACTCAAATCTCAAATATAATAAAATAATTACCCAAAAAAGCTCAAATTGACTAGATATCGACCAAATGATGACCCCTTCCCACCCCCACCCCCACACCCACCACATATAAAGTAACCACCTCAACCACTAGGTTTCCACCACTAGTCTTGACAAGACAATAAATCCAACCTTCTCATGGTGACATCTCAGAACATGTTAACTAACATTTTTACCCCAGTATAGTTTTTATGAGATGGGCTAGCTGAATCTAGTTTTAATGTGGGACAGTTTCCTAACACATGCAGCCCTATATTATTAATATTTTTAAAAATAAGAAACACAAATATAGTTGATATTTTTGTAAAGAAATAAAATAAATTATTAAAATATTATATTTTAATATAATTAAAATACACTATTATTAATATATTATATATATTTATGAGATATATATATATGCTGCATATATTTTCATTATATTTATTGTTATAATATTTATTATTATGATTTTATGTTGTTATAATTTTATAAAAATCTATTATTATATTATATTTTTATATATTTTTATATTAATAATTATATAATTTATTAAACTATTCATTTATTAATAATAATATTATTAAAATATTATTATATTTTTATAACATTTATTGTTAAATTTTTATATTGTTATAGTATTTTCCATTATAATATTACATTGTAATATATTTATGGTTATATATTCATTGTTATTATATTATTATATATATATTGATATATATATTGATATATATATTGATATATATATATATATATACATTATAGTTATATATATAGTCATATAATTGTCGTTATATATATATATTGCAATATATTGTCATATATATTAACTGTTATAAATACACATATATATTATATATTATTATTATTATATATATAATATATTTATTGATATATATTAATATAAATTTATGTAATATATTTTATAACACCTTGAAATGTTAAGGTGAAAAAAGGCTAAATGGCGCTACCCATTTAAAAAAGATGCACATTTCATTTTGGGAGAATATATGGTTAGAAATATATAGTTGAAGTGGTTTTTTCTTAGAGTAGTAATAATGATGGATAACCTTCTAGGAATCATCTCATGGTGTGTAAGTGACAGGGAAAAGAACATATGCTTCAATGTAGGGAAGTCATCAGTTTTATGAGCCATTTGGGGATGTGGTTGGCCTAAGGTATGGTAAAATGTGTGAATGTGGGGCAATGGGGTGCATATGGGTAATAATTGTTACATAGTTATCAATAGAGGAACTATCTAGAAGTATGCTGGTACAAAATGGATTGAAATGTAGGGTCCAAAATGATGGAATTATTCCTTAAGTGTGGGGGTGAATGTGAAACCCTAGAATGTTAAAGGGTTAAATGTGTAAATGTTACTACCCATTACAACATGCTATGACATTATTTTCAGGAGCCTACTTTATTATATTTACATTATAATTGCAATTTGGCTAGGAGGATTGATTTTTATGGGTTGAATAATGGTATTTTTCCCTAGGTTCATGAGAGTATTGAAAGGGACTAATGGGAAGAACATTTTATAGTTGGTGGGGGCATTCATTAGTGTGGTGACACATTATGTCATGTGCATGAGCCCCAGGGAAGGAATTAGACTTGTCAATAGGGAAACTTGGGTGCCTATGGGACCTAGTGGTTATATATAATATTATTTTTTATAATATTATATTTATATATTATTATAAATATCTATATATTTAAGGAATAATATTTATATAATATGTTATGTATATATTGTTTATAATATTGAGTAATAAAATATTATAAATATATTATTGTTGTATATATACATAAATATTTTTAACTGTGTTTTCATAAAAATGGATAAAATAACCATGTTTGTTAGAAAATAATAATAATAATAAAGGAAAATATATCCCCATTATAAAAAATAATGTTTGTAAATTTATCATTTTCAGTGTTCTGAAAAAATAGAGGTGATAACATATCAGAATTTAATTTTTTTATAGTAACCACCTAAAGAATTATGTTATAAATTTCTACCATGGATTATTATGCAATCATAATTTTTATTAGGATATTATATTAAAGAGTAAATAATGTTTTCTTCTTCAAAAAATATTATTATTTTACTCAAAATTAATATAAGATCTTATATTTGTTAAAAATTCCTGAAAATAACTATTATTGAATTTCATGTATATGAATAATACCTAAATTTCCCATGGAAATAAACCTGTATTTCATAAATAATTTATGAAATTATATTCTATTACCTTAACCCTTATAGAATTTCGGAAATCACGAACATGTAATGATGAATATAACCATGATACAAAAAATTAATAGATGATTTTAAACATTAACAACTGATTATCAATATAAACTAAATATATGTAATTACTAAATAAAAAATTAATGCAAAAATTTACTATAAAATATAAGTGAATTTGAATAGGATTCTAATATTTATGGTTAATTAGTCTATGTTTATTATATAGGAGGTCAAAGTGCTTCCAATAAACTATAAATATAAGGAAATGGTTTTCTTCGCTCAATTTATTTATCATTAGGTCATAATCTATTTGTTGTACCTCTCGTACCCCTCGTGGTTTAATTTTCATGATCACAATCACCCTCCTTTTTATCTAATCTTGTTTTCAAGTGTTTTTGTTACTAGGCATGATTTCAGGAGCAGGAAGTGGCAAAGGAAGAACAATGGACTGAAATTCAGTCCACCGGCCAACCGGTGGCTTCACCACCGGCCACCCGATAGACCCTGGACAGAAGGCTGAGCCACTGCCTCAGCACCGGCCAACCGGTGGCCTCAGCACCGGCCAGCCGGTAGCACCCAGACAGAAGGGGTAGCTACTACCTCCTCACCGGCCAACCGGTGGCCTGCTCACCGGTCAGCCGTTGGCGCCTGAGCCCGAGACCTCCTCTATTTTGCAAGCACCGGCCAACCGGTGGCCTAGCACCGGTCAGCCGGTAGAGCCAGTCAAACTAGCCGTTGGGCTTTTGACCAGCCTGTCCACTTGGCCTCCAACGGCTCCGAAGACCTCTCCAACGGCTCTGAAGCCTCCCAAAGGCCATATGAGGGTTCCCCCTCTATAAATAAAGGACTAGGAACCCCCGGAAGCCTAAGGAACATAGCCAGAACAATTGTGAAGCCAACGGACACATTTCTCATCATTTAGCGAACCTCCGGCGGACTTCCTCCAAGGAACCCCAATCGCTCCAATCCAATTCCACATCCAAGGAGCATCACCAAAGAAGCTTGGGAGTGCACGTCTTCAACTCCAATCATCCATTAGCGCCCAAGGCTTCTCCAAATACAGTTTTTCATTGTTTTATTTATTTTTAGCATCATTTTGGGTTTGTGCCTACAAACCCCCAACTCTTTCTCTCCTCCATTCTTTTTGGTTCTCACACCACCTTCAAGGTGTTAAGTGGTTGGTCAAGCCTTCCCTTTAAAAGGCTTGAGATAGAGGTGAGCTAGCCTTCACCTGTAAGAAGGCTAGTGGGTTCTTGCTCAACCAATTAAAAGCAAGTGGGTTCTTGCATAACCATTTAAAAGCAAGCTGTAATAGGTTCTAGACTACCTGTAAAGTCTAGTGGGTTTCTTGCTAAAACCATTAAAAAGAAAGCGGTAGTAAATCTCTCAACGGTTGAGTTGGGAGCGGAGACGTAGGTCGGGTTTTAGGCCGAACTCCGTTATCAATTCTTGTGTCTTGCCTCTTTATTTCCGCTGCATTCTTTACTTTGATTTTAAAATTGTTTATTTATTTTTAAAAGGCAATTCACCCCCCCTCTTGCCATCACTTCCTTTCTTTCTCCGCCTAACACTATTTCCCTTCAAAATGTTTTTCTATGTTTCATATATTCATTAAACATATTTCTTTTATATTCCATTAAAAATTTCTCTTTAGGGAAGTAATATTCTAATTCAAATCATCATTCATGTTGAATTTCACCCTTTATAAATAATAATCTTGTTTACAATAATTAGAATCCTAATATTTAATAATTCTATTCTATGATCATATATTTTCATTTTATAAATTATTTCTATAATTATTTTGAAATAAAAATATATATTATCCTTTCTATTTTTTATATTTATATAAATATATTTAAAAGAATGTTTTATAACTTTTTTATCCATGTGAGTTTTTTTGTTTAAATATAACTAAACAAAATAAAAAGTAACTTCAATTTCCTTTCATCTATTTCAAATATTACAATTTACATTTCATAACATTAAATTTATTACATTTTAATTGATAATTATTAGGGAAACTTTATAAATAATTGTTTTCACAAAATTTCAACTCATATTCTAAAAAAATGGTGTTTCACTATCACTAATTAATTTTTTTTTTCAATAATTCTGAAAATGTTTCATAAAATATCTTTTTATGATTTTATTTTATACATAAATAATTAAATGATATAAATTTTATATCTTAATATATATTATCATCCTATATGTTTTTTTATTTAACTTCATATGTAGATTTCTTTTTGTGTTAAAATTAAATCTATTTCTCGATGAAATTTTATGTGATATCATTAAAAAGTATTTAGAATCCCCATTTTACCATTGGTATTTAAATGATATTAGGTATGTTTTATTTCTTGTGGAAAAAATATTTATGGATTATAATTATGTTATGGGTGGGATATTATATATCCATTAAAAGTATTACTTATTTATTTATATCTAATGTGATAGTGATATTAATGTCTGGACATGATTGGGTTTTTTAAAAAAAATGATATATTAAAATTAATGTGTTTTCTCATTACATAATGCATGAGAATTATTTATTTTTATCAAAAAAATATTTTACATTCATTATTATGTTTTTTACAACATAATTTATTATCATTATTAGATTTTCCAATAATGTTATGATTTTGGATTCTTATTTTTGTGTTATATTTCTACATTTAATACATATATAATACAAAATTTATCATGATCATCGTATCAGGTTTCTTCACACTTACACCATGGTATATGTTTGATTGTTATACATTATATTCCAAAATAAATACAATGTTGGAAAACTCTTATAATTACATGATTTAGTTAATAAAATATTTCTCTCACCCACATGGTTCCTCTGATTAGTGAGACACTACCTACTAAAAACCGTTGATATGTTTTACATTACTACGTGTTTGATATAAATCATTCAGTTTAATTCCACTTCTTGGGGTAATTATATGTATGATTATTTGTATAAATAATAATTATTTAGATATATTGTGGGTTATGTTTAATACATAACACAAAATAAGTTATTTTTTTAATTAAACTGAAAATACATTAATCCGATGAGTTCTAGGATTGTGTGATTATTTGTTAGAGGTAAATATCAAATAATAGAAATATTATAAAATCTATTTATGGTAATATTGGGTCATGAAATTTGGTATCAAACAGGGGTTTAGTAATTTATGTGGAGTTTTTTTAAATTAAAAAGAAATATAAATTAAATCAAACATGGTTAAACTAAAAGGGTTATTGGTTGATTGAATTAGTTCATAGTTTAACTAAATTTATCATAGACAAAAAATATGGTGTCATGGGATAAGACATCCTAGGATTTATTCTTCATATTCATATGTGGATTTACTAAAATTCAACACGATATTATCATGATTATTTCTAACCATTTTCATTTTAGTATTCACTTACGAACAGAATCATTCTAGTGAGTTCGGGAATGGTATGTATCGAGAAACTCAGATGTATTATAAAAAACTAATCAATTAAATTTGTAATTAAGGATTAAAAAATGAAAATCCCAATATATGAATATTTTTAAGGGAAAATGAGTTTTCTATTCTTACCTAATACAGTGAGCTTTATATCTCAATAGAAATTATATCTGGATTTAGGTTTCTCTAATTGATATAGATATATACATTACTAGTAACTGATTATTAAAACTATGGGGATAAATTTTATTAAGGGGGATCTAACACCCATTATTTAAGCATACATTTCATTTCCATAAAATATAATTTAATCATTAATTTCTTTCAATTTATTAAATTGAATTGAAACTGAGTATAAAATTAATCATACAACATATAAATTGAAATTTAAAGGTTATTTAGTAATTAAGTATAATGCAAGTAAGACGTGTTAAAATTTTTGAATTAATAATATATATTTAATATACATAAATTGCATTTAGATATGATATTTAAATATAATTATTTGTTTTTAAAATAAAATAAATGATTTTTTAAATTAATTAAATGATAATAATTTATTTTTGAAAATTATGTTGAATTTAAAAAAACTATTTTGGGAATTATTAATTATTATTACATTTATTAAATTTATAATAATGATATAAAAATTAGAAATATATCTAAAGGTTTTTTTTTAAAATATATTTATAACATCTATAAAATAAATAAATAAAAATAAGGATTAATTATTTAGATATTTATGGATAAAACAAAAAAGTTTTGTTTAACAATAGTTCATTAATTATATATTGTATGTATTTATTATGAGATATATTTATCATATTTTGAATGTTATATGAAATTTGATGTTGGGTTTTAAATAAAATTAATAATCGTTAAAATATTTATTATCAACTCTGTTTAAATAAAGTAAAAATAATTTAATATTAAAAATAGATATTCATCAAAGAATTGATTTTCTATGGGTATTAAATTTTGATGGAGTTGGTGTACAAGGAGGAACTATATTTTAATGGATTACATGTATATTAGATGTATTTAATATTAATACAATTACTTCTTACATATTATTCATTGTTTCGAATGATACTATATTCGTAATTTCCTAGATATATGTTTCATTGATAATGTCATAACTATTCTCCGCTTTGATGAGATCCTTGAAATGATATGCTAGTATCCTTAATAATGTTCAGTAGTTTCATGAAATACTATTATGAGTCACATTGTAAGGATATTGTAGCTACGAGTACATATAAGCAGACGTGGTTTGTTACCATAAAGTTCACACAAAGTAATCTCTAGGAAGGGTAATTATGATAATAGACCCACCAATATGAATTACACATGTTTCAGATTCATTATATAATTCTATGTATGGGCGTGTATAATGGTGCAACCCAAATATGATTATAATTGATGAATTTGATGACTCACACACTTAGATTTAATGACCAAATCCATCACACTATATGATTGCGAGATGTAGAGTATATTAGTTGCATCAAGATTGACATGTGATTAATGGATAACTGGAGGAAGGATTTTTCTCTTCTATATTTATGATTTCTAATATCTGATCCATTATATTAGAATATAAGTGAATCTATAAATTTTGTAGACACGGGTTAATGATAATTTTATTTTAGATAGTCTGAGAAAATTGTATTTGGAATATTGGTTGGTGACATATATGTGAATCCTATTTGATGAGACATCAGAATAAAGGGTTTATATTTCATTGTGATATTTTATATGTGGTAGTCATCATTGGGATATTAAGTTTTTTCTCATTGGTGTTTTCATCCAATGATATATAGTAATCATGGACTTTAGCCATGTCCCCCAATTGAGAATAAGAAATAATCCTAGACGGTCAAACAATAAGTGTAACCAATGATCACATTTAATTTATTTTTCAATTTAATAATATGAATCAATATTATTCTGAAGACCAAATTTTAATAACATTTTATCAAAAAAAATATTGATGAATGTAATATTTAAATTAAATATTTATTTGGGTTCCTAATAAATGAATTAAGAGTTAAAACGGACCATGACTGTGTCCATTGAAAAATATAAATTATCAGTTCAGTTAAATCATATTTTTAATGCACATGATGGTGGTTTCATTAGAATATTTCTCTTATGGTAAATATTATATAGCATAGGTATTATTAAATATTTTCATATTGTTTAATGTATGGCATCCAATAAAAAAATTTATAACCTAAAACCTACTCAATAAATAGTCCATAATGGCTATTGTGGAGGTAATAGAAAAGGAGATAATTTTTGTGCTTAATGAATACACCTAAGACTCCACCATATCTCTACCTCTCAAGAATGAGAATCCCAAAAGATAATTCATCATGTCTGAATAACAACCAACCAAGAATTAACTAGAAAAGAAATTTCACTCACTATGCTTGAAACCAAATATAGTTCGACATTTCTTTGTTATCAAAGGAGAACATGTTGATCGATATTAGATAGATTCTATAATTGGATCCTTATATGTATAAAAAAATAAATATTAAATATTATTTTTCAGTTGATTGCCATCTACATCGACTAAAGAATCATTAGATATGGTAATTTATTTCTTCTGATCTAAATAAATTAAGTATAAATTTTATGTCCAATATCCACTATTATGGTTCTAGAAAATTTAAATTGAATTTAATTTTAATTATCACAACCCCCACTGCATGCTTCCAATATTTCTAAAACATATAAATTTTTTTACAGAGATCATATTTAAATTAATAATTATTTATTTTACTATTAATCCATATGAAAAAATGGTTGAATATTTATTTCACAATATTAATTATTTAAGCTAATTTGAGTTGACATTTTATAAACATATTAATCATGTTTTCTTAGTGTTTCGTGTTTTTAATGTTTATAAAGTTTTCAAAAGAGAAGATGAATGACTAGAGAATCCATCGAGAACTATAAAATTTTGGCTAGAAGGATTGGGATAAATGGTGTGTACATGGAATTATAAATCGTGTACCTTAGTGAACTACGTTTTGATTTTTCAAAGGGAAACACAGTGAACCATGCAGTAATTACACACAGCGTATGGAACGTATTAAACATCCAACCTAGAAAATGATTATTAGAGTAAACGGAATGTATCATTATAAACTCTATGTAGTCTACACAAGTTACTGTGGTAAATAAAAAATATATGTGGTCAATATACATGTTCAAACTATGTGTGACTGAGAACATGGAGAATTTATGATATACATGGCATGTATGTGACATACGCAATAAGTCTTTCATCAATTCCCTTTTTTGGTATACAGAAATATTCTTCCAGAAATAATTTATGCATATATACATGACATGTAACTAGTGTACAGACATAGTTTAGTCTATTTTCTGTGGATATGATGAGGATTTTTCCATTTTCCATGATAAATAGAAATTTGGATCAAATAGAATTTATCTTTCTTATACATGTCATATCATCAGCCGTGATTTATATTGAAAATACATTTGACTATCACTGACATATAGAATGATGATACATGGTGTGTATCATGAATGTATATGTATTTTAGTCTAGATGAGACTACACCCCGAAGAGACATGTTTGTGACATATATACACAAAACATGAGGTACATAGTGTGTATTTGAATAAATAAAATTGAAAAATGTAAAATTAAAAAAATTATTTATACATTATGTATTTTTTATTTTAATAGGGTTTTTAATGAATATTAAATTATCAATAATTTTATTATTATAATTATTCAACTATTTTTATACAATTTATTATTCATTAATTTTATTATGATGGTTTTATCTAAGATGATTGATATGGTACTTAATATGAAAAAGAATTAATTAATTAAGGATGGAATTTTCACCTTAATAATAATGAATAGATAATGAAATGAATATTATCCATTTATTTTTGAATGTACACTGTTTGTTTGATCATTCATGCGGTAGTCCAAATTTTTTGTATCTATTGAATTTAGTTTAATTAAATTTAATACATGGACTTTCTAATATTTATTTTTAAATTAATATTAATATCTTGAGAGTCGTCCCTCAATCCATTACTATATAGACCAATGTGTTAAATGACATATATTTATTCCCAGCATATCCAATCATTAGGATTCCCTTATATGCTTGTGAGTTTTATATATTTATAATTAATGGAATTCCCTATGGTTTACATAGGAGGTTCAAGAATTAACCACAATGTTGGAAATCGATGTGTTTCATAGTTGGTAAGTTGGAATGCTATAAATCATGCCAAAACTGTAATCATTAGATATTTTCCATATTTATATGGTTGATTTATTGTCCACCCTCTAAGTAAACCATTAGATTAAACTTGTGAACTATTTATTTAATTATTTAATTATTTATTTCTATGAAAATTGTTTTTAATGGATAAAATACGTCTATCACATAAATAAATTAATTAATATGAAAATATATAAATTAAATAAATTTATTGTTCAATTTTTTTAACCAACATGGTTACATAAATATAAAAAAGCCTCTAGATATTTACAATTCATGTAAAGTATAAAATAAGATAAAATTTTGGCAAAATAAAAAAATCCCTAAATAAAATATTAAGTCATATGTGGCCTTCCATTACATTATTTGGAATTAAAATAAATAATAAATGTTTTTTCATCCATTTTTTGGACATTTACTTTTATCTGGGCAGTTCATATGCATATTTGGGGTAGAATTAACCATTTTACATCAAAGGGAGTTTCCCTTTATAGACATGGGGTAATTTGGAGGCAAGAATTATTGAAATATATATAATGAATTATTTATTGGGGAATATAATCAATGGATAATGTATCTTCCAACCCACATTTTGAAAATTCATACCCAAATAATTACCGACTAGTTTCTTGACCAACCCTTATCGGGGTTATTTTAATTGGATTACAGATCATTTACACTAGAATTTCATAGAAATTAGATATTCTAATTTTAGTTGTGAGGGGTATTGGGACATGATTAAATAACATGAGATCTAAAAATAACAATTAATTTATTTATCACATATTATTTAGTTAAAAAATGTACTAATTATTTTCAAATCTAGTTTTAGACAAAAATTGAAGGTTCATCATCTAGATTATCCAGATGATAAAATTATAGAAAGGAAACCTACTAACTGGTTGTATATTTATAGATTGGTTTAGACACTTTCAGGTTGTTCTATTCATTGAATGTAAATCTTATATGATAGAATCTCTAATTCATGATCCTCCTAATAAGGAGTTGATTGATGGAAATTAATTTCTCTATGAAAAAAATTTGAACGACTCGGTCACAGTTCAATATTTTATTCTTTCATTTATGTCTAGTGAACTCATGAATTTTAATGAAAACATACATGTACATAAATTTCATGAGAGCATCCATTATATTTCTACAATGATGGAATGATAAGAATAGTTCATGATATATAAAGAAGACTTTCATAAAATGCGTTGAGAGGATTCCCATGGTTTCCCACATGTAGTAATGGTCAATGTCTAAGTAGAGTGAATAGAGGTTATGGGGTTCTAAATCCTGAAAGAATTGGGCAGCGACCATATTCTAGACACACTACCTCAGAGGTTATCTACATATTTTTTTAATTTTAATGTTAAAAACATTAATATGTATCTATTATATCTTCTCACCCTCCTTTCCCATGTAGATAAGGATGCGAAGCATAGAAATAATTTTGCACTTATAGTCATCAAATTTAATGGGAAAGAGTAGATATTTATGAACTATTATTCATAATATCCTTCCAAGAAGATGAAATGTAATGAAATAGAACATCATATTTTTATTTCTCATGTTGGATGAAGGGCTACTGGAATAAAACTTACAACTAATCAATGAATCAAGGGGTAGCTTTAGGTGTGTTTGTTATCGATTTAAATTTACTTATTTCATTAAAGTGGGTATTATTTACATAAAATGGTATTAACGTATTTTTTATGATATATGAACCTAGTATATTCCGAAAAGTTTTCCAAGGAGAGGTATATCAACAAGTATTAAAAATGGGATGAAATTTTTATCATAGTTATTGGGGATTACCACCTCATCTTTCAGACCAGAATGATCATTGTTTTGAAATATTGTTAATCTGTTCCATCTATTAAAGAAACAATATTTTTTTATCCAAACTAGATATAGATGGATTTATTTTCAAAATTATGAATAAATTATTCTTCTTTTATTAAAATGTCATTTTCAGGGTATAAAAATTAAAAAAATGGTATTTATGTTTCCGATTACACGAACCATGTAATATAAATTGATAACAATGTTACTTCACAAGACTCATATCCCACCCAAAATTGGAAACTAAATCCAGGTCATGAAAATTAAAGGATATTGATTATATTACATCAATATGGATATATAAATTATTTTTAATGAAAACCATTTTGTTTATGTGATTCAGGTCTTCCTGGGAAAATAAACAGAAACCTCATTAGTATAAATTTTAAAGTGCTAAACTATTTCTTGAATTAGTTCATACTGATATGTGGGGGAAAATTCTTTTTCAATTAGGGGGTGGGTACTCATACTGTAACACCTCAATATTTATTGATTTATTCAAATTTATTTTTCCTTTTTGATATTTTTCATTTCATGCAAAACTGAGTATTGTTTATTTTATAATAATAAACTGTGTTTGGCTTATGTTATATGAAATACTATGTTAAGTTTTCATAACATGCTATATAAGCTTTTTCATGCTATACATGGAACATTGGGGTTCACATGAATTATAAGAAACAATGAATTTCCTCGATGACTTGCATAACACGAAAGACCGAGGTTTACTGAATAATAATATATTTCTATAATATTATTATTTAATATAATACAATAATTTTTTTTTAATTATAGGTTATGAACATAATTAACTATGTTATGAAAATATGTGGTCTAAAAAATGTCATATGAATTTAATGCTCTCTAATTAATTAAAAAATATATATATATATATATTATATAATATTAAAGAAAATATTATTGTGGTAACAATGTTGTTTTACCCTAATAAATTAAATTTCCATTTATGTCTTGCAATGGACTGATTCAGTCATTTATTCCTCACGGATCCTTTAGATGGCGTATATTACTCCCAACACTAACATTCATCTAAACCCCATTTTATTGTTATAATTATTTAGACAAGTTAGTTGTAACCTATCCATAAAAATATATTAATAATAATATTAATAAATACATATCAAAAACATTTATAATGGTTTTACAAAAAATACATATTGATAAAGAAAATAATTTTTTTAGTAAATTATTCACTTGTTTATAAAATACAATTTTCTCTAATGAACTATTTTCCATGACCATATTTGAAGCAACAAATTAATTTTCGTCACTTTTCAAAATTTTATTTGACAAAATATACTTAATTTTTTTTTCATAATGTATAAATTGTCCTAGTATTAATTTTTGGTATTTTTCTGAGAAACATAATTTTTTATGAAGTGTGAAAACTATTGTGTTTTTGTTAAAAAAATTATTTTAGTTAAATAATTATTAATGTTAAATTGTTAATTAAATTTGTTTCATGGTAACATTAAATAAATAATACATATATTAATACAATTTTTTTCAATGAAAACAATTTCACTATGAATGTCAATATAAAAACATAACAAATTGTTGAACATTTTCTTACTCTAAAGACCTGTAAATTTGTCCCGTCTATGGGATTTTCAATAATCATAATTTTCCTGAAAATATGAATTAAAATTTTAAAACTAAAATAAACCTTATAATAATTATAATATTTAGTTTCATTTTTAACAAATTTAAATTTCGACCAAAAATATTGGTAAAAGTGAATAAATTTAATCATTGTCATTGTGGTCATAATAAATTTATTTAAAGTCTAAACCTTAAAATGAAGGACCTAAATGACCTATCTACTTCTATAAAACCCATTTTCAAAACATATTTATTCAAAAATCCTTTATTTATTGATTTAACATTTTTTATTACTTTTTTTGGTAAGGACATGTGTACCCCTAACTTGTTTTCAAAAATTACAAGTGATTCATTTTCTATCTATAAAAAAGTCCACCACCTCTCCCTAATCTTCAAAACACTCAGAAATATTAATTTTCGACAATAACTAACCAATAAAATTACCATAAATCCTCTCTTTCATATAGAATATTTCTCTTTGTTATAGTCAATCCATGGGAGCCTTTTTGCACAAACCAAAAAGAGTTCCTTGATTAATAGGATACATCCTCTCTAAAGACCTTTATTTTATTTTCCTTCTCCACCCCTCAAAATAATTTTATTCTATAATTATATAACAAAAAAATTATCCCAAATATAATAGTATGTTGTTCTGTAAATTGTTCAAAAAAAACATAGACATAACATCATCAAATGGGTAACAAACATATTTTTTCTGTGTACAACTAACTAGTACCTCATGAAACGATGATTGGTCATTTTTTACATTACCACATACCATGGAATCAATTATAATTGTCAATAAATTTATTTTATATTTTAAATTTCTGATTTCATTAATTGTATTTATTACTTTTTAAAATAGATATCATTTTTTACTTTCCATTTTGTGTTAATACGATAATTTCATTTGAGGAAGTGTTTAATACTTCCCCTCAAAGTGATATGATTCATTCATACAACACATTGATTGTAGTTAGGATGGTTTTAGTGAATATATAAGACATATCTGATAATTTTAATTTAATATTGAAACATATATACCTATATAATATTATTTCTCTTACATTCATTGTATCAACAAAACAATTAGACATAAAAAACATACATGCCTATGTATGACCTACCATCTCGAAGAACGATGTATTATGTTTCATAATTATATATTCAATATATTATTATAATAAAAATACACTATATATAAATGATATTTATTTTATGTTTTACATTTTTTAAATCATGATATAAATTATAAAGACAAATAATATAACAAATTAATACATATACAAATAATAATGAAAATATTAACTAAAGTTAAACATGAACATAATATTGTTACAAAGTGGGTAATATATAGTCATAATAAAAATATATATGTTATTATATATATTAATATTATTCATTAAATTATGTTTACTAAATATTTCTTTATTATACTGCTGGTTTGAAAATATATGAACAGAGTCACGACACAATGTAATGGGGAGTTCATGTAACTATTTATTCCTATGATATACAAGCTATGTTCTCTAGTCTATCCATGTGTGTGATGTAAGTATTTCACATGATTTAATTATATGTATCTTATATATAAATTTATTTTTATTTTTATTTCATTTTTATGATATTTACTTCATGGGTTTTAAGTTAAAAAAGTTACCTAATATGTAAAAATAATTTTTCTCAATCTGTCTTCATTGATGCTCATGTTTTGTTATGAACCTAAACAAATTTTGATGTGTATAAAATTAAAATTTAAATATCATTTCATGAATATTCTTATTTTCATTATATTTTATTCTCTATTTAATATTCTATTCATACATGGAGAGTATAATCTCGAGTTTCTGTGTTATAAGAGTTTATTGAGAATCTATTATTGCTTTATTTATATTGTTGATGTATTGGATTCCATTGATGAATTATTATGTTAAATTTATCAATACATTCATTATTTTTATTATACAAGGGTTATTCGTTCTCTATGAAAGTAGTGGAACTATTAGTTACTCTTTGGTTCACAATGTAGTTAAGGATGTATTTTTTGGAAAGCCGGGCTATACCCTCTCATCAGTCTGAAATCTATGTTCCTTGAAAATGATGTTTTCTAAAAAGGATTTCCATTAATAATATACTATTATTTAAGGTTAATTAAAATAAATTATTTTCATTTTCAATTTTTCCAATTTTTTCAACGGAATATTCTTATCACCTTTAAATAAAAAACTTTTCTATCAATTTTAATGTGTAAAAGGGATGTTCTTTTTACATAATACGACATGTATAGATTTATCAGTCGCCAATCATTTGAAGCTTTATTTTCATGTTTGAATATTATTTTTTATAGAAATGTATTTTATAGGTATTTTTATATAAAATAGAATTCAAAAAGTTTTCATACTTCATTTATATGTTTTCATGGAAACTTCCTTTCAAAACGTTTTCAAGAATATTTTATATGTTTTCAATATATTTTCAAGGAAAATTATTTTAAAATATCTTCCAAGATTTAAATATATTTTTTAAATGAACTTTCAAGATAAATAGTTTCCAAAAAAAATTCATGCACTATTTATATGTTTTTAATAAATTAAATAAATTATTTTCAAAATTTCTTAAAGCTTTATTTATATTTTTTCAATGTGTTTTCTATGAAAAATAATTTTAAAAATAATTGAATATTATTTTATAATATTTCAAGGAAACTGGATTCAAATGATTTCATGTATTTCTTATAACTTTTAAAGGTATTTTATATGAAAATTATTATCAAATGGTTTTATGTATTAAAAATAAGTTTTCAATGAAAAAATTATATTTTTTGGAGGAAATGTTTTTGAATGATATTTCAAACATATTTTCCATTAATGATATAACCCTCTGATGTTACTCATTCAAATAAAGTAAATTATCTAAAGGTTCCATTCATATCCTTTCTATTAATGGGTTATGATTAATGTAATCGTCTTGATGATACTCGTTATTCTTTTATAGGAATTATGTTTATGAAATGTGTTTCACATTCAAGGGTTATATGTTTATGAAATAAGTCTCTCTTTCATGAGTTACGATTTTGATGAAATGATTATGAAACATATATATTTTCCACATGATATGATATGTTTACATGTTTATGATACCGTGTAAATTTCACGTGTTATGATATTGTTTTTTTTAATTTTTGGAACATTTATATATAATATTACTACAAGCTAGGTGGGACCTATATCTTCCTCTAACGCATTGGGTAAGGATTTATATCTCATGAGATAGAATAATATGGTCTTGGGAGTAAACCCAAACTACTATGATGATTTTTGGAGTGAACCATGACTATAAATATGGTATGTGGTGTGAACATATGCTACCAAGATGTCTGTGGGAGTGTACCATGACTATAAAGATGGAACGAGTTGTGAACTTGTGCAACTAAGATGGCTATAAGAATAAACCATGACTACCAATATGGTATAGCGAGTTAACCAATACAACCATGACGGTCTTGGAAATAATTCCATGTCTATTATGGAAATAATATTATATGAATACGTGTCTCCCATAATCCAATGTATTATTCCTATGTGATGATTTT
The DNA here is from genome assembly GCA_963277665.1 of Viscum album. Taxonomy (NCBI): domain Eukaryota; kingdom Viridiplantae; phylum Streptophyta; class Magnoliopsida; order Santalales; family Viscaceae; genus Viscum; species Viscum album. Next base: position 1,760,115,928 of record OY728119.1, on the reverse strand, counting down.
ATGGAATATATTCATTATTTCTTTATGATTCATGTCCTATGAACATATATGCTTTATTCTGTGATTAATGTATATGATATTTTATATAGAGGGTATGGACATCTATTTTCATGATCATTTTCTGGTAACCTTATGCTCATAATTATGCTTACATATATCCCTTAATTATCCTAACTGTGCATTTAATCTCGCCCCATTCTTATGTTTTCTTTCCTAAGGATATGAAGTATGGTTTTATATAGGAGTATAAAAGGTGGAGATATTTATCATAGATGATCATGATCATTCATTTGGGATGTAATATATTTTTTCCATGTTTTCAAATACACTAAACTATTATGGTCCTCATTCATGTATTTTTGTAATGTACAAAATATTCATCTAAAATGAAGTAATAACTAAATATGTAAATCCTTGGTCACTATAGTTGGTATCAAATGAAAGGATTAGTCACCCTTTGGATACTATTATGATAAACATTTAGTGATATAGATATGTATATTATTAAGGATATGACTAGGGATGTCTCAATGGATAATAATAAGGACGATTCAATGCTTCGAAAAATGTAATGGAATTTTAGTAAAGGTTAGAGTGACTGGTTTCCAAGAAATAAATCTATATATAGATAGTATATGTTTATTTTTATCTATCATAGTTGTACCTAAGGGTAAAAAATATGACATGATGTCCCAGACCTGACATTACACACATGATTTGACATTGTTGAGGGACATTCTTCGGAAATATAAAAACTCTTCCTGAACCATCATGAAAGATTTAGATATAATTTGGCTATAAATAACCTAGGAAAAACTGAGAGTTTCATATAATAATTAAGGATCCATGATTTAGATATCCTATAGGCGTAAAATTTATTGACAATGTGGTTTACTATAATTATATGTAATAATCACACAATGCATCATGTTTTATTCAATGGTGTGAACCAGAATGGACCTACTTAATGTATATTGTGATGGATTATTTGTTTATGGGAAGTCTGGTGGGATGGTCACTAGAATTAAATAGGTTTTGATCATGCCTAATCGTTTTTCAAAGAATGTGATTAAAAACATCTTCATTATCCAGCGTTTAGACTCACTAAAAAGAGTAAAAAGGATAATTATTAGAGTTTATGTAATAAAGACCATGTTGGATATAAGATTCATGTTCTTGTTTGTCACAAATGTGAAAATAATCACATTATTGAATGCATTAAAATAATCAGAAGATTTTTTTATAATAGAATAGAAGGACACATAGAATGTGGCAGTAAGGGAAAAATCGAAGTGTTTAGTTAAGTGAATTGATGAGAATATTTTTTCTATAAGAAATAATTGATGGTTAACAGTTTTAAATGTATAATAAATTTTCATTAAGAAACTCAATGTACCAAGAGTAATGATCTTGTAGCAGATTAGAAAGATGGTGCGAGTAATTATTACATTGCTGATGATAATTATACTACATATAAACTTTAAAATAAAACATTTTGTCTGTAATAGGATGAGGAAGAAAATATAATGGCCTATGTATGTTGTGGAATAATCAATGTTTTTATGTATTTGGAATAAAAAATTATGTTATATGAATGATGAAATATACTAGGTTGTTCTACATATGTTTTAGACATAGTATTTACATGTTTATGTTGAATGTTTTTTATGGACTAGTGGAGTGATTTAATAACAATGTGATGTTTTGAATAAGAGAAGGTAAACCCTAATATATTATTTATGTTAAGATACTATTTTTATGAATATGTAAATTGGATGATAAAAATTACTATGTAATTAAGTAAGTACTTTATAATAGGTGGGTTATTATATCATTGCTGAAGTTTATAAGATTTTAATATTTAAGAAATTAATCCAGTATACTTTGGAATAAGGAATAATTCATGTTATCTTAAAGGATTTATGTTAATTATGGTTATTACAATGTTTCAAGGGAATATAAGATAAGGGTATTCACTTGTTTGGAATGTGACAAACAAGTGGTACTTTCTGATATATCGGGGACTAATATTATGTTGATTTTTTACTTTCTCACTAAATATTGTTATTTCCATCATTAATATGGGTCAAAAGGTTAACTATTCCTAAAACTTGTATACTAAACATCAAAAGAGATATTTTTATATTGAGTTTTTATTAAAAAAACATGGATAAAAGATAATTTAATAATTTTCCATGTTATAAGGTTCTCAATCATATTTATATTGGAAATTATATTAGTGTGCTTTTAAAAAGGACAATGTAATTCCATGACCCCAGATTCTTGGAGCTGGTGTATTACTTATTACATTAGATATTTCAAAATTAATGAAATCCCAAATAACAATTAGTATAGTAGTCTTGAAGAATCAAGATAAATACATGTCACACATATTACAATGCCAAATGTAACAAAATAATATACATAACAAAAACTAATAAATTGCATCCACAAGAACTCAATAAATGGTCTCCTCCTCATAACCTTTTGACGGTAAACAAATGAAAGGGGTGAGCTCCAATTCTCAGTAAGGGTTAAGAATAGTGGAAACATGAATCACCAATAATTGAATCATAAACCAATTATCATATTCAATATTTAATGGTGAAAAAATAGAAATTAATGCCATTAATAAAATTAGTTTGGAACTACATCCGTAGATTTTTTTATTGCGAAAACCTCATGAATAGTAATAAATGAAAATGAATAATCATAATTATTATTAATTGATCATAATGTATCTGGAACATGATACCACTATACCATTTAAATTGTTTATCTCTATGGGTAAATACCCATATGATTATGTTTGGGAAACAATCATGAAGGGTTTTTTTCCAGATGATATGTCTCATGAGGCTTATCAGTGCATTAAGGGTAAATAGAGGGCCCTTACAATCACAATATGTCCAAATAAAAATTTATATAATGATTTTATAAAAGTTCAATATGCCTTATCAGTATCATTATAGAGTAGAGTATATGGATTCATCAATATTTCCATAGATAAAACAACATCAAAAATAGACTCCATAAGAAAAAGGGTATATGACCTAAGAAAATAATCATATCCATGAAACCAGAATATGGAAATATTATATATTTACAATTAGAAAAGAAAATAATCTACAAGGGGGAGTAGGTACACTACATAACAATGAGTAGCTTCAAAATACAATGTGCATCAAAATGAAATGGAAACTGAAACAATGTCCCTTACAATATTGTAATCAATCGAGTTATTATTCATCATGTGAATCACATAACACCATGACTATGAAGAGAATAATTATATTGTATATAAAATGGATGTAAACATAAAACACATACAAGAAATAAGTGGTGAGAAATGGAAATATAACAGAAATAAAAGTGAGATGAGAAACTTCTTACCTAATGCTCGAAGGTGTTCTTGATTGATCTCAATGAGCATTATAATAAAATTTATCTTTATTAATTAATATTTAGAGATCCTTTTCAAAATTTAATTTATTTATTATTACATTATTAGACTCATTCATTTACTTATTATTGGTTTATGAGGTTCAATTTTATTATTTTGGAATAATTATCTTCCTTTGTTTTCATGATCAGTTTACTTGTATTCATGAATGGAAGTTCATTTAAAATGTGGTTAAACATTAGGAATTGTTAATATATATTTTTAGTGAAATTACCTAGATATAAATTATCTTATAATGATTTTGTATATATACAATAATGTTGATTCATTAGATAAATGTTAATGATAAATGTTTAGATTAACATGGTAGTTTTGTGTACTATGAACTTGTTTTGTATTATTATTTTATATTATGAGTGTGTAAGTATTAAAGAACATTTAATAAGATAAAATACATAAATTATGATCTAGTTAAACTATTAAAAAGGTTTCATAGATAGTCTAGAATATAGTAATAGAAATTTAAAACTCATTGGCCATGAATGTTATAAATTAAGACATCCCGGACAAAATTTTCATTATTAGTGTAAGAGGAGGGAGAAAAGAGAGATTAATGATGAAATAATCCATTAGCATAATAAATTTCTAGTCCATGTATGGTTTTGGAATTATCCTATAATTTTTATGAAGGTAGGTGAGGATAGAGCAACAAAATATTGGATCATTTAAAAGAATATGGAAGAAAAATGAAGAGAGGATTACCTCTTGATTACTCCTCATTGAGAATATCCTTAAAGCCTTATTTGGAATTTTGGTGAGAATAAAAGGTCTTGGACATGTTGGGAGGGATTGGGATGTTTATTTGGTAGAAAATATTTAAGGATCAAAACATCAGGGGTGTGGGGGTAGAGGGAAATGACGGTGGAATTTATAATGGAAGAGATGATGGATTATAAATTATTTTAATCATCATTTTAATGTTTTTCCTCAAGGCTATGAATAATATTTATTCATGTGACCCAAAATAGTAATAAATTCATTTGATTTTTAAACAAGTGGTATTATATCAGAATATGATCACCTATGATGCCGTAAAAAAGTATTTAGCATTTCTCGTATTTTATCATATGTAACTATTCATATGAAATTGAAAAATTTCAGAAAAATCCCGAAAATTCACCGTATCCATTTTTCAACTGTAGAATTAAAAAATGAAAACCATTTTTTGAAAATAATTTTATAAATCTTAATAATTTAATTTTCAATTATAGTCATAATTTGTCCAAAAATAACAATTATTAATATATAACTCATTTTTAACAACATGAAAAATTAATGAACAATTCATTATCTTATAAAAATATTGAAATAAAATAAAAATATGATTAAATATTCAAATGGTTCATTTTAATATTCACATTACTATTTATAAGGATTTGTTAATAGTCACCAAAAAAGTATTTTGTTCTATTAGACTCTAAATAACTTACTGGTCATAAATATAGATGACCGTTTATTAGAATTCAAAACATAGATTGTTAAAATTTAGGTTTAATGGCTTGGTTGTGATTTTCTCTTAAAAATCACCATTTATTTTTTTACAGAGACTTAATGCTTCATAAAATATAGTCTATCTAATGAATAAAAAATATTTAATAAAAATATACCATTAAATGTTTGTGGTGTTATATTCATCCCACTATAAATTTTTACTTAGACATTTTTCATGTATATGACTCCGTATGGTGATGCGAGTGGTTCTTCTTCATAACATCCTTAGGATCCCATGTTTCTTCCTCCATTTTATTGTTTCTAAAAAGAAACTTTAGTAGTTGTGTTGTTTAATTTCTCATTACATACTATCTTGTGTCAATAATCTCGATAGGCCCTTCATAGTATGACAAATCTGGTTCCAACTGTGTTTTATCATAGATGGATACATATGTTGAGTTTGGCGTTTATTTATTTAAAAATGACATGTGAAACACATTATAATATTTGTAGAGACATGGTGAAATTTCTAAAATTAATGATACAACTTTGACCCTTTCCCAAATTTCAAAAGTTTCAATGTATCTGGGGATTAGTTTCCCTTTCTTACCAAACACTAAGACAACCTTCCACAGAGACGCTTAGAGAAATATTTGATCTACTACTTGAAATTCCAAATCCAGTCTCCAGTTTTCATCATAAATATTTTTCATACTTTGGGCCCCTTTAATATGGGCCTGAATTTTCATTACTGGTCCAATTTTTTCTTCGATATCGTTTGGTCCTATAAGTTTCATCATGCCAACATCATCCCAACGTTTTAGAGTATGACACGTCATACCATATAATGATTCATATAGCACAATTTGGATACATGATTGGAGAGTATTATTTTAGGAAAATTATACCAATGAAATGTATTGATCCTATAAACCATGAAAGTAATGAGAGAATGATATCAACATGTCTTCTTGTGTTTAAATTGTCCTTTTGAACTGTCTGTTGGTTTTGGGGTGATTATTAGTACTCATTTGAATCTCGATGTCCAAATCATTCTAGACATATTTCGAAAATTTTGAGGTAAACATGGGATCTGAATCGGATACAATCTATAGAGTTTCACCATTATGTCTTGAAAATTCATTAATATAATGTCTTTCCAGCATCTCATGTTGTAAATCCGCTTTTATAGCAAGGAAATTTGATGATTTTTTAGACGATCAACAATTAGACATATTACATCATTCATTCTAGGTGTCTTCTATATTATTGTGACAAAATCAATCATTATTTTATCCAACATACACATATAAATTTTAGGATATTTCATGACCCCACTAGGATATTGTCTATCAGCCCTAACTTTATAAAAAACCAAACACCTTGGCACATATTAAACAATTTATCAATTCATGTTATCCCCCAAAAAAGGTCACATCAGATCTCTACACATATTATTGATACCCTATTGTATAGAGAAATTTGAGCTATGTGAATCATTTAATTGTTTTATTTTATCATAGTTACTGATGGAAAACATAACCACTTCCCAAATTTAAAAACTCTATCCACATACACAAATATTTTTAATCTTAAATAATTTAAAACATTCTGTTTCATTTGTAGATTATCATCATAAGATGAATAGATTTTTTATCTTCTCTATAAATGATTGTTTAGGAATAATTTTATTGTGGAAATATTTTTCCTCTTTCTTAATAATTCCATATCACTCTTTATCAGATAAATAAATATATGATCTCTCCCGATCCACATTTGGGTCAAAATTCGATGATCATACTTACTTAATTAATTGGCCACCATATTTTCCATTCATTGGTGCTAGTGTATTGAACAATCATAGTCTTTGAGTTACCCAAATCATCTCTATTACTTCATGTATATTTTTTTTATGAAAAACTATATTTTAAACTCTTTTAATCAATATATATCTCACATCATTAACCATAGATATATTTTCTACATATTTTTAGAGAAAATCTTATGAATGATAACTATTGATCATGAGTCGAATAATATTTCTCATGATTCTTCAGCTTTCTTGCTACATAAGAAATAACTTTATCATTTTTCATAAGTTCTCAACCATGTCCATTCATTAATGCATCACTATATATCATAAATCTATCATTTGTAGATGGGAGAGTCAAAATTGGAGCGTTGACCAAAATTATTTTCAATTAGTATAAGAATTTGGAGGATTTTTTCATCCATACAATCTTAAAACCTTTACAATTGATCTTGGTTAGTCGGTTAGAAATTTGGGTGAAATTATGAATTAAACAATAATAATAACCTACTAGTAAAACAATGTACCTTGGTTATCTTTTTTGGTGTCGTAAATTATTGGATTTCCATTGTCTTTAAAAGATCAATTAATATTCCATCCTTAGAGACAATATGGACAATGAAAGAAAATGGTTTAGTCCGAAATTAAAACTTGCTAAACACCCCCATATAATTTATTTTTATTAAGAGTTCTCATAATAATACACATATGATTCCTATGGTCTTTGTAGATTTTGGAGGATACCTATATATCATTGATAAATACCACAAAAAAGTAATTATTATATTCCTTGAAAACATTATTCATTGGAAGTAAGAAAATAGAGGGTGAAGATGTCAGTCCAAATTGAATTAATGCAAACTCGTAATTCCAAAACTTGGTTCGAAATTCTTTCATTTGAATATCATCTTTCTTCATACACTACCAATGATATCCAAATCAAAGGTCAACATTAAAAAATAATTTTCATCCGTGAAGTGGATCAAATAAGTCATCAATTCATGGAAGAGGATACTTGATAATTATGATAATTTAAGTTTTTTTCCCAGTATTCAATGTATAGAGACATGGATCTATCTTTATTCTTGAAAAAGAGTATAAAGGATCCCCATTGAAACACATTATTTCAAACAAATCCATTGTCACTCAATTCCACTAGTTGTTTATATAGATCCACTAACTCTATTGTGGAAATTCTATAGTGAGTCGTTGATATATGTTTTCACTAGGAATTAATCAAACATGGAACTCAAATTACCACTCTTGAGGATGCCTGGGTAAATACTCTAGAAATATATCAATGTATTCCTACACAATAGGTTGGTATTTCATTAGATGATTCAGTTCCTCCCCCATAGATAATATTTTACCTTCCTCCCAAAGAATTAAATTTAGTAGAGCTATTACGGGTGGATCTTGATAACAAATAGATTGAAATGTTACTACTCTAATGGAAACAGATTATACACCATTCTCAAAAATATTAACTTCCATCACTTATAATATATTTTCACTTCATAATTCTATATAAAATTCATAATGGGAATTAAATCATTGACAATAATTGATACAATAATAATGATAGAAACTAAATCATGTTTATGTTTCATTAGGGGTAAAAATCAACACATATTTGTTGCAATGATACATCCCCTATTATTTTTAATTAAAAAGGCCTTTATTAAATCAAATATCATGTTTCTAGTTTTCATGGAAAATTGGGATGATATAAGTGAATGTTATGTTCTAGAATCTAATAACGCATTAGCTACTTTTGATGAAAACATTAATGTACCAACCATAATATCATTAAGAAATTCAACCTCAGTGGTTCTAATCACGTAATATATTCCATTCTCTTGTGGTATTTTTTTAGGTATGTTTCCATAGTTTTTAGGAAAATAATTTTAATAGTGTCCCATCTCTCTAAAATTGAAGAATTGAAAATCATTGAAATGTCACTACCCCATACATTAAATAGATTGATGACCCTTTTCTACTCACTTATAGAAAAATCCCATACCTTTCAATCATTCCCATGGTTGATTCTTTTCTTAGTTCTTGTATAATGGAAATTTCTTAATTCCCTTCTAACTCATTGGATCTTCATCTTTTCCATTGTTATTAGAATAGATATTCTTATATTTATTTCCATTGAAAAAACTTTATCTAGAAAAATCAATCTCTATTTTGATAGAACTTAATATAATTTAAACATATAATGAAAATGTTTTTGAACCTAGTGCCCTTAGAAGACATTTCTTAAGACCTTAAATCAAATTATAAAAAAAACTTCGAATCACGTTCTTAATCTGTATCATAACTAGCTAATGTTGTGAAGGTATACCCATACTATGTAACACTCTCTTCTTACCTTTGATTTAGGATAAGTTATTTCCTCTTCATTTCAGTTCATTGTTTATAAGGGAAGTATTTATCGAATAATATTTCCATAAATGTTCTCTGTTACATATCTTCAATTTTTTCTTCCACTGTGGTATTCTGGATTAAGGACACCCATTGATCATCATCGCCATTGAGGCAATATACATCCAGTACTAAATTTTCATTTACATTATATATTAATGCCAGAAATATCATTTCAACGTATTTTATTCATTGCATAGCTACCAATAGATTAGTAGTCCCACTAAAATATGGGTGGTTTTCTGTATGAAACATTGTAGTACATGTGTATAAGGTTATTCGTCATTTCCTGAGTATGTTGTCTCTAAATGGTCATGATCAGATCTGCTCCAACAATAATAGTATTGACTTTCCATGTCGGGAAATCTATATATTGTCTGTGAATATTTATTCCCCTTCTTCCATTAGGTTCCATAAACAAATAATGGAAAACACTATATTAGGTTTTTGTTCATAATTTCAAACATTAAAATAATCAAGGTAGTCTGAAAAATTATTCACAACTAATATCATAATCATAAACATTGTTTAAATTTACATTTTAATACCTCACAATGGGTTTTAATGAAAATGTGACTTATCTTAAGCATATCCCCTAGAATTTTAAAACCATGTGCCTAGAAAGGCTCATTTCCATGTACAAGTATTCCCCGGGTTAGGCCCAAAACTCCTTGTTTGATTTTTTGCTCCTATGTATATTTGTACCAGAACCCCATCCACATGTATTATCCCGAAAGGGGTGTATTTTCTAAGAGGGCCCACATAATCCCTACAAAAAAAATTCTATGATGTTCCTCTATCATATTCTTTAATGTGTAACTTAGGTTTATGTCCTCTAATATGTGTTTCCAAAATATAGTTTTCAAGTTTGCTAATAAACTTTCTCTAATTCCAACTGTAACGCCACAACCAAAGATCCCAAGAGTCGATGCATTACATATAACATTTTCATGATTAGAAAAAACTATATACCAAAGGAATAAATTTTTTAGTTGTTTTGAAGAAATATAAACATACATGTAACTCAAATTACTATGGGAAATGAAAAAATTACAATACATAAAAAAACTAATAAACTACATCCATTAAGACTCATCAAATGGTCTCCTCCTCATAACCTATTTAAGGTAATCAAATGAATGTGGTGAGATAAAATTATCATTAAAGGTTTAAAATAGTGGAAGCATGAATCAACAATAATTTAATAATAAACTAATTGGCATAGAAAATATGGCATAGTAACGAAATGAAAAACACATGTCGTTAATAAATTGAGTATGAAACTACATCCATAGATTGTTTTCATAGTAAAAGCCTCATGGATAATAATAACTAAAAATGAATAATTATAATTCATATTAATTGGACATCATGTATCTAGAACATGATATAACTATAGCTTCAAAACGGTTTATGTATGTGGGTAGAAACTTGTCTAGTCTATTTTGGAAACAAACACAAAGGGTTTGTCACCGACTAATTTGTCTTTTGAGACCTGTCAATGAATTGAGGGGCTATAGTGGGAAAATTCCATTAATTAAATTCCAAATAAATCTTTATACATTGATTAAATATATGTTCAATATTCCTTCTCGATATCCTAGAGAGTAGAGGATACCGATTCATAAATATTTTCATATTTAAAACAACATCCCAAATAAATGTCGTATATAAAAGGGTTTACAGATTAAGAAAATACTAATATACCTAAAACCAGAATATGAATATATATTATATTTATATTTTCAAATAATAAATTATCTCATAGGGTCATTAGGTACACCACATAAGAATGATTAGTTTCACAATACCATGTACTTCCCAATGAAATTGAAATCTAAAAAAGGTCACTTACAATATTGTAATCAGTAGAGTTGATAATCATCAAGTGAATAATTTAATACCATGAATATAATTATAATAAAAATATTATATTTAAAATGGTAGTGAACATTCACCATATACGAAAAATAAGTGGATAATTATAAAAATCCCACAGAAATAAAATTGAAATGTGAAACCCCTTACCTTATGTCAGTTGTGTTCTCTATTGATCATAATGACATGAAAAAAAATATTTAGCTTCATTAATTAGTAATTACATTACCTCATATACATTTATCTTTTTTATTACAACCTTATTAGGTTAATTCATTTTCTTTTTGATAGTTTTAAGAGGTTCAATAATATTATTTTGTAAGCATTTTCTTCCTGGTTTATCTTTATCAGTTACTTGTTTTCAGGAATGGATGTTAGAATGAAATGTGGATAAACATCCATAATTATTAATATATATTTTAAGTGAAATTACAGAGATATAAATGATATAATAATGATTTTGGTTATGTACCACGAGGTTGACTCGTTAGATGAATGGCAATGATAAATACATGGATTAAATTGAATTTTTTTTGTACAATAAACTTGTTTTGTATTATAATTATATATTATGATTGTGTAAAGAATATAAAACATTAAATAAGATAAAATAAATAAATTATTTTCTAGTTCAAATGTTAAAATGGTTTCATGAACATTCAGGAAGATAGTAATAGAAATTGAAAACATGTCCTCCATGAATGTGATAAATTAACATATATTGGACCGTATTTTCATTTTTAGTTTAAAAGGAGGGTAAAAGAGAGTGGATGATGAAATATCCCATTAGCATAATAAAATTCAATTCAATGTAACATACTGTAATTATCATAGAATTTGGATGAGGTGATGTTTGGAGAGATAAAAAACAGAATAGAACATGTAAAAGAAGTTGAATGTAAAAGAAAGAGAGGTTAACCACGTTGGTACTCCTCTTTGAGAATCTCCCTAAGGCCGTTGTTTTGGTCCATTTGGTTAGACCAGAAGGTCTAGGACGTGGGGGGAGGGTTTGGGAATTATATTTGGCAGAACATAGGTATGTATATTAACATGAGTGGAGTGGTTTGAAGAAGGGAATGAGGGTGGAATTTATAGTGGAGGAGAGGATAGATTCTACATTATTTTAATCATTATTATAATACTTTTTCTCAGGACTATGCACATTCATAATTACTGTAACCCAAAATAGTAATAATTTCATTTGATGATGAACCAAGTGGGATTAAATTAGCATTGAATAATATATGATCCAGTAAAACAGTTATTTAGCAATTATTGTAATTTATTGTATTTTACTATTCATAAAAAATTTATGAATTTCAAAAAAATACAAATAATTAACTGTAAAAATTTTCCAAAATGTAGAATTAAAAAACTAACTCCATTTTTTAAAAATAAGTGTCTATATATTATTAAATTAATTTATAAATAAAATCATAATTAAAACCAAAATCACAATTTCAAATCTATAATGATTTTTTAACACCTTGAAAAATTAATCAACATCTTATTAAATTTTAACAATAATAAAATAAAATTACAAAGTAATTTTCCATTATTGTGGTGTACTGAACATATTTCTTATGTAATAACAATATTGTATGGTTTTCCTTCATTCTTTTGATTTCCAAAACAAAATTTGCAAATAAACAGAAGACTTTATTTATTTAATGAACATTGAAAATTATTACATTACAATAAGAAAATAGAACATAAATAACCTAGGTTACCTAGTGAAAGAAATATTAAAATCACAGGTAGACCACCCAATTAAAAAACATACCAAGGAAATATTTTGGGTCCTTCATATCTGGCTCGATGAACATTATTATAACCCGGACCACTGAAACCATGCTAAGAATCTGAGGAATGATGAGCAGCATCTTCACAACGTTGTCTTGAAGTTGGAACACCAGAGTCATGATTTAGAAGGAATTAATGATAATTTGATCATTTCATACATAAGGATGTTGTTGAGTGTCAATGGACTAGAAGACCATAGAGCTATTAAGTTTTCGTTGATGTTTAATTTAATGTGTCTCAGTAAAATTATTTTTCTATGTGTTTAATCTATGTATTTGATTTATAACTTTAAACAAGATTATAATAAACTCTTTTTATATATTTTAAAAGGATAATTATTTAATGTTTAAAATGGGTTTGAATCATAAGCCTTTTGTTTTAAAATAAATACTAGGAGAATCACACATTTGATACTACATAGTTTTGGTACAATGAATCATATTGTAGAGTTTGAAATCAGACCTTTGGGAAAATGAAAATAATAAATATGGTCTTATTTTACCTTACAAAGTGAATTAGGTATTTATTTGTTTTAGAAAGTTACCTTGAAATGTTTTTTATCCCTAGATGAAAAAAGACAATGTTTTAATTAAAATTAAGTTTGAATTTAAAATATTATATTATCCAGGATTTCTTGTATGATACATTAACCATAATGTTTTGAATCATAAATGATTATAAACTAATTCATAGTTTGTTTTATGTTTTTTATCATAATAATGAAATTATATTATGTTTTATAAACATAGAAAATTTATAACCATACTTTTCAAAAAATTGGCAAGTACCCCACCTAGCCGAGGGTTGTCTAGTAGGCTAAGAAACTCAAGGTCTTGCTGGGCATCTTAGATAACCCTTGGAAAATTTCCTAGGTCTATGAACGCACATATCGTGATATTTATCATGAAAATATTTGAATATTCTATCCCAAATATGCACTGGAGTGAATGTGATAGGGAGCTATAGCGCACCACTGTGCGGGGTGGCATGGCAGAAGGGGGGAGGGGATGAGGGGCGCAGAAGCGCGCCCATAGAGACTCGATTCGAGGTAGTACCAGGGAAGGGGGGATTATTTCAAGAAAAAATTAGATATCTCTAGGCTTATAAATCTGGAGTTCTGGTTGCTTCCTTTTGATGTGTGATGATTTTTTTCAGCAGAAATCAGATCTGGACAGTCTGATCTCGTTGCACAAGATCGGAGTTTTCTGATCGGTTAAGTCCTCTACTCCACACAGCCATGGTTTCTGAACTGTGTTTTTATCAGCTATTCTCTCCTGAAAAATATAATTTTGGTCATTTGTTCCTTTTTTGAACTATGAATCACTTGAATCTGTCCGATTAAATATGATCTAATCGTGATCGTTCGTCCATTTTTCTAAAATCTGAATCTTATGTAGCCTTCTGATATGATCTGCATCACATCTCAACTGTTCATCCTTTATGAATTCCACAGGATCTGATCTATCCTTGGATCTTTTTCCATCAAATCCCGACCATCCATTGTTTTCTGCACCTAACTTGATTCCTTCTTATTATTCATTATCTTACATGCACCGCACCAGTAACTTGTTATTATCCTGTTTTTCCCACACCTGTGACCTTAGAAGGCTCCTCCATCCATCTCATTTTCCATAAGAATTGAGTTATCTGTCTTATATTAAACATAGGAACCTAGGTTTTCTTCAATGTTGAATTAAATACAGATTATATATGGTTTATATGTATAACTCATTTTTCACTTGAACCCTACCAGTTCTCCTCTTTCCAACGCCACCATCAAGCTTCTCCGAACATCTTCTCCTTCTTCGAAATAGGTAAGGGAGCTAGTTGTTTGGAACTATTCTGTTTTTTGATTTTTGAATATATATATACATAAATATATATATATATACATGCATAAATATATATATCATTATTTTAAATCCTACTGAATATTTGTGGATGATCTTATAAAAATATATACTTAATTTTAAAATATGTCTTTTCCATGAAATTCATGATAGTGTTTTTTATTTTTACCTAAAATTATTGACACTAAATATATATATATACATTTTTTTAAACATGGATTTTGTTATAAAATATCAGTATATTTTATTAGTGAAAGTAGAATTATGTTCTAAAGGTAAACATAATGAATGTAAATCACACTAGGGTATATGTTGTATTGTGTTAATAAGATTGTAAATATGAATGAAATATTACATATATATATATGTGAGTTTTCATAAATATGAAACAACTCTTGGATTTACAGTATGGATTTTGAATACTGATCCTTGGATTAAATTATGTCTTATTATACATAAATTTTGTAATTGGATTCTTATGTTTTTATTAAAACCCATAAATTTCATACATATATATATATTTATGTATATTATTGGATCATAATATTAGTATGGGTTCTAAATATTAGTTCCAAATAGAGTGATAAAAGGTTATAACAATTATTTTAAGTGTGAATAGTGCTCAGGAATCAACATGTTATTTGTTTTAGTAATACAACCCTTTATTTATAACTTTTTGTCTATAAGGATTTCACATTTAGTTTCATATGTCTAATTTGTATTGGTAATGTTAGTAAGAGTTTTGTTTTTTTAGGATTTTTTATTTATAACAATGTGTTTAAAAAAAAAATACCCATGTGGTATGTTTATATGTAAACATGTATGTAATGAGAGTATACATAACGATGAGTTTAATACTTGACAAGGAATATTTTGTTCACACATAGTTAATTATGTAGTCAATCCAAGATGAATTAACATTATTCATTTTGGATCTGATATGTTCACTTTTGTAATAAGGATTTGGAATTGAAGGGTAATAATTTTTTGTGGAAATACCGATATTTTAATGCATTAGTTATCATCACATGTGATATAATCTTCCTACCATACTTGTCATTTATAAAATATCCATGTATTTGTAATTTTTGACACCTATGTACAAGATTCACTATATATAAGTAAAGGAAAATGAATATAATTAATCATTTATGACCATTAATCGATTAATATACTATTTTATTCAAAGTGGTATGGGACACCTTGAATAATATGAAATGTGAAATTAAATATTCAAAGTGGTATTGGAAAATTTGAATACATGACCTTACTTGGAATATGAGGAATCTATTGGACTCCGTATGAAATGGGTTGGGGACCTGTTAATGAAATCCCTATGGGTTGGGGATAGGTTTGTGAAATCCCCACGGGATGGGGACCTGTTAATGAATGCCCTACGTTGCATCTATAGTTCTCACGAGAAAAATTAGGTCATTGCATGAGGCTTTGAAATAGTCCCTCGTTATACATTTCCCTCATTATGTTTCTCATAATTATTTATCCAAGTGAACATTCAACTAGTAGAATATACTTGGTTAAGAGCCTATACTTACGAGTATTAGACGAAGTAAATGCTTATGGAATAATGTTTATTCAGAAATCATAGATTTATAAGCCAATTCATGATTTACATCTAGTAATGAAATATATTGAAGTTATCATTTTATTTACAACTCTAATCATGTATTATATTCTGTTATAAAATTCGGTACTTTCACATTCACTTGTTACACTAATTATAGTTAGAATGACTCTATGTTATATGATTCACCCCATATATTTTGTATTAGTATGATTATTATTGTAACATGTTTCATTGTAACTCTATAAATATTCATTAAAATGTTCAATGGTTATTTTTGTAAAAACTATAATGTTATGCTTCATGTATTTCCTCTTTCCTTAAGAAAATTATTTATGAATAATTTTAAGGTTTTTCTTTCAAAATGATTCAATTGAAATATTATTTTATTTTTCAAACCCCCTTACATGGAATTCATATTCTCAACCTATGATTTAATTTAAATTTTACAGTTTTTGTAGATTTGAGTTACACTGTTTGGTGGTAGATTTGTGGAGTTATTTTCTCTTATTGTTTTAAAGGTTTTCAATAATTTTATCTCGTTATTGAGGGCCTAAAACGAAATGATCCTTTTTAGTGGAACATGATGCATAATTCTTTAGCTTCTCTAATATATAAAAAATATTACACACCATGTTTTACTTAAGAATGAACCAGCTCTAGGGCAGTGTGGGGCCAGGCTGTGACAATTGGTATCATTTGATTGGTTTAGACAACCTTGGAAAATTAGAACAACATTAAAAACATGATTATTTCTTACTAAGAATAAGTCATTTGGAAATTTTTAGATAGAAGACGAATAAATCCATCTATCTATTCCAAAAAAAGTATTTGAAATTATAGTTAGAAAATCATGTTTAGAAGTCTACGAGGTTTTTGAAAACCCTTTTTTTCATGAAAACACCTCTACAATACATTCAATACTCCTCATGTACTACATATTCACTGAGGAGGAGGCTTCGACTATTTTCTTATGATGAATTACCAATTCCTGTTCTATTCAAAGATGGAAAACTAATTTGAGGGTTTATTTAAATGCTTCAGCGCAACCATCATCTCTTTCTATATTTATAGGCCGTTGTGATGCCTCATAGGACCTCAATATTATTGGTACATTCCACGTACCACTGATCTAGTTTAAATACCCAATAATCAGAAATGAATTTATATTTGTGATGATCGAGGCCATATCTACATCGATCGAGACTATATTTCTATTTTCCTCAAATCCAGATCTCTGATTACATTTAGAGCATCATGGTATGTTATGCAATGACCACGAGTGTCCAATGGAGAAGATTGATAAGAAAAAGGGAGGGAAAAGAAAAAATTACACATTTAGGAATAGACCTCATCCTTTATTCATGTCAGACTCAATTCACTCTCATTATAATGGTGATGAATATCAAACAAGAAATGTCCATTGAATAATCCCCAAAATTTAATGAACATGGGTCAATATGTTAGTGGATTGACCCATTATCATCATGAAAATAATGAATGGAGAAATGGAATGATAAATCAACCACAATGCCTAGATTTGGATCAGTAGCTAAAAATGATTGTTGTGTCGTCGGTGGCGATGGTGATGAGATTCCATTTATTTTCATGTTTGTCGATCGTCGATTGACGATCTATAACAATTTATTCAAGATAGTTCTTCCAAATACTTCAATAGAAACTATATTGAGTTCCCAATGTTATATGAATAACCATTATATTTTTACATAACGAAAAATTTGAGGGAAAAGTAATTTCATCAACAAAAATATTTTTTATTTAAATTATTTAATGATTATTACTCCCTTTTAATGTTTTTTCACAAAAATCCCACACAGACTATGGTTATATCATGAATATGGAAAACACCACATTATGAACTCAAATATGGTGTTGGATTTCAAATCTAAATCCGCATTCATGATTTATTAGGATTTTAAAAATAAAAAATTTATCTTATTTATTTTATTTACAGTTACATACTTGGTGAATTTTTTACAAATAACCTACCCCAAAAAATTTTATGTCGAACCTAAGGTAATTCCTATGTTATTATATCAATGGTGACCATGTTTTTTTAATATGGGGACCTATTTTTGATTTATTTCACATTTTTAAGAAAACGGTGCCCACATATTATTAAAAGTATAAAAGTTTTCAAACAATTGTTTTGGGGATTTCAGACATTGGAATCACTTTCCATTTCAATTCTAGATCTCAAATATTATTCCATATAATTACTAAATCTAGTACATTTAAAATATGATATGTTTCATTCTCCCCACCTTAGGGCATTATGTCCCTAAAATAAAAGAAAAGGGCTACCCAAACAGTTGAGGGTACTGAGAATGAATATGATCCAACCACTCCCATGTGCTCTCCAGGATATTCTTGCTCCAACTTTGAGTTTTCAATAAAGGAATGGATCATCCAAAAATGATCCTCTATACTCTATCCAAATTTCATTATGTAAAATCACAGCATGTCCTTCAAAACATGAATGGTTTTCATAGTTTTAATGTCCAACTCTAGATGAAACATTATGCTCAAGTGTAAGTGAGTCCCAAATACCTCATTGAATTCCTTCCAAAACTGGTATATAAAATAATATTCATGGTCTAAAACTATCATTGATGGTACTCCGTGGATTTAAAAAACCTTATTCTTGTAAATTCATTTCAATGTCTCTAATAAACTATTCCCTTAAATTGATAGGAAGTGGGATGATTTGGGTTGTCGTTAAATGATTACCCAGATGGTATCGTGTGCCTTGGACATACATGGTAAACCATACATTCTTTCACCTCATGGGGTTTAGCTAAACCACCCGAAACCTAGTGCACAACATTCACATGCGGACATATGGGGCATCGAGAGACAAACTATGATGCTCCCTCCTTAATCCATGGAAAAAAAACTGATGTCAGAGATCATGGTACATATTTTTCACTCCATGATATACTGCCAATTTGATTGTGTGGACTCCCTTAGAACCTCCTCCCACAATGGAACTGATACCAATATGAACCCCTTGAAAAGAGTAACATTCTCCACACCTTTCAAATATCCAACAAGAGCATGCAATGTCGACAATTGAGAACATGGAGTCTCACATTCGGTATCCCCAAGAAATTCCACCCTAACTCGATATAAGAGTTGAGGGGTGAAAACCATCGAGTAGAGGAATACAACTCTATATCCATCTATAATGGATATATACAATGATGCCAACAACTATGATACCTTGTTTTGCAACAGAAAACTAAATCTCCTCCTGAGAGAATCTACCACCATGTCCCCTTCACAGAAGTTTATTCTATCAAACATTCTTTAGTCCTAGATGAAATATATCCATCACCACTATCATAAGATCATATACATTTAATAGAATATATACTTGAGAATCTTGTGATAAGGGTAGATGATAAATCACTCTCCCATCAGTTAGTGTCACCACATCATCAATATGAATACTACAGCATCTATCCCATGATAATCGGTTATATAATTCTTCTCATGATATCCTAAAAAGCATGAATCATATGAAATCATCACTTTTACATGCATTATGAAACAACCATGACTGATCCCCGATGAATCGTAGACCCCCACATACTTGACGCTCTCCTCTAGAAATCAAATGATGGGAACACTCATTAAAATCATCATAAGCTCCAAAAAGCACTATTTTCACTAATCTATGCAAACCAAAGGTTTTCCCTTTCATGTAAAAGACATCAAGGGTATTTCTAATATAGATAATCCAGGAACAAGCCTCTGATAGTTCTCTTCCAATCCAATTAATCTTCATACCCCAGTAACACTCTTGTGTGGATATCACGAAAGCACTGCTAGAACCATCACTGGATCCACTGCAACTCTCGATTTTGAGTTGATGTTCCGTAAAAAATAGACTTATCGAATTCATAATTGAAACTTTGAGAGCATCCCATGGAGTTGGTGCTCAAAAAGTGTGTCTAGTTCCATCCTCAAGTGTCTCACATGCTCTTCCTTTGACACCAAGTACACAAGGATTCCATCGATGGAGACCACCATGAAATAGGCTTTGTAAGGTTGAATGATATGGTTCATCAGTCCCATAAACACTATTAGAAATTTTTTCACACCAAAAAGCATCACCATGTACAAATATTGGATATAAAAACACTTGGAGGGCATATTTTGTATATCCTCATCCCATAATCATACTAGGTGATGACTAGATCTAAGGCCAATCATCGATAACCGTCTCTCCCCATTCAACTAATCGAAGAGGAAATAGATTCTCAGTAGTGGATAGTTATTCTTCATGGTCACCTTGTTCAGAAATTGCAATTACACACATTTACTCATGCTATCATCTTCCTACTTGGAATACAAAACTGGGGTAACCTATTGGTGAAATGCTAGGTCCCATGAATCCCATCCTATTCAAGTCCTCCAACCACACCCTAAACTCTTGATGCTTTGTGGGAGCCATTTTATATGAAGGTTTATATATTGGTCTCATCCCAAGGTATATATCTATGCATGATTCTATATCTCTATATTGAGGTAGTTCTAGAAATACCTTGAAATGAACTCCTCATACTCTAACACCTCTGAAGAAAACTAAGGACTCAAATAATCTACTAAACTAAGGGTCCAGCTATCCATGTAATGGTTTATTGTCTTCACCCTCCTATGTGTGAGTCTATACTACACTACATAAATTTTATTTTCACCAACAAAGGAAAACATGGTCCCATAAATGTGAACACACAACACTCTATGCCTAAAATTGTCAATCTGAGTATAAACTGTGGACAAATAGTCCATATCAAGAATGACATCTTAATGCATAGACACCACTACAAAGAGATCTCAACTGAAACACTCTCTTACAATTATATGTTAACATAAATAAAACCGGTGTGTTATCATCGTATCTCCTCCCATATGAGCCTCTAAGTATAAGGTTCGAGTCAATGGTTCAACCAAAATCTCAGAGTCTCAAACAAGGTTTTTGGAATGAAAATCATTATTGGAACCTATGAATATTAAAACATATATAAGGTGGAAAAGGCAATGATGTTCCTATAATACACCCTAGAGATTTGAGGTTGTAAGACTCAATCACTTTTAGTAGACCTCATTCCATTCCACTAGATGTATGATCATGTCGTGGAACACTTGGGGGTGGTCGTCGTAATAGCTAGAACAACTGAAAACAACATGCTTCCCTGTCTTCTCCACATACACATCATATTCACTATGGTACACCCTACTCCTGCCTCAATCTCTACCTAGGTGGCCCCTTATCTATCTCATAATCTTCCATATGAAGGGTCAAAAAATCTCAAGCCAGATGTTCCTAATATAGTCGTTGAACAGTGATCACATGAATAGTATAAATATAGTTCTTTAACAAATCCAATTTACTCAGAAAAAGGAAGTGATAGACTCATCCAGTAGACATTCCCCATACGTATCCCATTTTTCAAAGCTCACAATGGATGTGGTGTCATTGAGATTCACTCTTGACCAATACTAATCTGAGAAAAAAGATTTTAATCTCGAACAAATCTGCCTATGGGAGAAGTGGATGTTGATAGAGATTTCCACCCAGGCGATGTTATTTGAGCCACCCCAAGAGACTTTCACCATTACACACATTACCCTTCAATCCTATGTGGGTGTTATAAGGGGTTATGTAACGAGAACCTAGTTCTATGATTATGTACACTATTTTTATATTTATAATATACATTAATTTTATTATTGTTAATTTGTAAATAGTTTTTGGCACACACAAATAGTATTTTTAGTAAATATTCAATTTAGAAATATATTTGGATAATTAATGAATATTTTAATTAAAGAATATTTTATTTAAATATTACAACTAAATTACATTTTATATAATATAAATGACCATATAAAATTACAAATAAGATTGTGATTTTAATTAAGGTTTGAAAGCAATTTTTTGTGAGAACCCTTCAATTTTCGATGAACATCAATTATTATTTTAAATATAAAAATTCACATATTTAGAAAATTATTTAGTTAATATTAATACTATTTTTGGAATCAGGATGTCGAAATAATCCAATGTGGAATTTTTCATATTATTCTGAGGCAGTCATATTTTTGGGTAAAAATTATATACCATTTAAATATATAATGTGTATTATGACATCATAATGACCCAATAGT
Source organism: Viscum album (assembly GCA_963277665.1). Taxonomy (NCBI): domain Eukaryota; kingdom Viridiplantae; phylum Streptophyta; class Magnoliopsida; order Santalales; family Viscaceae; genus Viscum; species Viscum album. The sequence continues at coordinate 1,760,093,486 of OY728119.1, read as the reverse complement.
GTTGTAATAAAGTAATATAAAAATTATGTTCAGAAAATATATTTTTTACCATTATAATAATTTGATATTAGTTTTTTTGAATTATTTAACAATTCATTAGGGGACCCTTCAAGTATTATAAAACATTTTACCTTTTTAAATTTATTATCTTGAGAGTGGGACTCACCTCCACATAATAAACCATATTATTTAAAGAATTTAGGCCATTTTTTATATAAAATATTGTTTTCCACACCCCTTTAAAAAAATCAACGGGAAAAAAACCATGGTCTGATTTTTGGTTTGGATTTTTTTTTACTAAAACATAAATAATAAAGAATACCCTATCCTTACCTATATAATTCCACATAATCTCCCCATTACTCTTCATCCAAATCCTTTGAAACTCGACCAACCCCTACCCTCATCTCTCTATAAACCTCCCATGGTGCCTAAAGCTCTCTATAATCCTCTCTCAAGCCCCTCCCTAGGTTTTTGGGATCACACTTCCAAGTATTGGGTTCCTTCCATTCATATTTTTAGCCATGTTTCTTTATGTTGAAATACCATTTAAAATTAAATTACAAATGATTGGCTATTATTTCACACCTCCCATATATTCTCATACTTAGGTTTGAAGTGATGAGAGACCTATTTATCTCCCATTAATGCCTCCCATGTACACATGTTACCATTCCTAAATTCCTTGAGGAATTTGTATATTGTCATTCACATTCAAGAAATTGTTTTGTTTTAAGAATATAAATTGAATTACATTTGTTGTTACATGTATCTATAAAAACCCCTTACATTCGATTTCATGTAAAAATGTTGAGACACCCATTTCTCTCTCATCAACCATTTTTATGAATTCTTGTGTAATGCTGTTATGTTGGTGAAATTGCACCATGATTTTTCTCAAGCCAAAGAAATTGTGTAGGGAACACCATGCCCATTTTTCTAAAAAATTTATTCACCATTATGCACGTTTACTTATTGATTATACAGTTTCATGTATGAATTCCACATTCCTTTATCTTTGAATAAATTATGATCTTTTATGATTACATTTTATATGATCCATGTGGCCCACTTATGCATGAAATGAAAGGCTTAAGAAGGTTGCACCCCAATAGCGCTCCAATGCATTGTGTAAAGATTAGTATCATGATATGTTAAGAAAAATGAGGGTTTATTTGTGATATTTAAAGTTCAATGAGGGTTTACTCAGGATAATTCAAGTTAAATGAGGTTTTACTCATGATCCATGTGGAATGAGCATTGTCACATACTAATACCATGTTAAGTGTTGTTGACACATTTTCCTGGTATGATAATCATGATATATCATGCCTTTAATTTCTTGTGTCTCTTATTCTCCTTTTATATACCTATTTCCTAACATGTACTATATTCTTCATGTTATTCCTTGTTTAATACCTTACAAGGATTTATAGCTCACCCTTTTATTATGCATGTTTTCAGGTTATCCCATGCTATTCTATGTACATGGGAATGTATTGGTCATGATAAGGATGTTTTCAATAAATATGTAGTGGTTCACGTTTTATTTCACTATGTAATGTTCCTAAGACCCTAATAAACTATTCCTATCTATCTTATAAGATTTATCATTAGAAGGTTTTATGTAATAAATCATGTTTACATTTGTATTAAAAAAAGGGTTCTTGTATATGGTATAAGAGGATAGGTTTAGTTATATTTGGTATCTGACTAGGAAACCCTACTGAAAGCCTTTGGAATAAGACTAAGTATAATGAAAACATACCTAAATATTATTGAGTGTTGAGTAAGTGGGTTATCATGAAAATATATTACATTCGGGATACGATCACGTAAAGGTAGCTCTAGATCACATGTACCTAGGAGTGAAAACACCAAAATGGAGTTTTGGGCATGACCCAAGGTATCCTGGTACACAACAACGGGCCTTGATACACTCTGGGTTATGAAACATTTAGGGGATATAATTTAGTAAATTCATAAACATAGTATGAACCCTTATTATGGGAATTGAAAGAAACTACCTGAAGAATATATGGTGGGAAGTAGATCATGTATAACATAGATAAGTTAAGGAAATAAATTTAATTTATATGTTTTCCCCTTAATTCCATCAGATTCTCCATTATATGTTTACAAATTTAAGATACTCATCCCTAAGTCTATAAATGATAATATTGATCCAGAATAATAAAATCAAAGGTAGGGTTATCAAACATAGTTCTACGGATTTGTTAATATCCAAAATGTTTAGTAGAACGATCCCTACACCACCACAAATCATGGAAGTAAAGATATCGGTGAGAAAGGAAAATGGGACAATAGTTTCATCCCATGAATAGAACTCCTACCAAGTCACAATTTGTGGCCTCAACATTCTGAAGAACCACATCATCCTCATTCTAGTTGAATTTGATGCAATTATCAGCATAGATTGTCTTTCCTATATAAATCCAACATAAATTTCTGTTAGAGGGAAATCACTCTCCATATAGAGAATGAACCCCTGATTTTATACAAGTTCAAGGAGGAGGACGAATATTCATAGCACCATCATCTCAGTCATGGATATTAATACTCTATGAGCACTCGTACCTTTCTCACACGAATGATTCCATGGAAGAAACTATCCTTGAAGACATGATAATTGTGAGGTAATTCACTGAAGTGTTTTCTGAAGAATTTATACGTCAAACTTATAGAAGAGATGTTGAATTCTCAATTGAACTTATACCTGTGGAATTTCCAATATTCAAGACTCTGTATAGAATGGCTATTTTGAAGATTCATGAGATGAAGAAACAACTAAAAGAGAATCTAAATAAAGGGTTTATATCCCCATGTGCTTCAACATGGGGTGAACCAGTCCTCTTAATCATGAAGAATTATGGGACAATTCACCTTTTCATTGATTACCATGATCTCTAAAAAATAGTGATAAAGAACCAGTATCCTCTAACTGTATTGATGACATGTCCGATCATCTACGTGGAGCCCAATACTTATCCACGTTATATTTGTGGTCCGGATATTACAATGTAAGGGTGATGAAGGAGGATATCCCCATGAATGATTTTTGTACAAGGTATGGGCACTATGAAATCATAGTAATGCCTTTTGGAATCCCTAATGTACCATTAATATTCATGTACATAATGTACATATTCATTAGAGATTACCTCAAAAAAAATTTGGCAGTATTTATAGTCAATATTATTATATATTAGAAAAAAATAGAGGATCATGAGGAGAATATAATAACTATAATTGAGACCATTTGAGTGGAGAATATCTATTCAAATTACATCATGTTTTATGTCTGGTTGAAGGAGGTCTCATTCTTGGTCCATATCATCATAAGAAATGGGATATCTATGGATCACTCCAAGATAGTTGAAATTGACGGATGGTTGAGGAAAACATCTGTAACAGATATCTTTAGATTCCTAGGTTTAAGTGTATATTATCACATATTTTTGAGAAATTTATCATGATTTTCCAATCCTCTTACCAAGCTTACTCAGAAGGGAGTAAAGAATTATTGATGTGATAAATGTGAAGAGATCTTCACGGAGTTTAAAGACAGTATTATCACTGCACCCATGGTCACATTACCCACATGATGAGAAATATTTTGGTTATTAAGTGATCCTTCAATCAAGGTTCTAGGTTTTGTGTTGATGTATAATAAAAACATCAATACTTATGCTTAAAGGCAATTAAACGTTAATGAGAAAAACTATCCAACACATGTTTTGGAGTAGGATATAGTGATCATAGCATTAAAATTTTGGTGGAGTTACATATTTGGGGAGAATTGTAAAATATACCTGGATCAAAAAGGCCTCAAGTATAGATTCACATAGAAAGAGTTGAACATGCATCAATGAACACAGTAAGGTTTTATCAGAGACTGCAACTACTGAATCCATTACCACCATGTGAAAGAGAACAAGGTGGAAGATTCTTTATATAGAAAGACCCATCAATTCTATCATTTATGAGAACTGAAAAGGATCCAATATTCTAATAATTAATGAAGATGGAAAGGAGAATAATATATAAAGGAACATAATCAATCCTTTCACAAATGATTGCACAATAATATATTTTGGAAAGGTTAGAGGGTGATAAAAAGTATGATGTGGGAATTCAGAAGAAGTAAGAAACTATTAGATAGGTGAAATACTTGGTGTTCATTGTCAGTGAAGAAGGAATTGTGTTATTTTGTTGAAGACTATGTGTTCCATATAATCCGGAGATAAAGATGGAAGTTTTTGATGATGCACATTGATCAAAATTTTCCATTCACCCTTAAAACACAATGATGCATTAAGATATCCGAGAGCATTATAGGAGGGATATCATGATGAAATAGATATATGAGTATACATCAAAGTGACTGGTATGTCAGTAAGTGAAGGTTGATAGGCAGATGTCTAAGGGGTTGATGAAACCATTATTCAAACCAGAATGGAAATGTGAGAAAATCACCATATACTATTTCAACAGACTTCTAATTATATCCGAATCAATCAATGTTATATGTGTTGTTGTGGATCATCTTACTAAAACTAGAAACTTCATTTCAATTCATGGGGATTTCTCAATAGATCAACTAGCAGAGACATACATCAGATAAGTCATAAGGCTGCATGATGTACCATTATCGATTGTATCTGATCTATATCAAATATTCTCCTTTATATTTTGGAAGAGTCTTCAACATGCTCTAGATATTGACCTAAACATCAGTATGTCCTATCATCATCAAACTGATGGCCAATCTGAGCGAACTATCCAAACACTTAATGATATGTTGTGAGCATGCTCAATGGACATAAACTTAATATGGGATCAACATCTCCCTCTTGTTGAGTTCTTATAAAATAACATTTTCCACTCAAGCATCCAAATGAATCCTTATGAAACCCTATATGTGAAGAGGTGTAGAACACCAACATGTTGGGATAAATATGGGGAGAGAAAACTCCTAGGTCCAGAAATGGTCAGAGAAATGGTGGAGATGGTTAAGTCCATCCAACAACACATTAAATATGCTATGAGTCGATAAATTATCTATGCTAATAATCATTGATGAGACCTATATATTGATGTTGGAGACAAGGTATTCCTATGTATATCACCGTGTACGAGAGTTATGAGATTTTTGAATAAGGGAAAGCTTCGTTCAATGTATATCATCCATATTGAGATCCTTGATCACATTGGAGTAGTGTCCTACTGAACAGAGCTCCCACCGAACCTATCTCAAGTATTCTATGTATCACTCTTGAGGAAGTACAAACCGGAACCATCACATGCACTCTATCCATAGGTGGTACCATTAGTGAATGACCTCGTATATAAAAAGAATCCAGTAAATACCATAGATCATATGGAAAAAATTATATGAAATAATACATTTCCCCTCTTCAAGGTATTTTAGAGAAACCACTAGTTTTAAAGATGAGATGTGGGAATCATAGGAAGTGATGCAGAAGAGTTACCTACATCTGTTTTAGTGTTGGAAAAAAACATTGAGGGAGATTTTTCTTAAGGTTGGAAGGTTGTAATGACCCATTCTTTTGTTAATGTAAATTCCTCTATCTCTAATTAAATGTATCATTATGTAAATTAGTTATAAAAATTATGAACATCATTGATTTTATGTTTTTGGATTTCAAAATATCATTTTGAATTGTTACCGTTGCTAATATAGATATTGAATAGTAATCATATGTTTAGAATAAATATTGGTCTTTAACAAATCCATTTTACTCTGGCAATTGAAGAAATGGCCTCATCTAGTATACTTTCCCCATATGAAGCCCATTTTTCAGATATAATAAAAGGGGCGGCATCACTGTGATTTTTTCTTGAAAAAGCCCAAGCTGATCTTCAACATATTAATCTCAAACTGAATCACCTACAAGTGAAGTGGATGTTGATTGAGATTACCACCTGAGTGATTTTATTGGCGCCACCCAAAGAGTCTGTCACCATCTCATACCTTACCATTCAGACTTATAAGGGTGCTATAAGGGGTTATGTAAAGATACCATAGTACTAGGACAATGTACACCATTTTTGTATAGAGAATAAACATTCATTTAAATATTGTTCCTTTTTTAGTAGTTTCTAAATCATAAATAGAATTTTTAGTTAATATTCAATTAAGAAAATTTTTTTGATGAATTAATATATTTTTAAATTAAATAATATTGTATTTAAATATTATTTCTAAATTAATTTTTATAAAATATAAATGACCGTATAATTATTATGAATACGATAACAATTTTCTTTATCCATTGAAAGCTATTTTTGAAAAAACCCATGAATGTTTTATAAATGATAGTTTTTATTTTAAATGTACAAATTCACATATTTTGAAAATTATATAGATAAAATTAATATTATTTTTGAAATCAAAATGTCGAAAATATCCAATGCTGAATTTTTCATAATTTGTGAGGGTGTCAAATTTTTGTGTAATATTTAAATACCATTTAAATATATAATGTTGTTTGTGACATCAAAATTACCCAATAGTTATTTAATAATATACTATAAACACTATGTTCAAACAATATATATTTTACCATTAAAATAATGTGCTATTAGTTTTTTTATTTATCATACAATGGTTTAGTGGACCATTCAAGGATTATAAAAAACGTTCCTTTTTAATTTGATTTTCTTGAGAGTGTGACTCACTTCCACATAAAAAACCCTACTATTTCAAGATTTTCAACCATTGGCCTTATAAAATATTTTTCTTCGCTCCACATTGGAAAAAACCATTGACAAAAACTATAACACTGCAACCCCGATTACCCATAGTCGGTGCATGATTATATCACATTGGCATGATCAAAAGAGATCATGTCTTGAAATACTGATTAGTTAAGTAGCCTTGCATCTATAAGATACATATATATTTTTTACATTGCATCATGAAATAAAAATACAACAACATTGTGTCCCCTTTGAACACACTCATATCCCTTAGCACATCCCTATAGGTCAATAATAATATACTTCTTCATATCATGGAAAAAATAAAACTTAAGAAATGGGTGAGCTCAAATAATGAATTAGGATAACAATATAGAGGAAACTGTCAAAAATTTGCATAACAATTTAAGGAAATTTAATTGTCTAAAACAAAAGGCCTTTAAACATAATCATCAGAATAATATGATAATGATAAATAAAACAATTCCATTTACTTATTTACATGGACATTATATTAGTTGAATAATCACATGTCATATCAATAGCTAAATACATAATGATGAAATACATAATGTCAAATAACATAACCACATAGTCAAGGATTTATTCCAAGTCTAAAAATAAGATTTTGTCAATTCCATGTTCCAAGATAGTAGTTTGTCTCTTGATACCAAACGATGCATCGAGACGCTATAGTGGGATCAACCCGTAACTTATTATGTCAAATGCATTCCTCCTATGAAAAGATTGAAACATAAAATAAAAAATTGTAATTAATCTATAGTAATAAATGATAATACATTAACTATGAAACATGAATGGTATAAAAATAACACATCCACATTAATACATAACAATAAAACTTCAATACAATATGGAATATTGTGTCATAAAAAATCAACTTCAAACAAACCTAAAATTTATCAATGGATGTTGACATAGATGAAATCAAAAATATTTGAGACAAATTTTGAAACCACTTAAAAGACATGAAATTATAAAAACCATTTATTTTGAAAATATTTTTATAATATTGTATGGGGATCTTCTAAGGTGTTAAAACATAAAAAAATAGCCGCACCAACAGTATAGGTTAAAAAATTATTCTTACCATAATTTGTTGAAAATGTAATAAAGTATCTTTTGTAGAAAACGACAGAAGTATTTCTTCAAAAATTTATCAAAAGTAAAAAAGGGAATACATGAATTTAACCCATATAATAAGAATTAGTAAAAATGTTTTGAAATAAATTTTTAAGAAACAAGAGATGTGGATGATAAAGATTTCATAGTAGATACTAACATATAGATAACCTCTGATAAATAAAGAGACTGTCGAATTAATGCCTACCTTTACTTTTTCTTGGTAGACGGTACTTTAAACTCCATTATAATAGTTAAATCATTGTTATTAAATTATACAATAACCACATATATAAATATGAAATCATATATGATCATCTAATATTGCTTGGTTATTATTATTTCAATAGTATCATCATTTCAGGATTTAGCTAATTCATTTTTCATTATATGTTTTTTATGTAAGACATGTTTGTAATTGATAATATATATTTTATTATTGTCCAAAATGTTTTTAAGTTTTTTAAATAGTAATTTTAATAATAAAATGAAAATTATTTTTTAATGGTTACGAAGGAGAATAAATCTCATCGCGTTTGTGGAGACGGTAATCAGTACATATGCATGAGAAACAATATCATTTAATGATGGTTAAATCATATGTAACTATTTATCCTATAATTTTTACAAACCCATTAGCATTTATTATTTATTATTTAAATCAATTATACTCATTATTATACGCATCTGTATAATGAAGTGTTGAATAACAAGCAACACCATGACATGGAGATGATAAGTCGTATGTACCTATGTAAGGTGACTTTGTCATTCATTATATGGATAAAATAATGAATATGGGTTTAAAATATTTAAAATAAAATCCTATTATGTATAAGGTACTAGATTTATTATAATGGAATTGAAATTACAAATAAAGAGGATGTGGAAGAAGCAATGAACTTTGGAAGAGGTCATGAAATTATTATCTCTTCTTCGGGTGCTTCCTTTTGATTTGATCAAAAGGGCTCGATATGATGACATTCAGATCAAATTAAGGCCTCTATGTTTAAGTGAGATATTTTGTTAGGATATTTGAGTAGGTTTTGGTTGAGAAAAATGGATTTGGAGGTTTCAAATTAAAAGAAGGGGAAGAACCCTTTTATAAGATCAGTGAGGGTCAGTTTAGGAAAAGGTTGAAATACTATTTTTTTATAATAACATATTCGGTTTCTAAGTGATAAAAATGGATTTATTTTAAGGATATGGTGGTTATGGTTCTAAATACTCTCTACCAAAATGTTTTATATATGTTTACATCACCAAATTAACCATATCATTATGATTTAACACTCAGTTAAATAGTTTAGCTTTTACCATGTCATCGTGTATTTTTATTTTACATTGTTAATAAACATACTATAAAATTATAAGATAACCTCAAATGGTTAATTACTAACATATATTGAATTATATAAGTAATTTTTCTAGAACGTATACTTTTACGAATAATATATCATTTATCAATATATTTGTTTTAAATACTCATTAATGTCAATTTCGACACTATTTAGTATTTGGTTTTTTTGATGGTCTTCAAAAGATGATTACATATAAAAAATAAAGCAACTAAAACATAAAATTTCATATAAACCAATAAAGTTCGTTTAATTCATCATAAGACACAATTTGTATTTATTTTGATATTTATAATGTCAATTATTTTAATCATTCACTAATAATATAATTTCTTCATCATCATTGTCTCATAAATAAATTAAATTATTTAATATCAAAAAATTAAAAATATAATATCCTTATGTAGGAAATATGTTTATCTTTATAATTAATATTTATAGTTGAATTTTTCTAATGTATATCCTTATATTAAAATTGGTTTGTTAATAAACATTGAATTTAACACTTTTAACTCTTCTTTAAATAACATAATAATAATTGTCTTAATCAAATCCATGTGGATCAAAAGAATAATATATTATTCCTAAGGTAGATTTTGGTCAAAATAAACCTATCTAATAGAATTAGAAAATGTGTTAGGGTAATTATAATATAATTTTTACATTTAATTACCCTATTTACTTTTAACCATGGTAAATAAAGTTGAAAATTTACTATTCCCCAAAACTTACTTTCATCCTATTGAACCAAATTTTATTTACTAATGTCAATTGTGTCTCTTGGATATTTTAAATTTAATTCACAAAAGTGGTAAAATTATGTTTTATGATAATTTTCAAATGTTCCTAGAAGATGGTTAAAAGACGTTAAAAAGTTCCATAAAATTTTATATGTATAATCATAATATAAAATTTATCTAATGAATTATAATAGAGTAATATATGTATAATTTATATATTTTGTTTTTAAGATAAATTTTTATTTAAAATAATTATTTAAATAAAAATGTTTATTTTTATCTACAACGTAGTGTTTTTCAGTAATCATAAAATATTTAATGTTATCAGAAAAACACCAAAAAATTATACAAAGTAAATTTTTATGTTTTGATTCTAAAAAATAAGTTTAGTTCATAACATTGAATATATAAAACTATAAAATATTGGATTTAATATGGTTTCACCATTAAAACTTTGTAAAATTGGATTATATGAAAAATACTTATTTTATCTAAAAAATGAATTTGTTCTTATATTATGTATAAGAAACACAAAATATGGATACTAAAATTATTTGGAGTATGTAAAATTCAAAATCCAGTTATAAATATTCATAACATCTTTTTGAATGGCTAGTTTGGTAAATCGTGGTGCACTTGAACTTGATGTTGTGTGTAGCGCAATATATTGAATTAATTTAAATATATAACATATTATGAAATATAGTGGTTTTACATTCTCCCCTCCATCAATAAATTACATCCTCGTAATATAAACATGTTCATAGATAAAAAAAGTTTAAAAAAAATAAAATATAATTGTGGAAAACCAACATCATAAATAGGGTTAATAATATATAGTATTAATAATAGTGAAACAGAAATGAAAATTTCCCCACCAAATTAGGATTTTGAATTGGAGAAAATTGGTGGAAATTTAAGACACATATTTAGAGGAAAGGAGTAAATATTTATAGGGATTTATTGAGGTCATCAATCACAAACATCTTAATAATAAATAGAAAATGGAGGGCCTAAATGTCATAAATCTATAATGTCTTAAAATATTAGTTGTTAATAAAAACATATGGTATTAGGAAAACATATTTTTGATTTTACGATCCTTTACCTAATGTTTATGAATTAATTTCCTCATAGAATAAAAAAAATACTTTACAAATATAGTTCCATCCTTTAACTAATTTCTTCCAAAAATAGATCTTTCACTCCAAAATAAAATAAAACTCAATAATATTCTATTTATCCTAATCATATACAGTTTAAAATAATGAATTTATAATTAATATATCAGATCATTAAAAAAATATAAAAACTAGAAGAACCTCAAGTGGTTCATTAATGTCATATATATCATTATATAAGTCCTTTGGGTGAACTCTATAATTTAGGAATATTATATCATTTAATGATATAATATTTGTTTAAAATACTCATTTATGTGAATTTGGATACTATTTAGTATTTGTTTTTTGTGAAAGTCAAAAAAAGTTGATTACATCAAACCAAATACATTGAATGAACACTAACATTTTATATTATCCTATAAAATTCATGTAATGCATCTAATGTCTCAATTTACATTTATTTTTATATTTATAATGATAAATATTTAAATATTTTATAAATAAGGTAATTAATTTTTCACCATTTTATCATAAATAAATTTAATTATTTAATGTTTGAAAATATAAATAAAATACCATGATGTAGAAAATATATTTATATTTATAATTAATTTTTATAGTCGAATTTATCTTATTTATTAGCATATATAAAAAATGGATTAATTATTAAACATTGTATTTAACAATTTTTACTCTTCCTTAAATAAAATAATAATAAATTTCATAATCTAATACAAGTGTATCCAAAGTATCATAATTTTTTTCCTAAGGTTGAATTTATCCGAAAATCACTAATCTAAAAGAAATTCGACATGTGTTACAGTAATTATAATATCATTTTTACCTTCAATTACCCTATTTAGTTTTAACGGTGGTAAATAAAATTCCAAAGTTACTATTCACAAAAATTACATTCATCTTATTGAACCAAATCTGACTTATAGATTTCAACCATTTCTCTCAAATTTTTCAAATTCAATTATCAAAAGTGGTAAAATTACATTTTATGTAAATTTCCAAATGTGTCTAGAAGATCGGTAAAAGACGTTAAAATGTTCAAAAAAAATTAAATGTATAATCTTATTATAAAATGTCTCTAACAAATTACATTCGACAAATATATATATTATTTATCTATTTTGTCCTTATGATAAATTTGTATTTAGAAAATCATTTAAATGAAACATTATGTTTTTTTTAAAACATAGTGTTTTTACTACTCATAAAAAAATGAATGTAATTAGATAAACACAAAAATTTATCCAAAGTAAATTTTTATTTATCTCTTTTAAAGAAGATGTTTATTTTGTCAAATTGAATATATAAAAGTGTAAAATAATGGATTTAAAAAGGAATCTCCATTAAAAAGTGGTAATATTTATTTTTATAAAAAATATTTATTTTATCTAAAAAATGGAATTTGTTCTTATATTAGGACTAAGAGAAACACAATATGGATGTCAAAAATATATGTTGTATATAAAATACAATGTCAGTTAAAACAATTAAAAAATGGTTTTTAATGGCTAGTTTTGTAAGCTGTGGTGCGCTAGAACACGATGTTGCGTGTAGTGAAAGATATTGAATTACTTTCAAGAATAATGTAATATGAAATCCTAGGGTGTAACAAAAACCATGGAATGGTTTTTGATTTGGATAAGTATAATGTGTGGTGACCCAAAACTAAATAATAAATAATTCCCTCTCATTTTCTATCTAAACAAACCCAATCTCCCACTTCCTCTCCACTCAAAGCCTTTGGAGACGGACCAATCCATACCCTCCTCTGTCTATAGTCATCCTAAGGCACCCCAAGCTCTCATGAAGCCTCTCTAAATCCCACCTCCCAAGACTTTGGGATCACACTTCCTAGTAAGGGATTCCATCATTTCTTAATTTTATCCAATATTATTAATGTTGTAATACCCATTTACATGCAATTAAAAATGCTGGGGTATGATTCTTCCCCTCCATTATATTTCCCTAAATATGTTTAAAATGATGAGAGACCTATTTATCTTTCATTAATGCCTCCCATGTACATCTATTACCATGCCAAAATTCCATAAGGAATTTCCCTTTTCCTATTCACATTCAAGCAATTATTTTGAATTATGAATATAAATTCCATTACAGTTTTTGGGACATGTATACATATAACCCCTTAATATCCATTTCATGTATATGTGCTGAGACACCCATTTCTCCATCATCATCCATTTTTTTGAATTCATATGTCACACTCTCATGCTGCTGAAATTGAACCAGAATTTTTCTCAAGCTAAATCCATTGTGTATTGAATACCTTTTCAATTTTTCAATCAAGGGTATTCACCTTTATGCACATTTACTTATTGATTACAGAGTCTCATGTATGAATTCCAATTATATTATCATGGAATAAATGATGTTCTTTAATGGTTCTATGTTATATTATCCTCGTGGCACACTTATTAAAGAAATTAAATGTTTAAGAAGGGCCCACCCTGATAGCACTCTTATTCATTTGTTAAAGATTAATATCATTATACGGCAAGTGAAACAAGGTTTTGGTCATGATAATTCATGTGAAATGAGGGTTTACTCATTCTAATTCAAGTGCAATGATCCATAGAAAATGCTAATACCCTTTTAAGTGTTGTTGCAACATATCCATGATAATATAATCATGCTATATCATGCCTTTATTTTCATGTTTCTCTTATACTCTATTGATAATCCTATTGTCGAACATGTACACTATTCTTCATGTTATGCCTTTTTTACTCGCTTATTGGGATTTATTGATCTCCATTTTCTTATGCATATCCTCGGGTTATCTCATGAAATGATAAGTAGAAGAGAATGTAGTTGTCATGTAACATAAGTTTTCAATAAATTTTTTGTGTTTCAATTATTAAGTAATTATGTAATGTTTATATTCCCATAGACACTAGACCTCTTGATATTCAATGTTTTATCAAGTGATGGTCTTCTGTAATAAATCATGTTTATGTGTCTATTAAAAATTAGGTTTGTTATAGTTGGTTTTAGAGAATAGGTTTATTTATTTTTGAGATTAGTCTTACAAAACCCTAGTGAAAGCCATAGGGATAAGACTAAGACTAATAAAATCATCCCTAAATTTTGGTTAGTATTGAAGAAGTTTTTAATTAACAAAATATATTCATGTCCGAATACAATAAGATAGAGGTGGCTCCAGAACATATGTACCTTGGAGTGAAAACTCTGACAAGGAGTTTCAGGCTTGACTCGGGGTATCCTGGTACACGACAATGGGCCTTGATAAACTCTTGTTTTTGACACTCTCGAGGGATATGAATTAGTAAATTCATAATATTATTATGAACCATTATAAAGGAAATTAAAAAAATTCGCCTAAGAATATATATAGGGAAGTTGATCAGGGATAACATAGAAAAGTTAAAGAAATAAATTTAATTTATAATTTATACCATTAATGTCATCAAATTCCCCTTTATGTTTTTAACTTTTTATGATAATCACCCCTATGTCTGTTGTGTATAATGTAAAACCAGAATCAAAAAGTGAAAGGTAGTTTTATCGAACATAGTTCTATGCATTATTTTATATCCAACAAGTTTATTAGAACAATCCCAACACCACCAAAAATCAGGGATGTAATGTTGTTGATGAGTATGGAAAATGTGGAAATCGTTGCATCACATGAATATAACTCCTACCTGGTCATAATATGTGGGCTAAACATTCTAGCGAACCTCATCATACTCCCTCTGATAGAATTTGATTCAATTCTCAGTGTGGAATGGATTTCCTTATATGGAGCCGGCATAAATTGTCATGAGAGGGAAATCACTCTCTATATGGAGAATCAATACTAGATTATGTACAATTTCAAGTTGGAGGATGAATCTTCCTTTGCACCATAATTTGAATTATGGATATTACTTCCATATGAGCACACATATCTATCATAGATGATTGAGTCCATGGAACAACCATAATTGATGACATGCGTATTGTGAGGAAATTCGCTGAAGTGTTTCCTGAGGAATTGCATGGCCTTACTACTAGAAGAGATGTTATATTATCAATTGACATTATAACTGGGGAGTTTTTAATATCCAAAACTCTGTATAGAATTGTTCTTGTTGAGAATGAGGAGCTTAAGAATCAACTTCATGAAAATCAGGATAAAGGGTTTATATGCCCAAGTGTGTCACCATGGGGTGAACCAGTCCTCTTCGTGATGAAGAATGATGGGTGAATGTTCCTTATAATTGATTATAGTGCGATCAACCAAATCACAATAAATAACAAGTATCATATCCCCAGAATTGATGACTTTTTTGATCAGCTATGTGGAGCACAATACTTCTCCAAGGAAGATTTGTGTTTGAGATTTGACCATATAAAGGTGAAGAAAGAGGATATCGACAATACTGCTCTTCGTACAAGGTAAAAGCACTATGAATTCATAGTAATGCCTTTTGGACTCACTAATGATCCATAAATATTCATGGACTTGATGAATATAGTATTTATAGATTACATCAACAAATTTTTGGTAGTCGTTATAGAGGATATTCTAATATACCACAAAGCAAAGGAGGACCATGAGGATTATCTATGAAATGTACTAGAGACATTGCAGCAATAGAAGATATATGAAATGTATAGAAAGTGTGAGTTCTAGTTGAAGGAGGTCTCATTAATTGGTCATATCATCACAAGCAATGGGATATCTATGGATCCCTCCAAGATAGCTGCTATTGAGGGATAGTCGAGGCTAACATCGGTAATGGATATTTGTAGCTACATGGGGTTTGCTGGATATAATCACCATTTTGTGAGAAATTTAGGATGATTTTACAACCTTCATACTAATGAAAAATCGGAAGGGAGTAATGTTTTCATGTATTTATGAATTTAAAGATAGATTCAAGGAGTTGAGAAGGATTCTTATCATTGTTCCCATGATCACTTTACCCACAAGTGGGGAACTTTTGTGGTATTCAGGGATGCTTCAAAGAATGGACTGGGAGTTGTGTTAATATAAAATGAAAATGTCATTCCATATAATTAAAGGAAATTTAAAGTTCATAAGAGAAAAAAATCCCACACATGATCTTGAGTTGACTATAATGATCTTTTCATTAAAAATTTGGAGGTATTACATATTTGGGGAGATGTATGAAATATAAATGGATCACAAAACCACAATTATATGTTCACCCATAAATAGTTGAAGATGCACCAATGAATATGGATATAGCTGATCAAAGACTATGACTGCTCAATCCATCACCACCTTGGGAAAGTTACCAAGATGTCATATTCTCCACGTAGATAGGACCCTGCGATTCTGTCATTGATGAGAATTGAAATTGATCCAATATTCTTAGATTTGATGAAAATGCACATGAGAATTATAAAGAAAAGAACATCATCAGTCATTTAAAAAATTATATCTCAATCATGTCTTTTGGAAAGGATAAAGTATACTGAAAAGAAATATGTGGGATTTCCAAAGAAGGTAGAAACTATTTGATAAGGGAAATCCTCAGTTTTAAATGTCAATGAAGAACGAATTGTGAGATATGGGTCATGTCTATGTGTTCCATCGAATCCAAAGATATAGAAATAACTTTTAGATGTTTCACAAAGATAAAATTTTTCCATTCACCTAGTAAACACAGAGATGTATCGAGATCTCTGAGTGTATTATTGGTTGTATAACATGAAGAAGGATATAGTTGAGTATAAATAACAGTTCCTGGAATGTCATCAAGTGAAGGTTGAGAGGCATAATTCTAAGGGGATTATGCCACCATTTCCCATACAAATATGGAAATGGAATAACATCACCATGGAATTTTTCAATGGACATCCAAAGACATATAAATTAAAAAATTCTATATGCGTTGTTTTGGATTTTCATACAAAGACTGCAAACTTCATTGCAATTCGAGAGGATTTCACACTGAATCAACTCGCACAGATATACATCAATGATGTGGTAAGAGTTAAAGGAGTTCCACTATCGATTATATCTGATCAAGATACAATAATAAAATCTGTTTTTTAGAGTATTCCACATGATCTGGATATTGAGATGATCTTCAGTATGACCTATAATTCTTAAAAATATGGCCAATCTTAGAAGACTATCAAAACACATGAAGACATGTTGATATCATGCTCAACAGACATCAAAGGAGGATAGTATCAACATATTACTCTTGTTGAGTTATTATAAAATAAAAATTTCAACTCTGATATCCAAATGGATACTCAAGAATCCCTATATGGGATAAGGTACAGAAAACTAGCATTTTGTGTTGAAGATGGAGAGATAAAACTCATAGGTTCAAAAATTGTCAATGAAATGGTGGAGAACGTTATGACCATCCAGTAACACATTAAATATACTAAAAGTCGACAAAATAAGTATAATAATAATCATTGACGAGACCTATATTTTGATGAAGAATACATGGTGTTCTTATGAATGTCACCGTAGAAGAGAGATATGATATTTAGGATGAAGGGAATACTTAGCCCAGGGTACATTGACCCTTTTATAACCTTTGATTGCATTGGATTCATGGCCTATCAACTAGAACTCCCACCGAACCTATATCAAGTATTACATATATCACTCTTGAGGAATTAAATTCTCGACCCATCACAAGTACTCATTCCAGAGGTGGTAACATTAGCGAATAACTTCTCCTTTGAAGAGAATCCAGTAATGATCATATATCATAGGGAAAAAGTTCTAAAAAAAAATTCCCATCGTCGAGGTGTTGTGGAAAAACCACATGTTTGGAGAAGTGTAATGTGAATCGATGAAAGTGATAAGCAGAGTTACCCATATTTTTTTTAGTGTGGGGAAATGAATTTTTCAAGGCCAATTTTCTTAAGGGGGAAGGATTGTAACGACACAATAATTTATTAATGGAAACTCCTCTGGATCTAATTAAATTTATCCTTATGTAAAATTGTCATGTAAAATATGTACTTCCTGGGTTTTATGTTTTTTGGATTTAGAAATACTTTTATTAATTGTTACCATTGATAATATAGTTGTTGAACAGGGATCACTTGATTTGTATACATGTAGGGCTTCAGCAAATCCAATTTTCACAGACAATGGAAGTGATGAAATCACCAAGTTGACTTGCCCCGTATGAATCCATGTTGTTAGAGCTCGGAATGGAGGATTCATTATTGAGATTCCTTATTGACCAAGACCATTCAATGATTCAACAGGTCAAGCTCCAACAAAACCGCCTACGGGAGAAGTGGAAGCTGATAGAGAATACCACCCGAGCGATGTTATCTGAGCACCCCCCCCCCCAAAGTCTATCACCATCACAGACCTTACCCATCTGTCTTATGTGGGTGTTATAAAGGGTTATATAATTAGAAACTACTATTATGATTATGTATCCTATTTTTTATAGATAATATACATTCCTTTTATTATTGTTACATTGTAAATAGTTTTTAATGAAAATATAGTATTTTAAATTATTAGTAAATTAATAAATTTATTTTTATGAAATAAACGATTTTTTTATGAAATAATTTTTTAATTAAATAATATTAATAAGTTACTTTTTATATTATATAAATGACCATATAATTTTTATGAATATGATTTTGATTTTTATGAAGGACTGAAAGCCATTTTGTCAAAACCAATGAATTTTCGATACAAGTATGTTTTTATTTTTAAAGTTAAAATTCAAATATTTAGAAAATTATATAGATAAAATGAATATTAGATTTGGAATCATGACATTAAATTTATAAAATTTTTAGTTTTTCATAATTTATTAAACAATTAAATATTTTGGTAAAAACTAAATACCATTTAAATATATAATGTGTTTTATAACATAATAAGGACCAAATAGTGATGTATTAAAAAACTATCAACATTATGTTAGTAAAATATAAATTTTTTCATTAAATTAATGTTATTTTAGATTTTTTTTTGTTTTATTTTACAATTCATTAGTAGACTGTTCAAGACTTATTAACCATTTTTCATTTTTAAATTGATTTCGATGAGAGTGTAACTCACCTCCACATAAGTAACCCAATTATTTAAAGATTATCGTCCATTGGCCATGTTAAATATTGTTTTCCACTGCACATTAGAAGAAAACAAATGAAAAAACCAGTGGGTGGTTTGTGCTTTTGATTAGTTTAATGTGAGGTGAACCCAACCTAAATAATATAAAATTCCCACTCCTTTCTTTTATAAACCTTCCCATGATCCAACTTCTATTCACTCAATGCTTTTGGAGCTATACCAACCCATGACGTTTTCTATGTAGAATCCTTACAAATCACCCCATGATCTCAAGAAGCCTCAATAAAGAACCTCCCTTTACTTTTTTATCACAATTCCATGTAACGGATTCCCACCTTTTATATTTTTATCCACGTTTTATTATGTTGTAACACCCTTTTACATTCAATTAAAAAATATTTTGTATGATTTCTTACCTCCCTTATATTCCCATCCCGATTTTTGATTTGATATGATACTGATTTCTCTCTCATTAATTCCTCACATTTTCACATGTTACCTTTCCAAAATTCATTAATAAATTTTTTTCTTCCCATTCACATTCAAGAAATTGTTTTATTATGAATATTAATTCAATAAGAGTTACTGGGAAATTTATCTATATGAACCCTTATATTCCATTTTATGTACATATTTTGAGAAACCTATTTCTCTATCCTCAACCATTTTTATGAATTCTTATGTCATTCCATTATGCTTCCGAAATTGAACGATGATTTTTCTCAAACAAAAGTAATTGTGTAGTGAAAATCACACCCATTTATCTTTCAAGGGTATTCACCTTTATGAACATTTAAATATTGATTATACACATTAATGTATGAATTACACATTATTTTATCATGGAAAAATGATTTTATTTAATGATTCCATGTTATATTATCCATTTTTCACACTTATGCATGAAATGAAATGTTTAAGAAGGGCATGCCTTGATTGCACTCCAATGCATTATTAAAAGATTTGTATCATGATAAGTCATGTGAAATGAGGGTATACATATTATTATTCAATTTCAATGAGGTTTTACTCGTGCTCTATGTTCAATGAGACTTGGATCATGCTAATACCATGTTAAGTGTTGTTACCAAATTTCCATGTTACGATAATCATGATATATCAAGAATTTATGTTCATTTTTCTCTTATTATTTTCTATTATTTCAATTTTCTAACTTCTGTTTTATTCTTCATGTTATTCCCTATTTAATCCATTAATGGGATTTATAGCTCACCCTTTTCCTA
The DNA here is from genome assembly GCA_963277665.1 of Viscum album. Lineage (NCBI taxonomy): Eukaryota > Viridiplantae > Streptophyta > Magnoliopsida > Santalales > Viscaceae > Viscum > Viscum album. The sequence goes on along the minus strand of OY728119.1, from coordinate 1,760,073,044 downwards.
TGCATTTTTTCAGGTTATCCCATGCAATGCCAAATACGGGGTAACGTAGTGGTCTTGTAAAGGTTGTTTATATAAAAAATGTTTTTATTCATGTTTTAAGTCATTATGTAATGTTAATAAGACACAAAGACACGAGAACTCTCAAAATTATATTTTGTATCAGGTGGTCTTATTATTTAATTAATCATGTTTATGTTTTTATTCAAAATCAGGGTTGTTATACTAACATCTTTCCACTCTTAGGACGATGCATCCTATTGACATCTTCATTCTCCACAATATGGGGCTCTTGAGGATGGTCATATAGAGCTATCATTGGGACCTAATGTACATGAATGATATTTCAAAATCCCATGACCCTTATCATGATTCCCCTACCCCTATTGATCCAACATCCACAACTTCCCCTTTCACTAAAGTTACAAAACCAATTACCACCTAGCACTAAATGTTCCCCACTGACAACATATACACCTACCCCTCCAGTTCCATTTAACCTAATACATGTTCATTTCTATATTCTAGAAAAATAGTACTAGATTTTCATCCTCCCATGCAATTCCTTTATCACACCAGCATTTTTTACCACCACTACCCCTACCCCACCTCCATTTCCCAATAATTTGTATCCACCACCATCTAATGTCCCTAGTTCATCACCCATTCCAAACCAACCAACCACTCATGTTGACCTTCCCCTGGAGATCTCCAACCCTATTTTCAAGAGATAATATTTGAAAATTCACAACTCTGATCAATGTTTCATTGAGAAGGGGTGAATTAGTAATAATTATTTATTTAATTTTAACATTTTAGTTTGACAAAATTTTCCTCCTATAAATGAATTATCACATTAATTAAAAAAATACATAAATCCATAGGAACACAATGTTTTTCAATTTTTTATTTTAATGGCTTGGAAATAATCCAATAGAATTAACACAAAATAAAATTGAAAAAAAAATCTTTTGTGGATAAAAAAAAGTAATAAATACCCTTACACTTTTGTAGCACTAGGATCATTACAACAATGCATGCGCTTATTTAAAAACAACTTATGTAAAATAGAATTTTAAAAATGTTAAAAAATATTTCCCCAGTTGGTTCTAAACATGCACATTGGTTCATCAACAAAATACCCATTTTTATTTCTTCAAAATAAAATTATTCACCTTACTTACAATAAAATGGTCGAAAAAACTATTCTAAACATTATATAAAATCATTGTTGGATTTATTTTCAAAATCCCTATTTTGAAAAAAAGAAGAAATTAAAATTCAGAAAAAACATTACAATTCTTCTATATTTCCCGAAAAATATTTCTCTTATTTCTCAGTATGATTTGAAAACCAATTCTTTGTAATCAATTATTTTTGAAAACATATGTGGTAAAAAGTTATCTAGAAACATCCTGAGTAATAATAATTTCATATATCTCACTCTATCCGGAATTTGAAATGTGTATTCATCTTCAGAAATATAGTTTTTACTTTATTATACTAATAGGTGAGCCAAATATTGAATGGGATGAAAATTAATTTCACTTCCCAACTAAAAAAAAATTTCCAAAAACACTATTATCAAAATTATTCCATTATCATCTCTGACTATTTTTTCACTTCTCCAATCTTCTAAAATACTATCATTACTTATACATTATTCTTAAAAAAATTACATACTTCCATATTCCTAATAATTTTGTAATCTAATTAACTTTTTCATTCCTACACAATATTTTATTCATATTTACCAGAACGACATGAAGTTTTTTTGAAGACTTCCCATACTGATGATATGAACCAACATAAAATCATAAAACAATCCATTAATAGAAAAAATTGAATCATTACCAGCTTCCTCTCAGGACAATGGATGATTTCTATCACACTAGAAGTCCAATTAAATTTTATTTGCAGTTTTTTCACAAATATTTAGGAAACATATAATGATTCGATATATCATAAAAAACGTCAACATATGCTAAAAATTTCCCCCATTGTATCTTATTTTTCACACATCATCTAAATAATTATCGTTTTTCCAATGAAGTTTATCATTTGATGATGTATTTGTGTGAGTATTCACATAATAGAGAATTATAGCACTATAGGATTAAATACAGGGACATTACATCATTTTAGAGGAATATTTAGAAGATTACAAAAAATAAATTCCTGAGGGCCATAATAGTTTAGTGGCTCTGGAAACATAGAATAAAAATATTCTATCCTGGACAAAGGTAATAGAAATATCCCATAATGATCTTGTAGAGACCCGTATCCTGACGTACATTGACATTACATTACTTTTGCGGAATACTTAGTACATAACAAAAACACACACACAAGGATCGTAATAGTTTAGTGTCTTTGGAAACTCGGAATAAAATCTTCTAATCGTGGGGAAAGATCTTCAACATCTCCCATAAAGATCTTCCTTTTTTTTACCTAAAACCTTTCTTTATATCCTGGGGAAAAGAAAACATAAAAGGGTAAGCTCAAATGCTCAGTAAGGGTAAACAAAAGAAATATCAATCACATCATATACATAAGAACATAGCTTTTGGAAATCTTAACCTGCAAAAGAGCTCATAATATCATAACATGGGATAAATCATAGAAGTGAAAATGAGATCCCCATAATCATAACATAAAACTTTAAACTTTGTGGAATGCACACATAATCATGGAAAATCATTTCTTGTTAGTCATGACTCATTGCCAAGACTTTCTTAGTGGACAAAGTCCCTTTCTGAACCGAGTTCACTCCTCGTTTCAGTCCTGTATCACTGAACCGAAATAACCTTCCGTTCCAGCCATGTCTATCTCATGAGATATGAAATCTTTACCCAATGCATTGGAGGGAGATATAGGTCCCACCCATCTCTTAATTAATCCTTTCTTATGTGTGCCACAAAATCATAAATCATACATCATTGCATAACCCATGTAATAAAAATGGGATTCTTAAACAACATGACATCATAAAACCATTCATATAAGATAAAGGAATTCATAAACATAATTCCATCACAACATAGTCAAATCAATGTAAAAATATTGATAGAAACAGAACCCTTTATTATCTTATATGGAAAATAATTTCTTGAATTGAATTCTTGAGGAAAATATCCTTACTTCTTCAAAATCAATTTCTTTTCACAAAACATCATGCAATTTTAAAAGAAAGAGATTTTATTGAAAATAGTCATGAAATCTTTTAGAGGAAGCTTCATTAAAATATGGCTTTATAAAACAGTAGAAATTCGTTCGTGCCGTATAAGTTAAAAAAAACATTCTTCGTACTTTTGTCGGAAAAGTCAAAAAGTACCTCGTACGAAAAACGACAAAAGATTCCTTTCATACGTATTACTAAAAACTCACTGAAGGGTAAAAATGGATTTAAACAATTTTAGGTGGATGGAAATAATATTACATATTGAGTAAACATGGATGTGGATGATAAAATACACCCCAGTAAATACTTACGAAAAAACAATCTCGGATAAAAATGAGATTGTGATATTTCCCTTACCTTAGGTCCAATTTGCTTCGTATGTGTCTGAACCTCCTGTATAATGATTTAAATAATGTCATTTACTTATTAAAGAATCATATTCATTGTTATGATATTATATATGGTTCACTTATGACATTATAATACCCGTTCTTTTGTAAATTCCATGTTAAAGAAGCGTTTTGGGTAAAATCGTTTCTTTTATCGTAGGTATTTTGACTTGTTGTTATTGACATTATTATTACTTATATCATGATTTACTTACTTCCAGAATATAAAATATGATTTATATATCATATATATTCAGTATATATATATATATAATAGATAGATAAATAAAATAAAAAACACCGTTCATGGAGACGGTAGTCCGTACGTACGCATGAACGCTGTTTTTCTTTCCTTATTGTCTTGAAATGGAAGTAAGTAGATGACATACATATGTATATATATACATAAATCCAGTAGCTTTATAATGTCATATATTTCATTATTATTTCTTATATATGCATTATAATCATTCTTAAATGGTTAACATGGAAAATGAATCTCATCGCGTCGTGGAGACGGTAGTCCGTACGTACGCACGAGCGATGATATCATTTCTATAAATATTGAATTGAATTGGAGTGGATTATACAATATATCAGAATCAATATGATGTTGTAATAACTATGTATAGTTATTCTTTACACCATTATACCCATCCATGTAAGGTGGCGGTGGAAAATAGATTACACCACGGCGTGGAGACGGTATTCCGTACGTACGCACGCGCGGTGATTTCTTTTTCCGTAGGATGGATAGATGGTGAAACAGGGTTGTTTCATACTTATAATAACATATCAGTATATGAGTGATACTGATGTTATTACTTCATAATGAAACAACCTAAGAAGAAGAAGTGGAAGAAGAAATAAAGATGAAAGAATTGGTAACGGTAATTACCTCTTCTTTGAAGTGCCTCTTTGAGACCTCCTCTTAGGGCACTAAAATTGGTCTTTGAGGAAGACCAGAACCTCTAGTATGTTGCTAGGGAAGTGGAGAGGATAAATTGGCAGGGGTTGGCCGAGCTTGAGTGCTCAAATTGGTGTGAGGAGGAGGGGGAGGAGGTGTCCTTTTATAGGGGAGGAGAGGGGCACCTTAGGAATATCTCAAAATATTATTTTATATTAAAGTCAAAATCGGTTTATAATGGTTCCAAAGGGTCTTATTTCGAAGCTAAAGTGGGGATGGGTCGAAATACTATCAACCAATAGGATTTAGACAAGTTTAGGGTATTATTTTAACCTTATCAATTAGATTTAACTCTAAGTTAAATAATTTAACTTTTACCGTGTCTTTTTGTTTTCTTTCACTATATGGTTAATAAACTTACTATAACATGACAAACTAACCCCAAATTGTATATTATTAATACATATATCCTTATCTAAGTCATTTGGCCGAACCTTAGATTTTTAGGAATAAAATAACAATTAATAATATAATATTTCATTTAAAAACTATTTTGTGTCAATTTTGACACTATTTGATATATGATTTTTGTGAAAGTCATAACAGAATTATATGTTCGAACCATGTTTATTAAATCAACACTAATATATCATAGTAACCTAGAAAATTAGTGGAATTCATAAAAAGTCTTAAATTACATTTATTTTGGTATTTATATTTTCAATTATGTCAATATTTCATTAATAAGATAATTACTGCATCATCTTTGTGTCATAAATAAATTATATTATTTGATGTCTAAAAATTACAAATAAAATACCATCATGTAGGAAATCTCTTTAGCTTGATAATTAATATTTATAGTCGAATTTATCTTATGTATAACCCCATATTAAAAATGATTTACTTATTAAACTTTGATTTTAACTATTTTAACCCTTCTTTAAATAAATTAATAATAAATGTCCTAATCTAATCCAAGTGGGCCTAAATGGTCATATTTTATTCCTAAGATTGTTTTTGGTCGAAATAAACTTGTCCAATAGAATTAGGACATGTGTTAGGGTAATATTAATATCATATTTACCCTTAGTTACCCTATTCACTATTAACCGTGGTAAAAAAAGTAAAAAGTTACTATTCACCAAAAAAATATTTTCATCTCATTGAACCACATTTTAGTCCTTGATATTAACCGTGTCTCTCGGATTTTCGAAATTCCATTCACAGAAGCGGTAAAATTAAGTTTTATGCAAAATTCAGTTTTCAACCTACCACTTAGTAGTTTCACTATTCATCAAAAATTGATGTTTTTCAGAACAATGCCAAAATTTCACCCTAAGCTATAATTGATATTCCGAATTCAAAAATGATTTCTATTTTACAAAATTCCCAACATATAAGTTGCATTAATTAATTTTATAATTAAGTCCCGCTGTTAAAACAAATAGCGTGTTTTTAAGAAACAAAATCTATCAAAAGATTGACACTTGTTTATGTCTAGTTTAAATGTGAAATTACATCCAATGACCAACATTGTATTAAATTGTAAAAATATATTCTAAATATACTTTAAAACCACTCATATTAATGATTTATCACTATTAATTATTTCGATTAAAAAAGTTGTTTTTAATTATAATTTAGTAATTTTCACTATTCATCAGAATATGAAAGTTATCCGAAAAGTACCAAAATTTCACCTTAGGCTAAATTCGATACTCCGAATCCAAAAATGAAGTCCATTTTGAGAGTTAAAATTTCTAAAATTTAAAAAGTGGTTATTACTATTCATAACGGCTAGTTTTAATAATATTTTAATAGCATATCATTGTTTCGTGAAACTCAGGATTACGTACCACACACGCTATCGAGGAAGGTTGCGATTGCGTGTAATGCAAGGCAAGTCAGGGATGCGTGTTGTGCAAGCTCATTTTGGTGTAGCGTATAACACAAGACATTAGTAAAATAAAAAAGAATATTTTTCATAAAATCTCGGGCTGTTTCATTCTACCCCCCTTAAAATGAATTTCGCCCTCGAAATTCGTCGGGGTTATAAATGGTTTACTATTCGAAAGTTTCTTTAATAGAAACCCACATCGTAAAAGGGAATACCAAAACTTGGCTTTAAAAACTAAAGTAAGAAATGTAACGATTACCCAAATAAACTAATCACTGGGTTTCCACATAGGTGAAAATATGGATATGGAAGAGAAATCTAAACATCATGTTCTGATGGAGAGTGGTAGAGAACATGGCTATGGAAAATCCAGTAATCACAAATCCATAGATTTGTGATGATATAAGGTACCATCTGATTCATCAGGTATAATATCACTAGGACACCATTTTTGGTTTTCAAGATCATTTCCCTAAAGTTGAAAATTTGAATTACAATAAATACTTACTTTATTTTGGTACAATCTCACTATTGTTCGTGCCTTGAACAATTTCCACTTCATCTCTTAAATAAATGAAGTTGAATTTGTTATTCGTGAAGTGTTAGCAGATCATGTGATAGAATGACGGGTCATTCCATCTGTCTCAAACAAAAGGTTAGAAAAAATTATATACATAAGTCGATCTATAGTGAGATTAATCATATATGGTTCCTAAAATGAACTTATACTTCACATATCATACTGATTAATATAATAAAACTAGTTTTCTACTAAACAGGGACTTCCTGTAGGTCAGTGGTAGGCGATAAAGGCCAGTCGCACTTCGGTTGTGGGTTCGATTCCCACAGCCTTGTCCGAAGCGATGGGCTGTCGCCCGTCCTGCAGGTTGTCCTTTTTATAAAACTATATTACTATAACATCCCATCAATAATATCGAAAAAACTTCTATCCTTAAACAATACTAACTTATGTCCAACATAATCCAGTCTAATCTTTAGGCTTATACATAATACTGCAGTCCACTCTCATAATATAGTGACAACGATTACCGGAGATTTAATACTGTCGTTGATCCCCACATATCATAAGATATCCAAACATTCAAAGTCCTTAACCGTGTATTCTCTTGAATACCTTAGTGAAAACATGAGTGCAGTTAAAAGTTAACACTTTCCACATACCAAAATCCTCAAAATTCTATATAATCAAACCATGATATCACTTAGTCCTTATATCAATCATGAGCTCATGAATACTATTAAACATTTCATTTTCTCATCTTCATTATGCGCATATCATGTTATTTCCAAAAAATATCTCAATCAATTTGAATACCACATCAATAAATATTGCAATACTCAATGATACAACATTATTTTGGAATCCCATTACATAAACACTTAATCATTCCACCACATCGTTGTCATATTCAACATTGCCAATAGTGATCGCATGTGATTTCCCTTTGTCCTTTGCCTTCAGTGGTTGCTCATGTTGATCATCACTAACCCTTGGATTAGGGAAATTATTAGCATAATACCCCATTTCCTTGCACTTGAAGCATTGAAGTGTTGGCGGTGCGTTCTCTGCAGTGTTTGCTTTATCATTAGAAACCCTTTTTCTATTACTTCGACACTCAGCTGCTCGATGACCTTCTATTCCACACTTAAAACATTTTCTAGTCCCTTTTAGACAATCTCCACCATGCTTCTTTCCACACTTTGTGCATAAGGAAACATTCATCTTCTTTTCACCATTATTCTGAGATTTCTCCTTGAACTCCATCTTTCGTTTCTTGTCAAAACCATGAGATGGATATGTAACACCAACTTCCATTTCTACCTTGATAGCACAACGCACAATTTCTTCATAGCTACTGAAGTCTCTTATATCTAATGCCCTTCGAAGACTTGGTTTTAAGCCACTGAAAAATCGATCAACTTTACTTTCAAGTTGGATGATAATTCCAGAAGCATACCTTGCAAGTCTTGTAAAATTTGCTTCATAGGTACCAACAGATTCATCGTCCCTTTGCTTTAGTTCAAGAAACTCTTTCTCCATCTTTTTTCGAAGAATACGAGGGAAGTACTTATTGAAAAATAAGTTCTTGAACTCGTCCCATTCCATAGACTCAATTTCATCCCTTTGCCTTGTATTCTTAATAAGATTCCACCATTGATCAGCATCTCCTTCCAAACGATACACTGCTAGGATGACTTTATCATGTTCAGAACATTGAAAAACTGAAAATATCTTTTCAGTAGTACTAATCCATTGTTCAGCAACTAATGGATCAGTAGACCCACTGAAAGAAGGTGGACGCTGCCTCATGAAGGATTCAACAGAATGTTGCTCCTTCCTTTGCTCGTTTGGAAGTCCTGCATGATTCATAGCTTGAGAAAGCTGTGTGAGCATGGCTACAAGATTTTGCATTCCAGCTCCTATATCGTTTGGTTGCTCAGGGGTACAATCATTGCATTGCCCATCACATTCCGCATTAACACGGTTCCTTCGGGTTCCAGCCATCGTCTAAAACCCCAAAAGAATTGTGTGAGAGGCAAAAATCATGCTAGGGAAAACAACATAATAAAGGGTTAGTACCCTCAATATCTAACATCTTAGGTTAAATTTAAAGATCGTTAGCGCAATTCTAGGACTATAACCTATACGTATACTTAACCTTAGAGACATACCTAGACATACCTTAGAAATATCTCTAGGGATCTCACTAACGTTTTCGCATCCTAGTTTCCAAAGGTTGACTAAACCTTTCCTCTGATACCAACTGTAGAGACCCGAAGCCTGACGTACATGGACATTACATTACTTTTGCGGAATACTTAGTACATAACAAAAACACACACACAAGGATCGTAATAGTTTACTGTCTTTGGAAACTCGGAATAAAATCTTCTAATCGTGGGGAAAGATCTTCAACATCTCCCATAAAGGTCTTCCTTTTTTTTAACCTAAAACCTTTCTTTATATCCTGGGGAAAAGAAAACATAAAAGGGTAAGCTCAAATGCTCAGTAAGGGTAAACAAAAGAAATATCAATCACATCATATACATAAGAACATAGCTTTTGGAAATCTTAACCTCCAAAAGAGCTCATAATATCATAACATGGGATAAATCATAGAAGTGAAAATGAGATACCCATAATCATAACATAAAACTTGAAACTTTGTGGCATGCACACATAGTCATGGAAAATCATTTCTTGTTAGTCATGACTCATTGCCAAGACTTTCTTAGTGGACAAAGTCCCTTTCTGAACCGAGTTCACTCCTCGTTTCAGTCCTGTATCACTGAACAGAAATAACCTTCCGTTCCAGCCATGTCTATCTCATGAGATATGAAATCTTTACCCAATGCATTGGAGGGAGATATAGTTCCCACCCATCTCTTAATGAATCCTTTCTTATGTGTTCCACAAAATCATAAATCATACATCATTGCATAACCCATGTAATAAAAATGGGATTCTTAAACAACATGACATCATAAAACCATTCATATAAGATAAAGGAATTCATAAACATAATTCCATCACAACATAGTCAAATCAATGTAAAAATATGGATAGAAACAGAACCCTTTATTATCTTATATGGAAAATAATTTCTTGAATTGAATTCTTGAGGAAAATATCCTTACTTCTTCAAAATCAATTTCTTTTCACAAAACATCATGCAATTTTAAAAGAAAGAGATTTTATTGAAAATAGTCATGAAATATTTTAGAGGAAGCTTCATTAAAATAAGTCTTTATAAAACAGTAGAAATCCGTTCGTGCCGTATAAGTTAAAAAAAACATTCTTCGTACTTTTGTCGGAAAAGTCAAAAAGTACCTCGTACGAAAAACGACAAAAGATTTCTTTCATACGTATTACTAAAAACTCACTGAAGGGTAAAAATGGATTTAAAAAATTTTAGGTGGATGGAAATAATATTACATATTGAGTAAACATGGAATTGGATGATAAAATACACCCCAGTAAATACTTACGAATAAACAATCTCGGATAAAAATGAGATTGTTATATTTCCCTTACCTTAGGTCCAATTTGCTTCGTATGTGTCCGAACCTCCTGTATAATGATTTAAATAATGTCATTGACTTATTACAGAATCATATTCATTGTTATGATATCATATATGGTTCACTTATGACATTATATTACCCGTTCTTTTGTAAATTCCATGTTAAAGAAGCGTTTTGGGTAAAATCGTTTCTTTTATCGTAGGTATTTTGACTTGTTGTTATTGACATTATTATTACTTATATCATGATTTACTTACTTCCAGAATATAAAATATGATTTATATATCATATATATTCACTATATATATATATATAATAGATAGATAAATAAAATAAAAAACACCGTTCATGGAGACGGTAGTCCGTACGTACACATGAACGCTGTTTTTCTTTCCTTATTGTCTTGAAATGGAAGTAAGTAGATGACATACATATGTATATATATACATAAATCCAGTAGCTTTATAATGTCATATATTTCATTATTATTTCTTATATATACATTATAATAATTCTTAAATGGTTAACATGGAGAATGAATCTCATCGCGTCGTGGAGACGGTAGTCCGTACGTACGCACGAGCGATGATATCATTTCTATAAATATTGAATTGAATTGGAGTGGATTATACAATATATCAGAATCAATATGATGTTGTAATAACTATGTATAGTTATTCTTTACACCATTATATCCATCCATGTAAGGTGGCGGTGGAAAATAGATTACACCACGGCGTGGAGACGGTATTCCGTACGTACGCACGCGCGGTGATTTCTTTTTCCGTAGGATGGATAGATGGTGAAATAGGGTTGTTTCATACTTATAATAACATATCAGTATATGAGTGATACTGATCTTATTACTTCATAATGAAACAACCTAAGAAGAAGAAGTGGAAGAAGAAATAAAGATGAAAGAATTGGTAACGGTAATTACCTCTTCTTTGAAGTGCCTCTTTGAGACCTCCTCTTAGGGCACTAAAATTGGTCTTTGAGGAAGACCAGAGCCTCTAGGATGTTTCTAGGGAAGTGGAGAGGATAAATTGGCAGGGGTTGGCCGAGCTTGAGTGCTCAAATTGGTGTGAGGAGGAGGGGGAGGAGGTGTCCTTTTATAGGGGAGGAGAGGGGCACCTTAGGAATATCTCAAAATATTATTTTATATTAAAGTCAAAATCGGTTTATAATGGTTCCAAAGGGTCTTATTTCGAAGCTAAAGTGGGGATGGGTCGAAATACTATCAACCAATAGGATTTAGACAAGTTTAGGGTATTATTGTAACCTTATCAATTAGATTTAACTCTAAGTTAAATAATTTAACTTTTACCGTGTCTTTTTGTTTTCTTTCAATATGGTTAATAAACTTACTATAACATGACAAACGAACCCCAAATTGTATATTATTAATACATATATCCTTATCTAATTCATTTGGCCGAACCTTAGATTTTTAGGAATAAAATAACAATTAATAATATAATATTTCATTTAAAAACTATTTTGTGTCAATTTTGACACTATTTGATATATGATTTTTGTGAAAGTCATAACAGAATTATATGTTCGAACCAAGTTGATTAAATCAACACTAATATATCATAGTAACCTAGAAAATTAGTGGAATTCATAAAAAGTCTTAAATTGCATTTATTTTGGTATTTATATTATCAATTATGTCAATATTTCATTAATAAGATAATTACTGCATCATCTTTGCGTCATAAATAAATTATATTATTTGATGTCTAAAAATTACAAATAAAATACCATCATGTAGGAAATCTTTTTAGCTTTAATATTAATATTTATAGTCGAATTTATCTTATGTATAACCCCATATTAAAAATGATTTACTTATTAAACTTTGATTTTAACTATTTTAACCCTTCTTTAAATAAATTAATAATAAATGTCCTAATCTAATCCAAGTGGGCCTAAATGGTCATATTTTATTCCTAAGTTTGTTTTTTGTCGAATTAAACTTGTCCAATAGAATTAGGACATGTGTTAGGGTAATATTAATATCATATTTACCCTTAGTTACCCTATTTACTATTAACCGTGGTAAAAAAAGTAAAAAGTTACTATTCACCAAAAAACTATTTTCATCTCATTGAACCACATTTTAGTCCTTGATATTAACCGTGTCTCTTGGATTTTCGAAATTCCATTCACAGAAGCGGTAAAATTAAGTTTTATGCAAAATTCAGTTTTCAACCTACCACTTAGTAGTTTCACTATTCATCAAAAATTGATGTTTTTCAGAACAATGCCAAAATTTCACCCTAAGCTATAATTGATATTCCGAATTCAAAAATGATTTCTATTTTACAAAATTCCCAACATATAAGTTGCATTAATTAATTTTATAATTAAATCCCGCTGTTAAAACAAATAGCGTGTTTTTAAGAAACAAAATCTATCAAAAGATTGACACTTGTTTATGTCTAGTTTAAATGTGAAATTACATCCAATGACCAACATTGTATTAAATTGTAAAAATATATTCTAAATATACTTTAAAACCACTCAAATTAATGATTTATCACTATTAATTATTTCGATTAAAAAAGTTGTTTTTAATTATAATTTAGTAATTTTCACTATTCATCAGAATATGAAAGTTATCCGAAAAGTACCAAAATTTCACCTTAGGCTAAATTCGATACTCCGAATCCAAAAATGAAGTCCATTTTGAGAGTTAAAATTTCTAAAATTTAAAAAGTGGTTATTACTATTCATAACGGCTAGTTTTAATAATATTTTAATAGCATATCATTGTTTCGTGAAACTCAGGATTACGTACCACACACGCTATCGAGGAAGGTTGCGATTGCGTGTAATGCAAGGCAAGTCAAGGATGCGTGTTGTGCAAGCTCATTTTGGTGTAGCGTATAACACAAGACATTAGTAAAATAAAAAAGAATATTTTTCATAAAATCTCGGGCTGTTTCAGATATCCTACTTCAATACTTCTACATTAAACCATTCTTCATAACTACATGAAGAGAAACATAAGAAATGTGTTATCTTAGATGCTCATTGATAGAAAATAAAGGAAATACATAAGAATAGCATTAAAAAGGGTATAAATGATGAGAATAACATTAGAAGATAATAACCTATGTATTAGAGATCCTATTAAATATTGGTAGTTCATAAGACATGAATAATTAGAGAATAATGAAAATAATCTATGGAATCATTACACAAGAATAAAACAAGGAATATTGGCAGACACATAACGATATAATATCATGAACATGTATATGTAGAAATAGGTTACTCATTAGGTTAAAGACATATGATAAGGCCATCAAATAAACATATGGAAATTAAATTGGCTTCACGCATAATTTTTTGAATATGTAATAAGGTTTAGGCACAGTAGGTAAGTCATTGCTTCCAATTCCATCTTAATAGTATGGTTTAACTCCCCATATCATCTTGGAAGACATGGTTCACTATTTATACATCATAGTAGAATGATTTTAATCCTTATACCAACTTGGTATTCATGGTTCACTCCCATGTCCATATTAGTAGCATGAGGTCACTCCTTATACAATCAGTGTAGTCTTGGTTCCCTCTCATGACCATTTTAGTAGTCATCGTGCATTCCCAAGACCATCTTAGTCTATCTCATGAGATATAAATCTTTACCCAATCTAATAGAGGGATATTTTTTCCCATGCATATCAAAATGAAATCATACATATATGTTCCACAATTCCATAATAAATCATATCTTAACCCATGAATAAATGGATATCATAAACATCAACTCAAATCATACCTTATGGAAAAGGATATAGGTTTCATATAAATTTAATCAAAATCATAACCTATGAATGAAAAAATTATTTCAAAAATGATTAACCTATGAAAGAGAAATAAATTTCATAAATACCCTGACATTAACCTTTAACCATTCATATAAATAATATTAATATAACATTCATGTCATTTCATAATAGTTACATAGTAACATGAATGGATTTCATCTTAGATTGAAAATAATTTTAATATATCTTTTAATATGTTTCTTGATGAAAATATCATTTCTAATTTGATTTTTTAATACATAAAACCATTTTATAAAAATTGTCAAATAAAATACCATTATATTATATAAAGATAACTTTAAATCATTTAAAAAACATTTTACATGAAAACCTGTAAAATAAGCTTCAAAACATTTAAAAAAATATTATTCATCGAAAATAATTTGAAAACATATAAAGAAATAATGAAAAGAATTTGAAAATAATTTCTTTTAAAGTTCATTGAAAACCTATAAATAGTTCATGAAATTTTTTTAAGTCAATTTTCCTTTAAAATACATTGAAAACTTATAAATAAGTCTTTAAAACATTTTGAAACCCATTTTCCATGAAAATTTGTAAAAGAAGTTTGAAATTGTTTTGAAATCTATTTTCCAAGAAAATATCATTTGAAAACATTTTCATTAAAAAATAACCATTAAACATGAAAAGAATTATTAAAAGGATTGATCGGTGGCAAGAATGTACATGTCTTACATGGTAAAAAGAACATTCATTTTTCGCAAAAAACTGACAAAAAATATCGTTGTTCGGAAAGCGATAAGAATATTTCTTTGAAAAAATTAGTAAAGTAAAAAATGTAAAAAATTCCTTTTAATGATCATAATATATTAGTAGAATACTCATTCATATCCTTTTTATAAAAAATGTTTTTGAATGATCAAATATTTATAACTAAAGAGAGGGTAATGTCTGGATTTATTAAAAATACATTATTAAATATATTTTGTAAAAAGTGTAAAAAATAGAACCAATACATTAATATATCATTAATAAACCTATTATAATATAATTATTTTATTTATTGATATATGGATCCTAATAATTCATAAAAGTAATCATAAACGTAAATAATCTCGAAAAGTGGCGATACTGTCTTAATAAACTCTTATAACATGGTACCATGGGATCATAATATCGAAGTGATAAATTGAAATTAAATGAAGATGAAAATATCATTAAAATAAGTATATTCATGATAGAACATGTAATATGGAAGTATATACACCTCAAAAATGAGTTAAGGAGCATCAAAAACATGAGTCTTAAAGAGAGAAATTTGAGACAAAACATTTTTTTTGATTTGTTAACTTTTGAAACATAATCCCCATGAATGAATGTTAATATGGAATATTTGTTAATAACCATAATTTTATTTATAATATTCATAAAATAAAATAAATTGAATTAATTACATCAAAAATATGGAAATACTACCGATCATAGAATGAATCTCATGGGAGAAAATGTGAGATGAAATCTGCTTACCTAGTTTCTTGACTCTCATTATTCTAATTCAAACCACTTGTATAATAAATATAAAATTATTATAATTATTTTAAATAACCATATTATTATATCTAATACCATATATTTTTTATTATATACTTATATTTCCAGCTTGTTAACCATCCTATGTTAAGGTTTCACTTCAAGTAATATTCTATTTATTTTTCGTAAGTATCATAATTTATTATAGTGATGGTCCATATAATAATATCATGATTATAGAATATAAAAAATAATATAAATATAAATTAGAGAAATTGTATTTTTATTATAATAATCTATATTATAGATAATCAACAAACGGAATACACTGCTCATGGAGACGGTAGGTTTTACGTACAAATGAATGCTAATTCTGTTTAATTTTCATGTTGAGAGAAATAAATTAAAAGAAAAATATTTATATATTTATGCATATTTAATTAATATATTATCCTTATGATATAAAATATATCAAATATATATTAATTGAAACCATACTTATCACTATTAATTCAGTATATGAATGAATTTTATAACATTGAGGGGGATGTAGACCATAATTTCTCAAACGATATTATCGTATCTACATAAGATATAATGAATAATAGTATTTTCTAAATAATAATTAATGAATTATAAAGACAGTATAAATATAATACATATATATATAATATATATCATATAAAAATTTAGTTTTTATCACAATTTCCAGCATTTTTGGTGGTAATGGAAACGCGAACAATTATCGTTTCATGAGACAGTAGTTCTCTATCCACAGAAACAGTATGTTCGTTACACATTAGATGGAGGGGTGTGTAATTGTAATTATAAGCATCTAAATTAAAAAAATAATTGTATATATATGATACCAGTTCTATAACATAATTATAGAATACATATATATTTGTGGGTGTATAAGGAAAATAAAATAAAAGACATGAGAGAAGACTTTACATCTTAATCGAGTAACTCCTTTTGGTTTGGGCCAAAAGCCTCCTTTTATTGAAATCTTAAAAAGGTATGGATTATAGGTGGAATATATAAATTTGTGAAATCGTAATAGGTATTCATTGGAAAAAATAAAACAGTTTGAGAGGTATGAGGAAGTGGGAGTATTTCCGGCCTTTGATAGAAAAAGAATGGGACCCACGTGGAATTTTTTGAAACTAGTTAGGTGTAAACTTGTTCGTGGATAAAAAATTCAAATAAACAAAAAATCATTAATTTACTATTTATATACGATCTATGGACATCAAGTGGGGTTTGGAAAAGATTCTATATCATTTGGTCCATTAATATAAATGTTTAGTCCCTAATTAAGCTTATTTTGGAATTAATCATTGTTATTAATTTTAATCACATTAACTAATGATTTTGGTAAAAATTTATCATGGGATTATGAAAATATTAATATTATACTGAATGAAATTGTGTATATTGGTTTTTAAAAATTCAAATCATAGATGCACCAAATGTAAAATTATGGCTAATTCTAATGATGGGACAAAATAAGGAGTTTTTAAAGTTGAATAATGTTCAAAAGTTAGTAAAGATTTTGTATTAAATTTAAAAGTGAAATTGATTATAATTAATTATATAATATTAATATATTTAATATTTATCTAATGTTACATTAAAAAATTTACAATATCATTTAACATAAATAAATAACTTCAAAAAATGGGTGCTTTTTTACAAAAAAACAGTATTTTTCATTGTTCATCAAAACATGAAATTTCTCATAAAAATATCAAAAATATACCCTATGATATTATTAATGTTATGAATTCAGAAATGATAATAATTTAATAAATTTAAATTTTTAAATGTTTCTAATATTAATTTTATTATCAAAAATTTTTCCTTTAAGAAAACTAAATTTATAACATAATAAGACATTACAATAAAATGATATCATTCACTATCAATATTTTTAAATTTTATAAAACAATTAAAAAATAATTGAAAATAAGTTACTATGATTCCTAAAAAAATGTTTAATAACTATGTTATAAATATATCAATTGAATAATTTTATATAAAACATATTTTTCATAGAATCTCAGTGTTTTGTGTATCATACGACAAGTCATTGATGCGTATAAAATATGCCAAGTCATACGATAAGCTGGTGCTGATTGTAACATATGTCAAGTTAATGTTGTGGGTAGCCTCGGCCATGTGGGTATTGCGTGTGGTGGAATACAAGTTATTATTTCATGTGAAAAGAATATTTGACAAATAGATTTAATATATATTTATATATAAATTTTTTAATATGTTTTTCTAGTGTTACATGAAATGAAATATAAAAAAATAAATTTAAAAGAAATAATTCACAAAATATCAGTGAATTTCCCCCTCTAAATTCATCTGGGTTATCAAAGGTTTAATACATGAATTTTTTATTCATAGAAACTTACATCATAAAAATTAATACTAAAAAATCTCATAAACGGGATGGTTGGGATCATAATGGTAACACAATGTAACATATAACTAGGTCTTTACATTAGAGAACTTAGCATGGAAGTGAAAACATGGGAATTGAAGAAAATAAAAAACTAGCATGTTCCAATGTAGAGTGACAGATAATAAAGTCAGGATAAAGATAATAATTAGAAATCCATAAATCATTTATGACCTTATGGACCATAGGATTCATAAATAATGAAGGTACTAGGACAAAATTTTTTGGTTTAAATATCTTTTTTATCAAGGGTGAATAATTTTCATTTAAATGTATATTTGCATGATTTCAATACTTACTCACCCTTTAGGTTTCATTGATATACTTCACCTCTTTTATAAGAATAAATATGGTGTCTTTTTCAATTTTTATTTAATAATACATCATTAAAGACTTGATATACCATCATGTTTTCCATCACTTTTGATCAACACAATGTACATTGAACATTCTATCCAGTATACAAAAATCCTCATATATAGAGATATAACTTTAGTATTACTGACTTCATCTATAGTTTAACATAATATTTACATTAATTTCTATCCCCAAACTCTTAAAATATATGAAAATCAAAATATTTTGAAATAAATTCACGAACACATCTTACCATTGATTGCCCATAAGTCACAGAGTACCATTCATTTGTCATATTCCAAGAACGTGGATACTAATATTGTATATTCCCATGAAAAAGTATAATAAAATTAATTGTAATAAATAATTTTGTAAAACATGTATTATTTATTATTATGATGAATACTAGATATATTCCTTAAATTAATGTAGTCATAAAAAAAATCCTTGATGACATAAACTAGTTTTTCAACTATTTAATAATCATATACAGGGTAATTATTACCCTTTAAATAAATTATTTATATACAACATTTCTCTTATCCATAAATAATTATCTTAACATTAGGAACACATTAATGTTTATCTTTCCATTAATTTTATGCTTCCAAAAAATATCACCTTTATATTAAATCAATTTTCTTATCTATCAAAATTGTTCTATGTATTATTCAAAATCCATAGTGAAAAAAATAAGCAAAATAACCAATATATAATTCACTATACATAATTCATAGATACGAATACATACATACATCAATAATTACCCTTTAATGGTTGACATGTAATAGGTCCTTCCTTGGTTTATAATTATATTCTTATGTTTGGTCATTTAGATGGTTAATTTCCATGTTCTCCATAGATGAGACATTTGACAATATGATAATTCAACACTCTATGAACTTATTCCCACAATGATAACATCTTTCCTTCCATTTGAGGTATTCCATAAAGTTATTATTCCGTTATTATATAAATGTAGGAATATTAATATTCATTTATCTATGATATTTATATTTTCATCATTTATTAAAGTACATCTTCATGTTATGAAAAGTGTTAGGAATATCACCAATGTTTAAATATTAAATCACATATCATGGTAGTTGATTCAGAATAATCGAAATATAATTCTCTCCATTAATTATCTAATTTCTTTTCCCATAATCAGTAGATTTTATATTAGACTCAATGTTAACCCATTTCCTTCTTGTATCCTCCATTATCTAAAACCATGAAGTATTGTGCGAATATTACATATCATGGATGAAAACCACATAGTCATGAAATTTTTTAATTATGAGATGTCTAAATTATGACTGCTTCCTCGATATATGAAAACATTGTCTCACTCTATGTTTTTCATAGACAACTTATATATAATTCCATCAGAATGGTTTGTGTTGTTTTTGTGAATTCAAAAACCATATCTCCTAGGAGTCTCAATTGAAGTACGTATTAAGGCCGATTCTCGTGTACCATATCACCCCAAGTCGGTACCATATCATATTTTTAGAGTTGGTACCCCTAGGAAAATCTATTCCAGATCCATATACACTTATAGTATTCCGATAGGGAAAAATTTTTTGAAACCTAATCACACTACCCATTTCTAAAATTCCAAGGAATTTTACTAAATAATGAATCTACCTTATAATTATCCATAGAGACATCCCTAGAAATATTCATCAAAATATTCCCAGGGATCTCACGAATGATTTCTTATCCTATTTTTTAATAGTTGAATAAACCATTCCATTTATACCAACTATAGAGACCTAGGATTGACCTCTATATATATTACATAATTTTAGATGAATATTCACTAAATTAAAAAAATACATGCATGAGGAATGTAATAGTTTAGTGTATTTGGAAAATTAATAGCAAAATGTTCTGTCTTGGTGGATGATCTTCAACATACCCTATAAATATATCCACATTTAGTATTTTAACCAAAAAAAATGACTTCATAACCCAGGAAAATGAAACATAATAAATGGGTGATGTCATATGCTTAGTAATGGTAAATGAATGGAATTTGTAATCATTTCATGAAAAAAAGTGTATGGAATATGATCATAACTTTTGAAGTTCATACACAAAATTGTAGAGATAATAATAAATATTGTAAGTTAATAGGACATGGATCATAAATTAATAAAGAAAAAGAATCCATGAATTAATAACATAAGAATAAAACTAGGAATTATGGCAGATAGAGAAGCATATAATATTGTGAACATGTACATGTAGAAACAGGTTCACTCGTTAGGTTATGTACATGAGATCACGACCTTGAAAAAAACGTATGGAAAAGTAACCAGGTCCATTCATAACCTTTTGAACCTACAATTAAGTTCACTCATATTATTCAAGGCATCACCACCTAGTCTATCATGGTATTATGGATTCACACCCCATACCATCTTGGTAGTAATGGTTCACTCCAATAGCCATATTATTAGCAATAGTTCACTCCTCATACCATCCTTGTAGACATTGTTCACTCCCATGTACATCCTAGTACCATTATTTTACTCCACATACCATCTTGGTAGTTATGGTTCACTCCCATGGAAATATTATTAGTGAAGATTCTCTCCCAAGACCATCTTTATCAATATCATGATATATAAATAATTACCCAATGTACAGAAGTAGATATAGGTACCACCCATTTCATAATGAAATCAAACATACATGTTCCAACACTAATAAGAAATCATATCATAACCCATGAAAAATAATTTGAATCATAAACATTTAAATGTATCCTAAAAGTTCATGATTTACTTCATCAAATGTCATCTTATATGGAAAATAATTTTGAAATAACTTTTTAAATTTTTATTTTATAAAATAGATTTATTCTTTGTAAAATGATTTGTAACACACAAAACCATTTTATAATAATTTTTATATAAAATTTATTTAAAACATATAAAGAATACCTCAAATAATTCTAAAATAAATTCCCTTCCAAACAAATAAAATATTCTTGAAAACATTTTTTAAAAATCCTTATTCATTGAAAACACATTGAAATCATATAAATAAAACATTAAAATGTTTTGAAATTTAATTCATTGAAAATACATTATAATGATATATAGAGTTTTTTATTACATTTTTAAAACTACTTTCCTTGATAACACATTTATAACATATAAACAAACATGGAAAACATTTTGAATACAATTTTTCGTTAAAAACAAATAAAAGATGTTTGAAAAACATTTGAAAACCATTTTCATTGAAAACATATAAATTAAGTCTAAAAACGTTTTAAAAAACATTTTATTTGAATATATATTTTTTAAAAATTATTAAAAAAATAACATTAAACATTAAAATAAATCATCTATGTATTGATATCGTATATATTTGTACATGTCATACAAGGTGAAATGATTATTCCATTGGCAGGGTAAAATTTATAGAAAATTGCCTCATTCGAAAAGAAAAATAAAATTTCATTAATAATTTTGGAAAAATAAATATAGGGTAAAACGTTAATTTAATTAACATAGGAGATTATTATAATATTCTTGGAAACAATTTTTCAAAAACATGTTTTTGGAGAAACATGGATCTCTAACTAAAAAGAGGGTAAAGTCCGCCTTTTTTAAAAACACTTTCATAACTATCCTATGTACCAAAAAGTAAATAAGGTTAAAAATACATTAATATATCTTGAATATCCATTGGAAAAAAATTCATTAATTTATTTAATGTTTGAACAAAATAATTCATTAAATTAATCCTAAATGTAAACAATCTCAAAAAGTATTGATATTTTCCCAATTAACAAAAATATCAGGGTATGTTGGGATCATACTCTACATGTATGAAAAAAAATTAAATAAAGCTTATAATATCATAAAAATAAATATATTAATTATATAACATGATAAATTTAATTATATACAACTCAAAAAATATTTTATGTGCACAAAAAACCTGATTTTCAAAGAACAAAAATTGAGAAAAAGTATTTTTACCGATTTCTTACCTTTTGTGAACTAAACCCCATGAAATAATGTTCACAATATAGATATGTTAATATAATTAAATTTATCTATAAGGTAAATGTAATAAAATAATGGGATTCACCTACACCACACAAAAATAAAGGCCCGTGAACATTGCAAGTATCTCATGGTAATAAAAAGTGAGAAGAAATCCTCATACCTCGTGTCTGGACTATCAACGTACTCGTTAAAACCAAATATATAATAATTATAAAAATATTAAAAATATTTTAAATAATCATATTAATATATATTATACCATATATTCCTTTATTATGACCTGATATTACCCACTTTTAAACCATCATATGTCAATGGTTCACTTTGGGTAATATTCGTTAGGTTATTTATATCTGTCTTAATTTTTTATATTGTTAGTCCTTAAACATATATAAATATTCCATAATGTAACCCATGATATAAATATAATTTTTACATAGAATATTTTTATTATAATAATTTATATTTAATATAATCCTCAATCCGAATACACCATTCATGGAGACTGTAGGACCTATGTACGTATGAACGTTATTTCTATTTAATTTTCATGTTGAGAGAAACAAAGTAAAATGAAAATATTTATATATATATTATTATTAAAGTATATTTATGATATCATATATATCATATATATTCCCCAAAATCATTCTTAATATAATACATGTAGTTTATGAATGAATCAAATTGCATTAAGGGGGCTGTAGTCAACATTTACTCAAACAAAATTATCATACATAATTTGGAAAAAATAATGGTATGATGTAAATAAAAATTTTAGAAGAATAAAAACCTTATAATTGTAATTTATATCATATATAATCATATTTCACATCATAATGTCCACCATGATTGGTGGTAATTGAAAAATTATTAATCATCATTTCGTGATAGAGTAGTTCATTTTACACGAAAAAATATGTTCTTTACCCATTAGATAAAGGTGTGTGTATTTATAGATTGAACCATTGAAAAAAAAATATCATATATTATTAAGGATTATTTTGATTTTTTATAATTATATAATATGTATATATTTATGGGGTAGAGATGGGAAATAATAGAATGTACATGAGAGAAGATGATACCTCTTAATCGGATAAATCCTATTGCTTTGTGCCAAAAAGATTACTTAGATAGCCTTATTCCTAAGGAAAGGATTCTAGGGGAAATAATCGGATGTTGTGAAGTGTATTTGGTAGGTACTATATGATAATATGAGTTTGGATAGGTGTGAGAAATTGGGAGTGGCGGTGGATTTTTATATAGATGGAAAGGTCTAACTTTGATTGTTTAGAAACAAGTTAGGTATACACATGTTCATACCTATAAAAATTCAAAACAAATAATAAAACACAAAAATTGATGGTTTATGGAATAAATATGTATACAAATGGGTTTGGGTAAAGTGGATATGTAATTTTTCCCCTTAATTTTATGGTTTTGTCCATAATTAATGTTAATTTGGCCTTAATCGCTATGATTAATTTTTATAACTTTTAAAAAATAATTTTTTTTAAAAACATTATCATAGAATAATTTGACTCTAAATATTATATTGAATAAAATGGTTTATTTTTTATAAATTAAAATCATAGAAGCATAAAAATTAATATTAATGCAAATTCTGCAGATGGGATGAAATAAAATGTTTTTAATGTAAAAAAATGTTCAAAATATTGTTATGATTTGAATTAATTTTTAATTTAAAATTTATTATAATGAGTATAATTTTATTAATAGATATAATATTTCTATAATATCATTTATCATTAATAATTAACTAAACAAAAATAAAAATTTTAACAGAAAAGCTGTATTGTTAACTATTCATCAAAAAATTAATACTCTTATAAAACTACCAAAAATTAAACCTATGACAATTTATATATTCTGAATTAAAAAATTAATATTAATTTATCAAATTAAATTTTTAAATGTGTCAAAAATTAATTTTATTTTCTAAACCATTTTATTCATGAAAATGGAATTTTCAACATAAAAGTACTTTACCAAAAATCATACTTTTCATTATCAATATGTATTATTTATAAAAAGTGATTAAAAAAATATTTTAAATGAAGTTATCACTATTCCTATTAATTATTTAAACAACTGGATAAAATTTATCTCATTTCAATAATTATATATAATAAAATATGTTTCATATAAACATTGTGTTGTGTGAATCATACGCCATGTCGTTGATGAATTTAATATACGCAAAGTCATATGCTAATCTAGTGATGTATATAACGTATTCTGGGTTAGTGTGGGGCATAGTGGAAACCAAGTGGGTATTGCGTGTATCACAATCTATGTTGGTGTTTCATGGGAAAGGAATGTTTGACATAGGGTTTTAATATATATATATATATATATATATATATATGTATATATATAGACCAATTTCCAGTCCCATATGAAATGACAAATATCAGTTTCAATTTCTATCCGATGATTATTGAACAACATGAAAAAAATTGAAAAAAATTAAATTACTTCACTACTTTATTGAAAACTATAAAATTAATTTGTTGTGGTCAAATTATTATCATATTTTCTAATAATATAATAACTTAACTCTTCCTACGATTGAATATTACATATGATTTACTATTGATAAAAAACCACTGAATGATGGATTGATGTCAGAAATACTTTGATAGATTGGTGGTACACTGTGTATGGTGGACCAGTGTCAGTTTTGACTGGTTTTTTTGTGATTTTCTATAACACCCAAAATATTTGATCGAATGGATCGTACAGTGAATCTGAAAATATAATGGATTGGTCACTAAATACATCAACAACATTTAAAAAACTAATCCTTTAGAAAAATACTTATCTGGTTATTCTCAAACAAAAAAAATCAACCGTAGGACCTTTACTTCAAACATGATTCTTTCAAAAACTCTTAGTTGTATCATGATGTCTACATATTGTAAAAGAAATTAGTATGATGAAAACATCATCTTACATAAAAAACTATTTATTTTATTTTCTTCCACAATTCATGGATCAAATTTTTTTTAACCAACTTATGATTTTGAAGACATAAAAAACATAAAATAATCATCAGATTTATTTTTTAACATTCTAAAGAGAGTTGATACTTCTTAAAAACATCCCTTTCTAATAAAAAATATTATTATATATAGAATGTGATTGTAAAAACAACTTCACTAAAAAAATATTTCTAGACCCGGAAAGAAAAACTAGTGGACGTTTTTTAGAATATCAAGTCTCATAATTTTATTCTATTTCTCTTTTTTTATCAGTAATACCTAAAAATTGAATTGAGTTATAATTATGATAAAATAATTTAAAAAAATCAACCCAAACTTCTACCTGCATATGAAAACTAACTTTTATCAAATTTTTTCCAACATATCCCCCTTTGTATTTTTTTCAACAAGGGTTCATTAATGGGTGCACTTCTTATGTCAAATATGGATCACCAATAAATGATTATATTCTGACATGGTAAAACTCATTGTATGAAAAAATAATCATTTATAAGAAAACAATATTGTCCATGATATGTGACTTATGAAATATTCTCATGAAACCTCAAATACATTCATTTTTTCTACTGCTTCCCAACTTCCTTCTTCCAGCAGAAACTAATATCATACAACTAATTTGAATAAAATCGTAGAATAGTTCACACAATTATATTTTGAGTACAAAAATTACACCCAACTCCCACTACATACATGTTTCGTTAAAAAAAATTCATAAACCAATTGATATATTTATAAAACACCATTTTTGGCCCCCCTATAAAACATTATCCAAAGAAAATATGACAGAATGAACAAAAACACATACATAAAAATTGGATTGAAGAATAATGGACACCCATCTAAAACCTTAGTTTGAAAAAACACCTCATCTGGTAATGGTTTTTTGAATATGTTAATAACGTGTTTTGTTCTATGAAACATAATCTAGGATCAGTTAATTATTCCCCACATGATATTTGATGAAGTGATATTTGATATCAATATTACATGAATGAGAATATTGGATTGGATTTATTTTATGGTAAATAAAACATTTATTATCACCAACTATGAGTAAATGTAACTTAACATCATCCTATAAGTCTTCCAATTGAGTTTTCATCAACATAACATCTCTTATGGATTGAGTCATAAAAACATATCCATCATCAGCCTTAAAATGTGTAACTGTGTTTTTTTCTTATTATACCATCTTACATAACATTCCCCAAGATGTAAAACTCCACCAAATGTAGATCTTCTATCATGGACACTTTCTGCACAATTCGAATGTATGTTGCGAAACAAATCAATTCATTTTCATCAGTTGTATCTATTTTTTTTAAATCTTTTAAGGATTTTATATATTTCTTAATTATTTTTCATCAAATAAATGTGATTACTTAAGATGACTTTTTAATTTGGATCATAAGGTAAAAATATAAACAATATCTAGTCTTTACGAAATTAGATATAGTAAACTACCAATTTTCATCTAAAACAATTAAGAGTCAACTTCATTTCGTTCTCCATATTTAATCAACTTGGTTACCATAGAATTTTATGTGGAAACAACTTTAAAATTTTCCATGAAAAATTTATTAATAGGTTCCATTGAATAAATCACCTCTAGAAAAATGACCTATACTCATGGTTCAAAACCTTGAGTATAGCCGCCAACACAATGGGTATAGTCTATACCCACTGTTTTGGGAACTATGGTAAATAGAGGCGTCATGATTGGTCCCAAAAATATACCCACAGTTTGAAAATTGAGGGTATATTTATTTTTTCACCATGTTAAATCCTATAAACCTTATACCCAAGCTGTTAAAAGTCTAATACCTAAGATTTTAAAAACGGGGGTATAAATATTTTAAAAAATGAGCCATCAATTATTAAACCCGCAACCTCATCCACCTTCACATCAATGTCTATACATCTAACCAATTACGCTATGTCGCTTATGTTTATATATATCAATATTATTTTTACCACGCGTCCGACGAACAAATTCCCATCGACTAACCAACCATGCTATAATGATTACATGTAAATATATCTTCATTTAATCTAATATAATATTCATACTGAAAATATTAGAAAAAAATCCATGATATTCGATCATGGGACTGCATTCATTAAAATATAGTTCCTCACCAACCCACCAAAGCACCTTATATGTTTATATATTTATTTCTACCTAAAAATATTAATTCAAACCTTAGGTATATGATGGAAAACTGTGGGTACATGTTTTCCCACCATTTTTTTCCCACAAATATTTTTATGTCATAACGTGGGAAACCTATACCCACAATTTTAAAACTGTGGGTATAGGTCATCAAAAAAAACACCCTATGCCCAAGGATTTGGAAAACCCGTGGGGATAGGACTCGAAAGAAACACATATACCCATGGTTCTGAGCCAAATCTTGGGTGAATGTGTTTCTTTCCACACAGTTTTAGAAAACTGTTAGAATAGGCAATCAAAAATACCGTATACACATTGTTTTTTCCAAAACGGTATTTATAGCTCACACCAATACCCATGGTTTCTCCAAAAACCATGGTTATAAGGCTATTTTCCAGTACTACATTTCTTGACAAATAAAAATGTAATTCTTATTTTGAAAAAAAAATTAACTCCTAAGGTATTTCATTTCACTATGAATATAATTTTCAAAAATCCTTTTAATTTATTCTAAAATATATTCCTATGCTCATCCATTATTCCCATAAAATATAGATTCATCAATATATAAAATAAAAATTAGGGAAATCTCGTGAAATTATTTTATGTAGATACTTTTATCAAATCATCCATTTATATAGTTCACATTTTTTATGATAGTATCAAATTTTAATAGTATTCTATTGGAAATTTATTTATCCAATACAAGTCTTTATTCAACATTTAAACATATAATTCATAATTTACAATAAAAACTACAAATTTTAACAATATAAACTTCTTCATCATGTTATTTGTTAAAAAAATAAAAATTCACATCCATCAAAAAGATTTTAAATCTTCATTGTGCTGTAATGGAACGAAAGATTCTGATTGCTTTAACACTTTCCATCTGATCAAAACTATCACCAAAATAAATATCTCCAATATATGAGTAACCTTATATAACCAATATATTTTTTTCATATCACTTCACCATCTTTATTCATCATGTTCTAGAACACCGAATTTGTACCAATAAAATTTGTTTCATTTTTTTCAACAAGTTCTGATGTATCATGCTTCCCAATTTGATCCATTGATTCATTTACAGAATGAATAAATTATGGATTCGTAAAATCATCATCCAAATCATTTGGCATTACTTTGGAATATAAAAAACAATGTGAAACAACTTTTTATTTTCTTATTATATTTACCTTTCCATGTTGAAAACCAATATTTTTCAAGCTTCAATATGTTTCTTAAACCCATGATGATATGTATAAAATTATTCTTCATCACTAGAAATAGATGATTCTGGTTCTTCCATGTCTTTGGTAATAAATTGTGGGACATTTTAAGGTTTCTTATGAACATTTACTTTTCCATCATCACATTCCACGTCTACACGTCTTTGTGAAACATCTTCCCCGTCATTTTCAAGAACATTTTAATATATAGAATCAACTTTTCAAAATATATATTTATTGAAACAAATATATACTCTTCCATATAACAGATAGCTAGAAAAATTAAATCTTCACATCTATGTTCATTTTTCAATTTTTTTATTTATCTTATTATACAGCGACTCCCAACAACTATAATGTGTTATAAACATGGATTTTTATCATAAAACATTTCATATAGGGTCATATATGAAAATTTCATATAGAAAAAAATATTTAAAATATAAAATGATTTTCTCATAACATTATTCTATATGTTAGGGGAAAGACCTTGTTCATGTAACATTGTATGACACATTTCAAAACAAATTATTTTATGTATTTAAAAAAACATTTTTTAATGTGTATGATGTGTTGAAAACATGAAAAAATTTATATTCTAAAATATAAATTTTTACGTCTTGAATATTTTAATAACCATAATTATTAGTTCTTAATATAATTACAAAATACCAACATTCATCCTCATTTATTATCCGGAAATTGTTAAAAATATTTAGATATTATTATTTTTGATTCAAATACATTACAATAGAAGTGAAATTTATATAGTTAATGAAATAAATTTAATACATACCTCTAAAAGTTATGCTCTTATTCATTAGAGCATAAATATCAGAATAAATACACTCCAAAGGTCCAGTTGAACGAATATTAATTTTCATATGCACAGAGTTTGTAATATCCAATTTTTGAAAAATTTTACAACTCCAATCACATATCCTTGGAATATTTGAAATACTATTGAAATTTTCTAATTTTGAATACTATTTCATTTTTCTCTGATACATATGTCACATCCTTCAATGCCAAAACATATTTTCATCCATCATACTTCTGAAACATGAATTTTTTACATCACCAAGATAAAAGATGTTTTATTTTTTTAAAATTGAACTTTTGAAACATATTATCCATATTATACAATTTTTAAAACAAAACCATATTTTACAAAATAACATTTATTTACATCGTAAAAAACATGGTAAAAACTCAATAGAATGTCTTTCAACTAATCAATAAACTAATATGACATGGATGTCAAATTTTCATCCCCAATAATAGAATATAAAAACACATTTAATTCTAAGAGATTCATCATTATCATATGTCGCTATTAATTCATTGAAATATTTCACATTCATCAAAAAATTAATATATAAAGTAAAATGAGAAAAACAACGACTATAAAAAATATTCAATAATTATAATTTTTTATCTCTGTGAGTTATTTATACAAAAGGATATTTTTTATTCCCTTAACAATTCTTCACATTTGGATTCTAAGAATTGTTACATTGATATTGTTATAGAGATAACATAAGAAGAAAAACTTTTTCAATATATATAAGTTGTTCATATATTTCTAAAATAGTTTCCAAAGGATTAAACTTATTTTCAACTTCCAAAACAACATTTTTATAATAGATTCTTTGAGGTGATTAACATTTTATTGAACTTTCATTATAAAAATATATGGGATAAATTTATTTTTTTTGGTCAAACCAAAAAATATTTTATATATGACCAAATCCCCCATAATACTATAAATATACATTGAAATAATACTTAATTTTTTAAAATCTATATTGTTCACTATTTTTAACATGTTTTCTACAAACATTTATATCATTCACTTCAGAATAATTTTTACCCCCAAACATTTTATTATCACCAGAACTCTTTTTCTTCAATTTATCTCTATTTAAAAATTTATTAGAATCAGATGTAGAATAAAATTTTGTTTTGGAATAATAATCTTTAATAACATTTAAACATATATCTTTTTTGTTTTTGGAAAAATACATGACTTTCTTATCCTTCTTCTTCATAGAAACAATTTAAATATTCATTCAAACCATTCATGATATAAAGTTTAAATTGTTGTTAGGTGATCCCTATCATTAAATACATCAATTTCATATATAATGTTTTTGGAACTTGTAAATACCTTCTCACTTTATAAAATGTTTATTGAAAATTTAAAAATATTCCTCCTTTTAATTATATATTACTTCATAATGTTATGTTTGATTCATTTAGTTTTCAAGAAAAATCGTTAAACAGTCAACCTTATCTATAAATTTATATTTTTATTCAGGAATACATTCATTATTGTATGTGGTAAGAATTTCCTAATAAAAATTCATGATATCTAAATCATGTCCTGAAACCATTAACATAAATTCTTCTAGTTCTCTCTTAAAATGAAATTATAAATCAGTCTCTCAATCTACAGAACTTCTTCTTATGAACTAATCAAAATTATCTATTCTATAAAAAGTATTGTATCTAGAAACATCATTAAACATGTCTTCCTCATATTCATTGTCATATTTTTCAACATCTTTATAAACAAAATATATTATTGTACTTAGATAATTTTTAATATTTTTATTTGGAACAATTTTTTAAATTATCAACATATTTAATAAATGATCTTCTTGGACTATATTCTTCTTTATCATTATATACTTCATTATTTATTTATAAATAAAAGGTAGAAAAGTGTCCAATAGGTCCACATTCAATCTCGTTTAGTAAAATATTTCATTTCTTATATCCTATAAATATTTTCATATTATTTTAAAATAATGATAAAAATACATCAAAATTGATACTGACCACTTTTTTGGATTCAGAATCACTATCTTCTTCTTCATCAAGAATAATCATATACTTTCCTTTATTGGCACCTTTAAAAGACATTTCTCGATAAATATTGTTTATTACATTAATATCTTTTTCTAATTTAATTTAATAAATAATGGGATCACATTATACTTTATCTTGATATAGAGTTTCGAGATCACTATCTTCTAAAGATAATACATTGGCATCAAACTTGTGAAGATGAATTATCATGATCATTTCAAAAATAATGGAATCTTTCAGCTTCTCACTCAGACCTCTTATGATTTGAAATATATCATTTACCATTGTAATAAAGTAACCAAAATATATAAACTCTCTAATTATGAGATCTTAATGCATTATCCTCCTAATTTGTCACTTTTATTTCATCGTGTTTTTATTTTCTTCATAAATATTTTTCAACTATTACCAGATACATTTTGTTGTTAAAACACTCATTAATATTAGAAACACACTTTTAAATTGTGATGATAGTAAAGAATTATTATCTCATCCTTAACTCTATAGATTATTCATTTCCACATATATAATATGATAATTTTCTATAAGAAGGATAGATACTATTGTGGAAGCTTTTTGAACATCATTACTAAGATACAAAATATATGGTAAGATTAAATCATTCAAGATATGATAGTTATTTCCATAGAATAAAATAATCTCTTAAATATTTAGTCAATTCAAATTCTCCATAACAAATTTTCTTCAAAAACATACAAAAATAGTAAATGAAGGGAACCTATGATCTAATACCACATAAGTAGGGAAAAAACAATCAATGTATCAATGATAGGTGAAGGGTAAATCAGTTACAAATTTTTATTTTAGTTTAAAATTATTTTCTAATATAATTTTTATCTAGTTAAATTATTATAACTTTTATAAAAACAAAATTTTGCACAACTATAGGAACCCAAGTATTTACATGATTCAATTCAAAATAAGCATATCTAGTATTTGAAACAGTTTTGAAATAATAAAATACATACAATCCATTGGAAAGAAAATTTTATGGATACTAGAAGTTGAAAATTAACATACAATTGTATATCACTATGATCAATAAAATACAGAACATACTTGAACTATTAAAAATGATGTAAAATAAGGTTTAAATAAATTTAAGAAACATTCACTAGTTTTTTATGAACATTTCACTATTTTTTTTTAAAAACAATATGTTTTATATTTCATAAAAGCACTATTCTTCACTTTCCTACATAGTTGTATGTAGAAACAACACTTTTAGACGTCGTAAAAAAGATAAGTTGATGTCTCTATCTAATTCCCCAGTATACAAAAAATAATATGAGATATAATGGAAAAAACATTGAAAAACTTATCTCTTTCCATGAAAATATAAAATATTAGGATTGGTCTTAGCCAATAAGCTCTTTCCTATTATTCTTCTCCCCAAAAACATTACCCAAAAAAACTCAATCAAGAAACAACCATAACGACAAAACAATATGTGCTCTCACTCTCTCCCACACATGCCAAGTGTATTTTTTCTTAGATATCTCATTTTACATCGTTCAATTTATCAGTGAGACAAAAACATGAATGTGCAGGAAACCACTTTCAATTTCCCACTCATCCAAATTTCTAGAAACTCATATTTCACATTTATTTCATCTTCATATTTTAATATTTTATTTATTCTCAACTATTTAGAAATATTTTCAAAACATCTCATATATTCTTTTAAATTATTCTATCATCAAACATTCGAATGATTTTTAATAATAATTCACTTTTTCATTCTTATATTATTTTTCATTAAAATTTATGTGAACAACATAAGAAAAACAACAAATCATAACAACCCATTATAATTCTCTATTTCAACAGAAAACCTTATAACAAATCTATCATAAAAATTATAGCATCTTTATCAGCTTCCTCTCATGTAATGGGTCTTTTCAATCACTCTAGTAGTCTAATTTCATTTCTGAAGATATTGTCTCACAAACATCATTAAAACCTATATAAATTATACATCCATTCAATAATAGTTCAATATAATCCACACATTTCTAATTTTTCTTTTTTCATTATAAAAGTCATCTTACACATTATCTGACATCCGATAAAGTACAATAGCCAATGATGTGTCAATTTTATTATAAAACTAATGGTTCGTTCTCCATAGTCTATCTGATGTATCAGTGTTAACATATTTCCAATGACTATTTAGCAATATAATACAAAAAAAAATTTAAAATGGATTACTACATTATTAAGAAATGTCTTATTTAACTATATTTTATCATATTCTCATTCATCAGTACAAGAAACATAAAAATGCAAGTATTCCTTAGATGTAAAATTTTATTTGATTCTCTATTGATACTAAATCCTTTCCTAATGGATCAGTGTCATAACTCATATGATATATTAGGGGCACACCATGTCTGAATGCCCAATTTCATAACTGAAGTCTTTATTTTATATTTTTTTAAATTGAAAAATGATCTTATGGATTTGTTCATTATATTAATCAACTAGTCCGATGAAGTGGACATCCTGATCAAATAGTCAATAGTTACTTCATCATCTTAAAATCATCTCATCCCTTAGAAAAATTCAAAATCTAGTGCTTCTCACATATATAAATTTTGACTATGATACTTTTACATCAAGATCCCTTCTTTAAAAAACTCATTCTTATCTAATGATTAATTTATGATGTTAGTAAAATTATGATCCAAAAATAATTGGATGACATACAAAACTTGTTCTCCTCCATTCCTTCACAATGAATGTATCGAAAAAAATATGTCAATTTATGATGTAAAAACATATAAATTAGAATATCATCATCAGATTTATTATTTAGAATCCCAATAGACATTCAGACATCCTAAAAACATCACATTATGATGAAAATCATTCTTCCAGAAATATTATGAGTTCTAAAAATTCTTCATATAGAAATCATATCTCGAATAATAAACAAAAACATCTTGTATTTTTTATGAAATTAAATTCTGATCATATGAGTTCAGTTCATTATTATTCTTATAACCAATACCTCCTAATTTATTTGATTTATTTTTTATGATAAAAAAATACAAAATAATCATCAATTACATTTTCAAGTATATGAAAATCAACATCAACCAACAGGGTCCCAATAGCATCTTATAGAGCAGGTTGGATGGTGTATGGGACCCACCCTCCCAGCTTATCATATGTTTCCCCTCATTGATCAAACATTGAAATTTATATACCATGTATGGATTGGAACCTCGCAAACAATGTTCTCAATAGATCCTGTTTAAATCAGCGTGGTACTAGATATGGGCATCGAACTTCTTGACCATTCCTCCATTGATTATGCCTATCAGGCAGAGCTTATCCAACCCCCACTATTTAGGAGGGGACATCTGATGAATTGGACATTAAAATATTCCCCTACTATTATGTATTTTCATTGAAACCCTCCATAGTTTTACTCTATATATGTTTATTTTTATTTATTCCTTTTTATCTCATTTTCACTTATCTATCATTTCTTCTATGTATGGATTGAATATGGTTTGAGGATTTATTACTTACTAGCGTATTATCATTTCACTATTCTATTACTTTGACCAGGTCTAGCTCTAATGGGTAATTTTTTTTCAACGAATATCTTATCATCCCATCATATATATTACATATTGAGATCTAGCAGCATGTTGGATAACTAAAGGGATATTTTTAGGAGCTCCATCTACAAATCTATGCTCAACCGGAGCCTCCTATATTATGATAACATTATATTTTCTAACACATGTGCTTTATGGTCGGTAGCTTCTGGAGGTGGTTAATCCCACAAATCATCTACGTGGGCTTTATTACACTTCCTATAGTTTATAGAAACCATATCCTTTTACACATATCATTACATTATTTTAATCATAATAAATCATCATATTACAAGCCAAGGATCGTGAAGTATAGTGTCTTGGAAGACTAGGTACATAAAACATAAAACATGGAACTAAATAAAACTTTTCATTATTTAGTCTTAATAACTATCCCATAAGTTTTATTGTGCTATTAAATAAAAATAGGGTAACATAGGGATAACATGAACAATGGTATGAGAAAAAATCCCACTATGGGAATAATCATAAGAAAAATGATATAGCACATTGGTTATGTAGCATGAAATAATAATATAAAAATAAATATAATGTAATTAAATATATGGAACCATAAGATATAAAACATGGGATCATATATAAATGGAATCATAGTAATGTGGTAGAAACATAAAACATGAGTTTCGCATGAGTCAAGGATCATTGCACATAGAGGATCACAAGTTGAGGTTAACCACCAAGACCATTAGAGGTGGTAGCTGGATCAATCCTATCTTGCAAGAACGTTGCACATAAATATTAGAAAAAAAATCCATGATAATTGATAATGGGACTGCATTAATTAACATATAGTTCCTCACCAACCCACCAAAGAAGCTTATATGTTTATATATATTTTTCTACCTAAAAATATTAATTCAAACCGTAGGTATATGATGGAAAAATGTTGGTACATGTTTTCCAACCATTTTTCCCCACAATTTTTTTATGTCATGACAAGGGAATCATATACCCACCGTTTTAAAAATGTGGGTATAGGTCATAAAACAAACACCATATGACCAAGGTTTTGGAAAAACCGTGGGGATATGACTCGAAAAAAAACACATATACCCATGGCTCTAAGCCAAATCGTGGGTGTATGTGCTTCTTTCAACACAGTTTTAGAAAACTATTAGAATAGGCAATAAAAAATACCTTATACCCATTGTTTTTCCTAGAACGGTGCATATATCTCAGAGAAATGCCGATGGTTTCTCCAAAAACTATGGGTATAAGGCTATTTTCCAGTACTACATTTCTTGATAATTAAAAATGTATATCTTATTTTGAATAAAAATTAACCCGGAAAGTATTTCATTTCACTATGAATATAAATTTCAAAAAAAAATTAATTTATTCTAAAATATATTCATAAGATCTTCCATTATTCCCATCAAATATAGTTTCATCAATATATAAAATACCAATTAGGGAAATCTAGTGACATTATTTGATATAGATACTTTTATCAAATCATCAATTTATATTGTTCAAACTTTTTATGATAATATCAAATTTTTAATAGTATTCCCTTGGAAATTTATATACCCTATACAAGTCTTTATTCAACATTTAATCATATAATTAATCTTTTACAATAAAAAACTAAAAATTTTAACAATATAAACTTCTTCATCAAGTTCTTTGTTAGAAAATTCTTAATTCACATCCATCGAAATGATTTTAAATCTTCATTGTATAGTAATAGAACGAAAGATTCTGATTGTTTAACACATTCCAACAGATCAAAACTATCATCAAAATAAATATATCCAATATATGGGTAAACTTCTATAACCAATATATATTTGTTTCATATCACTTCACCATCTTTATTCAACATGTTCTATAACACCCACATTGTACGAAAAAAATTTGTTTAATTTTTTTCAACAAGTTCGGATGTATTATGCTTCCCAATTTGATACAATGTTTCATTTACATAATGAATCGATTCTGGATTCATAAAATCATCATTGAAATCAATTGGCATGACATTGGAATATAAATAACAATGTGAAACAACTTTTTATTTTCATATTATATTTACCATTTCATGTTGAAATACAATATTTTTCAAGCTTTAATATGATTCTTAAACCCATGATGATATGTATAAAATTATTCTTCATCACTGGAAATAGATGAGTCTGGTTCTTCCATGTCTTTGGTAATAAATTGTGGGATAAGTTTATGGTTTCTTATGAACATTTCTTTTACCATCATCACATTCCACATCTACACGTCTTTGTGAAACTTCTTCCCCATCATTTTCAAGAACATTTTAATATATAGAATCAACTATTCAAAATATATATTTATTAAAACAAATATATACTCTTCCATCTAACGGATAGCTAAAACAATTAAATCTTGACATCTATGTTCAATACGTCAATTTTTTTTTCTTATTATACATGGACTCCCAACAACTATAAAGTTTTTTAAACATGGATTTTTATCATTAAAAATTTAATATAGAGTCATATATGAACATTTCATATAGAAAAAATTATTTAAAATATAAAGTGATTTTCTCATAACATTATTCAATAAGTTAGGGGAATGACCCTGTTCAAGTAACATTGTATGACCCATTTCAAAACAACTTATTTTATATATTTAAAAAAACATTTTTTAATGTGTATGATGTGTTGACCACATGACACATTTTATATTCTAAAATATAATTTTTTACCTCTTGAATATTTTATTAACCATCATTATTAGTTCTTAATTTAATTACAAAATACAAACATTCATCCTCATTTATTATCCTGGAACTGTTAAAAATATTTAGATATTATTATTATTGATTAAAATACATTAAAATAGTAGTGAAATTTATATAGTCAATGAAATAAATTTAATTCATAACACTAAAAGTTATGCTCTTACTCATTAGAGCATAAATATCAGACTGAATACACTCCAGGGGTCCAGTTGAATGAATATTAGTTTTCATATTCACATAGTTTCTAATATTCATTTTTTGAAAAATTTCACAACACCAATCACTTCTCCTTAGAATATTTGAAATACTATTGAAATTTTATAATTTTGAATAATTTCTCATTTTTCTCTGATACATATGTCCCATCCTTCAATGCCAATACATATTTTCATCCATCATACGTCCGCAACATGCATTTTTTACTTCACCAAGATAAAACATGATTTTATTAAATTGAACTTTTGAAACATATTATCCATATTATACTATTTTTTTAAAAAAAACCATATTTTACTAAATAACATTTATTTACATCATAAAAACATGGTAACAACTCAATAGAATGTGTTTCAACTAATCAATAAACTAATATGACATGGATGTCAAATTTTCTTCCCCAATAATAGAATATAAAAACAACTTTAATTATAAGAGATTCATCATTATCATATGTCACTATTAATTCATTGAAATATTTCACATTCATCAAAAAATTATGATATAAAGTAAAATGATAAGAACAACGACTATAAAAAATCTACTATAATTATAATTTTTTATCTCGGTGAGTGATTTATAAAAAAGGATATTTTTTATTCCCTTAATAATTCTTCACGTTTGGATTCAATTAATTGTTACAATGATATTTTTATACAGTTAACAAATGAAGAAAACATTTTTCAATATATATAAGTTGTTTATACATTTCTAAAATAGTTTCCAAAGGATTAAAATTATTTTCAACTTCCAAAACAACATTCTTATAATAAATTCTTTGAGCTGATTAACATTCTATTGAACATTCATTATAATAATATATGGGACAATGTTCATTTTTTTGGTCAAACCAAAAAATATTTTCTATATGAACAAATCCCCCATAATACTATAAATACCCATTGAAATAATACTTACTTTTTTAAAATATATATTGTTCAATATTTTGAACATGTTTTCCAGAAACATTTATATCATTCACTTCTGAATATTTTTTACCCCCAAAATTTTTATTATCACCCTAAATCTTTTTCTTCAATTTATCTTTATTTAAAAATTTATTAGAATCAGATGTAGAATATAATTTTGTTTTTGAATTATAATCATTAATAACATTTGAACATATATCTTTTTTGTTTTTGGAAAAATACATGACTTTCTTATCCTTCTTCTTCATAGAATAAATTTAAATATTCATTCCAACTATTCATGGTAAAAATTATACATCGTTGTTAGGTGATCCTTATCATTAAATACATCAATTTAATATATAGGGTTATTGGAACTTGTAAATACCTTCTCACTTTTATAAAATGTTTATTGAAAATTTACAAATCTTTCTCCTTTTAATTCTATATTACTTCATGATGTTACCTTTGGTTCATTTATTTTTCAAGATAAATCATTAGACATTCAACCACTTCTAAAAATTTATATTTCTATTCAGGAATACATTCTTGATTGTATTTGGTATGAATTTACTACTAAAAATTCATGATATCTCAATCAATTCTTTCAACCATTAACATAGATTCTTCTAGTTATCTCTTCAAATGAAATTATAAATCGGTCTCTCGTTCTTCAAAACTATGGCTTATGAACTATTCATCATTATATATTCTATAAAAAGTATTGTATCTAGAAACATCATTTATCTTGTTTTCCTCGTATTCATTTACATGTTTTTCATCATCTTTATACAAAAAAAATATTTTTTTGTACATAGATAATTTTTAATATTTTACTTTGGAACATGTTTTTAAATTATAAACATATTTAAAAAGATCATCTTGGACTATTTTCTTCTTTATCATTATGTTCCTCATTATTTCATTATGAATAAATTGTAGAAAAGTGTCCAACAGGTCCACATTCAATAATGTTTAGTAAAATATTACATTTATTATATCCTATGAATCATTTCAAATTATTATAAAATAAGGATAAAAATACATCAAAATTGATACTGAACTCTTTTATGGATTCAGAATCACTATCTTCGTCATCGCCAAGAATAATCATATAATTTCCTTTATTGGCATCATTAAAAGAGATTTCTCGATTAATATTATTTATTACATTCATATCTTTATCTAATTTAATTTAATAAACAATGGGAGAACTTTATACTTTATCTAGAGGTAGAGTTTCGAGATCACTATCTTCTAAGGATAATACATTCGCATCAAACTTATGAAGATGACTTATCAAGATCATTTCAACAACATCAGAATCTTTCATCTTCTCACTCATACATCTTCTGATTTTAAATATATCATTTACCCTTATAATAAAGTAAGCAAAATATATAAACTCTCCAATTATGAGATCTTAATACATTAGCCTCTATATTTGACACTTTTATTTCATCACGTTTTTATTTTCTTCATAAATATTTTTCAACTATTACCACATAAATTATGTTATTAATACACATTTTAATCATAGAAACACACATTTAAATTATAATGATAGTAAAGAATTATTATCTCATCCTTCACTCTCTAGATTATTCATCTCCACATATATAATAGCGTAATTTTCTATAAGAAGAATAGATACTATTGTGGAATCTTTTTTAACCTCATTACTAAGATACATAATATATGGGAAGATTAAACCATTCAAGATATGATAGTTATTTCCATAGAATATAAGAATATCATTAATATTTAGTCAATTCAAATTCTCCATTACAAATTTTCTTAAAAAACATATGAAAAAGTGTAAATGAAGGGAACCGTCGATCTAATACCACATAAAAAGGGAAAAACGATCAATGTATCACTAATAAGTGAAGGGTAAATCAGTTATAAATTTTTATTTTAGTTTAACATTATTTTCTAATATAATTTGCATCTAGTTAAATTATTATCACTTTTTTAAAAACTAAATTTTGACACAACTATAGGAACCCATGTATTTACATGATTCACTACATAATAATCTTATCTAGTATTTGAAACAGTTTTGAAATAATAAAATACAGACAATCCATTAGAAAGAAAATTTTATGGATACCAGAAGTTGAAAATTAACATACAATTGTATATCACTATGATCAATAAAATAGGGCACAAACTTGTTCCATTAAAAATGATGTAAAATAAGTTTTAAATAAATTTATGAAACATTAACTAGTTTATAATGAACATTTCACTATTCTATTTTAAAAACATCATGGTTTATATTTCATAAAAGTATTATTATTCACTTTCCTACATAGTTGTATGTAGAAAAAAAAATTATAGACATCGTAAAAAATCTATGTTGATGTCTCTATCCAATTCCTCAGTATAAAGAAAATAATATGAGATAGAATGGAAAAAACATTGAAAAACTTATCTCCTTCCATGAAAATATAAAATATTAAGATTGTTCCTAGCCAATAATCCATTTCCTATTATTATTCTACCCAAAAAATTTACCCAAAAAATCTCCATCATGAAACATCCATAACCACAAAACAATATGTGCTCTAACTCTCTCCCACACATAACAAGTGTATTTTTTCTTAGATATCTCATTTTACATTGTTCAATTTATCAGTGAGACAAAAACATGAATGTGCAGGAAACCACATTAATTTTCCCACTCATCCAAATTTCTAGAAACTCATATTTCACATTTATTTACTCTTCATATTTTAATATTTTATTACTTCTCAACAATTTAGAAATATTTTCCAAACAAGTCATATATTTTTTTAAATTATTCTATCATCAATCTTTTTAATGATTTTTAATAATAATACACTTTTTCATTCTAATGTTACTTTTCATTCAAATTTATGTGAACCACATAAGAAAAATAACAAATTATAACATCGCATTATAATTCTCTATTCCAACAGAAATCCTTATAACAAATCTATCATAAAACTTATAGCATCTTTATGAGATTCCTCTCATGTAATGGGTCTTTTCAATCACTCTAGTAGTCTAATTTCATTTATTAAGATATTTTTTCACAAACATCATTTAAACTTATATAAAATATACATCCATTCAATAACAGTTCAATATAATCCACACATTTCTAATTTTTCTTCATTCATTCTAGAAATCATCTTAACCATTATCTGACATCCGATAATCTACAATAGCCGATGATGTGTCAATTTTATTATAAAACTAATGGTTCTTTCTTTATAGTCTATCTGATGTATTCGTGTTAACATATTCCCAATGATTATTTACCAATATGATACAAAACAAAAAAAGATGAAAACGGATTACTACATTATTAAGAAATTTTTTATTTACCTATATTTTATCATATTATTATTCATCAATACAGGAAACATAACAATGAAAGTCTTCCATATAAGGAACACTATATTTGATTCTCTATTGATACTAAATCTTTTTCTAATGAATCAGTGTCATAACTCATCTGATAGATTAGGGGAACACCATGTCTGAATGCCCAATTTCATCACTGAATTCTTTTTTTTTATATTTTTTGAGATTGACAAATGATCTTATAGATTGGTTCATTATATTAATAAATTAGTACGATGAATTGGACATCCTTATCTAATAGTAAATAGTTACTTCATCATCTTAAAATCATCTCATCCTTTAGAGAAATTCAAAATATGGTGCTTATCACATATATAAATTTTGACTCTGATACTTTTACATCAAGATCCCTTTTTTAAAGAACTCATTCTTATCTAAGGATTAATTTATGATGTTAGTGAAAATAGGATCCAATAATAATTGTATGACTTACAAAACTAGTTCTCCTCATTTCCATCACAATTAATGTATTGAAAAAAATTATTTCAATTTCTGTTGTAAAAAACCTATAAATTAGAATATCATCATCATATTTATTATTTATAATCCCAATAGACATTCAGACATCCAAAAAACATCACATTATGATGAAAATCATTCTTCCAGAAATATTATGAGTTCGAAAAACGCTTCACATAGAAATCATATCTAAAATAAAAAACAAAAACAACTTGTATTTTTTATGAAATTTAATTCTGATCATATGAGTTTAGTTCATTATTATTCTTATAACCAATACCTATAAATTTAATTGATTTATTTTTATGATAAAAAAATACAAAATTTTCATCACATACATTTTCAGGTATATGAAAACCATCATCAACCAACTGGGTCCCAATAGTATCTTATAGAGCAGGTTGGATGGTGTATGGGACCCACCCTCCCATCTTATCATATTTTCCCCTCATTGATCCAACTTTGAAATGTATATACCATGTATGGATTGGAACCACGCGAACATTGTTCTCAAAAGATCCTGTTTAAATCAGCATGGTACTCGATATGGGCATCGAACCTCTCGTCCATTCCTCCATTGATTAGGCATATCAGGCAGAGCTTATCCAACCCCCTCTATTTAGGAGGGGACATCTGATGAATAGGACATTAGAGTATGCCCCTACTATTAAGTCTTTTCTTTGAAACCCTCCATATATTTACTCTATATATGTTTATTTTTATTTATTCCTTTTTTATCTCATTTTCACTTAACTATCATTTCTTCTATGTATGGATGGAATATGGTTTTAGGATTCATTACTTCTTGGATTATTATCATTTCACTACAGTGTTACTTTTTCCAGGTCTAGCTCTAATGGGTAATTTATTTTCAATGAAGATCTTATCATCCCATTTTATAGATTCCATG
This sequence comes from Viscum album, assembly GCA_963277665.1. Taxonomy (NCBI): domain Eukaryota; kingdom Viridiplantae; phylum Streptophyta; class Magnoliopsida; order Santalales; family Viscaceae; genus Viscum; species Viscum album. The sequence goes on along the minus strand of OY728119.1, from coordinate 1,760,028,860 downwards.
TTGAGATCTATCAGCATGTTGTATAACTAATGGGATATTTTTAGGAGCTCCATCTATAAATATTTTCTCAATCAGAGCCTCATATATTATGAAAATATTATATTTTTCTAACACATGTGATTTATGGTCGGTAGCTTCTGGAGGTGGTTAATCCCACAAATCATCGACATGATCTTTATTACACTTCCTGTAGTTTATAGAAACCATATACTTTTACACGTATCATTACATTATTTTAATCATAATAAATCATCATATTACAAGCCAAGGATCGCGAAGTATAGTGTCTTGGAATACTAGGTACATAAAACATAAAACAAGGAACTACATAAAATATTTCATTATTTAGTCTTAATAAGGATACCATAATTTCTATTGTGCTCTTATATAAAAATATGGTAACATAGGGATAACAGGAACACTGGTATGTGATAAAATACCACTATGGGAATAATCATAAGAAAAAAGATATAGCACATTGGTTATGTAGCATGAAATAATAATATAAAATGAAATATAATGTAATTAAATATATTGAACCATAACATATAAAACATGCGATCATATATAAATGGAATCATAGTAATGTGGTAGAATCATAAAACATGTGTTTCTCATGATTCAAGGATCATTTCACATAGATGATCACAAGTCTAGGTTAACCACCAAGACCATGGGAGATGGTAGCTGGATCAAGCCTAACTGGAAATAACTTTACACATAACGTCTCATGAGACTCAACTTTTCCCACGGAATTATAGTTACATCTATGATCAAAAATCATAAGATATTCATGAATATTCTTTACACATACAAAATCATATATAATAAATTATATATAAACATAATGGAACCCATGGAAATAAATGGGTATTATAATCATGTTATAATGAATAATTTAATTGTTGTATCGTGCTAGTGTCCACGATGGAAAATAATTAAAATATACATGGACATCCATAACTGAAAATAGGCATATATCATGGTATTTGATGTCAAATATAATTTATATCATGTAAAAATAGTACTTAATATATTTTATCATTAAATCATTTAAGTGCAGTTTTAAGAATAATACTGAAGAGAATTTAAAATCAAATAGGGAACAATACATTATATAAAACCATAAGAGAAAAAATTACTTTTCCATAATAAAAATACTGATTTTATAAAAAAAATGGTGGATTTATATAGAAGGTAATTTTCACATGAAATTGAGTAAAAATTCATGAAGATACCTTGGAATGGGTTTTCTTATTTGGAAGTATTGAGGAGGGAATAAAATAAAAGAATATATATCCTTGAATGGGAATGATTAATTGATCTTGATGCATGAGTTTGGATATAAAAACATTAATTATAAGATATAAATAATCTGAATATAGGACTTCACGTGGGTAATAATAGAGTATAAATAACCCGAAGGAATATTAGAGGTTTGAAAATAATCTCTTACCTTAATTATGTTGGTGTATTCGCTTAATCTGAATGACCTGAATACAAAAATTAGGTTCATTAGCAAACAATTAAAAAAAATATTTTACATGTAATTTATTTATTATAACCTTTTTGAGTTCGTTCATAACCTTTTTGATTGGTTGAAAGGTTCAATTTAATGGTTCGGGTATGTTTGTTTCATGATCGATTTACTTATTTACAATAATGGATAATCAAGTATAATGAGGACGGTTTTATATAATTGAGGTTTTATTTTATTATTTATTTTATAGAAGGATACATGTTTTTGAGTTTATTTTGTTTAATTGGATTGAATATGTATCATTATATAAAATATTAGTGATAACTATTTGGGTTAATTGGTGGTTTTTCTATCACAATGAACACATTTTGTTTTATAAATATAAAACATGTGTAAAAAATGTTTCGGGAACCATATATTAAACATAATACATATATTATAGTCCGTTTCAACCATAATAATGGGTTCATTACTAGAATTGAATATTTTAATGGAAATTGAAAACACATCACCCTTTAATGTGGTAAATAATCACAGATCTAATTTTGCTTTTACTACTAGTATAAAAGAGTCTTTAAGTGGAGATGATACCAATATATTCCATTATTGTAACAACATTAAAATACATATAAGATAATGTAGTTGTCCAAACATTTTCAAAATGAGAGGTAAGTATAGAAAATAAATCTAAGTGACTTAAAGGAAAGTAAAATAATTGAAAAGTGGAATTTACCTCTTGAACAAATATTCATTTAGAGCCTCTTAAGGGGAAATAATTTGTTTTTTTAGGAGACCAAGGGCTGGAATACATAGGGGGAGGGGGTATTAGGCTATTATTTTTGTAGAATTTAGGCATGGAACAATTCTTGAGAGGACAGAATATATGAGGGGAGTGTGTGTTGCTTTTATAATGGAGCTGAGAAGGGTCTTCTTTTTATTTATGTCATTAGTTTATTAATTCTCTATAAGTCAAGAAATAGTGATGATTCCATGTCCACAAAAAGTAATATGTGCATGTGAGTTAGAACATAGGGTCAACACATCATTGATGATGATAGGAATAGTGTCTTTAACCATTAATGTTTATATACGGTAAATTACTACATATCACTATTCATAAAAACTTCTTGTATATTGAAAAAAAACTAAAAATTTCCCACAACGATTTTTTGATGGGTATAATCCAAAAATATGTATTCATGTTTCAAAAATACATTTCTAATTAGGATAAATTTAATTTTTAGTTTAAATAATAATTTTCTTGAAAAATAAGAATTCTAAAATTATAACTGGTTTTATAAAATTGTCATAGAACTATAAGACATAATATTGTTAATTTATGAAAACCTTTTTAAGAAAATACGTTTTCTATTAAATTAAGTATTTAATTATAATTAATTATTTTTAACTTACAAAAATATGAATACTTTTACTATGGTCATATTGTCACATATAAGACATCTACTTTTTTATACATTTATGGATGAGGTTACTATTATTTTGGAAAATTTACTATTCATAATGGTTATATTAATATTCGTAGGGGTCGGTTAATATTCATAAGGGTTAGTTACTATTCCCCCAAAAAATTAAATTTGACATTTCAGAATCCAGACATCTTATTGATTACTACTATGTATGTCAAATATTTGAAATTCAAATCATAGATGGGATAATATTATGTTTAAAGGTTACATAGTACTTAGTTGTCCATTATTTTGTGATTTCATGTCATTATATTATGTAATTATAATAAGGTAATTGCAATAAAATAAACTTTGGGTCGTTACATTCATTCCCCTTATAAAATTACACCCTCAAAAATTTCATTTTATATTCTAAGCTGTAAATAGGTGTGGGTACTTTTCATTCGTTGCCTCATCCAGTTCCCAAGTTGCCTCGTCATACATATGGTTCCAACATAGTACTTTGACCAGGTGAGTAGTCCCGTTTCATATTTATTTATCTCTATGGTACAAGATTTTCACTGGTTGTTCCATGTAAGAATGATTATTTTCCATATGTACCACCTATGGATACGGTACGTGTGAAGAATCTGTTATGTACCTTCGCAAGAGAGATAAATGGAAGACATTGTGTACATTAGACATGGTAGATGGAAGTTCTATTTTATAGGCCATAACACCAACAAGATCAACAATCTCGAAGAGGATGAAAGACCTAGAAAATAGATTTCCTTTTTTCCAATCCTCATGGCCCTCTTCTGTAGATATTTGTGGAGGAATACCTTGTCTCCCAAATTGAAACCAAGGTACCATTGATGATTGTATTCATAAAAAATATGTTGACTTTGGGCTACCTTGATGTGTTGTTGAATGGGTTTCACCTTATCCACAATTTCGTCAACTATTTCAGGCACATAAAGCTTATACTCAAAGACATCACCGCAACACGCTGTTGTTATGTAACTTTTCCCATAAAGGGCTTTATGTGGTGACATTTTAATGATGGAGTGGACGATTTTGTTGTATGAAAATTCAACCAGTGGAAGATGTTGGTCGAATACTCCTTTGTAGTCCATAAAACCTACTATCATCATATATTACAATGTCTGAAAAGTTCGGTCAGATTATCCATCAATTTAGGGATGATAGGCCATGACAAAGTTCTAATCAGTTCTTATAGCATGTTGGAGACTTTTATGGAACATTGAGGTGACTCTCATTCTCTATCGAATATAATAGATAATGGTACTCCATGATTCCTTACCACCTCTTGGATATATATCCCTTCAATTTGAAATAATGAGAAGTACTCTTGAATTGAAATAATGTGGGATGCCTTTGTAAGATTATCCACAATGACCCATAGGGAATTGATTTAGCTAAATGACCTTGGATGTCTAGTGACAAATTCTATGGTGAAGTTTTCCCACATACATGTGTGTATGTGTAGTGGTTGCATCATCCATGTATACTTTTATATTTCATCCTTCATTTGTTGAAATAATGGGAACATTTATGTACATCCACCAATATCATTCATCATAATGTCGCCCCAAATGTTCTCTTAGATATCATGATACATCATTTTACTCCATGGGTAAACAGAGAATGTTCATCTATGTTCATCATTATAATGCTTCTTATATTTCAGTAGATTGGTTGGTACACAATATCAAGACCCAAATAATAAAAAACCTTCAAAATCAATCTTGAACATAGAGTATTTACAATTTCTACTAATGTAACACCCCAAGATTTCATAGTACATTATTTCTTCAAATTAATCAATAACTTTCACTACATACAACACTGATTTCAAACACACCACGACTTACCAAACTAGCCGTTCAAAAGTGTTTATGAATATTATTGACTTAATTTTGATCTTTATATAATCCTTATAAATTTAGAATCCATATTATGAGTTTCTTAGATGTAATTTAAGAATAGATTCATTTTTTCAGATAAATGTAGTAGTTTTAAAAAAAATGTATTTTTACCACCTTCTATGGGAGAAACCTTCATAAATACAATATTTGAAACGTTTATATATTCAATTTGAAAAATAATATTCTTTTTTATAATTGGGAACTGTGAATTTAGCTTCAATAAATATTTGGTGTTTTTCCGATAACTTCCATATTTGGGTGAATAGTGAAAAATACCCTGTTTTAAAGGAAAAAATCATTTTTTATAAAAATAATTTGTAGTGTTAATTTATACATTATAGTGGTTTGGATGTATAAATATATTATATTTTTACCATTTAATCAAATTTTAATCATTGGAAGTAATTTCACTTTGAAACTGAACATAAAAAAGTATCAATATTTTGTTAGTTATTATTTCTTAAAAATACGTTTTTTAGTTTTGACAATGAGAATAAATTTTTAATTAATAAATTAAACATCTATGTTCTTAATTTTATAAAATAGACTTCATTTTTTAATTCTGAATATAAAAATTAGCTTAGTGTGAAATTTTGGTATTTTTCTGAAAACATTCCATTTTTGATGAATAGTGAAAAACACTGTTTTATTGTATAAAACCAAATTTTTATTTAAATATTAATTTATATTATAAAAATTTATTTTAGGTCAAAATAGATACATAATACCAATATAAGTTCAATATAATTCCTTTGATTAATTTTATAATAAGTTTAGATATATGAAATTTTTTTTAATCTTTTTAACGTCTTTTACCCACCTCCTAAGAGCAGTTGCAAATTTGCATAAAACATAATTTTATCACTTCTGTGAGTTTAATTTTAAAAATCTATGAGACATAGTTAATATCAGTAATTAAAATTTTGTTCAACAAGATGAAAATAATTTTAGGTGAATATCAACGTTTTGCTTTTATTTACCATGGTTAAAAGTAAATAGGGTAATTGAGGATAAAAATGATATTATTATTACCCTATCTCATGTCCTAATTCTATTGGATAAGTATAATTAGTTCAAAAAAACCTTAGGAACAAAATATTAACCTCACTCGTCTACTTGGATTAGATTAAGACTTTTTTTATTATTTTATTTAAGGAAGAGTTAAAAGAGTTAAATTCAATGTTTAATAAGTAAACCACTTTTAAAATAAGGTTACACACAATATAAATTCGACTATAAATATTAATTAGAAAGCTAAAAAGATTTATTACATAATTTATTTTATTTATAATATTTATTAATTAAATAATTAAATATTTTATGGCACTATGATGATTCAGTAATTACCATATCAATGAAGGATTAAAATAAATGATATTATAAATACGAAAATTAAATAAATACGGGACTTTTGATGAATTACACTAATTTTATATATTAATATGATAGGTTAGGGTCTATTAAATAAATTTTTTGAAGTAATCATGATGTTATGATATTTACAAAAAACAAATACCAAATAATGTCAAAATTGACATAAAATTATTTTTAAAACATATACTATATTATTGGTTGATATAATATTCACAAAAATATAAGGTTTCGAAAAATGGATTAAATAATATTATAGATGTCATTAATGAACCACTTTAAATTCTTTTGGAAATTTAGAGTAAGATTATTACACATATAGTGTAAGAATAGAAGAAGACACGGTAAATGTTAAACTATTTAACTAAGAGTTAAATCTACAAGATATGGTAAAAATGTTAAACTAAACATGTCTAAAACCTATTGGTTGAGATTATTTTGACCCATACCAAACTTATACTTTAAATTGTCAATTTTTGAGCCATTAGAAAGGGAAAATTATTTTATTATAAAATAATATTTCAAACTGTTCCTAAAGTGATCCTCACCACTCTTATAAAATGAAACTTCCCCATATCTTGATTTCACACCTCCAAATCCTTTTTTCTCTGACAATCCCTAGCTGAATATCCTCACAACATTCCTCCCTTCATCATAGAGTCCTTCCATTGGTCATAAAGCAAAACTACTGATCCCTTTTGATCAAATAAAAAGGAAGAACCCAATAAGATAGTAAATATTTCATCACATCATTCATGTTATTTCCTTCTTCCACATCCTCTTTAATTGTTGTTTCCATTATAAAATAATAAATCCAGTATATTATATATACTGTGATGTTATTATATAAACGGTACAACCATATTCCTTATTCTATCCATCCTATAAATGACAATGTCACCATACGTGCGGACGTACGTATTACTGTCTTCACGTGGTGATGTAGTTTTTTATTCAGACACTTCATTATTTGGATGGGTATAATAATGAAAATAACTGATGTAAATAATAATTGTAAAATATTAATGATTCTGTATATTTGATATACCATCCAATTACATACGATTTCTCCATCAATATAATTATATTGTTGCTCGTGCATCCATTCGGATTACCGTATCCACGACGTGATGAGATTCATTTTCATGTTCACTATTCGATGATGATTATAAAATACATATCATTTATAAGTATGAAATATATTAAATAATAATTCTACTAGATATATATATATATATTTACTTACATATATACGATTCACTTAGTTTTTTTCAATACGATCTGAAAACAGAAACAACGTTTATGCGTACATACAGACTACCGTCTCATAAACCGTGCATTCCATTTCATATATAATGTTCATTATAAATATTTATATTCAAAATATATATGATATATAAGTAATGTTTTATATTCTTGAAGTATTTAAATCTGGATCTAGGTTATACAATCATGATTAAAAAGATAAAACATGTACGATAAAGAAAGTGATTATTACCAGAAATGTTAATTTAACATGGAATTTATTATTAAACGGGTAGTATAGATTCATAAATGAATAATTTATGATATAATAAATATTAGTATTGTTCTGGTATAATTTAATAACATACTACGGTCTTCATACATGAGGATAAACGTACCCTCGACTAAAGAAAAGTGCTACATAAGGGTTAATTTCAAAATATCTTTATTATCCGAGGTTGTTTTCATGTATGTCTCTATTGGGAAATATTTAATATCCATGTCCATGTTTCATAAAAGTGATTTAAAAGGGATTCTATTAAGGTAATTTTTACTAATGCATCATTTTAAATGTTTCAAATATTTATTCTTCTAAATCATTCTTATTAATGTCTATGTTTTCATACTTGTTTTTAAGTATTTTTTTATATGGACATGAATGTTTTTACAATGTTAATTGCTTTGAACAGTTTCAAAGTACTATGTGACAAATTCATTAAATTTTTTTTTAAATTTCTTCCTTTTAAAATTGTGTGACATTTAAGTGTTTTCATGAAAAATAAATATTTCTCTCAAATAGTTTTAAAAATAATTTTCATCTATGTTAACATCCTTTCATAGATTTTAAACTTGTTTGAAGTTGATTAATTATAATACAAATCATCCATATAGTATTGTAGTATATGTGATATGTGTGATAGTGGATGTGTTATTTTTTTACCATTCATTGTTTTTGGATAAAGTATGGACATTTCGTTTGCTATTTTTAATACGAATTATAATGTTATGGTTCAACATTTTCATATAAGGAATGAATTGGACTTAGTAAGTGACGGGTCAAACACGCTATAACTCTTGAATGCATAGGTATGTCTCATGAGACAAATTAGTGTCTTGGCACAAGGCCTTGACAAAAAAAATATTTGTAGTATTGTAACAAGGCTTTCAATATCTTGTAATGATGTCATGCATTAGGAGTTCCCTCATTATGAAATTGGTTATTACTTGTGATTATTCAAGTAGAAGAATATCCATATGCATGATTATATGGTTATGTTTGATTTATTTTTTCCATATTTTTTTCATGTTTATGTTTAAATTTCTATTGTTTTTATTACACATCTTTCATTAAAATTTTATAGATTCTGCTAAATTTTTTACCATTACTGAGCATCTGAGGTCACCCCTTTCAATGTATTATTTTCCTAGGATCCCAAGAAGTGTTTAATGATTGAGATGCATGGTTAATCTTAAGGAACAATGTCATTCTCAATGTATTTTTTTGTTGTATGTTAGAAAGTGTAATATAATTTTCAGGTATGCAATATATTTTCCAAGACTGCTAAATTGGTCGGTCTTTCGGGACATGATTCCTTGTAATCATGTGAATGTATTAAAATAATGCAACAACTTTGTGAATATAGGGTCGGGCGTTACAGTTGGTATCAAATTAAGTTTATCAAAAACCATGGAAACTAGATTTAGATAAACTCTGATTGGAGCATGTTACCCTAAAATAGACTTGGAGGATTAGTATAGAAGAAAGTCCTAAAATTTTGGTATTGTAGAGATTTTGTGAGTTTTCTCAGAAATACATCTCTATCAGGATACGAGTAGGTAGATGCGGCTTTGGAACAGATGTACCTAGGGGTAAAACCTGAAAACACAGCTTTGAGCTAGATTCAAATGGGAACTAGTGCACAACAATGTGCCTTCTTGCACTGTTGGTTATGACACTCCCAAGGGATATGCTTTGGATAATTAACATTTTCATTACAAGACATTATAAAGGATTTACATGTAAATACATCCAAAAATAAATTTTATTATTATTATGGATTATTTCCTCAAACTGATCAATTTATGTTATGAATTTTTCAAGTTTGGAATTATTCATTGTGATTCATAAACTGGCCTACTATATGCCATTGTTTTGAAATGGTGCCCAGTAGAAGGAATGATAACTCCAGAAATACGTATGAGACATTTAGTATGTAGGATAATATATTTCATGGTATTAGGAGAAAATTTAGAAGGGAAATGGTCTCCTATGTATTCTCAACATATGAAGAAATAATATCATGTGTTAATAATATATGTAAATAATTCTCTGAGTCCTATGGCTTTGAGGTAAAGCAAGAGAAGAAAAGGATGGTTGGGAGAAGGATGTATAAAGAGAAGAGGGGAAAGAAGGATTTTCCCATATGTGATAAATGTGAAAAGAATCACCTTGGTAAATTAATGAAGGAAATCAGAGTTTGTAATAAGTGTAGAGAAAAAGGACACCAATTACATGATTGAAAGGGTATGAAAATGCGTTCAAATGTAAAATGCTTCATCTACAGGGCGTTGGGACACTACACGAATCATTATCCCAGACATCATGGTGTTTCTTAAATGATGTTATTTGATAATAATAGAGTTATGATACTACCTTTAATGAAGATGAATGACTAGTTTTTGTATGTTGTTATTATATAATTATTTTATTTGAGTGTTGTATCAACAATATACATGTTATATGAATTATGGAGATAAATAAGGATTGTATTGTAGTATTATTTTATTATGGATTTGAGATTATATGGTTCAATGAAAGGTGATTTGATGGTAAGATACACTTTTTGGAAAATACCTGGTTTAAGGAAAGGCGGTTGAATGAAAGGTAATCCATAATAAGGTCCTGATAACAAGGTAGTGATCTTGGAATAAGAGATGGTTGATTAGGATAAATTATATTGGATATTCTCGACTCCCTTGGAACTGATTAATAGTTTGTTTATTTCATCATTGATGGAATATTCATAATTTTTTGGTATAAGTTATATATCCAGTATTCTATAATGAATTAGGGAGTATGAATGTAATAAATAAGGATTTATGGTGATTTAGGTAGTTATCATGTATTAAAAGAATACATGATGAAGGTGTTCAAATGTTATTATGTGGAAAAAAAGATCTTCAGTGTGTTTAACTTCTTTAGAAATTTTGGACTGTGAGTTTGGAAAGAATTATTTTTGATATTTCTATTTTGAGATTATTTTTTGGATTTCAATAAAAAGGGCAACATAGAGGTCGGGCGGTAACCCGTCGCATCTTGCAAGGCCACAATACTTGAAACTGCAACTGAAGGGAGACTAGGGTGTATCACCTACCACAGGCTCACATAATTTCTTGGATTGAATAATTATGTTTTTCTAAAAGGACTGGTAGATAAATTAAAATTCATTTTTTATAGATCCCTATACGAATAAGATATATATAATAATTTTTATGTTCTATTATCTTTTAGAGTGAAACATGAGTTTGTGGTAGAAATTACTTAAAGAATCAAACTCTACTTATCAAGTATATATATATATATTCTTAAAATCTTATTTTTTGAAGAAATTAATTCATAAACATTAGGTAAGAGATCTTAAAACTCAAAAAGTGTTCTCCTAATAAATGTTGTTTTTACATACTGATGCTATTTTAAATCGTCATAGATTGATGGATTTGAGGCCGCAAATTCTACAATTATTTGTGACTGATAACCATAATCACACCCAATAAATATTTATGTTTTCCTCAAATTATCTATCTTTAATTTCCACCTATGTTCTCCTAATCAAGATCATTATTTGGTGGTGACTTTTTCATGGCCCTTTTCTTCTTATTAATACTAAATCTTATTAACCTAATTTCCGATGTGGGTTTTTCCACAAAGGTATTTTTCTATTTTTTAACCATTTAATTTTTCAGAATAATTTAAAATTGTGAGGACACAATTTATTTAAGGAGGGAAGAATGTTACACCCCATGTTTTTATAGTATGTTATTTCTTCAAAGTAATTCGATAACATGATCTACACGAAACACCGAGTTTGAGTGCACCGTGACTTACCAAACTAGCCGTTCAAAACGGTTTATGAATAGTATTAACTAAATTTTGAATGTTATATAAAACTTATAATTTTAGAATCCATATTATTATTTTCTTAGACATAATTTAAGAAAAAATCATTTTATTCAGATTGAATAATTATTTTTCGAAAAATGAAATTTTACCGCCTTTTAATGGAGAACCCTTTTATAATAGAATATTTGAAAATTTTATATATTCAGTTGGACAAAATAAACATATTCTATAGAGTAGGGACATAATAATTTATCTTCAATAAATTCTTATTTTTGTTTTTCTGATAACTTTCATATTTTGGTGAATAGTGAAAAATACTATATTTCAATTGAAAAACACTTTTTTATTCATAATAATTTGTACTATTAAATAATATATTTTAATGGTTTGGAAGAATAAATATATTACATTTTTACAATTTAATCCAAAGTTAATCACTGGAAATAATTTCACAATAAAATTGAATATAAACATGTATCAATCTTTTGTTAGTTATTATTACTTAAAAACAAGCTTTTTTGTTTTGATAAAGGAAATTAATTTTAAATTAATAAATTAAAATAATATGTTTATAATTTGGTAAAATATACTTAATTCTTCAATTAATTATATCAAAATTATCTAAGGGTGAAATTTTGGTATTTTTCTGAAAACATTATATTTTCTATGAATAGTGAAAAACACTAAGTTATTATTAAAAACCAACATTTTATTTAAATAATAATTTAATTTTTATTAAGTTAATTTATGTAAAATTTAGATATATAATACCTATATATGTTCAATATAATTCATTTATGTCATATTATAATATGTTTAGATATATAAAAATTTTATTGTACTTTTTATCGTCTTTAACCCACCTGCTAGGAGTATTTACAAATCTTCATAAAACATAATTTTACCTCTTATGTGAGTTGAATTTAAAAAATATGAGAGACATGGTTAATATCAGTATGTAAAATGTGTTTCAATAAGATGAAAATAATGTTTGGTCAATAGTAACTTTTCACTTTTATTTACCACTGCTAAAATTAAATAGGGTAATTTAGGTTAAAAATGATATAATTATTACCATAACACATGTCCTAATTCTATTGGATAAGTATAATTTTTCCAAAAACAACCTTATGAAAAATATATGCACCTATTTTGTCCTATTGAATTAGATTATGACTTTTATTATTATTTTTATTTAAAGAAGAGTTAAAAGAGTTAAATTCAATGTGTAATAAATAAACCATTTTAAATATGAGGTTACAGACAATATAAATTTGTCTATAAATATTCATTAGAAATCTAAAACTATTTACTAAATTATTTTATTTTATTTATAATTTTTAGACATTAAATAATTATATTTTTTATGACACAATGATGATGCAGTAATTAAAGTATTAATGAATGATTAATATAATTGATATTATAAATACCCAAATAAATGTAATTTGAGACTTTTGAAGAAATTAAACAAATTTTAGGATAATATGAAATTTTAGGGTTTATTAAATCAATTTTTTTCGAATTAATCATTCTGTTATGATATTTACAAAAAAAATACAAAATAATGTTAAAATTGACATAAAATAGTTTTTAAAACAAAGACTACATTATTGTTTGATATAATTTTCCACAAATATATGGTTCATAAAAAATTCTTAAATAATATAATATATGTCATTAATGAACCAATTGAGGTTTTTTTTAAGTTTAGATTTAGTCAATTAAGCATATAGTGTAACATTACAAGAAGACACGGTAAAAGATAAACTATTTAACTAAGAGTTAAATCTAAAATATATGATTAAAATGGAAACCTAAACTTTTATAAAATCTATTGGATGAATGGATTTCGACCCATAACCATATTATAATTTATATAATTGATTTCGGAGACATTAGTAACAGAAAATTACTTAATTATATGAAAATATTTCAAACTTTTCTTAAAGTGACACTCACCTCTCTTATAAAAGGGCACTTCCCCTTCTCTTGATTTCACACATCCAAATACATTTTTCTCGTCAAACCCTACCCCAATATCCTCCAAAAATTCCTCCCATCATCCTAGAGGCCTTCCTTTGGTCATAAATCCAACCTATAGAGCCCTTTTGACTAAATCAAAAGGAATAACCAGAAAAAGAGGTAAATATTTCATCACATCTTTCAAGATCTTTTTTTCTTCCACTTCCTATTTCTTTTTTGTTTCTATTCTAAAATAATAACTCGAGTATATTATATATAATGTAATTTTATTATATAAATTGTACGATCATATTCATTATTCTATCTATCCTATAAATGAAAAAGACACCATACGTGCGTACGTATAGATTACCGTCCCCACGTCGTGGTGTAGTTAGTTATTCAAAAACTCCATTATATTCATGGGTATAATAATGAGTATAAATGATGTAAATAATACATATAAATTCTTAAAAATTCTGTATATATGATATAACATCCAATTACAGACGATTTCACCATCAATATAATGATATTGTCGCTCATGTGTACATACATATTATAGTCTCCACGACGTGATGAGAATCATTTTCATGTTCACCATTCAACGATGATTACAAAATATGTATCATTAATAATTATGTAATATATGACATAATAATTCTACTAGAAATATATATATATATATATATATCTCTCTCTCTCTCTCTGTGTTTCTGTGTGTGTGTGTAATTACATATATCTTATTCACCTAGTTCTGTTCAATTTGATATGAAAACAAAAACAACATTTATGCGTACATATGGACTACCGTCTACATAAAAAGAGTTTTAAATTTCATATATATGTCTATTATATATATTTATATTATAAATATACATAATATATAAATAATTTCATATATTCTGTTTGTATTTAAATCTTTATCTAAGTGATACAAACAACAGTAACAAGTTAAATAATATACGATAAAGAAAGCTATTATTACCCAAAATGTTAATTTCATATTGAAATTAATATTTAACGCGTAGTATAAAGTCATAAATGAATCATTTATGATATCATAGATATTAATATGGAACTTTTATAATTTAATAACATACTATGGTCATCATACAAAAGGTTAAATGTACCCTAAAATAAATTAAAATGAAAGGTAAGGATTAATTTTACAATATCTTTATTATCTGAGGTTGTTTTTAAGTAAGTATCTAATGGGACATATTTATTATATATGTCCATGTTTCAAAAAAGAGTTTTCAAAGGGATTATTTTAAGAGAACTTTTACTAAAACATCATTTTAAATGTTTTTAATATTTATTCTTCTAAATCATTGTCATTAATGTCCATGTTTTTGAAATGTTTTTAATGGATTTATTTATATGGACATGAATGTTTTTAAAATGTAAATTCCTTGGAAAAGTTTCTAAGTGGTATGGGACACATTGATTCACAAATGTCTTTAAATGTCTTCATTTTTTAATTCTGTTACTTTTAAAAGTTTACATGAAAATAGATATTTCTCTCAAATATTTTTAAAAATTATTTTCATCTATTTCAACATCCAATGATGGATTTTAAACTTGTTTGAAGTTGATTTATTTTTACAAAAATCTTCCAAATATTATTGAATGATTTTTGATATGTTTGATTGTGGATGTGTTATTTTTATACCATTAAAGGTTTATGGATTATGTATTGACATTTCGTATTTTAGTTTTATTATAAATGATTATGTAATGTTTCAACCTTTTTATATGAAGAATGCAGTGGACTTAGTAAGTGACGGGTGGAAACACTATTGCTCCTCGATTCATCTGTAGGTCTCATAAGAAAAACTACTGTCATGGAACAAGGGTTTGACAAAAATTTTATTTGTAGTCTTGGAAAAAAGCATTAACTATTTAGTAATGATGTTCGGCGTTAGTCATTAACTCATTATGAAATTAGTAATTACATGTGATTATTCAACTAGTAGAATATACATGTGAATGTTTATATGGTATTGTTTGATTTATTTTTGCAAAATTATTTTCTAGCATTTTTTTAAAAGTCTTGTTTTTATTACACATCTTGACTAAAAAGATTATAGCTTCAGCCAAATTATTTACCCTTACTAAGCATCTGAGCTCACCCCTTTCTATGTATTATTTTCCCAGGATCCCGAGAAGTGTTTTATGTTTGAGATTAAGGGTTAAGATATGGGATCAATGTCATACTAAATTGTTTTTTTGTATGTTAGAAAGTGTAATGTAATGTTCATGTATGCAATATATTTCCCAAGTCTGTAAAACTGATCGGTCTTTCGGGACTTGATTTCTTGTAATCATGATAATGTATTATTATAATGCACCGACTCTGGGAATCTAGGGTCGGGGAATTAAAAATAACATCCTCCCTTTTAAAAAAATTCACATCTTTTCTGTATGTATCAATTATATTCTCCATGAGGGATGGTTGAGAAATCATTTGTGAAATGATTGATGATGTCCCACAGTTAATTGTTCCCAAGTCAATACTATTAACCACTACAAATATTTGATCTTTATCAATTATAATCATTGATAATGTTACATGATACTTTCTACTTAAATCATATGCCACGTTATTTTCATTACCAGGATGGTAGTGGATTGAGCTGTCATAATCCACTATGAGATTAAATAATATTTTCTAGTCCATAATAAGTTGTTTCTTTGTGAATATATATTTTAGAATCTTGCGATCAATATATATCTCACACTTCTCACCATAGAGATAATGTAGCAAGATCTTTAATGCAATGATCACAGCTGCCGACTCTATATCATCTGTGGGATAGATTTACTCATGTATTTTCAGCTACCTTATGGTGTAGGCTATAACATTACAATTTTTCACCAGTATATATAGTATTAATTTTCTTGAAGCATAATTTTACACCACCAATATTTCTCTAATGATTGAGAGTGTCTGTACCAGTGCAGTGATAAACCTATTTTTGATCCTCCTTAAAACATTCCATCATTTCTTGACTCCATAAAATCTTCTCCTCATTCTGTTTTAGCTTGGTCATTAGGTTTGAATATCACTAGAAGTTCTTCAAAAATTGTTTATAATACCAACTAGACCCAGAAAGAAGAGTATCTCCCCTATATATATTTTGAACTAGGTAACACTTCAATTTCCATTACCTTGGAAGGGTCTACAGATATAAATTGGTTGGTGATAAAATACCCCAAGAATGATACCTCTTCCATCTACAACCCACATTAACTATACTTTTCATACATTTTCTCCCCTCTCAAATAAATTATCATAATATTAATTTTAACGCCATGTTCTTCCTTTATCTTGGAGTATATCATAATATCATCAATAAAGGATACCACAATTTTTTTTGAGGTAATCTCTAAAGACACTATTCATTAGAAGCTTGAAAATTGGTGGAGCATTAGTGAGTCCATAGGGAATCACTAGGAACTCATATTTTCCATATATCATTCAAAAGGAAGTATTTAGAATATCTTATTTTCTCACCATTAATATGTGATATCTCAAACAATGTAACACCTTAGAGAAATAAATAGCCCCATAAAGCTGATTGAACTAGTCATCTATTTGAGGAAGGGGATACTTGTTCTTTTTCATGATTTTTTTGAACTTGTGATAATCAATATAGAGGCGCATAGACCATTTTTCCTCTTGATTAAAAATACTAGTACACCCTATGGTGATGAACTCGGGCATATAAAAACCTAATCCAGGTTCTCCAAAAACTACGTCTTCATCTCTTCTTGCTATATGGTGCCCATTCCATACAGTGTTTTTGATATAAGAAGAGATCCAAGAATAATTTAAATTTATAAATCATCCTATCAACTAAGAGGAAGACTAGGAAAAATATTAGGGAATACATCATTGTAATCCCTCGTGATGGGAATATCCTCAAGAAGTATCATCTTATTTGTCTCTATAATTGGAGCTAGACATGATTTCTTTTATGGAAGTAATGTCTACACTTGAACAAAAGATTCTAGATGGGAACCCTGTTCCCACATACAGTTGTAATGAATTGGATGATGCTTCATGTTGTTAACATTTATCTCCATTTCCTATAAGTTGATGTTGGTGTACAAGGATATTCAATCCATTCCCAACATAACAATGATCTCTAATAAAGTATGTATATCATGATTTCTTGGGGGGTCACCCACAAATATTTACTAGGGAGGTGTTATAAACCTTGGGTGCAGTAATTTCGTTATTCATTGTTCTCACAAATAAATTGTCTTCTATATATTTACTTGGTTTTTAAATAATTAGAGTAAACATGAAAAATATGAATGAATACATAGAACTAGAATAAAATAGTATTTTCTCTATTAATGAATGAAAAACATGTGTACCTATTACCACATCATTTTCCAACTGCTCCTCATCAGTAGTGATAGCATAATCCATTTTGGGATTCCTTGGAGGTTGTTTTTGATTTCTTCAAACAACCATTGGCATATGGTAACTTTTTATCTAATTCCCATTCATCTTATAGTTGTAACACTGCACCATTGGATGAAAATTTATATGAACATTCCATTATTCTTCCACATTATTGGGATTCGTCATTTCCCTTCACCAAATTATATCTAATCCACCCATTCTACCACATTTAAAGAAATTACGGGTGCCTTTTAGATAGTTCCTAGTGTGCTTCTTCCCATAATTTTGACAAGTGGGATGATCGATATTATTTCCATCATGGGATTTATTTTCATAACCTACCATATTAGACTATATATTACCATTTTTTTCACTGGTCAATGAGACCAATACGAGTCTCCAATCTCTGTTTTAGCCTTGAGGGAACAACATAAAATCTCCTCAATACTATAAATGTTAAAAATCTAAAATGTTTTTTATAGAATCAGATTTAGTCTACTGAAGAAGGTACCCACCTTGATTTGGTGTTCACAAAAAAATCGAAGGCATATCTTTCTATCCTTGTGAATTTTTCTGCATACACCCTAGTGGAGTTATCTTGATTCTTATTGAGATTGAGGAACTCTATTTTCATCTAGAGGTGGAGGGTTCGTGGAAAATATTTATTGATAAGAATTTTACTAATTTCATAATCATACATGTAATTAATTTCCTATTAGGAAATAGTATTCCTAATTAGTATCCACCACTAAATAGCTTCCCCTTCAAAATATAAGACCACACATATGACTTTCACTTCTTCAAAGCACTAGAGTATATGGAATATCTTTTTAATGGAGTTAATCCAATGTACTGTGAGGAGGGGATCATAATATCTACTAAACATGGGTGGCCTTTTTCATATGAAGGAACCAATGGAAAATTTCTATTTTCATGAGGGAGGAACGAGTTCCAAATGATTCATGTTATTAATCACAACTTGAGCCAACTGAGTAAGTACTAACATGATTTTTTAGCACCTATTCCAATCAATATGGAATATAATTAGTGAAATCATAACATTCCGTATCACATTGATTGTTTACACACATTATCATATTTTCCAACATTAACTATTAAATAGAATGTACAATTGGGGGGATTGAATAATTATTTAATAATAAAATTAAAATTGTAAATTTAATCATAAAAAATAAAATATTAAAGGAAAATTATATCCTATCTTGTGACTCCCTAGTTTTGAATGTATGATATCCTTGATATTTTTATTAACTTATATTCTAATGGGATTTTTTATTTTTCCTCTTAATAATGGTTTCCACCATTAGCATGAATTTACCAAAGAAAATACCCTAGGAGTGTCTAACGAAGAGTGGAGAAAGTTTTTTTGTCATGAACATGTCCTTTTTCGAGTATAGATCAAAATAATTTTTTTGGGAATTAAACCTAGAAACATCTGTGACAAATCCACCTCAAACTGTTTGTATCCATACGTGGATGTATTTTATTAACTAACCATTTACTCTATACTTACCAAATTTTAGGGATTTTTTCTTTTACATTGTCTCATCTTTAAGGTTCTTACTGAAGTGCTAAAGTCCTAATCCCATAATTTTACTATACAATCCTTCGATACCAACAATAAAGACCGCAGCCTTTTACACATATCATTACATTATTTTAAGCATAATAAAGCATCATATTACAGGCCAATGATCGAGAATTCTTGTGTCTTACAATACCAGGTACATAAAAGTAAAAACACGGAGGTAAATAAAAAAATTCAATATTTTGACTTCATAAGGATCCCTCAACATAAATTTTTCCCTTACATCTGCATAGGGTAACTTGGGGATAACATGAACAAAGATATGCGCTAAAATCCTAGTATGGGAATTAGCATAAAAATAAAGCTTTAGCACGTTGGATAAGAAACATTGCCAAATGATATAAAAATGAATATAATGAACATATGGAACCATAAAATATAAAAATGAGATCATATAAATTTTGAATCATAGTAATGTGGTAGAATCATAAAACACAACAATATCATGTGTCGAGGCTCGTTGCACATAGAGGAGAACAAGTCATGGTTAACCACTAAGAATGCTGCACATGGTAGCACGAGTCAAGGATAACCATCAAGATCATTGCACATAATGTCTCATGAGACTCCACATTACTCCATGAACTAGAGAACTATCATGAAACACCCACTATTAAATGTAAACGAATATTCATTCCACATACATAATCATATAAAAATCATCACACATAAACATAGTAGAATGCAAGAAAAATGGGTATCATAATCATGTCATAAAGCATAAATTAATAGGTGTATCATAAAAGTGTCGATGAAAGAAAGGAATTATAAAATACAAGTACATTAATAATGTAGAATAGGAATATATCATTGTATGTCATGTAAAACATAAGTGATTAAATGTATTAGTACTAGATAAATTTTAGCATTTAAACATATTAATGTGGTTTTATGAAAAATATTATAGAGAATTTAAAATATAAAAGGGAATAATTATTATTATAAAAACATAAATTAAATAAAAATGTTTTTGTAATAAAAATTCTTATTTTATAAAAACAATGATTTTTTAAAATATATGGTAATGTGAAAATGTAATTGGTTAAAAATATAGGAAGTTCCCTTTGAACGAGTATTCTTATCATGATGTATTGAGTAGGGAATCACTTGAAAGCATATATATCCATGAATGAAAATTGTTAATAGATCGTCATACATGAGTTTGGATATATAAATAGATATTATAATATGTACATCAATAAAATATAGGATTTTTTGGGTACAAAGATAGTAAGAATAACCCGAAAGAAGAATGGATGTTCAGATATAATCCCTTACCATAAGATTGACGGTGTTCGTTGCATGATATTAATTAAATGAATAATAATATTTTTTAAAATAATTCATGATTACAGAACGTTTATTCTTTTAATTGATATATTATAACCTCTTTTAGTTCATTCATATCATTTTTGATTGGTTATTATGTTCAATTTCATTGTTTGGGTTTATTTGATTCATTATAGATTTACTTATATACATGAAAAGATAATCATGTAAAATGAGGATGGTTGCATATTATTGGATTTATATTTTATTATTTAACTTCATTAAGGTTACATGGTTTTATATTTTTTAGTTACTTGGATTGAAGATGAATCATTACATAAAACATTACTGATAACCATTTGGGATAATTGGAAATTTTTTATCACAATGAACATAATTTTGTTAAAAATCCAACCCATGTGTAAAAAAATATTCTACAATAATTTTTGAAAAATAATAATTATATTATATTATGATTAAACAACAATAATTTTTTCATTTCCATAATTGAAGACAGTAAAGAAATTGAAAAACCATCATCCTTGATGGTAGTAAATAAACACATGTCATATGTTGTTTTTACTACTTTTATAAAAGAAGGAAAAAATAGGGATGATAATAACTTATTCCATTCTCATAACAAAATTATAGTACATATAATTTACTATATTTATCATAACATATAGATAAGTATTGATAAAGATAGAAATGAAAACAATGGAACTTGAACAGAAAGAAAAAAAATTTAAAAGTGTAATTTACCTCTTCAATGAATCATACTCGAGAGCCTATTAAGGGGAGAATATTTGGCCTTTTAAAGATAGCAAGGTATGATGGACTTGGGGGAGGAGAGTCGGAGAGATTTGATAAAAATTAAGTCCATTCAAAAGTATTTTGTGGAGTGAAGTAAGACGAGAGTTTGGGATTCTTTTATAGTAGAGGGGAGAAATGTTTTATTAATACTTTAATCATTACTTTTTTATTTCTCCGTAAGACAAGAAATATTGATGATTATATGAAAAAAATACTAAAAACTTCATGTGTGTTTGAGCCAAGTGTTCTTATATCAGCGATGATTCTAGGAATATGGAATATAACCCATAAGTATATATTTGGTAAATTATTGTATCCCACCATTCATAAAAAATTAATGTATTTTAGATTATTTCAATAAATTTACCAGAATTATTTATCGATGTGTAGAATACAAAAATGAAATCCATTTTTCAAAAATAATTCTCTAAATATGACAAATTTATTTTTTTAAATATAATCATAATTTACCTGAATAATATATAATTTTAAATTATAAATGGTTTTATAAAATTATCTTAAAAATAGAAGACATAAAATTGTTAATTAATAAACACATTTTAGGAAAATACATTTCATTTTAAATTAATTAATTATTTATAATTATTTATAATTGACTTATAAAAATACTTTTACATTTATTGTGGTCATATTATAACTTATAATAGGTCTAAATTTTATTTATACATTCATATGTGAAGTTGATATTATTTTAAATGATTTAACTTTCTTAAGGGTCGTATTACAATTCATAAGCATAGGATTATATTAATAAGGGCATGTTACTATTTATAGGGGTAGGTTACTATTTACTAAAAAAATTAGGTTTGAGTTATTGGACTCCAAACATCCTACTGATCGCAACACACTATGTCAGATTTTGGAAATTCAAATCCCTGGAGTAACAATACTATGTTTAATGGTCACATATTACTATGTAGTCTATTATGTTGTGATTTAATTTGATTTTATGCCCTAATTATAATAAAGTAATTTCCATGGATTAATCATTTGGTTGTTACATAGTTTATATAGAGGAATTAGACCATGATGCTGATAGACAATCAAGACTGATTTTTTCCATATGACTTGATGATGATGTCATTCATAGAACTTTATGGGAGGCATCCCAAGTATTTATTTATATGAGTTCTGTTTTTAGGATGGATTTTTTACTTTTTAAGATTCTTTCTATTCATAGATCAAACCAAAATTCAATTCACTCACATAAAACATTTATCTATGATTTATTCTCATACTGATGATTGTGTGAACTTTTCAGTATTATATCATCCATATTGATTACCCATATGGACTAATTGAATATATAGTTCATGTATTTATTCTTAAAAATATCATTAGGTAGTAAAAATGATATAAGTAAACAACATGTTTCCACATGGAATGATAATAATTAAAGGGAGATCTCAATTCCCAAATTTCATATTTATAATTTCCTTTTCCTTTTTTTACTATACTAGTATTGAAAATGGGTGAACATTGTTTTATTCCCAAATTTCATATTTATAATTTCGATTTATGAAATTTCATATTTATAATTTCCATATATCTCACATGTTGTTTATAAAAAATGGGTGAACATTGTTTTATTTTATGTGGGGAGTCTTTATTGACATATTTTGATTATAAAATTTTATTATTACCTACTTAAATCATAGAAGATATATTTTCCATTCATATTATTCTTTATACATGAAAAATAATTACACATATTTATATAATAGATAAATTGAGGTTAAAGACTGTTTAAGTAAATTTTTTATTTATGTTTAAAAAAAATAGAATGATTTTTTTAGTTAATTGATATATTTCTAATTGTATATTATGAAGTTTTAATTATTATATACATAATATTAGAAACATTGATAAATGTAATATCTAGTTATTTTTGAACACCTATTCCTAAGAGAAATCTTGACCTACACTGGCATATTATTTTTAGAGAATATTTAATGAGAGATACATGGGGAATTTAAAATAATTAAAATATGTATTAATATATTATTGAACCAATAATTTAACAAATACCTAATTAATATGATTGAGGAAATAATTAATGAGATATTTTTCTTAATGTCTATCTATATAAAATTCATATTTTTCTTGTAGTTTCCATGAATATCATTGTTTAGATGGAGTTGTTTCAAACATATTCCCCCTTCCTTCCCTTCTCTTGGTACCATTCTATATTTTGCATTGAAATGTTTCTGGGGAAGTTTAAGAAATATAGTGCATGTGATGTTGACACTAATACTTTGTATATTGGAACATTAATTAAACTATTTTGATATTTTCATTGATTAAATTTGGTATTTTATGTGATTACACTATTCCTTTAAAAATTGAAATAATTAATAAATAAATAAAATAATAAATAAATAAATAAATATTGTTTTTTGAATTTGGAAGGAAATAATTAATAATTACGTACATATGAATTAAATGATGGATCAATGAATGTTAGGTGATGGATGGGAGATATTTCATAAACATTATACTGAAAAATTTAAAATAAAAAAAAGGGAAAATGGCACGTTTCTTGTACATGAATGTCATATTTAGGGATCCTATGTGATATGGTTGGAGTGTGGAAACATTTTTTATAGGAGGAGTTAATTCATTTAATTATTACTGAATATCATTCATCCTACGTGAGATCACACCATGCACTTTGAGATTTATTTTTATCACTTTCCCACATGTTCTCAAACGCAATGAAATTTGAACCATATTGTTGATTCCCTTAGAATTAATTTTTTATTTTTCATTAAAATGTAAGGATTATAGAACAAATTAATTCCTATGGTTAGAAACTATTATTAAGGGTATAAGAATAACTATAGTTTTAGTTTACCTAATGTGATGATTGAAAATTCATTGTGAGGTAAATTAAAAAATGGGTGTAGTTTCAAACAAATTGTTATGGAAATATAATTAAAGGACTAAAAAACTGAATAATGAAATAAAATATTATTCATTAGTTGTATTTATTCTATTATGGATTCTATAGGAATTTTGTTTTCAATATGAACCCTGTTTTATTTGACAAATTGTAATGTACATTTCTTTCTTTAAAAATTCCCCATTTGGAATACCTATTGAGGTGTTTTTTACCTCTGTAAATGAAATTTTTCATGTCAGGAGAAATATTATATAGTGAATTTATAAACACACTTTTTATAATTTTTATTAATGTTTAATAATTATTTATTAGAAATAAATTTTTGTTTTTAGGTTTTTTATTGAAATTAGTAACACTTTTCTCAATGAATGAATAATTGAAAAACAAAATATTTCACATCACACACCCTGAATCTAAATTACAAGATGTGTACACATAGAACATCCCACATCCCAAATAAATTAATACATGTGAGTCCCAAATAAAAGGCATGAAATATGTACATAATGTGTATCATGATTACACATCATGAAAAAATCAATGTTCAAATATAATGATTACAACATGTGAACTCATTACATGATAGGATATTTTCAATAACTATTTACCAAAAAATCATTAAGAAAAAAATCATGGAGATATTAAATATTTGGGGACTATAGAGGATGTGATTTACTTGATATGAAAACTAGTTAAAGATTTTGTAAGAATCAATATAGAATCTACTTAAATCATGTTCACTATATAAAAAATATACATTCGAAGAACTGAATGTGATATATATATATATATATCAAGAGACTATGATGTGAAGAGGGAGTTTAAATTTCCTAGTTAACTTTCTCTATTTCAAATCTGGTTTTTTTTTCATTATCATCTGTCTCTACTACTTTATTTTATTATTACACACATTCCATTTTAATTCATTCAATTCACAAACACGTTTTTTGTTCATTTTTGTTCTGGAATCCCAACTCCCATCCCAATTTTTGTGAAACTTAGTTTCCCCTGCATTATTCATTTTTTCGTCTTACAAGAATGTATTTAATTGATTTTATATGAATTAAATTGATGATTTTTTGGGGTTGTGAAATTATTTATCATCCCAGACATGTTGGGACTTATATCACCACAGTTATTAAATTTTATCATGCACATCTAATATTCTAAGGGATACGGGATGTGAGTATGAGTGATTTAAGCCTAATGAATATATTAAGTAAAAACTAATTAACCTTATGGCTAGTACCTATGTTTAAAAAATCAATGATTTTTCCCTATTATAAAACATATTAGGTGAAAAGATAAGGCCCCTGACATAAATAGAGAAGATCAGGTTAAGAACAATAGAGAATAATCTATTCTTATTAGAATCCAAGATTCATATGCTTATGTTTTCAATTACTCCATAGCAATGATACTTTACCCATATTGGTTTATTCAATTGGTTTGACCACGATCAATTTGTGTATTTTCAACCTATTTTCATCATATTCCATAGGTATATTTTATGTTATACTTAGAAATACCCATTTTTTGTTACCTTGAAATTAACCCATAAATTTTATTTTTATCTATTTTAAGACCCACAATTCTTAGTTTTGGTAAAACCATCCCAATAACATTTATTGTGGGGAATCATAATCATATAGTTCTGACCATTGAGATTATTTTCTAACATGATATCTCTATATGTTAGACCCCATACTTAACCTTACTAAATCTTAGTAGATGAGTTTAGTTTTGGAAAATAAATTTATAATCTGATCAACTACCGTTGGAATCAACAAAGTCATTTTTTGAATCACCTTTCTTCATCAATTGGTGGAA
Source organism: Viscum album (assembly GCA_963277665.1). Classification (NCBI taxonomy): domain Eukaryota; kingdom Viridiplantae; phylum Streptophyta; class Magnoliopsida; order Santalales; family Viscaceae; genus Viscum; species Viscum album. Next base: position 1,760,002,460 of record OY728119.1, on the reverse strand, counting down.
TTGGGATATAAAAATGGATGAGCTCAAAATATAATAAATTTTAAAGAAGAGAGATATATATGAAAAACATGAACATAAAGGTCTGATAACATGATCATAACATTTTAAAACTATTACATTTGTATAAAAAATCAAATCCCTGAGTTTTGTATTAAATATTGGATGTTTGTAGGAAATGAGTTATATGGAAATAAAATAAAATAAACCATGAGATCATCGCATTGACATAATACATATATTTTTGATATACAAGTCATCTTAAAAAGTTATGAACATATGAAAATAGAATCAGGTTCACTCAATAATTAAATTATATTGAATTTTTCCCTCACATAAACATGGGTGCATGCTACAAATTTCATTCATAACATTATATACATGAAATATAGGTTTATGCATAAAATTATGAACATGTAACCAGGTTTATTCATAACATTGTGAAGATGTAATTATGATCCCACATGTCACAATAGATATAAGAGATAAGGCCACACAAAATATCATAGTAGTTAATGTTCACTCCCAAGACAATCATTGTATACAAATACCTTAGTGAACTGAGTTCACACTCCATTCAAATAATGACTATATCAAGATATATAAAACATTATCCACTGAATTATAGGAAGATATAGATGCTACCCATTATTAGTTATAATGCGGCCATCATCCTCAGATATAACAAAACCACCATCCTTTGTTATAACATAACTGAAATCATATAATATACAATCTGACTTATTTTTTCCACAAAATCATAAAACATTGTCATTTCAGAGCCAATAATATGAAATGGGTTTCCTACAAATTTCATCATAACATAACATATGTAAAATTAATAGGTTTCATAATCATATCATTATTACATAAAATCATATCCTATAGATAACATAGAGGTCTTCATAATGAATTTATTTTGGTATAACTCATGGAAGAGAAAGGGTTTTCATAAACTTCTTCTCTTCATAAAAATAAACCACTAACAGAAAAAAATAAAAATAGAATCTGTGGATCATATCTCTATTAAATAATAAAAAAAATTAATGGATGTAATATTAGTTGGAAAATAATTTTTAAAGCTAAATAACATGTTATGTTCCATGTGTAAAATAACCATTCATTTAAGAAAATAAAAAATTAATATTCTAAAATATTTTGGATTACATTTTTTCTAAAAAGAGACTTTAAAACAAACAATGTATTATTTATAAGTCTTCTAACCGAATAATTGAGGAAAATATACTTCCCTTTTTAAAATCACTTTTTAAAAAATAATTTTCTTTAACTTCATTTTCATTCAATATAACTTTGAAAACATATAAAGAATATCCATGTAAAATAATTTTCTTATAAACAGAATGTTTTTTATAATCATACTTGTTAAAAAATGATTCAATTAAAATTTACAGAAAAATATAAATGTGCATTTTTTTAATAATTACATGAATATTATATTAAATATTTGATGAAAAATAAAAATAATGGATAAAAAATATCTTCTATTGATTTTTTTAAAAAGTTAATTTTTTAAAACATTTATAGAAAACACGGTTATATAAGAAAAAGTTATTCTAACTTTGTTGGGTCCTGTAAATTTGGAAAATGGGATGTAAAATACTCCCCTAAAATTAAAAAATGGAGAAAAATGAACTAAGTGAAGACTTGAAAAAGTATATTTAAAAGAGAAAAAATTAGATTGTAAAATGAAATAGTATGAAGGGAAAACATAATTCAGGGATGGCTGATATGCATGGAAGACAACACCATGAACAATTCGTGAACAAATGGGTCACATAAGGATGGTGGAGGTGTTGGTTCCCCACAAACGTTGTTATTCACATGAATGAGGTGATGAAACTCATTCTTATAAATTTTTTGTGTGGAATCAGATATTTTATAGGTTTTTAAAAGGGATTTGAATCGCACAAATGTTCTCATTCACAGGAACAAGTTGGTGATTTCACCTCTGTGAACCTTAAACCCCCCGGGCCATTCCTGAATAAGTCATATGCGGGCTAGTAGTCTTATCCTTAGGCATCTGCAAAAGAGGTCATGTGATCCACTAATCCAGCTCATACACCACTATATTAAAATAACCCTAGGGTATCCAATAAAGACAAAATACCTGAGAGTAGAAGAGAGGAATTATAAAGGTGATCTAAAAAATAAGGCAAGGAAGAAGAGAGTACCATAAAGAGTGACAATTTCGAAGAATCACTATAGGTAAATCCCTCCATGTACCATGAATGGAGAAAATATTATATGAATTGGTAGACCAAGAACCAAACATACTTCATAGATGAATTTCCTACGAAGCAGAAGATGAATTCCATATATTTTAATTAGGTCCTCACATAGTAAAATGCGACATGGGTGTAACCCGACAACATGTAGCCAATTGATATGTATATCGAACATAGCCTCGAATACCACCATGGTATGTGGATGGAACTCATATCTGCATACCACAATGGGACGTGACTAGAACACAACCATACATTTCACCATGTAGGCGACCAAAATTCATCTTCGCTTACCACCAAGGTACATAGCCAGAATAAAACCCCAGCTGAAACCACGGTACATGGATCGAACATACCTCTTCATACCACCATGGTACATTGTTGGAACTCAATCCAGCGTAGCAAAGCACTACACATGTGGAAAATGGTTCTTCCTAGAGAAATGCTACACCGACCAAATCCTAGTCTTCCGGCCACTATGGCAGATGGATGGCCTCCCCACCTGCATAGCCATATTATTTTCCAAGGAAACCCCATCCCATGTAATTAAGTTCTATACTGAATGGGGTAATGTTGTGCATTTCACCCTGTGTATTCGATCATTTCTTTCTGTTTTCGTTGCATCACCCCTAGCCCCTTTATAAAGCAGTCCAATGGAACTAGTCCACAACCTCTTCCAAAAAACACCATAACAATATGATAGAACCACTAGGCACTTTAACAACCCCTTATCGGTTTGTATACCCATGGTAATAAGAGTTATATGGTAATCCCTATAATGGTGCATACACCCAGAATGTCCCAAAGTAGACATTCCCATGTTAACCCGGGGTCCAAAGGTAGGATAGTGACTTGACCCTCCTGGATCTAGTGATAAAGGGTAATCCCTAGATTTTCCCATGCATGATATTAAATGATAAAGTAAGTATATCACACATTTGTTTCATTTTAATGGGGAACAACACTTCTACAATATCCCTGAACTAATATCCGGGCGTCCCCCTAGAGTAAGCCCCTTCGATCATAAGAGGTAAAATTCTAACCCATTATTCTTCCATCTCCATCATCTTTCATTTTACATCAGAGGAGTAAAAATGATGTGTGGTTTGTTTCATCTTTTCTATCTTTTTGTTTCTAACTCTGAGCATGACCCTAATGGGAATATAGGCTCGCGATGATCACAATATCTGCTCAATACAAAAGTGGGCCTCATCCAAGGTGTAAGCACCAAAAAATGAAATATCATACCTCAAATTATAATTATAATCTGGATACATAAGAATATTTCTAGAGGCCTGATCTTCATAACATCTTATACATAAAATAATAAATCATTTCCCCCCATATATTGTCCTCCTCCTAGGTGTAATACTTATAATTAATTAACTACAAGAACTATGAATCCAGACCAAAAAAGGATATGTAGGGTTCCTATCTAAAGACCAGGCTCAAAGGTTATCCACCTCAAATGTTAACCATAATCATAACCCCCATTTAATAAAGGAATAAATTAGAGTATTAATCCCAACACAAGATCAAAAAGGGCCTTCTCCACGTATGTAGGCCTCATGTCATGCCCCATTTATTGGAAACATCCTTCCATAAGACCCATATTTCCGAACTATGATGGTTTCGATTTCCAAAAAATTGTAATATGTTGGAAAAACCCCTATGGTCCAAGCCCAAAATCAAATATTGGACTAATGTTTTTCGGGGAATATCGCAAGTAGGGTATCCTTCACCTCAAAGACTACATTGATTCCATGTTTTTTAGGCCACTTCGGTGTCATTCCCAGACTAATTCTAGACCAGGAACCTTCTTATTGGATTTCATTGTTGTATGACATTAAACAAGATGGATGTTTTCTTATCGCACGACCTTAAATGGTGATGTGACCCGTTAAGTGGAATCGAACTACATGGGCTCTGATTCCTCTCATGATGATACATAGGATGCCCGCCTTATGGGTTTGATCCCAATTTTAGAATAATTCCCTTCCCCCCTAGATGAATATTTACTCTAGATCACCTATTCAAATGTCTTTAACTCATATTGTCTTTTTAAATGACAATGGAATCCCTGATGTGTCAAAAAACGGGTATCATCGATAACGAGTCCATGTATACCGATGTTTTTTGAGAAAACCCTAGGATACATACCAATGATTCTAGAACAATATATATTTTTGATTGATCTTGTAACCTAATGGTAATCCATGGAATAATTCCTATGAATGTAAAATGTATTCACAAACATATGGAAATTTATTTAACCTACATGAGAGTCCCATAATAAAAAATAATTCCACCCAAAATCATGTGATGAGCCTGATTTCTCATCATTTTATCCAATGAGAGTCTTTAAGAGTTATTGGACAAATCATTTGATGAGTGTCTATATTTGTAATTCTATTCCATGAATCATGGATAAAATGGTTGTTAGGTGTTTTTAGCTCCATGTATAATCCTATTGGATACCATCTGTGGATATTTTACTCAACATGGGATGATTGTACATATATTTATATCCCTAAAATAACCTACCGGAAACACTAAAATACGAAACATTATTTGTAATATAAAATAGGATATACCACCATAGTCCCTGATGGATCATTTTTATCCATTGGTAAAACGAAGAACCATGGGTCAAATCAAAAACGGTGAACCAGAAATGAATCATTTACCAGGGTTCCAGGTCATAAAACCTCAATCCCCATTCACATCTAAAAGGAAATGTCCAATCAAGATTATCAACAACACATGTGGTCAGGAGATTCTACATTTATAGGGTTTTAATGTTTGTAATTTTCATATATATGTCTTGTAATTCAAAGATAAAACATCAATCCAATGGCATCCAGATAGTTCTCTGAGACACACACATTCACAATAGCATAGGCTATGGGGTCCTCAACCAAGAACCAGACACCATCGCCCACCTAGAATATTCAATGATGGGTTCTGAATGAGATGATCAGGGTGTACCATCCAAATTTTACTCTCCACACCGTTGAGGTAGCAATGAAATCCCCCTAGGTCATAAATCCTTACAATCCAACCATCCAATAGAGGCCAATGATCCAACATCATACAGATACCAATCTCATCCACAACTATATTAGGATCTATATCTTGAATGTGAAAACAATTACAAACCTTATCTCTAGGAGGAAGATGATGGCATCATTAAATAATTCATTCATACTACCCAGAGATCTGACTCAAACTCCTCGACCTAAAGACGGTACCATCAAAACATGTGACCTAGTATAATAATTTTGAAGAGGATATCACATTGAGGGACCCTATTGAAGTCTAACGAACATAGGCCCTTCAAGAATCCCATTGAGTAAAAAATCATATATTCAGGAACAGGTTATCACATTGGTTCTTGAGAAGGATATCGTCCATAAAAACATGATGAAATATTATGGGTAGGTAAAAAATCCTACCCCCACTTCTAAATCCCAACACAGATATATTTTGGAATATTATGAGAAAATGAAAATTCCCACCAATGCTCATTAGTCCTTATTCATAAATAAAGAAGAATATTTTATGTAGATGAAAACACATACAGATGCACAAGAACCTTATCAGCTAAATAGGGCATCCATCTATGGGTAGTATCATAACACTTCCTATTCATCTGAATCCTACTAGTCAAATACATTGGAAATCAAGTAGTGATGTAAAATTCCTACCTACTGTAAGGAATACCACCTATAAAATATGGTGTCATGCGATTATAAGAAGAGAGAAATTTATAAGGATTCATATGAATACTATGAGAAAAATAATGTACAAAATGAGTAGATTTAAATTACTTCTCTCAAATATGAATCTTTTCATCTAAATAGGATGAAAACTGAAGAAAGTATATTTTATATCCCAGCTATAAACTATGAGCTGAATCATTCCACAACCCCAACTTAAGAGAACTTCATGTACTCACTAGAAACACATAGAAGACCAAAGAAAGCACAAACTATTGCTCCAACATCAGAATTTTAATTTATACATATTCCATAAAAAGACATATCTCAACACATATTGTAAATTATGGAGGATCAGATATTGATTCCAGAACATATCCTCCAGACCTATCAGGACATATTGTTTTTGCATAATAAGTTAGATGATAGGCCCACGAACGTATCAATCCAATAGTGGTGACTAGGATTCAAAATAATATAGTCACTATGGAGCATACCTACATCCCTATTCCAGTCCAGGAAGGTTGAAGACCGTATTGTTCTATATAAGGACAACTGAATTAATAAAAATTACCCATTACAACTGGGGAACACCTTTGTAATTTGGTGGCCCCTCCAGGGAAGACATATATCCTCTGCATAACTCAATATTTCAACCAAAGTATCCTTTTATCATCATGGGGACCAATCAAATAGTAAAAAATACATGAGTCTCGGTTCCAATAGTATGCGGCCCTAGTCGCTTACAAGAGATTACCCAAAAATGAAACATTCCAAAGGAAACTGGAAAATAATGAGCGCATTTATGATCGTGCTATATTGGACACATGAGTTTTCAATGCCATAAAATTTTTATCAATAGATGATAAATATCATTCCAAACTATTTCCAAATTATGGAAGTGGTTGTAGAAGTTACAAAGGTCATACCCACAATGTTGTTACATGTAGTTCTGAATGTCCTCCACAGGGCACCGATGAGGGCTTTCATTGTGGGAAAAAATGATCACTCATGAAAACGCATCTCTTGATGATTGTAAGGATAACCCTCCCCTTGACCAAAAGATCATCCATCAAGAAGGAACTGCACTGGTTTTCATCCTCCTTGATGGTCCTCCCCATGGTATACAATGCAAATATTCTACCTATAGTCTGAAATCATGCTATGATGGTTTTCCTCTTCATGATGGAAGTCACATGAAAAGCCCTACCCAGAGTAACATCAAGAAATGAGAAGGTACCCATTACATTCCACTAAATTCTAATGTTCCTTCCCATGATGAAAACTACAAATATTCTCCATACTGTTGTATATCAAGAAATGATGGTAGTCCGTTCCTTGATGAAATTCATAATTAAGGTCATCCCTCAAGTGACAAAAAACCTCAAGATGGTCCTCCCCTAATTGTGGTCCACCATGAAGGTACTCCAAAGGGTAGACACCATAGAAAATATAACTTTGGTGAGACACTAAACATTAATTGTTGTCCTTAACACCACAAAATTCATTTTAATGACTTCCCCATACTTAAAATTCACATTGATAAGAACATCCTCCTCTCACCGAATCAAATACGAGAAAGAACTCATATTATTTGGCTCTTGGAAGGATGGGGTCAGATACGCTCTAAACTATGTCAATAAAAAGTTACAATGTTTCTCATATAGATGCTGACCCAATAACAAGATCATCCTTTGAGCCACCTCATCACCATTCATATATTAATGACATGCATACTAGGCCCACTACTCTGAATGATATTATCACAAAGTATCAATGTTTAGGAAAACCAAATAGATGAATCTCTATAAAATGAACAAAAGTATATTTTTCTCATGAGAAGACAAAAAACCAGGGATCAATTATTGATTATGTTCTTTCCCATAGCCACATATCATCTCAATATACTGAGGGAATTTTCTAAAGAATGCATATAGACCATTTGACTTAATATTGGGAAAAAACTATACCATCTGAAAGAAATTTTTATTCTAATGATGGGTATGAAAACCATGTCAATGTATTGGGAGATATTATTCATCATATTTAACATGTTTCTCTTCCATCGATATGGTTTCCAAAAAATGAGTGGCAGATGAATGTTATGGAACTGATATACCACCACTCACTTCATAATTTGTGTTTCATTTTCAGAGACTCAACATATGGTGTTTATAAAAATCATTGGAGAGAGAATGTAGAATTGCATATAACCCCACTTATCATCCAGAATATTCCATTGGAATTGGAATCCTATAAGGTCATCAACCACTGATGGAAACTAAATTAAATACATGTTCAAGAAATGGGTATTTCTTAACAATAATTATCCTTGAGTAAGTCTCAAAAGTGTCTGGCCTAGTGAGGAAAAGCCCTTAAAAATCTCTACAACTCGGACACCATGAAAATTCAGATGGATTCTACCCTAATGGAATCCAATCGTCATGAACATATAATGTTCACAGAATAAAATATTTAACATAAAAACATGATACCATATCTAGATCATGCTCAAATAAGAATGCGAAAGATCAATAAAAATATGATAGTAGTAGTAAATACTGCAGTATAAGATCAACCCCAGTCTATAGTGCTGGGATAATTTCTAATAAAAAATTCCCCCAAAATCCCAAAAAATAAAAAATGAGGTATATTGGAAAATTAATTGGAGAAAATATATCTTGCAAAGATGGGGGATGTTTTACCTCAACCAACTTCCCAGGGGATGTTAGCCTTTTCCCACATAGGGAGAACAATCAATAGAGAGGTTGCTAATTGTTTCCTGCATCATGGACAATGTCCCCTAAAAGGAGATGTACATGCAGGTCATTTCAATGTTCTATTCAAGTAATCCTACATTAAGATTCCCTAAGAGGCGCCTAGAATGGAAGGAGAAGATCAAATAGAGGACGCAAGAAGATCTCATTACATTCATCACCCGGTATGCCATGTGAAATGAAGTTTGAATTGGTAAACGTAATGGTTTTCAATCCCCTGGACTGCAATGAAAATGAAAAAATAATAATGTTTCAAGAGAATATAGTTCACGACAAGAGGTGATCCACACCGATCGTACTGTTGTGTGTACCCAGAACTAGAGAGCATCCCTAAACATGGGTACACTTTTTTTTCCAATCCATCATTACCTCCATTGAAAATACCCTAAAACAAGAATAATAAGAGAAATTTTATACACAACCCACCCCCTCCATCCCAAGAAAACAATTATAAGATTAATGAGGAGATATTGTATCAACATGGCGATGAAATGAAAGAGTTTAGGGGAATTAATGATTACATTTTTAATGCAATATTTCTTACCATATATGTTCCTCAGAGAAAACTTCAACATACTCCCCCATCAAGTATTATTCTACAACAAGAGATCATTATAAAAAATTATGTCAGTCCAGAAATCTCATCTAAGGAAGCACTGGGACCATTAGTCTACCTGAATACAATATATAAAAGTTACCATGATTTCCCTCCCTTAAAAAACAAGAAGATTTAATTTTTGAAAAACCTTAAATGTTCTAGATGATCGAGTATCCACCTCAAGTAATAGTAGCACCGACACAAAAAGTCCTACACACAGTTGATCCTGACCATTTTCAGGTTTATCAAGACATGAATCATGGTCTCATGAACACCATCGGTTCATTGTAATATCGATTGGAAGCGATGGAAGAGTATCACTCACTAATAAAACCAAGACCAAAAATATACCATGACTAGGATAGCAATGTCCAACTGCCTCCAAATTTATAGAACCCCTTATTTATAGTTTTCAATGGATCAAGGGACCAATGGAAACATTTAATGAACTACTCATCTTACTATGATTTCATTATAGTAACCCCAGAACTACATGAGGTTCGAAAGCTCATATGCATCATGCAAACCTAGAATGGTTCGACTTTCGTAGGGTACAATAGTTTTCCTATACCTTGATACCTGTATTAGAGGATCTCTGATGCCAATTCCTTTTCAATTTCATCTTCACATTTCTCAAAGAAATAGTGAGAGTCCTCATGAACTAAAAATAGTGGGAAAATGAATGTTTTTCGGACTTCATTTCCTGATTGAAAGGTCTGACCTACTCTTTGAACCATCTGCTCACCCATGATGATATGTTCTCTATTTGCATCATAAATTTCAATGATGATTTGAAAACACCACTTATCAAGGTTTAATATAAAACTGGGTTTAGGGATTTCTCTACATGCACCAAATGATTACAATATTCCATACATTGTACTAATTTCAAGTCCTAGGTAGCCCCAGGATCCATTGGAAAAATCGTGGGAAGAGATGATGCATTATTTTCTATTCTTAAGCCACCCCCTGCAAAATCTCTACCTCCAATCTCAGCACCAAACCGCACAGGTCCCCAAGGATGACAACAACCTCCCTCTATCTTGAAAAGATGATAAAATGGGAGAATAAAGAAATAAATTCAAGGAACTAGAGAATAAAGGTCACTCATTCCAAGATTATCATGTATGTGGAAACATTCTAGCAACTATGAATTATAACATTTACTTTCTTCCAGAGTTGAAGAGGGATAATGAATTAGGTCTCAATGACTAAACCTATTATAATCCCTTCCATCAGAAACTGGGACATAGAATTCGATAGTTTTTTTCATCAATTACATCGGGTAAAAATGATAGATTCCAGGAAATTCAATCTATGGAAACCACCAAAAAATGTATCATATGTTTCCTCGAATGACCAAAATGAAGAAGGAAATAGGAAAACTATCATTAGAAAAAAAGAATAGTATTTTGATATTAAGTTGAATAAAAAAATAATCAACTGAGCTCAACGAATACTCCATGAGCAGTTGAAGAAAGACATTATGCCCCCAATAACTCCTAATGAAATATAGTCTATGTCCTTGTCCCAACAATCCTTCAAGATTTAACCATATGCAAATATATATAACTATAAAGGAAAATATAATGTGTAGGAAGATGAGTCTACACCAAGGAAAAATTATTCTTTGAAACTCTGAAATTTTAGTCCAATAGATCTACTGATATGGAACCACCACACCAAATTGAAGAACAAACATCGCCCCTCCAAATTACAAAATAAGCACCACCCAACAAAATGGAACAACTAAAAAAAGTCAATCAGTTAGAGTAACCATCAGATGAGGAAGTCATCGTTGGTTCCATTAATTTCATTAGATCATGTCTCTGATGAAGAGTATGGATATTAAATCGAGTTCCACACACCCAATGAGGGAGATGAAATAAGAGGCCATAGAATCCATGGATACATGGATAGATGTGGTCGTGGTAGAAACTCAATTTACTAGCCGCACTCATTCTCAAATCCTTAATGCATTGGAATCTCACATAAGTGACCTTCCGCGGACCTAGTAAGAACAAGAAAATTCCCCTTCCTTTAATGGAAGACACTCTTTCCCAATCATCCTATAATATCCATCAGGAAAAGACCAATTGAATGATAGCCAATGGAATATAAGAAGACTATCTCAGCTAAATTCACAGAGTAGAGAAGCACCACTGGATTTTGTCTTGGTGATGGGTCCAACTTCATCCAATGTTAAATCCCACAATGCACTTATGAAATAGAATCGCTATGTGGGGAAGTAATAGCCATTAGATCAAAAATATTATATTATGACGAAACTGGATTCAACACTAACCAATTTATCAGTAATGGATTCACTGAATCTATCAGTAGATCTCTAGGAAGCACTTAAAAAAGCTTTACTAAGTCCCCCAAGATATTAAACCTATTATGGTCACTTTCGATGTATATTAGATAGAGACCAATCCAGTTGAATTCCTAGTGATTATCTCCTTCATATATCTAATGATGACACCATTATGTAGGGACTCAAAAAAAATCATCATTATTAGTCTAGCAGGGTAGATGGTGTCGATATTCAAGAAGTATTCCTTCATAATGGTTCTAGAGTAAATCTCATCCCACTACGAACACTTGTTTGACTGGTCTGTAATGAGGATAATATAATTCCCTAGAACCCAAAAATTATTGGGATATGAAGAAAGTGAGAAAAATCAATTGGAAAAAAATAAAATTCATATGTTAATTCGATGATCTCGTGGCTGAGTCATAATTTCAGGTGTTCCGAAAAAACACAGCCTTTAACATCCTTCTATCAAGGACTTGTTTGCATCAGCATGCAATGATTCCCTAATTATAACATCTATGAATCAAATACTTCTCTAATGGATAGAGTGTAATATTTCTTGCTGATAAATAACCATTAAAGTCTTGTGAGTCACACTATATCGTTTTTGTATTCTATGAGGAGGAAGGGATGTATCCATATTTCGATGGAATTGATTGGGTCACTACCCAAAATAGATTAGATGTAGTCCCAACTGACCTTCTTAAGAATCTAGGCTAAGAATACATACTTTCCATTAATAATTTGGAGTTTATATGTCCAAATTCGGATGCGTATTCAATAGTGATTATGATTTCAGTCATGGACACATAGCCTAGAGGTGTAAAAACATCTTACGGACCCCAAAACATTGATGAATGTTCAAATGGAAATTCCATCAATCCATCCTCTTGACTCCATATGATCCATGCCTCACTCATAGTGGTAGAAGATAAATAATACATTTTTTGATCCCTCACTCCATCCTCTCCAAAGGAACCCTCATGTTCATTCAAATCAGAAGTAGTTGGGTCAATCTCTAAATGTAGAAATTTTGACTCTTCTCTCAAATCAAGAGTTATCATTTCAAAAAAAATTTCTACATCCAATGAAAATTAAGATGAGAAATATTATGACGGAGAATAAAAATAATAATACCTTGTGGATTCCCCTACAACTTTTTAGGAGTGTCCGTCTACCACCATTGAAAAAGTCAAATTTATAAACCTGTGTACAATTGAGGACTTGCGACCCACACTAATTGGTGAAGTCTTGTTTTATGAAGAGATATAGGTATACAAATCATTCCTAAAATATAATCGTGGTGTTTTCACGTGGAACTATATGATAATTCTTTTCCTCAATCTAGAGGTGTCCACTCGCCTCCTAGGCCTACTGGAATGATACCATGGTTATAAGCAGACCTCTAAAAGGATGTACCCAAAAGATTCTACCAAAAGAGTGGATGAATATGATAGGATCCTTTGAGAAAAATTCATTCAGAGGATCAATATACTATTTTTACAGATAATATCGTTCCCATGAAAATGTACAATGGTCATATCAAATTCTATATCAACTTTAGGATCATAATCAGCACTGCCTAACAGACGACTTCCTAGTTTCGATCACCAAATTGTTAATTGACACGATGTATGGATATGAGGATATTTTTTCTCATGGAAGGATATTCAGGATAGAACCAAAATCGAACGGCATTATACGTTGAAGAAACAACCACATTAAGATATACTGAGGAATATTTTTTTATACGGTAATTATATTTGGTTGAAAAACATTTCGTGCCACATACCAACGTGCCATGCATCATATTTCTATACCCTTCACGGGAAGATTCAAGCAATGATATGGTCATCAATTAGTGTTTAAATCATGAATATTTTTAGAAAAATTTGTATATCTTGAAACATTCTTCAACAAATTGTGATAGCACTGTTTAAAAATGATCCCCTTAAAATGTGATTTCGGTGTTACCTTAGGGAAATTTTGTTGCTTCATCATATTTCATCATGCCATTGAATTTGGACCCAATATGAAAAAGAATATCCTTATAATTTCACCTCCTTAAAACCTAAATAAGTTGAGAAGAATTTATATAAACTTGAAAAACATTTTGTGCTTCATATCCAACCTTGATGGAAATTTTTATCACTTCCCCGGGTTGATGAAATGGGGGATTGCATTTCAATTGACTGATGATTTTCAAGAAGAATTTGACACACATATTAAATATATCATAATCCCACCAGTACCAATGATTCCTGTCAAATCATGATGAATAATTATGAATGTGAGTGCTTTAGAATGGTGACTAGGAACCTTCCATACACAAAATAACTATGCTAGTTGTGAGAAAATTATATATTTTCTGATCCATATCTTGATCTATATTGAACCTCGGTGTTCAAATATCAAGAAAAGATTCATACCCTTATCATTGTGGTATTGAAGATGATGTAGTTAATGAAGCACCATGAGGTCGATTTGGTCTCTCGCAACAGACCACCAAAAGTATTCCTTTAGCAGGGTAATGTTGAATGGATTCCATTAAATGAGGGAATTTATCCTATAGAAATTTAATATAAAATTCATACCTCATAATTTCATTAAATTAAACGAGTTCATAGATTTCCTAGAAAAATATCCCTTCGTATAAATAACCCCATTGAATGATGAACTATCAAATGAATAAGTTTTCTCTATTCAAAAGGAATCTCAAACATGGGAAATTCATTTTGACGGTACATCCATAATTATGACAGGATAAAGAATGGATAACACCAAGATAAAAAAGGTAGGACTAGGATTCATATTCATATATTAAGAAATATAATTCATTCCTTTATCATTCCTGTTATCAGATGGGTTTACAAAAATTGATGTGGAGTATCATGATCCTATAACTGGCGTAAATCTCTCAATTCAAGCACCAACCTAATAGCTAAGGACAAAAGATGATTTATAATTGTTCATCAGGTAATTCATTTGTTACTATGTTATCAATAATGCAGAGATAATCCCTTTAAAAACCCACACATGAGGGATAATGAATTAATTTTTTTAAGAACCTACATTAACACATATCTCCTGGTCACAAAATGTGCAAGCCAATGAATTATCAAATGTAGCCTAAGCATTGTTTGAATTGGTCCGAGATGAGAAGGTCACCAGCATTTCCCACTGTCGTATAGTCTTACCATATATCCAAACACCAAATGAAGAAGCCAATTACATTATCCATGTCACTATTTTCTATAGTTCCACCACTAGTTTGATGAATCCCAATACAAATTAATTTTAAATGGGAGAACTCCCACCAGATATGACTACAAGGCAGAAAATCTAAAGATGGTAAATACTAATCATTATGTATGATGGAACCAATCGTAAATTTCCCTTTATTATTGGGGCCATTAAGTTATCATTCTAATATGAATTGATGGATATGAGACTACTTTTTCCCATGTGTATGTTCATGTTTAACCCTGTGGTACCCATCAATAAGGATATAATCTCTCTTATAAAATTTGAATGCTTGGATACCATTAGACTGTAATGATAATGGATTATGAAACATTCCAAAAAAGATTCATTCATGTTAGGTTCATGCCAATTTCATCCACCATCCCTCAAAGTCACTTCACAAAGCCTTATACTCTTTCTATTTTCCATTAGTTCAAAGGATACTATGGGAACCTATCCCCCTACAACGGCCTTGAAATTAATGTATATTCTCATAGTGACTGAATAATTTTCTAAATAAGTAGATTCCAAACACCCTCAAAGATTTTTGAGAGAGAATAATTGTAAATATTATGTGCCAACTTCATCATCAGATTTTGTGTCCGTCGTAAATTACCGCAGACAACGAAACAAATTTTTTCTAGGAAAAATTGGATAATTTATATCAAGAATTTGGCATCAAGTCCAACCATTCATCACACCATAATGTTGTTTCCAATGGATAGATAGAGGACTTAAACATTACCATATCCAATATACTTATGAGATGATAGAAAAGGAGAAGAAATCATTGGCCGACATGATTCTTCATGCTATATGGGCTTATCGAAATAGAACCTATACAATCACTCTTATAACCCCATATTCTTTGGTATATATGATATATGTGTTTCCACCAATTGAATACCAACTAAACTCAATCCACGTTTCTATTTTTGATCAACTATCCACAAATGAGAAATCCCAAAAATGACTCGATGAGTTGGAGTGATTGGATGAGAATATAATGCACACCCTTCATAATATAAATGTTTACCAAAACTGGTTTTCAGGAGCCTTCAAACAAAAATTTCACCTCTGATCATTCCTCAAATGATAATTTGTGTTGGTCCTCAAAACCCTGATGATACTTGGGAAGAAACCTTCTAAATTGTATCCAATTTGGTAACGAACATTCACCATACACATGGTAGACTCCTATAGTGTACATTCACTAATTTCAATGAATGACCATCCTTACCCAACTCCCAATAATGAAAGGTACATCAATAATTAAATTGTGTAATCAAATAAATTTCATCTTAGATTTAAGATATCAAACAGTGTCAGGAAATTTACATACATGTTGTATGAAGTTAAACTTCATAGAATGACCTTCCTCACCAAATGACATTAAATAGCTTGTTTATCATTGAAAACAAACTAATTATTTTTCAAACAAGAGTCCGATTAGTGCAATATAATGACAATGTTCTCATGTTATAATGTGATATTCAGATATACATGGTATGTGTTTTCACCTAGAACTACTTGTGTCTTGTTTCATATTGCCATTGAATACATAGTGACGCCTCGAATCCATGTCTTGGGCCCATCCACCACCAAAATAATGTTCCCACTTCTTTGTGCATGGACATAATCAATGTGGGATGGATTCTTCACAAAACCACATACAAATTGATTCCCATATTTTAATGTGATACATATAGATTCCATGACCCCATGTCTTGGTTCTCCGACCAAATCATATAAATACCTCCATTGTATCCTCAACTGCCTCTGTTTTGTGAAAGAAGCCTTTTCTATACCTTGATTCTCACATTCAATTTGGAACATGTGATCTTGGGAATGGTAGTAATAATTTTTCCTAAAAAAATAGATTAAGGATACATAAATGTAAACACAATTAAAAATAATTATTTAAATACCCCTCTCCATGCATGTGTCAGACTGGTATTGGGAGTTTCCCCAAGAACATTGTGTGGCTTGATTCCTTCCCTCGTAAGATACATACTGTTTTTCGAAATCCGTAGCCTATTCTAGCTAGTTTCCAAAAAAATTCCTTCAACCTATGGTTCAAACTAGAGCATGGGGAACAACATCTGTTTCTCATCCCCATGATATGGCATAGTTTCACCTAAATCTCCAAATTTGAGCCCATGCTCCCCAAAATACAAACTAGTAAATTTACCCCATACTTCATTTTTTATTCTTGTATGGATGAATACACATCTTTTGTCCCCTTGTATCTCACATCAAGAACATGTCACATGTTATTAAGGGTTTGGATGTTATTTCCCACCATTTTCAAGGCATATCAACATGTAATATATTTTTCATGGACCATGTAGCATGACCATAAATCGATCTAATGGGTCCTCCCTTCCACGCTTGGGTACCTAATGTCTTTATAGGAAGACATTAAGCAGTATAGTACCCCTAGAACATTTTGAGTCTTGATTCCTACCCTCAAAGGATATGTAGTGATTCCAGCTTCCTTCATCCTAATATGACCACTGTAAAAAATTGATAACAATTCCCCTCTCCTTGTGTAACGATCAAGCCTTTGAAGGGGGGCCAATTTCTAGAAATATGTGTGTCTTGATTCCTATTTTCATTGGATACATAGCGACAGTTGAATATCATTTCTTGGGTCCATCCTCACAAAATTAAAAAGACTATAGTTTCTACAATCTTCTACATATAAATGAAGATCAATATAGGAGAGTCCAAATATTTATTATTACAACACAAATTTGACAAAGATCATGCCCCCCACATATGAGTTAAACCTATATATCGGATTCGATATTTCACTACTAATCATGAACATGACATTTCTTCTATACATGGATATCTCATTTCCATAGAAAAAAAAACACAACCTATGAGTTATCGTATCCACATGATCATCCTTGGCCATCAGAAATGAAATGGCGGTGTCCCATGGACAACAATGTTTGACTATGAACAAAATGCCTTGGTGGCACATAATATGTTACCGACATACAATTTATTTTAAACCAAATTAAAATTTTCATCTGAAAATGCTTCTCCTACTTTCATACGCCCAATGACTTCTATGCCCTACATCATTTCTCTTGATCTGGGTGATCCCAATGTCATGGATTATACATTCTCCCTCCCTCACTTGTGATGTATTCTAGAATTTAATGGCCCAATTAGACAATATTTTCTCATGATTTCATTAAAAATATTAACATGAAACAAGACATTAAACTATGTATCCAATGATCTTACCTCAAGACGTAAAAATATAGGGATCCATAACATATGTCTCTATTCAGGTCGAGTAACCCACATCATTACTATATGGCATTAAAGTACACAATATAACCAGAATTACATATTGTGTGATTCCTTCCCTCACATTAAACATAGATATACTTGGATATTCATCCTTGTTCAGGCATCCTGAAGTAAAAAATCCCCCATGTGTATGGGCTATACCGACATAATAAGGGAGCTCTGTTTAAAATAAGTATGTTCACCTTAATTCCAACTCAGATCGGACACATAGTGACACCTGAATCCTATGTCCAGAACCCAAATGATGAGCTTATAGAATGTTCATGTTCTTATTTTAAAACAGGGAATCCTAAAAGAGGCCCTATTTGTAGGGCTATCTAATGATAAATCTAATTTCCAATATTCACATCGGGTCACCAACATCCTCACCAAATGTCAATAAATAATACGGAATCCACATCAATTCTATATGATGTTAAACTATATAAGGATTGTTATAATCCTATGGTGTTAAACTACATGATAATTTATTCTTGATGAATGATGTTTAAATACATTGAATCACTCTAAGTATAAAATTATCCTTTCCTTGATTTCTTCATCCTTTGGTTGGGGATTTATCCCTTGCTTCCCCTTATTTATCACACTGATCATAGATCACATGGACATGGGGACCATGGCAATGGATTCCCCAAAAAACTATGGCACATCAATCCACAATGAGTATCCCTGGAGGCATAAACATAAAAATAATGTTCAAGGGTCTCCCCCTCACAATTGGTTATCAATGGTCCTAGCCACATGCTACTAAATTGCAAGGTATTTCAATAACTACATTCATCTTTATTCCTATCCACACAGGATATGTAGTGACATTGGGATAAAAACTTATGGGGTTATCCATCTCTAAATTAGAAACAAATACATCTATGATTACCCCTCCCAATGTATAGACCAAACCTATTTAGGAAGTTTAATTTTTAGGGCACTCGAACAATGAATCCCTGTTCTAGATCAAATAAAGGATTCCCAATGCCCCACTCTAAATATGAGTAGTATCTATGTAAGGAGTTTCTCCATTCCATTAGTAATCTAAACCTAAATGTTTAGAATATTTTCAGACATAGTGTTTTAATCTATCAATCTCCATACTTCAAGAGATTTTGGATCTTCATGAACCTCCATGGTCATCAGAAATGGATGTTCGGTGTCATGTAGACACCTTTTTTTGACTATGTAAAATATAACCCAATGACTCTATGTATGTTTCCCACAAAAACAGCATGTCAACCAAAGTATGATTTTTCTATATGAGTGGATTTTCCAGATTTTTTACATTCAATAGCTCCTAATCCCTATATCATTTCTTCTGATCCAAGAGCTATCAGATCCATGGTTTAATCTATACATCATATTCACATATTTGAAATGTGAGTACATCCCAATCCAATTATCCTTTAGTTAATCAATTATATTTTACAATATCTCAATCGCATGACACTAACAATTCGGGATGCATGAAACCTAATATTCATCCTTGGGTTTAGCTATATTAAAGGGTAATTCTCCCATGAACTTTTATGTGAAATAAATCAACGTAAGAACATTTGTTACGAGACCTATCACATAGATGAGATAATATATAAGATAAAAGTGTCTCATTCTTATGTATGGGTAATATAGTAAACCAAGAATAATATACTAGGATATTACATCATTTTTGATGAATAGTCATAAAATTATAAAAATACAAGCGTGGGGAACATAAATTTTTTTGACTTTTAAATCATGAAATAAAAATATTTTATCATGGTGAAATATGTTCATCATCTCCCATAACTATATCCACCTTCTTCAATTATACCTAAATCCATTCTTCCTAACCTGGGGAAAGGAAACATAGGAATGGTTGAGTTCATATTCTTAGTAAGAGTAAACATGGTCGATATGTAAACATAAACATTAGTATAAATGTAAAGATAATGTGATCATAACATTATAAGATCATACCCTGCATATCAAAGGTAAAAATGAATCATAATAAAATAAAATAAAATAATCCATATGATCATAAAATTTCCATAAGGCATGAGATTGCTGTGCACACATCAACTTGTACCATAATGAACATATATAAATAGAGACAAGTTCACTCATTATGGACATGAAATTAGGCCCTTCCATAAACACATGGACATGGAATGTAATTCCAATCATAGAATTATTGGCATTAAAATAAGATCCACACATAAAATCTTGAACATGAAATCTATTTCACGAATAAAATATATACCTCATGAGTTTTCCATATTTACTCAATGCATCAGTGGGAGATATAGGTCCCACCCATCTCATAATGAAATATTACATTCTTATTCCAATATGTCATAAAAATAATTTCATAGAACATAAAATAGAATGGGTTTCACAAACATGAAATCATATAATAACATATGAAAACATTAAAGGTTTTATAATAATTTCATGAAATGTATAACCATTAAATGGAGGGGTTCTCTTAAACATAATTCTATCAAAACATAATCCACTCAGAGAAAGAAGATGAATTCTTTTCATGAACTATGGTAATGTATGTCATCAGAGGTGGGGAAGAGTTTTGAAAGACCATTTAGAACCTGACACATGGAATAATTTCAAAAACCTTTCCATTTAAACAACTATAAAAACTTATACAAGAATCATTAAAATTGTTTAAAATTGTAATTGAGTAAAATAAACATTCTTTTCATCTTATTCCACTCAATTTTTCAAGAAAACATTTTATTCAAAAATATCATTGTATTATTTTAGAGGAAACATTATAGAATTTTTTTTTCATGAATGAAAATTTTTGGTTCATTCTTTATGTGTTAAAAAATCATTCTTCTCGTAATTCGGATGAAAATTCAAATTGTACATCATTTGAAAAATGACATAATTATTGCTTTAAAATTGTGTAGTAAAAAATAAAAAATTATCAAAAATGACATTAAACATCCATGTGAGGATAATAATAAAATTTATGAAATAAGCATTAGAAAACATGGATATGGATGGAAAATATTACCCCACAGAGACATAAAACAAAACAATCCCAAATATGTGAGAGATTTTAAAATCGACCCTCATCACATTATGATCAACAAAATCATATGAACAATATAGAAATAAAATTATAAGAATATATAAATTTCATAATATTCCAAATAATACTCATAAAATAAATTCATGGGTAGTATATACAACACATAAAAGAAACATGTGTTGTGTGAGTCATTTGTCTCACAAAAATAATGGTGATAAAAAAATCTCATTACGTTGTGTCTAGAATCTCTTCATACTCGAACAATATTCATGTATAATAAATATATTTTTATAATAAATCTTTTATAGAATCATAATCATATATCTAATACCATATATGGTTTTATTGTGACCTTAAATTACCCATTTGTTAATGTTCTAATGTTAAAGTTTCACATCGAGTAATATTCTCTTTGTTCTTCATATGTGTCTTAATCTATTATTCTGTTGGTCCTTATACTTAAATAATAATTCCAGAATGTAAATAATGATATTGAAATAATATGTTTCTAGATTATGTATATTAATATATATATATATGTATATAATAAATTTTTTTAAATTGAATACACCATTCATGGAGATGGTAAGTCAACCATACAAATGAATGTTTTCTATTTTAATTGTCATATTGAAATAATGAATGTAAATGAAATATGTGTATATATATATGTTTCTATGTATATATATAATTATTAAAGTATCATGTTATATTATATATATCATTTATGTTCATTTAACCCATCCTTAATACATTCCATGTGTTGTGTGAATGATTCATAACACGTCGAGGGGCGGTTTTCCACACTTCCTCCAACATGATTATCGTATTAAACAAAAAATAAATTTAAAATGGTATGTGTTTTAAAAAAGGAAAAAAATTAAAGACATAATAAATGTTATATATAAAATATATAGATATATTTTTCATCATAATGGACCCTATGATTTGTGGTAAAGGAAAAATTAACAATCATCCTTTCGCGACGAAGTAGTTCACCATACATTGAAATGTTGTGTGCGATATCAATTAGATAGAGTTGTGTGTATATTCCGGTCAAAAACATATCATAAAAACATCATAGTATATTTATAATAATTATTTTTAAATAAAATAATATAAAAAATATATTGTAGGGAGTGGAGAAGAAGAATAAATGAAGGAGCTTCAAAGAAGTCCTTACCAATTAATTAGTTAACTCCTTTTTCTCTATTCCAAAAGGCTTTCAAGAGTTGAATGGTGATAAAGAGAATTCTTCAATGAAGTAAGGATGGAATTTTGGAGTAGAAATTGGTAGGTTTTTTCTGAGGAAAATGTATTTATGTGTGTGAACAAAAGAGAAATATTGGTTCCTTTTAATAATATGGAAGAGGGGGTCTTTAAAAAAGTAAAAAACTATTAATTTTTTATAATTTTATTTTAAAATTTAAATTTGTCAAAAGTTATTTATTTTAAATTTAAGACATGTATGGGTGTAAAAATACTCAAAAAATAAATTTTCAACATGTTTAGGTAATAAAATAAACTTTATCTTTTTTATTTAACCCTTAGTTAAACAAATTAACACTTAGCTTAACAACATTTTTTTACACAATAGGGTTAATATATTTCCTATAATATGACTAATGATCCCAAATGATATCATTAATAAATATTTTAACACTATCAATATTAGTTGGAATAAATATATATTTTAATCAATTTTACAACATTTAGTAAAATATAATAGTATTAAATTATCTACTATATCAAATTTGATTCTATTAGGTATTTTCAATTTTAAAAAAAATATCAAATCAACAAGATAACTTTGAAATAGTATTTATAATAATCACATAACTTGTATGTTTTATCTATAAAATATTTTGATTGCATTAATTAATTCAAATTTTATTTATTTTAATAATTTTAATATCATTTATTTGATATCTCAATGAATTAAAATGTTACAACTCCATTTTCAAACAAGCCTTTAAATAAGTAATTTATTCTCTAAACATTTCAATTAAATTATACTGATTAAGATAAATTTATTATATTTAAAATTAATAACAATATTTTAATTTATTTTAGGAATAAACATATATTAAAAATATTTAATTATTAAAATTTGAATATGACACTTTTAACTATTATTTAAATTAAATATAATAAATGTCTCAATCATACACACGTGTCTAAAAAAGTTTGTATTATTTATATACGGCTTATTTTGGTCTAGAAACAATTATCCAATTCAATTAAAATAGGTGTTAAGATAATTTTATTTTATTATAATGTTATTACTACCTTTTGTTACCATATATACATCTAACCATGGTAAATAAAACTCAAAATTTACTGTTCTGAAAATTATTTTTATGCTATTAGACCACATTTTTTTACTGATTACAACCATGTATGTACTTATTTGAAATTTAGTTCACAAAAGTGGTAAAATTACATTTAATTTCAATCTCGCTAATGTGACTAGAAGGAGGGAAAAAGAGACATTCAAAAGTTTAATAAATTTTTTATGTAATTATATTATAAAAATTATAAAAATGATCTAAATTATATCCATAAATTAATTATTCATCTATTTCGACAATAAAATCCATTAAAAATATAATTAAATATTTAAAAAAATCATTTTTTAACTACAATGTGGTATTTTTTCAATATTCATCAAAATTTTAATATTTTATGAAAAATAAAAAAAATCACCCTTAACTAATTTTGATCCGAATTTAAAAATAATTAATATTTAATGAAAATTATTTTCAATGAGTTCCAAAATTTATCTTTATTATTTTTTTAGGGACATGAAAATGAGTTAATTTGAGAAAATAATAGTTTTAAATATATATAGACATTACTAGAAATTTTATTTTTCATTATCAAAATGATTTTAATTACTTTTTAAAAAATTAGTTATTACTATTCTTATCACATGTTTAGTATCTAGGTTATAACATTCCTTTATAAATAATTATAATAGTAAATTGTGGTTTTGTAGAAACATGGTGTTTCATATAATGAATGCCAAGTAGGTGTTGTTTGTTGTGAAAGCATCCCTTGGTGTTCCATATAACCTAATCAAAAACCTAGTAATATTATATAATAAAAAAATATATATTCTGTTTTTCATGAAGTGGAAATTTCAAATGATTAAATTAATTTGAAAAAATAAATTCACAAAATCACAGGCCGTTACATTCGACCACCCTTAAAATGAATTTCTCAGTCGAAATTCATTTGGGTTATCAAAGGCATAAAACATGAATGTTTTATTCATAAATCCCCACATCATTAAAATTAATCGAATGTATTCATTTCAAAAAATAAAATGATGAAAACTAATAGATACCCAAAATAAATCATAAATTAGTCTCAACATTGAAGAATATATGTGAGGATTTAGGTATGGAGGAAAAGTGTAAATAGATATTGATAAATATCATTGATCAATAAAAATGCAGGTGATCTTGATAATGTTAACAATCACAAAATAACAAATTAATGAAACATGAATGATGTTATTAAAATAATCAAAATGATGAAAACAAGACACCCTTCTATATCACAATCCCTTTTCCAAATATTGAATAATTTTTAATAGATTATATATTTACTTTATTCTAGCATAAATTCATCTGTTGTTGTTCCATGATCAATTTCCACATCATCTCTTATTACATAAAATGATATTGAATTTTCCATTCATAATGAGTTATAATATCACTAGAAGAACGATAGGTCACTCTATCAATCTTCATCAAAATGGTTAGCATATGTTCTAAAATACGTATAAATCTATCTATGGGTAGATAATACTACAATCTCAAAAAATTATATAAAGTTCAATAAAAAATTCAATAAATTGATAACTATACCTCTTTGTGAAAGATGAAAATACAAAACATTATAATTAAGTGCACTAAATCATCTTAACAATTATTTCCCATATATAAAAATGTAGTTCTTGGTTGTCACATTTAAAACATGTGATCACCTTCATCATGTATTCTGTTGTTTCATGGTAATAACGTGAATTACCATATATTCTTATTGAAAACATATATGTTTTTTTATTCCAATTCATGTTGGATGTATTCCATAATTCCCCAAAGGTTGTATACATTATCCATGTGAGCATAAACCTCATGACAAAAAATCCATTAAAAGATCCCAAGAAACAAATATCATCCAATTTACTTATTCATATCCAATATATCATTATCCAAATATTATTATCTCAACCACAAGTTCATATTAAGGGTTATCCATTACTTAATCATGTGTTTTCCACACACAAAAATATAAATCACTTTTCTTAGATACCAATACAATTTAGATTCTACTATTACATTCATATTGAAAACCGACTGTGGAAAAATTCATCCATAATACCATAAAATTAATTATTCAACATTATTCTGGAATCCCATTATATAACAACTCAATCATTCCATTACTTTATTTCCATACACTATATTTATAATATTGATCTTATATGATTTTTCTTTTTCTGTGGCCTTAATATTTTTCTGTCATTGATCATCATTGATAAGCCTCAGATTAGCGAATTGGTTATTAGGATGCCCCAATTCCTTGATATTGTATAATTGAATTTTCGGTGGTTCATTTTATTGATCATTCTCCCCACTGAATGGCCTTTTTACATCTCTCTGAAACACTTTTTCTTAATGACCAATCATCCTACACTTGAATCATCTTCTTATTCCATTAAGACATTCCCCAGACTTCTCTATTTCAGATTTTTCAAAAGTAAGAGGTTGATACATTTTCTTCTCTGTTTGTGGAAAACTACTAGAGTTACCATCATATTCTATCTTCCTCTTCTTATTAAGAGAACCTTGAGAGTTAACAACTACGATTTAAACTTTTAGTGAACAATGAATTAATTATTCATAACATCCAATTTACCTTATGGATAATGTCTTTCGGAGTGTCTATATTAAGACACCAATTAATATGTTAATGTTTATTTCAGTGATAAAGATTAACCCAAATGTTTTCCCTGGAAGTTTTGTAAAATTATTATCATATGTAACAATATATTCATCATATTTTTTCTTCATCTCATTGAATTCCCTTTCCATATTCATTCATAAAATACATGGGATGTACATAGTAAAGAAACCCTTTAGTATAGTCCCATTCTAATTATTAAATTTCTTCTTTATCTCCCTTTCTCTTATTAAGAGTACACCACTGATCGACATCAACATCCTAATGATACACATCCAAACCCACATGTTCATGTTCAGTACATTGAAGAATGGAAAATATCTTTTCAACAGTACCGATCCATAGTTATGTAACAAGTTAAAAAAAAGACCCACTAAAATAATTTGGATGTAGACTCATTATGGAATCAATTTAATTTTTTCCCCAACTCATCTCATTTGGAAGTCCATCTTTATTAATAAATTGTGTGAGCATAGCGATAATATTTTTCATTTAATCTCTAATAACATTGGGTTTCTAAGAAGGATTGTCGTTTCATTTCCCATTTAATTCCTCATTAACATTGTTCCGTTGGGTTCTAGCCATGAATTAAATCAAAAAATGTAATGCTAAAAATAATAATCATATTAGAGAACCAAAAAATCAAAGGATATTACATTAAATCTATAATATATTATGTTTAATCTTAGTTAAACCATGATCATTAATAAATTATATTATTGTATCTTATAATTAGATGTATCCTTTTGGAACCCCTAGACATTTCCTTAGAAATGTACATCATGATCCCCCTAAAGTTTTCTCATCCTAGTTATCATAGGTTGACTAAAAATTTCCATTGATACCAACTATAGCGACCAAGGCTTAACAAATATGGATATACCATCATTTTAGATAAATATTCATAAAATTCCAATAATACATTCCCAAGGACAATAATATCTTTAGAGTATTTGGAAACAAGGAAACATAATCTTATATCCAATTTAAATATCTTCAACATATCTCATAAAAATCACCATCTTTGGTACTTCTACCTAAAACAATTATTCATAACTTGGGGAAAGGAATCATAAAATAAAGGTGATCACAGATGCTCAGTATGAGTAAACAAGTATGACATGTAAACATAAACATTAGGGGTATGATAATGTGATCATAACATTATAATATCATACCATATATATTAAAGGTAAACATCAATTCAAAGGAAATAAAATAACATAATCCATTATATCATAAAATTGACATAAGATGTGAATTTTTGGCATAAACATATACATGTTCCATTGTAAATATGTATAAATAATAAAAGTTTAACTCATTAAGGACATGAAATCTGGCCCTTGCATAAACATATGTGCATATTAACAAGGTCCACTCGTAAAATAATGGGCTGGAAAACTAGTATCATTTGTAGAATTGTGAACATAAAACCAAGTACACACATAATATATAAACATCAGGTTTTTTCCATAATTACCCAATCCATCATAGGGAGATATAGTTCACACCCATATCTTAATATAATCAGACATACTTGAGCCAAAATATCATCAACAATCATATCATAACCCATAAATTGTAATGGGTGTCATAAAAATGTATTCATATTATAACCAATTAAAAGGGATGTGTTCCATAATAATTTCATCAAATTCAATACTTGTGAAAATAATAGGTTTTGTTAAACATCATTCAATCACATCATTAACAATTCATAAAATAATATGAATGGTATTTATGAACTATAACAATGTTATTCTTTATAAGTGGGGAAGTATTTTTAAAGATAAAATAGAACATGAAAAATAATACTTTTTCAAACATCTTTTCTTTTAAACTTATTTGAAAAAATATAAAATAATCGTGAATATCTTTTAAAAATGTTCTTTAGGAAAATAACATTTCTTTATTGAAACATATTTATTTTCATAAAGTGCATTAAACTTTTAAAATAATATATTTTATTTTATAATAACCTTTTATGTTTTTAGGGAAGACATCCAAGTAATAAGGAATCATGAAATCATAAAAATACATTCATGTATTATATGGTAAAAAACATTCATCTAGTAATTTTTGCTAGATATTCAAATAAAACATTGTTTGAGGAATGAAAGAATTTTTCCATTCAAAGAGTGTAATAAAAACAAAACATAAATTAAAAATGAATTTTAACATCCATAAATTAATTATAAAACAATTTTTGAACACATTTTTAGAAATTATTTACATGGATGATAAATATTACCCAATGGATAATTAAATGGAAATAATCCCCAATATGTAATATAATGTGAAATCAACACTGATGAAATTATAATCAATAGAATCATATACCCCATGTAAAATAAAAACTATAAGAATATGAACATATAATAATATTATAGAAAATACACTTAAAATGTTTTCATGGGTACTATATACACCCTGTAGTGGAACAAAATAGTGTATGAGTCATGTGCGTCATTGAAATAAAGGTGGGGAAAAAATCCCCTTACATTATGTATTTAATATAATTGTAATCAAACAAGATTCTTGTATAATAGATATTATTTTATTATACATATTTTATAAAAAAATAATTATAATATATAATACCACATATTCTTTTATAATGATCATACATTACCCCTTTGTTAACTATCCTATGTTATGGATTCAACTCGGGTAAAATTATATCTTTATTTTCCATGTGTCTTAATTTGTTATATCATTGGACCTTATACATATATAATGTTTCTAGAATATAAATAATGATATAAGATTCATATATATCCCATATATTTATATTATAATAAAATATATTATAAATATGTGTTAAACAAAATATACCATTCAATAAGATGGTAAGTCATGCATACAAATGAATGATTCCTCCATTTTCCTTGTCGTATAGAAATAAAGTAGGTAAATTGTATATTTATTTATATATATATTTATATATTTATTCTAGTGACAATATTATATAATATATATCATATAAATTCACTAAACTTATCCATAACATGTTCCATGTGTTTTGTAAATTAGTCGCATCGCTTTGAGGGGGAGGTATTCCACACTTCCAAGATTATTGTATTAACACAAAATGTAATGAAAAAAGTTTTGTGTTGAAGAAATTAATAAATAAGATTAAATAAATAATATATATTATATATAAAATATATAGATAGAGTTTACATTGTAATGGACAACATGATGGGTGGTAAATGAAAAATGACCAATCATCATTTCATGAGGCAGTAGTTAACCATAAACAAAAATACTACCTTTGATATCCATTAGACAGAGGTGTGGGAATATTAAGGTTGAACCATTAGAAGTAATAAAAATATATTATATTTAGGATATTGGTTTCTAAATAAAAAAGTTTAATAAAGAGAGTGTAGAAAATGGAGATGGAAAATTAAAGAAAGGAGTTTAAGAGAAGATGTTGCCTCTTAATTACGTAACTCATTTTGGTTTGTGCCAAAAAGATTAATTTATTTGAACTATACAAATTGAAAGGATTTCTAAGAGGATGGTAGGAAATTTGGAAAAATAAATTGAAATGGGATGACTGATTGAAATGTATTAGGAGGTGTGAATACAAGAGGAGATGTTCACTTTTTCAAGAGGGGGAGGGGAATTTTCAGAAACTGCACAACAATCCATTAATTATAAATTTATTTTTAACCAAAAAAATCCATATTGAGTAATTTATTTTTTTTACTATAATGTGTCTACGTCCCCTTAACCAACAAATTTTGGACATGTCTGGGCCACAAAATGAACCATATATTTTTTCTTTAACACTTAGTTACACATTTTATCTCATATTGTGACAACTTGTATTTTTATACTATAAGATCTATATAGTTAGTATACAATTCCAAACAAACCCAAATTGAATCATTTATGAAATTTTTATCACTTTCATTGGTTTTAGCCTAATTGAATGTTTTTATGAATTCTATAATATTTAATAAAATATTATTTATTTTAATGTATAATTTATCTCAATTTTGAAACAATTATATATTTACATTTTTTAGAAATATAAAAACAACATGATAACATTTGAAAAAATGGGTAAAATAGGTCACCAACATGTCTGAGTTATATATAAATATATATTTTATGTCATTAATTTAGTAAAATTATTTTTATTTTAAAATTTTTAATTTCATTTATTTGTTATCACAATTAATTAAACTCTTACAAAACCATTAATATAAATACCTTTATTGAAGTTGTTTCTTATATAAAATTTATAAATAAATTATCATGATGAAGATAAATTTATTATAAATAAATTGAATAATTATTGTTTAATTTATCTTTTTCATAACCCTATATGAAAATAATATTATTTATTAAATTGTGAATATGACACTTTTCCCTCTTCATTAAATAAAAAAATAAATGTCTTAATCATACTATACAAGATTAAAAAGATCATATTTTATATATAAGTTATATTTGGGTTTAAAAAACTTATCAAATAAAATTATGATAAGTGTAAGGGTCATTTTATATTATTAGAATATTATTTTTACCATTATTTACATTATTTACCATTAACTGTTGTAATTAAAATTCAAAATTCACTATTCTAAAAAATTGTTTTGATAATATTAGACCATATTTTTCATAATAATTTAAACAATATATGTCCATTTTTTAAAATCAAATTTATAGAAGTTGTAAAATTATGTTTAATGTTAATCTCGCTTTTGAGACTTGATGGTAGTTAAAAGAGACATACAAAATTTATATAAATATATATATCTAATTATATTATAAAAACTATTCAAATGAACTAAATTGTATAAATAAATTTAAAATTGATCTATTGTGACATTAAAATCAATTAAAAATATAAAAAATTATTTAATCGAAAAATGCAGTTTCAAATTACGATACAATATTTTTTCGATATTCAGTAAAAATCGACTCTTTTTGGATAAATATAAAAACTTCAGCATAGAACAATTTTTATATTTTTAATTAATAAAATTTATTTTATCAAAATCAATATCATTGAGTGTCTAAAATTAATTTCATTATTTTCATATAAGGACACGAGAAGAAGTTTATTTGAGAAAATAGTTGATTTAAACATATAAAGACTTTACTGGAAATTATATTTTTCATTATCAAAAAAATTAAAACTAATATTTAAAAAATTAGATATTAATAATCATATTACACGTTTAAGGTTTAGTTTATATGTATATAATTTAAATAATTATAATATTACATTATTGTTCGTAGAATCTCGATGTTGCATATAACTCAAGCCGAGTCGGTGTTGCGTGTAGTGCAAGCTTCAATTGGTGTTGCGTAAAACATAATCCAAAAAATAGTTATATTATATAGTAGAAAAAAATCAGTTTCATGTAATGTAAAAAATTCAAAATATTAAATTAATCTAAAAAAAATTAATTCACAAAATCTTGGGGTATTACAAATGAAATACGGGTAAGGAGTTACCAAAGAGAACTACATTCATTTTGATTCATATTATCATTGGATACATAGTGAAACCTGAAACTTATATCATGGTATAATATTTTCCCATATTCCCCACACACATACTAGTCATGTGCAGGGATCCTACTTACATCTCTCTGGGGGAAAACGTCAGTACCAAGTTCCAAGAAATACCAAATTCAAATTCACTATTTGCTGTTCTGACACCCTCTTTTTCACAGACCATACTAGGTGTCTAGAATGGTCTGAATCCCAATAATCATCCATGTCCATCATAATGGAAGGTCAGTGTCCCGCAAACACATTTTTTTTTGAATATGCACAAAATGCCCCGACAGCTCTGTTTACATTTCCCATAAAAAAAGGAATGTCAAAAAAAGAAAAATTCATTCTCAGTTGAGAATTCTCCTTCCTCCGTACTACTCTATGATTTTTTTGTCCCACCTCTATTCCTAGTTTGTAAAACCACATTGACTATAGTTTTAAATTTTCCCCCCAGTTGTGTATGAAAATGATGAAATATTTCTAGTCAGAATACATTGAAAAAAGGATCGAATTTTTATCCCCTGGGTTAGAGAAAAATGACTTTAAATCACAGGTCTCAAATTTCCATGTTTCATGATGCTAAACAATAAAATAATATAAACCCAATTTATATAGGCCAAATACATGTAGGAGTGTTATTTTGTTCATGATGTCATTGATATAAATTACATCATTCTTTACAGACACCACTCCTTTGACAAGACACCCCTAGTGTTTTTGAGACATCCAAATATCCATTAAATTATGTGGACCTTAGAAATGGAAGTCTAGTGTTTCGCAGAAAGCTTTTTTGACTATGAACACAATGTACTAGTGGCTCTAAATAATTTTTCCACAAGAAATTCATTCCAACCAAAGAGATACACATCTTCAATAGAGGCTTCTCCTACATTCATATACCCCATATCTTCTATGGCCTATATTGTAACCTATAACAAAAAACCATCAAATTCGGGTCAATAAAAACAACTCTTTTATTTCTAAAAAATATTAGTGAATTATTGGTTAATGAATAATAAAGTTTATAACATTCCATACAAATTATGGTCAATTTTATTTGACATAGAACTACAATCTCCATTAATTTTTTTCAACCTAAAACATCAGCAATGATAGTCTAGTTTGAATAACATTAAACTTCTCATGAAAAAGCGAAAAAACCCACCAGAATGAAAAACCACAAAGGGAATCATGGAAAAAATCTGAGTACCCACTTATTAATCCTAAACAATGAAATGTTTCAGAAAATACTAACCAATCAAACAATTAAAATTGAAAAAAAAATTGTTAGGTCAAAACCCACAAAGGGATACCTAAAAATGTAATGTTATAAAAACAAGACTGCATCAAAAGAGGTTTAGGAAAATTTTATGGTTATAATATAAAAATTCTTCATGATTTTAGGGTCTTTTTAAGATCCTAGAAATATTTATTTTTTGATCGTTGGTTTCATTAGCTCAAGGAAAAATTAGATCATGATTTGATTATTATTAATTTAAATATCTTGGATCATGATTCAGATCAATATCTGGTGAATTTTGATTGTTTGAAATGTCATTGATTGCAAACATTTGAAATTTCTATTAGAGGTAAAGCATAAACACTGGAATGAAAAATTTCTCAATTCAATCAAATAAACCTAAAATGGGTGAACATCGACAATTTGGAGTCTCTCTCCATCATCAAAACAAAATTGGTACATGGAAGATCAAAATATTATAAAGAACCTTGATTAGATCTTTCCAGTATATTAGTAATTGTATTATAGGGGCCATCCAGAGCTCGTTCTTAACTATTCCCCTATGTAACTTCATCTCCGACCACTGGGCATACTCATTTCTTAATGTCTATAATATATTCTCCATTTTGATTTATAGCTTCAAAATTTTCACATTTTGATGTTAGTTAAACCTTTAGTTTAGCCACACGATCCTCTCACTCATTAAACAATTTTGTTGGGAAATCACATTATCATAACCATTTTCCTCATCAACTGTTTTGTGATTTATCTCTTCAGTTATATCCCAAAAGTCTTTTTTTTTGTGATTCAAATAATTGAACTGATCTAGGATGACTTCACGAGTAGCTAGATCCTCTAGAGCTATAACAATATGGTATGTGGGGTTATGCAGGTGTCTATATTCAATTATTCTAGCACGCTTGTAAATAAATATCCACCAGAGGGTGTCATCCTTTTCACTATCTTGTGGTAGATGAATGTCATTATAAATAGTACATATTTAATGCCATGCCAGTCCCCACTTGTTTCGATGTCCCCTTATGGAATTGGAACTTGGGTATTCTCGCCTACAATAACAGTTTTGTAGTAATGGAATGTCATTATTAAATATGGATCTACCCAAGTATGGGATACACAAGTAGGGGAACCTTCACAGTTTATAGATTATTTGATATATAGAACTATTATTAGGGGTTGGACTGCAACTTTAGGGATACCCAATGATGTTCCACTTGGGCCGACTTTGGTAGGACCCGAAACCATATTCCCCTGACATAGGGGGTCTGAGTCACTCTCCACAGATATAGGCTGCGTAGTGGAGGTCCCATATGAATGCATGAGATGGAGGATGGTATTCCATACAGAAATAGTTATGGGGATAGATGGTGATGTTGACACAATTTAAATGGCGCTCGAATCAGTCAAGGGCCTTGGCACCCATCGGACTGGTCTATTTAGTGTTCCATCAGAGTAACAGCTCACCGGCTATTGCGCATACAAAAATGATATGTGAGTAGTGGCCATAGTGGTTAGGCTAATGAATTTCACCCTAGAGTGCTCTCAAAATAATTATCAATCATTGTGGGTGAAGGATTACCAGATGAGAATCCCACTTCACTGAGAAGACGAGGGGAAATGAGACTCGCTGCAAAAATATGAATTGTCTAGAAATATGATATAGAGAATAAGATTCCCAGATATTTACTCTATCAATGCATGCTATCAGTATTATATCCCGAAGAGTGATGATGTATGAGTTCATATCTGAATAACATGGACCATCATCTATTACTAACCCATGACGAACAGGGTAGGTCACAAAAATAATATAAGAAAGGTCACTAAAAAATTCAATTATGCTATCAGTACATCAAGACTTGGGGTGAAAATTTGCAATGTTGGGTTGATCTGGAGGAAGATTCTAATGCGAAACAAGCGTGATATATCAATATTCATTCCAGTGTAAATGTTGTTGGATGTAAAGGGAAACCCACTTACAAACAAGGAAAATAAATGGGACAATCTATGTTCATGAGACATGTATGTTTGGTCCTCACAACTCCTGGTAGAGTATCAAACTGCCTCAAGGGTAGAACAATGCGTGATTGGGAGGAACTGTGATTATTAAGTTGTATGTGTTCAACTATGGTGAACTTTAATACTCGGCCAACTCACTTATATGAACAAACATATCCAGTCCTCGAATGAAATGAGTGAGTGTGCATGAATAGGTTGACCATGAAATCTTTCTTCTATAACCATAAAATCACTCTCCAATATAGATATCTTTTAAATATTCTCCCAAGTATTTTCCATGGGAAAATTTCATAATAACATATCACCAAAAATGGGAAGTCCCCCAATCCGGAAAATATCCCACAGACTAATCCATTCATTAAAATGGGACACATGAAATGTTTTAGTACATGAACACCAATAGTTGATCATTTTGGGTTGTATCTAGCATAGTTAATAAATGGTGAATTTGGAGGCCCACACCACGTGGTATATGTTGACCACATATTGTGGCATAGATGCTTCAAAAA
The DNA here is from genome assembly GCA_963277665.1 of Viscum album. NCBI lineage: Eukaryota > Viridiplantae > Streptophyta > Magnoliopsida > Santalales > Viscaceae > Viscum > Viscum album. The sequence continues at coordinate 1,759,966,922 of OY728119.1, read as the reverse complement.
AGTTTTGATGAACCTGGTACACTGAGGCGCAATAATCATAAAATAACTCTACAGAAATTAGATCCCATTTTGAGTTCTATTCTCCCCGATGATCATTTCGTGAATGATGGAAAATGGAAATATAGTCACAGATAATTGATTCAGAAGATATGGTATAGTGGCATTGATTTCCCTACATCCACATAGATCCATTCATAACAAATATATCCAATTCCCTCAACGAAGGTGTGATATAACACGTGGAAAAAGTATTCACCTGGTCATACTCTCTAGACATCACAAGATTAATAAAAATGATTTTATGGTCAACCAGTGGTAGAGGTAATCATCCTAGAGACTGATGTTGTAAAGTGTAAATCGAATATAAAATGGGTTGGCCTGGTGCTCCGGTGAAATAAGTTACGTCAGATTACTCTCTTAAGGAGTAACATAAGACTGTAGATCAGATCTATTGTTCTCAACTATAGAATCCCTTATTTTTCTCAGATCCATTGTGATAAGAGGATAAATGATTTTTCCTAGAAGGGGTTATACAAAGATAGCATCCATAACATGGAAAATGACTAAAGGAAAATACTCATAATGAATGTCCCGCATACTAATGGTCCACGAGGATTACTGTATCTGAACTGATAATCTATGAAATGAAAAATCCATAAACCAAATGTTCATGAATACATGTGAAGTGACACGCTTTGTAACATTGAATAGTGAACTGAAGATTCACATAATAGAGAATCCACACACCAGATCTCACTATATGGAAATTAAAACTCAAAAATCAAAGGTTCAATGTTCAATTTTAGGATTAGATGTCTATTTTGTGAACAAAGGTGACCGATAATTGTTTTCGATATGTAGATATGAGCAAGAAAAAGATCCGAAAAAGTGACGATGCCACCATGAAAAATTGTTAATGGAAAATGGGATATGCCCCAATTATTTTGGTGTGGTACCCTCTAATGGGGATACCATTTTACCAAAACCAAGCTTATGTCAGGACATATTTCTATATCGAAATAGCCTCCTTTTCACCCTAATCAGACCCTATTCTGATAGGGGATTTCTTAGGTCCTAAAAATTCAGAAAAGTGTTAATAAAATACTCCCATAAATATAGAATAAGATGAAAAATGGACCATTTTATGACTTGAAGAAAAATATATAAATGAGAAAAATTGGAAAATCAAATAGTTATTCGATGAAGGGAAATCATCCATCACAAACTTCATCTCCATATGGTGCTATGGACCACAAAACATCCATGAAAAAATGGTTCATAGAAGGTATATGGTGATGTCAGTCCCCCATGAAAGTTTTTTTTCATGGGAAGGATGTGGAGAACCCCGAAGCAAATACAATTTTTCATGGAATCAAATGGTTTGTGGGTAAGGAAAAGTGAATGGAATCCTACGACTGATGTCATTCATGGGACCGAGGTGGCGATTTGCATCTCTGTGAACCACAACCCCTATAGACCTCTATTGAATAAGTCATCCATGGGCATGGAGTTTCATCCATCAGTTTATTTAAAATATTTCATGTGATCCAGCAATCTATTCTTCCACCCACTATAAAAATTCCCTTTGGGGAGAAAAAAGGATGGACTTTCAAATAGAAGAATAGAGGACTTATGGATGTGATCGATTGATGAAGGCATGGAAGAATATAGTACCATAAAGATGGAATTTCCATAATATTTCATATAGATATAGTCTGACATGTACTATGAATAAGGAAAATATATTATGAATTGGTAGACTATGTTCCCAACAATCATCACAGATGAAATTCATGAGAAGTGCATGACAAATTACACTTCATCAAATCAGCACCATGTCTACTAAAAAACTGCATGCATGTACCACATAGATAATATCTACACTAATGAAACTCATCTCGACATACCACTACAGTACACATTTGAAAATCATCCCTATGATCCACCATGGTATGTAGCATGAAATCATCCACACATACCACCATGGTACGTGGCCGGAACTCGGCTCCACGTACCAACAAGGTACATGTCCAGAACTCAACCTAATGTACCATCACAGTACATGGTTATAACATATAACCATGTACCACTATGGTATGTGAACGAAACTCTGCCCAATGTATCAATGCACTACGTAGGGTAATCATAGTTCCGTGATGCAAAACACTATGCGAATCAAATCAAGAACCGCATACTTCTATGGTATTCCAATGGATCCCCTCACTGGCATATACATATGCAATGGCGAGGAAACCCCATCGGAAATAATGAAATGGTACATAGAACGAGATATTATTTGGAGATACACCCTCTGGATTCGATCATTTCTTTATGTTTCTATCACAACACTCATTACCCCTTCTCAATCATGTCCAATAGAACTAGGACAAATACTTTTCCAAATCAACAGGACCCATATGATAAATCCACTAGAAATTGTATTATGCCATTATAATTTTACATTCCCATGGTAAGATGAGTGACATGGGTAATCCCCATAACAGTGCAGACCCCCAAAATGTCCCTATGCTTACATTCCCATGGTAATCTAGGGTCCAACCATGGGATACCATCATGAACCTCCCTGATCCAGGGATTATGTGTAATCATTGAATCTTACCATCCAAGAGAGATACTAATAAATTTACGAAATCATTGTTTCATTTCCTTTTGATGAGGAACAACAGTTCTTCCCTTTCCCCAAACCAATATCATAGAGTCCCTCCTGGAGTAAAACAATTCGATTATAGGTGGTGGCACTCTCACAACAAATTCATCTGCCATTGTCCACATCCTTTTTCCATCAGTTGAGAAGGAATTTTTATGGTTTGTGGAATCATTCACATCATCTTGTTTATCACAATGAGCATGAATTAAATGGGCTTAAAGGAAACTATTTTTCCAAACATCTTCATAAAAACAAATAGTCTTCCTCCTAGGTGTAAGACCAAAATAATTAACATTGAGAACAATAATTCCTATTATAACTAGGATATATAGGATTTATTACTGATGCATGGGATCTATATCATCTCCTAAATAATGTGATATATAATTTTCCCCCAAAAAATAGTCTTCAACACATGTGTAAGCCCAAAATTCAATGAACTATGAGTGCTGATTCCTACCCAAAATAAGATACGTATAGCGCCAATATAAGGACCGAGATCAAAAGGTATCTTTTAGAAGGTTAACATCAATATTTACCCAAAATTCATCGAGGCCTCCTTTATGGTAAATTTCCTAACTCCTATCCAAAGTGGTTTTTCTCCACCGTTGTAAGCTAATAATCATGCCTCTTTTGTTATAAAATTCCATGCGAAAGACTGATATTACTGAACTATAAAGTACTTGATTCCCAACTAACTAGGATATGTAGGAAACTTCTAAAAGGCCAAACCCTATCATAAATGATCATTCTAATGTTTTATAGTCTATATCCTTAAAATGGTCACCTTCACCCTGAATACTAAATTGATTCCGGGTACCTAGGGCCGCACTTACTTAAGATCCAAACCAAATCATGGCTTGGAATCTTCCGCTTAGATATCCTTACCGAATGACGTTAAATTGTATGGATGGTTCCTAATTTCATGACCATAAAAGTTTATTTTTCTATTTAACTGGCACCAAACTACATGGGATCTAATTTACCTCATTAAGATATATTAGAATCCCACCTTATTGGTTTGATCATGACATCAAAAAAATTATCACATCTTAGATGATGGTAAACTCTAAAGTTCCACATCATATGGCTTCAACCATTGTTGTATTAGTAAATGACTAAGTAATCCTTTACATATCCACATAAGGGTAGAATCTATGATAAACACTAGAACACATTGGTTTTTTAGTAATGGGAAACCTCTGATACATATAGAAGACTCTACACCAATATATATTTATTATTGATATTGAAAACCAGGGGTAATATATGGACACGTGATTGGGAAGGAACAAAGGATTCACCAATTGATGTAAATTTCATAAATCATTAATAGAGACTTGGAATAATAAATAATTCCCCCCAAAAGGGTGTGATGAGCTGGAGTTCCAATCCCTAGGACCAATGTGTTCTCTTAAGTTTCATTTAACATGTCATCTAAAGAGTACATGTAATAGGAGAAAAGGTCCATGAATCATGGATACAAGTTTCATTGGGTTTTTTTGAAACCATGAATAAAACTTCTGGAAACCATCTAATGATGTTGTACTGAATTAAGAGTGATTTTAAAGATACATAACCCCCTGAAATCACCCATCGGGACCACTCAACTATGGTAAATTCTTCCTAATATAAAAAGGATATACCACCCCAGTACATGACTGTACAGTTTTTTCCTTGTGTGAAATGATGATCCTTCGGATGAAATAGATTGAAAAGATGTTTCTTCCTAAGATAAAATTCATTTCGAACTCTTGATTACATAAAGAGTGAAAAATGAAGAGAAATTATGTATTCTCACTGCATAATCAAAGGATAATAGTAATTAGTTTAGTATTGAGAGATGAATCAAAATATTATATCATCAAAAACATAATCACAAAAAATCATTATAGATGATGATATCATAACATAAATTTTATACCACATTGGTAACATTGAAATGTAAGATCTATAATGTAATTTCATTTTTTAAATATTAAAATATCATGAGTATTATAATATATTCATGATTTTATTTTTTAAAGTAGTTACATATTCACCTCATAAAAAGAAATAGGTACATAACATAAGCATATGTCTCTACGAAGAATATTGAGAGAAAAAACCCTTACAGAGTTGGTCCTGAGTTCTCTGGTGGTGTCCTGTCTATATGGCTCATTCAAGGATGCCCTCGGTTAGTTTCCTCTATGGGATCACACACCCTGCTTTCCGGATGTCATCCTGGATCTACCGGGGGGTTCTGGTAGTGATGGTCCATCCTTGGATATCTCACTTGTGACTTTATTGGTTTCAATAGATCTCCTCAAGTGGACATTGGTTGCACTATTTGGTGGAGACAAGCCCTCTCTGGACGACTTCTACTGTTTTGTGGGTTCGTGGGGCCTGGTGTTCACGGCCCGAGTCTCGTCTCTCAACTGGTGCTCTTTATGTGTGATTCTTGCTTCGGAGGGGGATTTTGTCCAAGCTTGGTCTAGGCCCCCTAGGGCTTTGGGAAGGTGGCCATTTGTTCTCTGTCTCCCCGAGGACTCCCGGACCTTCGAGCCATGTGGAGTTCTCCCCCTAGGATATTGCTGGATTTCTTCACCCCGCTGCTATTGTCCTAATTGTAACTATTTCTGGCTCCTCTGGGAATCCGGACATGGAGCCCCCAGTTTTGAAGAAGATGGTCTCCTCTTCTACTGATGGGTTCCTGGATCTTCATGGCCCCTTGGCATCCTTGGACCCTTTTTACTGCATAGTGATTTCCCCCAGTGAGGCACCTCCCTCTACACCATATGTGGTGCTCTGGGACCCCCCTTTTTTCCTGGCCCGCGGTACCCCTCTACTCATCATGCGGCCCAATTTTCTCCCAAGAACATTGCTAATCGCACTAGGTCCCACTCCAAGCAATGGGGCCCTCGCCCGTCTAAACAGATCTCTGGGGCCATGCACCATGCGGCCAAAGCCAGGGCCACATGCTGTTCTCAATGATATCATTTATCATCTAGAATGCCCATGGCCTGGGTTCCAAGGAGAAAACAGACTTCCAAGCCATATAATCTTTTTCCTATGGAGACTTTTTTGTGGTTGTCTTGGAGCCCAAGAAATCACCCGCTAAAATTGGTTAGTTTACGAGGAGTATCAAACATAAGACCAGGATGCATTCTTCCCCTACCAATCATCATATATGGATCTTCCTGAATTCTTCTTCCATTGATAACATGGTTCAAGCCTCATACCAGAGTATCACCATTGTCACCATCTCTAGTTCTTCACATTTTCTTGTCACTTTTGTGTATGGTAGCTATGATGAAAATAAAAGAGATCTTTTGGGGCGCGACTTTGAAGCTTTTGATCTCAGGGATACTCTATGGTTCATTGGAGGTGACGTTAACATCATCTCAAACCCAAATGAAACGAAAGGGTGTGGTGTTTTCCCTCGCACTTCTAGTGAGGAGTTTGTGGGTTTCATGGGATGCAAAGGTCTCTTGGATTTGGGATTCACGAGAGAAAAGTTCACACGGTGCAACAACCAAAGAGGAACCCGACGCTCCTGGTGCCGGCTTAACCATTGTCTTGCCAATGTTCAACATGTCCCGACGTTTACCAATGAAAATGTTTCTCATCTTGTCTGCAGCCCTTCGGTCCATTCCCCCATTTTGGTCTCCCTCTCCATGCAGCATGATTGACCACATAGTTGTGTCTTTTCCTGCACTTGGCCCAGCGTTCCAGGATTCTACAAGGCAGTAAGGGACTCAAGGTGCAAGCTGATTCGAGGCTCGAGCTGGATTGTCTTCCATAACAATATTACAAGAATGAAGGGGGACATCAAAGTTTGGATAAGTGGGCACCCCCCAGTACAATGATATGATTACCCTTTCTATGGATATCGAAGACATGGAAAACCACCTGGAATCTGTGTGGCGTGATGAACTATTTGAGATCCTTCTTTGCAAGAAGGCCAGTTTGGAGTATATGATTCTGCGCGAGGAAATGATGGCTCATGATCAAGATCGGATCAAGTTGTTCAGGAGGGAGAATGGAATTTGGCTTACTTCTATGCATACATCAAGGAAATGTGATGATTGGACGCCTTGCAGATGGTATCATCAATTATGACAGGAACCTGGTTGGGAACATGGAAGAGGCACGCTTCAAGGATATGTTGGGTGGCCCTAACCCTCACATGATCGAGGGCTATCCTAGAGGCCATGAAAAGTTTTTGGAGGTGCTTCCTGTCATCATCTCCAGCTAGGATAATGTCATTTTGGGGGCTATCTCGAAGGAGAGGGATATTCATGAGGTGATGGTGAGCATTAAACTAAAAATTTCCCCTCGACTAGACAACATCCCAGGTAGTTTCTATAGGGCTTCGTGAGACCTGGTGAAGGGAGAACTGATCAAGGAAGTGCATGATTTTTTCAAGGGAGGTAGCCATACCCGTTTTCATGTGCCACCACTCTGGTGTTGATTCCGAAGATCACCGATCCTTTTTTCATTCATCATTACAGACTGGTGAGTATGTGTAATTTCCCATATAATATTCTGACAACAATCATCAATAGGAGACTGGTGGTTTACCTCCCCAATGTGACTATGTTGAGTAACATGGCTTTGTTAAAGGCTGATCCTTTTAGTGGGGAAATTGATCTGGCTCAGGAGGTTGTCTACCTCCTCAACATGAAGGTTCATGGGGAAAATTTTGCTGTTATGCTGGACTTGGATTAGGGTTATGACCACATGGAGTGGAATTTTATCATCAAAGTACTTGCTTTCGTGGGTTTTTGTAAATGGTCTATTGATTTAATTTTCAGGTTTATCAGCTCTGTATGGATGGTGATCCACTTTATGGGAAAGCATCACAGTTTCATTAAGAAGGCCCGCGGCCTACGCCCAGGGGACCCCCTTTCACAAAGTATTTTCATCATGGACTCGGATGTCCTCAGTCAGCACTTTAATTGGAGCATCAGAAGTGGGGCCAGTTCACCCTATCGGTTCAGGCAGAGACAGACCTATATCTCAAACATCATGTTCGCCGATGAAACACTTATTTTTATGAATGCGAACAAACGGTCCATCTAGGGATTAAACATGATCTTGGAGGACTAATGCCACTAGAGTGGCCAATGTATCAACTGGAACAAGAGTAATTTTTTTATCACGAGTTGATGCCCAGACTCCCGGAGTGAATCCCTTAGAAACTGGTTGAACAGGAAGTAGGGATATCTCCCGATGACCTATCATGGTGTCCCCATGTCACCAGGAAGGACGTGAGTCCAGCATTTTGACCACATTTTTTTTTTGAATTACTGGTGGTGTCACCAATTGGAAAAGAAATTTATCGTCATTAGAAGGTAGGATCACTATGGTTAATAGTTTCCTCTCTCCAATTCTTATCCACTCCTTCTCCGTAGATAAGGTTCCCAAGGGTGTTCTCGGAAGCATCAATAGGGTGTTGGTCTCTTTTATCTAGGATGCACATTCAGATGGAATGTATCATTGTTCTTCCAGTGAGAGACTCTCTAATCCAGTTTAGGAGGGAGGAATCAACATGTGGAGCATCTCAGATACGCTGAAATCCATGCATGCTATTCTTTCCAAGGATGTGATTGAGGGTCGCTCACACTGGGGCAGGTTCATGGCCGCAATGCAGAGTGAAGTGTACCAGGTTGGCCATGCAGCGTCTGTCTGGCCCGCCATCACTCCTTTGATTGAATCCCTTATTCCACACTCCAGATGGATTGTGGGGAGAAGGGAGATTTCTTTCTGGCAGCATAACTAGTCAGGTTCACATCTTGGCTTCCCATGCTGTCCTTTTACAAACATTTCCTTCCGCCAGGCTAGGATGTATCCAAATTTTGTTGCGGAAGTTCTGAACAGGGAGCAGCATGATGTCGTCGACCTTATAAATATCAACGATGAGCGGGAAAAACGGTTCTTCACTACTTTAAGCTCGTGTGCATTTTCGATGAAGGAGTTCTGTAGGGTCTGAACAACCTTGGTCTCGACTGATGCATGGGGGGAACCCTCTGGCGAAATGAAATCCCGACAAAATACAATTTCCTGGTTTGTAGTATTATAATTTAGAAGTACAATAATATCATAAATTTCATATCTAAATGTTTAATCCATCATTATAACTAGTCTTTAGGGGTGGTAATTGAAAACCAAATGACCTTGATTTGTGAGGTTGCATTCCATCATACACATGAATGATGATTTCATAACCCATTTGATTGAAGTTGAGAAGATTGTAGGTCATTAATTAAAATACAATAGTATTAGTATATAAAATATACATAGGTTATTATATCATCATGTTATAAAAATAATTTATTGAATTCTAGGAATAAATAAAACAAACATGTTTGTTGATGAACATCGCCTCCTATTCATGTATACTCCATAGGTTTACACCAAAACCTTATGATGTTTGATTTTTACCTAAAATAAGGCTTCTGGGATGAGAGGAAGGATGATGGGAACTATTTTTCAGGGTTTATTCGATAAAATTGGATTTAAATGTTTGATTAAGTGATGATATTGAGTCCCCATTAATAATTTGTGACTGAAATTTTTGTGAATACCCAAAATAATTTACTATTTGTGGGTCACCCTTACCTCACATGCCATTAAAATAGATTAATGATGCAGTGGAAGGATATTGTGTTTTATTTATTCATCATTAAAATATTATCATGTTATTACTTTTTATTTATGTTTTATTTTTTTTACCATTTTACTTTTTACAATGTTAAATTGAATGTATTTATTTACTTACGATATTTATCCTTTAAACCAAAATTGAATGATATTTATTAGATAATTTAGAAAAAATTAATATGAATATGAAATAAAATTCATTTAAACAAATCATATAGTTGAGTAAAATTTTCATTAATAGGAACTCCGGTGATGAATGAAATCGTATTTTAACCTTTATCACATCAATTAAATTTTACTATTTTTAATAATCATTATTTAAAAAAATTGAGTTGAAATTATTATAAAATATAAATATTTATTTTCTAAGATATTAAATTCAATTTTAGAAAATATATTTACATAAGAGGTAGAATTTAATTTAATATTAACCCTATATATGTGACAAAAAACTGGTTTTTAACATGAAAACGTTAAATCATTTACAATGTAATTATAACAATTTCAATAATTAATTGATTAAAATGACTAACTTGAAATAATATATATATATATATATATATTAATATAATTATTATTTAAAATAAATTAAAAATGTATTTTATCATTATATTAAATTAAACTAAAATTCAATTTTCAATTAGAATTCAGTATTTTATGTATTCATCAAAAAATAGATCTTTTAAGAAAAATTTGAAAAATTTATCTTATGATAATTTATACATTCAAATTACAAAAAACATTTTCATTTTTCAATGTCAATTTTATTTAAGGGGTAAAAATAAATTTTAAAATATGTTTTCCAAAGGTGAAAATCAATTTTTTAGAATATATAGTTTTTAGTCTATAAAATGATTTATTCTTATATATTGCCTAGAAAATAAATAATATGAAGTTTAGATATTGGATTTAATATATAATATAAAAATTTCCATAAAATCATTGAGAAAATGTGATTTTTTTAAATTTTTGAGGTAAATTGCATATATGTGAATACAAAACGTTTTTCGCGAAATGATTTATTTCATTTTAAAAATGTTTTTTTCATCTATTATTATTTGGACACCAAAGAAATAATTATATTTATTTGTGTAAACCATATATTTTCCTAATTTATTTCAACTAATTTATAACCTCTATTTTGAATGCTATGTGATAACTATAATATTAAATAATAATATTTTAATTGTATTCTTGGTTTTGTTAAAACTCAGGGTAGCATGTAACAGATAGTTGGATGTTTTTAAATCCCCACGTAGTGGTACATATAAATAAATAAAAAACCATAATTGTGTATAAAACTAGACTAACTCAATGTTATGTGTAACAAAATATTTAGTAGGATTAAATTCATTTGAAAATATTATTTCACAAAACATTGTGGTGTTATAGTGGGCTTCATGTAATGTTGGTGACTTTATTTAGATATACCTAATTTTAGGTGTTCATCAACCAATTAGTCGATGTTATTTCTCAGTGAGGGTCTTCAATGCTACCCTCCTTACCTATTTTGATGCCTTCCTTGGGTCCATTGATTCCTTAAGATGATGTATAAACATATTGGATGAAATATACTTAGTTGAAATTGTTATAAAAAATAATGGTGTTTGTTATCGTTAAATCATTCTTGGAGTGTGAAGTTAAAAAAACTCTCTTCTATTAGGATCATATAAATATGAAATCAAATGCAAAAAAATGAAATATTAAAAGAATTATTTCAATTGTACATATACATTAAATATAATAAATTTTACCAAGATACTATAAAAATATACCCATAATTAAAAGGTATTAAAATAATGAATAAAAAAACTCCCTGAAAACATAATTTTAAATGTTATAAAGATAAAATAAATATATCCCCTTTTTTATAATAAAAAAGAACATATATATTTGTAAGGATATAATAGTTCATCTAAATATATCAAACAAGAACAAAAGAAAAAATGGATAAGAATATTTCCTCACGCATCATTAATTCTACCTTAAGTGAGGGAAAAAATATTTTAAAAGAAAAAAAATATAATTGAAATGCATTTTGGAATATAAAAATAATTCAATTTTATAAAATAAAATATTTCAAAGCGGTTCATTTTCAAAATATAAAATAATATTTTTAAATAATGATATAAAATCATTAACAATTAATAACAAAATATATTTTCAAAAAGTTCAAATTTTTTATGAAAAAATATACTACCTTTAAAATACATATAATACTAAAAACTATGTTACATCATCCTTAGTTAATTTATTATAAATATAAGGTGTTATAAATCAATGATATTATTTAGTTCAAAAAATATAAACTATTTAAATAACATTAATATCAAGAAATTTTATTGAAAAAAATGATTTAAATGATTCAATTATAAAAATTCTGAAAAAAAACAATTATTATGATATTTGGAAATAGATTTTAAAAATTGATCATAAATATAATTTGAATTACCCAAATAATATACACTAATATAGTTAAACTTATTGTTTGATAAATTCCAAGAAGTCATTATATGGGTGATGTTCTCGTTAATTCATTACCAGGCCTTTTAACGTCAATACTCGAAAGTGTATTTATGCCAAAAACACATCCATTTTATTCCAAATATGGATATCCTAGATTTGAAAATAATACATAATTTAAAATACGAAAACTTATTATTATAAAATGAATAATTGAAATGATTTATGCTATTCATTTTTAGAAGATGTGTTTTACAAGTGATGTATGTGTAATCCCACTAAATAAATTTAATATCATCCAAGGAAAGATGTTTGGTAAGCATATCTGGTTATTGAATATTGGTGTTAATGATATTAAGAATGATATTATATATCCAAAGTCCATATGATTTTGAAATATCATATAAAAATTTAATTTTCAATGAATGGGTTGTTCAAATTTTGATCTTAGATTTTGAACACAATTATGATTGTTGGAATGCTAAAAAAAAATTTTAAACATGGAATGAGCCTTGAAAGGTAGAGGTTTTGGGAGAATTGTGAGGTTTCGGTGCTTGGATTTGTTTTTTTTAACACAGCAGGGTGGTGTTCATGTTTAGTGATAACAAGGTGACCTAACATTATTTTCCAGATTAAAAAGATTAATGAGTTTATGACACTATGTATAATCATAGGGGATACTAAAAAAGTATCTATAGTTTTTGGGGACATGTTTCATGGTTGGTTTTGGTCAGTTAAACCAAATGTGTTAACCATTTGAGGTTTATATGTTGGAGGAAATTAGAACTATATTCTTAACACATAGTTTTTCAAACAATGTATCCAAACCATGCATCTAATTAAAAGTGTAAATTTATACTTTTCCCATACATGTTTTAAGTGGTATTCCCCCGTATTTCTTCCTAACTCTCTCATGTGTGACCTAATAGCCCCTTAAACATACTCCTTTCTACCCCATTCAATTTGGGGTGTTCTTGGTGTCTTTCCATGGTGTTTTTATGAATGATTTACCCATTAGTATTTTCCTTGAGTGTTATCCTCTATTTATTCTATGTTTTTGCCTTCATAATTTATTTTTTCATTATGATTCCACCATATATTTGTGTAATCTTATACTATCATGTGGATTTTTCTTTACCAAGAAATTGGGCGACCAGGGAGGTCATCTTCAATTCACTACGTGTCATTTAATTAAGGTATATCACTAAAGTGATTTTCATAAGCATTAAAATTTTTTTTTTTCATATTTACATTTTTATATTATTTATTAAAAATTACTCCTGTTCCAAGATATATTATAAACCATGGGTAATCGGTGGGCATAGTTTGTGGGTTTGGTGTGATGGGATCGACTGATGTCGTTTTGAGAATTACGCCTTTATAAACAAAATTTAATACTAATTTATAAAATATTGAGATTAATTACATAATTATAATTTAATTTTAATTAATAATTTTTTTTAGTTTTATTTTGAGAAAATAAACATTATTTATAGGATGATCTTGGAAGATCCATGAAAATTACTGTCATTTTTTGGAAAATAAATGGAATGATTTTTATGAGGTAAGTGGCATGTTGTACCTTCCCTATAGTGATAATTATTAATTATTGTATTAGTTGAATTATTATGTTACCCTTATAAGTTTTTACCCAATTTCAATATATCCTAATGACTATTTAAAATTAAATCATGATTATTAATTAAAATGGATAAATGCCATGGGTCACATAAAACCCTTTTGCACTAGCTTTATTCCTTGGAAACGATGGCCAAGACCGGTACCCTTGAGACATTATGTAGCCTCAGATCCTATTTGCAGGTGGGGATAGCCCTAATGATGCATTTCTTCCCCTATGAATGTTTGGGATGATATATATTTAGAAGATAATGGTTTAGTTAGGGTCTATAGACCATCTCTGAATGAAAATTGTATCTATAAACAATCATTACCCATCTATTGATAGTTATCATAGAAGAAATAGCATGTATAGTTGGTATGGATGTGTTACCATGTTCTCAATTTCATGGGATGTTATTTCCATATTTATCGAGTGTTAAACTAAAAATGTGATTGTTACCGAGGAACCCACGAAGGATAACTCCACTTATGATCTAACATAGTGGATCCTAAGTGGGATACATTTTATTATCTATGGACCTCAAGGATCCCATATGGGATACATATAAGGACCAATAATTTTTTTGAATGATATTTTCTCTTCTAAATATATATTTTTGTGATATTTAATAATTTATTATTATATAATCCATTAGAACCTCAGGATTGAACCAAACAAATTTAATTTGAAACATTTGAATATTACTTGTTGATAATAAAAATGGACATAAAAATTTACCTATTAAAATGATGAAAACAATATAATAATATAATAATAATGGGAATATCTAGATATTCTCAATCCCATTGAATATTCACACTCATGAACATCAAAATAGAAATGAAGAAAAATGTTACTAATCCGATATATCTTTTTAAAATGAATATATATATATAAATATAACATTTCACAACTCCTTACCCTGGGCTTGTGCCTGAAAACCTCAAAACCTCCTTCCATAGGCCAATGGCTATATAGTAGCACTATAAAGGCATCCCTAAAACCATGAAGGCATTTCATTTTAGCCGAAAAAATCACACAATCCATGCACATAACAAGATACAGAGCACAAGGTAAACTATATAGTAAATAGAGTGAGTACAGTAAGTAAAGGGGGAGGAATACAAGCCCAACTAGAAATTACATTTAAAATTAAAAATAACTCATGTGAACACCCGCCAAGGATCCTACCTGAAGAGTAGGTACAGCTATCGAACTATCGTCTCAGCCTTACATATCATCTAATAGTCCTCCTCCGAGAAGCCTCCAGTCTTGGCACCCTCGACCTCAATCAATGTTGTTTGTCATCTACACAAGACACAATAGGTTTTGGGAATTACGCGTGCAATGGTGAGTATAACAATACATAGTATGGACCCTGAGACCCCTGAAGGTCTCTCAAAATCCACAAAGGATAAACCACAAAACAATACTATAATCACTAAGCATGAAGAAAATTATCATCCCGACATAGGTATATGCCCATACATCTACGTATTGTATCATGTATACCCATCTCATTCATGAGGAGACACAAGGACCAAATATTTAGCCAAAAGCACAATTATTCCGTTAAGGGACAAATACCATGAAGGTAACACCACAAAGGTGAGTACCAAAAAGGTAATGCCACTCAGAAGAATATATTAAGTATCACCACACAGAAGTGTACCACAATGGTAAATACTCAACTCACACCAGGTATAACTTATGTATATAAGTATAAATGATTAGTTGTATTTCTAGATCATCTTACTTCATCAAGAAGCTCAGCGGTTGAGCCACATATGATCGAATATGACCCACAATGGATCTAAAGATTAATCAAATATGATCTAAATATGACCTACACAAGATATGAAGATGACCCACACCGAATCTGTAGATGAACAACATAGTATTTGTTGATGCTGACACCCAATGGATCTGAAGATAACCCACACGTGATCTAATGAATATTCAAGTACAACAAACTACCAGGTTCCCTCACTAATCACGCAAGATTATGAGAGGATCCACTCCTCAAGACATTGGTTGCATTTCCACTAACAAGAAGTTCCATGAATAAGTATCTCTAAGAACTTCCAAATCATAAAGGTCCCAACACAACAGATGGTGCGTCAATCAGACACATTGTCTGTAAGTTATTAGCATTTTCATCCTGAGGGCCCAGTTGGATTTAGGTTCAATCGAACATTTCTATACTACAACATTATCAAAATATCATCTGGAGAATACAAAAAGAATTGTCTCGATCCAAGGATTTCAGTGCCATAGATAGTTCGTCAAATGAATGGTTGGTTCTCATGACATGGAAGAAAACGTGTATCGGGGTACAGATGGGTCCGGGTCTGACCAAGATGGATTGGACCGTGGCAGGTCTAGCCTACGGCTGGGGTGGCCCACCATGGCGGGGCCTGACTTTGCCACCACCTAAGGTAGGCACCCCCTGAGATTACTGAATGGTTTAACTGGACTATTTGGTAATTTTCAATACAACGGCGCCACATGGTGCCATTTTCTGGCACGCTGGACCCCCCGGACTGGGTCCTTCTCGGCGTGACACGGCCGGTCGGGCCTCCGGCCTTCACCACTTCTAGTGGCGCTTTGTGCATCAATGTTTCCTCCATGTGTGACTGCGTGACGACCGCCCTCCATGTGCCTCGTCGTGGCTCAGCAGCCTCTAATACCAATATAGGCGGCACCGACGCATGCCACCCCAACATCCACGTGGTTGGTCGGATTGCCAGCCGCCACCCTCTTCTTCCACATCTGATGGGTTGTAGCCTACTTCTGTGGTGTATTTGTGCTGCTTCCACTATTGCATCCGACCAGTGTGTTGGCCTCCGCTTGTACCATGCCAACACCTATCGCTAGCGAAATTTCGTGGGTCACCGAGTGAGCTCTTGTTTCTAGTTATTCAATATGAAGGAATTTTTGTGTGTCTGAATACATCTCCATTGCATCAATACAATCAAGATCGAGTTATGCTCAACTCTTGCTTTTTCTCGTGAATAACGCATCAAACAATGTAGTTGTCAAAATATCAGGTTGTGTTTGATTGGACCGCACCCTCCGTTTTAGACCTATAACATCCAGCTCAAGAAGATTGAATCAACATAAATCAACGAACAACAGTCCCAAAAAACACAACCATGATCGTTAGAAGGAGATGGTGTGAGGAAGAAGATGAAAACGGTGAAGACACTTATGTTTCTCACTCCTGCAACACGCTTCTGAACCGTGCTCCAATGCCGGCTCCATGTCCTTGATCTAGAGAGTTATTTGTTCTTTATTGGAGCTTCCATGTTCCTTCTACCAAGAGTTCTCCGACAAAGGAGATTTCCAAAATTTCTCAATTCCAGGAGAAGTGAGGATCCAATCCCCTTAATTATGATGAGGAGTTCATTAGTTTTTCAATTAATGATTGCAATTTAATTGGCGGAGGGTTTCCAAGTGTTAAACCACATTAAAAGAAGCTTTTCAAGGTCAGGTGGTCCGCAACACCACATTAAAAAATTAGTGGAGAGATTTCAAATAAAAATAAAACTATTGTTTTATTTTGTTTCCTCCAAAAATATATATATTTCCATCTTCATACTTTTACTCCCAACATTCGAGCTGAAGGCCTCCTTATGCCGAAATCGGCGTTGTAAGTTCAATGTTGTCCTCAGATTTCAATTTCAAGAGCAGGTTCAAAGGTTATGGATTCCCGCTCACATGTTAACTGAACATAGTAAATGAATTTTCCAAAAAATATTGTTTCCACTCCTGTCATTGGAATCATGTAACGTCAATTTTCACGGACTCGTAATATTTCCATATAATTAAAAACAAACATTGAAAATTCCATGTCATTACATTTTCCCAATGTCAGGGATTTATATCCTCAAAAGCTATAAAAAAACTAGGGAAACTATAGGGGGTATTGAGAACAAATCTGAGATTCCAGCACCCGTGTTCTCTCTTATAGGTTCTCGTGCTGCCAACATACGTGAACCAGAGGGATCGATTTCCCAAGAAGCACTCAATCCTATCGATCCTCAATCTCCACTTGAACCTCCAAAAATGTCTCCCTATCATTTATGTCTAGTTTTCCCTAGTCAATGATGTGTGATGGATCATGCACGTACTTCATTGACTGGGATACGTGGAAAACATCATGCACCATGTGAAAGATAGGGGAAGATGTAAGCAGTATGCCACATCGTCCACCTAGTTGAGCACTTGAAAGGGTCCAATGAAACTCAGAGATAACTTGACGACCCGACCAAATCTCTAAAAGCCCCAACGAGGAGAGATCTGTAGAGAGACATGGTCACCATCCACGAAATCTAGAGGTCTCCATCTCATGTCAACATAATAATTCTTCCTGCTCTGTACAGTCTTCATCCCCTTCTGAATTATCTGCGCCTTTGTGGTGGTATCTCGTACCTTCTCTGATCCCATGAGTACTAACTCCCCTAGGTCAGTCCATCCTATACAGAGGTGATCTTCAAGGTCGACCGTACAATTACTCAAATGGTGCCACACTGATGGTGGAGTGATATCTTTTGTTGTACATGAACTCCACCAAGGGAAAGTGATCCACCCAACAGCAACTAAAATCAATGACACAAGCGCACAAAATTTCCTCAAGGGTCTGAATGGTCTGATCTGCCTAACCATCCGTCGGAGGATGAAAGGTAGTGCTCAATCAACGCTGAGTCCTGAATGCCTATTTCAACCCCTTTCATAGTCGGGAACTAAAACATGCACCATTATTGGATACAATCGTCGATGGCTCTCCATTAATCCATATAATAACTTAAATGTAGAGGCGTCCCATGACCTCTACTAAACCCTACTTTATAATTGGTAGGAAGTGGCCCGACATGGTGAGTCAGTCAATAGTCACCCAGATTGAGTCATGTAATTTTTATGTTCATGGAAGTCCTATCCCAATGTCCATTGAAACCACATCCCACATCAACTCTGGCACCATCAGTGGCTGAACTAATCCTACTGGAACCTAATTCTCTACCATCACTTGCTGACATGTGAGGAACCGTGATACAATCTCTACCCCTACTTTCTTCATTCCTGACCACCAGTGCTGACGCCAAATGTCCTAGTACATCTTTTCCACTCCTGGATGTACCTATAGAGTAGATGTATAGAACTCCCTCAACACTTAATTTTTTAGTGCCCCCAATACCATAGTATGTCCTCTGAATATGATGATGTGATCCCCACCATAAAAAAATCTATTAGGTGATTTTCATGTAGATATTTGTGCACATCGAGCCTCACATTCAGTGTCCCCATGTTCTGACTCCCTGAATCACTGAAAGAGTGGGGGAGTTACTGTGAGAGACCAAATATAATATTCTCCATCATGATCCACTTAGTATATCCACAATGAAGCTAGATCCTTCGTTTCCTCACTCAGCAACTGTATACCAGATCACTTGCTGAGTGCATCTGCTATACCCTTCCCCTTCCAGGAAGTATAGACTATCTCGATGTCATAGTCATGGAGAAACTCAAGCCATTTACATTGTCTCTTGTTCAGGTACTTCTAAGATAATATATACCTGTGACTATTGTGATCAAAGTAAACTGTAAAAAATTCTCCCATAATGTAATGTCACCCCATATTAATGGCGAAGACCACTACTAATAACTCCAGGTCATGGGTAGAAAGTTTCCACTCATGTTGTCTCAACTGTCGAAAAACATAAGTGAACACTGATTTCTTCTACATTATTACATATCCATGCGCAGTCCGTAATGATTCACATTATACTATGTACCCAACAACCTCCTCTGGTAGCCTCAATATGAGGGAACTCGTCAGTCTCTTCCTCATCTCCTGGAAACTTTTCTGGAATCTCTCAGACCTCATGAAGGGTTTCCCTTCACCCTCAACGCTGATAATGGTTCCGCAACTCTAGAAATGTTTGGCACAAACATTTGGTAAGAATCGTCCAGACCCAAGAAGCTATGAAACACTGTCACATTACTCAATAGCTCCCAAAAAAGCACAACCTCATTCTTCGCTGGATCCACTACAAATCCATCCTCCACGATGACGTGACCTAGGAAGTGAACCACTTGGATCCAAAACTGGAACATCCTGAACATTCCATAAGGCTAGTAATATCAATGTGTGTCCAGAAATATTTGCAGATGATCGGAATGCTCCTCCCCTATAGATGAGTATACTAGGATGTTGTCGATGAAGACTACCACAATGATATCGAGCTATTGCTGGAAGATCCTATTAAGGAGTCCCATGAAAACTATTGTGGTTTTTTTCATGCTGAATGGTATAAACAAGAACTCTTAATGAACATACTGACAACTGAAGGCTGCCTTCTACAAATCGTCATCTCGTACCCTGAGCTAGTGAGTGCCTTATCTGAGTTATATCATCAAAAACCAACGAGGTACCTTCAGCTGATAAAAGAGATAATCAATCTTCAGCAGTGGGTAATTATTCTTCACGGTCACCTGGTTCAGGCACCGATAGTCCAAACAAAGTCTCAAACTCCCATACATCTTCTGGGCGTAAATAATCAGGGCTACCAAATGCGAAAAACTGTGCCTAATGAACCCCTTCCTCTGCAAGTACTCCAGCTGTACTCGCAGATCTTGAGGCTCTGAAGGAGCCATTCAATATGATGTAGATATCTATGTCATCCTAGGGTAGTGGTCGATATAAAAGTCCAAAACTCTACGAGGAGGTAGACCCATAACTTCATTAAGGAATGAATCAACGTAATGGTCCACCAATACAGCATAACTCTGACTCTCAACATCAACCGCTCCAAGGGTATGGCTAGCCAACTGATGTGTTATCAGATTCACCCCCCTCTGGATAAGTCAATCCTTTGCTTCAATGGTTCCTTTCTCACTCGTGAAGAAAAACCTGGTCCCATCCTCGCAGACAAACCGCACTTCGTGCCTAATGCAGTCGATCTGAGCATGGACTATATATAACAAATATATACCCATGATGACATCGTAAGGCCTCGACTACTCTACCATAAGATCCCAGATGAATATCTTGCCTCCTAGAGTAAGCTCAAACTTCTAACAACAGTTTGAAATCATCGAATCCTCTCTCATATGAGTCTCTAGCCATAAAGATCGAGGCAATGACTCCACCAGAATCTCCGAGCTCTGAACAAGGGTCATGGAAATAAAATATTGACTAGAACATGTGTCTATAAGTACTGTAGTTATGGTGGAGTATACATAGATCACACCTCTAATCATCTGTGGATAACCATGTTCGTAGGCCTCAACTTCCTGGAGATGAGCCCATCCATGTCCACCTGCTCCTTTTGGTCAGGGTAGACCACCTAGAGGTGGCGGTGGTAGAACCTCGAATCATCTCCCACTACCTGTGGCATGGCTAGATCATCTTTAATGTATTCATGTTTCTTATAAAGCTCCACGATCAAATATTCACATCTGCCCAGGCAGTCCATCGACCATATTCTGGTCGTCTATACGGTGGTTCGAGCAGTCACATGCCATGTGACCCTGCCTGTCACACAAGTAACACAACCTGTTTCTTTCCTATCCTGGTCGGTCTTGAGAGCCCTGCACAACCGACCTTGTATCCTGTCATCATCTTCCTATTGGTCTGGTCCTCTCAGATCTCTACACCACATGTCTACTACTACATAAAGATGACTCTTCTACGTGGCGTCTAGTGGTGGTTCTTGCTGCTGGCAACAACTCAGTAAGGAATCTCTCAACCAAGATTTACATCTCTAACACCCCATCTTTCATCAGGATACTGAGAGATACCATCGAATCTCCGATCTCCCATTATAGCCCCTACGCGAAGGTCCATACCCAGAATAAAGTGTCCCACAACATGTTAGCAGATTAGCGCGAGTGGTCGGTGAACCTCAATGAATACTATGACACAGTCATGCTACCTTACTATAAGTGGATAATCTCCTGTATACGCACTGATAGTCAGGTCACTGGGATGAGATCATACCTAAAAAGTCTCCAGATTTCCACAAGATGACAGTCATCTATTCGTGAACTTGGAGTATCAAACTCCACCATCTCCTCGCTGCTGCCTGAGTAAGACAGGCTACAAGGGTGACCATAAGATTAGATGGTGTCTATACCATTTAGAAAAAATAGACCTTGGCCTCCATCTAGTACTCAACTACCTATGGTCCATCTCGCCCTAGAACCTCAATGGCCTCTGGCGATGGAACTTGCGAAACACGCTCAATCAGCATACACCCTCTGCTATTGCGGCTGCTGGCATTGGCTTCCCAATGGGTAGTGGAGATACCGGTACACCACCTAATGGTACAACTACCTAAAGGGGGCCCTGTATCAAGGCCTCTTCATTCAGTGGATTTTCATTGGATAGTCTATTGGGAACCCTAACTGGCTGTCTGTGTGGAGCCATCATGAAAAGAAACATGTGTTCCATATTCAACATGTTATACATGATGAGCTGACTCAAAGAGACTGCAAAGAAAACATTTCAAAAACACACATGAAATTTGTGTTTTCATGCATTGGGTTGGAAATCATATGTTAGGGTCCTGGTGTATTTATATTTCGACCACCGTACCGATATAGGATTCCCCAAACTGAAAACCACACTCATTACACATAACACTATTTGTTAATAAAAATATCAGATTCATAGTTCTATAGTAGAACCGACCCCTCTAATACCAATTTGTCATGACCCATTCCACGGGGCCAATTCCCTGACTACACCAAGACCACCTTCCATAGGCTAGGGGCTGGAGACTGGAACCAGAAATGCATATCCCCATAACAGGGAAGGCATTTACCTTTAACCTGCAAACTCACAAAATATAAGGACACATCAAGACATAAGCATAAGGTAAACTATATAGTAAACAGGGTGAGTACAGTAAGTAAATGGGATAGAATATAAGCCCATCATGAATGTACAAGTAAAACTAATAACATCTCTTGTGAACACCGGCCAAGGATCATATCTAAAGGCTAGGTACAAATCCTGAAATGTCATCTCTGCGTTACGTCTCGTCTAATGGTCCACCTCTAAGAAGCCTACAATCCTGGCACCCTCATCCTCGATCAATGAGTTCTTCCATCTAGAGAATATATAATAAGGTGTGGGTATAGAATGTTTAGTGTTGAGTTTAACAATAATCAGTAGGGACCCCGAGACCCCCAAAGGTCTCTCATAATCCACAAAGGTTACACAATAATAAAATACCACAATCACAAAGCATGAAAATAACAATCAACCCAACATAGGTATATGCCCATTCATATACCTAAGTTATCAAGTATACCCATATAATTCATGTGGAAACACAAGGCCCCACTCTTTAGCCAAAAGCACAACTATTCCATGGTGGAAAGAATACTATGAAGGAAACACCAAACAGGCAAGTACAACAAAGGTAACACCACAAAAAAGAATGCCACGACGGTATCACCGCACAGAATTGTACCACAAAGGTAAATAATAAAATCACACATGTTATAACATAAGTATGAATGTTTATATGATTATTTATATTGCAAGATCATCTTACATCGTCGAGAAGCTCTACTGTTGGCCCACATAAAATCGAAGATGACCCACATAGGATCTGCAGATAACCCATAGAGGAACTGAAGATGACCCCCATAGGATCTGAAGATGACCCAATCATGATCTGTAGATGACCCACAAAAGATTTATAGATGCTGACCCATGTAAGATATGAAGATGACCCACACAAGACTTGAAGATTATTCAAGTACAACAAGCCATAGGGTTCCGTACTAAGCACGCTTGGTTCTAGGAGGATACACTCCTCATACCATTGGGTTCACATCAGCTGCCACAAAGTCCCGTGAAGAAGTATCCTAAAAGACAACCATGTCAGTAGGGTACCAACACAATAGACGGAGTGTCAATCAGATACTCGGTCTGTATGTTGGTAGCCTTTTTGTCCCGAGGGCCATGTTGGATTCGAGTTCGATAAAACCTGGATGTACTCCATCATTATCAAAATCTCAAGTGTAGTATATCAAAAGAACCATCTCGATCCAAGAATTTTGGTGTCATAGACATTTTGACAGATAGATGCTTGGTTCTCAAGATATGGCCAAAAAGGCGTATCTGGGTCCAGATGCGTTTGGGTCCTGTCCAACCCGGTCGGGCCGACCCGACCTGGGCCACCTGACCCAATTTGGGCCAAACCAACATGGTTTGGGTCTGGTCTAGCTCAAGAGGCCGCAGTTTGCCCTAGCCTCCAAATGGGGAGGCCCACGGCCGGAGTGGACCGCCATGGTGGAGCCCGCCCTAGCCGCCACCTTGGGGAGGCTCCCCCTGGGAATCCCGAATGGTTCAGTTGGACCGTTCGGTTTAGGCCAATATGGTGGCACCACATGGTGTCGCAAGCCGGAACGCGGGACCCACCACAATAGGTCATGTTCATCTTGATGTGGCTGACCAGGGTTCCGGTCGGCTCCCCTTCCAGTGGCACCATCCTACACCGTTGTTGCCTCTACATCCGTTCGGGTGCTGGCCACGCTCCAGTCATGCCACCGCTGCTCTGCAGTCACGGCCTCCAACAATGAGGGCACATACGCGAATCGTCCTGGTTTCTACGCGGCTGGCCAGCGTGACATCCGCCACCCTCCTCCACCGTGGCCAATGGGTTATGGCCTCCATCGGAGGTACGGTTGCACAACCACCACCATAGCGTCAGGCTGGTGTGCTGGCCGCAACCTGTACCCTACAAGTGCTGGTCGCTGGCATACATCTATGGGTCACCAGGTGAGCTCTAGTGGCCACTTCATCAATATAATTGAATCTTTGTTTTTTCCAGAACATCGCCATTTCATATATCCAGTCAAGGTTGATTATTTCTCATCCGGAGATTTTTCCCACAAAGAACACGTCAAACAATGTAGTAGCGGAGGGATCGGGCTTTTTTCATTTGGCATGAACCCTCCTTTGCAAACCGATAGTATGCGGATCAAGAATACTGAATCACCATAAATCAATGGAGATCAATCATGATCAAACGCTACCTCGATCATTAGTTTGAAATGGAACAATGAAGAAGATGAAGATGGTGAATATGCGGATGTCTGTCGCTCCCACAACACGCTTCCAAATAGCGCTTCAATGTCGGTTAAACGTTCTTGATATAGAGAGATGTTCGTTCCTCATTGGGGCTTCCATGTTACCTCTACCAAGAGTTCTCCAGCAAAAGATATTAACAATAATTCTCAATTCCAGTATAAGTGGGGAGACAATCCACCAAATTAAGTTTAAGAGTTTCTTAATTTGTCAATTAATGATGGCTCTATAATTTGGGGAGGGATACTAAGAGTTACACTACATTAAAAGAGGGGTTCCAATGAAAACTGGTCCCCACCAAAAAATTCAAAAATTTGTGGAGGGATTTCAAATAAAAATAATAAAATTGTTTTTTTATTCCTTCGCAAAAACTAAGATTTCCATCTTCCACCCTCGACCCACTACGGTCGAGTTGAAGGCCTACATAAGAGGAAATTGGCGCTGCAAGTTCTGCGGTATCCTCATATTTCAATTCCGAGCACCATTTCAAAAGTTTCGAATTCCCACTCGCATGTTAACAGAACACACTTAAAGAAATTTTAGAAATTCATTCCGGACTCTCCTGGCCTCGGAAACACATGTCTTCAACGTTTGCAAACACATAATATATAGATATAATTAAAAAAATGACATGGAAAATTATGGGTCATTACATAACATTGGGAAGAAAATATAATTGGGAGAATAATGGATTAAATAAAGAGCATTTACAGAAATTAGGGATCCCATATGACCATTGAAATAGTATCCTGGCAATTAGAATATTAATCTAGCTGGCATGAATTACAATGTGACAGTTATAATCTTATCAAATAATGGATATATAAATTAAAATTTTCCTTATATTATAAAATTCAAATATGATATATTTTCATAATTGTACAAGTAAATATGTTTTCTCGGATTGAATTTTTTTTATTTTTAAAAAAATATAATTTTTTAAAATTTACATTTATAATAAATATAATGATTAAAAAAATTATTTTAAATAATGGATTTATAAATAAATATTCATTCATATCGATATGATATGGTAATTTTATGAGACTATAAGTAATTTTTTAAAGGGTGTTAAGATTGATCCTAATATTAAAACTTGTATTATTCAAATAATTGAGTATTTAATTATAAATTAATTTATTCATATATAAAAAATTATTCTCAATGAATGTATTTCATTTTTGGAATCTACATGTTGATATATGTCCCAGGTGAATTTTTCATAATTTTAAAATTTAACCGAATTGTTTTTGAAAAGTGAATTGCACTAAAATATCGTTTTTACATTATAAGTTAAATACGTTAATTTCTACGTGATACATTATGTATGAACTCACTATTTCCAACCCAAATTTACTATTTACAATATATTGTTTTCATAATCATTAATATTTAGAAATCTGATCGAAAATAATAAATTATGAATATAATATTTTAAAATACCCTTCTCCTACCATTAAAAGTACCATCCTCTCCCCACATTCTCCTCATAATTCTATACCTTGGATATTTAAAATTTTCTTCCAAAATATATTCCCAAAACAATCCCCCATTTCATAGTTCTCATGATTCCAGCAGAATTCTAATTCCAAGTACCATAAGGAGAATTTCATGGAAGTAAAATTTAATAGCTAATATTCTCAATTTACCAATTTAAATATATTTCTTCTTCTACCTTATACTCACCACCATAACCCAACACAGAGTAATTAATCAGATATCCTAAATATAGTATTATGTTATTGAATTAATTAAATATTGATCGTGTTCCCTATCTTATTCATATAATTATGAGAATTTTATTTACAATACAGATTGTTCACCCACTCCATAGAGAACCCACTTTATTTTTATCGATCACAATCAAGGATGAAAATAAAAAATTTATTATAGTAATATATGATGCTAATATGTATAATATAACTTATTTTAGGTTATGTAATGTATTAATTTTGATTAAATTAAATTAAATGAATAATGTTCATGACTGTCGGTAAATATGCCTAAATGAACTTGGAATAAAACATTACAATTTTTTTAAAAAAATCATCCATATTTAATTAAACATATGGCTATTTTAGATTATTTAATTTTTTATAAGAACATTATTACTATTTAATTTCACATTAGTTATTTTAGTATCATTTGATTAGAACATCAATAATTTTCCACAACTAATCTGACCCTAAAACCTTGAATCATATACTCCAAAAAATTATACATCATTGAAATGTTTATAGAAGAACATAATAAAAATATATGAAATAATATATATCCAAAAGTATCAAAATTAATTAAATATTAATTTAATTTAATTATTCATGTCATTATGTGCAAGAATGTATGATTTTAAAACATATGGTAATGGATATATCTGAACCACCATTTTCATTATTATTTAACCTTTCTATCTCTAAAAAAAAATTCAATGTATTTTATGTTATAAAGTGCATATAAATTTTCTATATATTACTCTTATATTTATACCTATCTTATACTCCCTAACTCTGATAGTTAAACAAATTCATCATGCTTATTTATCAGTTTCTCCTTTACAAAATCTCATTTTATTATGATATGAGGAAACATTTAGGACCCCATTTCATACCATGGGTAATTATTTATCTTATTCATTATTATTATTTTAATTTTTTTCCAAAAAAAACATGTATATGTAATGATCAGTGAACCAATATAGCACTCCAATTTATTAGGAAATGTTGGTCCCTCATAATACATTATGTAATGTATTGGAGAGTGAATCTAATTAGTGATGGGACTTTGTCCACCATTTGATGTTGTATTTGTGGTTTTCCTTGACTTGTTATTATGTCATGTTATATGTTTTTTCCGCATTTCATTTCTTCCATGATCTCATGTATCCACGTTTCATTATGTTATTCCATTTTATTACTTATAATATTCCTTGTCTTTTATAATATAATGTTATGTGTTATGAGTCACCTGTTATGCTTTATTACCATGTTTTTTCCCATACTAATATTTTTAGAACACAACTTTTTTTACATATTCTAAATGTAATCCTATTAGATTTTAGGGTCTCAAGAGATTTAGTATAACCGAACACATAAAATAATGATGTCATTTTATTTTAGTTACTTTTGTATGTATTATGAACATTGTCTTTAAAAGAAACTAGGCCTCATTATCATTTGATTGTTTTAATTTAATGTTTGTGTTAAAAATCATGTAATAATATATTTAAATGGATTGGGTCACTATATTTTTTATCAGAGTATGGACAAGGTATTTTTGGCTATTTATTCAAGAATTCTTTAGTGATAACCCTAGAGATAAGTCGTTGTTTAAGAAAATATCCGGAAATTTTGGTGAAGTATAAAGTGAGTGGTTTAGAAAATTACATCCATATATAAATACTACATGTAAATCCTTGATATTTTAAATTAAAATTATTTTCAATATATGATTCAGCATAAAACACTGAGTTTAAATGAACTGTGATATAATATTATAACCTCATTACATAAATGTGGATGATATAACATACTAAATAAATTGTAAGGGATGAACAATATTTACTAGTTTATAATATATATATATATATATATATATATAACATTCCAAATCAGTATAAATTTATCTAATTTTTTTTTACAAATAATAACTCAACTATAATGCAGATATTGTATTCAACCCAAAATATTTTTACTTCAAAAACTATTTTTATTGTTTTTTTCAAAAAATATTATAATTAATTTCTTGAAAATTTATATTTATTATTATATAAAAATTAACAATTAATTGAAATAATTATATCTATATTAATGTATGGTAAAAAATTTAATTTTATAAAAATTTATATTTTGTTTAGTTAATAGTGGAAAATAATGATTTTTGTAAAATTGTCATTTATTTTAATAAATCAAGTAATTTAAAAGTCTCATTATTCATTTAATTTGATTCTAAATGTACATAATAATTATTATATACATTTAATACAGTTATTTATATTTGAATAATATTTAGACTATATTTTAGTATAAGTATTTTTAAATCTTAAAAATTTAATTATTGGTGAACTATTTTAAAGTGCAGATTTATTCTCCATTTTTTTCTAAATAAATTAATGACTAATAAAGAATGAATTAAATTGAATTTATAAGGTATATATTTTTAAATATTAATTAAAATTCATTTAATTATTATTAATTGTCATATTTTTAGTATATGATCAAATTATAATTGTAAAAGGTATTTCGCGCAAAACTATATTATCGATATGTCTATGCGTTCTACATTAAATTAATGTTTTTCACTTATATGAACTAAATTTTATAAAATGAATTGAATATTTTTAATTATAATAATTAAAATTTTTTAAAATGGAAAAAATAATTTGTTTTTCATAAATAATATTATAAATGTTAAAAAATACTTACCATGCTAAATAAATTAAAAGTGAAAAAGTTAGTAACCATAGTTAAAGAGGATAAAATGGTTATAACATGTTTATTTTTAATGGTATAGTTGTTTATTTTAGTTATCTCTCCGACAATAATTTCTTTTTCAAATTAAAAGTCACGTTTATTATGATTTACATACCATTAATGAATAGTTTTGGGTATTTATGGGAATACCATTCCTCCCAGAACACCCTTAGCTTCCAAAATATGATTCTTCTTAATAATTCAATAGCTTGTGCTACATTGAACATCGAGTTCAAGTGCATTGTGACCTATCAAACTAGATGTATAAAAATTAGTTATGAATATGATTAACCATATTTTTAATTTTATACATATTGCATATAATCGTAACATGAATATTATATGTTTCTTAGACATTAAATAAGGACAAATTCATTTTTTCTAATAAATGAAATATATTTTAAAAAATTTTGTTTTTCCGCCTTATAATTAAGTACCCATTTTAAATACAATATTTGACACAGTAATATATTCATTTTTATGAAACAAATTTTTTTCTTAGAATAGGTTTTTAAAAATTTAGTTTGGTTAAATTATAGGTATTTTTCTTATAAAATCCAAATTTTAATGAATTGAATAAAATACAACATTTTAATTAAAAAATATATTTTCATATAATTAATATTTATAGATAAGTGTTAATTTTAATTTATTTTAATGTTTAATTGGATTTTTTATAATTTAATCTCATTTTGGTCATTGTAATAAACTTCATATTGCAATTGGATATAAACACATGTCAATATTTTGAATGTTTTTACTTTTTAAAAACTCACTTTCTTGTTTTGACAATGGGAATTAATTTTAATTTAATTTCTACATATTCATTATTTAGGATTTTAAAAAATGAATTCTATATTTTTAATCATAGGTTCCCAATTGAGTATGTATGTACCTATTATTCTTTGACATTATGAATATTAACTTTAGTAATTATTATTTTTATAATGGTTAATGGGAAAATAAAGTAAATAAGTGTAAAAAAAATTATAATAGTATAAAAATACTATAATACATGTAGTAATATTATTGGATTAGTCATAGGTGAAAATAAATCCATAGGGTTAATATTTGACATTAGGGTGCCATTGGATGTGATAATTACTTGTTGTAAAAACTAATTTAAAGTAAAGTGAAATATAACATAAATTGATATCTCTTTATAAACAAAATTTTAATATTGGGTCATACAACTGATATATTTGACTATAGTTTTGTATCCTTCTTTAATCCCTGCTAGTGTAAATTATTTACTCCTCGTGTTTGATCTGTCTTCATGCTTTTAATAAAATTCCTTGCTGCATGAATTGGGTGACCAATTCATGTCACAATTTTGTTAAAAAAAATCTCTAAAATAGATTTAATGAGATGATTTAAAACCATAATAATATCATCTTCTAATTAAATCAACTCATATCTATTATAAACCAAAAATAATCGAATAATAAATATATATTTTATTCTTTTCGTAAAGTTCCCCTCACATGTCATATAAAATGGACTTATACTTATCTTTTATTAAAAGATTAAAAATCCCTTTTTCTCATCCAAAACATACCCAACCCACATCCCAAATTCTGTAACATCATCCCAATGTAATCCCTTTGGGAATAAAACCTACATAATATGACCTTTTGTTCAAATCAAAAAGAGGCACCCAAAGAAGAGGTAATCATTTTATCCCTTCATTCCAGATTCTTATATTCTTCTACTTCTCTTCCTAATTTGTTACCTTAATTAAATAATAAATACATAATATAATATTTTCTCATATTTTGTTATTATCATGGGAAAACCATATTACTTCATTTACCCATCCTTTGAAAAACAATATCACCATGTTTCTATACCTACGACTTACCGTCTCTATGTCATTCTGTAAAATGTTTTTCATCTATAAATATTTCAAAGAGTATATTTAAATATATAAATGAATTTAATAATAAATATAAAATTATATTATTTCTTTATAATTCATATTCCATATTATTAAATACCATTTAACCATTATGGAAATGGTACCACCACAGGTGTGTACGCATGGCTTACCGTCTCCACAACGCGATGAGACCTAACTTCCACATTCACCATTATAGAATGATTTTAAAAAATATATATTATGAATAATTTTTAAATATATCAAATAATATGTTTAAAATTATTAATTATATATATATATATATATATATATATTTATAAATATTTAATTCACTTATTTCAATTAAATATGATATGAAAATAGAAATAGCATTCATGTGTACATACGACAAACCATCTCCATGAACGGTGTATTTCTATTCATATATCTATATATAATAAATATTTATATTATGAATATATATTAAGTATAAATTATTTTATGCATTATTTTTGTATTTAAATCAGGATCATAGTAATATGATCAATAATAACAAGTGAAAACATGTAAGATAAATAACGCAATTATTACCCTAAATGTTTCATTAACTTGGAATTTTTAATAAATGAGAAATATAATGTTATTAAAAATTATATATGATAACATAAATATTATTTTCATTTTTATATAAGTTAATTATATATTTTAAAAATTTATACAGGAGTTTAAGACATGCACAGAGAGTATCTAACATACAATAAGGGTTAATTCTAAAATATCATTATTTGCTGTGATTGATTATGAATAAGTTTTTAATAAGTCATATTTATCATTTATGTCCATGTATCATATGAATATTTTCAAAATGAATCTTTTTAATGTTTTATGTTGTGGACACATTAAATAAAAAATTGTTTTAAATGATTTTATTAGATTATTTTCAACTATGATGTCAAAATTTGTTGGATTTTATGCTTAATTGAGATTGATTTATTATGATACAATATTCCATATTGTATTTAATTTTTTTAATATATCTGACTATGGATTTGATTTTTTAATAGTATTATTTTATTATGGTTAATGAACTAACATTTTTTATGCCAGTTTTAATATGAATTTTTATGTTATGTTTCAACACTTTCATATTTGGAATGCATTTTATTAAGTACATGAATAGTGGGGACCACTATAGCTGCTCAATTCATTAGTATGTTGTATTAGACAAACTAGTGTCTTGTCATATGGCCTTAATAGAATATTTTTGTATGGTCTTGGCATGCGGCCCTAACATAGTAGATATGAGGTCGATCATTATTCAATCCCTGGAATTATTTGATTTATTCTTGACATAATATATTAAATATAATGTTTTTGTTTTTTTTTGTTTTTTACATTACAATAAATTTTTGTGCTTATTTTATATAACATATGCTATATTTTCTATCCTTACTAATAATTTCAACACATACCTAATTATGTTTTATTTTTCCTAGGATGCCATGAATTGTTTTTTGATTAATATGAAGGGTTAAGATATGGGAATAGTGGAATTCTTAAAGGATAATCTATTATGTGATTTATTTTGGAAGTTATAATGTAATTTTCATGTATGTAATTTATTTTTCAAGATTTATAAACTAATTGGTCCTTTAGGATTTGATTCATTGTAATCCTGAAAATGTATTAAAATAACTAGTACTCGCTCATGCATTCGCACGGTGATATTGGCCATCATTTATTTTCAATAAGAGATTACAATTTCTCAATTTAAAAATACAGTACAAAATATTTCATTAATATTTTGTATATTTCAATAAAAATATAGAAGTACAAAATATTGAAATACAAGTTTAAAAAATATAAAGACATCATAAATATAGAAGTAAATATTAAGGATAAATTTAATTGAATAAATTTTTTTTGTTAGGATAGTGATTTGAATTTCACGAATGAACTACATTTGAAATTACATTCACAAAAACATTGGTCTGTATAGTGAAATAAAAATTAATAGAAAACCAACATAGATGTTTTATAATTCTCAACTCAAGTTTCAAAAAAAAATTAGATCATATTTTTAAACGAAAACTATTATGACAATTTATAATAAATAAAAATTTAGATTCAACATGAATTATAATGGTGGTAAATAATTAAATGTTGTAAATAATCAAGGGAATGAATCCCAAATTGGGGGGGGGGAAATGACTTTGGATAATTGAATTATATCCCTTTACATTGTAAAAATTATTATTAAATGGTTATATTTCTTTTAATTATATAATATGTTATGTTTATATTTATATATATTCTATTTCTAAACAATAATAAAAGTATTTTTAACCATTATCGTGATTAAAATAATCATCAAAATTCATATCATGTGATATTTCCAGAGATTAGAACTTCTGTTTGTCCTCCATGTATGTAAATAAATAACATTCATTCCATAAACCCATGAAAATTGAGAAATATTTTAAAACTTATATATACAGGGATGATAAAAATTGAAGTTGGTCCAACATCTTAGATATCACCCACCGATCTATACCTTTTTATCTTTCCTACTGCCCCATGTACTTTTCCCATGAGATCAATATTCCATAAGGGAGACAAATCATACTGAATCCCAACATCGTCATCAGAAAATACTACATTGAGAAGGATTGGAAAATATGTTCAAAACATATTAGTAATTGAATTTTGAGAATAAGAAAACTATAATTATATTATCATAAACATGCAGACCAATTTAAAAAACCAAACAACACACAAAACTCCTGGTGATGATATAAAAAATTTACAGATCACACTTCAGAACATTATTTCTCGTCAAATTATCAATGAGAAATTGAAATGAAAATAAATGTGCAGAAAACAATTTTAGGGGAAGAGACTAAGTAACAAAAATGAATGAAAATGAACACACCCTCCCAACCAACAAACCCAGTCAACCCACCCAACAAACATAAACCACAGTATAAATATAAGTACACACAATATTCTTAAAAGATCAAATGATATCAACTTTTTTTAATATTTTCATGCTACTCAAATTCCCTCAACCTACAAAATTTTTCATTATTGTTTGACACGTTGAATGTTATGTGATTGCAGGTATAGTAACATTTTATTATTTTCTATGGAATGAAATGTTTAAATTTATTGTATTTAACAATAATGATAGGAATATGTTCACTTTTTTGCAATAGTAATGTCATGTATCAGAAAAACCATTCAATGTGAAATTTAAATTAATATTGTTCCTATAGTTAATAGGTCACATAAACAATCACAAATTATAACTTGTTTAGTAGTAAATGAGATAGATAATGCGAGATAGATGGTAGAAAAAACCATCAAACCAAATATAAGGCACACATTTATAACTTCTCACTCCATTTACTCATAATGATTTTTATTTAACAAACATTTACTCATTGAAAGAAAATGCATACCATACATTTAATTCCCTCTACCAAATATATGGGTTAATGGTTGATAAAAGAAATGTACATGTGAGTCATATATTTAAATCTCAATGCAATGACTCATGGAGTAGTTTTTATTAAGTTGACCGTGGGAATGTGGTTCCCATAGAAGTAAATATTGATTCCATTAAGAGGTTCTATTTCATCAAGCACTGGAACATTATTTATTATTAACCAGTAAAATTGGTGAATTAAATCAACTTAAACTGTTGTGGGGGTAATAGGGTTCATCGTAACCATTAATGCATGCTAACATATGTTTAATTGTTAGTGATGACATGGAAGACTATTTTTATAGTTCTATGACATGAATACACATTAGAAGAAACCAAATCTAAAGAATCTATAATATTATAAATAGAAATGACATAGTGATAGTGTATATGTCTGATATAAATGATAAAAACCATGAGAAATGAAAATATTTTTGTTCATTTTAATCATAGTTATATTAATCTGTAAAGATCATAGAAAGAAAGTGGATACCTCTCTAAATGTGACATTATTTAATGTTCTTGTTTTTCAATTCTGCCAATTTTGATTCCTTCAATTCATTTTCATAATTCTCCATCTACAATATATATTCAAATATATTTTCATGGAATGTTGGAAAAAAATTATGCATACATGTAAATATACATATGTATGTAGGTAAGTATAGGGAGTATACGGAAGGATATCAGAGGAGGGAAAAAATGTTTTTTAGATAAATATATTCTAATTTCTCCTAATAAAGTATTGAAGGCGTCCTATAGAAATCTAAGCATAGATCCATCCTAGTTTTCTAAATATGAACATCATGATTTAGTCCATCACTTTGAGAGATGAAAAGATCAAACAGATAATCAGTCCAGAAAACTGAATAAGCATACATATGATGTAGTTTAGGATTTCCAGGTACCAATATCAATTGAACCATCAATTTTATATGAAAAAAAATGTTCTTCAATGTGAACCCATATCTTGAAATCAAAAGAATTCCAAACCACAATACCATAAAAATGAAAAAACCAGTAATCTATCATCAGATAATAAATGAATAAAAAATATAGTATGCAATTACCAGTAAAAATATAGTATGCCTTTAAAATAATTGAATAAAGTCAAGATAGTCGTGACAGTACCATCACAATCAGGTAAAAAATTCATTAGAACTGATATTTCCCATGATTAAACATGTTCTTCGATGAAACCCCATCCTGTTAAAATAATAGATGAAAAATTACACAAACTATACAAGAAAAAAATTCCAGTAATGATAGATCATAGAAAAAAATAATCGTAAAATCCAGTATAATTGAACTTCTTATTAGTACTATGATTAGAGTATATATAATGTATACTATAAAGAAAAATAATCATTAGAATGTGAATGTATTCACTGCTATGGTTGTATGCTACCAGTAATAATTGATTTCAATGATGAATTGAATGTAAACCCTACTAATAATGAATTTTCAGTAAATAAAAGATGAGCAGATTTAGCATGTGTACTTTACGTTATTGAAAAAGAAAAAGTAGTATGAATGTATCATTATATTTTTATAAACTACAAAGAATAATAGATTAAAAAATAGATATATTTTGATGGATAGTTGGATGACACGTCTATTATAGGGAGGATAGTCTGTGGGATGTATGAAAAAGTATAGGTGGTGTTAAGGTTGTTTGTGAGGTGGTTGTCAAACATCGTAATCAATGTTTGTCACAACAGCTGGTAACGTAAGATATTGCGGGAGGTGAACCAAGGAGAAGGTGAGTGAATGTATCTTACACGTTCCTATAATCATACATAACAGGAAGATGAATGTGGTTATTTTAAAATATTGTTTTATGCGTATTATCTCATATGAATCATATTATTATGTTTTTAGTGCATAAAAAACTATATATGGTGGATTCAATAGTTAAAACAAATTACCTATAGTCATATATTGGAAAAATGGAGGTTTACTCCACGATGTTAGGAAACATTACTTACATTCATATAGAGTGTAACTGAAAATAAAAAAAATGAATAGAAACGAGGTTAATTCTACAATTTTAGGACAACATACCTATTCTAGAGATCCATATATCCTACATATTTCAGTTCTGAACCTGCATATTTAAATTTTTAAAGATATATGAGCCTCCATATTTCAATTATGAAAACCTATAAGTTACACCAGTAATATTCAAACATTAATATGTATAAATTGATACATATGAGATTAAAAATTAATAATAAAATATTCATATGACACAAAATTAACCATCATGTGCTGGTATACATCACCCATCTTCATCGCATTTTAGTTTAATGAAGATCCCATATAAAAAGTTATAATGCTGGTTAATATATATCAAATAAATAGTGAAATAGTAATTCGATAATAGTAATAAAAATTAGAATATGGGGAAATAGTATTACTGAAAAAATTATAATGAATTAGGTACTCAGTATAATGGATCTCCGACTGAAACAGATGTAATTATATTTACTACAACTCCGCAAGAAAGTGTTATGTATCCTCTCTAAAAATTAATAGACCTACAAAAAACAATATCATATAGAACATCATGATAAATAACAATAAATTAAGATGTTATTGTAAATTTCAGGTTAAATAGTTTAATTAAAGAAATTGACAAGAGGGTACCTCTTGGATTTCCATGGAAGAAATTGCAATTAACAATTTGTTTCATTTAATAGTAATTAAATAATTACATCGATTTCAAGCCCATTATTAAAAATAGTGGGGGCCTGAATGAATATTCCATGGAATGTTTTAAGACTACCTTCCATTACAGGAATCTGTGGAAAATAATGCTCAATCTCAAAGCTCTGGATCGGGCATCAACAAATGACTCAGTTATTATTATAATCAAGGCCCCCAACTAATTCTAGGCCTACTTCTTTCAATCCAGTAGCATTTTTTTCCTTGAAAACAAATCCTACACATGCTCCCCAAAGAAGTTTCCCCATTTTAAAAAACTTTCATAGAGCATGAAACAGATTGTGAGATTCTAAAAGCTTAGCCATTGTTGTTGTCTCACCACAAAGGATGAATAGAGTAGCGACATAATTCAATTTTTCATGCTTCCTAATCTCGAAAACATTTACTCGATCAGCTAGCATTTCAAAGAAATATAAGGGGCTTAGATTAATTAAAGTGGATAAGACTAAAGGGTCGTAAAACTCTTCCAATGATTTTTATTACTTAAAATGAACATAATTTTAAAAAAAATAACATAACCAAATGATTGAAGTCATTAGGGTGTCTATCATAATCACTTTGTAAAACTAAACAGGTTTGGTCTTTCTCTTTATTTATAAAATAAACCATAATTTATTTTAACATTCAATTATATAGTAATAAAATATCCAGCCAAGATATGATTCCCATTTAAATTCTCTGTGAACCTTCTGATATACTCACTACATGAATTTGGTCTGACAGAAGATAAATATATCAAGATTCCGACTATTTTCTTGTAAAATGTGTGGGTTGTTCAGTAAAAAAATTTGTATGATTAGAAATATAGTACTCAATTTCAGTAGATTAAATGAGATTCATGTCATTATAAATGACGAGAATATAAAAACGGTCGTGATAAATATGAACCACTAAAAAATAACATATTTTAACAGTTTATTTGTGTAACTATATTAAGTATTCATAAATCCTATGAGTACACTTTTAGATTTAGATTATTTTTTTATAATCAACATTTTTATATTTGGCATCGTGTCATAATTATACATCCATGTTTTCAATTCTCTACAAATCTGCTAGGATGTGATTTTGGTGCATAAATTATACATTAAAACTTATGTGAAATTTTCATTGAAATTATATTTAGCAGATATTTAATTGTCAATATTGTTTCTTCTTTATAGGAAAAAAATGTGTTCCAAAATCATTTGATACAGAAGGATAATGCCATTTATTTATTTTTAATTAGATTCATTACCTTAACAAACCCACTCAGATCAAGAAACTTTAAATATGGAAAACTTGAACCAATATCATCATTAGCAACCTCAGTCTAAAATCCCTTAAAATGATAAATTCATCAATTGATCCAAGAATTAATAAGTTGATAAATTATTTAATTCCAATTTTTATTCCAATTTATAATTTAAGGGAACAAAAAAGTGACCATTTTTTGATTTGGTGATATATAGAATACTTAAAAATAGCTGAAAAGGCTTCAAATATATCACGACTTGTTTAAAAGCATTACATAACTCACATGAAAGTGTAAGGAATAAATAATTTTCTGTAAATTAAGAATGATATGGTAGATTTTATCCAATAAAAAATTAAAGGGAAAAAGAAACTATTTCTAATTGTTATTTATAGTTGATTTGGTGAAGTTAATTTACAATTTATTATATTAAAAAAAGAATATATAGTACAGATTATAGAGATCATAATGGTTTTCACTATAAAATTCATGAGAACTCAGAAATACTACTAAAATCATAGTAAATCACGAAGAGTAAAAATTAATTCTAGCATTCTATGGAATGTTAGTAGTAACATTTGAAAATTTTCTTCTCTGGATGATGTCATGGATTTTCTATTCATATTTTTTTTCTTTTCATTTAATTTTCTTGGTGTTAAATAAAATCATTCTATGCATAATTTTTAGTATAGTAAATCTAATATATGTTAAAAAGGAAAATAGGTAGTTGAATAAGCATGCAATCAAAGACAATTATAAAAATAGAAATGCACAGTATATTTAATCTGCAAAGAAACATGAATTTTATTATTGAATAAGAAATTTTAATCCTGCCTAATGTGTGATAGGCTTTGATGTGAAGGAGAATTATTTCTATACTGGCAGAAAATGAAAAATTTGAATGATTCTTCTACTAAAAGAAATGATAGGATTCTATGGTGCAAATAATAGAATAATTACTATAATAAGAAATTCTAAATATTAGTTTCAAATAAAATCATAGTATAATAAGATATTTAAATAAAAAATGTGTATGCCTCAAAATTTAAGAGTAGGAAAACAATTGTATAATAATAAATTATAATAATGGGAATATGTAAGAAATAAAAAAATGAACTGAAAAGAAAATATGAAATGAAATAAGACGTAATTACTGTGTGGAAAATGCAAGGGATAAATTAGTAAGAATATTATCATCATTCCTCAAACCTTGAAAAATTAAGGAAACCACTATTAGTTGGTCAATAATTCAATGAAATGAACATTTACAGCTACCCAATTGAAGACTAAATGATAATCCAGATTTTTATGTAGAAAATAGTTAATGATTAGTATATAAAATGATAAGCCATATTTGTATGCAAAAAAGAATTGAAATTAATTTAGAAAATAACTTGATTTTCATTACGAGTGTATTTTTCCAAATTCAAATAGGATGAAGTACAAAAAACTAAGTAAAAATAGATGGATGAATGGAAAATGATAATAAAAAAATTAATAAAATTGGGTAAATTATATGGTATAGAACAAAATTTATAAAATTTCACTACACATTATGTGGAAATTTAAATAAAACCTTATAAAAGCTAGTCCAATGTCACAAAAATGGATAGAATTACAATATTTATAATGTATCTTTACACTTATAAATAATAATATATAATTAATAAATCTTACCATATTTATAGGTTTAATGTATGGTATTGATGGAAATATATGTTTTTCAGATCAAAACATTTTAAAAGTTCTAGATGAAATGTTTCAGAAGACATAGATGAAAGTATTCTAACAATATAGATCAGTCATAGGATCATGAGGGATAAAATCACAGTATTAGAGTTTCAAATGCATTAAAAAAATCATCCCAACATTCTG
The DNA here is from genome assembly GCA_963277665.1 of Viscum album. Lineage (NCBI taxonomy): Eukaryota > Viridiplantae > Streptophyta > Magnoliopsida > Santalales > Viscaceae > Viscum > Viscum album. The sequence goes on along the minus strand of OY728119.1, from coordinate 1,759,926,768 downwards.
GAGAATATTATGGATAAAATAGATCGATATACCTTAGATAATATGATAATGATACCAAAACATCCCATCCAAATAGTTCATAGATGTATGAAGTGGGTCTAATTCATAAATCCCTTAGAAACATCTAAAAATGGAGTTTAAATTGAATATCAGAGTCAATTTAACATATGATCTAGGAAGGGGGAATAGACATATTCATGGAAAGCTTCTGGAATGGAAGAAACAAATTAGGGATTGAAAATGTGAAAAAATTGCAGAGGTAGAGGAGGAGTCATAGAGGGGAGGAAAGTGGTTTGTTGAGCATAGAAAAGTCGGATGTAGAAAAGATGAATTTGTAGAAGCTAGAGGTAGAGGATCTGTAGTTGTAGGAGCCAGAGGTAGAGGATTTGGAGGCGGAGGATCCGTAGTTAGAGGATCTGTTGGCGGAGGATCCATAGGCAGAGGACCCATACGAATAGTGGTGTTAGGCATAGAAACCGGTGCTTCGAGAAAGCTGTAGCACAGGGAGTATCCTGAGTAGAAGCAACCGAATGTGGAGGAGATGAAGGTCGAGGAGTCAAAGGTGTCGCTACCGTAGGAGGAGTAACTTCTGGAGATAAAGATGGTAGTATGGGAGGTAGATGAATCTGATGGCCGAGGTGGGAAAAATGGATGGTGGAATAGGTTTTTAGTGGTAACCCTAGCATAAGGAGAGGGAAATCGTGATCGGTAGATAGAAGATGCGGATGGAATGGAGCCCATAGAGGATATATTGAAGAGAAATAAGGAGAGGTTGATAGATGTCTACGAACAAAGCCTGCTTTAGTATATATATATAGATACAGCGGCTATGAGCAAATGTGGTTGGGGAATTATATTTTTTTATGAGAGGGAGGATTAGAAAAAACCATAGAAAAAGATTTAAAAAAACTTGAATTAATGATCATAACCCTAACATAGACATTGAAGATAAGTATAGAATGACCCAGTGGAATTTTGGTAACGATCCTGGATAAACTAGTATTAAATTTGATACGTTATAGATTTATTGTATATTCCCTTGATTATGTTGTTTTCTTCATGGAGATGTTTCTATCACCCTACGGTTTCTCGAAATAGTTAATGGAGGGAACTAGAAGGGATTTGATAAACATTTAGTTTGATGGAAAATCTAGGGACTTTGAGCAACATAATTTGATAATAACTGGAGAGAAAAATATTCTCATTATTCCAAATCAGTTATCACAATATATTATTAACATTTTGATCCTTGAGTATGTTTCTATCACATTGCGTAAGAGGAAGAATAATTTTTATATATATTCAAATATTAAAACTTATATAGGGAAGAAGATCCAGCTTCTTACATATCAAGAGGATGGGAAGATGAAAATTCACTAATACCTCGAATTAAAGGAAATATTTTATCTCTCTGGGAAATAGGGTCATAGAGGGACCAATTTTTATAGATCTCAATGTATCATCTATGGAAATCATGGGAATTAATCAAATTATTTCATAGACTTATGAATCTACTTCTAAACGAAGGAAATAACTGTTCTATTCCAACCCTTAAATAAGAAGGGTTGAAGTATTTGTGTATTTGGATCGATGATTTAGGAAATGTGATTTAAATAAAGTGTTTTCAATTATGTTTTTCACTAATGATTTTCAATAATATGTTTAATAGTTATAATGGACAAGAAAATTGATTTAAGGGTAGTATTTTATTTGGAGAACATGATATTAAGGGAATTATAACCAATAATATGTTCCTTATATTAATATAATGATGTTTGGATAAAGATATGTTGGATTTGAATAACTAAATTGGATTATGATTTTTTCTTGAGAACTAATTATTGACTTGTTGACAACAGGGTCATGCTACCATGGATAAAGTACAAATATTTTTGGGTATTAAGGCATAATCCACTATGTTTTAGACTAAGGAAACATTCATATTTTGAATAAGGATTTATAATAATTCCGGTTGTTACTGTGACTCAAGGGAAAACTTGATGACGTTGTTTGCATGTTTGGAATGTGACAACCATGAACATCCCTATGAGATATTAGTGATAAATGATAAGTTTATTTGGTTCACCCTTTTCTAATGTTATATAATTACTATTTTTGGAAGGATTTAAATTTTATCCATTTTTTGATAGTATATGTTATACTTCGATTAAAATTTCTTAGAATAATGTATTATTTCTTTGTAGGTAGACTTATGCATGTGATATATCTTGTGATAACTTTTTTTTTGTTCAGATAAATTGAATGACATATCATTCTTCTTATAGATCACAAGATCTTATAACACTTAAGGAATGAAAAATATAACTTCATTTATTTGAATAAGTGATGAAGTGTAAATTGTTCAAGGCACGACCAATGGTAATATTATAACAAAATCAAGTATGTATATCTTCTCATGTTCTTAAATTATAGGTAAATGATACTGAAAACCAAGAATATTTTTCTAGTATATTGTATTGTGATGAATCAAATATCCCCTTAGATCATCATAGATTTATACCTTCATAGTTCTTAACCTTTTCCTAATCATGTTCTCTATCACTCTACATCAGAACATGATCGTCAGTTTTGTATTCTATTTCCATATTTCTTGACATGTCATCTTAGTGTATGTTTTTTCTAGTGACCATCGTACTTCTTTTTATTTTGATTGAAATGGACATCTTATTAATCAATTTTATATGTGGTATATGAATAAATATATATATTGAAAAGTCAAACCCATAGTTTTCAATTCAGAATTTAAATTTTCAGGATATTTTTTTTTGAGGGGAGAATGTAACACCCCAATCTTCCACGGTATGCTTCTTAATAATTCAATATCATTTGCTACACACAACACTGAGTTCAAGTGCACCATGATATATCAAACTAGATCTTTAAAAATCATTTATGAATAGTATAAATAAAATTTTAAATTTTATATATATTCTATATAATTTCAAACTTCATATTATTTGTTTCATATATATAATATAAGGACAAATTCAATTTTTCAGATAAAATTTGTATTTTTCAAAAAATGCAGTTTTCTATGGTTTAATATAGAACCATTTTTAAATCCCATGTGTGACACATTATATATTCTATTTGATGAAATTAAATTCATTTTTATAATAGTAAAATAAAAATTTATTTTGAATAATTTTTTTGAATTTTTCTGATAACATTTACATTTTAATGCATAGTGAGAAATACTGCATTTTAAATCAAAACTGCCTTTTCATATAATATATCTATATAATTATATTTCTATTTTAATGGAATATAAAGTCTAATTGGATTATTTTCCTTAAAATTTAATTGAATATTGGTCATTGTACATAATTTTATATTGAAATTGGATATAAACACCTGTCAATCTTTTCATAGTTTTTATTTCATAAAAACCCGCTTTTTGTTTTAACAATGGGAATTTATTTTAAATATATTTTTAAAAAATCTTGTTTTGAATTTGAAAAAATGGATTCCATGTTTTGAATAATAAATTTATAATTTTGTAAATAGGTACATTTTATTTTTGGAAATTAAGAATATTAACTTATGTATTTCATTTTATTTACCACGGTTAAAGGGAAAATCAGGTAAGTGAGGCAAAAAAAATTATATTATTATAACATAAAACTTCCTAAAACGTGGAATAATCTTATTTTATGAGTCATATGGAACCAAAAAAATATCTATGATGAATTTTATTCCTTTTGTGCCACATGGGTGTGATAATGACATGTTATAATAAATAATATAAGGAAAATAAAAATAAGACATAAACATGTATGTTTTTACAATAAAAATTTTAATACATTGTTATATAACTGACATTTTTGACAATAAATAGTCGTTAGAAAGAAAAAAAATACTTCCTAAATTGTGGTATTTTTTATATAGTTTTTATACATTAAATAAATAAATTTATTTATAACAAAATGATGATGTAGTGATTACATTAGAAATGAATGATTTAAATAAATTAAATTATAAATATTAAAATAAAAGTAATTTGAAACTTTTTATATCATAAATGAATTTTATGGATGATTTTGACATTATATTTGAGTTAGTGTAATTTTTTGAGGAATCAAGATTTTTGGTCTTTAACAAAAAACAATTATTAAAAACATTCAAAATTGACATAAATGATATTTTTAAACAAACACTATTTTTTTAAGTTATATTGTAGTTATAAAAATTCAATATTTGGATAACTAAATAATATAGTGTTTAAATGTAAATAAGGATACATTTTATTTTATATCTTCATTTCATAGAAACTATATTAACTATTTAGTGTAAAAATACAAGAATACATCGAAAAAGTTAAACTATATAAGGTGAGGGTTAAATCTAAAATATAAGGTTAAGTTTTTGACCTAAAAATGAATAAAACATATTATTTGATATTATATAGACCCATCCTCATAATATCGTTGAATTAAATCAATTTGGATCTATTCTAAATAGAAAATCATTTTATAATAAATTAATTTCTCAAGTTTTTCCTAAAGTGCCCCTCCCCTCTCTTTAAAGGGGAACTTTTCCTTCTCTTTTTTAACACTTCCAAAGCACATTCATTCGGCCAACCCATACCAAATACTCCTTCTAAATTCCATAAATTTCTCATAGAGTTATGAAATTTGTAATTAAATCATCTTAAGGTGGCTTTTTTGCAAATCAAAGGGAGACACCTGAATAAGAGTCAATCATTTTATCCCTTCTTTTAATGTTTTTTCTTCATCTACATTCTCATACTATGTTGTTACCATACTAAAATAACAAATATATAATATATATATATTTATTTTATTATTATTATGGTACAACCATATTCCTCCTTCTACCCATCATTTGAAAAACAATATCACAATGCCTGCATACGTACGGCTTACCGTCTCTAAGTCATAGTGTAAAATGTTTTTCATCTATAAATTTTTTTGACATGTCTAATGATGAATATAAATTACTTAACTAATAAATATAAAATGATATAATTTCATTAATATTCATATTCCATTGACTTCCATAACATTTAACAATTAAAGAAATTATATTGTCGCTTGTGCATTCGTACAACTTACAGTCTATATGACACAATGAGACTCATCATTAAGTTAACCATCCAAGAATGACTATAAATGATATGTATTTTGTATAATTATAAAATATATGAAATAATTAATATTCTGGAATAATATATATCATTAAATTTATTTCATTCACTTACTTCCATTAAATACGCTAATAAAACAGAGAAAAAGTTAATGAGTACGTACAACCTACTGTCTCCGTGACTATTGAATTACATTTCATATATATATATATATATATCTATTATATATGTTCATATTATAAATATATATTATATATAAATAATTTATTCATTATTTATTTATTTAAATAATTATCTATGTAATATGATCATGAATAAAAATTCAAAACACTTATGATAAACAAGGTGATTATTACCCAGAATGTTGAATTAACATAGAATTGTTAATAAGAGGGTAATATAATGTCATCAAAGAATCATATATGCTATCATAACTATTATTTGTATCCTTATATAAGTTTTTAATATGTTTAAAATCATTATAAATGAGTTTCTAACATGTATGATGAGTATCATACCTATGGTAAGGGTTAATTCTTAAATCTCATTATTATCTGAGAATGTTTGTGCATAAGTATTTACTCGGTCATCTTTATCATTCATGTCGATGTTTCTTCAAAATATTTTCAAAATGAATCATTTTTTGCAATAAATTAAAATAATCACTAACTAAAACATTATTTTAAATGTTTTGATGATTTATTATTATAATCCATTCTCATTAATGTCCATGTCTTTCAAATAGTTTTAAGTATTTATTTAAATGGACATGAATGTTATATAATTTTTTTTATATTAAAAAAATTCAAATTTGTATGGGAAACTTTGATACAAAAATATATTATTCATTTCAACATTTATAAATATTTAAATATTTAATGTTTTTAATGAAAAAGGGATATTTCTCTCAAAGGGTTTTGACGATTTTAATAGATTATTTTCATCTATATCAACAATCCTTGATTAATTTTATTCTTAATTGAGATTAATTTATTATTATACAATATTCCATATTTTATTTATGGTTTTATGTTATGATTGTCTATGTATGTGCTATTTGTATACCATTCAAGGTTATGGTTAAGTTCTTAATATTTTTAATGATTGTTTTAATATGAATGTTTATGTTATATTTCAAACTTTTAATAATAGGAAGGCATTTAACCTCATAAGATATCTGAGAGTCATTTTATAGCCCATTGATTCATTAGTATAGCTCATTAGATAAAATAGTGTCTTGGCACAAGTCGTTGATAGAATATTTTTGAATGGTCCGGGCACAAGGCCTTGACATTGTGGTAACATCGTCTAACATTATGCATTACATGATTATAAGAATACTTATTGATTTAACGAGTTATTATTAGACTAGTAGAATATATATGTGAATGATTAAATGTAATTATTTTAATTATTCTTTCCATACTATTCTGATGATATGGTTTTAAAATCATGTTTTTTTGGAGTATTTCCTAAAAAGATTAAGCTTATTTTTGAGAGCTTCCGCTATATTGTTTATCCTTACTAAGCATCTGATCTCACCCTTTTCTTATTTTCAATTTTCTTATGATGCAAGGAAGTGAATTATTATTGATATGAAGGATTAATCTAGTGTAATTATTTAATTTTAATAGGATTATATATGGTGTGTTTTATGTTATAAATTGTAATGTAAAGGTAATGAATATAATATATTTTCCGAGACAACTAAACTGATCAGTCCTCCATAATTTATTCCTTATAATATTGAACATTTATTAAAATAATGAATCGGATTCGGGATTTTGGGTTCGAGGCATTACAACTCCACCATTACAAAAGATAATCCCCTCTCCTCTATTATCCAATCATTCTAATCCATTTGGTTTATCCAATACCTAAAAATATAAATAAATAAATTCCATCCAAATGTCATATAATACATTGTTTTATCCGAAATCTATTCTAGGAAGGATTTCAGTATAATCCTAATGAAGTAAAATAAAGAAGATTAAATTAACAAAACCAAGCATATTTGTTTTATTTATTCTTCCACGTCATTTAATTATTACTCAATCATGATCATATATCAAAATAATTGTCTACCTAATAATATGATATTATTATGTTAATTTTGTACCATAAATCCATCTTCAACTTGATCAACTAGGAAATGAAATTTTTTATTGTGTGTATGACAGATTACCAACTCAAGAACTGATGTAATTCATTTTATATTATATCATCACATGGTTTATTATAATGATGTAATTAATTATTAAATTTTTTCATCATGTAATATTGACCATTATTGATAATTTAAATATCATGTACTTTCTTAACATTCCATCCTTTGATAAATGATTATTTCATTTTTTTTGTTCAGCAGACTACCACCTTCTTAAGCAATGTGATATTTTTTTATTACCATGTCACGTATATGGTATATGTAAGTTTATTTATAGAAATAATATGATATTTATGGTATAATTATAACTTCATAAAGATGAAATAAAACATAATTTTTTCTATTTTGATTGTTGAACAATGGAAACAATATAAATTCTTTCATATAGCTTATTGTATTTATAATTTTAATTTTGTTCATTTTTCACAACCATAATTCGTGGTTATTTATAAAAGTATGGTTTATATATATAAAAATATTATTATTTAATTATTATTATTCTTGATCTGATAGAATAATGATCTCATTGACCAAGTTCAACTCCCTAATGAAATTTTTTAATTATGAATTGAGCAATGTCAAAAAAACTCGATGTAGATATAATGGACTATATAATTAATCAGGTTATTAAAATAAATGATATAAATGGTTCAAGTGTAAGGGGTTAAACCTGGATAAGGTTAATAAAGAAAAAAATTATATAATTTTATTATATATGATAAAAATACATAATTTAAAATTTATGGTCATGAGGAAAGGGTTTCATCTCAAAACATTATTCTTCGAGACACATTTTCATTTATGCACATAATTTCATTTAAAGGGTATATATAAATTTCATTTACATATTTTATTTTATTATTAATCTTTAAAACCTCATGGTATTTTTAGTTACAATTAATTTACATCATCCATTTTTGTTTTTATTCAAATTTTACCAAGTCATTAATGGTATATGTACTAATATCATTTTATACGGGATTCATTATCATTAAATTTATGTCCATGGAAATTATTTGATCATAGTATAATAAAATAGTCTAATTTTATTTTAATTTGCCGATACATGAAATTATCATGGATTTATTTCATTTCCTCTCTATTATGATGAAATATAATGATAAGGTTTTTTTTATGAAAACATTACTTTGTTTCAATCATTGGTTAAAAAATTATCTGTCTTACATATCCATGTGTTAATTTTTTTTAAGAATTAGTCATATAATTATAAAAATATTTATTGATAAAACTATTCATTTTTCCTTTTTAAATATGTTAAAAAATGAATATTCTTCTATTTTTCTACAATGGTAGTTTTAACCATTTTACAATAGTGTGAGTGGAGTGTTTATCTTGAATTATATAGAAAGTACATAATAATTCACCATTATAACCACTTAACTCTTTGGTTCTTTTTAATTTTACAAGAATAATTTTTAAGAAATTTTTATGATAATATGTTTCGAATTTGACACTTTTCATAACATATTTTCAATGTGAAATGTTTATTTTACCAATTTTTTTAATATTTTAAAATATATTTATATTAATCAAATTCGACAACTTTTACTGTCATGTAATTGTTCAAAATTCAAAATAAATCAATGTTACATATATACCTAGCTCACCCTCACTTCCTTTAATTTTGTAATACAATACATATATTCATATGTAAAACGTATTAATTATGAAATTTAATTTTCTTACGATATAAGATAAGATTATGAAACCAATTTATTTCCTTGGTTAATTCTATTATTTATGACTGATGAATGAATTTCTTATATTGCACACATATGTATGTAAATGATGTTAATTTGAAGGTGGGACTAAAATTATATGGACCTCCAATGCATTGGGTAATGTTTTAGACTCATGTGACATCAATTATTAGATTATGGAGTAATCCTAATCCATTGTGAGACTATATACACTATGTGATGTAGTCTCAATAGTTAGACTTAAAAAATGATTATGTCATGTTTTATTTTCTTGCATTATTTACTCTATATATATTATCTTATGATACAATGTACATTATTTAATTATTCAATTTGACTAATCATGTACCTTCTCTTTTATGAAATAATATAATACCTTTAACACAAATGTTTTGATTCTTTATCTTGTTTATTCCCATACTGGGTTTTTTGGATCAAAACATTCTTTCATGGTTTCCCTAGGTTATCTTACGCATCTTTACAACATTGAATGTATTTAACTAGTTCACAATGGATAATAAACTATGGATTTTATTTTTTAATATCCTTTTGTGGTAGTATGAACCTGTATTCCAAAGACACTATGGGTCCTGATCATTGGGTTTAAATTAATTGATATCTATGTTAAACAATCATTATATAATATGTATATCAGTCTTGGGTCACTATAAAACATGTGTAGGTATCATTGGAATATTCATCAAAAGGGTTAATAAATATGAAAATGTTACATTGTGTATTAAGTAGATCATGAAATTATTCATGGAAATAAGACATATATTATACCTAGTTTGAATATCCAAGACGATTTGCTTTTGAAAATTCAAAAACACATTACAAACCATTATTAGGGACTTGAATTGATTGTTAGGTTATAAAAAAATACATGGTAAACTACCCTAGATAATCGAGATTGAAACCTAGAGACTAATTATTAATGATATAATTTTAATTTATAAGTAATTTTTTCTATTTTCATAGTTTGTTTTTTTAAATATTTTATAGTTTTATTATTCTCATCCCTATATTTATTTTCAATATGTTAACTGACTAATACTAGAATAAAATAGTGAAATGTGCAAAAATTATCCATTCCTGGGAACTAAATTTCATATATAATTTTAGTTAGACACATTCTTTAAAGTCATGTATGTTTAGTAAAATTATTTACACCTCACCTCAACACACAGGATTTGTGTTATATTTGATAATAAAAATGATGGATTTGATGCATACCATGTATATAAGCATTCCCTAATCAATTAATATGGGATTGAAAATCATGAAAATCTTATCTTAATTAATTTAGTTGATTTTGATTCTATATTTGTCATGGATTGGCTAACATTATATAAAGCTAACATCATTTTTCAAGAGATTTAGATCACTCTTTATATCTTTAGTATTCCTCATATTTATTACAAGTTTATAAATGAAGATGAATCTCCTTTTAAAACTTCATATCAGATGTGGATATTATTTCAATTTCCTCAATCATATAATGATCATATGGTTGAGAAATAATAAACAATCTTGCTATCTGACATGCCTATTTTGAGGGATTAATCTAATGTTTTCCATAAAGAGTCGTCTAGTCCTCCTCCTCCCTGAGAGGTAGAGATCAGAATCATAATTATTATTGTATCACTACCCATATTTTATACTTTATATATAATAATAACTATTTTTATTGAAGTATTGAATAATAAGATTAAAGAATATATATATAAAAGGGTTTTATATGGTTCAATGATACACTATAGGGTGTGTTGATCATCTTCATCGTGAATAAGGATGGTTCATTGACCTTATGAATTTATTAGAATGAACTCAAAAAAATAATCATAACGAACAATTATCCCCTTCTAATAATAGATGAATTGTGTGATCAACTATGTGGTGCCAAATATTTCTCCAAGGATTACCATCATTCGAGATAATACCAATTAAATGTGAAAATTAAATACATTACTATGAGTACCATTTGAAAAAGGTCTGGAAGAAAAGAGTTTATACTGGCTCCCTTTGGTATCTATAATGATTTGGAAATATTTATAGACTCAAGGAATAAAACATTATAGATTCTATTGGAAAATATGTCATAACAATTATAGATGATATTCTATTATACTTGGAATGAATGTATGATTATCAGGATAATATGAATACTCTTTAGAATAATTTTTGAAAGGAGTAGCTACATGAAAAGTATAGTAAATGTGAGATTTCAATAGAGGATTTTTCATTATTAGGGAATGTTATCACCAATAAATGATTATTTGCAGAAACATCTAATACAATGTTAATTGAGAAGTTTTCTATAAAAATATTTGTAATATAGATATGTAGTTTCCCTGATCAATTTTGCATTACTGATGATTTACGATAAAATTATAATGATTTTAAAACACACTAAACAATATTAAAATGAAGGGGTATTGTTTTTCTGAAATGATTAATGTGAGGAGGGATTCAAGGAATAAAAAGATAGGTTTCTCGATATACTAGTACTCATGTATCCCTATAGTGGGGATCTTTTGGGGAATAAAAAGATGCCTCAAAAATGCAATGGGTAGTCTACTAATATAGAATGAAATATTGATAGCCTACCATTAATGAAATTGAAATTTAATGAAAGAGAACAATACAAAACATGATTTGGAGTTGGCTAAGGTGTCCTTCATATTGAAAATATAAAATAAGTATCTCTATGGGGAGAAATGCGATGTATATACTGACCATAAGAGACTCAAATATATATTCTCATAGAAGGATCATAATAAGTTTCAATGAATATGGTTAGTGGTGTTCAAATAATTTGATTTATCAATTTTCTATCATATTTGGAATGTAAATAAAATTGCAGATTCACTAGGTATAAAGGATCTAAAATCCTTATCATTGATCATAATTTAAAGGGTTCCAATCTTCATAGAGATTAAAATGATGTAAATTTGAATTATAATTTAAGGAACATCATCATTCTATTCTCAAATGTCATATCAACCACCACATCTAGAAAATAAAAGGGATTATCAAATAGATGATTTTTAAATTTAGAAGAAGGTGAAATTAGTATGAAAATGAAAATCCTTGGTGTGATAAATATAAGAACAATGACATGTATGATTCTGGACATGGATATGTGTACCATAAAATCCTTAGACAAAAAGGATATGTTTCATGATGCACATAGATAAACCTTCTCCCTCAACATAGAAAGTATGAATACTTATGAAGATATCTAAGAGAACAATTTTATAGATAATATTAGTATGAATGTCATGAAATATACATAAAATTTCATTTTATGAATATTGGTGACGTCTGAAAAAAATCCAATGGAATGATGTATCCATTACCCATACCTACAAGGAAATGGAAAAAAGTCACCATGAAATTTTTCAGTGGCCCCTCGATGTAATTTAGAAAATATAATTCTATATAGGTTGTTGTGAATCATTTTAAAATTATTTAAAACTTAATTTCTATTCATGAATGAGTCTTACTAGATTCTCTTAAAAGGATACACATCAGAGAAGCGTTCAGGCTGTATGGAACACCACTATCAATTCTATCTGACTAAGATATGAGATTTGCCACCTTGTTCTTGTAGAGTCTCTATCATGCTATAACAATGATTTTATTTTAATTTCTTCATTTCACTAATAAAATTACAGCCAATATGACCATACTATATAGAAATTGGATGAAATATTGACAGAATACTTTATGGACATAAATGGGGGGTGGGATCAACATCTTCCTCTAGTAGAGTTATCATACTATAATAGATTTAACGCAAGAATCCAATGGATACATATGAATTCTTTTACTATAATATATGTAGAACAAATTTTTCATGAGATAAGGTTGGTGATTTCATGATTTTGAGACCTCATATTGTCACAAAAAATAGTAAGAAAGGTAAATACCATTCAAAAGAATATTAGGGATAGTCAATGTAAAGAAAATATCAATTATGAAAGTCATGTAAAAGACCCAATGATTATGGTTGGATATTATGTTTTACTCAAACCATCTCTCCGCAATATATTCATTATATTTATGAAAATAATAATAAAATTCATAGGGAAATTTCCCCATTAGAGGTTATTTATAACAAGAATGTTGTGGACTATCAGCTATTACTCTCACAAATCATTTCTAAAGTACATGATGTATTCTACATATTACCATTGAGGAATTAAATACTAGGTCACTAAAATGTAATGAATTTATATGTGGTATAGCTGTAAAATGATCTCTCTTATTAGGAGAAGTCAGTGATGTTTTTGGATTATAGATAATGTTCTATGAAATATGAAAAGTCACTTAGTCAATGTACTATGGTGTGACCATAAATAAGTGAATGAAAAAAAGAAACTAATGGAGACAATAATGATGAATCACCCTCACCTATTTTCAAATTATTATGTAAAAAATAATCTTCTAGGGTAAAATTTTTAAAGGGGTATGAATATAAAAGATTTTAATTTTATCAATAAAATTTCACTTTTAAATATATCACAATATCGTAATTACGAACATGAAATTATAAAATTCCCAAAATGAAAAATATAGAACAAAAAATTCATGTTATGATAATTTGAACAACAAATATAAAAAATAAAATTGTAAAAATTAACTAAATGTATTACAATGAGGAAAATAGGAAATAATATATTAATAATGAAAAATTATAGATGTTCTGAATCCCCAAAAATAATCAAACTCATTAACAACATTTTTGAAAGGAAGATGAATGCTAGTAATCTAATATGAATTTTTAAAATAAAAATAATTATAACCATGAGAATAATATAGAAGTGAATTAATAATGAATTAAATATGATTTATTTATAGAATGTAGGTATCCCATATGACTATTATAAACATAACCATTAGAAGAGTGATCCGACTATTAGAATAGTAATCTAACTATACAAATAGTAACCTGAATGTTAGAATGGTTTCCAAAACAATGGTTGTAGAAAAATAATCTTTTAAGTTTCTTATACAATTTAAACAAAATATATTTATGTAATGTTAAACATAAATAATAGTTTTACAAATGATAAAATATGTGTTTCTGGTTTTATAAAACATAATTATTCTAATTTTAATTTTAATTTTATAACAAATATAATGAATTAATATAATATTTTGTTTTATAATAATTTATTAATAAATTAATATTCATTTTTATCAATATTAAGAGTTTATTTTATAAAAGTAAAAGTAAATTTTTCAATTGCTAAAAAATTGATCATATATGTAAATTTTTTAGTTTTTTAAATGAATGTTGATTTTATTTAAAAAAAAATTAATATATTTATAATTATTCTATCATAAAATAGATTTTATTTTTTTACCTTTTAGTAAAAATAATTTATAGGGAATTTTTTGGTTTTTATAAAGTAATTAATTTTTTGTAAATAGTGAAATATTACAAAATATGGAAGAATACATTATAAGATAAATACAAGGAATTTTGATTTATGAATAATGTGAGAACCCATTAGTTTTAACTCTCATGAATTATTTATTATATCTAGTCACATGAATAAATATTATTGATAGTCATGTGAAAAATTAATAAACTACTGATTATAATATTAAAAAACATTCATCTCCTCCCCTTGTAAATACCACCCCTTCTCCTCATAAATTATCAGCTATGGATATATCCAAATATAATCCAAAATCACTAAATTTTACCCTTATGTCCAAGTGCTTATGGTGTAAAAAAATACCAATTAAATGTTCCTTAATGAGTATTTTAAGGATGCGACATTTAAAAGGTAATATTCTCAATTTAACACTTTTAAATTAATCTATTCTTGTACCTCCTCTTATCCTCCCACATACATCAAAAATATAATGACCCCAGTTTCAAAAATATACTTTAATTTTACTAATTTAATTGAATATCCATCTTATACACTAACTTATTTATATTATAAAGTGAAAATTTCATTATAATATGGTTGGTCCATTGCCTCTATGAACAACACACTTATTTTTTCAACACTTCACTCAATGATGGTTATAAAAATTTTATTATAGATAAATAATTATATAATATGTATAATATAACATATTTTATGTTTTTTATGTTTTAATGTTCATTAAATTAAATAAAACAATTTTAGTTCCTAGGCCTCATTAAAACGTATAAATATACTAAGAAAATAATGTTAACATTTTTACAATAAGAATCTCCCCTATGTTAGAACTCATATGGGTTTTGGGACCATTTCAATTATAATAATTAATTCATTATAATTTCAATCCACTTCTATAGTTTAGTACCATTTTAAATGAATTTCAATATTTAGCCATAAGTGACCTAACTTTGGATCCATGAAACAAATGGACACATAACAAAAAATAAATAATATATCCCTATCAAATGATTATAAAATAAAAATAAAATTATTATAAATTAAATATATATGTAAAAGGGTATTAATTATGTAATTAATGAATTTAAATTGATAATTTATGACATTAATCAGAATCACAGAATGATTTTTCAAAAAAAGGTAAGGGATCTCTATGAACCAACAATTTATTTGAGTTGTGACCTTCATTTATCTAAAGCACTTAATTTATCTCTGTGGTGTTATGTAATGCTTAAAAATACTAAATATTTTTCTCCTACATATATACCTATCTAATACAATCTTCCTTTTATTTTTTTAATATGTTCCTTTTTGTTTTTTTATAAATTAATTCTATATGAAATATCCTTTCATAATAATGTGAAGATAGATAATGACACCCATTTCATTCCTCTGGTTATTAATTTTTTTATTCCTTTTGATTAATTTCCTTTTTCACACACAAAATCTTGTATATCTTATGATGGATATTTATTGATAGTGATCCATTGCCTTAGATATTGTTTTTACATTTAATTTTATGCATGTGATTAAGGATTGAACCTAATCAAGGATTTGGCCGTATCCACCATGTGATGTTATATTGGAGGTTATCCATGGCTTATTCTTGTATTATATTATATTTTTTGTCACATTTTTTCATTTCCATGATCTTAAGATTCCATGATTCTTTATTTTATGCCTCCATATTACTAATTAAGAGGTCTTCCTTCTATGATATCATGTAATTTGTTAAAAATCACAAATCCTTCTTATTTACCATGTTTATTCCGCTACTGGTATTTTTATTTTACCCATTTTATTTATTCATTCCACATGTTATGTTTTTTAGTTTTTGGATATTAAGTATTTTATAATATCATTATCAAACCCCAACTAAATTCATTTTAATTTAATTTATTTTTTATGTATTATTAACCATGTATTTTAAAGACATTAGGCCTCAAGTTCATTGGGTGCACTACGGGAAAAATAGTCTTTTGCGATGAGGTATTTGCGACGAGATTAATTCTTGTTGCAAATGGTCAATCCCAAGGGTTATTTGAGACTGGATTTGGGGTCACGTCACCAAAGGTAATGTGCACTTTTAATGGGTGCGCGCCTAAGTGGGAGAAGGATATTTTCAATTGGTCCCGTCGCAAATACCGGTGGTGGTAAATGACTTTTTGTGATGAGATTTTTTCCTTTGCAAAAGGTGTGTTTTTAGGTCACCTTTTGCGACGAGACCTATCACAAATAACCTTTTAACCGCCGCCATAATTAATGAAGTGAAGTTATTTCTGACAGGTCTTGTAGCAAAAGGTACTATTAGCGACAAGAATACCATTGTTAATAAACTCGTCACAACTAATGTAACATATATTTACCCCCCCCCCCCCCTCTATTTGACATTCCCTTCCTCTCATTTCTCACTTCCTTTATCTCACTAAACTCGAATTTTACAGTGAACATTTTTCTCAGTTTAAATTTTTTTACAGAGAAGTTGTGAAGGCGCACACATCAATAAGAGAGCATGTTTAAATGTATATATATATATTTTTTAATTTAGTATTTCTTTAATTTTTTCATGTTAATTTTATTTATTATTGATTAGTTGTGATTAAAATCAATTTTAATTGTTTTTTTATCTGTATTTTAGTAATAGTTAGTAATAATTAGTAGTAATTGATGGTATTTAGTACTAATATGTAGTAATTGGTAGTGATTAGGAATAAATAGTAATAATTAGTAATAAATAAGAATAATTAGTAATAAATCGTAATAAATAAGAATAAATAGTAGTAATTAGTACTAAATAATAGTAAATACAAATAATTTGTAATAAATAAGAATAAATAGTAATAATTAGTAATAATTAGTTGTAAATAGTAATAAATAGGAATGATTTGGAATAATTAGTAATAAATAGGAATAAATAGTAGTAATCAGTAATAAATATCAGTAATTATTAATAAATTGTAGTAATTAGTAATAAATAGTAATAATTAGGAATAATTAGGAATAAAAAAGAATAAATAGGAATAAATAGGAATAGTTAGAAATAAATAGGAATAAATTTGAATAAATTGGAATAAATTGGAATAAATAGGAATAAATAGGAATAATTAGTAATAAATAGGAATAAATAGGAATAAATATAAATAATTAATAATAAATTGGAATAAATATGAATAAATATGAATAATGAGTAATAAATTGAAAAATAGTAATAATTAGTAATAATCAGTAATAAATAGTAATAAATAGTAATAAAGAGGAATAATTGGTAATAATTATTAATAATTAGTAATAATTAGTAATAACATGGAATAAATAGAAATAAAGATTAATAATTAGGAATAATTAGGAATAAATTAGAATATGTGGGAATAAATATTAATAAATAGGAATAAATGGGAATAAATAATAATAAATAGGAATAAATATTCAAAATTAGTCATAAATATGTATAATTAGTAATAAATAGGAATAAATAGTAATAATTAGTAATAAATATGAATAAATACGAATAAATAAACATAATTAGTAATAAATAGGAATAAATAGGAATAGTAAGTAATAAATAAAATTATTTAGCAAGAATTATTAATAATTTGTAATAATTAGTAATAATTACTAATAAGTACTAATAATTAGCAATAATTAGTAATAAATAAGAATAATTAGTAATAATTAGGAATAAATAAGACAAAATGGGGATAAATAAGGTTAAAATCGTATAATTAGGGATAATAAGGAATAAATAGGAATAAATAGGTATAAATAAAGATTAATAGGGATAAATAGAAATAACTATGAATAAATAGGAATAATTAACAATAAATAGTCATATTTATTAATAATCAGTCATAATTAAGGACAATTAGTCATAATTTGGAATAAATAGTAATAAATATCAATAAATAGAAATATATATATGGATAAATAGTAATAAATAGGAATAAATAAGAATAAATTGGAATAAATACAAATAAATAGGAATATATAGTAAAAAATAAAATCAATTGTAATAAAATTCAATAACTTTTAACAAATTGGCACAATTTCCGGTGGATTAAAGGCACTTCATTTTCTCTATGACTCTTTTCTTTTTAACACTCACCGACTAAAAACAGTATGAAAAGTATTCTTCTACATATGCATATCTAATCTCGTATATATGAATTTGAATATACATTCATAGTACCACATTTTTCATAATGTGTTCAAAAGGTGATAGTTTCAAGAATATGATTCATCGACGAAAAGGGGGCTCTTTTGTCCGACTGCTTATTTATGTGCAAGTTTCTCAAACAGAAATCACAATGAAGTGTCTGCTCGGAGGTACACTTATAAAATCTCGTATGAAAGACAAAGAATATGTGTACCTACAAGAATATTCGTCATTGTGATTTTAGTGAGAGAAATTTGTAGGTAAATGAGTCATCAGATAAAAGAGAAGTTGTCAATCCACTAAAAATTCTTTTGGAAAAAATTAGTATTTGCGACGAGAACATTTACGATGGGATCCCTTCACAAATAATCAAAATTAAATTTTTATTAATAGTATTTGTGATGGGTCACTTGCAAAAGTATAATATATATATAATCTTATAATCGAAGGCTTAGTTGTGACATGGAAGTTTCCCATCACAAATGGTATTTGCGATGACCCATCGCAAAAGGTTTAATTATATATATAATGTATATAATTGGAGGGATATTTGGGACACCGACATTTTCTACTACAAGTCCATTTTTTTGCGATGGGCACACCGCAAAAAAAAATATATTGCGACGCCATTTTCTGCAACATCTTATTTGCGATGGGGACCCATCGCTAAAGCCAATTTGCGACGGATTCCCGTCACAAATAGTCCGGCACAAATCCATATAATTCTAGTAGTGTTGGTATTTATTTGATGTTTATTTTAAAAATCATGTAATAAAATAGGATAATGTTTTACTATAATCCAATAAATCTCCCATGTAATGAACTAGGTGACCCTGGTGCGTTCTACGGTGGTAGACTGACCATGACTGAGTGTAACATCCCAGGTAAATAAAGAATAAAGAATTTTCATATTTATTAATATTTACAAATTAAATATTAATTTTATTTTAAAGGGGTTTCTATGTTCGATAGCGTACCCGATATGCAACGATGAGTTTCTTTGAAACTTACGTAGCACACTAGTAATAAAATAATATTATTTTAAATGTTAGTTAACAAGTAGCCGTTGTACTGGCGGGAATGGATAGAAATAACTAAAATATGATTATATATTTTTTTAAATGTTTATACATTTACCCAATAAAAGATAAAGTCTTAAAATACGGAAAGAGTTCAATTTTAGGGCATATATACTCTAATTTTCACTAAAGGTTCACTTATCACCTTTTAATGGTGAACCGTCATTAAATATAGTTTTGATCACTATTATACTTTATTTTGGACCAAATATAACTCTTCTTTAGAATCGGGACATCAAAATTTACTTTGTGTAAATTTTTGGTACCTTTCTGATAAAGTTCATTTTTTTATGAATAGTGTAAAATGTTGTATTTTAATTCAAAACCACTTTTTAATCTAAATTATTTATATGATTAGATTATTATTTTAATTGGTTTTAAAGTGAAATTAGAAAATATTTTTACCAGTTAATCCAATGGCGGTCATTGGAATCAATTTCACTTTGAAATTAGACTTAAACTGGTGTCAATCTTTTGATACTTATTGTTTCACAAAAACACGCTATTTGTCATGACAGCGGGAATTAATTATTAAATTA
This sequence comes from Viscum album, assembly GCA_963277665.1. Taxonomy (NCBI): domain Eukaryota; kingdom Viridiplantae; phylum Streptophyta; class Magnoliopsida; order Santalales; family Viscaceae; genus Viscum; species Viscum album. Next base: position 1,759,906,573 of record OY728119.1, on the reverse strand, counting down.
ATTAATTTAACTTATATGTTTTGAATTTTGTAAAATGGACTTCATTTTTGAATTCGTAATATCAAATATAGCTTAGGGTGAATTTTTGGTAATTTTCTGAAAAACTTCAATTTTTGATGAATAGTGAAACCACTAAGTGGTAATCAAGCAAACTGATTTTTCAGTTAAATGAAAGTTTACCACTAATGTGTATTGAATTTTGAAAATCCTACATACATGGTTGTCATTAAGAAGTAAAATGTGGTTCAATGAGATTAAAATAATTTTTTGGTGAATAGTAATTTTTTTCATTAATCGCGATTAGAGGTAATTAGTGTAGTTTAAGGTAAAAATGGTATTATAAGAATGTGAAAACACCATGACACTTGTCCTACACCTATTGGGTGAGTCATGTCCGACCAAGACAAGCCATGGGCCAACTTGGGGACCCCATGGAGCCACTTTAGTTGGAAAATGACATTAATATATTTTTATTTAATGTTAAAGTGAAAATGACACTAACATAAATTGTTTTACTAAAAATAATTTTTAAGTGGGGTTATACAAGTCAAAATTTTGATTATAAATAGTCATTGGAAAGATAAAAAGATTTCCTAAATCATATTATTTTTTTTATAATTTTTAGACATTAAATAAATTAAATTATATATGACATAATAATGATGCAGCGATGACATCATTATTTGACGATTTAAATAAAATGGAAAGATAATGAAAAATCTAAAACCTACACATTTCCAAAACTAATTGGATGAGTGGATTTCGAACCCTTATAACCTTATCCACGAATTATATAAATGTGGGACCTTTTAAAACCGAAACACATTTTCAAATAAAGTAATATTTCTTTACTTTCCAAAAGTGCCCCTCCTCTCCTCTTATAAAAGGCCCCCACCTCTACCTCATTTCACACACTTCTCAAGCCTTTGGCTCGGCCAACCCCTGCCCAATTACTCTCTCCAGATCCCTATACTAATCCTAGAGGATTCCCTTTGGGAAGAATCCTTTCAAAGGAATCCTTTAGGCTCAAATCAAAAGGGAGTTACACTTTTAAAGGTAATTCATTCTCTCTTGTTCATTTGTTTTATTTTGCTTCTCCAACCCTCTAAACTCTTTTTATTTACTTCTTTTGTAACAACACCATAATCTTCAATATACTAGGATGTTGTTATAATATTTTAGCTACACTCTCACACAACTACATCAAATGGTTAAAGAACATACGGTTTCCGTGGATGGTGAAATTCTGCCTCCTGAAACGATGAGTGTTCAATACTCATTTAACACCTTCAAGGGTGGCCATTATGATGTCACTATTTTTATATATGATATATAATATTTTTATGTTTTCTTTAAGCTTCTTTATTTTTCATTTTTGGCATACCTTTATGGTTTCCATTATGGGTAAACACGATATCTTCATTTAAGGAAGTGCGGACTACCGCCCCCTCAAAGTGATGTGATTCATTAATGCCATATGTGGGACGTTTAAAGGATGGATTTAAAGTTATTATATATGATTTTATACTGGAATTATAATATAACTCTATACCATTATTATTTCTTTCCATTAAAGTATGAGATAGAAATGAATGTAGCGTTCATGCGTACGTACGGCTTACCGTCTCCATGAACGGTGCATTTCATTTCTTATCCCCAAATGTAATGTACTATTAAAATTACATGTATATAATGTATATATATAATTAATGATATATCTAAATGATGAATATAATTCTGGAATTAAAATATACATACCTCTCATTTAGTTTTAATTCCACTAATATGACAAAGAAATGAAAGTAGCGTTCATGCGTATGTACAGCTTACCCTCTCCATGAACGGTGCATTTCATTTCTTACCTCTAAATGATTATGTAATATTATAAAATACAAGTATATATGCTGGATATATATGATACATATTATATCAAAATCGGGAATTTCATTCTGGATATAAAGAACTTTTGACCACACGAACAACATGTAATTGTAAGAAGTCAACTTTCGACTTAAGAACCAAATATTGACAAAACAAACATTATTAACTTAAATGGTTACATAATGTTTATAACATGGAAATAAGTGATATAAAAGGAATAATGAACTTTAAAAAGGTTCTTAATCAAGTATAAATTAACTCAAGTTTATTATTCAGGACGTTAAAGAACGATCGAGTCAAGTCGGACCCGAGGTAAGGGACTTCGTCTAAATCTCCTTTCATTGAGGCATATTTCGTTTTATACACAACTTTCTTTTATATGGTGTATAAACTCCTTTGAATTTTACTTTTATACAAAAGGAATCTTTTTCTACGAAGCGTTTTGCTAAACGACAAAAAGGAATGTTTTTTTTAACGTATGCGATGACAACGAACTTTTTCCGCCGCCGCGAGAATTATTTGATCTTTGGCTTTCTCAACAAGCCGTAATGTTTTTAGAATAAAATAAATACCATATACTCTTTTATGTATTTTGGTATTGAAAATGGTTTTGAAAAAGGATTCTATTATGTCAATATATTTATGATATATTGTGATTGAAATGTGGAAATGTTATCATTCCTTTATATTGGTTTTATGTTTTATGATTTTATACTGGTACTTGGACATTTTAACGGGTGGTTACGTTATAAACCATATGAAGGGTGGTGCCGTGAATACCAGGACGGGTGGTTACGTTATAACCTCCAATGCATTGGGTATGGAAGTCGGCCGTATGGCTATTCCATTAAGTATGTATGGAAATTGGCCGTATGGCTATTCCATTAAGTGATATGTGTGGAAGTCAACCGTATGGTTATTCCACTTAAGTATGTTTATGTCCCATGTTACCTTTATATATGTTATGTGATCTTTATATGGGTTTTATTGTTATACTTTGGTTACAAAAAGGTAAGTAATGATACTTTATTCAGTGAAGATTTTTTTTACTACATCATGAAGGTGAAGGTATTACTTTGATACAGTATACATGGTTTACTTGATGTTTGAAAAACTAACAGTTTTCATTCTCTTTGTATCCCTTACTGATCTTTTTATGCTCACCCCAAGTTTTCGAAATGTTTTTCACAGGACATAAAGTGGAATAAGGTCAAGGATGGGATCAAGGGAATTTCATGCTATCTAAAACATGGAATATAGACATCTTTCTTTTTAAGAGTTTTTATTTTATGGAGACTTAGAAAAAGTGTCTACTTTGTAATCTTCTAAGATGTAATAGTTATGTTCTAATTCTCTAAAACTCTAAACTAGAAAAGATCCTCAATGTGAATTATTCATTTAATTCAATATAAAGTAAGGTTTAAGGCTGAGGCCTTATAGTTGGTATCAGAGGTCGGTTTAGACAACTTTAGGAGTTAGAAAAGTGTTAAATTATAATATGATTGAAATGATATAGAATTTACGGATTACCATGTTGCTTCGCCTAAGATATTTCTGTGTTCAGAATGGTTTTCCGCAGAGGAAACAAAGCAGCTATGATGGGACGACATCAGGAAGAAGATAACCTTCCAAATCAGCAACCTGAGATGGTCGGAATCGGAACTGAACTGTTTGTTGTAGTGATGGCACAGTTGACTCAGGCTATAAATGGTGGTGGTATCCATGCACGAGATCAGCCAGATCAACCGCAGAGGAACATGTCAGTGGTGGAACATTTCATGAGGCAACATCCCCCATCATTCATAGGATCATCTGACCCTGTGCAAGATGAAGGGTGGATTAAAGCACTGGAGAAGATTTTTGATGTCATGGGGTGTTCAGAACATCAAAAGGTTAGTCTTGTTGTTTACCGTTTTGAAGGTGAAGCTGATCAGTGGTGGTCGATGGTGAAAAATATAAGGGATAGTGATGAGATTGAGGATCTTCACTGGGGCGAATTCAAAGGTATGTTTCTTGAGAAATATTTTCCTAAGGTGGTTCGTCTTAGGATGGAAAAACAGTTCCTAGAATTGAGGCAGGAGGATGATTCAGTGGCTTCTTATGAAGAAAAGTTCACTCAATTGGCAAGGTATGTTCCAAACATCATACGAGATCTTGATAGTAAAATAAACCATTTTTACTCAGGGTTAAAGCCAAAGTATCGAAGGGCTTTAGCTTCTTGTGAGTTTAAAAGTTATGAAAAGCTTGTTCGATGTGCTGAGAAGGAGGAAATGGAGTTTTCCGATGATCAGGTGTTCTATGACAAACAACAGAATAAGAGGTCTAGTTGGCAGGCAAAGGGGAAGAATTCATCAAAGAAGCAAGGATGTAAGAAAACCAAATATACATCCTGTGAGAAGTGTGGTAAAATGCATCCTAGAGAATGTTTGTCCAAGTCTGGTAAGTGCTTTCGGTGTGGTAAGTCTGGTCATATTGCTCGTAACTGTAAGGAAGATGATCAAGCAGGAAATGAAAATCCAACGGTAAGATGTTTTATGTGTAATGAAATGGGTCATTATGAAAACGAGTTTCCAACGAAGAACTCAACTGGGGGAATGCAGCCAGACTACAAGCAGAAAGGGGTGGCGAAATCCTTTGCAACAACTTCAGCAGATGTTGGGCCATCGAATGAAGTTGTATCAGCTCCAGGGAGCTCAATATTTTTCGAAGATTGACTTGAGGTCGGGGTACCATCAGTTGAAAGTAAAAGAAGCAGACGTTCCTAAGACTGCGTTCCGTACTAGATATGGCCATTATGAATTTGTATTTATGCCTTTTGGGTTAACCAATGCACCTGCTGTGTTCATGGACCTTATGAATAAATTTCTCCATGAGTTCTTGGATAAGTTTGTGTTTGTGTTTTGAGGTTTGTGAAGAGGTTATGTGTGCCTTGTGATTCACAGTTGAAGAATGAGTTGTTATGTGAGGCTCATAGTTCTCCGTTTTTAGTTCATCCTGGCAGTACTAAGATGTACAGAGATCTGCGGGAGTATTACTGGTGGGATTAAATGAAAAGAGATATTGCTATTTTTACTGTAAAGTGTTTGACATGTCAACAGGTTAAAGCAGAGCGGCAGTTACCGAAAGGGATGCTTCTACCTTTACAAGTGCCAGAGTGGAAATGGGAAAACAAATCCATGGACTTTGTTGTGGGATTACCGAGGAAATCTCGAGGTAATAATGCAATCTGGGTTATTGTTGATCGCTTGACCAAATATGCTCATTTCCTTTCTATACGAGATACTTTCTCTCTTGATCAACTTTCCCGTCTGTATCTTAAAGAGATAGTTAGGTTACATGGAGTTCCTCTCTCCATTGTATCGGATCGTGATCCCAGGTTTACTTCTAACTTTTGGAAAGGCCTTCAGAAGTCGTTGGGTACTGAATTAAATTTTAGTACAGCTTTTCATCCTCAATCAGATGGGCAGTCAGAACGAACAATTCAGACATTGGAGGATATGCTACGAGCTTGTTCTATGGATTGTCAGGGAAGTTGGTACCAACATCTTTCTTTGGTTGAGTTTTCTTATAATAACAGTTTTCATTCCAGTATACAGATGGCACCATTTGAGGCATTATATGGGAAGCGGTGTCGAACTCCAACTTTCTGGGATGAAGTGGGTGGAAGGAAGTTGATGGGACCAGAATTGGTAGAAGAGATGGCAGAAAAATTTCAGCTGATTCAGAAGCACATGAGAACAGCTTAGAGCAGGCAGAAGAGTTATGCGGATAACCGGAGGAAGGATCTATCTTTCGAGGTAGGTGATCATGTTTTTCTCAAGGTTTCTCATTGGAAAAGTGTGATGAGATTTGGTAAGAAAGGAAAGCTGAGTCCAAGGTTTATTGGACCATATGAAATTCTGGAGAGAGTTGGATCAGTTGCATACCGGGTGGCTTTACATCCGAGTTTATCAGGTACACAATGTTTTTCACGTTTCGATATTGAGAAAGTATATGCCAGATCCATCTCATGTTTTGAGTCCAGAGGTAGTTTAGCTGGAAGAGAACCTATCTTATGAGGAACAACCGGTCCAGATTCTTGACCATAGGGAGCAAGTGTTACGGAATAAGGTGATTCATCTGGTAAAGGTTTTGTTGAAAACCCATGTGATTGAAGAGGCAATGTGGGAATCTGAAAATGCTATGGGGGATAAATACCCCCACTTATTTTGATAAATGAATAAAATTGCGAGGACGCAATTCCCAAAAGGGGGGAAGGATGTAACATCCCAGGTAAATAAAGAATAAAGAATTTTCATATTTATTAATATTTACAAATTAAATATTAATTTTATTTTAAAGGGGTTTCTATGTTCGATAGCGTACCCAATACGCAACGATGAGTTTCTTTGAAACATACGTAGCACACTAGTAATAATATAATATTATTTTAAATGTTAGTTAACAAGTAGCCGTTGTACTGGAGGGAATAGATAGAAATAACTAAAATATGATTATATATGTTTTTAAATGTTTATACATTTACCCAATAAAAGATAAAGGCTTAAAATATAGAAAGAGTTCAATTTTAGGGCATATATACTCTAATTTTCACTAAAGGTTCACTTATCACCTTTTAATGGTGAACCGTCATTAAATATAGTTTTGATCACTCTTATACTTTATTTTGGACTAAATATAACTCTTATTTAGAATTGGGACATCAAAATTGACTTTGTGTAAATTTTTGGTACCTTTCTGATAAAGTTCATTTTTTTTATGAATAGTGTAAAATGTTGTATTTTAATTCAAAACCTCTTTTTAATCTAAATTATTTATATGATTAGATTATTATTTTAAATGGTTTTAAAGTTAAATTAGAAAATATGTTTACCAGTTAATCCAATGGCGGTCATTGGAATCAATTTCACTTTGAAATTGGACTTAAACTGGTGTCAATTTTTTGATACTTATTGTTTCACAAAAACACGCTATTTGTCATGAAAGCGGGAATTAATTATTAAATTAATTAATTTGACTTATATGTTTTGAATTTTTTAAAATGGACTTCATTTTTGAATTCGGAATATCAAATATAGCTTAGGGTGAATTTTTGGTAATTTTGTGAAAAACTTCAATTTTTGATGAATAGTGAAACCACTAAGTGGTGATCAAGCAAACTGATTTTTCAGTTAAATGAAAGTTTACCACTAATGGGTATTGAATTTTGAAAATCCGACATACATGGTTGTCATTAAGAAGTAAAATTTGGTTCAATGAGATTAAAATAATTTTTTGGTGAATAGTAATTTTTTTCATTAATCGCGATTAGAGGTAATTAGTGTAGTTTAAGGTAAAAATGGTATTATAAGAATGTGAAAACACAATGTCACTTGTCCTAAACCTATTGGGTGAGTCATGGCCGACCAAGAAAAGCCATGGGCCAACTTGGGGACCCCATGGAGCCACTTTAGTTGGAAAATGACATTAATAAATTTTTATTTAATGTTAAAGTGAAAATGACACTAACATAAATTATTTTACGAAAAATAATTTTTAAGTGGGGTTACACAAGTCCAAATTTTGATTATATATATTCATTGGAAATCTAAAAAGATTTCCTACATCATAGTATTTTTTATTTTATTTTTAGACATTAAATAAATTAAATTATATATGACATAATAATGATGCAGCGATGACATCATTATTTGACGATTTAAACAAAATTGAAAGATAATGAAAAATCTAAAACCTACACATGTCCAAAACCAATTGGATGAGTGGATTTCGTACCCTTATCACCTTATCCACTAATTATATCAATGTGGGACCTTTTAAAACCAAAACACATTTTCAAATAAAGTAATATTTCTTTACTTTCCAAAAGTGCCCATCCTCTCCTCTTATAAAAGGCCCCCACCAATACCTCATTTCACACACTTCTCAAGCCTTTGTCTCGGCCAACCCCTGCCCAATTAATCTCTCCACATCCCTCTCCTCATCCTAGAGGATTAACTTTGGGAAGAATCCTTTCAAAGGAATCCTTTAGGCTCAAATCAAAAGGGAGTTACACTTTTAAAGGTAATTCATTCTCTCTTGTTCATTTGTTTTATTTTGCTTCTCCAACCCTCTAAACTCTTTTTATTTACTTATTTTGTAACAACACCAGTATCTTAAATATACTAGGATGTTGTTATAATATTTTAGCTACACTCTCACACAACTACATCAAATGGTTAAAGAACATACGGTTTCCGTGGATGGCGAAATTCTGCCTCCCGAAACGATGATTGTTCAATACTCATTTAACACTTTCAAGGGTGGCCATTATGATGTCACTATTTTTATATATGATATATAATATGTTTATGTTTTCTTTAAGCTTCTGTATTTTTCATTTTTGGCATAGCTTTATGGTTTCCATTATTTGTAAACACGATATCTTCATTTAAGGAAGTGCGGACTACCGCCCCCTCAAAGTGATGTGATTCGTTAATGCCATATGTGGGACATGTAAAGGATGGAGTTAAAGTTATTATATATGATGTTACACTGGAATTATAATATAACTCTATATCATTATTATTTCTTTCCATTAAAGTAAGAGATAGAAATGAAAGTAGCGTTCATGCGTACGTACGGCTTACCGTCTCCATGAACGGTGCATTTCATTTCTTATCCCCAAATGTAATGTACTATTAAAATTACATGTATATAATGTATATATATAATTAATGATATATCTAAATGATTAATATAATTCTGGAATTAAAATATACATACCTCTCATTTAGTTTTAATTCCACTAATATGACAAAGAAATGAAAGTAGCGTTCATGCGTACGTACGGCTTACCGTCTCCATGAACGGTGCATTTAATTTCTTACCTCTAAATGATTATGTAATATTATAAAATACAAGTATATGCTGGATATATATGATACATATTATATCCAAATCGGGAATTTCATTCTGGATATAAAGAACTTTTGACCACACTAACAACATGTAATTGTAAGAAGTCAACTTTCGACTTAAGAACCAAATATTGAAAAAACAAACATTATTAAATTAAATGGTTACATAATGTTTATAACATGGAAATAAGTGATATAAAAGGAATAATGAACTTTAAAAAGGTTCTTAATCAAGTATAAATTAACTCAAGTTTATTATTCAGGACGTTAAAGAACGATCGAGTCAAGTCGGACCCGAGGTAAGGGACTTCATCTCAATCTCCTTTCATTGAGGCATATTTCGTTTTATACACAACATTCTTTTATACGGTGTATAAACTCCTTTGACTTTTACTTTTATACAAAAGGAATCTTTTTCTACAAAGCGTTTTACTAAACGACAAAAAGGAATGTTTTTTTTAACGTATGCGGTGACAACGACCTTTTTCCGCCGCCACGAGAATTATTTGATCTTTGGCTTTCTCAACAAGCCGTAATGTTTTTAGAATAAAATAAATACCATATACTATTTTATGTATTTTGGTATTGAAAATGGTTTTGAAAAAGGATTCTATTATGTCAATATATTTATGATATATTGTGATTGAAATGTGGAAATGTTATCATTCCTTTATATTGGTTTTATGTTTTATGATTTTATACTGGTACTTGGACATTTTAACGGGTGGTTACGTTATAAACCATATGACGGGTGGTGCCGTGAATACCAGGACGGGTGGTTACATTATAACCTCCAATGCATTTGGTATGGAAGTCGGCCGTATGGCTATTCCATTAAGTATGTATGGAAATTGGCCGTAAGGCTATTCCATTAAGTGATATGTGTGGAAGTCAACCATATGGTTATTCCACTTAAGTATGTTTATGTCCCAAGTTACCTTTATATATGTTATGTGTTCTTTATATGGGTTTTATAGTTATACTTTGGTTACAAAAAGGTAAGTAATGATACTTTATTCAGTGAAGATTTTTTTTTACTACTTCATGAAGGTGAAGGTATTACTTTGATATAGTATACATGGTTTACTTGATGTTTGAAAAACTAACAGTTTTCATTCTCTTTGTATACCTTACTGAGCTTTTTATGATCACCCCAAGTTTTTGAAATGTTTTTCACAGGACTTACTGTGGAATAAGGTCAAGGATGGGATCAAGGGAATTTCATGCTATCTAAAACATGGAATCTAGACATCTTTCTTTTTAAGAGTTTTTATTTTATGGAGACTTAATAAAAGTGTCTACTTTGTAATCTTCTAAGATGTAATAGTTATGTTCTAATTCTCTAAAACTCTAAACTTGAAAAGATACTCAATGTGAATTATTCATTTAATTCAATATTAAGTAAGGTTTAAGGCTGGGGCCTTATACTGAGTGCATTATCAGTTTGGGTATTTAGGTTATCATGTGTGACCATAGGAAACATAATAAATATTTTATCCCAAGAGGATTTGGAAGTGGATATGTGTCTTGGTGATTTCCAATATTAACAAATTATTTATTATTTCCTCCAGTTATTGTTGATACATCTATGAATTTTATAAATGATTTATAGAACATATCCTATGAGAAAAATTTGAAATAAGTCTATAATAGTGATTCCTAGAGGCACTCTCTGGGATGCATCTTATAAAATTTATATTATTACATGTTACCTTACCAAAACTCCTACGGCTACTAGGAATCCTCCATTTATTGGGAATATATAGGTGAATACTGAGAGAGTTATGGAACCCCTCTAAGATAATGTTTTGACCATGATTCCATGATTTCTTGGAACTAGGTGATTCTTGAGGTTGTCATGTGGTGTCATTTCCCCTCGACATGAGATTCTAGTATCATACATGAGGATTGGTGATTTTATCCTTGATTAATTCCTAGGATACTATTTGGGATCAAGTGGATGAAAAATTATTTCTATTTAAAGACCTATCTGGGAATGGGTTGTTGATCCAATGATTGAATGAGGATATTTTTTAATATCGGATTAGAAAAATATTACTTACATATTTACTATGGGTCGTCAACCTTAAATATTCATCTTATGTAAAATTCCTTGATTTTATATTGAATATGACCTAGGAATTGTACATCAGATTGGTTTATATAACTCTCAGAAGTATTATTGGTTCCAATAGTTACACATGACTGTAGTGGTATACCAAAGATTCGCAGCATCTTCTTAGATGCCTTATTTTTGGGATCTATGGATTATAACTGGAATCATACTTCATATTCAATGGAGGTGAGTGTGGGTGATTCTAGGGAGAATACATGTATACCCTTGTGGTGATGTATCTTTCTCAGAGACATTATAGAGATGGATGAAACATGTATAGTTAGAACAAGGTAGCCATATGGCCCTAGGTATGAGATTGGTTATATATTTATTTTCAAATGCTTTTATTTACATCATTTCTCAGTTGTGTAGATCACATATAAAAACATTTAATTTATTATATATATACGGGACCACATTGTTATTGCCCAACATGGTTTTTAAAACAAACCTTGCTCGGCCTATGATTACACTAGGGTAGTCATGAAGATGTTTATATAATAGTAGTAATATTATGTTCTAAGGTTCGAGATTGTTCGAGAATTATCTGTTTGATGGGCACATGGAGCTAGGTATTTGGTACGTCTTGGTCTGATAAGTGGATCCTTTTATATTTATTATTTATTTCATTCGATCTAATATTTTTGGTTGGTCCATTGGTTGATCTGTTTATTATGTATAACATGGTCATTCAATATTTTTTTGTACTTCATATAATAATGATCATTTTTATATTATTTTTTCCACAATTAAATAATTTATTATTATGGTTGATGTTTTTTTATTTATGTGGTAGCAGCCTATTCACAAATATATCAAAGGACCATACTACTAGTCAGAAACCTCTAGTGTGTCGGGAGGATCACATTAGGCCTTTTGGTGAATGGGACCATTTACTTATCAAAGAGTGAAAAAAGGTGAAATTTGATAATGTGGTATCAAAGTATTTCATTAACAGCTTCAATTGGGGCATTGTAAGAAGTATTAAGAATGTGTATGAACCTGTGATGATTATCCAAGTGGTGCATCTAGTGTAATTTTCTCGAAAAGAAGTCTATTTTAAAATTGATGATTTGTTAATATTCATGATATGTAATAATATAGTTGTATATGATTTTCAATACGATGGATTCATATTTGGTATGGATTTTCAGATTTATTATGGATTTGTAGATCTTCTACCATTAATGAGAGTCCAATGATTATTCTTGACTCTAGTATATAAGAGGAATGTGTAATTCATTGTGAATTATATTTTATATATAGTTTCCACATGTTATACTCCTTCTAGTGTTTGGTTTATAATATTAATTACTAACTCTATATTATTAAATTTTAAAAAATACAGAATATTTTTCTGATATTGATTCTCTGAAGAATTCGAATAAATCGGACCACCTTTTATATGTTCCTTTAGAAAATGCTATATGGACTATATTGTGATGTGTCTTTGTGATGGCGTGTTCATATAAAACCTTCTATATAGGATGTATATCTCTTTATAATATGTAAAAATGGGTGTATAGTGTCTGATTAGTAACTACGATATGTTTCTAGGGGAATTCACTCTAATAAATGTAGTAAATTTGGGGAGTTTTTATTGGAGTATCTGTAAAAATCCACTAAACATAAAAATAATATAACACACCTATATATGCCAACACATTTTAATGATTCAATTTTTATCAGTAGTTTTAAATAAAATAACTGATAAATGCTTTTTAAAATAATTTTATTGGTAGGTTTCATTAAAAGACACACTATATTTTAACCTCAAATGTATTTGGCCCAACAACTCCCTGCAAACCCCCACAAACCAACCCACTAGAAACCTATAATCCACCCTATCTACTACTCCATGCTAGTACAAGCCTCATCGATTACACCCCTCTCTAAAAATGTACATTGTACCCAGGAACCTTGAACATCCTCAGACTCCACCTCTCTTCCACATAATACTTGGACATGCTTAGACTTCCCCTCATTGATGTCCAACAATAGTCCCCCTTTCACTATCCTCTATAAAATCACATGATGCTAGAGATTTTTTCCTCCAATCACATATGTAGGATACCAATATCATGGTCCCTATTTCTATTTATTACATTATACCCTAATCGTGATTTGGAGAAATTTTACTCATGTTTTCTCACTCTGATTATAGGTAGTTGAATGGTCCTCTATTTTAGGATAGAATTTTGAAATACCATTCGGTTTAGTAATTTAACTACTGTAATTCTCATATAATCACTATAATTTAGTATATTTATAAATTATTTTGGTACAAATATTGTATATAAATTATAAAAGTATATTTATTTTAGGTTTACTTGGTTATATAATAAAATATTTTTAATTTATAAAAAAAATTAATGTGAATCATAAAATTACGTGTATTAATATGTTTATCCTAATTTAAAAGAATATTTAATTTTGAACTTAATTTTTTTAATTATATTTATAGTAATATAATTATATGTTATATTTTATAGTGCTTGAAATCATGTAAATAAGGAATATTTTGTATTTTCCTTGTATACCGTACTGAAATAAGTTTTTTGATATTACCTTCTCTAGTTCATAGTGTTCCCATTCTCCATCAATGACACAAAAAAAATTCATCATATATCATGTAAAAAAATTCATTCCATTTAATCTTATCCTAATTAACTTATATCTATATGTATGAATTCTAATAATAATGTCAAGGAATTGGATATGACACCTATGATGGATTTTAATAGTAATTCGGCCAATTGTCAGTTTGCATTGAGAGGTTATTGTGGGTCACAATCAGTGGTATGTAATTCATAATTATTATAATTTAAATACATATAAAAATTAATTTTATATATTATTTATTAAAAATATGAAAATAAAATTTAAATGTTAAAAAATAGAACAAGGCAATATGTTTGTAATTTTACTAATATAACGTTAATTTACTCTTTCAATGAATATGGGGCACCTATATAGGATGAAACATTTATATTTGGGTAGTTACTTGGGAATTAAGAATGTTAAGAAACATCTCTCCATGTTCACTTTTCAAAATGGATACACATTCCTTTATCCTAGAAAAATAAGTACTTTGATTCCTTTATAATGGTTTTTTCATTATTATTTAATCATATATGATTAGATTAAAAATTATTAATAAAAATTTAATTAATTTAATATATTTTCTTATATTTCATTATAGATGATTTTACAATTTCAGGCTTCTAATTTCATTTCACATCCCCAGATAATAAAAATATCATGAAAAATTGAAGGCTTTCAGGTGGAGATTACTTAATAAATTTAATGGGAAATCCATTTTAGTGATATAAATATATAAGAAGGCCCTCAAAGTCATTCCTTGGGAATTGTGGAAAAAATTCATTGAACATCATAACACAAAATATCATAAGTCCTTTTAATAAATTCAAGTCAATTAATATAAATGTATTAAAAATATTTAATTTTTACTAATATATAGTTTCATTAGAGTGTTTTTATGAAAAAATATTCAATCGTGTGAAGAAACTAATTCCCCGCATAGATGGATCATTGAGATTCAAAAGGAAATGAAATTGTAAGGTTTCATTTAATTTAATAAAATATATATCAATATATATTTAAGCAATTTAATTTTATAATTATTATTTATTTATTTTTTTTCTAAAATAAGAAGCAGGTAGGTCATTCTGTTGGAAGGGGAAATTTTTTATTTAATGTCCAGAGAAAAAAATGATGGTAGTAATGTCAATTATCATTTTTAAAACTTAGGTGATAATGATTTTATTTGTTATTTGGTGTTACTAAATATAATCATATTATAAAAAAATTCAGTTAACAAAATAAAATCAATGAATAATGTGATGATAGTCTACCATTTTTAGTTTCAATTCCTCATAGGATGTTATGGAAGGAGTTCTAGGAAAAGGTCATTTGGGTCATGTTAGTGGGTTAAGTTACAATCCATGTATATTGAGGGTGTTTGGTAGGATATATATATAATCATTAGGGATTTTATAAGGATTAAGGAATTCATGTTTTGGTGATTTAAGTTCCTATAAATAAATTAATTCATTGAACAATATCAATAAAGATCTGAAAACACTTATTAATACACAAAATGACCGAGTATCATCTGTAGATAGTGCATTGGATCTTTGATTTTAGAAGTTGAACGTACATTTTTCTTGAAGAAAAAGAAACACTAATCAGTTGTGAAAGTGTTTTAAATTTCATTTCTATAATCATATAATGTATAAGGATGTTATATGATATGTTATAGTGGAATATTAACAAAATATACCTATTTGATAAAGATATTTTTCTGGGTGTTTTTTTTAGAATTTGATCAATGATTAGTTGTATACATAACTGGTGAATTTTGATTTAGGCATAAAACATTCTAGGAATCCAGTAAGGGAGTTTATCTATCATAGAATATGTTCTTAATTTCATTGATCTCATTAATTTTAAATTAATGATATAAAGTAAATATTTTTTAAAATAATTACAGTTTTTATATTTGGATTTTATCAATTAAATTTTCTAGGATTATACTATATAATTTACATACGAATGTTGAGGTTATAAAAGATAAAATGACACCAAATTCACATGAAATAATATTCTATATAGAATATTAATATTATAACCTATACCGACCTATTATAGTTATGACAATCCTACTACAGTTCTCACATCCCAACACATTCCATAACACCAACCCAACACGATTCATGAATATATAACATCAACACATCATTTTCCACTAGTGTTGATATACAAGACCAATTCCACAACACCAATTTCCACATCACATTATATATACCACATAATTAAAATATGAAAACAAATATTACCTATAATAAAAAAATGAATTTAAAAAATAGATCATCACTCTCCCTTTTTAATAATTCAACTCTATTTATTCAATATCTATTTATTCGGTAGTGTCATTTCACTTATAGATTTCACCAATTCGATATGTATCATTATTTTCATGATTATCATTTTTTTATTGGTGATTCTATTATTATTTTGTAATTAAAAAATAATATCAATCACAACAACAAAATCATTTTAAATAATAATGATAAAGAGACATAAAATGAAACCAATATCATGATTTATGTAAACACGTTTCAATAATAAATTCCTATTATTTTATTTTCAGTATGATTAATTTTAATTATTACGATAATAATTAAACTATTTTATAGTAATAATAATTATATTACCTATATATTAAAAATAAAACAAAATATTGTTATTGAATCCCTTAAATCAATTAATGATTCATCAACTGTTGTTCAATACTAAGGTAAATATTAGTTGATTGGAAATACATAACTATGAACTAAAATATAGAAAACTTGGAACACATACACCCCTTTCAATATCACAAATCATGTACAATAGACAAACACAAAATTATTCCCACGAAAATCTACAATATGAAGATGATATAATAAACCATGAATTAAGTCATTGAAACTAACAGCTGATATCATCCTTTCCATCAATTGAGGCCAATTACAAAAGGCCATCATCAATCACATTGTTGTCTCTCTATATTCACCATTTTTAGCCTATATTTCAAGGAATTTAAAGAAAATTGAATAACATGGATGAGATTTTTTACTTTAAAATAACAATATAAATTATATCATCTTTCTATGATAGATCATGGTCACACCATGAAGAATACATTTTCATGGTACTACTATAAAATTCATCATTATCCTCATTGTCCCCACACTTTCAAATAGATATAAATGTATGAAAAAAACTAAAAAAAAATATATATGATATTTAACCCAAATTTTTGATTAAACACCAAAATGTATTATACATTCCCATATACAAAGGGATTTTCTAAATGATTTAAATACACTAAAACATTAGATTATATGATCAATAATTATGTTTTGTCTAAATACATCCTCCCATGAAGGAGTGTAATCATTAATTATCATGTCTTATAAAATAGATCCCCATGTCCACTAAATTTTATAATAAACCATACAATAAACCTACCATTAAATGACACATTCCAATACAACATTACATAAAAATTTTATCCATATTATATAATAAAACTCATCCTATACAACTTCATTAATTTAATTAAAGCTCTAATAATTTTATCATGAAATTTAATAGGCTAAAAATGTCAATGATAAAAAATTAAAATTCCAAAAAACACCAATGAACTCTATTTCATTATAGTCAATAATTTATCTCCGAACCCGTTTTTAAATAATTATCTGTAAACATAATATTTTCTACATAAAAAACATAAATTAAATAGCACATGTTTTAGTCAAATTAACATATATTGAAAATTGTTCAGAAGGCCAAATGAATATCCATTTATCATTTTTAGTCATAAAAATTTTTCTATTTTTATATTTTGGATGGAAGAAATTGTATTTATAATATTTATTCAATAAAATATTCAATGTGATACAGGAATGAAATATAGTTTAAGTACCCATCATGCTCTATTATGATAGGTAGTTTTTAAGTCTCATTTAATTTTGTATTCCTTAGGATAAAAAAGGTTGACCTTATCATCATAATGGATTTGTATTGAGGTTAAATGATCATATAAACCATTATATTCTATGAATAATTTAAATATATCTAAATAGAGCTATCAATATATTGTGAGATGAGTGGTATTCTAGTATAAGTATGAAGAGAACAATTATTTCAGATATTGATTATGACACTAGTATGTTGGTGAGACTAGTTTTGGAATGTTAATAGGTAATCAATAATAATTTAAAATTGACCATTTACATTGAACTGATAATTTCTAATTGTCCTTTAACATAAATTATCAAAAAAATACCCTCTTATATAATATAATTGATATAGTTATGATAATTTGGGTAATATTGGATGATCTTGATAAAAAATTAATTAATTAAATTTATATCTATCAATGAATCCTTCCAATGTTATTTTCAATGAATCATAATGATCTCACAGTACTTACAGATTTTATATAGTAGTTTATATGGATCTAAACAAGATTATACATTATTTCAACAATAGTTAAATTGAATTTAATGAAAATTATATATGATTTTAAATTTTATTAATTTATTATTCATTGAATATTCTCATTATTAATGTTTGGTTAGTTACATTAATTATTAGTACCCAAGGAAATACGTGATGAGAAAAGCTTGACTGACTGATGGAAGGTGGTGGACCTATTAATTAGTAGATAAGGCCGAATTGATATTTGTATTGAAAATTTTATATTATGATATAATTAAATGTTGTATTATTTTTAATATAATGTAATGGTATTGTATATAATGAAATTTTTATACTATGATTTTTTTCGTTATATATATATATTTTACATTTTATTGGTATAGGTAGAGTAAAGGATTTATCCTGTATTTGAATCTACATATATTCTCATGGTTTACACCATCACTAATAATTTAGTATTCATTTTAAACATATAGTATCTTTTATATGCAGTTTAAACAACCATAAATTTTTATATGTTTCCTTTTATAGTAGTGTTTTAAATAATCTCTAAATATTTTATATCCCAGAAAACCAAAAAAAAAATCTCTAATAAGAATAATAACTTCTAATTAGTGAAATCGCTATGAAATTTTGTAGGAAAAAACAACCACACATTAATCCAAAACTGCAACTAAATTTAGATTTGAGAAGATAAAAAATCATATCAAATTAAAAATTCAATCGTTAAATTTAAAACGACAAATAATTTCATGACGGTTTTTCAGAACTGCTATGAACCCCAATATGGTATGTTGAAAATACATCTAAGCAAAGAAACAACAAATGTTTTTTGTTTTTTCATGTAGTGATTTGATACCTTATATAGGGATAGTTAAGAGAACCATATTGACCATGGTAACCAATTCCCTTCTTGTAGACCCCATGTGTGTGTCTCATTTTGAGGTGTGGTTTACTAATGATTCATAAGTTCCTTTATGGAATTTCCCCATATATCATTCTATTATATTTTACTACTTACATATGGTCCAATTTCCAAGCGCTATAATAATTCATCAATTTACAAATTTTTATATTAAATGTGGGACATTACCTAAGAATTATACAATGGATAAGTTAAAGGAATGACAAGAAACATTCTGAGTTCTACAATATATCAATGTTTTGAGTTTTATGCATAAGATTCTTAGGATCCATCTCGATGCATTATTTCTGATTTTTATAGTTGATACATGGAATTATACTTCATATTTTCTTGAGTTGAGTATAGGTGATCATAGAGATATGAATTGTGTCCCATTGAGGAGTTGTAACTTTATCAAAGACACTTTGGCATTGGAAGTATCTATCTCAATGAAATATTTAAGATATGTATTGTTTAGACCTAGAATACAAATTTAAATTTATTGGAGGTGAGTATGTTTGATCAAAGTGATAGTACATCAATCCCCCTATGGTGACATAGATTTCTCCGGGACATTCTAGAACTAGATGAAGGAGGTATAGCTTGACCTTGGTATCCATCAGGTGCTCGAAACAATGTTAGTTATTTATTTAATTTCATACGTTTTTATTTAATTATTGTTCAATTTATTTCATCACATATAAAAAACTAAATTTATAATCTCTGCACACAATTGTGTTAGGGTTTCCCTATATTTTTTTACTTACCCCATAAATGGGATTATTTTACACTAGCATACCATAATAGGAATTCACATGGTTATAGTAACATGATTGATTAAGGCATAGGACTGATCGAGCTAATTATGCCTAATGGGAACACGGATCTTTGTATATCGAAAAGAGCCTAGAAGAAACTTGAGACATGTAAATTTATTGTTTATCATAATCCTTCTTTATTTATGGTCACCCCAAATGAGAAATTTTGGTTTTATGTACGAAATGGTTGTTCTCCCATTACTAAATATCATTTTTTATAGACTATATTAAATTTATTATTTTTTTCCATTTATTTAAATAATTGTATGGATTATTTTTGGTTATTTCTATTGTTTCCTTAAACTAATATGATGGAATAGTCTCCCAATTGACACACTCTAGTCCCTCACTACTATTCAAATGCCATCATTGTATGTGGAGGCATTCTTACGACATTGTGGAAAACAAGTAAGTTCAATATTAATTATGTGAATTGAGAGGGGAGGTGAAATATATCATATTTTTGTGAGTGATCTCTCAAAAACTAATTTCTAAAATTTATTTTATTTATGTGGTAGTTTTGGATTGTATTTATATAATGTATTATTTCATAATTGTTGTAACAATTAATTGTATCAGGGTTAGAATTTTACCCAAAGTCAAAGAAAGTTTTTATAACCAAATAATTTGTTCTCATAATTTATAAATGGGTATATATTAGATATATGATGTAGATAGAGAAAAAAATAACTTCATGTTATTCAAAGAGACAGGGATTTTACAGATATATGATAAGAACCACATGTATCTTCCATATATAATAGACATGCCCTGAAACAAACATTGGAAATATTTCTAAATTTAAATTAGGACTCTTTTTGATATAATTAAACTATATTATTAAATTATTACAAATATATCAAAATACTTTTAATATATTTTCAATTATATTTTTTGGGACATTTTTTAAAATTACCACAAACACAAAAACTAAACACAATATCCTACCTGGTCATATTAAGATAAACAATCTTATAATTAGACATCTATAATGTTTTTTTAATAAGAATACTAATTTCAACTGACACTATATTAAAAGAATTATTTTAATGTTTAATTATATCCATTATTTGATAAATTTTAATATAATTTAAAATTTCTTTATTTTAATTTTTTTTTAAAGTACATATTTTTTTGTGAAATATGAAAACCTCGAAAAAAATATCACTCATTCTTAAAAATTCCATTCAATTTCTTTACTGATTTAATTTTAAAATATATTATAAGGTAATTATATATTAAAAATGATAATAACATTGTCTAATTTTGTTAATAATTAATGAATCATTTCAAATTTATTTTTTAAAAAAAATTATCCAATGTTCCTATTTTAAAATATTTTTCCTAAATAAATTTAGTCAGCCATCCATTCCAAGCCCATTGGGATTATTTTAAACCATATAGGGTAATGTTTAATTATATACCTTGTTTGGAAATTTTGAATCTTCAATTCTATGATGTTCTTCAATAGAAACCATTTCAAAAATATAACCTCTCAAGAAAAAGCAGTTAGCATCCCTTTGACGGAGTTTATTATTAAAGTGGGAGAATATTTATAAATATATTTGAATGAATTCCAGTTATATCATGGGTAAAAAGGTTTCAAAAATATCAATGACTTATTCATTAATATATACTTTGTATATGAGTCTATATTTTCTTTATTGATGTGTCCTTTCTCATCTAATTTATTTCTAAAACCACATTTAGTACCAATAATGGGATGATCATTGGATATTTTGATAGGAGTCCAGAATGTTAAAGATGAATAAGATCAAGGAACTAAGAGTTGGACACATAATTTATTTATTTCATTGACGTTTTTTATTTATAAACATGATTTTATGGCTTGCGAATAATAATTCTTTTAAACTGAGTTATAGATAAATCTCATATTTGATGACTTCAGTTGAGTTTGAGCTATTTCTCTCTGCTACAATGACATTGGCCCTTATTCCAAATCCATGACTCTTTATCTCGTACACTCAAAATTTTATCATTTTTATTTGAATTTTTTTTTATATTATTAACATGGAACATTTAAATAAATAAGAATAATATAATTAATTTCCATTTCAATAAAAAACCATAAAATATAATTTTCAATAGAGGCATTGTAATGGTCATCGCATAATTATCTAATACATAGAAAACTATGTTTTAACAAATTATCACATAAAAAAATTAATAATAAAAGAATTTGAAAACTTAATATTACATATATCGATGATCTTACTACTTAACATAGCAATAATATTTATGTGGCTTCCATCGAGCCATTCAAAATGTTTGAACTTAGACAGAACATTGCACAAGTGTCATAAGCACTTCCTATTTTGGAACAATGATTTTCCCTAGGATTTTATATAAAGATGGTTTTCCTATAAAATAATTGGTAAAATTATAATTTTTTACCCATATCGGTTTTCTACATTTTTCATGAAATTGATATTTTGGAATCCATAATGTTTTAGAATTTTATTTTATAATAGAATTCATAAAATTTATTCGAAAATTTATAAATTGACTTACTACTCACATAATGAGAATTTTGAAAATCAAATTCCTAAATAATATCCCTATATTATCTAAAATAATAAAAAAAATTATTTGAGACCATCCTCATATAAAAATAATAGTTTTGGTTGAGTTTCTTTTTTTAATTTTTTAAAATTAAACCAACTTTATTTATAAATTATTGATAACTAAGATATTTATTATACCTTATTCACTTATTGTGAACATAGAAAGATAATTTTAAAGATCCAATGATTTTTATTATAAATTTTCAACATCGGGTTTTTCTTTTAATTTTGACTATATCTAATTCTTTATAGAGTTGGTTATTTTTAAAAATAAATCGATTATATTCCTTTTTGATTTATTTTCATTTTGCGAAAATTTTACAACATCAATATATGATTTAATAATTGTCACATTTAAGTTATTTATAGTTTAGGTTAACTAAAGTACATGAAGAGGTTGAAAAATTATCTGTTTCACTAACCACAATTTTACAATGTGTAATTTTATTATGCTATTATTTCTTTAGAAAGGGGGAGGGAATAATCACTTACACTTTAAGTATAAACATTGATATATTTATTAATATCCTTATTTTACTTTTTTTAAAAGTAGAAATCTACCTTCATGCATCCATTATTTGTAATGAAAATAATTTACCTAATAATATTTCTATTGATACCCATTTTTAGCACAGTGAAAGGATCTCTTACACATTATGAATATGTTTACATTCTCTAATAGATGTATAATTATATAATTTCTACTTGTACTGTCTTCATTGATTTATTTAATATAAATTTTCATGACTTCCTTGAAATACCTTACTTATTTTGAATCTTATCACTTTTTGGAGACCTCATAGGTCTCTAGATAACCAATGATATATACAACTATATTGTCCATTATTTAATTTTCCTCATTAATTTCTACTAGCATGGGTTCCCATGTACATTTATAACCCCATTTCATCTTCTTTATATGATTTTTTCTATAAATAACATCAGTAAGAGACATTCAGCCATTTAATAGTCAGAAAAACAAGTATTTTTCTTATAATATTTTCATTATGATGATGGCTAAAATAGTAACAATATCTTCTATAAATTTCAATACACGTGTCATTAAGTTTATTAGTTCCTTCATGTGAAACTTCATGTAATTTTAAATTGTAAAGGGTAGTTTTATAAGTGGAAAATAGATTAAAATTATTTTTTAATAAAACACAATGAATATAATTCATGGTATACTTTCATGGTCAACAGTATAAATGACATTGGGTGTCCATTTTCTCCATTTTCTGTAGTGGTTCTCTAATCATAGATGTATTTTTTTCAAAAAATTGACATATACATACTAGAAAAGTATAAATGTTATTTTTTATGGATATTGTTTTTTCCATAGAAAATGAGTATGATCCAATGATTTTCCTTAAATATAATATTTATTGTTACAAGCACAGTACATATTTTAAATATCATTCATTAATTCCATTTTTTTAAGATAATTTTTGTAACACACCGAGATTTTATGAGAAATATTATTTTTAATTTCTTTGATATCTTGTGTTGTACACTACACAAAGATTATCTTGTGCTATACGCAACACTGTATTATCTTGCAGTATATGCAACACTATTGTTTTCTTGTGTTCTATTCAAGAGTGACCTTCCCCAATAGCGCGTGTTGTACGCAATAACGAGTTTCACAAAACAACAATGTTGTTATAATATTATTATGAAAAAGATGTTATGAATAGTATTTACCACAATTTGAATTTTTTAACATTATAATTTATCTCAATAATTTTATCGAACAAGTTATTAGAAAAAAAATCAATTTTTCGTATAAAGGAAATATTTTTCCAAAAATATATTTTTACCACCTTTTGATGGCACACCCAATTTAAGTCTTTTTTTGACAATTTTATAAGTTAAATTTGAAAAAATAAAATTATTAATTTCGATAGGTATATAAAATTTATCTTTGGATAATTTTTTAATGTTTTTCTATTAACTTTCACATTTTGATGAATAGTTAAAATACGCTAAATTTTAATTAAAAACAACTTTTTTCATCAAGATAATTTATATTATTAAATTATAATATTGAATGGTTTTAAAGTATAAATAGAATATATTTATTCCATTCAATAAAATGTTTTTCATTACCATTATTTTTACATTGAATTCAAAGGTAAAAACATTTCAATCTTTGGCAATGTTTTAACTTTAAAAACTTGTTTTCTTGACAACGGGATTGTTTTTAAATTAATTACTACAAATTTTTGTTTTGAATTTTTTAAAATGGATTTCAAATTTGGATTAAGGGGGTCCAAATTATGTTATTAAGTTAATTTTATTATTATTTTATATATAATGAATATAACTATGGTAAATTTTATTTACTACAGTTAAAGGTAAATCGGGTATTTGAGGATAAAAATAAAATTATAAAATTACACTAACACCTGCCAAAATTATATTGGATGAATAAAAGTATACCCATATCACCTAAGGTATGAATTAATTCATTTCATGGACTTTTGAATATGAAAATAATGTAATTATTATTATAACCAAAAAGTGACAACATGTCACTCTCTTATATCTTATAAGTGTAATAATTTTAATTTAGTGATAAACATCATAAATATTTGAGGTTAAATAGTATCTAAAAATATAATAAAATTATCTACATCATGAGAATTTATTTATAATTTTAGGTGATCAAATAAGTATCATTAATGGTGACACAATAGTGATGTTGAAATTAATTTATTGATTAGAATATTAAATAAATGGTTTTATAAATATTAAAATAAAAATTATATTTACTAATTAATGTACTCCAATAGTTTTATAGATACATATGATATGATAACAATTTATTAAATATTTTTTTTCGAACATAGATCATATGTGGAGTTTATTTAATTTCAAATAATTGAATAGTGTCAAAATTGACACTATTGATATCTTATAAAAATAACATATTATTAAATTGTTTAAAAATCACAAAAATATTAAAAAAAATTAAAATTGAAAATAATATTGTATAAAATGTCATAATGTATCAAATAATTAACTATTAACAACATATAAGTAAGTATTTTTAGAAATTTAATATTTTGAATATTATTACAACAAATAGAATTAAATAGATTAAATAAGGATAAATCATTTTGATATGGTTTAAAATAAATTACCAACAAGAATAAATATTATTGGATGATGATATTAAAACCCTTTCACATCTAATATTATAATTTGATCATTTTTGGATGTTTTAGGTGGGGTTTGAGTTTTTTATAAATTAATATTTTAGGGGTTTCCAAAAGTGCCCCTCTCCTCTCTTATAAAAGGGAACATCATCCCTCTCCACCTCGCACCATTTGGATCCTTTAAGATAGACCAATCCATGCCCATTTAACATATCCACTTTTCTAGAAATAAAATAGAGTTCCTGGTCTTCTCAAAATACAATATTTATTGTCCTAAAAGGAGGTTTAGAAGAGGCACATCGAAAAAAGAGGCATTTACCGATTCATTCAAATTTATTTCTTCTTCTAAATCCTCTATATGAGTGGTTTAATTATTAAGTAATAACTCCAGTATCACTATTATACTGAAATGTTATTATGAATATGAAACAATCATATTTCACCTTCTATCCATCCTACAAAAAACAAAATCACCGCGCATGCAAACATACGGCTTACCGTCTCCACGCAGTGGTGTAATCCGTTTTCCAACACCACCTTACCTGGATGTGTATTATGGTGGAAATAATATCTATATATTATTATTACAATGTGATACTAATTCTGAGATATTATATCATCCACTCCAATTCCATTCAATAATTATGGCAATGATATCATCGCTAATGCGTACGTACGGATTACAGTCTCCACGACGTGATAAGTTTCATTCTCCATGTTAATCATTCAATAATGATTATAAAGTATATATAAAATAAATAATCATGAAATAGATGAAATAATAATTTTACTGTATATATATATATATATATATTTCATCTACTTCCATTCAATTCAATAAAGAAATGAAACCAGCGTTCATGAGTACGTACGGTCTACTGTCTCCATGAACGCTGTATTTCATTTCATTTATATATCAATTATATAAATATATATACTCAATATAAATGATATACCAATCATTTCTTACATTCGGGAAGTAAGTTGATCATGATATAAGTTATAATAATATCAAGAACAATAAATGAAAACACGTATGATAAAAGAAAACTGTTTTACCGAAAACGTTGCTTTAACATAGAATTGACAAATGAACAGGTAATATAAAGTCATAAGTGAATCATATATGATATCATAAAAATTATTATGGTTCTTTTATAGGATAATAATATTTTTAAATGCACTATACTAGAGGCACGGACACATATGGATGAATTTGGACACAAGGTAAGGTATAATTTTGCAATCTCATTTTTTTCTGAGATTTCTTATACGTAAGTATTTACTGGGGTTATATTTATCATCCATGTCTGTGTTTAATGTTTTTATAATGTTTTTACTATTCTTACCTATATGTTGAATGTCATTTTTAACCTTTTATTGACTTTTACTATGTATTATGGAAGGAATCATTATTTTGATTACCATACAAGGTACCTTTTCACAATCTGGAAAATGTACAAGGAGAATGTTTTCTTTAACATATATGACATGAAATGATTTTTACAGTTTCATAACACCTTATTTCTATGATGATTACTATACAATATTTTTTGATTATTTTCAATGAAATTATTTTCTATTAAAATTTCACATCATTTTGAGAATATAAAATGATTTTGAAGAAGAAAGGATATTTTACTAAACAATTAATTTCTCGTGTTTTATCATAACTATTGTCCATATAAGATGGAATTCCTAAATATGTATATGTTTCGTGTACAATGTCCCTATTATTTACATGGTTTAATTCTTTTATGATGAAATTATATCCATTTTTTTATATGGATTATGTTATGATGGGATTATGTATATAAAAACCCTTTTTATTCATTGGGTTATGATGAATGATTTATGTTTATTTTGTGGCACACATAAAAATGGATTCATTATGAGATGCATGGGACCTATATATCCCTTCAATGCATTGGGTAATGATTCATATCTCATCTGATAGACATTTCAGGAACGAAAAGTAATTCTGAATCAGTAATACTGGGCTGGAACGACAAGTAAACCCGATTCATTAATGGACTTTGTCCACTATGATGGTATTGGCAGTAATGCCTTTGATGTTATATTATGATATATTCCTTACAAACTTTAATTTTTTATGTCATTGTTTAAGATTTTGACGTTTAATCTTTATGTTCATGTATTTTAAATTCGATGGTATATGGTTTGTTTTATTTTTTACATGCATTCCCTTACTAATAATATGAGCTCACCATTTATATGTTTTCTTTTTCCCAGGATATAATGAAATGTTTTTTGTAAGAAAAGAAGGGGAATATCTTTATGAAAGATGTTGAAGATCATTCAACATGATTAGAAGATTATGTCCTGATTTTCCAATGAAACTAAACTATTATGGTCATTGGGTTTCTATTTTTGTTTTGTATTAAGTATTCTAGTATTCCAAAAAATTAATGTAACATCAATGTATGTCATTGTTTGGGACTCTATAATTGTTATCGTAGGAATGGTTTAGTTAACCTTTGGAAACTAGGTTGCGAAAACATTAGTAAAATCCCTAGAGATATTTCTAAGATGTGTCTTGGGATGCCCTAAGGTTATGTATAAGTATAGGTTACAGCCCTTGAATTATTATAATGATCATGAATAACCTAGAATTAAACCTAATATATTTTAGATTGAAATTACTCCCCCTGATTATTTTGTATTCTTCGTGTGATTTTTTCCTCTCACACTATTATTTTTTGGTTTTAAAAAATGGTTGGAAACAGGAAGATTCATGTTAATAGAGAATATGATGGACAGTGGAAAGATATTATTCATGATCAAGAAAATGAAACTAGATTTGGAAGGTGAAACATTGTTATTATTCCTAATCAACAATCTCATAATATGATCAATTATCTCAACTTTTGTATGTTTCTTGACTCAGCTAATAAAATAAAAATGGAGTTTCATGATGATAATAGAGAAAAGAAAGATCAATTTCCCTCATATAAATCATGTGGGAAGAGGCATCAGGGAGAATGTTTCAATGGAATTGGACGATGGTTTGGGTGTGGAAAAGTGGGACACAAATCTTGTAATTACAAAGGAAATGGTTCTATGAACACCATGGAAATTGATAATGTAATCAGTAAGACATAAAAATGGTTAAATATTTTAAATGTAGAATTTACGGGCATTATGCCAACCAATTCCCTAAGGAAAAATCTCATGAAGAGAATCAGTGTGGTCGTATGGGTAGTATTTATGTTGAGGATGACGAAGAAACAACAAATGATATATGATATGATAGAATTGTTGACGAATAAAATGATGAATCTCGGTCGATGGTTTATGAAGGTAGTGGAATGATTGTATGTTTATCATGATTAATGTTGTATAATTAATTTAATGGTACAATGAAATAATGAAACATCTAAATATTTTTACACTATTTTTTTCTTAAACTATTTGAAAGTATATGTTGAATGGTACCAGTAAACATGAATGGTTATTCAGATATTTTTGGAAAGTAGATGATATGCACATAATGAAGGGATAATGAGACAATAAGATGTTTTATAGTATTAATTATCTCATGACCGATATAATGAAAAAGTGACATCATGGTTTGAGTATATAGAATTTTTGGGATTTTGGTATGTGGAAATAATTATATTTTGACAAAATTCATGTTTTCACTAAGGTTATATTGTAATTCATGTTTTAAGACAATACATGAATAAGTTATTCACATGTTTGGAATATGACCAACATGATATATCTTATGATATATGGGGGACAAATTATGGTATTTACAAGCTTGGTAGATGACCTCTTAATCAATATTTTTTTTCATATTGTAAATTGGATACATTTATTATAAATGAACATAATGATTGGAATGTATTAAGTTAGAAATATGATAGTATGGTTTAAGGATAGAAATTTTTTATATTATGAAATTTTATAACATTATAGTTTTAGAAAAAGGACTACATGTAGGTCATGCGACAACCCATCTCGTCAGACACGGTTGTGGGAATCGAACCCACAACCGAAGTGCGACATGCCTTTATCACCAACCAATGGCTTACATGAAGTCCCTGGTAAGTAAAAATTAGTTTTATTTAATTAATTGGTTTGATAGATGAAGTATAAATCCATTTTTGGAACCATATACTATTAATATCACCATATATGGACATATGCATATTTGATATGTTTTGCTAACTTTTTTGTGATAGAGACAGATAGAATGACCCATCATTCTATCTCATGATATTCTAATACTTAAAGAATGAAAAGTTCTACTTCATTTATATACTATATGAAGTTTAAATTGTTCATGGTATGACCAACAGTGAGATTTTTCCAAAATCAAGTAAGTATTTCTTATAATTCCAATTTTTCAACTTTAGGGGAATGATCTTGAAAACAAAAAATGTTGTCCTAGTACCCTCATGTCTGATTAATCAGAAGGTACCTTAGATCATAAAAAATTTATGACTTTTATATTTTTTGCCTTTTTCATAGCCATGTACTCTACCACTCTTCATCAGAACATGACCGTTAGATTTTATTCCATATCCATATTTCCACATATATTCTCTTATGTGGAAACTCATTGATGAGTAAAATTGGGTAACTGTTACATTTAAGAATTCACTTTTAAAAATATTGTTTTAGTATTCCTTTTTAATATGTGGGTTTCTAGGAAAGAATCATTCCAGTGGTAAAATATTTATAACCCCTATGAATTTCGAGGGACAAATTAATTTTAAGGGGGGTGGAATGTAACACCCTGAGATTTTATGAGAAATATTACTTTTAATTTATTTGATGTATTTTGTTGTATGCTACACCAAGATTATATTACACTATACACAACACAGTATTAGCTTATAGTATACACAACACTATTCTTAGCTTGTGTTGCACACAAGAGTGACCTTCCTCAATAGCATGTGGTGTATACAATTGGGAGTTTCACTAAACAATGATATATTGTCATAAAAACATGATAAACTAGACGTTATAAATATTATTAAAAGAATATTTAATTTTATAACATTATAATTCATCTTAATCATTTTATAGAAAATTTTATGGGAACATAATCAATTTTTTGAATAAAGGAAATATTTTTCAAAAAAAAAAGGTTTTGTCGTCTTTTGAAGGTGCACCCACATTAATTATAGTTTTTGACACGTTTATAAGTTAAATTTGAAAAAAAACATACTCATTTCAATAAGGCTATAAAAATTTAATTTTTATTGTATTTTAATATTTTTCTGTTCGCATTTATATTTTGATGAATAGTAAAAATACACTAAATTTTAATTAAAAACTACTTTTTTCATTAAGATAATTTATACAGATAAATTATAATATTGAATGGTTTTAAAGTATAAATATAATATATTTTTTCCATTCAATATAATTAATTTCATTTCCATTAATTTTACATTGAATTCATAGGAAAAAACATTTCAATCTTTTGTAATGTTTTAACTTTTAAAACCTATTTTATTAACAGTGGGATTAATTTTAAATTAATTACTTCATCTTCTGTGCTTTGAATTTTTTTAAATGAATTTCTTATTTGGATTCAATGGGTCCAAATTATGTTAATGGGATACTTTTATTAAAATTTTTTATATTATGAAGAGAAACTATGGTAAATTTTATTTAGTACAGTTAATGGAAAATCAGGTAATTAATGGTAAAAATAAGATTATAAAATTACACTAACACCTGCCAAAAATATATTGGATGAGTAAAAGTTGACCCATATCATATCAGGGTGAGAATATTCTCATTTAATGGACTATTGACCATGAAAAAGATGTAATTATTACTAAAACAAAAGAAAGTGACAACATGTCACTCTCTTATATATTATAAGTGTAGTAATTTTAATTTAGTGATAAAATTAATAAAACATTGAACATAAATGGTCAACTGAACTCTTGTAAAATTATCTACATCATGCGAATTCATTTATAAATTTTAGGTGTTACATAATTACCATTAATGGTGACACAATAGTGATGTAGAAATTATTTTATTGATTGAAATGTCAAAGAAATGGTTTTAAAAATATAAAAATAAATATTATATGAACTAAATAATGTGATCCACAAATTTTATAGACAAATATGACATATTTAAAATATATTAGATATTTTTATTCCAACATATATTTTGTGAGGAGTCTATTTAATTTCAAATAAATGAATAGTGTCAAAATTGAAACTATTGAAATCTTATAAACATAACATATTAATAAAATGTTTAAAAACCACCAAAATATTTAAAAAGTTTTAAATTTGAATTTATGGTTTAAAAATTAATAATTTATCTACTTATGTACAATTTACAACACATAAGTAAGTATTTTTAACAATTTTAAATTTAGAATACTATTACCACAAATAAAATTAAATAGATTAAATAAGGATAAATCATGTTGATAAGGTTTAATATAAATTCCCAACATGTTTTAATTTTATTATTTAATGATATTAAAATCACATATCATCTAATATTCTAATTTTATTCATTTTTTATGTTTAATGTGGGGTTGGGGTTTATTAGAAATTAATATTTTAGAGGTTTCGAAAAGTTCCCTCTCCACTCTTATAAAAGGGAACCTCGTCCCTCTCTTTCTCACACCATTTTGAGCCTTTAATATTGGCCAACCCCAGCCCATTTACCTTCTCCACTTCACTAAAAACACAATATAGTTACTGGTCTTCTCAAAAGACAAACATTAGTGCCCTAAGAGGAGGTTTAGAAGAGTCGTGTTGAAGAAGAGGTAATAACCTTTACCGATTCTTTCGAATTGATTTCTTCTTCTACTTCCACTATATAAGTTATTTCATTATTAAGTAATAACTCCAGTATCAATTTTATAATTAAATGTTAATATGAATATGAAAAATCATATTTCACCTTTTATCAATCCTATGAAAAATGAAATCATCGTGATTACGTACGTACTGCTTACCTTTCTCCACGCCGCATTGTAATCCGTTTTCCAACACCACCTTACTTGGATGGGTATAATGGTGGGAATAATAAATATATATGATTATTATATCATGATACTAATTCTATGATATTATATCATGCACTACAATTACATTCAATATTTATGGAAATGATATCATCGCTCGTGCGTAAGTACGGATTACCGTCTCCGTGACACGATGAGATTTATTCACCATGTTAACCATTAAAGAATGGTTATATAGTATATATATAATAAATAATCATGAAATATATGACATAATAATGATACTGGATATATATATTTATATATATATCATCGACTTACTTCCATTCAATTCAATAAGGAAATGAAAAGAGCATTCATGTGTGTGTACCACCTACCGTCATCATAAATGGTGTATTTAATTTCATTTAACTATATATTATATATATATACTGAATATAGAGGATATATAAATCATGTTTTAGATTATAAAAGTAATTAAATCATGATATAATTAGTAATTATCTCAAGAACAACAAGTCCAAACACGTACGATTAATGAAATGGTTTTACCCAAAACACTGCTTTAACATAGAATTGACAAATGAACGAGTAATATTAAGTCGTAAGTGAATCATTTATTATATAATAAAAATTATAACGGTTTTATTAAAAGTTAATAATATGTTTAAACCCACTATACATGAGTCTGACACATATGGAAGAAATTGGACATAAGGTAAGGGATAATTTTGCAATATCATTTTTTATCCGAGATTGGTTATACGTAAGTATTTACTAGGGTAATATTTATCATCAATTTTTTGTTTTATGTTTTCATTAAGTTATTAATATTATTACATGTATTTTTAATGTCATTTTTCCTCATTTTTTTACTTTTACTATGTATTATGGAATGAATCTTTTTTTGTTTACCATACAAGGTACTTTTTGAAATTCCAGCAAAAGTATAAAGAGAATGTTTTTTAAATTATACGACATGAATAGATTTTTTTGTTTCAGAACACCTTATTTAAATGAATATTCCTCTATAATATTTCATTATTATTTCCAATGAAATTTTTTTCTTCTAAAATTTCACATCATTTTGAGAAAATAAAATGATTTTGAAGAAGAATGTATATTTTCCTCAAGAATTAATTTCAAGTGTTTTATCAAAACTATTGTCCACCTAAGATGAAATTCATTAATATGGATATGTTTCATGTATAATTTCCTAATTATTTACATGGTTTTATTTATTTATTATTAAATTATATCCATTGTTTTATATGGATTATGTTATGATGGGATGATGTATATGAAAACCCATTTTTTCATTGGGTTATGATGAATGATTTATGTTTATTTTCTAGAACACATAAGAATTGTTTCATAATGAGATGGGTGGAACATATATCTCCCTAAAATTAATTGGGTAATATTTATATATAATGAGATAGACATGGTTGGAACACAAGTAAATCTGGTTCAGTAATATAGGGCTGGAACGACAAGTAAACTAGGTTCAGTAATGGACATTCCCACTATGATGGACTTATCAGTAAGGCCTTGGCTACCATGGGAATCATATAATATGTATAATGTTTTTCCACAATTAAATGTTTTATTCACATGCTATTTCACCATGATTTCTTAACCATTATGATCTATGCCTTACATACTTCTATGTTTTATGTCTTTGCTCATGATTTTTATGTTTAAACATTATGTTCTTGTTTTTTTAGTTCAAATTTATATGGTTTGTTTTATTTTATCCATGCATACCCTTACTGAGCATTTAATATCACCCTATATATTTTTTCTTTTCCCCATGATATAATGAAAGGTTTTAGGTAACAAAATAAAATGGGAATATCATTATTGGAGATGTTGATGATCTTTCACCAAGATTAGAAGATTATGTTCCGAGTTTTCAAAGACACAAAACTATTACAGTCCTTGGGTGTTTTTGTTATGTATTATGTTTTCTAGTATTCCACAATGGTAATGTAACATCCATGTATGTCAATATTTTGGTCTTTTCAATTTTCAAATGGTCTCCTATGATACCAATAGTCAGTCATAGTGTGATGTTATAGGGGTGATTTTTTAAAAAACATATATAATGTAGTCTTATATAAATATTAAAAAATATAAATAAATTATAAAATATTTAGAAAAATAAAATAATTATGTTTATATGTAACAATTATAGGTATATGAATACTTAATTTAATGATAGATTAAACGAACTATTATTTATAAGCATATTGAAATTCTAAAGAATAAAAGTTGCAGAAATTATATATTATTTAACTGATAGATTGATTTAAAATGTTAAGATATTATGTTATTGAAATTATTAACAACTAATTGATTATTTAAATGAATTATATTAACAATTAAAAGGTGTTCAATGTAAATAAATTAACTGTCACAAAATTTGATAAGTGATTTTAGAAATATATCATTATGAGCCCTTATTTATCCCCACACTAGTTTCATGAGATTATTTTTACAAATATATCTTGAATTTAGTTTTATCATATAATCATAAAAAATAGAAAAAACCATTGACATCAATGGTATCCAATAATCCTGAGAATGTTATCCCTTTTAGTGATTCCTATGAATCCCAAAAATAAATACAAATGGTTTTTTTGTAGAAATGAACCGAAAAAGAAATTAAAAGATAGGATTTATTAGGTATAATATCATTTAATAAATTCTCACAATTCCCTATTAATACAGATAATATGAAATTGATAAAATGATAAAGGGAATTTTTTGTATGATAAATGTGTCGCAACAAAAATAATATATATAGATATATTAATTGGATGTAAAATCTTAGTAATTTTGTATTCAATGATCTCTACATGGAGTTATTATCATAGTAAATCAACAAATGCCATTGAAGTTTATTTCTAATCACTCAGGGGATATATATTGTAGTATTTGTAGATTTTAAGGTCACGAATAATGTGTCAATGGGTCATTATGACCATTATATACAATCATAAATGTTCTTCTAAATATTCTCACTCAATGTCATCAGGTGGGCACCTAATGCCCCAACTAGCCAGTAAGCTTACTACAGCCTTTATGGTCATTTCAAACAACATTGAATAAATATTGATCTATATTTTTAATCGAATGGGAATATTTTTTGCATTCTGGTTCTCTTTTGATATACTGGTCAGTCAGTATTTATTTTTAGTGAAGATAATGTTGTTTCACTATAAGGGTCCTTATTATGTCTCTACACCATTGTTTTGATACCTATAATTGGTCCAATGATTCTATGGGATTATGTCTAAATATTATATGTAATATATACAAAATTTAAATTTTCATAAACATAATTTATGCTTCTTATCTTAAAAAATATGCAGAATGTGTGATATAAAACAATATGTCCTTATTGTCACTTGATATGGAAGACTAATGGTATTCCATAATTACACACTAAGTACAAACATTGTGTGAATTATTTATTTCCTTCTATTCCATTTCGAGAAATAGCTAATATGTCTTAATGTTTCCATTTTTATTGCAATGAAAACAAGTTACCTAATCTAAATTCTATTAAATATCATTTTTTATCATTGTGAATAGTTATATTTTTCTTCTAGAATTAGTAAAAATTATTTTATAGATGTTTAACCATTGAATTACATCTTTAATAGATATAATATATTGAATTTAAAATAATTTTTGTCATTTTCACTTAAATTCATTAATTCTTTTTTTTCTTGTATCATTATGGGGATCTCAGAGGTCATAAGAGAACTAATGAGTTGTTAAGTAAAAATGTTCATAATATAAATTTTCATATATTATTTTCAATACCTTAGACACCCAATTACATTGAAAAAATATATATTATATTAATTGAATTATTTAACATATTAAGAACATCACTTATGTAATTCTTTATATTTCAAATAATAGTTAACGGAGTATAAATTATATCAATCTATTTATTCTGATTCACTACAAAACATTCTATATAGTGTAAATATATGTTAAGAATAATGTATTTAATTTTATCAGTTCTTTTATGAGAATCAAAAATTAAATTTATAATATTATATATACTTTTAAAAGTGGAGACAATATTAAATTCATTTCTTCATTAACCATAATGAATAAAATTAATTCATTTTCTATCTCATTCAAAAGAACAAATGTAATTTAGCCACATGTTTTCCTCTAATTGTTTAGTGTGTGTGTGTGTGTAAACATGAGTGACAATTTTCGAAATTGAATAACATAGGCTTCTAATAAAAACATACGCATGATTTTTCCAATAACTATAGTATGTTCCATCAAAGAAAAGGTAATAAACCATTGTGTATCCTTTGTGAGTAACTTATATGTTAATCTTAGAGGATAAAAATTTAAGATCATTCCTTGAAACCATATATGATATTTACAATATAATTATGAAGGTATTACTTAAACAAGTTATAATGGTTTCAAATTATCTTTATAAAATGATTCTTTAAATCCTTTTATTTCAATGGAAATTTTTTACTTTTAATTTCTCATTATAAATATATTTTTATTAATTATTTAAAATATTTAAAATTATTTAGTCTGCATGATAGTGAGTCATTTATTCAGAATATGATACTTGGTCATTCTATCACTCACGCACACCTGTCAATCTTTGTTGGAATCATATAGTATGAGATTTACCTAAATTTGATTTCAAAAATGACATTAAGTGTGAGTATTTAAAACATATCAAAACACAACAAAATTCCTATAAATTTTAATAATAACTATCCCCCTCCAATTCTCTTCATATTATATATATTTATCCATTTATAATAGTCCATGTTACATGTTTTTGAGTAAAATCATACAATTTTTTAATTACATATATTTATACATTCTTTTCATTGGATTAATTTTGGTGTCACAAAAATGAATCTTGTATAGTATTTTTTAAATATTCCATGATGGTCGAAATTGAAAAAGGTAGAATGATCATATCCTTTGAGAGTGATCAATAGGTATAATTTGAAAATAAATAACTGGATAATTTTTTTATTTCATAATGTCTATAATCATTCTTCTTACACTCCAATGACTCCATAAAAATAGGGTTTTTTGGTTATAATCAAACCTCTTCAAAATATTGAATTATTTATTTTAAATTAATTGAAACTCCCTCAAAATTTATAGGGTGAGGTTGTAAAACTTCATGGAATTCCTTGAACCATGTTCTCATAAGATCATTCCATAAAAATATCCAATTTGATGTTTGTGAAAAAAAATGTACTAATGTTTTCATTTTTAATTTTGGTTCTTATAAAATCTATATTCTTAACATTAATTTCACTTAAGTAAATCATGAACCAGAATTAGATAAATTATTTTCTACTAGGTAATATAACTCAATTATATCATTTTAAGTCTTTAATAAATGGACCATGACCAAGTATGAATCAATGCAAGTCAAATTATATGATAAATGTTTTTGAAAACTCATTATCAAATTGATAACAATGATGTTTAACAAGAAAATATGACCTTAAATAATCAATCTATTTAAAAGGAAATTAATTATATGAAATAATGACCATCTATAACATTACCCAAGGAATGTGTAAAATTTTATTACTCTCTCTTAGAAAATATTATCGATGATTTAAATGATGGTACTCTTAATACAAAGTATGTTTTTTATATGGTTGACCTTTACGCTTTGGTTCTACACCCAAAACCCATAAATATTGATGAAAATGTCTATGATAATAATTTGTTAATTACAATAATTGATCCAATTCATTAGGAATAATATTTGAACTATTGTTCAAAGACCTAATGATCATCCCATTATTTAAATTTAACGTGTATCAAAAAATAAACTAGTTACTTTTATTAAATATGGACTCATAATCAAAGGACATGTTCAAGTGTAATTAATTGATTATGGTTGGAAAATTTCACTCATCACATATCTATAATAAATTAGAATTTAATTTTAATTCTACACCCATTTAAATTTTACCATTTTATTAACAAATATCAAAATATCTTTTTTTAATGGTTTTATATATAAAAATGATTTTCTTAAAGAAACTCCCAGTTTTGAAGAAACCAAATTTCATAACCTTGTTTTTAATTAAAAATACAATGATTATGGTTTAATAAAATAAAATTATCTTGGTATTATGTTTGATGAATGTTATTTTGGAAAATAATTTTTTATGTGCCGGATTTTTGTATATATTTTTATATAATAAATTGAGTATCAAAAGATGTTTTCACCAGAAATATGTGTTGTTTTTGAGAGAAAATGCTTTAATTTAGTAATCATGAGTATTTTCAGGTACTTTCTATCCTACTACACAAATCATGTAATATGATAACAAATATTCACATATGCATAGAATGTACATATTACACACATTGTGTACAATATCCCGGACCCATGGATTGACTAGACAGAGTATAGTCCCAAATTTTCATCCAAGATTCCCATGTTCATTATGTTCCATTAAATGTTGTTTCCTCTCATCTAGAAATAGTTGCAGGGTAAATTTGATACTACACACCATGTGGGTGGTGCTACATGCCATCTAATCCCACCAACTGACCATTAAAGACATCAATGTCAAAGGCAATGTAGTAGATCACCTATTGACGGAGAAGGAAGAGCCATGTCATGTTGACTTGGGCAAACATTTTGTAATTTAGAGTACACAACATGTAGTTTTAAATACTATAAATATTAGGGAAGGATTTATAAATTTAGACACTAAAGGAGGGAAAAACTATTGACACCGTATAGAGAGGAAATGAGAGAGAAGAAGGGAGAGAAAGAGAAAGAGAGAAGAGAATATAACAGTTGTTTCCACTCTTCCCTCCCAATTATCTTTAATCCGACGCTACTGAAATATTGTTTCCAAATAATAAGACTTTGTTAGTCATTAGATACTCCATGGGTACCTAAATCCCCCATGTGTTGGGGATATTCATGATTATGGTTTCTTATTAATAAATTCTCTGATTGTATTTGTGTTATTTATATTTCTATCATAATACTTTGATATTTTTGGAAAAATATAATTGGATAGCTCGTATCAGATGAATAATGGAATTTAAAAGGATTTTCTAATGGGATTAAGAGAATGTACACCCATGATGATTGGGTTCACTTAAAATCTCAAAATGGCATGAAAATAATAAGATTTATAGAAATCAAATTCTAAACCATGGAATTGGTCTCTATTGATTCAAACGAAACATACTAGATCAAGGGGATTTTGTTATATTTGAAACATAGTGGTTTGAGTTATTTTGATAAAAAAACATGATGTGAAATTTAATTTTTTATTAACCATTAACAATTCAACACACACAACGAATTCATCTGATTTATCATCAATATTTATTTATTTTTATCATTATCTATAAAGAAATACATCCCGAAAAAGCAGAATAAATTTTTATATTTATAAATCATCAAATATAAAATCTCAAATTCTATTATATGTCATCTAATTAATCACAAACTATATGAAATGAATACAGTTACCCACTTTCCCTATGTATCAAACCCCATACATTCACTATGCTAGTAATAAGTTTTTTTATTTCAATTTGGATTTCCAAATTTAAAAAATTGTCTAAAATAACAAAAAATGATGGGGTCCTTTATAGGGAGGGAATGTTACCTAGTTTTTTAATCATGATTGT
Organism: Viscum album; assembly: GCA_963277665.1. NCBI lineage: Eukaryota > Viridiplantae > Streptophyta > Magnoliopsida > Santalales > Viscaceae > Viscum > Viscum album. The sequence continues at coordinate 1,759,866,518 of OY728119.1, read as the reverse complement.
ATCAATAAAAGATAAAATAAAAATAAAAAATTCAAAAAAAAATTCTTTTTAATATCATTTATATTTCTAATTATTTTAACATTCCTCTTTTACGCTTGGTGTGTTGTTTCGTATTGTGATGTTTCACCAGTAAATTATTTTCCAAATCACACATTCCATTAGTGTCAAGTCATCATAAATCCCTCCACATCATCCATATATTTTATAAATGATCTTGAGGTGATGTTGGGATATTATGGATGACCATACCCAAAACACTCCCCATGGAAAATATATAAGATTGATACTCGGCTGATATCCATTGTTTTTAATAGCACTTCATTCCAGATGAAAACTGGAACCAACAACTAGCTACTAAGGATGATCATAACCCACTTCCACCGGAAAACATTATAGAGTTCATGCCACAGAACCAACGAAGAAAATTGTCTCTATATGATCTGGTATATGGACTACATTAACCCCATAAGTATCATACATCATAGAAGATTCCAAATTGGTATCCATGTTAGGGGCCTTATTTTACTCATGGGTAGAAATTTTTACCCCCACATCCTAAAGAATAACTACCCTAAGCCATAACCTTATGGAGTATTGTCTTGATTCTATCCAAGGGGCTGATTCATGTATTATTACACCACTGGTGGAAGCTCAACATTTAGAAACCAAGTTGTCCATCATGCAGCTCATTCAAAATAAAGTTCATTTTGGAAGATTACCAAGTGAGACCCCAAATCTCATCTCTCCAATTTTTGGGCCTTTGTGAGACATTTTTTTACTATAGGGTGTCTGATTATTCCATTACCCTTCACCTATTTTCCTTCAACATAAGGGATAATGATAATGACTGGAGGAATTGAATGCCTCAACATTTCAACCACACCTCGGAGGAATTTACCTTATCATTTTAATCTATTTATTTCCCACCCTCAAAGATGATGATGTTATGGAATGAAATTCAAATCTTTCAGCAACATGATCTAGATTCCTTGTATAAATCCTATGATCATTCAAAGAAATGTTAAGGAAGTTCCCTCATCATGGAATTCTATTTTTGATACAAGTCCAAAGATTCTATAGAGGTGTTATGAAAAACACCAAACCAAGAGTGGATGCAGCTGTAGGAGGAACTGTGATGAGGAAATACATGTATGAACTCTTCAGCATTTTAAGATATATGTCTGAAAAAACATCCAATGGAACTCAAAGTGGTGTAATCAAAATAGGGGAAGGCATAAAATTGAGGCCACTATGATGATTTCTTACCATCTTGATGTTGTGTCCAAGAAGATAGATGCATTGAATCTGAAAAATGCATCTCAAGTTCAAGTGATAATTCACACAGAATGTGGTGAATTTGGTGAAATCACTCCATGGGTGAATGCACAAGGGCATGTTCCGGTCCATCAAATATTGAGGTAAGATATGTTACTCATAAAATAGGGCCAAAAATTTACACTCAATACCCAAACCTAGCTTGGCACGATAATGAAAACACAAGTTGTGGGTAACAACAATAAAATTTTCAATCATGCCCCAATAGGCCAACCGGTTATGGTCAAAAGATATATAAAAATCCATATCCTAGACAACAATAGAAGGGATCCTTAAAATAATAGGGGTATCAAGACCCTCATCCAGTGTGACCACCTTAGCAGCCACATCCTCAACCTGGAACATAATAACCTCAGTAGGAACACCCATTAAAGCTAAAATAAATGAGATCAAAATTAACAAAAAATCCCGATACACGATTTCAGAATCAAGAAGAATCGATTATAATCCTTTATAATGAAATTGGGTATCCTGAAAATAATATGACTTCAAGGAAAACTAAAACAATACTAGTTAACACTAAGAAGAACCCACTGGAGGAGGTTAATGCTATCACATTATGATGTTGGAAAGAGTTACCCAAAAAAATAACTACAAATCAAGGTGAGGAAAAAAATCTAACACCAACTACACCCACATTGAATAAGGAATATGAGATAGAGGAGTATAACTCAAATCAAGGATTATAAAAATCGAATGAGGTTGTACATTATAACGGAAAATAAGTGGTCAAAACTTATGAAGAGGAGCCTCTTATTTTAGTAAGGCCCTTATTGGCCAGTGTGAATATTTTGATCTATGTTCATCAAAGAAAATTGATATTCATAGAAGGAAATGAAAAGGTATCATACTAAAACCTCAAAGATGTTAAACAAGTATCACTTATAGAAAATGAGTACTGTTATGCGTTAACTATAGGATCCAGACAATATAGAGACATAGAAAATGAAATAGTCTATTGTTAAATCCCTAATGAACCAATCATCAAGGACATCAATACTAATTATGAACCAGATGATATGAAATTCAACGGATTCCAGGGTGTTCATTATTGATTTTTTACACTTGTTAGGTATATTCTGAAGCGAGACAAGGAAGAACTGATTATTCCATCAATTCTTAAATCCCCAAAACATGCACTAAATCCCCTCTAATATTTTCTAAAATATAGGAATTTGGGAGATAAAAACACCATGAAGCCATACTCATTGAATTTCTCTCTCAATAAAAATAAAATTAACATAAAAAGTTTTTAAAGAGAAGAAAATAAGCTATTGGGTGGATAGTAAATGAACATAATGGGATCGTTCGGACCAATTGTACTCAAAAGTTTCTACTATAGTGGAGAGCCAAGCCCTATCAGAAAACAAAATTATGGATAAATCCTCCAATTAATGAGTTTTTGATGAAATAAATGATCGAGATATTAGATTGGGGAATCATATACCCTACATCTGATGGTCCATGGGTGAGTCCTTTACAAGTGGTGCCCAAAAAGATTGAATCACCATAATTACCAATGATAAAAATGAACACACCCATTCATGAATAGCCATATGATGGAGTGTGAGTGTGGACTATCAAAATCATAATGATACCACATAGAATGATCACTTCTCAAATCCTTTCATGAAAAATATGTTTGAGAAATTGGTGTTGAATGAATTCTATGGCATTCTATATGGTTATTCTGGATAAAATAAAATCTCAGTTACCCCTGAAGAACAAGAAAAGAGAAATTTCACATGCCCATATGGAACGGTTTACTATCAAAGGATGTCTTTTGGCATGTGAAATTCTCCACCCACCTATCCATGGTGCATGTTAATCATATTACATGACATTGCAGATAAAATTCTAGAAGTCATCATGGGAAATTTTATAGTCCAAGTAAAATCATTGTACACCTATATGAGAAATCATGAATTGGTCCTGGAATGGTGTGAACATAACAATATGGTTCTAAACTGGGAGAAATGCCAATTTATAGTATATAATGGGTTTGTCTTAGGTGACCATATTTCCTGGAAAAGAATTTAATATATCCCTATAATGATTGCATTTATATAATAATTACACATTCCAACTTATGTCTATGAAATCCAAAGATTTATTTCGCATTGAGGTTTTTACAGAAAAATCGTTTGTGATTTTTCGAAGATAGCTCAAACACTAATAAGTCTCCATTAAGAATATTATATCATTTATTTTTATGGAACCAACACCACTACCTCTATGATCCTGAATAAAATATTAGTTGATGATGCTATCATGTTTGGCCTAAACTATGAGGAAAAATTTTAAATCATGTGTTATGCAAGTGATTATCATGAAGGATCATGGAATGGAAAATGTATTAATCATATCTTCAGACTTATCTTCTATGCCAGAAGATCCCTTAATGACAAAAAAATATAACAATAATACCACGAAGAAGGAAATTGTAGTAGTAGTTTTCACATTTGATAGGCTCTGATCTAATTTAGTTCTAAAAAATGTTGTAGTTTATACTCACCATGAAGCACTAAAATATTTTTTGAACAAGAAGGATGAAAAAACACATCTCATCAGTTGGGTTTTTCGACTCAAATAGTTTGACATGGAAATCTGTGACAAGAAAAGAAATGGGAACATCATCATTGATATTCTATCCCATATTGAAGTTCCTTATTTAGAAATATAGGATGTCAGATAAATCAAGGTAGACTTCCCAAAAAATTATTATTTTTAGTTGGAGTTACTCCTCAGCCATGGTATGACAACATCAATAATTATCTGGTGACAGATTTTGTTCATCCTGATCATATATTAGAAAAAAATAAATTATTTCTCTCTGAAATAAAAATATATTTCTAGGAATACCCACTACTCTTCCGCCCATGTGGATATGGGGTGATCCACTAGGAAATCCTATAAAACAAAATTATAGGAATATTGCAAAATTTTCAATCTTCTCCAACAGAGGGAATCACATGCCAAACCAAAAAAGAGTGAAAATTCATCAATCTATATTTTTCTATACCACATTACACAATGATTCTAGATATTTTGTGGCACACTATGGTAGGTGTGAATAGATTCAAAACATGAGGAGGTGAGGTAAAATGCCTCAAAATCTTATTCCTAAGGTCAAGATCATCAAATTATGGGGTATTGAATTCATGGCCCCATTTTCCTCACCATTTGGAAACTCCTAAATTATGGTTTTTTGGATTATGTTACCAAATGGGTAGAAGTATCTCCCAAAACTCACAACATAACAAAGGTCGTTGTTTCCTTCTTCAAAAAGAATATTTTCATCATGTTCGGTGATCTATGGGTTCAGATAAGTTAAAGAGGGGTGACTTTTTACAATGCGTTGATGCAGAATGTTATTATGTAGTATGAAGTGAGGTATAACTTGGGGAAACCGTAATAACCCAAATCTAGTCGAAAATCGGAAGTGTCCAACTGATAGCTGAAGAAAATCTTGTATAATATGTTGGGAGCTTAAAGGAAGGACTTGTCCATGAAGCTTGTTGATTCCTTATGGGAATACTAGATATCTTTCAAGAAAAATATGGGAGTGTATGAATTAAATTTAATATATGTAAATCCATGAAATTTATAGGTGGAACTGGAGCACAAATAATATTGGTCTATGAAGTCCTTGAATTACGATCTAAAGGTGGAAGAATAAAAACCCAGGTTTTAGCTGATGGAGCTCTAAGAAATTTAGCGGGTGGAATATGGGAATGTCATGCTATATAATGAAACAAAAATCATATTCTATGACTTCATGATCTCTCAAAAGTCATTACAACATGGTGATGATGTATTATTTATTAACCCCTAGTTGGGATTGTTTCTTGGAAAATTTAACTCTCATTGGTTGGGACCTTTCCAATTGATAAATGTATTCATCCTTGGTGTGGGGGATGTAGCTGGGGAAAATGGTCAATCATTTAAGGTTAATGAGAAATGTCTTAATACCTAACATCACATGGAGGACAAGTGGGTACAATATCCACCATGTAATTTCGTTAGTAATTTTGGCATCCTACCTTTTTATTACACATCTTTTCATTATATTTTACAACAGATGATCTTTAATGTATAGTGTCTTAGAAATCTTAAACATAATACATGAAAAAAACATAATAATTATTTTAAAAAACATTTAATCCTTCCTCATAGGTTCATCTTATGTACAATTACTACATCTTAGAACCTGTATACATACATCAAGGGAAAGGGTGAGAAAAAGTCCTTATAAGGTTTAATAAGGGAATCTATTTTCTTATGATATCAAAAAGAACATGAAAAAAAATACATGAGAAATAAATGAATGGGAAAATCATAATAAGACAAACATGAATCATAACAATAATATGTGGCTACAAAATTTAATTTATGCATTCATTAATATATCAACAAGGTTCATCCCCAAGGTGTCATTAAAATTACCATGACCCAAATCTATCGCGAGACTTGTCATCTCTTGATATTAAATTGTTAACAAAATGCATTGGAGAGATATCAGGGTCAACCCTTAATATGTACTTAAATTCATGTGATCCACATATATAATAATAAAACATTTCATAAATAACCCAAAGAGAATAAATGAAATGGGTTTTATTTAAAAATCTTGACATTTTAGAACTACTTAAAAATAATATCATAAGGTCATTTATAACCCATGGAATGGGACTGAGGGTTATATGTATGTAAATTTAAGTATTAAATATTTCATGTTTTTATTAATGAACACCCATATAATGGAAATAGGTCTGGGTATGTGATAGATCAAATATTTTCAATTAATTTATATTGAATATCATTTTTAAACCCAAAAAATTGTTCCTCTAAGATGAATTGTTTTATTTTTTTGATAATGGTGTTATTTTGAGCTTAATAGTAAAAATTGGCCATTTTGGATTTTTAACAGTTTTACATTATTTCGGTAGTTTGGCCATAACATTATCTAAACTGCTCCAAATTGGAAAATTCTTTCTTTTCCAGATTTGACACATCCAGGGATTCATTTAATATTTTTGAACTAAAAACTGAATCGGCTATATGGAAGCTCAAACTAAGCTCACAAGTAGGATCAAGAAAATTGTTTTCAATTATGCCTAGTTTTGATGTGGGATCCATAACTCATCCAATGTGGGCCCAAAGGTTGTGACATTCGGTGGGTGGACGCACAATGGGTTGTGGAGAATATTTTATGAAGGAAGCACCGAGTGAAGTGGCCGTTTATGGGGACATTAAATCACCCTAATCCGGAGGATTTCGTTTTGGGGACTCTGACTGGACAGAATAAATTCTCATAGTAAGACGGCCATAACCCTCAGAATATATGTCCAAATCTACTGAGATTTTTGAGGGAACATGGCCAAGGGAATTATGAACAACATTAAAGAAGGGATCAATGCGTGAAGATGTCATTTAATTGGGCTAAAACACGTCTACATTCGGGGGAAGCATTCTGGCTATAAAAGGAAGAGAGCTCCACCCTCTCAAAGCATCCATTCTCCACCCCATTCCTTCTGGGACACCAAGAAGGAGAACTTTTCAGAATTATCTTTTATTGATTTTTTCCTTGGTAAAATAATCAATATCTCCCTCCTCTAATTTCTGTTTATATACGATGGAATAAACTAGGAATTAGTGGTGAAGTACTCAACGATCATCAGTACGTGTAAAAGGTGTAGTGAATGTTCTTGATTGTTTTGGATAAACAAAACCCAATCGGGTATTTCCCATTTATATTAAGGATATTCAATACAACTGTTTTACACAATGGAAGGAGAGTTGACCAAACCAAATCTTGGTAAGGTTTTTCTTCCACAATAATAATTTCACCAAGGAAGTGAAAGGAAACGATTGTGGAAACTCATTTTAATGAACTATGAAAAAGTGGTTTGAATTAAATTAAACAAGGATAGCATTATAATTAGGATACCGACCCTGAACAAATCACTCTTTTAAATATCATAGTTTTTCAATAATTTTAATTTCAAATTTCATTTCAAAAACATAACATTTTTTACCCTCGTTTTAAAGTGATAACCCGTTTTATGTGCACTCCGCTTCGGGAGACATCCAAGGTCAACCACATTACTAAATTTTAAATTAGGAAATAATTGTTTTTCCATGCCCTATGACAGGCGTCTGTCAGTATACACTTAAATAAAACAAGATAATTTCATATGATAAATAGAGAGAAATTTTGAGATGAAAATTTTGCAGCATAACGGCTAGATGACAAGTTTTATTTGAAAAAATTAAAATAGAGGGGACAAGGATTAAATACTTTAAATGAATCATAATACAGTATAGAGAAAGAATAAAATATAAATAAGAACATGTTATTGAATTTTTAAGGAAATACCACTTGCAAAAAAAACATGAATGAAAATAAAAGACACAATTTCATTTATGAAAATTCAGTAGCCTAACAGCATCACTTAAAAATCAATAAAATCAGTTGATGAGAGTGGAAAGGGTCTATAATAATTTGGAAATAAAATATATATAAGGAATGATATATAAGAACTTACTCACTACATAATAAAATGGAAACTATTAGACATAATATAAAGTAAGTCATGACTTAAAAAAGGATGGTAAAAGGTTCTCATACCATGAAGAGTGACTTCAAAAACTCGATTGTTGGGACCTTGGGGGCTTGAGAGAACCTTGGGAGGACTCATTTGAATGTAATTATACCAGATCATTATTGAGGAGGATTTTGTAATGAAAGGAATGAGGAAATGTCTTGGTATTTATAGCGAAAGTGAGGGACTATATAATTAATATCTAAGGGACACCTCATCGGTGGTATTTGCAAAACTATGCGCTTGCCCATAGTATTTTTCAATGGTATTTGCCACATGGGAAAACTCATAAAATATATGAAAATTAACAAGTCATCCTGATTTATTACATCATTATTACATAATTAATGACGTCATTAATCACACTAAAACTCAAAATTGTATTTTTACTATTCATAGAAAAACAAATCAATTAATAAAAATCTCATAAATTCACCCTATCCTAAAATTGATGCCCAGAATTCAAAAATGAACTTCATTTCATGAAATTATTTTCCTAAATGTTTTTAATTTAATTTTTAAATAAAATTATTATTTATTAAAAAACAAATCTTATACTATAACTACTATTGTTACACCATGAAAAATTAATCAAGGGTCCATAATCGTAAACCATAAGAAATTTAAGTAAAAATTTATGATTAAATTTTATGAAAATAAATTTCCATTTTAAAATATTAAATTAATTAAAATGTTGTAAATAAAATATTTATGAAATAAAAGTAACAAAACTTATACTATGATCATTTATTCACTATTAAGATGTCTACATTGTATTCATACATTCATGGGTGACGTTTCTATTTTTCAGACGATTTACTATTAATTACTATTCATTATTATTCATAAGGGTTATATTAATATTCATACCTTAATATTCACTAAAAATAATGTTCATCTAATTAGACTCCAAATTTCATGCTGATCAAAACTATAGAAGACCATTTTTTGAAAAAATTTTCACAATATAAATTATTTAATGTTTACATGAAAACACTTTTTTCAAAATTCATAAATAAAAATATTCCTATATTTATCTGGAAATTTGAAAATATGAAATTTTCCATAATAATAAATAAAAAATTTATTTATACCATGGGATTTTAAAAATTATCTAATTCCTCGTTACACAGCCCCTTATAACAGATTGATAGATCCTAAGTGTAATGTATTCTATGGTGATAGAATCATGGGGCTGCTCAGACTAAATTGCACGGGTGATGATTTCTATTAGATTGAACTTCTCCCTTATCAGATTCTATTCAAGCTTCACATGTTGAAGCTCAAAATGGGCACAATAAAGAGGAAATCCAATAGATTCTACCTCATTCCCATGATCCGACAGATGGGCTTCGCACGGACCGAGTCTATTGGATGAGGCCGTCAACTCTTCTTTTTGTATTAATTAACCAAGATCACTTTTATTTATAAAAATTAATTGTAACGTTAAGTTTTTAGATTCCAATAGTCAGATTGACCAACAATCATATAACTGTCAAAACCCATCGGTCTCATTTACTTATACACACTTCATTAATTAAAGGATATAGTTTTATTTAGTATATATAACACACATATTTAGGAAATAAATATTATCAAATAGACTGGGTCGTAAAAAATTTTCCCCCATTAAGACATTTTGTCCCCGAAATTTTAACTCATACCCATTGAAGAGAAATGGTGTGGTTAATTCTACCTCATAGACTCCTCTACTTCCCACGCAGGCTATTCACATTTTTTGTTCTTCCACACACCTTAGCATGGTGGGTAGTTTTGTGGCGTAAAACCATTTATCTATGCTCCAAGATCTCCCCCATATACTCCTCATTAGAGTGATCATGTTCCAATGGTACCACCATTAGAATTAGTACATGTGATGGGTCATGTATGTATTTCCTGACGATGGATACATGGAAAACATCATAAACATGTTCTATATTTAGAGGGAGTGCAAGATGATAGGCCACTTCTCTTATGTGATCAAGGATTTCATAGGGGCCAACATACCTAGTACTGAACATCACATTATTCCCAAACCTCATGACTCTCTTCCATGGTGAAATTCGAAGAAAGAACTTGTCACCCACATTAAACTCCAAGTCCATTCAACGGTTGTCGACATTGTTCTTTTTCTGACTCTAAGTAGCCCTAATGTGTTTTTGGATGGCGTGGGCTTTCTCTGTCGTCTCATGCACAAGATCAGAACCATGAAGCATTCCATCACCAGAATCATCCCAAAAATTATGAGTTCTATATTACTTCTTGTATAGAGCAGTATAGGGTTCCATTTGAATGCTCAAGTAGAAACTATGGTTGTATGAGAACACAGATAAATAAGGATGATGAACCCATCCTCCTTTAAATTCTATTGAGAAAGTTCTCATAATGTCCTAGGATGTTTTAATTGTCCATTCATATTGGCCATCACTTTGGTGGTGATAGGTCATAATAAAAATCAATTCAGTTATTAGATCATATTGAAGAATTCTCCAGAATTTTGATGTGAACCTTGGATCATGATCAGATCTGATAGAAAGTGGAACTCCAAGTAGCCTTACCACATACTTCACATAAATCCTGGAAAGCTGATCAAGACGGAAATCTTCCTGAATAGAGATAAAATGGGCAATATTTGTGAGATGTTCCACAATAAATCATAACACATTGTTTCCTTTGGATGTTTTTAGAAGACCTATAACGAAGTCCATAGTGAAATTATCTCAAATCCTTTCTTGCATGGGTAGTGGTTTCAATACCCCTTTTGAATGTTATTGCATTACCTTCATTTGATGTCATACAAGGCACCATGAAGTGTAGTTAGCAATTTCCATGTTCATATTATATCACAATAATGATCATGAATGTCTCTATAAACTTTTGTGATTAGAGTATGTATTGAGAATGTAGAGATATTATCTTCATCCATCAACTCCTTATTTATTTCCAGATTAGATGGAACAAATAGTCTTGTACGAAATTTTAGTACACCTTTTGGATCAATATTGAACCCAAGAAACTTCACATCCATCATAACCTCAAACTTCTTCTCTAATAAAGGAACTTATTTATGATCTTTCTTGATCTTATATAATAATGAATGTTGATAAGTCATTTGGGTTAGGGTTGATGATGTCCCTTCCCTTAAAATTCCCTTTTCCATCATTACTAGTTCATTGATCAAAGGATCTCTTTCAATCCTCATCATGGACAGAACATCTGGGACTTTCTTTCTTAATGCATTAGGAAATTTGTTTGATATTTTTGGAAGATAATGAAAAGAACAATTATAGTCTTTGAGAAGTTCCAACCTTCTAATCTACCTCATGTTCAATTCCATTTGTGTGCAAATATACTTCAAAATTTGATGGTCTATGTATATGTCAAATTTCTCCCAGTAACGATAGTGCCACCATATCTTCCAAGAAAAAACGACCACAACCATCTACATATCAGGTGAATGATAGTTCTGCTCATGATTCTTCAATTGTTGAGATTCATATTCTATGACTTTGTCATTTTTCAAGAGGACAGACCCAATCCATTTCAGAGATTCATCGCTAAAAATAACGAATCCTTATCCACATGAGGGTAAAGCTAACACAGGTACAGTAACCCCTCTCTTCTTTAACTATTGGAAACATTCATCTTACTCCTTTGTCTAGAATAATGGGACCCCTTTTCGAGTTAAATTGGTTAATGGATTAGAATTTCATGAATTTTATTTTCACAAACCTCATATAATATCTTGTTAAACCAAGGAAACTATGAATCTCTGTTATTGTTGTAGGTTGTGGACAGTCCTCTATAAATATTGTCTTCGCAAGGTCAACTGCGATTCTATCATCGATTACAATAGGCCCCATGAATTCATCTCTTTATTACCAGATTTCACATTTTCTGAACTTCCCAAAAATACTCTCCATCCGATGAGTTTGAAAAATAACCATTACATGAACCTCAAACTCCTCACGACTTTTGGAATAAACCAGAATATCATCAATAAAAACAACAACAAATTTATCAAGGTAATCCTTAAATATTATAATCATCAAACCATTAAAATAGAAGGTGCATTAGTCAGTTCGAAGGGAATAACAAAAAACTCATAAATCCCATATTTTGATAGGAAGGTAGTTTTTGGAATATCTTCAATCTTCACCCTCAATTGATGATAACCAGATCAAAGATCAATCATAGAAAATAATTGAGTCCCATGAAGTTGGTTAAATAAGTCATCAATTCGTGGAATAGGGTTTTTGTTCTTCTCTATGACCCCATTCAGTTCACTATAATCAATGCACAACTGTATCGTTCCATCCTTCTTCTTCACAAAGTGAACTGGTGATCCGAATGGTAAACACTCAGTCAGATAAACCCCTTCTTCATAATATAATGGAGTTGTTTCCTTAATTACACAAGCTACACAATTTCAATCTTTTATGGGGGTCTTTGATATTAGATGAGATCCTGGTACGAGTTTAACAGAGAACTCTACCTCTCTTTCTCGGGGGGTCAGGGTAACTCCACATGAAATATATCAACATATTCCAAGATGATGGGGAAGTTTTCTATCTTAAACTATAATTTCCTTCTTCATCATCAATGATAAACTCCATAAATAAGGATATTGGAGGTTCTTGTAGACAATGAAGAGGTTGAGATATCTCTCCTTGGAAAATAACTCTAAGTTTTCCATTCAAGACTAGGTGTTTTCCTTGTTTCTGCATTTGAAATGAGCATTATACATTGACCGATAGTCCATCCAAATTATAATAATGAAATCCAGATTTAGAATGACTGCTTGGTTTGTGATAAGATTGTGCTCACTAATGTTAATACTAGTGTTTCTAAACACTGAAGATTCTTGGATAATCCCACCAGGAGACTTGATTGATGACTCTACTCATATAAAATTAGGGGGATTATTCTAAATTATTTTCAAACATGGAAGAAATAAAATAATACAAAGAACAAAAATCAAACAATGTACATGATTTCTTTTAGAGAAAAACATGATTAATTTCCACCACATCATTTGGCACTTCAACATCTGTTGTAGTGATTGAAAAAGTATGACCTTGTTCCCTTGGTCGTTTCTTTTGATGATGATGATTCTCCTCCACTGCCCTCAGATTTATTCATTGATTGGAAAAGTCCAAAATGTGTCCACACATATTGCACTAGACATTATGTAGGCCCTGAACAACATTCCTTTTGTCAATAGTATTAGGAATATTAGATTTCACATCACTATGACAATTCCGTGAAATATGTAAATCTCTTCCACACTTGTAGCACTTTTCTCTCTCATGATGAAAGTTCCCTGAATGCATCTTCACACATTTAATAATCATGGGGAATTGTACTATATTCCCTCCTCTTCCCTGATCGAAGATCCTCCCTAAAAATAGCTCCATCAATCTCTTCTTATCATTGTATTTATGAGACAACTGCATCTCACCACACTTTAGTTTAGAATTTATCGCACTCTGCATGATCATCTCATAGCTTTCATAGTCTCAATTATCTAGATTCTTCTGCAAATGTGGGCTTAGACCCACAAAAAATCTATCAAAAATCCCTCTAGGATCCATGAAAATGCTTGAGCAATAATGGGAATGTGTAGTGGATATCATTCCATAGATTCCAACAGATTCATTTTCCTTCTCCTCCATCTTGAGAAACTCCTTCTCCATAGTTTTTCTCATGGAACGAGGGAAATTAATACTGAAGAAGATCCCTATGAACACTTCCCACATAATAGATTCAACATCCACTATTGTACTCATGTTTTTAATCAGTTCCCACTACTAATTAACTTCTCCATCTATGCGATAGGAAGCCACAGTGACCTTATCTTCCTCTGAACTGCAGATCACATAAACTATTTTCACTACAGATCTGATCGAATATTTTGCAATCAATGGGTTGGTCGATCCACCAGAAGGTTTGTGGATGTTAACGCATAAAATAATCCACATAATTTTGATCCCTTAATTTTGAGATTGGTCTCTCATCTTGAGTCATGTTATTTACAATAACATGAGTCTGTTGGTTAATCATTCACATTAATGTTTCCATTCCGGCTTCCATTAGAAAGTTTTCAGCACATGGTCCATTTCATTCACTATTTTCATTGTTCCTCCCATAGGAAACCATTTTCTAAAATAATATCACATTATGGAGAAACTTTTTTAATTTATGAATCATTTAACTATAAATGATTTTATTTCATAAATCTCCTTTCTTAAACAATTACATTTCTCTATAAATACACTATAATGATTCATAAAAAATTTATGATTAACCAAACATATCCAACATGAGTTTTAACCAAAAAGTGCAGTATGGCCTATTTTCATGTACCAGGATACCCGATGTCAATCCCGAATCTCCATTTCAATGTTTTCACTCTTACGAACATCTATCCAAGAGCCACATCAAGTGGTTCGTATCCAGAGATGGATTTATTTTTTCAGAAACCACTTACTTAATATTTAACCAAAATTTCAGGATGTTTTCTTACATTTAAACATTAATATAGGGTTCTATCTATTGTTTTTGAAAGCCTAATGTGAAATAATATCTAAACTATACTTTGATACGAACTGTGTAATCCTGCCTTTATATTACATAACTTTTCATTACATTTTACAATAGTGGATCTTTAAAGTCTAGTGTCATCGAAATAGGGAACATAATACATGAAAACTACATAAATAATTCTCCTAAACAACTATTAAGGCTTCATAATAGGATCATACTAAGTAAAATTACTGTATCTCTTGACCTAGAGCCATACATCAAAGGAAATAGTGTTCAAAAGGCCCAGAATAGGTAAACAAGGGAATATGTTTACTTGTGATATCAATTAAAACTTGATTAAAAAATATACGACTAATGGAAGAATAACCATATAATAATAATAAGACATGAATCATAACATGAATATGTGGCTACAAAAATTAATATAGACATTAAAAAACATATCACCAAGGTTCATCCCCAAGGTGTCATAAAAAATTACCAAGTTTATACACCAAGGTATCATGAAACTTGTCATATATAGAAATTAAATTAATTACCCAATGCATTAGAGAACTATTAGGGTGTAAAAATAATATAACTTTATATTTATGTGATCCACATAGTTAATAATTAAATATTTTATAAATATCCCAAATAGAATAAAAGAAATGTGTTTCATTTCAAAATCTTCACATTTTAAAAGTGCTCAAAAATAAGATCAATATGTCATTAATAACACATTTAAAGAGGGTGAGGGATATATTAATGTCAATTCCAGAATAAAATATATCTTTTGAATAAATTTATGAACACCGATATAAGAAAAATTGGTCTGGGTATTCACATAATAAAAAAATTAGAATTTCAGGAGAGAATGGGAGATAAATTTTGAGACGAAAATTCAACAACATAATGACAACATGAAAGGTTTTTTTAGAAAATGTTAAAATAGAAGGGACAAGAATCAATCACTCAGAAATAACTCATAATATATTATAGGGACCGAATTAAATAGAAATAATAACATGATATGGATATTATAATGACTTACCACATAGAATGTAATCTTTAAAGAAAAAAAGGCATGATTTTTTTACGAAAATTCGGCAGCCTAACAACGTCACATAAAAATATAGAAAATAAGTTTGATGAGAGAAGAAATTTTCTCACATCATTTGGTAAAAAATGGAAAAAATGATGATATCCAAAAACATACCCCCGTATAATGAAATGGAAACTAGGAGACATAACATAAATGAAGTCATGACTTAAAAGAAGAGGGTGAAAGGTTCCCTTACCTAGAAAAGTTTCATAAAAATCTCGATATTTGGGACCATGGAGGCATGAGGGTACCTTGGGAGAACTCTTTGAGAGATAAATAGACCAGTGCTTCATTGATAATGATTTTGGAATGAATGGAATGAGGTAGTGGCTTAGTATTTATAGAAAAAGTGAGGGAATATTTAATTAATTTCCAAGGGTAACCTCATCAGTGGTATTTTCAAAACCATTGTCTTCACATGGTTTATTCCCTTGGTATTAGCCATTTTGGACACCTCATAACATATATTACTATTCAAAAGTCGACCAGATTTATTATATCATTATTACATCATTAATGATATCATTAATCACACCAAAACTCAGAACTGTTTTTTTACTATTACCCGAAAAACAATACATTTTATAAGAATATATTCAATTCACCCTTACCAAATACTGATTCTATGAATTAAAAAATGCACTCCATTTTATGAAAATATTTTTCATAATTTTTTTAATTTTTTTTATAAAATCATTATTTATTAAAAAAACAACTCTAAATCTATAACTAGTATTGTTAGACCCTGAAAAAGTAACAAACGTTCCATAATATTATTGTATAACCATAATACAATAAAGTACCAATTTATTATTAAATTATATGGGAATTAATTTTTCTTTTATATTAGAAATTATTTATTAAATTGTAAATAAAATATTTATGACATACAAATATCAAAACATATACTATGATCATTTTTTCACTTTTAAGATGCCCACATCGTATTTATAAATTCATGGGTGATGTTTCTATTATTTTGGACAATTTACTATTCATAACTATCCAAAATAATAATATTACTATTCATACCATACTATTAACTAAATATTATGTTGATGTTATTATACTCTAAATTTTTTACTGATAACAACTGTAGAAGACCATGTTTTGAAAATAATTTGACATTATTAATTATTTAATGTTTAAATGTATACCCTTTTCGAAAATTCATCAATAATAATCATCCTATATTTATCATGACATTTGAAAATCAAAAATTTTACCATAATAAGAAATTATATTTTTATTTATACCAAGGGATTATAAAAAGTATCTACGGCCTAATTACATATCCCTTATAACACCTGCATTGGACCTAATTATAAGGTGTTCTATGGTGATAGATTATTGGGGAGGCTTATACAACATTACATGAGTGGTGATTTCTATCAGCTTGAACGTCTCCCTTAGGTGATTCCATTCAATATTCACATGTTCAAGCTTGTATTGGGCTTGGTCCAGAGGAATGACCAGAGATGCTACCACTTTCCTAATCTCAGAGATATGGGCTTTGTATGGCCCAAGTACACAGGATGAGGCCATCGACTAATCTTTTTATATTAATTAACTAAGATCTCCTGTATTTATAAACAATAATTGTAATGTTAAGAGTTTAGCTTCCAATGGTCATAATGACCGACATTCATATAACAGTCGAAACTCAACGGTCTCATTTCATTATACCAACATCATTTATTAAATGATATAGTTTTTTTACTATATAATAACCCAAAAATTTAAGAAATAAATATTATTAAAAAAATTTGGTCATTATAGTAATAGGCTCATCTAAGGTTGAGAAAATGACCTAAAACAAAGGCATTTTCTGGGAGGCATCCCAAATACTACATGTTGTGTATCAATTTTTCACACAAAGTGCACATTCATTTTTTCATGTATATTCTTATAGAATTAGTTTTATAGGTATATAATAATTATGTTAATAAATAGGAATGATGCATGTCCCGATGGTCAGTTCATCAGAATGTATCTGAGCCATCGCTGATTTGAATCACTCCATACCTATCATCATTATAGGGTTCATTATTTTTAAATCATGTTTAATTAAACGATATGTTAGGTATTTTCAAAACAATATATAGTTTTTTTAAAATGAAATAAAACCCATGATGGGGATCGAATAGCTGGCCAAGGTCGTAAACTGGATCTAAAAGACCTGGTCTTGTATCCTGACAATTGGCCCAGTACCAACATTTTTTTCTTATTAATAAAACCTCATAGAATGCATTTTGATATATGTTATTTGATTCATGTTTTAAGAGATAATTTAAATGGTTTCTAGAATAAGAAATTTCATGAGGGTTATATAGGATATTGGCAGAGTCTTGGCACTGGATTCAAAAGTCCTGAGTTCAAACTCAGCTAATATCATTTCATCATCACTTTAACTCAAATTTAAACCACATGATGTGCATTTTCTTTATCCTTTGTAGAAATGAACATATAAATTAATTATTATATGTAAATTTAAATGTTTTTTACTACAATTATAGCTGAAGTGGTTGAGGGATTGCATTCTGAATGACCGGTAATGAGTTTGAATGATGCCACATGCACCGAACCAAAGGTCATAGTTGTGTTTTTTATATTTCTTGAACACATGTCCAGTCATTCTTAGAAACACAATCTTTATAGTATTGATTTTTATTATATTGTTTTCTTTTATATATAAATAATTGTGTTAACAAACTAATACATCTTATTTATGATTTATGACACTTCTTGTAGTTCAGGTATAAAGGGCAGGACTCTAACCAACCTAATCACATACCATGAAAACCTCCCTCACGCTCCTTGTTTTCTTCTCCTTCAATAAGCTTCTCCCCATTCCACCTCTTAATATCCCTTTTTTTAAAATTTGTATTTTAGTCTCATTTAGATCCTCTTACCCAGTATGTTGTCTGCCATAGTTATTTTTTGGTTTATGTCCCGTTTTGGTTGATTTTAGGATCATCCAACCATTCGTCTTCCACCCACATTACACAAGGTTGTAGAAGAACAAAACCCATTTACATAATATATTCATCAATATGTATATGTTTTAATAATTTGAAATACAAATGGAAATTACTTTAGGCACTCTCCATGTACAGGGCTTCCCTCAGGCCTTCCAGCTGAGCCCATGTCACATGGGACACAACCCCCATCCCATGTCTCTTCCCATGGTGTGTATGTTCGCTACGCTCCATGTCCCCCATCCCTTTGAGATAAGATATGTGGAGCACATACACGCCTTATTAATCCATGTTCATACATAGGGAATGTATGACCTATACACTGTGTTTCCTTTGTTGTCTGACCACTCACTATTGATCCATGTTGGGGCACTTAAATGGTCTACACCTAATGTTCATACATAGTGTGTGTACACTCTATGATACACCATGTACTGGAATCATGGATATCCAATTCCAACTTATTGTGTTTATCTAGAGTACACGGGTTATTAAGGGCTCACGCTACATGTTATGTACCATGGATCCACACACCATGTATTTTTTTTTCTAATTTCTATCATTTACATTCTCCTAACCACTTTTCTTTTTATTCTTTTTCTTTCTAACAGATATTCCATGTGATTATCTTGTTAGTGGGAAGAGTTTGTATTCCTTTATTTAGTGCGGGATACCCCCTAGATGTTGGATTCACCTTCGAAATTCCAACAGTAACACATTTGATTTCCCAGTTTTCTAGCCCGTAGTGTTGGAGTCGATGCCTCCTCTTCTACTAGAGCCTCCATCAGCGACATCTGTCTATTGGGTAGATTATTTGACACCCACAACATCAAACTATAACAATCCTATGGTTCCTACCTATAAGGCCCCATCCTTAAACCTTACTTAATATTGAGTTATTACAAGATTACACATTGATGATCTTTTCAGGTTTATAGTTTTAGAGAATTAGATCATGAAACTTGCATTACTTTCCACATTTAAACAAAGTGGTTACATAAAAGACATTATTAATTTTTCCCATCAACGGAAACATATTTAAAATAAAACATGGATTCTTTCTTGACACTTCCTTGACACTATCATCATATAATGTACCTTTCCCTTGACCTATGAAAAACATTTCAAAAAACATGGGATGAGCATAAAAAGCTCAGTAAGGGTTATAAAAAATATGGAAAGGAAACATGAGTTCATATATACATAAGAATGAAATCATACTTTACCCATAAAACATAGGCACTTTAACATACCTCATCAAATCATTAATAAATCATAGAAATCATAAGACATGAAAGGTAACTTGAGGCATTCATAACATTCTTACGTAGGGAGTAACCCTCTTGGTTACGTTTGGAATACCCACCACAGTATATTCCCTAAATCTCTTCGGAGAAACCTTAATGTTTCACTCTTTTGCGTTACCCAATGGATTGGAGAGCTATATCGGGCTCACCCGCCCTTAGTTTATCACGGAACCACCCGTTTTCATAACAATGCCCAAGAACCATAAAATAAATGTATCACATAAAACATGCATAAAGTAAATATAACATTTCCACATTTCAATCACAATATAACATTTTAGGATATTGAAATAATGAATCCATTAAACAAAACCATTTTCAAAACCATTTAAAACATTAAATAAAGAGATTTTTGAATCAAAGTGTCCCATACCACCTTGAAGATTTTAACATTTTAAACCATTAATATCCATATAAATAAATCCTTAAAACCATTTTGAAAACATTGATATTAATAAGAACAAATCATTAAAACATTTAAAGCGATATTTTGGTTAAAGGGATTTTACCAAAATTAGAGACACTTGAATACAATAATTGAGGAATAACATTTAATCAGAACTTTATAATATCATGAGAATAAATAGATTCATGATATAATATTCCAAAGTATAGTATATACAACATATAAGAGTGAATTAGTGCATAACAACAATTAAGTCTCAATAGAGATGTAAAATGTGAAGAAATCCCTTATAAAGAAGGTATCCTTAAATTAAGGATAAATCAATCTCAAAATTATGTGTGACAAATATAAATACACCCAAAATAATTTGATATTAAGTGTAACACAATAAAATTTCATTCATACATATCCAAAAGATGACATATTCAATAACTACATGTTGAACCCAAAGGAATCGAAATTGGGTTAAAAAGTTCCCTTGGTAAAAGTCGACAGCCTAACAGCGTCACTTCAAAAATTCAGAAAATGAGTTGATGCGAGATAAAAAGGGAATATCATCACTTGGACATAAAATTTAAATCAATCAGGATATAGAATAACATATCCCAACATAATATTATGTGAATTAAAAGACATAACAAACGATGTCTTTTAAAAAGAGAAGGGTGAAAGGTTCCCTTACCGACTTGGGTAACTTTGGAAATGTACACCCCATTGAAGAAGTTTCATAAAATGAATATGTAAATACCCATAAATGGAATTATATTACTAAAAGATTGTAATAATGGGAAGTAAATAAACTACTCAAAGGAAATTGTGGAAAATGTAGCATAAATCTCACGGGAATAAAAGTGAGATGAAAAATCTCTTACGAAAACTCGGCAGCCTAACGGCGCCACATAAAAATTCCAAAATGGATTGATTAGAGGAAATAGGGTATCTCATAACATCAACATAATGTTTACAGAAATAGTAATATTAAAGAACAACCCCAACATAACTAATAGGAGCTTAAAAGAAGTGACATAAAGGAGAGTACTTAAAAAGAAAATAGAGGTTAGCTCTCTTACGGCAGCCTAACGACGCCACTCAAAACGTCCAAAATGGATTGATGAGAGAGAATAGGTTATCTCATCATATGAACATAAAAATTACAGTAAGAGTAATATAAAATAAAATCCCAGTAACATGAAATATTAGCTTTAAAAGGAATGACATAAAAGTGTGTACTTAAAAAGAAAGAGAGGGGTAGGGTCCCTTACCTCAAGTCCAACTTGTCTTGTTCGTTTCTTTATATTCCTGAATAATAAAACATGGTCAATTTATAATTGACTATGTACCTCCTTTAATGATTATTATTCAGTTCAAATCACATATTATAATGTTATAATAATTGTTTAATAACATTAGTTCATACAAGACGTTTTTTCCGATGTTTGGTACATGAGTCAAAAATTGAACTTGTTGGAAAATAATTTTCCATGTAGTAATAGGTACATCATATCCAGAATAGTATTTATTTTTTAAATATCATATATATCCAGTATATATTCATTTTATAATATTCCATAGCATTTGGAGATAAAAATTAAAAGTATCGTTCATGGAGACGGTAGGCCGTACGTACGCATGAACGCTACTTTCATTTTTTTGTCAGATTAATGGAATTAAAACAAAATGAGATATATATAAATTTCATAATTCCAGAATTATATACATCATTTATATTTAATATATTACATATATATCCATTATATATATGTACTTATAATAGTACATAACATTTTGAGATAAGAAATGAAATGTACCGTTCATGGAGACGGTAAGTCGTGCGTACGAATGAACGCTACTTCCATTTCTATTTCATATTTAATGGAATTAAAACATAATGATATATAATATTATTTTAATCCAGTATGGTTTCATATATAATATCATTAAATATATCCTTTATACGTACCACATATGGTATTAACGAATCAAATCACTTTGAGGGGGCGGTAGTCCACACTTCCTTAAATGAAGATATCACGTTGACCCATAATGGAAACCATAAAGGTATGCCATAAATGAAAAATAAAGAAACATAAGTAAAACATAAACATATTATATATCATATATAAATATAGTGTCATATTAATGGCCACCTTTGAAGGTGTTAGAAGAATGTTGAACAATCATCGTTTCGTGAGGCAGAAATTCGCCATCCACAGAAACAGTATGTTCTTTAACCATTAGATGTATGTGTGTGTAAGTGTATCTAAAATACTTCTTATAAAAACATACTACTATATTTATAATACTTTATTTGTTACAAAATAAATTAATAAAAGGAGTTTAGGGGGTTGGAGAAGCAAAATAAAACAAAAGGACACAAGTGAAGACATTACCTTAAAATCGGGTAACTCCCTTTGGTTTGAGTTCAAAGGCTTCCTTGGGAAGACTTCTGCCGAAAGTTAGCCTTCAAGGAGTTAGAGAGGGATGTGGAGAGACAAAATGGGTAGGTTTTGGCCGAGCCAAAGGCTTTGGAAGTGTGGGTAAGGAGGTAAGGGTGGGGGCCTTTTATAAGAGGAGAGGAGGGGCACTCTTGGAAAGTAAAGGAATGTTACTTTATTTTAGAATGAGTTTCAGATTTTAATGGTCCCACATTGATGTTTTTAGAGGATAAGGTAATAAGGGTTAGAAATACACTCATCCAATAGTTTTTGTACATGTGTGGGTCTTATATTTTACATTATCCTTCCATTTTATTTAAATCGTTAAATAATGAGGTCATCGCTGCATCATCAGGATGTCATAAATAGTTTAATTTATATAATGTCTAAAATTTTTAAAAAAACTACTATGATTCAGGAAATAATTTTATCTTTCCAATGATCATTTATAATAAAAAATATTACTTGTATAAACCCATGTAAAAATTGTTTTTGTAAAACATCTCATGTTTGTGTCATTTTTACTTTAACATTAAATAAAAAGATATTTATGTCATTTTCCAACCAAAGTGGCTCCATGGGGTCCCCAGGTTGACCCATGGATTCTATTGGTCGGCCATGACTCATAAAATGAGGGTAGGACATGTTTCTAGGTCATTTCATATTATTAAAACATTATTTTTACCTTAAACTACACTAATTACCTCTAATCGCGATTAAAAACTTACTAAGTTACTATTCACCAAAAAATTATTTAAATCCCATTGAACCACATTTTACTTCTTAATGGCAACCATGTATGTCGGATTTTTGAAATTCAAAACACAATGGTGTCAAAATTTCATTTAAACGGAAAATCAGTTTTTATAAGTACCACTTAGTGGTTTCACTATTCATCAAAATTGATGTTTTTCAGAAAATTACCAAAACTTCACCCTAAGCTATATTTGATATTCTGAATTCAAAAATGATGTCTATTTTAAAAAATTCAAAACACATAAGTTGCATTAATTAATTTAAAAATTAATTCCCATTGTCAAAACGAATAGCGTATTTTTATGAAACAATATATATCAAAAGATTGAGACTAGTTTAAGTCAAATTTCAAAGTGAAATTAATTCTAATGACGACTATTGGATTAAATGGTAAAAATATATTCTAATTTCACTTTAAAACCAATTAAAAATTTAATATAATCATATAAATAAATTAGATTAAAAATAGGTTTTGAATTAAAATACATCATTTTTCACTATTCATTAAAAATTGAACTTTTTCGGAAAAATACCAAAAATTTACACAAAGTAAATTTTGATGTCCAGATTCTAAAGAAGTATTTTATTTTGTCACATATAACACATAAAATTGTCAAAAATTGGATTTAAAAGAGGTGCGCCATCGAAAGGCGGTTAATCGACCTTTTAAAGAATATTAGAATGTTTACGCTTAAAATTGGATTCATTCACATTTTTAATCCTCTAACATTTATTGTAAAAAGTATAAATATTTGAAAAACATATATAATCATTTTGTAGTTAGTTCTGTTCCTTCCCTCCATTACAACGGCTAGGCATTAACTACCATTTAAAATAATATTATTTTATTATTAGAGTGCAGCGTAAGATTCCCAAGAAACTCGTTGTTGCGTATTGGGTACGCCATCGAGCATAGCGTCCCCTTTAAAGTAATATTAATATTTTATTAAAAAATATGGATAAATATAAAAATTTCATATTTTTTATTTACCAGGGGTGTTATATCCTTCCCCCCTTTTGGGAATTGCGTCCTCGTAATTTTAAAATTGGGCTTGGAAACATCCTTGAAAGTCCCACATCGGAACAAGAGTCGGTAAAGCAATCACTTTAAAATAAAGAAAGATAATTACAGAGGTCACCCGAGTTATCCCATACTAGGATTCCATGTAGGAAAACATGGACATGGAGGAGAAAACATAGGTTCATGTTCTGATGGAGAGTGACAGAAAACATGTTTAGGAGAAAGTTAACCACAAGAAAATCACAAACTTGTGATGGGTTAAACGGTATTCGATTCCACAGTAGTAAAAGTTAATAGACAATATTTTTGTTTTAAGTTACTTTTTATTGAGGAATTTATTCATAAGGAATCATAATCACATATCAGGTTGACTTTCAAATTTTATTAGATTCCTTAGACAAACTCATATTTTCTCCAAAAGACGAGTATTTAGGAAGACTTGTTCACATTAAGAGTACTATAATAAACTTCTAGAGAATCACCTAATCCACAAAATAGAACTATATACTTACCATGTCTTTAGACTCTAACCAAAACCAAAACCAAAAATGTTAGTACAAGATCAGATAATCCAGAATAGGATAACCCTTTATAAAAAGGAAAATATATTCTTAATCTCCAACATTTGTCCAAAAAAACCCAAAGTTCAACGAGGACCATTGGATAAACAAATTGTCCATAAAATACTTCAAAGTAAACAAAAATAATATTGAAACCCAAATATTTATAGTATTTAGTCGCATAGTCTTCCAAGTTACAAATTAACAACTATCTCCAAATAACATCAGTTACTCTGAAAGTCTCGTATTGAAAAGTAATTAATCTAATCACATATCCTCAATGATAGGTTAATAAATTTCCATAGATAACCCAAAATCAGCTTACTCTTAATTCATAAAATCATATAACTAAAAATAATGATTCAAAATAACCATGGACTTCATGTAGTCCAGTGGTAGGTGATAAATACCAGTCGCACTTTGGTTGTGGGTTCGATTCCTACAGCTTTGTCTGGCACGACGGGTTGTCACACGGTCTGCGTGTTGTCCTTTTTCCAAAACTATATAATTCACAAAACATTCCCCAAAACGAGATAAAATCTCCAAAAATACTCATAACATATTTTAACCTCAATTTTATCTCATGCCTTTCATTTTCCATCATAACATATAATAACCCATAATTACCTCAAAAGTAAGGATCATATAAACCCTAATGGTTACCTTTATAATTATTACCTAAACTTCCACATCGATTGGTCATCCCGTACATGATGCATTACAGAACATACCAAGGTTCAAGTGGTTTATCATGAATCCTTGATAGTTGGTTTAGCACAACCATGGGATTCCTCATTGAATCCCACATTTCCTCCAGTCTCTTAATCAAAGAACCACCACAGCTTCCATCAAACCCATTGTCACTTTTGTTCCTGCTTGATCCAGCCATTTAATAAAACCAAAAAGGCCAGTATGTGTTTATCAACAAAACCATCACGTACTAATGAGGATGATAAACACTAAGATATACTTACTCATTCACTTTATCTAAAACTAGGACTCTTTCTGAAATCCTAACAATTTTGGTAATGTCACTTATGCTTAAAGAATACCCTAACCTCTAAAGTTATCTAAACCTCCCTCTGATACCAACTATAATACCCCATCCTTAAACCTTACTAAATCTTGAGTTATTACAAGAATACACATTGAGGATCTTTTCAGGTTTAGAGTTTTAGAGAATTAGATCATGAAACATGCATTACATTCCACATTTAAACAAATTGGTTACATAAAAGACAATATTAATTTTTCCCATCAACGGAAACATATTTAAAATAAAACATGGATTCTTTCTTGACACTTCCTTGACACTATCATCATATCATGTACCTTTCCCTTGACCTGTGAAAATCATTTCAAAAAACATGGGATGAGCATAAAAAGCTCAGTAAGAGTTATAAAAAATATGGAAAGGAAACATGAGTTTATATATACATAATAATGAAATCCTAATTTACACATAAAACATAGGCACTTTAACATACCTCATCAAATCATGAATAAATCATAGAAATCATAAGACATAAAAGGTAACATGAGGCATTCATAACATTCTTACGTAGGGAGTATCCCTCTTGGATACGTTTGGAATACCCAACATAGTATATTTCGTAAATCACTTCGGAGAAACCTTATTGTTTCACTCCTTCATGCTACCCAATGCTTTGAAGAGCTATATCGGGCTCACCCGCCCTTAGTTTATCATAGAACCACCCGTTTTCATAACAATTACCAAGAACAATAACATAAATGTATCTCATAAAACATGCATAAAGGAAATATAACATTTCCACATTTCAATCACAATATAACATTTTAGGATATTGAAAAAATGAATCCATTAAAAAACCATTTTCAAAAACATTTAAAACATTTAATAAAGAGATTTTTGAATCAAAGTGTCCCATACCACCTTGAAGATTTTAACATTTTAAACCATTAATATCCATATAAATAAATCCTTAAAACCATTTTTAAAACATGGATATTAATAAGAACAAATCATTAAAACATTTAAAGTGATATTTTGGTTAAAGGGTTTTTACCAAAATTAGAGACACTTGAATACAATAATCGAGGAATAACATTTAATCCGAACTTTATAATATCATGAGAATAAATGGATTCATGATATAATATTCCAAAGTACATTATATACACCATATAAGAGTGAATTGGTGCATAACAACAATGAAGTATCAATAGAGATGTAAAATGTGATGAAATCCCTTATAAAAAAGGTATCCTTAAATTAAGGATAATTCAATCTCAAAATTATGTGTGAAAAATATAAATACACCCAATATAATTGTATTTTAAGTGTAACAAAATAAATGGTAATTCAAAGATATTCAAAGGATGACATATTCAGTAACTACATGTTGAACCCAAAGGAATCGAAATTGGGTTAAAAAGTTCCCTTTGTAAAATTCGACAGCCTAACGACGTCACTTCAAAAATTCAGAAAATGAGTTGATGAGAGATAATAAGGGAATCTCATCACTTGGAAATAAAATTTAAATCAATCAAAATATAGAAGAAAATATCCCAACAAAATAGTATGTGAATTAAAATACATAACAAACGAAGTCTTTTAAAAAGAGGAGGGTGAAAGGTTCCCTTACCGACTTGGGTAACTTTCGAAAAGTACACCCCATTGAAGAAGTGTCATACAATGAATATGTACATACCCAAAAATGGAATTATATTATGAAAGGAGTGTAATAATGGGTAGTACATAAAACACTCAAAGGAAATTGTGGAAAATGTAGCAAAAATCTCACGGGAATAAAAGTGAGATGAAAAATCTCTTACGAAAACTCGGCAGCCTAACAGCGCCACATAAAACATCCAAAATGGATTGATGAGAGGAAATAGGGTCTCTCATAACATCAAGATAAAGTTTACAGAAAGAGGAATATAAATGAACAACCCCCAACATAAATAAGAGGAGCTTAAAAGAAGTGACATAAAGGAGAGTACTTAAACAGAAAGAGAGAGGTTAGATCTCTTACGAAAATTCGGCAGCCTAACGGCGCCACTCAAAACTTCCAAAATGGATCGATGAGATAGAATAGGGTATTTCATCATATTAACATAAAAATTACTATAAGAGTAATATAAAATAACATCCCAATAACAAGAAATATGAGCATTAAAAGAAATGACATAAAAGAGTGTACTTAAAAAGAAAAAGAGGGGTAGGGTCCCTTACCTCAAGTTCAACTTGCCTTGTTTGTTTCTTTATATTCCGGAATAATAAATGTTGATCAATTTATAATTTACTAAGGACATCCTTCAATGATTATTATTCAGTTCATATTACATATTATAATGTTACAATAATTGTTTAATAACATTAGTTCATATCATACGTTTTTTCCGATGTTTGGTACATGAGTAAAAAATTGAACTTGTTGGAAAATAATTTTCCATTAGTTATATGTACATAATATCCAGAATAGTATTGATGTTTTAAATATCATATATATCCATTATATATTCATTTTATACTATTCCATAGCATTTGGAGATAAAAATTAAAAGTACCGTTCATGGAGACGGTAGGTCGTACGTACGCATGAACGCTACTTTCATTTTTTTGTTAGATTAATGGAATTAAGACAAAATGAGATATATATATAAATTTTATAATTCCAGAATGATATCCATAATTATATTTAATATATTACATATATATCCATTATATATATGTACTTATATTAGTAAATAACACTTTGAGATAAGAAATGAAATGTACCGTTCATGGAGACGGTAAGTCATGCATATGCATGAACGATACATCCATTTCTATTTCATATTTAATGGAATTAAAACATAATGATATATAATAGTATTTTAATTCCAGTATGGTATCATATATAATATCATTAAATATATCCTTTATACGTACCACATATGTTATTAACGAATCAAATCACTTTGAGGGGGCGGTACTCCGCACTTCCTTAAATTAAGATATCGCATTGACCCATAATGGAAACCATAAAGGTATGCCATAAATGAAAAATAAAGAAGCTTAAGTAAAACATAATCATATTATATATCATATATAAATATAGTGTCATCTTAATGGCCACCTTTGAAGGTGTTAGAAGAATGTTGAACAATCATCGTTTTGTGAGGCAGAAATTCGCCATCCACAGAAACAGTATGTTCATTAACCATTAGATGTAGGTGTGTGTAAGTGTAGCTCGAATATATATTATAAAAACATAATAATATATTTAAAATACTGGATTTGTTACAAAATAAATGAATAAAAAGAGTTTAGGGGGTTGGAGAAGCAAAATAAAACAAAAGGACACAAGTGAAGACATTACCTTAAAATCGGGTAACTCCCTTTGTTATGAGCTCAAAGGCTTCCTTGGGAAGACCTCTTCCCAATGTGAGGCTTCAAGGAGGTATTGAGGGATGTGTAGAGACAAAATGGTCAGGTGTTGGCCGATCCAAAGGCTTTGGAAGTGTGGGTAAGGAGGTAGAGGTGGGGGCCTTTTATAAGAGGAGAGGAGGGGCACTCTTGGAAAGTAAAGGAATGTTACTTTATTTTAGAATGATTTTAGGATTTTAACGGTCTCACATTGATTTTTTTTGAGGATAAGGTCTTAAGGGTTCTAAATCCACTCATCCAATAGGTTTTGTCTATGTGTGGGTCTTAGATTTTACATTATCCTTCCATTTTATTTAAATCGTTAAATAATTAAGTCATCGCTGCATCATCATGATGTCATAAATAATTTAATTTATATAAGGTCTAAAAATTATAAAAAAAATACTATGATGTAGGAAATATTTTTATCTTTCCAATGATAATTTATTGTCAAAAATTGGACTTGTATAACCCCATGTAAAAATTGTTTTTGTAAAACATCTCATGTTTGTGTCATTTTTACTTTAACATTAAATAAAAAGGTATTTATGTCATTTTCCAACCAAAGTTGCTCCATGGGGTCCCCAAGTTGACCCATGGATTTTCTGGGTCGGCCATGACTCATCAAATGAGGGTAGGACATGTTTCTTGGTCATTTCATATTAATAAAATATTATTTTTACCTTAAACTACACTAATTACCTCTAATCGTGATTAAAAACTTAAAAAGTTACTATTCACCAAAAAAGTATTTTAATCCCATTGAATCACATTTTACTTCTTAATGACAACCATGTATGTCGGATTTTTGAAATTCAAAACACAAAGGGGTCAAAATTTCATTTCAACGGAAAATTAGTTTTTATAAGTACCACTTAGTGGTTTCACTATTCATCAAAAATTGAAGTTTTTCAGAAAATTACCAAAAGTTCAACCTAAGATATATTTGATATTCTGAATTCAAAAATGATGTCTATTTTACAAAATTCCAAACACATAAGTTAAATTAATTAATTTAATAATTAATTCCTGTTGTCAGAACCAATAGCGTGTTTTTATGAAACAATATATATCAAAAGATAGAGACTAGTTTATGTCAAATTTCAAAGTGAAATTAATTATAATGACCACTATTGGATTAAATGGTAAAAATATATTCTAATTTCACTTTAAAACCAATTAAAAAGATAATATAATCATATAAATAAATTCGATTAAAAAGTGGTTTTGAATTAAAATACAACATTTTTCACTATTCATTAAAAATTGAACTTTTTCGGAAAAATACCAAAAATTTACACAAAGTAAATTTTGATGTCCTGATTCTAAAGAAAAATTTTATTTTGTCAAATATAACACATAAAATTGTCAAAAAGTGGATTTAAAAGAGGTTCTCCATCAAAAGGCAGTTAATCGACGTTTTAAAGAATATTAGAATGTTTACACTTAAAATTGGATTCATTCGCATTTTTAATCCTCTAACATTTATTATAAAAAGTAAAAATATTTGAAAAACATATATATTCATTTTGTAGTTAGTTCTGTTCCTTCCCTCCATTACAACGTCTAGGCATTAACTACCATTTAAAATAATATTATTTTATTATTAGAGTGCAACGTAAGATTCCCAAGAAACTCGTTGTTGCGCATTAGGTACGCCATCGAGCATAGAGTCCCCTTTAAAGTAATATTAATATTTTATTCACAAATAAGGATAAATATAAAAATGCCATATTCTTTATTTACCAGGGGTGTTACACTACCTCACAATTCATGGTAGCTAAGAGATCCAGTGATGTCATTCCCTCTTCTAGCTCTACCACATCAGAGTCGATAACTACATCAGCGACCCTTCTGGAGCCCGCTCCGAATTCTACTACTCCAGCACCGGTGACCACTCATGGGCTAGCCACGCCAGTAGCGGCTAGCCCACCTCAGCCCACTCTAGCTACATCCCAACTTTTGATTCAACCATGATAATGTTTTACAGAGGGAATCCCTACTGCAGACCGATATCAGCACTTTTCATAGACGATGATACATTTGAGTGGTCTCTTTCTTGATGTCATCATTACATTGTGTCTCAGAATATGGTATGAGATTTAGGAGCTCCTCCCCCATATTAATCTCATGGAGACACTCCAAATCCACATTCTGACCTATGGAGATTAATTTTTGTAGTTCATTGCGACCATCGAGTCTGATGGGGCCACCTACAGCTAAATGTCTATCAATACCGCCACTGAGGTTCTATTTCAGATGGGAAGTCGGCACTGTTAAATGATTTTGTCTAGGTTAGGACGAGGGTACAGCTTCTACACCCATATGGCCACCCCAACACTTGTATCCACACTTACTCTCTCTGATTTCTCTGACCTCATCGCTACGTGGGGGTGTTTTCTAGGCCAGACCGTAGGTACACCCCTGCATCCAAGGAGACCATGGTCACCATTTTCCCTCCACCTCATTTCCTTCATTGGTCACCATCATTTTACCCCTCCATGATGATATATGTGTCATTTTTGGGTGGGACATAGATCTTCTCACATGTGTTGTCTGGAATTGTTACCATGACCTCCCCCGTCTTCCAGCATCCTACTTTCATTCAATGATCTATGGTCGTTAGGGTAACCTAAATGTTAGCTACAATGCCACCCACATTGCACACCACTATGTGTTTTTTATCACATACTCTCTCAGGATCCCTTACGCTCTCTTCATTGTATTGAATTCCTCATGATTCTCCTCATGTGGATGGTTAATCATCGTGGAAATGCATATGTACTCATACAGGACTCCCCATCTCCTGAAAGGGTGAGAGATAACCAGGCTACATTCAATGGAATTTCTATACTAGTCCCACACCATCAAAAAATAGATGATCCTTCACAACCCACTCATATTATCCATTTATTACATCTTCTTCCACCATTCCCACTTCTCTTATGCCCACCCCATCCCCAAATCCACCTGAAACCTTGGATGATCGTCCAATCATCCTTCCCCTGGCCATGATGGATCGTCATCACAACCTCTTGGAGCACCAGAAGACTACCATCCTATGGGACTAGACGTGTATTGAGAAGGTATTGTTCCTTATTCTTCAGTATCATGGTCTTAAGATTACCCCATCACAGGATCCTCCAACTACTATTCAACCTTCCACCGCCCAGGATTCGATGATAGCATGGACCTCGATTCAGTTCTCCTAACCAATACATGCACAAATGATCTTATTAATTGTTCCGAGTAAGATGTGTTATTAGAGCCTTCCATATAGGGTTAAAATGTTTTACTTCCAGCAAATATTCCCCCTCCTTCCCCGATAGATGTTCCCACGCCACCTTCCACTCACAGCACAGATTCAGAACCTCCAGGTTACACTATAGTTGATCCTCCTTTGGAAGATCCCCCTATTTTCTATTCTTCCTCATCCTAGAAAAAACCAAGACTAGTTTATTTTCCCTTTTTTTCATCTATCACTGGAACCATAGAGCATTTCTTGGACCTTTTCATTTTAGTACATTCAATCATTGTCGAATCACTGTGGGGGGAGTTTTATTCCCGAGTCTCTTTTGTATTTTTTTTACTTTGGTTGTAATTATTTCACTACTTTCCCTCATATTGACCGCATGTGTTTCCCCACATTATCTCCTCATTCATGGTGTTTT
Source organism: Viscum album (assembly GCA_963277665.1). NCBI lineage: Eukaryota > Viridiplantae > Streptophyta > Magnoliopsida > Santalales > Viscaceae > Viscum > Viscum album. Next base: position 1,759,833,421 of record OY728119.1, on the reverse strand, counting down.
ACTTGGTGGGGGAATGTGTCATATTAGATGTAGGGGAGGATCTCTGACTACACTAGTATATGTCCTTGAATCGATCCTGGATACATCATTAATAGTTGAAATATTTTAAAATGTGGAAAAAATTGACTAATTATAATTATAGAAATTAAATACAAAAAAGGTAATTTTAAATGTTACATGTATATTTTAAATTTAATAGTATTTTTAAATAATTCTTGATATAGTTAGATTTAGGATTTCAAGTCTTGGACATTTACATTTATTAGACTGATCATTTGTATTCTTGTCATGATTTGATTAACCTTCAATAATTCCTCATTCCCAAGAGTTATTGTAATCATTTTGACATATTCCTTCTTACCCATAGTCTTGATAGATTCTTGAGATATTCAGAACTACCATAAAATGCTAGTCTTTCTTTTAAAAACATGATGATTTATAATCACATAAAAATAATTGAGTCATTTGATTGTTATTTAGGCCCTTTGACCTTATGGCCTTCCCTATATCTAATCTTAATAAAACCCTTAGATTCCATGAAATTCCTTTATAGAAATCCTCATTACAATCCTATTTTCCCTTCTTACCCTAATTATTTTACAATTTTTCATGATTATTCATTAGATCATTAGAGAATGTGGTTATTTCCATTCATTGTATATTTTGGTTACCCACCATGAATTTATGTATGGGGGAGAGTACCATATGGTCATTTGGGTAAAAGGGTTCCAAAAACACAATTCAATGTATTTTTGGTTGTCCTTTTTGAAAACAAAACAATTTTGTTTTAAAAAATGTTAAGCTGGGACCAAATTTATTCATTACGTATTACTGATTGTTTATGAACCCATTTTTGTAAGGGAATATCCCAATGATGATTCTGTATGAGAGATCATGAATGGGGATGCAATATCATTAATATTTATCTTGAATATAATGCATTATTGTTTAAATAATTCATCCTCTTTTTTCAAGATTCTATGATTATATTTCATCATTTCCTAACAACACATTCCCTCCAAAAAAATTTCCCTTATCGAAAGACCTCATATTTTTTGTGATTTGACTTCAAAAGTGGAGAATGAGAACACTTGTAAACATATGGATAGTGTGTGCATACATGAGATTGGGAGCTACTCTGATTAAAATATTTAGTGATGAGTCTGGTTATTTTTTGTGAGGTAACTCAATAAATGGCATGTTTATCAATGAAAAATTTAAAACAATGTAGATGAAAGAGGACGAAAATCATTATTTGAAATAAATAAGTGTCATGATTATAATATCATTAGAGTTGAAATATTTTTTTTCCTTTTAAAATATTATTCTATAGTTATAGTATTTAAAATTATAATTAGTTGAATTGTTCCCTTTTTAGGGTATAGATTACATTGATTTTATGTTGATATTTTTCTTCTGAACATAAAATTGGCTATGTGTGGGGGAGTTAGATGTGCCCAATACATGTATATAGTTTCTTACGTTCTATTGAGTATCAAAACATGTTTTCACTAGATATATGTGTTTTTTAGAGATAAAATTATTTAATTTAGTGATGATGATTATTTTAAGGTATTATCAAGCCTAAGACAAAAATTTAAAAACATCATAACAAAAATTCAAATATACACGGCGTGTATGTATTGTACACACTGTGTACCATTTCCCCGATATACAGGTCGACCAGATTGAGTATACTCCCATGTTGTCAGACCAAATTCGCATGACATGTATATCATTATACACACATTTTCCTCCATTTTAGATGTTCTAGGTGGATAAAGTTGATACTACATTCCATGTGGGGAAGTTCTACACACCGTGTAATCCCACCAACTAACAGCTGATGCCTTCAATGTCACAGGTGTCATAGAAGATCACCTACTAGTGATGAAAGAAGATTAATGTCAAGTTAACTTGGGAACATGACATGTACTTTAGGGTACACGCCGTGTATTTTGTAAAACAATAAGTAAGAGTGAAGGATTTCTCTATTTTGACACTAAAGTAGAGGATAACTAGAGACACCAAATGGAGAGGAAAAGAAAATGAATATGGGAGAGAGAAAATTAGGGAAGATAATAGAGGAGGTGTTGCTACTCATTTTTTTCTAATGATCTTCAATCTGAAGCAACTACAATTTTTTATTCATGTCTTTAGAGTCTGTTAGTCATTAGATACTCAATGTGTTGAAATATCCCCCTTCTATTGGGGATGTCGATTGTTATGGATTTTTGTTAATCAACTATCATATTGTATTTGTATCATTTATATTTCCCTCACAATCCCTCAAAATATTTTGCTATATATTTCTAGAAACCTAGTATCATACCATGAATGAAATTTCCAAGGATATTTAGATAGATTACGATAAGGTAAACCCATAATAATTTGGTGTACTTATCATCTCAAAAAGTCCTTCAACTTATAAAATTTATAGGAATCAAATTCCAGGTCATGGAATTAGTCTCTATTGACTCGAACAAATATTAATCGATCAAGGGGGTTATGTTATATTTGAAAATTAGAGAAGTGATTTGTTCTAAAAAACTCAACATGATAATGATATAACTTTACTAATAAACTATAAAAATCCACATCCCCGATTAATTCATAACATTTATCGTAAAAATTTATTTTATGTTTTTCATTATCTTTAATGTAATGCATTACGAACTAGAAGAATAAGTAACTTTATTTATTTGAATATCAAATTCCAAGTGTAAAATTAAGTTAAACATAACATAAATAATCAAAAAATAGAAAAATACAACATAGTTAGTTTATATCTCTTGGGATCGAACCCATACTTTCAAAATACTAGTAATAAGTTTGGGTATTTCAATTTTGGTTTCCATACATAATACTTTGGATAAACAACACAAATTTTAACATGGGAAAACTCGATTTAGCGGTGTTATAAAAATATATATTAAATTAATTATGAATTGATTTAATTTTTAATAGTATTATTTTTTTCTATTTAATATAATATATTTTTAATTAGTTATAAAATTCATTGAATAAATAATTTAAATTAGTTTGATAGTTTTTTTAAAAAAATATTGGTCCTTAATTTTCCCAAATTAATGATGTATTTTTCTAAACAAATGAAAATAAACTAATTAAGATATATGTATTTTACAATACATAAAATAAATGAAATATGTATAACTATGATTACTTATTGTAAAATAACATTTGATAAATCTACAAAATATGTTGAAAACATTTTTATAGAGTTGGGAATGAGATCCTTATTTATCGTACTGTGACCCAGTCAAATATCATTTTTTTATTTGTCTTTTTAATAATTTTCCAAAAAATCCTATAAATTATAATGGAAAATGTCTTAAAATATTTTTTACACATATAAAAATATCAAAATTCATGGTGTATTATATCATAAACACACACCTTTTGAGATATCACATCCTAAAATGTAGTAATATTCTTGAGTTCAGTAGATAAAATATGTAATTAGAAAATATATCTTCGTTGCCTAATTATTTTAATTGTTTTGATTTAAAAAAGGGGTGTTAGATATGGATTAATTATGACACGCAAAATTTAATGTTGAATTGTTTAATATTTTGATGTATTTAATTAATAATACATAATTTATGTATGTTAAAGTAAGAATTATTTCCATAACAATATCATCCATATCTATATACAAATAGGTGGATGTGGTCTTGGAATAGATGAAACAAGGGGTAATAAACTTGAATTGGGTTGGTTGGGTATTAACTAAATATTCAACCTAGGCACATGTTTTGGTCTTTTAACCCACACTTGTTTTAAAACTTCTTTAGTATATTCTTTTGATATTTAAAAAATCATTACAATAAATTTTGAAAATTTATATTAGAATCTCTTAAGATTTGAATTAATTTAAAAAAAAAATCATTTTAATATTTTCAATTACTTATTTTTGAAAATTATATATTTGTTTTCACATTTCCAAAATATTAGGTTTTTTACCTTTTTAATATCCTTCTTTTATGGATTCATGTATTTTTAATTCATTAACAAAGGTTGATTCAACCATGTTCTTAATTTGGAAACTGTTTTTGATAAAATTGTACCTTATTGAAAATATATGTTGTTATAATAAGTTATGGTTATCCATTCCTTATTCAATGATTTGTGTTTTTTATTTTGAGAATATTTTGGATTTAAATTCAGTTTTGAAATTTTAAATTATTTCAAAATTAAAAAATATATATTCACTTATAATTTTTTAAAATATTGAATTTATCTCTTATGAATGTGAAAAAATGATTTCTAATACAAAATTATCATCCTCTTTTGCTCATTAATATTTAGATCACTTTTTGTTTACCATGATTTATTTATCCCTTTTTCTGTAATTTTTTAATGATCACTTTTCCCCCCCAAAATATGTTTTGGTCAGGAATCTTATTTTCAAAATAGTTTCCAACAGGTTTGTTTGTGGAACTGCAAATAATCATCAATTCTACATCCAAGAAGGCCTACATTTCAAATGCAGGTTATCATCGAGATGTTTAGAAAATAATTCTTAAAAACTCACATTGGTTGATAGGATGTAATATTGGGATCATCACATATGTAGGGAAGAATTATTGTATACTCCAAGACTCTGTTATAGATTTTTGTTAGGTTTGTGAATCATTTAAATATACCCAAGACATATCATTAAATTATTATCTTTTATGGAATTTAAAATCATATATATATATATATATATTTGAGGATATTCATCAATAGAGATATTTGTATGTATCTGAGGTTGTCCATTAATGTTATCTCATTCTATACAAACTAAAGATTCATCAGATATTATTATGATGATGCTGGTTTTCAAGCCACACATTGGGGATCTCTGGAGTGTATCATCATCCTAAGAGACTGAAGGTATTTTGATGTTGAGATTGAACCCATGTTATGGGTTTCCTATGTGTACTCACTAATGGAATAAGAACCCACATAGTTATGTTCCTTTTAATTTGAATCATCATACATTTTATGGTCATTTTATAAGAACATAACTATATAGTTTAACATCATGATACAATGACATCAAGGGTAATGGTACCGAGACATTATTTGGTGTGGGAAGTATGAAGAGGAGGCCCGATGATATTGAAATGAGAATTGATTTCCAAGATGAATTTGAACCTATTGGGATTGTGTCCCATAGAGAATATAGTTCATTTCAGAATATGGGTTTGAACCTCAAGGAGGCCTTCTATGTATCCCATTTAAATTGGAATGAAATTACATGATGTTTGGTTTGTCTCTCATGGTAGTGTTTCCCAATGAGTGTATTAAATTGGTTCTTTCTCCAGATAGGGATGAAATGTAATATATGTTTATTCATGTGGATTTGTCTTTAGAGGGATTCACACATAAATTAGTTGGGGTCAGGAGAACTGGACTGAATTAGGGAGATTGGTTGGTTTGGATAAGCGTTACTCATGAGGAGGATGACTGGATTGTTTGAGGATTGGTTGGGACATAATCTTATAAGGGATGCAATTTTTTTTGAATTTTATGGCCAATACTAACTAGGAGAACCTGATTTGGGTTTGGGATACACATGAAATTATACTTATAAGGACTAGGATCGTGTGTATTTCATGACTAGTATCAACCTCTAAGAACACGTGATCATTTCTATGTATGAGAAACAAGAGGGAATAGATGTTTGATAAACCACACAATCCTCCAATCCTAGAGTTTTGATATATGTCCCTGAGGAACCATTCATATAGAGTAACACTAAAGGATGGTGAGAGGAATATTCAAAGGATGATGCACTACAAAAAAATACATCATATGGATTGGATGTTGTGATCATGGTTATTCGAGGAGAAAGTGGATGATCGGGAAAATATACACTTCAACCCCTCCAATAGTGAAGAGGTAATGGTTTAATGTCATCACTATCTTCATATTACCATAGTATTACATCAATGTATGGGAAGTTAGGTAGGAAGGAAGAATTAGTGAGAGGATAGGACACTGATTCCCAACACTTCTCTAACACGGTGGCTAGGAGGGAGAGAGGAGAAAGAGTGACACCTCCTACAAAAAAGGTTATGGGATTACTCTATGTGGTATTCCCTAAAATAAGTTCTTTAAAAAGAGATAAGGATATAATTCTAGTTTTTATTGAAAAGAAAGTGTAATTATTATCCTCCCCCCAAGGAACATGAGGCTCTGAGTCTTAGAGACGACAAGGGTTGGACATGGTCATATCCCTTGTATCTAAGATTAAGAACTCCCTAAAATTGTTCCTTTGGTTGGGTTCCTCATGATCAAATAGATTCAAATACATATACACCCCTTTAGACCTAACCCTTAAGTTAGAAAATTGTTAGAAACCTCTTAGCTAAGAAATACAAATCAAAATGCGAGAGACATTGGTATTCTCCTCTCTATGGTATTACCCATATCTTGGTATTGGAAGAGTTTTTAGACTAGTACCTTTTAGAAAAGGGAACTAGAAAAGGATAGGCCAATACATGGGTGGGTTGGAAGAAGTCATGATCATAGGTTTACATAGTTAGTATAGGTTAAGTCTAGGGGTTCTCCCATATAGGCTTGAGCGAGTAGAGTTTATATAGGTAGGCCTGGGAATGGTGATGATTCCTTGGGTGAAAAAACAAACGGGTTGCTACACTTGGTATATTTCTTCCTTAATGCCACAAAGATTTCAATCAGTGTTCCTAGAGATGGCTCGCATAGGTCCCTATTTAAGTAATGGGACCACACAATAGTGTTAATCAACCATAGGGGAGAGAATTCCTTACGTAGATGTTAATTCATTCAAAGAATAAGATGAATTTATTTTTTATTCTCCCCATTCAATTACATATTTTTATGGTGTAAGAGAAGTACCTAGAAGTTTTCAGTAGGATTGGGTGAAGGACTAGGGTGATCAAGGTGTCAAAAGGACTCTATAAATTTTCATTGTCCAAATAAATACTCCAAGGTACTAATTATAATAAATATTGGACAATAGTTGAAGGGGATATCACACTAAAGGGTAATAGTTTGGTAAATCATATAATACATTTCTCAGACTAATCACATAGTCTCTTGATTAGAATTATCATTCGATTGAATACATATGTACCCTTAGTGATGATGTTTCTTGGGGTATAAGGGTAATGGCCATTGGAGGCATTTATGATTCCTTTACTTCTTTTTTTATCTTCATATTGTCAATATAATTTATTTCCATTTTCACCCATTCATCTATGTTACATAATAGAGATTCAAAAACCCCCCATCATTGTTAATGAGTGGTTTTTTGCATAAGTATTACTAAAAACTGACAAAAAACTAGAATGCACTGATTTTTTTCTTTAGTTTTAACATGAACTGATGAAAAAATAAAAAAATCATTCGGCGTCGATGTTCCTTAAAACCGATGCAATAAATATTATTTTCGGTGTTGGTTTTCTACAAAATCGACACTGAATGTAAAAATATATATATTTCCCACATTGGTTTGTTCCAAAACTTATGCGGAATGATTTTTAAAAAATTTCAGCATCAGATTTTGTAAAAATCCATGATGAAAGACATTTAAAAATTGTCAAGATCAGGAAACCCTCATCTTTATTTTTCTTCAAAATCAAAACCTATGGAATCTCCTCCTGGATCGCGGAAAATTCAAAGACATATTTTTTATTTATAACCTCCATTGTTGATGATTTTCTTCTATTCTCACGATCTGTGGTCTTTCTTCCTCATTATATAGTCTTCTTTGATCGTCTATGGATTTTTTTTCTCCTTAATTCTATTTTTATCGACATTAAAACATTGTTTTTTTAACTATTTACCTTTAATTTATTTATTATAATAATTTTTGTTCTAGATATTGTGGTGATTAGATTTCAAATTTTTTATACAGATAAATGATTGGATTGGAGATCTATTTTTGAGTTAAACTCTGAATTTTGAATAATTTTTTTTAAAATTTTGATGATAAATTATTGGTCATTTAATATTAATTTTTATTTTCATCAAATAGTGGTTTTTAGTTTATTTAAAACGTGTTGGAACATAGTTAATAATCATCCCTATGTGTGATTAGGAAATTTTTATTAAATGGATTGGAGTTGTATAATTTAAGGGTAAGAATTTTTTTCTAACCCTATGTATAAATGTATTAGTCAATGTTCATGAATAAATTATAACAAAAACCAATTGAATTATTTTTATATGACATTATTTTTATCTGAAATTATGTATAAATGTATTGGTCAATTTTCATGACCAATTTTATTAGTTAATGTGTTGAATTTTTTTTATCTGACTTTATTTTTATCCTGAATAACTGACTAAATAATTTTCTGAAATTATATTTATACGACATATTAGTCCTCATAGGATTGAAATAATACACTAGAGATGGGTGGGGATTGGGGGTCTTGAATCAAGTCTACCTAAATTAAATTTAAAACTAAATAATCTTTGTATATTCACATTAGAACATGCAATGGATCCACTACCACTTATTATTCCTCAGATGGTTTTATTATTCTCTTACCCAAATGTGTTGTAAGATATATCATTTTATATATGTGTTTAATTTCATCTGTCATAATTTAGGGAGTATTAGTATTGATTTCACTTATAATATGTACATTTACACTAATAATTATTTCATATTACTAAAAATATCTAATTATCCTCCCTTTAAATTAATGCAATATTCAATACGTTGGATACATGCAACATCGAAATAATGCAACAACAATGAAAAATGACCTAATAAATTTTAAAATTTTGATATTATAATTTAATTATAATATCAATATAACACATTTATATATTATGAAATTAAAAAGTTTAATCTTTGTAAATGTGTTTCATATATGGTGTTTTCTGGTTGATTATCAATAGTATTTATTAAACATGATTCTTTTTATAATTCATCGGTAAATTTATATATATATATATATATTTAAATTTTTATATGCTTAACATATTCACCAATTATTTTAGTTGTATTCAATATTTAATGGATCGTCATTGGATACATTTATGAAGAACCACTAGTGAATATGAAAAATGAATTGATGAATTCTTCAAATTTTCTAAAATACATCTTCAACAAATTTCTTTGATTTTCTGTCCATGGGAGAAGTGTTTAAATATGAGAATGTTAAACTCTAGAGAAATAAAGGGCCATCTCATTAGTTATGGTTTTGGCCTTAATTAGACACATTGAATCTGGCATGGTGAAAGAACTGAAAATCCAACATCCAATGTGGCTGACAATATTCATAATGAGGTAGAGGATCATATTGAAGAATTAATTCCTATTTTTTGTTTTATAACCATCGAATAAATAACAACTATTGAATGATTGATTTGATATTCTGATAAACCATTATTCCCATATAGGAGTAAATATACTGTGTTATCTGCTGTTTTGATATTAGTTAACTTAAAAGCAAAAAATGGGTGGAGTGACAAAAGTATCTCTATCTTACTTGATATTTTAAAAGTGATACTTCCAGAAGGCAACATGCTTCCATATTCCAATTATGAGGTGAAGAAAATATTATGCCGAATGGGATTGGGGTATAGAAAGTCACATGCTTGCCCCAATGATTTTGTACTATATAGAAATGAAAATGAATATTTATCAAGTTGTCCTACATGTGGGACATCAAGCTATAAGATATATGGGAATGTCAACTCAAATTAATTCTCTTGTGGTGTCATCTAATGTCATGAAAAATCAGATTTGTACTTTCTAATGATATCATAAAATATTTTTTTATATAATTCTGATATTTCAGTTGTGATTCATTTTTAGGTACCAGAATGAAAACCCATGCTAAATCAATTTGGTTCCTTCCTATAATTCCTAGTTTGAAGCATATATTTGGAAATTCAATTGATTCCAATAAGTTAAGATGTCATTCATATAAGTGCATATATGATGGTAACTTACATCTCCCTTCTGATTCATCAGAGTGGAATATTTTTTATAAAACATTTCATGATATTTGAAGTGAATTTAGAATTTTCAGAATGGGATTGTGTACTGAAATAATGAATCCATGTCAGAGCCTCAATAGCCAACATAGATCGTGGCAAGTTTTACACGTAGATTATAACTTTTCCCCACATCTATATATGAAGAAAAAATATGTTATGATGAGCTTGATGATTTCTGGACCAAAACAACTGGGAAATGATTTTGAGGTGTATCTTCAACATTGATTGACAATTTGAAAATGTTATGGGATATAGGTTTTAATGTTTTTTATGCAAACAAGAAAGAGTATTTTATTTTATTTGGTATCATAATTTTCACTATAAATGTCTTTATTTCATATGGAAAATTATATAGATATAGTGTTAAGGGACTTAAATCATGTCCAATTTGTGAAGAACAAAATTCATATTATCAATTGCAGCATGGAAGAAGGATAATGTACGTGGGACATCGATGAATTTTGTGAATTTATCATCCTTATCGTAGATTAAAGAAAATAATTTAACGGATTATAATAATACAACCATACCCCTCCGACTATTGTTAGCTGAATAATATTATTATTGGGTGAAATATATTGATTCAATTTTTGGAACGAAATGATGTTCTGGTCTTTAAAAAAATATTGTGAAGAAGCAGTCTATATTTTTTGAGCTACCATATTGTAAATTTTTTGAGATAAAACATAACATCTATGTTATGCATGTTGAGAAAAAAATATCGAACAGTTTTATTGGAACATTGTTATACTAAAAAAAAGAAAAAAGATGGATTGTATGGTAGATTGGACCGTATATTAATGATAATACGTTTGGATTTAGCTCCCACTGTGAAAGGAAACGGAACATATTAACCTCTGTCATGTCCCACATTAAAAAAATATTTAAAAAATGAATTTCTCTCAGGGACTTCATGGTATTAAAGTACCCAGTGGGTTTTCATCTAATGTGAATAATTTGGTGTCATTGAAGGATTGTAAATTAATTGGTATTAAATCTCAGGATTTCCATGTGTTAATGCAAACAATTATACGAGCAGCGGTGCATGGTATATTGTTGACAGCTATCAGAAAAACTACCATCAGGTTATGTAGTTTTTTTAAATCCATTTTTAGAATAGTTGTTGATCCATATTTGATAGTTGTGTTGGAGAATGAGGAAACTCTTATTATTTTTTAAATATAAATGTTTTCTGCCCCCACGTTTTTTATATAATGGTTCATATGCTGATTCATTTGGTGCGTGATATAAGAATATGTGTGCCTATTTATTTAATATGGATGTATCCTTTTGAAATTTATATAAATTTTTTGACGGGATATGTTAAAAATCTTTATCAACCAGAGGCATCTATTGTTAAAAAAATTTGTAGCAAAAGAGGTTATTAAGTTCTGTACTGATTATTTGTTTGAGGTGAAGCATATTGGTCTCCCTGTATCTCGACATATGATAGTTGATAGTGAAGGTAGAGGGGTTTGAGGATTAATGGTAAAGGTCATTCCAAATGGTGAAGTGATGCATGCTCATTTATACATTTTGAACAACACAGATGAGGTTCAATCATATATATCCTTACATATTACTAAATTAATGCTACGATGTCAGAAATGAAATGATATGTGGTTGATGAATGACCATAAGAAGACATTTGTTTCATGGTTAAAAGAGAATGTCACCTCAAATATATCGGTATTAGAATCATTGAAGTGGTTTGAAGGGGGACCATCTCTTAATGTGATCACATGGTCTGGTTTTGATATCAATGGATACACGTTTTACATAAAAAACCAATATGACAAGAGTAATATTCAAAATAGTTGTGTGATGGTTTTTGTTGAAGGAATTCATTTTTTGAGTGTCATCGATAAAAACCCAATTTATGCGTTATATCCATATTATAGATTCCTATATGAAATATGTGAAATTTATAATATTTAATTTTGAGTGACCATTATTAAGTGTAATTGGGTTGATAGTAATATTGGTGTGAAACATGACGAATTTGGGTTTTAACTAGTTTATTTGATATGATTTAATTAAAATGAGGAACCACTTATCTTGCTGACACATGAAAAGCATGTATTTTTTGACATTCATACATTAAATGATCAGTGTTCAGTAGTTTTTCAATGAAAAATGATACCATTTGGGTGATGAGGATGATACTGATGATGCTAGTGATTTTCATAATCCTTATTCAGGTATTATGCAATTTTCGGATGATTACATTGAGTATAGGACATACACAGTGCATGCATTATGTAATGATTACAATGAAGGAAAGTGGGAAACACTAATTTATCCTCCCAATTTTTCTATTAATTATTACTATGTTGATAATTTTTTTGAATATTACAAATTCATGCATCTTTTTTAACATACTTATTTTTTTCTTCCTTTTTTCTAAATATTTAGTTTTATAATGATGTGAAGGTACACATATTTTCAGTACACATTATAGTATAAATGTTAGAGACAGATATAGAGGAGTGATTACTGAGGTATATTAGTTTTTTACATATTAAAATATTTAGGAATATAATTATTTATTCAAATAAACTATTAATGTACTAATTTTTTTGTAGGACTACAAATGCATCCTCGGCGGTGGACACTTCTCCTGTTACTACTATAAAATATAGATCTCAAAATTTTAAACATGGTAATACATGTTTACCAAAACTATCAATTTTTCCTGATGGCGAGAGAGCACAAATATGATTTGATGATGATAATAATTTAATTTTACACAATGTATATCAGTTTTTCAATTATATAGAGATGCAGATCCATTGAGGGATTAGTATTTAATATCATGATTGGATGTTAGTGGAAAACATGGAAAATATACATCTTTGACATGATGTGATGGTATAATATGTTAATTGATTTATTTTATCTCATTTATAATATAAAATATTTTTAATGAAATTTAATTTATTCAATTATAGATGAAATTCAAATTTGAGGAAACAAAAAAATTTAATTAAAGACATCTCTCTTTAAGGGCTATTCGATTGAGAGATTTTATAAAAAAACTCACAAAAAAAATTGGAAGGAAAAGGTTTGAAAACCCAAGCCTCATGTATACATTTATAGATGATGATACATGGAAGTGATTTGATAACATTTTCAATGAGGAAACATATCACGTATGATAATTATTTTCTATTATAAAATATATTATATATTTTTCTTATTACTTAGTTGTTTATTTTTATATTAAAGTCATCCATGATATCTAATCACGAGATCCAGTTGAAAAATTTATGCCCTCATACATTATCATGTGGAAGGTACTCGTATTTGTAGTAAAAATGATTGAAGAAAAATTTGAAGCATTAAGTACTCGATCTAGTAGTGGTTTAGAAGATGTATAGTTTGGTCCTCCATCTCCTCCCACTCACCATGAAAAATGGAATTGAGATAGAATAATAAAAAATTAATAGTATATTATAGAGGAATATAAACTAGAAACTGATATAATAGTAAGTAAATATTATTTTTTGTTGTTGTAAATTTTCCTATTTTATAAATTATAAACACTAATATAACTTTTTTCATTTAAGGAAGAAGATAAGGAGCATGATACACAGGGATCCTTTATCCCTGAGGGTAGGATGGACATCCTAGATATTGTATTAGGTAAGTCATAACACCCAATTTGTGTTAGAGGATATCAGACAGGTGTTAGTATTCGGATGATATTTGGTAAGAGTAACCAATCAAGAAACCCGTAAATTGAAAGCTTAAAAAAGTGTTGAATGATATGAAACAATATATGGGTGATGAAATTCAAGTAGTAGTGGATAAGGCTTTATTGAAACACATGGAAAGATAGTCATAGTCTATGCATCCATCCCAGGTATATTATTTATCGGTCATCAAGTTTACTATTTTATAAATTATAAACACTAATATAACATTGTCATTTTTCATCCTTCACAGCCTGCTCACCTGGACTACAATGCCCCATCTACATACCCCACCCCATGTGAGCAGCATTCCCAGGTATATTATTTATTTTTTATCAAATTTTCTATTTTATTAATTGTATGCACTAATATAACATTTTCATTTTCAGTTTTCCCTATATGCTCACCCGGTCTACCCTACCCCGTATGAGTAGCCTTCCTATGTATATTATTTATTTGTCATCAATTTTTATATTTTATAAATTATAAACATTAATATAACATTTTCATTTTTCATCATTCCTAGCCAGCTCACACGGACTACCCTACCCCATCTTCCTATCATGCCCTATATGATCTACCGTTCAAAGTATTTTATTTATTTTTCATCAATACTTCAATTTTATTAATTATAAACACTAATATAACTTTTTCATTTTTCAATCTTCTTAGCCTTCTAACCTGGAAAACCATGCCTCCTCTTCTTACATTGATTCTCTGCCACCTCACTCAGACCAAAATGATTATTGTTAATAGTTTGTTAGAGATCATCACATACATATTTTTGTGTTAGGAATTTTTGGGAATTCTGTAAAGCACCAACCAATGAATATTGGACATGTTAGAGTATTTTTACTCGATATTATAGATTATTATGCTCTTCTGCAATTTCCTACCATAGAGATCACCAGAGTTAAGGATTGTGTTGGTCATTTTTTACTTTGGCCAACTATTTTTCTTCCATATATTTCATAAGAGGTGTGTGTTTCATTAAATATTAATTACAAATGATTCAAATTTAATTCTAATATGTTATGACATTTAAAATATATAGGATTATCTGAAATCAAAAGAAGCTTCACAAATGAAAAGAAATGTTTAGGAACAATTGAATAGAGATACTTCAGATATTTCTTATGGGATACAATGATTATCTCACGCATCTTCTTCATTTAATTTTATCTATGAGTTTTGTATGATGACCGATATATGTGTAATAGATTATCCCTTGACATTACTCAAATAATATGTCATGTATCTAATAAATTTTTAGGAGCTCGGCCTGAATGTAGTGTAGTTGATTACCATGTGTGTAAATTGACTTTTGAATATTTATTTCTTTAATAAAAGATGGTTTGAAATTGGTTAACTATATTTTCTTTTTCAATTAGGTATCTATAAATTATTATTTTATAAAATGAATGTACACACAATTATGATTTTATAGATCCATAATTCATTTATATATAACTGAAATATATGAAGAATCCTGATAGAGTTGCATATATGTGTGATAGATTATCGCATACAAAGATCCAGTGCTGGCTTCTACCATTTCATGATAAGTATGAAAAGAAACATAATTATGAACTAATGTTCATTATTATGTCATTAAATGTGAAATATTTGTATTGTAGGGGACATTGGATGTTAGGTGTTTTTCCCATGGGAATGAACCATATATAGGTTTTTCTCTTTATTTGGGAATTTTCGTAAATTATTTTCCCCCTTATTAGAAAGGTATTTTTTTTGTTTTTTATAAGCTCATTATGTTTAACACTCATTGTTTAGATATGTATTATTGGTTTATATATATGAAAATTCATTTCATATAAAAATGTTAACAAGGAATAAAATTCAACAAAGACACCAAATAAAATCAAATATGTGGAAGTACATGTAATTTTTTTTAATATTATAATTTATTATATTTTTTAAATATATTAACTTTTATTTATAGATTAATGTTTAATAACTGTAGTGTCATCGTCAACAATGAAATGTTAATGTTGTTATTATATTCTATGATTCCTGTACGAGATAAACATAATTGTAGTGACTACTATCATTGATAAGGTTAGTTGTATTAATTTTTTTTATATTTTCTTGATATTATTCTATTTTTTTATCTCATATAATTCAATGTTATTGTATGAATTCAATGATTATCATTTTTATTCCCAATCTTATATAATCCATATTCAATCTACTTTTGGGAACTATATTTTAAGTATGAATAGTATTTGAGGTATGTATATGATAATATGTATAAATAATATTACATATGGGTTCAAAAAACTAACTCTTTTGATATATTAGGTGTTTGAACCTTCCAGTAATCAAATTAATGCTTCGACAATAACCAAGAATGAGCATGCCATAAATTTTAGGTATGTGTATTTTAATTCTACTTTATTATGAAACTTTAATATTCTGAATTTGAATAAAAAATTTTAACTATCAACATATGCCTTTTTGTTTATCCTTGGTATATGAAATAATAAATAATCAATCAATCTTGTGTTGGGAGGAAATGTAAAATCCAAGCTAACATGAACCCAGGTCGTACCTACTATAACTTTATTCCAAAAGGATAAAATAAATTAGAACTGACAAAAAATAATCCAAAAGTGAATTAAAAATATTATATTATATCATTAAGGAATTGTGTATTGAGTTAGGCGACAATGATTATGTGTGAACAAGTAATTTATACCCACATTGAATAAATATCTTTCATGGTACTAGGTATCCATACTAAATTGTATTTTAGGTCTACCCATAGGACACTCATACGTACATCGTAATGATTATCTCGTGTCAGGTCAGCGACCCTAGTATAATCATATCCTGATGGTCCACTTGTTCAAACTACCAAATAATGCTTCCCAAGGTATGGTAATTTAATTCAAAAAGTAATATCATAAAAGTAATCATAATACATGTCATCATGAGATATCTGTAGAAACATACATAAACATGTGATAATTATGTAACATGGTAACAATTTACATAAAAAAATTGTACGGAATCAAACATCAAATATGGTCGCATAGGATACACATTCACCTTAGTCACCATATTATAAAATGTATCTCACGGCCATACACACAAACACACCATTGTTCATTAGATAAAAATCATGGACACATTGGAAAAACAGATATTTGGATATATTCCAAATACACTAGAGGTCACAAATAAAATAACATTCATATAATACATTTCATTCCCTTAAAAGTATATGATCATACCATGTTCTAACAGATTGATTAGGTATCTTATTCCAATTTTTTTCCTCTTATCAGTCAAATAAAAACGAAATATAAGCTATTTATCTACTTCTTTTTTATTATTTTGAACATATAATATATTTCTATGAAATTGGAAACATGGTAATTTGGGTATTAAATCAAAAAACCAGTAAATAGACATCCTAGAATACATTTATTATAATAAATTTTTATACACTAATCCATTATTGGATATAAACACACACATAAATGGGAAAAAAATAACTAATTTTAAATGAGAAATAATGTTCTTCCACTGAGTATTTTTATTAGCTGTCTTTTTCATAGACTAAATTATTTGATCAGCCATTGTAGCATAGTTTACCATAAAACCATCCCATTCATCCTTAACCACATATGCTACATTGCCTATAATGGCATATTCTTTCAACATTTGATACTCAAAATCATTGAGCTCTCTCAAGTTCCTCTACAATGTCCTTGGCTAATTTTTTATAAGAATTAATGACGCATTGATCTCTAAATAGAATCCATGTAAATTTTTTAGTAACTCAAATGTATTCTATTGGAAACCAAATAATAGTTGGGAAGTGCATGAACTGAAAATAGTGGATTCGTGGGACTATCAATGGTCACAAAATTTTTGAAATAAGTCATTAATTGTTGGTACATGTATTTTAATTCTAATTTTTAATACAAATGTGTACATAATTTTTTGATTTACAAGATATAAAGTATGTATGTCCTATTTTTTATTGAATGAGTGATACTGTTTGATTTTTGTGTATATTGTGTTTTTTGTAGGGGTTTTGATTTGATTGGAAGTGTATTTTTTCTAATTTTCAAAAAAAATAACATACCACGTCGTTATTTTAAAAACTAACACTGGTTTTTTTTAAAAAATAGGGTTTTCGGGATCGGGTTTCTATAAAACTGACCACATAAACCCAAGCCTATTTGATTTTCGGTGTTAGTTTTACCTAATACCAATGCTGAAAATCGGTTATCAGGGGTCAGTTTATTTAATAAACTGACATCGATACCCTCAAGAAAAATGATTTTTTTCATTGGTTTTTAGAAAACCGAGGCCAAAAAGAGTTTTTTCTCGTCTCCTTTATATACGTCGTTTAAAACCCTACATGAAAAAAATGACATTTAATTTTTTTTGCACTAGTGATGTATTTTCACTAGCATGATTTTATTGAGGCTTTGTCACCATAAATTTACCTAATAAACTATTGATACAATACACGTGGCATTAGTGTTATGATGATATGATAATCATTTGATGATGTAGCCAAGGTCATCCAAATATAACATAGAATTTTTTATCCAATCTAGTTACCATAAATTATTAATTAGACATGAGGGGAGTCCTGAGATTGATTTCACCAAGAGTATTTTTCTCATTCTTGTCATAATAATATTAATTTAGATTAAGGAGAGATGTTATATTCATTGAAACCTAGTTCATGTAGTGTTTATATTGGGTTATGGTTGAGTGCTAAGGCATTATAAATGAAGTGACATTAGATATTGATGTTATTTAACCTTCTGAATATTTAAAAGGTTGTGAATTGTCCTTATAAGATGGAATCATCATCCTAGTCTATGAAAGAGATGAAAATAATGCATTATTCATGATCATTATATACTTGGCATAAAACAACCAGATCAACCTCCGTATCAAATTCTTGAGGGATTTATAAATCCTTAACAAGTATTTCCTAGATATCTTTTGATATACTAAGGGAATCCAGGATTGAAAATTTGGATAAGATCAAGGAAAATTGATTAAATAAATTATATTTCTAATCTAATGGTACATTTTTTCAAATTGGGGATGTTCTTTCACTAGTTATTTTAACGATTATGTTTCTTATATAGAACGGTATGTCCTTGATATATGAGTCCAAGGTACGTACACTTAATTATATTTGTATATCTAGGTCTTCCATTGCCCAGATGTTGATTGGGTGGAGAAATGTCCTTTAATGAATCTTCTAGGATAATCATTTCAATGAAAACCACTTAATTTGTGGGAGAACAAACTTATTATTTCTAGTAATTTTAGAGATCGCATGCATTAGTTTTTTCTACGTCGACCATTTGAGCAGGCGTGTTATTCAAGTAGTGACTCCAAGCATGGTTGAATCATTACTTGTTTCCTCAACTCTGACAGCCTCTACCCCCAGTTCCATAATGAAGTGTGGTAAATTTGTTTTTACGGTCATTCTCATTATTTAAGAATTTATCCATTAAGATAATAACACTAATGGAACCAAACATAAAATCCTCAACTGAGGGATATTTCTCATGGTGGATAGAAATTTTTTGGGTCATATGTTGGGGTGGGGCCATTGATTTTGAGGCTGTCGTCTTGAAATCTACAATGTTTAATGTTTAATTTTTTCATGTCATGATTTAATCTTCATGAATTTCATTTTTACCCCTTTATCCTTGTTTTTTGGTCTTATGGCTTTAAAAGAACTAAGCTATCAATGAATTTGGTTGTGTTGTATTGGAAGCAGATAATGCCATAGTTAACTGAGGCATCATTTCATGGGGGATTTAATCATTTCTAATGAACGTTTTCTTGACTAAATTGTCACTAAAATTCAATGTATCCTTTATATTGGATTCTTTCAATTAATTATCTTCCTTCGACTCAGTGGTAAAGACACATGCTACTTGAGTGGGTGAATTTTTTACTTTCACCTTCCCATAGCCAAATTTTTTTAAGGATGTCTTTAAAAATGTAAAGCAATTATATATTGTTCCCTGATGATTGGGGAAAGAAGAAATAATTTTTTTATCTTTTTAACCACTATTTTGGGATTCCTATGATTTTTGAGCTTTATCACACTATTTTACAATGCCAATATGATGTGGACAAGGAATTGGTCGATTTAGAAAGAATAAGAATTGTATTTCATCTCCAAACTATATTTTCACCTTTTTTTATTATCATGATTTAGTAGATATTATTGCTTAAACTAGGGAGGTGAAGACATATGATATTGTGTGGGGATCATAGTGGGAGTAGGTACATAGGCATGCATAAGTGTAACAAAAAATACTATTCCTTTCCTATTATCTTATGATGATTCACTGGAATTACTCAAGATTTTTTCATTACATATGCAATGGTTATTCTAAATTCTGATAAATTTCGGAAAGGTATTTAAACCCTCATATACAATATATAGGAATAAATGGCATGCTAAAATATTCATTAATATTTTCTATACAAATGTGAAATACTTCTTCTTTAAGGAGATGTATGTTTAAAGAGTATTTCAATCCATTCCACTAAGAAATGAAATTTGATACCCTTTCATTGTACCACTATTTTCAGTTTTTTAGATCAAATATAATTATCTTCAATAACGTTGAGTTATAATGGATGAGATCTTCTCATGGAGTTCTTCCCTCCTCCATAATTGACTGATCCTGAAAAATAATATACCATACAAAGGCTGGCCGCTGAAAATATTACACAAATCAACTTAGCTTTTTGGCATTCTGTTGTTATGGGGTCCCCATCATGGTATCACAATGAGAGAAAAATGCATCAAATGCTGCATTGGGTCTCTCGATCTATTGAAAATGGGAAATATTGGAATCCCAAATTTTGATGGGGGGGGGGATTCAGATCTACTCAATATGGGTATTTTTTTCATTTATAATATTATTAGTGATAATCATTCCTCTACGGATTCTAATCTGTGAGGGACTCAAGATCATACATGAGCCTTTATGGAATGTCTAGTTGGTCCAGAACATGACTCAGTGCAACGTCTAGTAGGTCCATGGGTGGCGGTACCAATGGTATTTTCAATGGGTAGTCTATAGGGGCATGCATGTAAGGATGCTAATGTTCCTATTCTGGATGCACACCCAATAGAGTAAATTCATGATCTACTATTGTGGAATCCAAATATATTGTTCGTTGGTATCCCAGGTGGATCATGATTTCTAGATCAACTTCAATTTCTGCAACGAGTCCCATTTTTTGTGTTACGCTTTTTGGGAAGGTGATATCAAGATTTTATTATATAGTATATCTATAAGGTAGGTTACCTCGAAGTAGTTTTTCAATGATTCTTCTCAATTCATTCTCCACATCCTCATTATAAGAAAATTATTATTCTAGAGAAAGGGAATTAACCTCTCAATGAGGAATGCGAGTTACAATATGACCCTTCCCATTTTATTTTTTAGATTCCCTTGGAGGGGCTAATGGTGGATTGATTGCGGGAAATCCAAAAATTTGGGAAAGCCTTTGATTTTGGCTCTACACACATACTTCATTTATTTCAATGTGGCACACATTATAAACAAAATATTTTTTTATCAGACTCATATGAATTTTCCTTGTGCTCAATATAATAATTTAGGGTAGAACTGATGACATTCAGTAATGTGAAAAGAATTTTGGGATCCCAATTAGTGTATTAGAGTAATTGTCTTCTTAATTTCCCTCCATGAGACCTTACATTTTTCTTATAATAATTCATTATGAGTTGTTTGGAGAGTAGTTATTTGAAGTGAATATCCATTTAGTTTAGTCGTGTATGTTCCTAATGAGGATACATGAATATAGGAAGGGATTAATTATGAAGACATTATATATATCCCTCCCACTAATTTAGAGAATACTGATCTAAAATGTGAGAAGAATTTTGAGGTTAAAGGACCCCATGCCTTGAGGGATTGGGCTATTTTCATCTGAATTTCACCACTCTTTAGGTCTGGTTTGTTGACCTCAATGGCTGTGTAAAAATCCTCTATCCTAGTGGGTTGGGGATCCTCATAAACTATTGTGGATTCAACTTTCTCATATTCCTTTCAAATTTTATTTATTTCTTTTAACATGGGTATGATTAATCATTTAGGTTGAACATGGATCACATATTTCTAATGATTTTTTCACTATTTCTGACATCAATACTATCTCGTGGATATGCTATCATAAACAAGAATCTTTCTCAATCTTTTAAAAAACATGATGCAAAAGTATCTCAATAGAATTTCTTCTTATGGCCTTATGTCGTTTAGAGTTTTTGGGTCTTATTTTTTATAAGCAGATCTCCAACTATGAACATGGTCTAACTCTTAATGATGCCTTAGGGCTATGAAATTTTGAGATACGTCATTCTACTGTCATTAATGGATGGGGATTATTTTGAAACATAACACTAAATATCCAACAATTCTACTACTATGAACATCTAATGGGGTGTTAGAAATTAGTTATTGAAGGATTTTATCATGATAAGGCATGTCTGTTGAAGGGCTCCATGCAGTTTCTCTGGATGTCAAGCTGCAAGGATAGTTACCTAGTCAATTTATAATTTCAGCCCTTCTATTAAAATGATATTATTTTGATACCCATCATATGTAAATAATCTTTCTCCCAAGATAAAATTATTTTTCCATATGTGGAGGTGGATTTCATGCACAAAATCATGAAGCAGTGCCTCTAGAATGTTATGTTGATTGGTTTCTGAAGGTAAGAACATGACCGGTATGGCATCATTAACAAACTATTTTCTCATGTATATCATTTCAACTCAATAATTAATTAGTGGTACCTCTACATAGTCTAATTAGAGTGGATTATTTTCTACTAATTTTTCATAATCAAAATCATTTGTAGTGATATACTCTGTTGTACTGGAAGGTAAGTTTCCGAAGGGTGGTTCAAATAATGAGCATAAACATGAGTTTTCTTCTAGTTAAGAAAGGGTTTCACTGGAAATTACAATGAATCAGACATGGGTAACCTTGTTTTCAAATGTTCCATATGATAATTGGGCTTTACATCACATCATTTCTAATTAGATTATTCTGGATACATGAGAAACTACTACAGAGAGAACTTCCTTACTGAGCGCCATCATGTGGAAGATAACCATGGTGGATTATAGAAAGGGGATAACTATTTTCCCCCTTGATATTCTAGAAGTTTGAAGGACTAACATGGATCTCATCAAGATATGGGATCATTGGACCAATCAAATTTTGGGCATAAATTAGTCCTTTATGGTGAATTTTCCAGATAGTACCTTTGGAATTATTACTACTACTCCAATAATTTGATAATGGGAGAGTAGGATTTTGAGATTTCATATAAATTTTTCTACAGAATTAAAGAAATCTATCATTATGTAGAGTAATATTAGAGATAATAACATTGTATTCTAGTTAAATCTGGTTATTATTTTATTTGGATTACTTCTTTTAAGTTATTGTGGCCACTTCCTGGAGGTAGTGTTTTTCATGGGAAGGTGTTTTTTCTCGCATTGGAGTGGAAATTTGGATATATTGATGTACTCTTATTGGATAGAGATTATTATCCAGATTTGATTTCCTGTATATCAATAGGGATATTTCCTAATAGCCTTCCTAGATAGGAGTAGTGGTCTTTTTCTTCTCTGGGGTGACATAATGATGGTTTTCCCCATTTTTCAAGATTAAGTGTTGTGTCTCTCCCTCTAGAACTACTATTATTTTTTTAATGATGTACTAAGTGGTTTTTTAATATATGTGTATGGATTTTGGGTTTCCATTTCACCATTTTCATAATATTATTGGAGAAAATAGTGATTGAAAAGGAGATATAAGACTATTTCATGTCTAGAGAAGGTGTTTGTGATTACTACTATCCCTCCTTTCCTATATATGGATTTTGGTAGTACTCGTGTGTGTGTGAAGAGAGTTTATTCTACTCCCCATTTTTTATTAGGAGGTTTTAAATGACATAGCATATGATTCTAGTTGAACTAGACGATAAGATTTATGAATGCAGCATGTGTGTGTGCCTACTTCGAGTTTTCCATAAAACATGGTTGGTATGCTTATTTGGGTGTTGTTAGAAGGTTTTGCTAACAATCTCAGTGACTGTAACCAGGTGTATGATTCCATTTGATGTATACCTCATGATTTTAATGGTGTGATTAATTGAATGAAAAAAAGTAAGACTATTAGATTTATGAATTATGGTATATGGGAGTATGATCCCACTCAATGTTTGACACTAAATTTGATTGGTAGGATTCTCCAGAGGGGAGAGGGTTGTGTTCGAGCACCTTGGTGACCACTTTCCACTCATTATAGTAAATCATAAATTCACATATATGGGTTAACTGTAATAGTAATATAAGGGTGTTTCCCTCATCATGATAGGTATTATTACTTCTTGGAATTGGTGGAGGAGATTTCTAGAAGGATCCCATTCGAAAGGCTCATTTGTATTCTAGATAAGGTCTTATGCGACCACTTTATCCACATCACTAAGATGTGAGAGGCATTGGATTTCCCATTCTTGGGATAATCCCCTGGAACTATTATAGATTGTGGTTGACACCTTCTATACCTTGACCACTATTCATCGAAGACCAAGGGAGCATTGGTGATTGGTTAGCTGGGGGGTCTGTCTGGAAGCCTCCCAAGTTACTGTGGTATCATGTTGATGAAACTCCTAAACTAGTGCGCTAGAGACATGGTATTGAATAAATTGGGTTTGTGATGGAATCCATTTCCTTATTGAAGACCCTGTGTCAGTAATAACCCCGACGTACATCCTTGGTAACTATAATAAATCCATTGGATAGAGGAGCATTTCAAGAAGAAGTTGATGGATACATGATAAACAGAAACCAGAAAACCCCATCAATGAAGCATCTCATTTGAATGAACACATTCATAATTGATTTTATTGTTTGTCCCTCTTTCATTTAAGAGAGTGAATGGAGCTAGATATATGAGTGTAATTACATAATTGGTGAAGGATTTAAGTCTGTTTCACCATTTTTTGTTTCCCCTATAAATATGTTTGGGGTAGTAATAATTATTTCTAAACAGTGTCCAACTTGTTATTAGGTGGAAATAGAAACCCCCAATAGTTATATATCCATGATGTAATACATTCTATAGGTAAATGCTCATCAGAAATTTCAGCCAATGATGTATACTAACACACATTGTTCAAGATGATGGGTGTTTTGGCTCCTTACACCTTTCTAGGTGTAATTATTCCCTACTTTGGGAATCCCATATAGATTAATGATATGTTCATAAATCCTATATTAATTCAAATGTTTGATGTGGTTCACTCTAAAATTATCAAAAAAATTATTAGCATGTATGGAATTTAGAAATGATTTCATATATCTAAAGTTCTTCAATAATGGATATATTTTAATATATATAAGGATATCCATAAATCATATCCTTTTGTGTAAAAATTATATATTACATATTCATTATTATGATTATGCTGGTTTTTTAGCCACATAGTTTGTCAACGTTGAGTGTATCATCATCTAGGGATTCATACATTGTTTTTATATATGGATCGAACCCATATGATGGGGTTTCTATTTAAACACAATAAAGTAAATATAACCCAAATAGTTTGGTTCTAATTAATGAGGCACAAAATACCATGTATGTTCATGTGATAAGGAACTGAATGTATAATTTAATGTCTTTTTTCAAGGATGTATTAGAGAAAATGAGACTATTCAATTCTTGGTGTTAGAATTATGTTGAGGCGGCATGGTGATCTTTGAAGGTGTATGGATTTTCATGATTTATTTGACCATACTAGTACTGTGGCCTAGAGATAATAGGGTTAATTTGAGGTTTTGGGTTTGAACCTCAAAAAAGATTTCTATATATCCAATTTGAATGTGGATTCAAATCCCACATAGTTGTGTTGGTCTTGTAGTGGACTGTGGACCATTGATAGGATTAAATTAGAACATTCTATATATGTGAATTCCTTGATAAATGGTTTTATTCATGTGGATTTTTCATTATAAGGATTACCACATAAATGAGTTTGGTTTCATGGTAAGTGGCTTGAACAATGTAGATTTTTTGGTTTTGTTTGGGATTATTCTTTAAGAGGATGCTTCTATTGATTGAATTTTGGTTGGGCCATAATCCAGATGTGGATTCCCATGTTGATGAAATGTTAGAGATTGTAAAAGGTTGGAGGTCAGGATTTGGGTTGGTCCTTACACAATTAATGATTCCCAAAATTATTGGGATCATGTGGTTGTCATGAAAACTGTCATCCTTTTATCCCACGTGAGTCATATTTGTTGTGTTAGAAAGAGAAATCATAAAATCTAGGAAACCACAAAATCCGATTTTCTGGAGGATGGATACAAGGACTTGATGACCCATAACTATTGAGGCATGTCAAAGGAAATTGAGAAGAAGATTAAAATGTTGATCCTCTAACAAAACATGCATCCAATGGTGTAGATTCCATGATCATGGTATTTCAATGAGGAAGTAGAAGATACATATAACCAAACACTAATACTCCTCTACTGGTGAAAGAGGCCAACGGTATGAAACATACCTCTCTTCACATTACCCAAGAATTGATCCAGTATATGAAAAATGTGGATGTGAGAAAGAAGGAGATAGAGAATATTACTTCAGTGTACATCCCTTCTATGACCTAGTGGACATAAGGTAGAGAGGAGAAAGAGTAAAATATCATGAATGGATGGAAAGTGGATTACTCTATGGGGGATGCACTAAAATTTGTCCTATATAGGGGGAGGAGGATATGATTCTTTGTTGAAATGAAAATCAAGTGTAATCCTCATCATCCCCACTAGGAACATGAGGCTCCATGTATTAGAGTCAAAAAGTTTAGGACATTCTCCTAGAACATTTATCTGAGATTGGAAACTCCATGAAAATATCACTTTAGATAGATTACTCATAAAGGAAGGGTTAGAAATTCAAATTCAACTTTATAACTATATCTCTATGGTATGATAGGTGCGAGAATACTTTTACCGATGGAATAGAAATCCAAATGGGAGACACTCTGGTGTTACCCTCTCCTTTCCATTAAAAATATAGTGGCCTTGGTGAATGATTTAGATTATTCCCTTGTAGACAAGGTAAACATTAATGAGAGGACATTCCATGGGGGTGTTGAAACAAGGGCTAATCATAGCTTCGAATAGGTAGGATGGGTGGAGATGAGAGGTTTTCCAAGGTATGATTAGGAAAGCCAGGTTTGTGTTGTTAGTCATCAGTTTTGTGATAGTACCTTGGGTGATTGGTCAACTGGGCATCCACACATGAGTGAGACATTTATCAAGAATTCTAGAGGATTCACAGGTTTTCCTTGAAATGACTTGCATAGGTCCCTACTTATAGAAGAGGACCTCACCCAAGTGTTCATCAAGCATGAGGTATTGAGTTCCTCATGTAGTTGTTGATTATTTTAAACTTATAGATGAATTTGTTTTTTATTATCCCCCAATAATTCCATCATCCACATGTTTTAGAGAAGTACATAGAAGTTTTTGTAGGCCCTGGGTGAAGGACTAGGGTGATCAAAGAATCAAAATGACTTCATGAATTTATGTCTTCCTAATGAATACCTTAAGGTCCTATTTGTAGGAAAATATGGGACTTTGGTAGAATTGGTTATCACTTTCATGGAAACTTTTGGGGTATCTCACACAAGCCCTTACTCAGAAAAATCGCACATGATCTCCCTTATACTAATCACACAAGATGATGCATAGGTACCCTAAGTGATGATGGTGGTTTGGGGTTCATTGAAAAATGGCATTTGGATTAATTTTTTATCTGTTTCCTTCTTTATTTATCTTATTCTTTTCTCCCTAAGGTATTTTAAATTTTTCCTTTTTCATATATATGAAAAAATAGAGTGCCAACAATCACCAAGGGGGGGAGGGAATTGACATCTTCACTATAATATTTATAATTATGTTTTTGGGTGAAATGTATTATCTCTATTTGAAAAACACTAAAGTTAGTTGATAATTTTATGGTGTCAATGTAAAATTTATTAATTTCTATAGATCTATGATTTTGAAATAAATATATTTATATGTCAATTTATTCTAGTATTACATAAATTGTTAGTGATAATCAAAAAGGAAGAGATTGTTGTTCATAAATCAATTATAATTATTAATTATCAAATAAACTGAAAACATACAAAACTATTTAAATCAATTATAGTTCATTCATTTTGTTTTGACATCATCAATGATAATCAGAAGACCAAGTGAAGGCATCAAAACGATTTTGGGGACACATTGAAGACCTTCATTGGGTTAATACTAAGACCAATCAATAGAGAAAAAAAAGCACTCTACATACAAAAAGGAATCCTTCCAGATGGTGGAGATCATTGGGTACTCGATGAGGTATGTACTAGACTAGATATCTCCATGTCTCACATCAGATAGAAGGAGAATACTAGTGGCTACCGAGTGGAATCAGGGATGAAAGTATCATGTAGTATTGATTGTTGTATTCAACGGTCTTATTGGCCCTTTAAGAACTCTTGTTACACCTAAAGACCTCTATATGATATAAATACATCCCATGTAAGGATTGGAAAAAACATCCATAATCTTTATTCATATATTTTAATGGAAATCAATTCAAGGAGCTTTAATAATAAATTAGATTTTAAAGTTATTAATATTGATAAATCTTTATAAATATTTCATTATCACATTGACATCCAATCATTCATATATCATTTCATGAAACCATTTTATATTTCTTAAAATTGAATTTTTATATGGCCTCCTCTAATACCAATTTTTTAGTCAGAGTTAGATGACAAAAGGGGGTGAATATCAATTTATTAATTAAAACTATTCCATTTATTTTTTAATGATTAAAAAATGTATCATTTATTAAATAAGAGATAAAAAATAAAAAATTTAACGAATCATTTTATGTTAAATAAAAATTAATTTTAAGATAAATTAAATGCTATAATATTTTAATGATTATTGATATTTAATATAATAAGAATATAAAAATAATATACGCATTTTTTGAGGTCTATATTTATATTATTTAATAGATAAATAGAATAAATATATGAAATTTTAATTTAATAATTGATATATTAAACATTAAATGTTATTGAATGTAAATAAAATATAAGGAATACAATTTGATGTTGGAGTTTGACAATAGCTCAGTAAGAACCCATCTATCTCACCAAATTATTTTCATGAGATAAGTTTGATCAATAGACCATCAATTATGTATTATCTTGGAAATATAAAATTAAATCAAACCATTTACAATAGTAGTACCCAAGAAAACTGGAAAAAGACATTGTTTTTAAGAACATCCAAGAACATAACATGAAAGACATTGGTTTACTCAGTTTCCAATACTCCTAAATGAAAATAAAGGAGGATTTCTTAGTTACGAACCCCATTAAAAATGATCTAAATTATCTAGAATGATTTATAAATTGAGATTAAGATATTTAGAGAGAGAAATATATGATATCAATGTTTTAGAAGAAATAAGTACAAATTGATCAAAAGATAAGTAATTAGGATAAAAAATTTATCATCAATGCCTATTAGAATGATTTTTTATCACTATTAGTCTATTTATTCATTGATTTTTATTATAATGATTCAAAATGGTTTTATTTATAATATTTAAAGGTATCTAGGTTGTGAAGGATGTGTTATGGGGTCAATAAGACAATTGAATATTACTATAAATTAACCACTTGACATTCTTTCCCGACACCGTGGGGTATCACCTAGAATCCACCTAGTGGCCAATGGATAACCTAGAGATATTTATTCTTATATATCCCTCATCAGTTATCCATTGAGCTCCAATATCTAACTAGTGATCTACAAATAGGTCAAATTCTTCTTATTTCTCTCTATCTATTGTCTAGAACTCTTCTATTGGTAGTTCAGTGTTATATCCCAGTGCAGGACTTTAAAGTTCCCCTATGCTCTCATTTTAATGAATTAATTAATCAATTGAAATGTTTTGAAAAATATTTGATTCTTTTTATCAATAAAGCATTCTAATAGAAATATGTATACCATTTATGGATAGATATTTTCATACACCGAGTTTTTTACATCACAGTTCCCCTTTTTCTTTCTTTGATTCTTTTCATGGTAATATTGTACATATATTCAAATAGAGAAAATTGTTTTTCATGATTCAACAATATTGTAAATATTGTTAATGGACATAATTTTATTATTTATTTCAATATATATGTGTACTCCTTAAAAAAGATCGTTCGATGATCATATGGGATTGAGTAATGAATATATGATTGAATCTCAACCCATGAACTAGGGTTTGGGATGTTGGACTATTGTATAGGGTAATATTTAATTGATCTTGTATTATTGGGTAATTAATTTGCACCCTTGTTGAGATTAAGGATCCCAAAATAAATCCCAATATCTTGGGATTGTGGCCGAATAACTCATCCCAAATTGGGATATATAATATCACATTTTTTTATTTAAAGGGAAATTTTAGGAGTTATATGATGATTTATCCGTTAATTTTTTTGACCAGTAGGCAGTATTTGGTGACTTAGTTGGATTCAATTTCCCTTTCTGTGATATAAAATTCCAATGATGCAATATTTTTTTAGTCAAATCCTATGTTATATTTTCCCCAAAATTCATATATATTCATTGTGGATTACACACATGTGAAAAGTATACTTTTATACAATGGTTATGAAAAAAATAAAGATAACTAGTAAAACCACTAATGTCCTAAATAAGATAAATGATTTGGATTCTCACAGTTATTTTATTGTGATGACATTGTGCACTAATAGCTGTATGTGTAATTGAAACTACAAAATTACACCAAGATGTTTCTGAATCATTTACAAGGTTATTAATTATAATTTCTTATGACTTTTGTAAATATTAATTGATAGTATAAATCATAAAAAACTATAAAATTCCTAATATTAAAAATACCAAAAAAAACACAAAAGTCTATTAGTGTGAATATTTTTTAAAATATATTCTTTTGATACACTCATGTTGATATTTTCAATTGACTATATGTTGTTTCATAAAACATAAAAAAACTATAACTCAATTTTTTATTTGTATACATGGATATTTTAATTTGATATACAAGTCTGATCGACAAGATTTTCCTTATAAAATCTATTGAGGAACTAAAAATTCATTTTTCCGCTATAATGGTTTTAGGAAGATGTATCCCTAACGAATGGAGGAAAAACCAAATAATTCATTCACATAAACACATTATGATATAACAGATAATATTAACGAAATCAAGGAGTATTATACTATATGGTTAGTTGAACTATTTGGAATAACACCAATAATACATGATAATATCAACGAATGGATCCCAAAATTTTTGGAGAAAACGAATATGATCTCAGATATTCAAAAGCAAATATAGAGAATTGAAACACCAAAAGAATATGTATAAAAAGAGGATGCCAAATTTATATAGAATGTAAAATAACTACAAAACTACATCTATATAAAATTTTAAGAAAAATGTATAATTCCCATTAAAAGTGGAATAAGGTTCTTAACAACAACAAAAAACTCATGGAGGACTCCCCAAACATTATTACATAATTATTAAACTCATCATGAACATCCTATAAAATTGAGTAAATGGATTTTTTGATAAAAATAACTAACAAATGGGTAATTTTATGGTGATTTCAGTATTGTGAGAGAGTAATTTCTACCATATTTCCTCCTATTAAAAAAGATATTATTTTTAATCATGAGGAGTATAGGAGAAATTATTAAGTGTTGTTTTATTCAAAGCAATAATCCAAACTCATTATATTGCATATAATATATTTTATATCTTCAATAAAGGGATTTAATCTATTTTTTTTTATTTAACATTTGAATATTAATAAATTTTAATTTCCTTTTTTTCAATTATAATTCAATAACTTGCATTTCACCACATTAGGTGACTATTAAATATTAATAGATAATTAAAATAAGTGAATAATTTTTTTTTGAAATAAATAAAATTTAATTAACAAAACAACACAGGTTGGTTGTATTACACAATAATCATAATTTAAATTACACTAATTATCATTAATTTATTCTCCTTACTAATGGGAATATTTTTTATAAAGTTACAGCCAAGTGTGTGGCTATTTTTGGGTTTGTAGTTGATGTGTGTGAGTTATATAATTGTGAATTCTATTCCATAATGACATTAGAGTAAAAAATACCTTAGACACATTGAAACTCATTGAAATAACTTGTTTAATGGTGAGTAAAATTTTAGGTTTTATGAGAATCTAATTTTAGATATATTATAATGGAATTTATTAACTCAATATTAGTTTAACTTTTACTATGATTTTTTGAATACATAGGTGTCCAAAATTTCTATAATCTTCACTAGTCATATAAACTATATTAATATTATTAGATTTGATATGAATATATGTTTTAAATGATATTATGTAACTTGATTTGTGTGTGTGTGAAAAATAAAATCTATTATTAATATTAAATGGAAATTTTATTGGTGGATTTGTTATCATTACTTCCATAACCTTGAAATTACAAATAGTTTATTTGATTCCTAATAAATTGAGGTGTCCTATTTTCTGATTAATAAAACTCACTGAAAATTTTTATTCTATATAAATTTATTGTAGAAAAATTGAAAAATATTGTAAGATCCATGTTATTGAAGGATATATATATTGAGGGAATAGAGAACTCAAATGAATAAGGTGCATATCATGTTTAAAATAGGTTCATAGGTCATTTAAATAAAATTTTAAATATAAAAATTGATGATAATACTATGATGGAGATGTATATATATTATAGAATTGCATTTCTATCATGGTATTAATTCAATTACATTGAGGGAAATTAAAATTTATTAACCTCATACTCAATCTAATCAAAGATAATTTTTTTTGATAAATCCTGTTAAGAGTAAATTTTTTAGGATAAAAAATAACTCATGTGTTAGGGGATGTGGTTATAATTTTTGTTGTATTTTTTCAAAATTGTTCCATTTTTATTTTTTTGGAACATTGTGTAATTTTTTTAGTTAGATACTAGTTTTTAGATTCATTAGGAATGTTTTATAGTAATTATTAATATCATCCTAACAGGATGATTTGATTTGAAAATATAATTTTCTATAAATTTATCCATATGGATAACCACTTTATTAGTTTTTTGTTGTATAATCTAGGAGAGATGGTTATGAAAGATAAAATGATTATTTTATATGTTTATAAAATTATCACTATGATGGGATAAAATTACAATTATGGTCCAAATAACCTATGTTAGAGGTTGAGGATACAAAACTTCGACAATTATATCTCAATGTTATATATAAAATATGAGATTCCTTCACAATAACATCTAAAAATCCCATGGAGAATACACTATCTCTCAATATAGTTTAGTAGAAGAACATAAAAGTATATCTACAAAAAATGTCACCTCAAATCTTGTAATGAGACTACATTTTGGAGCTACTTACATTTTATGGCCCAACACAATTTCAAATCATCTCTAACATAAGAACTATTCTGCTATATAGAATTTAAGATTTTATAATAAATTATGACATAGTCTAAGGGAGTATAAATGGATCATAATTCCCGAATGCAACATCCCCAGTAAAGAATCATACTAAAAACATACGACACACACCACCATATACCTAATATATTACTATAAAGGCAATGTAGTTTATATGGTTTTAATCATAATATCTCAAATTCCTTTCCAATGTTTCAGCCCATAGAACTGGATGTGCTCGATAAAATTACCGTGTTTGACCATAGAATCATTTCAAAACATCATATAAGTATGGTTATGGACCAAAAAATTTTAAATATGGGTTTGGGGATCATTATTGTAATATGTGTCTTATATGAAAGCCTTAAGGGTTTGATAGATAATAAAATCCTGGAAAAATCACAAATAAATTAGATAAAACATTGAAAATCATTCCATATTTAAGATTATATTGGAGATATTTCATGACAATATATTACCAAAGGAAAAAGGGGAAGACATAAATTACATAATGTGTAAGTGATTTGTGCTCCCACAATCATATGTGTTGGTTACATAAGTTGGATCTAAATAAAACATTAAATAAAAATAATAAAAATTCTATAACATAAGACATTAATATATATTATTAAATTCATAACCTAGAACATATGAGAAATTGGGGTATGTGTAAAAATTCGATAGAAAGTGCTTTGAGGGTCTGATGGAAAAGTATTAAACTTGAAATAAATAGGTGAGGGTTGGAGAATATCATACACTCATCCATTCTAATCACTATTTTTCATTTCATATATATTATTACATGTTTCTTAGGTTGTAAATATACAAAAATGGGAACAGTTTTTATATTAATTTATTATTTTTAAATTACACCATGATATTTTATGATATTTTTCTCTTCAAATAATTTTTTATATGATATCATGTGTTACAAGAAATACCGAGTTTAAATGAACTGTGATATAGTAATGAAATATTAATCTTTAATGTGAAAATTATCCCCTCATCAATTGATTTAAGGGTATTAACAATGATCATTAAATTATAAAAAAATTATTCTTCACACATGTATACAATGTACTCATTGGTTATCAATAGGTTTGAAATGAAAATAAAATAATTTGAATTTAAATGAAGAAGTTTTTCAAAAAAATAGTTTTTATGATTATAATGTGTTTTTATCAAAATAAATTAAATTTATTTCAATCGATCAATTATTATAATAATAAATAAATATTATTTATTCAATAAAATTCATTATATTTCATATAATTAATTTTACTATGCATGTATTATGAATAAATATAGCGTTATACTTAATTTTTATTTCTCTAATTACATATTTCATTGCATTTTTCACCTTTAGTATTAAATGGATTTATGAAACATATATAAATGTAATCATTAAATATGGATACCATATTTTGAATTAGGAAGTTAAAATTTAATAAATATACCCCTTTTTGTTTTTTCATTATGAATAGTAACAATGGTAAATATTTCTCACCATTGCAATGGTAAATGAGGTAATTATGAAAAAAAATAATGTCCAATTGTTTTAAATATGCATCTAACACCAAAAATATTTCAATTGAAGGATTTTAGTATGATTTTACTCATCCAATATTCAATGATATATCATTATTGCACCATTTTTTGTTGATAGTGACATTAATATTATTATATGTATGAAATATATACAAAATGTAACTCTATTTGTTTTAATTTAAATTATATTTTTAATAATGATAAAAGTATGTTATTATCATTTAGTAGTGGTAAATTAAATAATGAAATAATTTTTTTTTGTGCTATTTAATTTTAAATGTTATGTAATGTAATAACTTCTTTTACATATTTGGAAACACAGATATAGTTCTTGTTCATGTAATAGAAAATAAATAAATGATTTATAAAAATATTAAAATTAATACAATATGGATTAATTATTTTGTTCCTTGAATTTTATATATAATTATAACATATTAGTAATTTTTTAATGTTTTATATTATAATTTCAACTCAATCATCTTCTTTTAAAATTTAAACTATTTGAATAGTCCTTAAAATTACTCAAATGTTATATTAGGTTACATAATGTTTTCTAAAATAAATTAGAAACACAAAAATATAACCTTCAGAAATGTGATTGGTATATGGTCAATTGTATAATTAATTTTTTATTATGTTCACTTTTCCTTTTATAAAAACATTCTTAACCCCAATGTATAAAAACATTATAATCACATTAATTGTCAAAAGGGTTAACTTGTTGTCCAATGTAAGAGATAACGGTTAAATCAACACCTAAACTCCTCTAAATATTATTGGATGATAATGTGTTAAAATAAAAATTTACTAGATTTTAAATATATGAATTTGGAAATATATGAAAATGAAAATGAGTTTATATTATTTCAATAACTAGTTAGTTCTCAGGTCTCCCCTCCCGTCACAAATAATTACAAACCTCCTCTCCTCAAATTTAAATAATGTTTGATAACATTGTATATAGAAAACACTACAAAAAAATATTCAAAACATACTTATTCAGTTTTTTAGTTTTTGTTTTCTTCATAACACAATTCCTATGGTAGGTAAGGAGAAATCCAAAAGGATTTTCTTCAAAGAGGATGTAATTTTTCAAACTGGGAATTTTCATTTTATTACTTATTCTACCACTTTTAAATTTTTATAATCCATTAAAATATATTATTTTTGTATCTAGAATATATTAAAATGTTATTTTGATAGTCTAAATAATATTATTAAAAATGTATCTTAATATTCTACCATCAGAACTTTTGAAGATACATTTATAATCTCACACGATGTACCACATTGGCTAACCTTGTGGTTGATCTCGATAAAGTATTGTTTATGTACTAGTCATTCATCTACATATTTAACAATTTTTTATTTTGAATTTTGAAAAATAAAATTTGTTATCAAATTATATGGAAGGGAAAGAGTTATAATGGAAATAATAATAAAAAAAATAAATTAAAAACTAGATAAAGGAATGAATATTAGTGGAAGGAAACCCATTATAAAGTATCAACTCACTACTATATAAAATTAACCTATATAATTAAACTAACAACACTAAAACTGAATTACTGTATTATTGATGTGTCTAAGCATAACATTCTCTATGAAAAAAATTGTGAACCAACATGCAATGATTGTTTTCCTATATATAAGTTACCTCTAAACTATTGAATTAGCGAAAAGGCAAAACTACCTACTCATAGAATTTCATCCATATAATTATGATCATCAAAATTATTTAAAAGAAATTACATCACAAAATAAACTCTGTATAATTTCATGTAAAATAAGAGATAATTGATAGATAAAAATAAAGTAGAAAACTATTCATGTAACTGAGGGTGTGGTTTCATCTCCTCTGTTCACATTCACAATTTACAATGACTATAGAAGATGTTGACCCTAGAAATTAATATTAGATATTAATGAAAAAACAATATTAAACTATTAAAATTTGATCCATGAGTTATTACTCCTTCCTTATAGGTTATATATATCTAAATATATAGATAGAATATGTAACAACAATCAGATTTATTTACAATGTTTAATTATAGAAAAGATAGAAGATAGAAGTTAATAAAGATATAATGTCTAGAAAAAAATGTATAATTACACATATACCATATTTATATAAATAATATCATATTTAAAATAATAATACAAGAATAAAACTACAATATGGTGGGGAAAAATTCCATGTGGATACCTTGAACCATCACCTCATTCATCATGTGATGCAAGAAAAACTCGCTCTCTAAATTTATTTTTTTTTAAATTTTTTTATTATGTTTCAAGCTAATATCATAAAAAAAATCACTATAGATGATGTAATTTAATTTCACTTCCAACATATTCAATTTATCAAAATTCTATATATATCATTAACATCATCAAGATTTGGCCATCCATTACCTTAATCACACAATGCTCCATTCAGAACATCAATCAATGGTGAAGAATATGTATCCTATCCTTGATTTGAAATTTCCTCTGTTCAAATAGCCGTTTTATCAACACGAACATGAAATAAAAAAGACTCTTTCATTTGATCACCTCATTTATGGTCAATATCAATGAAAAAATGTTGTAGAGTGTTCTGGTATCTGATTATTTGGAATGAAACAAAATCTCAATATGAATAAAAAAACCTACGAGTGATTCATTTGAACACATGGTATGGAATCTTAAATAGTATCATAGTCGATGAAATTGAATGTGTAAAACCCTTGTTTTCATTAATATAACTATAATAGGTAATGGACAAAAAAACGCAATTCATCTTCTTAAAATATAAGCCTGACTGTTGTCTCCCACAAATATTTTGAGCCCTAATTGTAGTTTTAGGAAGACTATCCTCCATGATTTATATTTGGATACTCCTATAAAACACAAAATTGAACAATATATTTATTCTCTACTACTCCAGGATCAATCATCAATATCATTTATTAGCTTATGTGAACTCACCCTATTTCGGTTGAACATGGTATCTCTGATTCACAAAGAATTGTAGATTCAAATAGGTTCCCCAATGATTCTTCTTCATCATACTAGACATTTCTGAAAAAACAAAGATATATTTTTTTAATATACATTGGTATGTATTTTTCTTTTAGTAATCTTCAATGGCCATATTAGTATGATATATTTAATTAGTCAATGTTATGTTCATCATATTCAAACTCAATGGTGTTTTTCCTGAGATCATCTTAATGAAAAATCCCAATTGGGTTTAAAATTTAAAATTAATATTGATATTATTTTAAAATAATTGATTCTATAAATTTTTAGATCATAACTCAGAACTTCTACAAACATTGATTCATCTGATTCATCGATGACTTAGGTTATGGTTTTTCTGATTTGAAAACATTATCATTCGCCATCACCATTAAAACAATCAATTTATTTTCGAGGATATCTTAATTTTTGAATTCCTTCATCATATTATATCTCATTAATGATCAGATACTTTTTTAATGTTTTTTTCTTGGAATAAAATTAATTTGGCCCTATTATATGTTCAAGAACTAAAAAGATAAATTCTGTTACATGGGGAACATATATTATCTTATTAGTGAGAGGTTACATGATAAATTATCCTATGAAAAAATTATCTTATGAGATCCCTATGCAATAATTTAATTTATAAGAAATTTCAAAATTTTGAAAAGGAAAACAATTATCTTTTGAGCAGATGGGAAATTTCAATTACCATACCATAATAAATATCTTATAAAAAATGTTGTCCTATAGACCTAATCTCTTCCCCATAATTAATTAAAAAAATTATAAAATAAAAAAAAAATAAAAACGCACCAAATTTTGTTTAAATATGTTAATTAATTTTAAAATACTAAAAATAATAAAATAAAATATTTACCAAATTAGATTCAATTTATAAATATAATAATAAAATAATTTAAAATAAAAATTTACCCAAAAAAAGAATCATTATAATATAGAATTGAAATAGTTCAATATATTAACAAAAAAACAAAATAATATAATTAAACAAAAAATGAAATAATATAGAATTAAATTGATAGAAAAAAACAAAATAAATTCTAATACACTTATTAAATAAATGAATAATCATTTATATCATATGTAATATGAAAATAAACCACATGTATAAATTCATCTTCTCAACTCCACATAGCGGTGTAGTTCATTTTTCATCATATTTAGTCTTGGATGGCCATAATTATGGAATTTATAAATACTTATTATATTAATGACATTATTATAGTTCTAAAATGTTGAATTGTTATTTATTTTTCCTTCTATATGTCAATCAAATGGTAGAAACATCATGATTGTGTATATATGGACTACCATCTCTAAAAAGTTATTTAATTCATTTTCCATCGCTTCATCATCTAAATGGTGAAAAATGATCAAATAGATACAAAAATAAGATACTTATTTGAAGATTACATTTCATTATATGATAAATACATGAAAAAATGTACATGCATTGGAACCATTGAACTAAATCCAACATTGAAAAATGATTCATTTTTAATTGAATGACCATTTTAAGGAATAATTTTTATCAAATTGATATTGCGAAATAATACTAGAATGGTGTGAAGAATTTTTTATATGATGTATTTTATAGAATTTATTTTTAATAAATTTTTATCAATTACATAATATTTTTGAACCTATACAATGAATGATTAAACTTGGGGGAAGGGATTATTTCAATATATCTTAATTATTGAGAATTATTCTTATTTATGTCTGCTTTGGGAGAATTATACTATCATTATAACTTAAACCAAATCAATTTTATTTTACAATTTTTCTTGTTTTTTTATATATTAGTTCCAATTTTAACTTCATTGGCACGCAAAATTACCAAAACAACATTTTTAAATAAAATCAACTTTATTTTTCTATTCGGAAATGAATAGATTTAGTCATTTATTTTAAAAAAAAATTATTAATATTATCTAGTGATTGAATAAATAAATATTTAACTATGTTTTTATTCTATGAAATACTTTAAATGTAATATTTTTATATTTTCCAATGGAATAAATTATTCCTGAATGTGTAACTTTATTATTATTTTTAACGTTCACCACACAATCAGTTTTTCTAGATCTAATGACTAGTGTTTTATACGAATAATTATTTACATGATTTCATCTTTTTTGAAATAAATTTGTATTCCTAATTTAATTTAAATTTTTAGTTATGAAAATAAGCTGTCTTAAAATGAAAATGACATTTTCCTCAAGAAACATTATAATAAATTTTTTTTTTATATTTTCATCCATGTTAAATTTATAAGAATATGGTTTTTCACTCTACTATGGATCCATTAAATTTAATTCAAAATATATACTTTGGAGCTAATATGGATACCAAATGGGATAGAAAATGTTTCAGGTGTGTATAGGATTAGTTTAGATCCGGGAAACCATATTTTGGAAAAAATCGTCTTGGCATACAGTTTAGAGTAAACAATGTAAGAATTTAGAATGATTTTGAAATCTATAGGAACTATGTTTTTTTACAGATATCCTTGCACAGTTTGAACATGTAAATGTGGCCTAACCATGTGAGTGCCCATTTTTCCCTTGTAAATGTGAATGGTTTTGGAATAGTTTTTCAAACCATTCGGAAAAACTGTGCACATGCTATTTTAAGGGTATATTTTTATTGTTTCCACTGATGAATTAATTAATCCAGCCCCATCATCACATCTTATGATGATATGCAGGATAATACAATTTCTATCCCAATATGGGTCTTTTTGAAGATTGAATAATGGAATTCCGATATCGCTTTCTCCCGAATATAGATTTAGCTTTTTTTCATCAGGATGGATGTGCAATGGTATGAACTTGAGTACTTTTTATCTGTTCTCATTCTCTTTTTCCCTCGACCAAGATTTCAGGGTATGAGTGTGGTTGTATTTTTCATAATTCTACATTAATCTAAGACAAATAAATGGCCAATATCAGAGGGGGATAGTCATACAACTCTTAGGTGGGTGGTCTATAACTCATCCTTAAATTTTTTTTATTTTGGAATTCTCATGTAGGGCCCACAGATTTATTCATCATCCATTTTTTGAATTTATAGGCCATGTTTATAATCATTAGAACTATATGGTTATCCTATTTCCAAATATTGGACAAATTTTTTGTGGTTATGACCACATCTCCATAATTTATATGTCAAATATCATGCCATAATTGTCGTTTAGTGTCATTAAACAATTTCACCCCCATTAAGGTGTGTTGTGGCGTGACCACTCTAAGGGTAATCCTTTCTATATTAAATTGATTTATTTATATTGTGAATTTCATAATAGAAAGTACCATGTATCTGTACCACATGAACCACCTAAGGTAAGTGATTCAAATCTATAATTAAATGTGAATGATTAATTGGTTGAAATTTTGTGTCACCCCATACCACATTAATGGAAGGTAGTGGAAAAAACATTAAATAAATGAATATTCTTTAGATGGATTAAATGAATGGTTTAATACAATTTTTCTATGTCACACTAATGAATGGAATGTCTTGAACGAAATCATCTGATAAAATTGTTTCATACTACTTGACATATTCACACTAATTAATGGAATGTCTTGATTAGAATGAAATATTATACAATTTCATAATCAAATACGAATATCCTAACTCAATCTTACCTTGGATTCCAGTTGGGGAATTCTATGAGCACCCAGTAACCCCACTCCGATTCAAGGAGACGACTTTCTTAGGTTGAGAAATAACTAGATCTTGATCCTTGTCTATTCATGGATTCCTAGTATGACACCACAAGATCCCTATATATTATTACTGAACGCCTCAGATACATTCCTTGGATCCAGCATTAACAAGTATGTTCCACAGTTATATTCCATTAGGCCATACATCTTCTTAGCCTCATATTATGTTGGATGATCACCTTGGATTATGTAGGAACCTTATTGTGGAATCCTTTGGACATGATCATTCGATTACACTATTATCCTTTGATAGGATATAGTTATTACTGTGTTGGTGACCCTTGAGGTCAATTCCTCTTTGGTTATTGTCTTGGGACTGCTCTATTTAATATCATTGATCATGGTGGCCTTGCTACATCTTGGAACTATAACTATTTAAACCATCTCCAGGTGATGACAGTGTTGGCGCTGCCTCATGAGTCCTATAAAAATAAAATTTGTAATAATGATATAATGAATTATTTACAAGTTTAGACCCCATATAAGGGATGAAGATGGTACATGGGTATTTAGTTATCCTTTAATTAATTTCATTATATTTTCATGCATGAACACTATTACAATTTCATTTCATGAGACGGATGTCATAGACTCCGTAGGTGGTGGCCCCCTAAGATTTATCTCACACCCATACATTGGGTAGATTAGGTGGTTTCAGGTGTTGACAATTCGAATCATATGGCTTCAAACACATTATTTATTACTATTTAGTATAGATCATGACAAGGGTAGACCGATTTTGAACACAGGTGGATTTAGATAGTATTTGATTTCATTTATTATTTGTGGAACATATTATGTATGTTGTTTGTAACCGTGTTTTCCAGAATACCTGTACATGAATATGCAATCAGTTTTTTAATGCTATTCTAGTTTCTTCACTTATTATTAATATTGTATCTATTTTCTGTTGTTACTTCCTTATACTAATATTTCATCCGCTATTTACATATTTTTACTCTCAAATATTGTGATACACATTGGTAATGAGGTAATAATTCCCCCATGGAAACCCCAATGTTTCTCGTTATAGGTTATAAGTCTGGCATTCAGGGGGATGTCGTGGAGGCCTTGTGGCCCACCGGGATCGGGGCACCCATTATGTGGAATCTGAGTCAGTGATGTCATAAAGTGGTGTCGAAGGTTTTCTTTTTTATTACCTTAATATTTGGGGACAATATATTAATGATTAGGAAAGATTGGGATTTGGTCATAAGATATTATTGTGAAACAAGAACCCATATTCGTGATTAAAAGTATGGTTACCCAAAATGTAATTGTTGTTCTAATTTTCCTATTAATGCATATTTTATTTCTCTATTGGGTGATGCAACTTTTGTGTGGTGTTTATGAATAGTACTCGTATTGTGGATTTATTTCAACCTTATCCCTATGATATAATGGAAATGAACATTTATACATGAATCATTATAGGAACCAATAATTCTAATTTCATGTTTATTTCCATGCCATATAGGATCATTTAAATGTTTCGAATTACTAGATATTCTTTTTCTTATTGAGTGATGTTGTGATTATTTCCATATAATTATATTACTTTTGTTTTATATTTATTAATGGTCTGTCTCAATTTAGTTGGTGTATGGGCCCTCATGGGATTGGCGGAATAATTTGCCAAGTAGATCCATTATTCTATTAATAAATGGGTGTCATTTTTGTTGATAGGTGTATGAGAAATGATTCATCAGAAATTGATATACATTATAAGGTGAATAATGAAATCTAAAATGTATTGGTTTAACAAACTTATCTTGCATTGTCATGTTTATGAAAGTAAATGACTGAACCTTGAAATTACCTACAAAATAACATGAAACTTATACTACATCAGATATCAATACCTGGTTGTTTATGCGGGATGATATCATTAATATTCCATAGGTAGTGAGTTTTCATACATTAAATGAATCCTAGTAATCATATATTATTCTCATAAGATAGTTTTATGGTGTGTTGTGGGAAATTGTATAACAAATCCACACTGACATCCTCATGTCATTTTTGAGGAAGGTGTTGATTATCATTCTCTAGATGTGGTGGGACCGGAGTGG
Source organism: Viscum album (assembly GCA_963277665.1). NCBI lineage: Eukaryota > Viridiplantae > Streptophyta > Magnoliopsida > Santalales > Viscaceae > Viscum > Viscum album. The sequence continues at coordinate 1,759,789,662 of OY728119.1, read as the reverse complement.
CCAGTCTTATCTCCAAGAGTTACACTTGAAGAACCAACTACTATACATGATCTATGAATTAATTCCCCTGTTTGTGATAGTTTAAAACGTTTGATGCAGTCTTTGCATGGTGCTCTACATCTTTCACACATGACAGCTGATCTGACTTGTGAGTTCAAATAGCAATATCCACAGAACTTTTTCATGGATCACAGTCTGCAATCTACTGAGTATTGTCTAGAATCCACCCTATCTATCATTGAGTGTCGAGGGATGCCTCTAGAGTTAGGATCATGCTTTCCACATTCATGCTTTAGGTTTGGCCATGAACTGGTGGGATGTGATAACCGAGGTGGTACGTCATCAGGACATGTTATGGGATGATATCCAAATAGCCTTATTTGATCAGTTATTTCCCCAAACACTGAAAGAAGACATATCCAATGATTGCATACATATTGAGTAGGGTTTAATGTCAGTCATGGAATATTCAATGCAATTCACAGAGTTACAACACTTTTCACCACTCCAATCTAGTGATGAACTTTCACGTGATAGATGTTTCGAGGATGGTCTCTGGTATGTCATCCGTACAAAGATCAATGTCTTTTGCCTACCTAATTTTTTTTCAATATTAAAGTATGGTCTTATCACTTAGAATAACATGAGGGAAACAAATAGTATCGGGCATTGAGTATTAATTCTGAATCAGGCTAGTATTTCTTCCAGTGCGAAGAAATGTTCCCTTGAGGATTCTTGTTGGGGTAGTGTCAACAAGAGTACTCATTTCCGTTGCTCTTTATTATGTCATCGATGTGGATGATGGGGGAATTAAAAGCATATGTGATAAATATGTAACACCAAAAAACAATAATCCTAGATCCAATGCCTTATTTAAGTAAATTTTCTTGATTACAATGAATCAAATCCCGAAGGACATTTCAGTTTAGCAGTTTTGTAATGTAGATTACATATACGAACATTACATTACAGTTTCTAACATAAAATAGAGAATATGCCATCCTTTAAGGATGCCAATTTTCACCTAAATTTACCCCACATATCAATCATATGATAATTCTTGGAATTCTGTGAAAAAAAACATAATAAAGGGTTGACCTCATATGCCATGAAAGGATAAATAGTATAGTATAAGGATTCACAAATAATTATAAACATTTATGGAATGGGAAAAAACTAGGACAAAAACCTTTTAAAACAATATATTTAGCATTATATGGAATGTATAAATTATTTAATTCCATTTAATGATTCACATGGATATTATTCTAGTGGAATAATCACCTGTAAAATCAATAACTAATCTTATTACTCGGGAAATCAAAATCTCAGACATCATAACCACTACATCAAGGCATCGTTCCAAAACCATACACTAATATACTATCAAGTACTTCTGTGAAGATAGTATATTGTCTCATAAGTATTATCGATTCATAGAGGGTCTATAATATGCCCCACCCATCAATTATTAAGTTCAATTAATTCCTCATATTTAATGGTTGAAACATAACACATATATTCATAATTAAATATAGCATAAATAATGTTAATATTGTAACCATAAATCATGAAGGGTATAAAAATATCATATCCAGAGTCAAAAATATCTCAAAAAATTAAATAAAATATTTAATATTGTATCATAATTATTCAAACTCAAACAAGCATAAAATCCAACAATGGATGTTGACATAGATGAATGAAACTCATTAAAACTATTTCACAGAAACATCTCTTTTTTACAGTAAATCATTTAAATGTTGTAAAATATTAAAATAAAAAAATTATTTTGAAAATATTCTGGTACTATTGTTATGAAATCATCAAAATGATAAGGTGAAATAGTGGAGGAAAATATCTGCCCGTTCCTTATATGTTAAAAAAATATGATTTCAATAATCGTTCAAGAACGTCATAAAGTAACTCGTTTGGAAAATGACTAAAATATTCCATTAAAAAAATAAAAAAAAGTTAAATGAGGTTAAAAACGACTAAAAAAATCCATAGGATAAAATAATAACATTTTATGAAAAAAATTGAACCATGGACATGGATGACAAAAATTTCCCAGTAGATACTAAATTACAAACAACCTCGAATAATAATGATATTTTAAATTAAGCCTTAACTCATAGTTTCCTTTAATTGAGGGTGAATTATCCTCTTGTATAAAGATTAAAGTATGTTATTAAATTATAAAAGAAACATATCCATATTTATGATATCATATATACTCCTCTTATATCATTTTGTTAATAATATTTCAGTATTACCATTGTTTTGGGTGTTAACAACTTCGTTATCCTAAGCATGTTTAATCTTGTAAGTCATGTTTATTATGCATAGGATATATTTTATTCACATCAAAAATGATATAGAGTTAATAAATATTATATTTACTAATAAAATTAATTTAATAATCATTCATTAATGGTTAGTGTAGAGAATTATTCTCATCGTGTTATGGAGACAATAGGCTGTATGTACGCACGAGCGACAATAGGATTTCGTCAATGGTTAAAAGGTACAGAACTAGATGGTATATTATTTATACAGAATCATATTCATGTAATATCTAATATTTATATTAACAATACTCAACATTATACCCATCTAAATAAATTATTGTTGAATAAAAAATTACACCACGGTGTGCAGATGGTATGTCTTACATATGGAATCATGGTGATATTATATTTTGTAGAATGGATAAAATTATGAATATGGTTGTCCCATGATTATAATAACAACTCAATATATAATTTATTTATTTCTTTTTTTAAAAAAAACATATAAATAGGATGTACAAGAAGAAAAATAACTTTGAACGAGGTGATAAAACGATTACCACTTCTTCGGGTGTCTTTTATTCATCTTCACAAAAGGACTCCTTAAGTTGGTTTTATAACTAAAGTGTGGCCAATAGAATAAAATGAGGGATAATTTTTGGATTTTAGGATAGATTTTTTCTACGATAATGTGATTTGGACGTGTTTATAAAAGATAATGATAAGATCCCTTTTATAGAAGATGTGAGAGTCATTTTAGGAATGTCATTAGAAATTAATTTATTATTAATTGATTTTCGATTTGTAATGGATTGAAAGTGATTTATTTCTAGGATAAGATGAGTATGGTTCAATAATATATCAAAAAATAGGTTTTATTCATGTTTAGGTCACAAAATTAACATTATCTTTTATATTTAACACTTAGTTAAATATTTTAACATTTACCCAGTCTTCTTGTATTTTTACACTACATGGTAAATATAGTTACTATAATATGAAAAACGAAGCTAAAGTGGGTAATTAATGAAATTTATAACATTATATTAATAAAGTTTCCAAATATTAAATTTTTAGGATTTTCATATCATTTAATGAAATTGTATTTGATTCAAAAACCCATTTATGTAAACTATGACAATATTTAGTAATTGATTTTTATTAAAGAAATAACAATGTTATTCCCTAAAAAAAAATGCATAATGTCAAATATAACATGTCATATTCATCCATAAAATTTTTGTATGGAATAAAAACATTCAAATTTCCTGTAATTTAATATTTATAATTTAATTTATTTGATTCTTTCATTAATAAGGCCTACATTCTATCATTATTATGCCATTAATAAATTTAAATATTTATAGTATAAACATTAAAAAATACCATGATGTATGAAATAACTATATATTTATAATTAATATTCATATTTGAATATATCACTAATATAAATCAAATTAAAAATTATTTTATAATAAGATACATGTTTATGTGGTATTTCTATTTATTTAAAATTAATTATTATAACATGTTATTTTCACACCCAAATAGCTTATAAAGGCCAAACATATGTCCCCAAAGTTGTCTTGGTCTACTATGACTAATCTAATAATATTTGGACACATGTTAGATTATTTTTATAATATTAAAATTTTATTTTTAACTTATTAAACTAATTTACCCTTTAACTGTGGTAAATAAAAACAATTATTAAAGTTTCTATTCATAATTCCAAAAAATAAAAAGATACATATTTATTTAATCTATACCTTATGATTATTAATATAGAAACTATTTTTCTATATTCAAAACACAGAATATTAATTAATTAATTTAACATTATTTCTCATTGTCAAAACAAAAAAGTGGGGTTTTATAAAGTAAAAACTATCAAAAGATTGAAATTTTTTTATGTAAAATTTAAATGTAAACATAATTCTAATGATAAAAATGTGATTAATTGATAAAAAATAATATAATTACTCTTTAAAATAAATCAAAAATATAATCTAACTATATAAATAATTTATATGAATAAGTAGTTTTAAATTAAAATGCAGCAATTTTCACTTTTCATTAATATATGAACGTTTTTAGAAAAACAACAAAAAAATATCAAAGGTAAATTTTTATTTCCTTATTATAAAAAATTAGTTTTTTCATATTTAATATATAAATTTTTCTAGTAATGTATTTTATTGAGGATCTCCATTAAATTGTGGTAAAAATGCATTTAAAAAAGCTTATTTTATCTAAAAATTTGAAATGTTTCATATAGTATATACAAGAAACACATAAGATAAATCTAAAAATTTAATGAAAAATATAAAATTATTAATTTGGTTAATAATATTCATAACACATTCATAAATTAATAGTTTGATAGTTTTTGGTGTGCTAGAACTCGTTGTTGTGTGTAACACAAGCTACTGAATTATTTAAAAAGATATGTACCATGGAAGACATGGGTGTTACAATAGAGACTCAATGTTGATAATGTATTGTGGCCATAAGTATAATCCTCAGCGTTTCAATAGGACTATTCCCCTAGCTTCCAGTTGAAAAGGATATGAACTATATCCTCCATCAAGAGAGAGTTTTTTTACGCTGCGTCAGGTATAGAGTTAGAATAGAACCAATAGATCTGACTGAGGAGGAGGTCATGGACATGGTATCTAAACCACTGATCACCAGAAAATCTAATAGAGCCATTTTGATTGTGGTATTCAATTGTTTCATAGGGGTGTTGATCTGGTCAATTAAATGTGCTACTACCAATAACTGAGGATCATGTTGTGGGACCATCTAAAATACAAGGTAAAATTCTTGTATCCTCTACTATAGTATCTACTTTATCTGATACAAGTTGTTCACAATCTTTTATCTATATATCTATTGTGGAATTTCATGGACTAAATATAAAAAATAAATAATGGATAATGAACATCGATACGCTGTTATGGGTATGAATAGAAGGAATATGTCAGTGGAAGGATTTTATCCTTGAGGTGTGAAGATACCCATTCATATAGAACCTCTTTATCCTCGAAATGATGGTCTTCGATGTCATTCTTGGGATCAATTGGTTGGTCCACAACAATGCTATTGTAGACATATTTCATCACAGGGTTCCATTTACATCAGCAAAGGGTATAATTTCTCTACACAGGGGTGAGTGGGATGTATAGGATGGTACAGCTAGAATAGAGAATCATGGGCTAGGTGGTGTTACTGACCAGATTAGAAATCTATTTATAGAGGATCAAGGTATAACTCAACATAATTTCCCACCATTAGTGGGTTTTTTCAGTGTTTTTGTTCACAAAGATTATTTTAGATTACTTCCAAATATAGTATTATATTTTCCAATTGATATTATTCAATGAGAACAACCAGTGTCCATTCCTCCTTATAGGATGGATCCTATAGATCGTGAGCAGCTCAAGAGGAACTTAGAGGATTTAGAGGCCAAAGTTATTATACTAATGAGTACATACTCTTGGGGTTAGCCCATTAATTTCACCAATAAGGGGGATAAAACCTTACATATATGTGTGGATAATAGAATGTCGAACATTCTTATGATCAAGAATCTGTATCCACTTACATAAATATATGATCTCTTTGAACAGTTCTGAAAAGAAAAGGTCTTCACTAAGATCGACCTCAAGTCGATTTGTTATCAAGTGTTAGTCATACCATTATACATAACTTTAACAGCTTCCCATACTAGATATGGTCTATATTAGTATTTTTTTTATGTTCAATCTTACAAATGCACCTTCTAATTTCATCGTTTTGATGAATAGGGATTGCCACCCCTATTTAGACTCTATTTTCATGGTCTTTGTGGATAGAATCATGGTGTATTCTCTCACTCATTGTGACCTTTCAAAACATCTTGATATCATTTTGAGTACACTGAGAGAGCATTATATTAAATCCAATCTTGATAATCCCTACTTCTAGATCTCAAAATTCAACTTATAGGACATATTATCTCAAAATTAGGAGTATTTGTTTTCCCTGAAATGGTAAGGCAATAGTTTCCAAGGGTAATAAAAGGAATTTGTTTGTTATACATTGTTTCTTGGGACAAGAAAGATATTTCAGGTGTTTTATACAAGACTTTTCTTCCTTTGATTCACCTCTTACTACCCATGTATAGTATATACTATCTTTTATGATGCATCAATTATTAGCCTAAGATAATTTTTGATGTAGGAATACAAATCCATTGTGTACGTATCACAGTAGTTGAGGCCTGACAAGAGAAATTATAAAACTCTTGGCCTTGAGCTAGCAGAAGTTTTCCATGCTTTACTTTTCTAAAGATATTATCTAGTGGGAGATCACATTGCGGTGTAAAAGGACTACAAAATCATAAAATATATCTTTTCTCAGAATGACATGAACCTCAGACAACAGAGATTGATCAAATATCCAAAATACTTTGATTTTGATCCTGCCAATATGCATAGGAAAGGAAACGTTGTTGTATATGCACTATGTTTAAAACTCAAGCAAAGTCCATACGATAATCCAATGATGAATGGAAGTTAATAGCCCCCTTTTATGTGTTTCATCTGATGCTTCGAAAAATTCATGATAAGACTTATTTCATAGCCTTAATAGTTAGCTCATCCATCCATGACAAGTTGAGTAGTAGGTAGATTATATATAATTAATGATTGGATCTCCATGAGAGTATATCATGAGATAACCAACTTATGATTGTTTTAGGGATAAAGATGATGGCCGACATATATGAGGACGTATCTAGGTTCTTTTATATATGATAGAAGAGTTTTTGAAAAATTCCCACACTTATCAGTGTGTAGTTCATCCCGTCATCTCAAAGATGTTTATAGATTTTTGACACCAGTATTGGTGGGCTCAGATGAAACATTAGATAACAAAATTTTTCACTAGGTTGTCCCCTATCAGTATGTGATGGTAGATCACCAGAGACCTGTAGGATTTTAACAGTCACTTCATATGTCAGAATAAAAAATAGAAGATGTTTTTATAGAATTTGTAGTCAGATTACCTGGGTCACTAAGGGGTAGTGATTCTATCTGGGAATTCATTGAATTACTACAAAAATTATCCCCCTTCATTGCAATTTGGGAGACATTCTCAGATGATTATCTAGGAAGAGTATATTTTTGTGAGATTATAGGACTACATAGGGTTCCAGGTACTGATGTTTCAAATAGGGATGCTCATTTAACATCACAGTTCTAGTTGGGATTGCAAAATTATAGGGTAACATAAGTTCATTTAAGAATAGAATTTCACTATTCGACTGATGGAAAATCAAAATGGAAAATATAGGTTCTAAAGGATATGCTTCGAGCATGTTTCCTTGGTTTAGGTGGTTCATGGGAGAAGGATATCTTCCTCATCACGTTCTCCTATAAAAATATCTTTCATGTTACAATTTAGATAGATCCTCTTGAGGCCATATATATTAGTACATGTTTTTCACCCATGTACTGGATGGGGGAAGTTCGGACAACCCTACTAGGTCCTCCTCTCATTCAAGATTAATTAGAGAAAGTTCATTTTATCAAAAAGTGTATAACTACTACTCAGTATAGGCATAAATCATATTCTTATCTCTATAGAAGACATAATTTGTTTGAGGTTGGGGATCACATTTTTTATTAGGTATCACCTAGGCTAGTTAATAGAATGTTACCAAAGTAGGGGATGTTGTTGCTTATTTTTATTGGGCCTTTTGAAATTCTAGATAGAGTCAAGCCGGTAGCATATCTGTTGCAACTACCTCAGAGGTACTATGAATGCACAACATCTTAAATGCTTCACAGCTTCTCCAATATCATTTTTACTCATCCCATACTTTTGACACCAAATAATTTGAGTTATATGTTGATGCCACATTTTAGAAGTATCCCGTATGCATCATCGACTAGAGCATGAAGGCTATCAGAGTCTAGTTTTTTCCGCAAGGATGGGTGCTATGGAACCACGGTCAAGTACATGATGAGTATAAGGAGAGAGAATATGATGTATGTTCCCAATGGACGTGGTTTTTCTCAAGAAATCTTTATCAACCATTAGATGGTGAACTCGGGTACGAGTTCTTATAAGGGGGGATGACAGTAAGAACTTAGTTTTTTATTCATTTATGGATCATACATATTTCAGTCTAAATATTTAAATTAGACCTAATATATATTGTTATGGGGTTATAAAATATCTCAGGGATGTATGGGGCATGTTTAGAACCTAGAATCCATCTTTTTAGAAAAATAGGTCTTCCACATGGTTTATAAAAAACCATCCAAGAGTTCCAAGATGTTTCAAAAACTGTGCATATTGTGTTTTTGGAGATAGAGCCACCTCGAATGCTTGGTTCATGGCTGTGCATCCAAATCATGAATGATTTCCTTTTCCTTGGTACCCATCAATGGTTTTTAAAACCATGCCGACAAACCATGAACATGTTATTTTAAGGGTAAATATTCCTTTTTCACTTAATGATTTAATTAAGCCACCTCCATCATACCAAATCTGAACTTATATGGGATAAACCTATTTCACAATCAATTTGGATCTTTTTTATTAATATACCTGGTAATTAGGATATCTCATTCAAATGGAAACTTATCATGTTTATGAACATCACACTAGATTTGCAATGACAAGTACTCAAGTCCCCTTGAGCCTTTCCAATTATATTTAGATCTCAACCGAGATATCATGGTTTGAGTGTTTTTCTCTTATTCTTTGATCTAATACAATCTGAGCTCAATTAAGGGACAATACCATAGGAGTATAGTCATACAATGCAAATATGGGTGCTATATAACATTTCTCTTATGTTTTTTGATTTTGGATTTGTCACGTGGGGCCTAACAATTTCATCGGGTTCTGTTTATATAATTTTTATATCATGTTTATAATCATTACAACTGTATGGTAATCCTATTTCCAAATATGTAATTACTAATTGGTGGTCATAACCATAACTATATCCTTTACATGGTGGAGGTTATTAATTTTTTTGGTTTTGTGTTTTGACATGTTTGCACCACCATTTAGGTGTTCCATGGATTGACCACTCTAAGGGTATTATTTTCTATATTAAATGGAAAGATTTATATTGTCAATTACATAATTGGAAGTACCATGTAAGCATAGATCTTGACCCACCATAGGTTAGTGATTAAAATTGATAATTAAATGTGAATGATTAATTAGATGCATATCCATAACACCCCTTACCACATTAATGAAAGGAAGCGAAATGGACCTTAAATTATTGAATTTTCATTTGATGGATTAAATCAATGGTTTAATGAAACTAGGAATTATCAAACTAATGTATGGAATGTCTTGAACAAAATTGATTGATAAAAATGTTGAATGCTAATTGATCATATCACACTAATGAAAGGCAAGGATTGAACATACTAAATATACTACATTCCTTCATAATAAATTAATAATGGCCTGACTCGTTCTCCCCTTAGATGTCGATCAGGGAATTCCATGAGCACTTGTGATCCCAATGTTGACTCAAGGATAAAACTTTCATAGGTTTATAACCACATAGATCCCAATCATTGCCTATTTTGGAATGCCAGATATGACACTGTATGATCCCTATAATTTATTACAGGATGCCTCAGATACACTCTTGAGATCAAGCATTGACTAGTAGGTTACATAGTTACATACCATAGGGACCTATCTCCACATAGACACAACATGCCTTGGATGGTCATTTTGGATTCAGTAGGAACCGAAATGTGGACGTCCTAAGACATGATCCCTGGATTAAACAATTATCATTAGCCAGGATACAATTATTACTATGTAGTTGACCCTTGAGGTCTACGCCCCCTTGGTTATCACCTTGGGACTGCACTATTAAATTACATATATAGTGTTTTCCTTGTTAAATCTTGGAACCTTCACTATTTATACTATCATGAGGTTACATCATTGTTGGATCTACATCAAAATACATATCAATATAAAATTGAAATATAGAAATAATTAATTGCTGAAATCTTGAGACACTAGTCGAGGGATAACGTAGGTATATAGGTATTTAGTTGAATTATACATATTTACATTATTCATTCATAATTACACAATGTTACATTTCCATTACACATGATGGATGTTGTAGAAACCGTTTGTGTTGGCCCACGTGGATTCATCTCACCCATGTGTGAACCGTTTGGTACCTGGGGCAGATGACATGGTTTTAGGTGTTTACAATGGGAATCTTATGGCTTCAAACACATGATTTCTTCTATTATTATGAAGCTCGATATAGAGGATGAGTTGGAAATATGGATTCCTGGGATAATATTTGATCTCCTTTATTATGTGTGAAATATGTTATGAATTTTTTTTGTATCCATGTTTTCCCGAATTCTAGTACAGGACATTTAATCAGTTGATGAATGTTATTCTAGAAATTTCAATTATTATTATTGTTGTCTCTATTTTTCGTTATGCCATCTGTTTACTTATATTGATTCTGATATTTAACTTTGTTTACTCTCTCCCACAATGATAAACATTAGTAATCCAAGCATAGTATCACCATTAACACACCCTAGGCCCTCACTTCTGGTTAGAAGCCTAATGTATTTGGGTAGATTCTCTTGAGGCCATGTGGCCCACCGGGCTTGAGGCACCCTTTATACGGAATCCGGGTTTGGAATGCCACAACATTATTTGGGGAATATTACACATAAATGGGTAAATAATATACTAATACCATCCATGAAATTTATCTTTATCACTTATGAACATGTAATATTTTTATAATTAGTGAAAATATTATTATTTCATGTGATTGTTTTGCAATATAAATATTTGTGTTGATTATTTGTTGAATTTTTATTCACTACATTAATATGATTAATGAATTCTATATATGATGTTATTAATGGGGCCCATTATAGACCCTATATTAATTATTAGTAACAATGAGACAAAATAGTTTGGGTATTGGGCCAAGGCCTTATGAATTTACATATGATTTCTTGAAATTTGGACCTAATGTTATGATTAATATGTTCAATTTTATAAATTATAACTTTATGAAATGTGTTATTAAGGATCATATGATTATTATAATTTATATGATATCCATGAATATGTCATAAAATCATTTGATTATATATCTAGATTTTTTTATCATCATTTCTTAATTCCATATTATTCATGAATAATTTACTTTATGATAGATTTCATAGAATGAATAACCTTACTATGAATATGAGAACACTTATTTATTATGTTTCATTTAACCAATATTCCATTATTTTTATTATGATTTATTTTAATGGATATGATAGAGATAATAATGATAATATCAAAGAAAATACTATGTTTTATTTTATTTTTTCAAATGTAATATGAGATTCAAGCATGTATCGAATTAATAATAACTATTAAACTATTAGGTCTCCTGGGAAGTGGTTTCTTATATCTAGTTATATTGGAATAATGTAACAACCATATCATGGATACTGGGTTTAGAGTACTTATAGTTTGTATCAGGGAAATTTTATTATATTTTATAAGAACTAGATTTAGTAAAAAATGGATTAGAGACGAAAAACTTATGATAGACATTGAGTGTATTTATAATTATAGAATAATATCCCAAAATTTTTTGTAAGGTATAGATTATGTGGTTTTCTTTCCAACACATACATGTATGGATACTTCAAGTAGATATAGATTTGTAAAAGATGCATCTAGGGATAATAACCCTAAATTGAGTAGGTCGAGTATATATTGGCCACCATTCTAGTTCATGGTGAATGATCCCTTATTGGGTACCTAGTTTTACATAATCTTTACAATCCATTCTGAAATTTTGAAAATATTTTTATGATTTGAATATATTACCAAGGATACTAATATTATGATTTTTCGATAACCTCAACCAAAATTTTCAATTTAGATAATGTGTTTAACCAATTTTAGAATTATACATTTTGATGCATATTATAATGATCTAATATAGTGCATAAAATTTTTAAAAAATAGTGCATAAAGGAACGAATGTAAATTGTATCAATACAAATAATCTACAAAGGAATTAACCTCCATGGGAAGATGGTGAATCTGGATATGGGGTTGTATAATGAGTTGAAAAAATTATTACAATGTTGGAGTAGTTATATAAGGTTATGAATAATAAATAAGCTCGTATAGAGTAACATAATTATCATCAAGGTGATGTAAATATGTTAGACCATTTTATGCATAAAAGGAATCACCCATTAAATGAAACCACAAATCCAATTGTATTATAGAAATGGATATGTTTTTAAAAAAATATCTGTCTCACTTTGGAATGTATTGAAAGGGATAATGTTGTCATAAAATTTTATCATCCCATAGGGTATGTGGATAAAGAGAGTTCATTGAATCCAAAAATTTATATGGAGGAAATTGTGAGAATGGTGTGGATGGATTTTAAATTAAATTTTATGTAATATTATTTTCCTCCCAACAAATTAGTGGATATAGTGAGACAAATCTTATGTTGAAGACAATTGAAAGCAGAAAATGATTCTAAGTATGAATTCAAAATTATTGGTATATAAATAAATGTAGTAGACTGCGTATTTAATACAATGAATAATATTGACCTTTTCATTGATGGGATAAATCCAATCGACAAAAATGAACTACTCTCTCATTTATTTTAATAATATGAGGTATAATATCATGTTCTGTCAATATAGAGAACAATTTAAACATATCATATAACTTTTATGGAAATTATATAAATAATAGGATTATTGATCACCTGATGAAGTAAAGAATATATTAGTGGGTTAAGATAAAGGTGTATTTTATAGCGTGTGATAAATTTTTGAAGGAAACATTATAGTGCATTCTTATATGGAAATGTATTTTTATTAAATTATGGAGAAAAAGGAAATAATTATGAGGAATGAAATTGTAAGGTAGAAGACATTAATGAATAATGATTACAATTTATGTTCATGGGGAACTATTACAACTAATTACCAAAATTTTAGGGTCACTTGCATAGAATAAGTCATGTGTAGAATGCCAAGTTCATGAAATTTCTACGACTAATGTTAATTTTCATAGCAATATATTGAAAGGTACATATATTATTCACTCTATAATTTCAAATGTTTTATTTGATTTAGTTTGTAAATATAAATATATATATATATATATATAATTAGTAATGTGTATCATATAACTATTAAAATAATTAGATGTTGAGTTCATAGTGAAAAATCCTAATGGTATGATGATTTCATGTTATGTTTATATCCCTTCACTAATATACGTTTTTAGAAATTTGATTACTACAAATATTATTTCACATTATCAAGGTTAATTGATGTGATAATATTAATTGATTGGATCTTTTTTCATAGAGACCATATCAATAATTTAATAATGGGATTTCAATAGGATATTTTGAATCAACATATGTCCAGCCATAGATTAAAGGATATGAATCAACATAAAAATGAGATTAATTTCGTTGTATGGGTTTCCATACATATTCATGAGGGATTAATATCTCAAATGATTGGGAAAATAAAAAAAATAAAAATTTTGTTATTTTTGGGAATATGCTGATGTATTTTTGAATGAATTTCCAATCATACCCATGAATATTAAGTTGATAATTAGATATAACTCCTACATGGAACTACACATATTTCAAATAATCTATATATAATAGACCTGATTGAGTTATAGTAATTAATGAAGTTACTCTTAGATAATCTAGATTAGTGATTCATTTTTAATAGTGCTTCTCAATGGGGTGAATCTATCTATTTTTTATGTGTAATGATGAGTCAATGTGTATTTTAATTAATTATCATGAACTGAAAATGATTATTATTACCGAAAAGTATCCTCATCCCAATATTAATTATTAGTTTAATCAATTATGAGGGGCTCAATATTTTTTCAAAGAATAATATTTTATCAGGATATCATTAGCTAGGAATCAAGAAGGAAGAAAATCCCAAGAAAACATTACATATATGGTATGTTCATAAATAGATTATTTTAAATTCCATTTGAACTTACTAATTCTCATACTATCATCCCATATTTACATGATTGAGTTTATATATTTCCTTGATCTGTTTTTTATATTATCTTTAAAATATATAATTATATATTTCAATATAAAGGAAGAGAATAAATAAAATTTTATAATTGTATTCAATACCCCAAGTAAAATAATTTTTATTCTAAATTTATAAATTTTTAATTTTTTCATCATGTAATTTAATTCATAGGTCATATAATCTCATGTAATGAAATATAGATGGATCCTTCAATGACCGATATTATTTCCCTATGGAATAAACCATCAATGATAACCATGATCATTTGTTTTATTGCATTAGATAAATACTAAATAACAATTCTGAGATATTTCTACTCTCTATCGAATCCATTCATGAAGTCGACCTGAAATGGGGCTATGTTTTTTCAAATAAATGAATCTGATGAAAGTATCATGGAGCTGAAGAGAAGGTTTATCGGTGACCTTGTGTTTACAGAATCCTATTGTAAAAAATATTTTTGAAATATAATGATGCATCAAAGAAATGATTGGATTGTTTTAGAATGAATAATAATATGTGATAACTTAATCATCACTCCAATTGAAAATTTACGAGAAAAACTACTTGGATCATGATTTAGAGGTAGAATTGGTTATTATATATTTAAAATATGGAAGAGTTATCCATAAGGTGAATGGGGTGTTATATATTCTAATTATATAATAATTTATTTGTAAATTTACATAAGAATTGTTCAATATATTCTAGAGAGGATTATTATATTTGATCAGTGATAAGGATTCTCAATGGATTACCTCCTTAGGAGGGTGAAAAAGGTGGTCAATGTTCTGAGTAGAAAAGACATTGATATTTTTCCCATGATGATGATTGATAGAGATATAATATTTACAAATTTATAAAAGATATATATAAAAACTTTTAGAAAGTAATATACATCTAATAATTCTCATATAATTGTTTAATCATTCATATTTTAGAGGATTAAGAAGGTGTGGAACGAAGAAATGAAATAATAGAATAATGTGTGGAATGTTCTTGATTTAGTCCATGGTCATGATAGAATGATAAGGTCTAGGAGCCGAGCTTCTATCAAAACAATACAACATATAAAGAAAAAAATTATTGTGTGAATATCATAAGTCATCATTCTCTATTCATCCATAATTTATAAATACATTTATAGATATGAAATAGTATTTCCAGTGGGACAATATAAAAAGGGAAATTTCATATTATATAAATTGATATATAGTTATCCAAATGATAAGTTTACAATATAAAATTATAAGGGGATATTACAACAATTATCTATACTAGAATTAAAATAGGAAAAACATCACAAAGGATTTCATCATTCATCTCCCTAAAACATTAATAGAAAATAACTCTATTTTGGTTGTAGATGATCAAATTAAAAAATTGGTAAAAAATATTCCATTAGGGATGATTTATCACTTGAAAAACATACATGGTTATACATTAAGTAAGTGGTGAGATTTCATGGGGTATTACACTAAATTTTATCTGATAAGGATATGATTATTTCCTTGATATTCAAGAAATTTCATTAGTAGATCCCGATTATATAGTTGTGTTTTATCAGTGTTCATCATCTTCATAGATATGGTTAGTCTTAGAGGACCATTAAAACTTTTGAACTAATTTCTAGAAAATTCACAATGGATTTTAAAAATATTTAGGATAGATACCTTACATTGGTAGATTTCTCATACACTGATTGATTTTATTAGATTATTTGATGGATCCTTATGAATCATTTTATAACAATAAGTACATAACAATAACATGCCAGGATGAATTTGGGGAAATAATGATAATGGAGCCTTATTTATGTATGAAAATGGTAGATATGATTAGATATATATAAATACACATAAAAGAAAGATACCATCAAAAAAAATATTTTGTCAATCATCACTGAGATAGAGAGTTTAATGTCAGGGATAAGGTATTCCTAAAAACATCTCCTTGTAAAAAGTTTATGTGATTTTGAAAGAAATAAAATATATTCCCAATATATATTTGTCTATTTTAAATTAGTGTTCACGTCAGGATGCTAGATTATGAAATGGTGATTCCACCAAATCTATCTCAAGTTCACTATGTGTTCCATGTATCTAAGATGAGGATGTTCATACATGATCCTTCACATGTATATAACTCTGATGTAATACATGTGGAGAAATATATCACTAATGAGGAACAACTAGTGGTGATTTTTTATTGTATATATAAAGTTATATAAAACAATAAAACTCTCCTCATCTATAATATGTAGTGAAATGTTAAGTTTGAGTAAGATACTATGGAACCCAAAGATGTAATGATGAAGAATTATCCTCAGTTGTTTTTATTAGAGTGATGGAATTTTAAGAGATAAATTATTATAAGGGGATATAATGTATCAACAATATATTTTATTATATTTTTATCTATAAATATATTTTTTATTTGATGGATTTCATTAAATGCCAAACTGAGTTTAATTGAATCATGATATACTATTGAAATATTATTATTTAATATTACAGTTATAATATAGTAATTGGATCAGTGGGTATGAATAGTGTAACACCCTGAGATTTTATGAGAAATATTTCTTTTTTTCTATTAGGTTATTTGAAACACCAAAGTAATATTTCACTACACACAACACTTTCTTGGATTGCGTTACACGCAAGAGCAACCTTCCTCGATTTCATGTGTTGTACCCAACACAGAGTTTCACAAAACAACGTTATATTTTTGAAATATTATATAAATTAGCCATTATGAATAGTAATACCCAATTTATGAAATTTTATAAATTTTATCTTTCAAAATGGAATTCATTTTTGTATTTGGAATATCAAAATTAGTATAGGGTGAGTTTTTGGTATTTTTTTGAAAACAGTAAATTTTTTATGAATAATGGAAATCAATGAGTTATAGTTTAAAACTGAATTTTTATTTAAATAATTATTTATTTTAGGTAAAAATAGATACATAATACCTATATAAGTTCAATTTAATTCATTGGTGTCATTTTTTAATAATTTTAGACATATAATATTTTTATTGAACTCTTTACCCTCTCCACGTCACGGTGTAGTTTTTTATTCAAACATTTCATCATATGGATGGGTATGATAATGAGTATAAATGATATAAATAATAAATATGATATTATTATGACTCTTTATTTATGATATACCATCCAATTATATACAATTTTAATATCAAAAGAATGATATCATCGCTCGTGCGTACGTACGGCCTACCGTCTCCACGATGTGATGTGACTCGTTCTACATGCTCTAAATTGAATAATGATTATATAATTGAATTAAATGAATAAATATGATATTTATTACACTAATACCATTCTGTAAATTAGGTATCTAAAACCTAAAAAGAGGAATAATAATTTATTCAACAAAACATGCATAAGAACATAAAGCAATGAACACCCGAATAACAAGTAGAAGTGAAATATTAATAATAAGAAGATAATATTATGACCATATATGATATCATAACAGTGAATATGATTCTATAATAAGTCAATGAAATTATTTAAATCATTATACAGGAGTTTTAGATACGTACGAAGCATATCATACCTATAGTAAGGGAAAATCTCACAATCTCATTTTTATCCGTGAGTGTTTATACTTCAGAATTTACTGGGGAATATTTATCATACACACCCATGTTTCCTCAATATGTACTATTATTTCTATCCTCATAAAATTGTTTAAATCCAATTTTACCTATTTTTGTATTTTTTGTAAAATATAAGAAAGGAATATTTTTTCGTTTTCACTACGAGATACTTTTTCACTTTTCCAGACAAAGTACCAGAAGAGTGTTTTTTTAACTTATACAGAATGAATGGATTTTTATGATTTCATAGAACACTATTTCCATGACGCTTACTATACATGTTTTCAAGTTTATTTTTAATTTACATCTTTTTGTTTAAAATTTTATTACATGTTAACAAAGGAAAAAGTTTTTTGAGGTAGAAAGGATATTTTCCTCAATAATTGAGTTCAAGTGTTTTATCAAATTTATTTTCCATTTAAGATAATATAGGTTTCGATTTCTATCCCAATTCTTACATTTATTTGAATATGTTGTGCTTTATGAAGTCCTTTTATCTTATATGGATTATGTTTTGATTTCATGATGTTTTAGAATCCCATTTTATTACATGTGTTATGCTATGATATATGATATATGATTTTTTAGAACACATAAAAATGGATTCATTATGATATGGGTGGGAACTATATATACCTCCAATTAATTGGGTAATGATTTATATCTCATTATATAAACATGTCTAGAAGGAAAATTTTTTCTGGTTCAGTGATACAGGACTGGAGAGAGGAGTGACCATAGTTTAGAAATGGACTTTGTTCGCTATGATAGTCTTGGAAATGAGCCTTTACTAATATGAAATGATTTTTTATGATTATTTTTAAATTACACACAAAGTATAATGTTTTATGTTATGATAATTGGGATTACATTTCACTACTATGATTTATCCCATGTTATGATATTATGATCTCTTTTTCAGTTTGAGATTTTCAAAATGTAATGTTCTTATTAATATGATATGATTGATATTTCCTTTGTTTACTATTACTGAGCATTTGAGCTCACCCTTTTGTATGTTTTCTATTCCCCGGGTCAGGAAGAAGGGTATTAAGTAGGATATGGCAGAAGGGACTCTAGATATGAGGAAATAAACGGGAGATAATGTAGATGCTTTATGAACCAGTTGTTTATGTTTCCCAGTTTATAAAGACACTATACCTATATGGTCCTATCATGTTTTTGATATATGTAGTAATAAGAATGCTTCAATTCTAATCTAATAACAATGTATGTAAAGTATCGTTCGTTGTAGTTGTTATCAGAGGAATGGTATGGTTATCCTTTGGAAACAAGGATGTCAAAGACTTAGTAAGAACCCAAAGGATATGTCTAAACCTAGAACACAATATTATTATTTTTTAAATGGACCTGAATAACCTATTATAAGACCTTAAGTGTGAAATTTTATTCTTTATTATGTGGTTTTCCTATTATAATTAGTGTTTCTCCCACTATGCATATTGGTTTTAGTCAATGGTTGGAACCCGAATGAATCGTGTAAATGTTGAATGCGACGGGATACACAATGTTTGTCCTCATGAGCAAACAACTTTATGGGAGATGGAATAAAAAATCTTTTATCCATGATCACACAAATTTATCAAGCTATGAATCATAGAGGACTTACAAATGATCAAATTAAGGAGAAACATTCTGTTGAATCCTTCATGAGGCAGCGTCCACCCTCATTCTGCGGGTCTACTAATCCATTAGTGGCTGAACAATATATCAGTACCAATGAAAAGATATTTTCATTTCTTCAATGTTTTGAACATGATAAAGTCATCTTAGTAGTATATCGTTTGATGGTGAAGCTAATCAGTGGTGGAATCTTATCAAGAATATGAGGCAAAGAGACGAAATTGAGTCCACGGAATGGGACGAGTTCAATAAAATATTTTCCATTAATTACTTCCCTCGTATTGTTTAAAAAAAGATGGAGAAAAAGTTTCTTGAACTAAAACAAAAGGATAATGAATCTGTTGGTACATACAAAATAAATTTTACCAGACATGCAAGGTATGATTCTAGAATTATTATCCAACCAGAGAGTAAGATCAATCGATTCTTTAGTGGTATAAAACCATGTATTCGAAGGGTGTTACCCCTAAAGGAATTCAATAGATACGAAGAAAATTTTTCAAAGAGCTCTCAAATTTGTGATGGAGGTTGGAGTAACCCATCAGTCATATGGGCTTGATAAAAAGGGTAAAAAGTAATTCAAAGGTAAATCTAAAGACCACAATGAAAAGAAGATTATTTTTTCCTTATACTCAATGTGTGGAAAGAAAAATGGAAGGGAGTTATCTTAAAGGGAAAAGTAAATGTTTCAAATGTGGAAAAGAATGTCATCAGGCATTTGAATGACACATTGATGGGAAAAATATGTCTAGTGATGAGAACAAATAAAAGGCTACATATAATGAACCTCCTACACCTCAATGTTACAATTTTAACAAAATTGGGAATTATGCTAATCAATTCCCTAATGCATGGGTTATTTATGTTGATCGATGTCAACAAACTCTTAAAGACAGAGGCAAAGGAATGTCACATGCAATTTCATTCATAGATGCATAGTATGATAATGAAGTGTTGAAAGGTACACATACCATCCACTCTAAAGTATAAAATGTTTTATTTGATTCTAGATCCACCCACTCTTTTATTTCTGAAGAATTTCTTAAGGTTATTGTCGTACTTCCTCAACAATTAGTTGTTAAGTTAGCTGAGACAACTCCTAATGGCACAATGGTTGAATCATAATTTTATAATTCTTCTCCAGTTGATGTTTGTGGGAAAGTGCTTCTTTAAAATCTTATGATCCTTCCTATAGTGTAATTTGATTTGATTCATGCCATGGATTGGATATCCTTATATGGAGCTCATATCGATTTTCAAAGAAGGGAAGTCACCATTCATATTCCTGATCAATCTATGATAATCTTTCAATTCAAGGATGAATATAACCATCCAGTGGATATTTTTTCTATCTTATGGATCTTTATTCCTATAAATGAAGCATATTTATCTCAAATGGTTGGAGAGAAAATCACTATTAAGAATATTCCCATTGTACGAGAGTTTGATGATTACTTTCTAGAGGAATTTCCAGGTCATCCACCAAATCAAAAAGTTGAGTTTTAAATAGAGATCATACCGGGTGCTATGACCATTTCAAAGAAATCTTATGGAATGGCTCTAATTGAATATTAGGAATTGAAGAAGAAACTCCAAGAGAATATTTATAAGGGATTCATAAGCCCTAGTGCATCACCTTGGCGATCACCTCTTCTGTTTTTAAGAAGAAATATAAAGCAATGATACTCTGTATTGATTATAGATAACTTAACAAGATCACAATCAAGAAGAAATATCATCTCCCATGAATTGATGACTTATTTGACCAACTAGGCAGAGCTCAATACATTTCCAAGATTTATCTTCTTTCAGGGTATCATCAATTAAGGGTCAAGAAGGGAGGATATACCAAATAAGGCATTCTTTATAAGGTATGGACACTATGAATTTATAGTTATGCCATTTGGTATTACTAATTCCCATGTTATCTTCATGGATTTAATGAATAGAATCTTTAGAGACTATCTTCATCAGTTTGTGGTAGTCTTTATAGACGATAATCTTGTCTTTTCAGAGAGCCAAGAAAAACATGAAGATCAATTGAGAATTGTATTAAAGACACTAAGAAAGGAGAATCTTTATGCCAAATTTAACAGGTCTAAATTTTGGTTACAAAAAGATTCATGTATGGGTCAAATTATCTCAAAAGAAGGGATATCATTGGATCCAGTAGAAACAGAGGTTTTGAAAAGATGGTTGAGACCAACAAAAGTATCTGAGATCCAAAGTTTTCTCGGTTTAGCAGGATTTTATCGACATTTTTTGAAAGATTTTTCATGATTATCTAATCCAATCACAAGGTTGACTCGAAAAGGAGTTAAGTTCATTTTGACGGAGGAGTGTGAAGAGAATTTCAAGGAGTTACAAATATGGTTATCCAATGCACTTGTGCTCACACTAACATGAAGTGGGGAATGGTTTTTGATATATAGTGATGCATCCACGAATGGATTGGGGTGTGTTATCATGAAAAATGATATGGTGATAGCTTATGCGTCATGACAGTTAAATATCGATGAAAAAAATTACCCCACTCATGATTTGGAATTAGCTACGGTAATCTTTGCATTATTGATTTAGAGTCATTATCATTATGGTGAATGTTGTGATATTTATACTAATAATAAATGATTAAAAATTATTTTCAAACAAAAGAAGATGAATATGGGACAAAGAAGACGGTTGGAGCTGATTAAGGATTATGACTGCTCAATTCATTACCACTCTGGGAAAGCAAACAAGGTGGGAGACGCATTAAGTTGACAAGACCATGCTAGCATATCCATTATGAGGATCTCAAAAGATGCAATATTTACCAATTTACAAAGGATGGATCTTGGAATTATAATGGAAGGGGATAAATGTTATCTTTCTCAAATGAATATTCAATGATCTATACATGTGAAGATTAAAGAGGCACATAAAGATGATGTAGAGTTACAAAATAAGGTGAGAAATGTTCCTAAATTTCACATTGATTGTGTTGAAAAAATAAGGTTCATAAATTGGCTTTGTGTTCCTCCCATACTAGAATTAAATAAGGAAATATTGGATGAATCTCATAGTTCATCATTCTCTATTCACCCAAGAAGAACAAAGATGTATAGGGATATGAAAGAGTACTTTTGGTGGGATGGAATTAAAAAAGATTTTGCTGAATATGTCTCTCGATGCTTGGTTTTTCAGCAAGGTAAAGCTGAGATAATGAAAAGTCTAAGGGTATGGTACAACCATTACCCATACCAAAATGTAAATGGGAAAAAATCACTATAGACTTTGTCACTGGACTTCCTAAAACATCCAAAGGCAATAATGCTATCTGGGTTATAGATGATTGTCTTATGAATTCATCAGACTTCATTGCTATTAGAGAAGATTTATATATCGATAAACTTTCCAGGATATATGTGAAGTAAGTCGTAAGATTTCTTGGAGTACAACTTTCCATTATATATGATCGGGACTCAAGGTTTACCTCAATTTTCTGGAGATGTATTCAATATACTCTAGATAAAAAGTTCAGTTTCATCACTGCTTATAATCCTCAGACAGAAGGTCAGTCTGAGAGGACAATTCAAAATATAGAAGATGTGTTGAGAGCTTCTGCTATGGATTTCAAATGTGGTTGGGATCAACACCTACAATTGGTGGAATTTTCTTATAATAATAGCTTTCACTCCAGTATTCAGATGGCTCTTTATGAATCTCTCTATGGAATGAAATTCAAAACTCCAACTTGCTGGGATGAAGTTGGGGAAAGAAAGATATTATGACCTGATCTTGTTGATGAGGTGGAAGAAAAGGTAATTTATATTCAACAACACATAAGAGAAGCTCAGAGTCGACAAAAAAGTTATGCCGACAACTGAAGAATAGTCCATGAGTTTGAAGTGGGTGATAATGTGTTCTTACAAATATCTCCTTGGAAGAGAGTAATGAGATTTGGAATGAAGAAAAAGATGAGCCCTAGGTATATTGGTCCTTTGAAATACTGGATCGTGTTGGGAAGGTAGCATACCGATTGGTTCTTCCACCAAATATCTCTCATGTTCATGATGTGTTCTATGTATCTCTCCTGAGAAAGTACATACCTGATCCTTCACATGTACTAAACTCAGAGGTTGTACCGTTGGATCATGATAGTTATTGTGAAGAACAAACAATAGAGATTTTGGATCATAGCGAAAAATTTCTATGAAATAAGACCACTCTCTTGGATAATGTATTATGAAGGAACAACCAATTGGAAGAAGCTGCATGGGAACTAGAGGATATGATGAGGCAGAGGTATCCTCATCTGTTTGTTACGAAGTGAATAATTTCGAGGGTGAAATTATTTTTATGGGGGGTAGAATGTAACATCCTAATATTTTATGAGAAATTTTTTGTTTTTATGTATTATGTTATATGAAACACCATAGGAATATTTCACTACACACAACACTGTCTTGGCTTGCATTATATCCAAGCTCAAACTTTCTCGATAGCTTGCGTTGTACGCAATACTGCGTTTCACTAAACAACGATATATTTTTAAAATATTATATAAACTAGCTATTATGAATAGTAATACCCAATTTTTTAAATTTTTTATGTTTTATATTTCAAAATGGACATCATTTTTGGATTCATAATATCGAAATTATCTTAGGATGAAGATTTGTTATTTTTCTGAAAACATTCAATTTTTGATGAATACATAAAAACAATGAGTAATAGTTTAAAATTGAATCATTATTTAAAAAATTATTTATTTTAGGTAAAAGTAGATACATAATACTAATATAAGTTCAATTTAAATCATTGGAGTCATTTTATAATAATTTTAGACATATAAAATTTTTATTGAACTTTTTACCGTCTCCACGTCGTGGTGTAGTTTGTTATTCAAACATTTAATCATTTGAATGAGTATGATAATGAGTAAAAATGGAATAAATAATAACTGTAACATTATTATTATTATTAATATATGATATACCATCCAATTATATACTATTTTAATATCAAAAGAATTATATCATCGCTCTTGCTTACGTACGCCCAACCGTCTCCACGATATGCTGAAACTCATTCTACATGATCCTTATTGAATAACGATTATATAAATGAATTGAATGAATAAATAGATATATATTACATTAATACAATTCTTTAAATTAGGTATCTATAATCTAAAAAGAGGTTTAATAATTTATTCGACAAAACATGCATAAGAGCCTAAAGCAACAAACACCCGAATAATGAGTAGCAATGAGATATTACTAAAAAGAAGATAAGAATATGACCATATTTTATTTCATAAAAATTATTTTGATTCTATAATAAGTCAATTAAATTATTTAAATCATTATACATGAGGTTCAAAGACATACGGATCATATCAGACCTAAGATAAAGTAAAATCTCAAAATCTCATTTTTATCCGATATTGTTTATACTTCAAAATTTACTAGGGCAGATTTATCATCCGTACCATTTTTTCCTCAATATGTAATATTTTTTATATCCTCCTACAATTGTTTAAATCCAATTTTAAATATTCTTGAATATTTAGTAAAAGATATGAAAGGAATATTTTTTCATTTACAGTATGAGACACTTTTTGACTTTTCCTGCCAAAGTACGAGAAGAATGTTTTTTTAACTTATACAGAATGAATGGATTTTTATGATCTCATAGAACATTATTTCCATGAATCTTCCTATACATGTTTTCAAGTTTATTTTTAATTAACTTATTTTAGTATAAAATTGTATTACATGTTAAGAAATGAAAAATGTATTTTATATAGAATGGATATTTTCCTAAAGAATAGAGTTTAAGTGTTTTATGAAAATTACTTTACATCTAAGATAATATAGGGATATGTTTCTATCACTATTTTTACATTGATTTGATTATGTTATGATGAAATTATTATTATGATGTCCTTTTATATAATATGGACTATGTTATAATGGCATGATGTTTAAGAATCCAATTTTTATGACATGGGTTATGCTATGATATATGATTTATGATTTTGTGGCACCCATAAGAATGGATTAATTATGAGATTAGGGGGACCTATATCTCCCTAAAATGAATTGGATAATAATTTATATCTCATGAGATAGACATGGATGGAACATAAAGTTAATCTAGTTCAGTGATACAGGACTGGAACGAGGAGTGATCTCAGTTCAGAAATGGAATTGTTCCACTATGACAGTCTTGGAAATGAGCCTTGACTAATATGAAATGATTTTCTATGATTATGTGTGTATTCCATAAAAAGATTCATGTTTTATGTTATGATTTTTGGGATTAAATTTCACAACTAGGATTTATCCCATGTTATGATATTGTGATCTATTTTGCAGGTTACGATTTTTAAAATGTTATGTTCTTATGAATATGATATGATTGATATTTCTTTTGTTTACCATTACTAAGAATTTGAGTTCACCCTTTTGTATGTATTCATTTCCCCAGGTCAGGAAGAAGGGTATTAAGTAGGATATTCTCAAAGGGACTCCAGATATGAGGAAATAAACATGAGACAATGTCAGTCGAAATGGCCCGAAGGCCTTCATTTTTATTATTTTTTGATAATCCACTTTTCAAAGGGTGATGTGGAACCATTAAAAGGAAAAAAGGCTTAGATACAATTACATGAACTGTAGGTCTTAGAAGGAATCAACCAGAAAAGACAACTTGGAACTGCTCCTCCCCAGTATATGTCATTATATCATCACTCTACCTTCACGGGGCTGGTCGGCTAGTTGTCCTCTACAATGCTGCACAGGCTCGGTACCGATGGAAAACCTATACCCTCTCATTCTTCCAATTATGGTTAGCTCTGATATAGAATGGGAGACAATGTAGATGCATTATGAACCATTATTTATGTTTCCCAGCTTCTAAAGACACTATACCTATACGGTCCTATCATGGTTTTTTTATATGTTGTAATATGTATGCTTCAATTATAAACTAATAACAATGTATATAAAGTATGGGTCAATATAAATAATGAGAAATATATTATTAAAAATTATTTTTACACATTTAGAAAATGAATTAATTTGTTATAAATTGGTTAAAAAAGAAAATAAATCATTTCAAGTTAAATATATATGTTTTTTCGGAATAATAGTTTTATGACTATAATGTGTTATTATATATATATAAATAATTTATCTCTATTTATGAATTATTTAATTGAAATTTATCGATTACATATTCAATAAAATGTTTTTTTATTCTTTGAATGGTGTTTTCTTGGCATGAGATAAGAATTAATCCATAATTAATCATAAAAATTTATTTATTCTAAAAACGTTATTAGTTTCATTTTGTGTACCTATTTTAAAATTGATTTATTCCACTTAAAAAATTTTATATTTTAAAATGGATACCATAATTAGAATGATGAAGTTAAAATGTGGTAAATATTCACTATTATTATTTTCTCTATAATGATTAATAACAATATTAAATATTTGTTGCATCAATAAGGATACATCATCGAATTTAGTTTATAAATAATGTTATAATAATTTAAAAATATATCTCTCATGTGACTTATTTACATTGTATGAGTTATATATAACCATATTCATCCAATATTTAAATATATGTAAACATGATTTCATTTCTCTTTATTTATGACTTTAATAATATTTTATGTAAATAATCAATAAAAAATTATACTCTCTTTGTTCTGATATCTGTAATATTTTTTCATAATGATATAAATAATCTATCTTCATTTCAAAATGGTTATAAAAAACATGAATTTTTTTTTTACAAGTTAATTGAAATTTAAATTTTAGTGAGAAAATAATTTATTTTAATGTTTAAACCAAACTAATGTTAAATGTGTTCAGTTAAAAGAAAAATAAAATAAATAAATATTAAAAATATGAATAATTATATATTTTTTATTAATTATTGTTTTACAGAAAATTTATAGATAAAAATAAGATATTAGTAATTTTTTATAGTATTATATTGAAATATCATTTCATTATTGTTCTCGTTAAGGTTAGACTATATGAATAGTCTTAAAAATGACATTAACGATATCAAATGTTAAAATATATCTTATTAATTTAGTTACAAATCATAATAATATTTTCATTGTCAAATAGAATGATATATGGTACATATAATCAACCAAATTATACTAATTGGTCATAATTATTTGTATAGTATCATTCTTTACAACTATAGTTAAAAAACCATCTTATCTTGGTAGTTGTGATTTGGGTTAAAAGAGATTTAAAACTAAGAGATAATGGTTAAATAATATCTTAAAATGTATAAATACAATTTAATAAAATTATTGGAATTTAACCACATCAAATATTCTAAATATGTCCATTTTCATCCACATCAACTGGAAAATAATGTTTTATTAATTTAATGTTTTATGTAATTCCAAGGGTTCACCTACCATCACATGAAAAAGAGTACTTCATTTCATTGATTTTTAAAAAACCTTGAACACATTTATTGAATAAACCCTGAAAAAATTTATAAACATTAGTATAAATGTTTTAGAGGTTCTTGTCGCTGCATAGTATCATACCCAGAGTCTATAAGGAGAGATCCAATAGATGATCTTCAAGTTATATCTAATCATTTTTAATGGGCATTTTAATTTTATTTGTTATTCTACATCCTTTTAATCTATGTTATCCATTATAAAATAATTTTTCAGTGTCACA
The DNA here is from genome assembly GCA_963277665.1 of Viscum album. Taxonomy (NCBI): domain Eukaryota; kingdom Viridiplantae; phylum Streptophyta; class Magnoliopsida; order Santalales; family Viscaceae; genus Viscum; species Viscum album. The sequence goes on along the minus strand of OY728119.1, from coordinate 1,759,761,237 downwards.
ATTTTACATAATTTTAATTATTATGATTTAAAAAAATTAGTAAAATTATTTCCATCCAATAGAAAGTAAAAAAATTACATTACATACCATCTCCACATAGCGGTGTAATTAATTTTTCATCACCATTTTACTTATGTTTCAATTATAATTTTGTTTGATTCCATTACATATAAAAAAAGTTATAAAATATCTCCGGAATATGTATAGAATTCCATCTTCATGATGTAATGTAAAACATTGTTATCACTTCTTTGTGAGAATGGTTATAAAATTGTATATAATGAATAAATAAGATACTTATTTAATGATTAATATTCTTGAGAAGATTAATATTTAAAGACCCAAAACTATCATATATAAATATCTATTATTAATAAATGAATATTCAGTACTTGAAAAAATGATAAATTCTAGGAATCACTATAGTCCAGTGCCTTTGGGAAAATTGATGGATAAACAACCTATTCATAAGTGAATGATATAATATCCCACTATGTTATTCATAAAATTCACCCTTCTTATATATTTCATACATAATACATCTTTTCATAACTTAGGGGAAGGAAACATATAAAATAGTGAGATCATATGATCAGTAAGGGTAAAAATGGAGATATTAATATAACACGTGCTACTGGTTATGAGAACAAGAGAATTAAATTTAAAACCATACCATATGTATAATACATCATAAACGTGAGTCTCAAAATAAATCTTGGATTTCAAAAAGACATGAGTCAAAAGGAATAAAATAACATGATACATGAGAACATAACATTGTAATAAGACATAGATTTGTCGAATAAATTTTAGTTTACAATAGTATGAACATTTTTAAATAGAGGCAAGTTCCCTCATTAAGTTAAGCACCTGAAATCAGGCCTTCAGATAAACATATTTACATGAAATTAGGCCATATATGTCACTATGGATATGAAATTACATCTATTTATAACATTATGGATGTGAAATAAGTCCACTACATATCCATATGGACAGGAAGTCATTTCTATACATAACATCGTCAACATGAAATCAGGTTCATGAGTTAGGATATTTACTCATTTTTTATCCATACTTACCTAATTCATTAGAGGGAGATGTAGATCCCACACATCACCTAATCCCTGAATTTGTTTGTCCATATTATCTTAAAACAATCATCATATTAGAACCCATGAAAAATGGGTTTTATAAATGTTTTATCATAGAATAACCCATGGAAAAAGAAAAAGTATGATAAACATATTTTAATTGTATATATAATACATTATGATAAATATTATTTATGGTATAAAAGGGTAATACCTTTATTTAATCCTAGTCAACATAAAATTATGTAATCTTGGATGGAAAATGATTTTCAAAGGTCACTCGATTTATTTCATGAGGAAAATAACCTTTTACCCACGAAATCATTATTTGATGTCTGGAACATCGCAAATCATGAATAATTTTTTTTATTGAAACTAAAATTTTAAACATGTTAAGTATTATTTAAACAATTTATTGGTAATGGAGTCCAAAAATTATGTTCATTTCATACATGTTAGAACAATGATTTCTTTTTCATTTTTGGTAAAATAAAAATTGAAATTGATTGGAAAATGACAAGAAGATTATTTTTATTTTAAAAAAATAAAAAAGGTTATAAATGACTTCAAATAATCATAGGGAATAATTAAAAAATTATTAATTTTCTTTATATAACATGGATATGGAGGGAAAAGGGTTTTCGACCAAAGAGACAAATAATGTTGTTTTTCATTAAAAAAGTATTCTTTTGAAATCATGGGTAGAAAAAAAAGTGGAAAATGAAGGGAAAGAATTTATTGTCAAGGAAAAAAATGGGTAAAATAAAAATAACTAATTTATATATAAATATATCATAATATTTCATCATAAAAAGCATAATCATAAAAATTATATATATAACATGAGACTATAACATCAAACCATTACAACTTTGATATCATTAGAAACGTAAGCCCCATTAAAGAATAAAATAAAATTAAAATTAAAATATATTGAATATAATTATATTAATGAAAAAAATGTCAAATGGAAAGTATATATACCTGAAAATTTATAATAGGTGAATAATATAAAATTATTCTAAAAGAATGAAAATTCATACAAAAATCCCATACCTCTAGTCCTAACTTTCTTCGTAAACATTTACACCTCCAGGAATATAAATATTAGTTTTTATAAATATATTAAATATCCATAATTATATATATCATAACATATATGATTTATTTATGACCTTTTATTACCCCTTTATAAACAATTCATAATTAAAATCATGTTTTGGATAGTAATTGCTTTGTTATTCATGTATATTTTGATTTGTTATTATCATTCCTTTTATTTTGATATAGGTTACATCATCACACTAATTCTATAAATGATATAAATATAATATATATTTAGTATATATTTCTTTATATTAATCTTTAATATTTAGACATTGAAAAGGAAATACAATGATCTTGGAGATGTATGTTCATACGTACACTCGAACATTCCTTCCATTTTCACAATATACTGCATTAAAGAAGGTTAAATAGTATATAATTATTTAATAGTCATTATGATTTCAAATATATAAATTTTATCATTAAATTTAACCTTATTACCTTCCAGTTGGGATTTTTTTTCTACCATTCACATTAGCAATGTTATCGTATTCCCAGGAAATGGAAAGTAATAAGCTATACACATTGAATGCCATGAAGGACTTAATTTTTATTTTATTATAGATAATATCCTTTTTATGGGGTAAAGGGGAACCCGTAGATGACCTGTAGGCCCATCGTACAAGGCCCGACATGACCCATAATACATAACCCGAAGGCCCAAGGGAAAACCATGCCCATACATGACCCATAGACCCAACCCACTAGAATTGCCCCTCCCCAGCATCTGCATCATTGGTCTCCTTTAGTTCCCCACCTACATAGTTGATCAGCTAGAATTTCTCTATATAAAGCTGCACGGTGCCTAGTCCCGATGAGGGTTATCATACCCTCTCATTCTTCCAATCTGGTTTGCTCTACTTCTGGTGACTTCTACTATTTCTCTGATCCTCTTCTGGGGCATGATCTAAGTGAATGAGACTACTTTATGGTCTTCAATGGCCTGAAGGCACTGTAGCCCAAAGGCCTTTGATGGCCCGAAGGACCTTGAGACCCGTAAGCCCACACTGGTGGACCGCAGGCCCAATCGGGTAAATAGTTCTGGCTGCTATAGTACCGAACAGTACCTGCTACAGTACTACTACATTATTGTTACAGTAACTACTATAGTACCTCAGAGATTTTCCTCCACCCGGTTTTGAACCTTGGTCTCTTGGATTCCAAGCAGGAGCCCTTACCACTCCGGTAAGGGCTCGTTGGCAAGTAACAAGGAATACATGATATTATAATTATAAAAGAATACTAATATCATATATATCGTATATAAATATTAAATCCATAATTATATCTAAGAAATAATGGTGGACATGGAAAACTAACTACATCAGTTTGTGAGGCGGTAGTCCACCTTACACAAGAATGACACTTTTGATTCCCATATAATGGATAAAGATATGGATATTGGTTTTCCATCAAAAAAATAACATCTCATTGTTTGGTAGATACTATTTTTATTATATTTTAATTGTTATTACATTATTTATGTTGGTAATAGGAGAGGTAAAAAGAAATATATTAGATATGACAATTATATTTGATTAGAACAACCTCCTTTTGTTCTATTATTAAGGACAATAGGGTTGGTCTTTTGAGAATAAGATTTGATCTATAACATTTTTAATGATTTTGGGGAGTCATTTTTCTTGTTTTTGGTCAATCGAAATTTCATAGGATGTATTAATTGTTTAGGGGAGGAGGTGCCCATTTATAATTGATGAGTTACATTTTTTTAAACTCCCAAAACTATGAATAATGGAAAATCAAATTCAACCCATGTGGCTAAAGATTTTAAAATTATATTAGTGTTTTGATGATATGGTCGATCCATACCTCCAAAACCAAAACAAAGAATATGTTTTTTATATATGTAATTCCTCAACATTTATGTTTACTTAATTTTTCTATTTTAGTTATCACCATAAAAAACTAGTTTTTTTATTTACCTAGGATACTAATTAGTTTTCTATAAAAATTAAATGATTCTTATTATTTAATTTATAAAATATCAATATATAAATAAATCCATCCAAAAATATAATAATCCTATTACTTTAGAAAATTAATTTAAAAAAAATCACATTTAACATTAAAACCCATGTTTTACCATTTACCATAGAAATGATTCTTTTACCCTTTAGGTGTAAATAAAATTATTATGAAATGTCTACTAGAACATGAATATAATATGGTTGGTATTTTGAAAATATTATAAATAAAATTATAAATGATACAATTTTTTATGTTTAAACAATTTAATAAAATATTATTTATTATAAAATAACATTAATTTTAATTTTAACATTATTTATTCAATTTGACATTAAAAACATCTTGAAAAAGTTGGAATTCAAATATAAAATTTTCAAACATATATATAATTTTATATTTTTCTAAAACATTCATTAAATATAATAATAAATTCAATTTATATCACATATAATTTTTTAGTATCATTTATTATAATTTTTCAATAAAATATATAATTATTGTGTTTGAATTAGTTAAGAATTTAATGTAAAAATAATATTTCTAAAAATTTAATATAAATTACCGACATGAAAATAATTTCCTAATTCTCAAAATTAATATCAATATTCATCCACATATTTCGTTTTCCCTATGTGAAAACCTAATTGAAATCAAAAATCAAAATAGTGACATTTTCCATGTTTCTTTACGTAAATTATTATATTGGTCAGTTTCATGGATTAGTGTCCCAGAAAAAAATAAAAATAATAATAAATTAATAAGGGATTAAATATTTACATTAAAAGGAAATTGGAGAAGTATTTAGGTCATTTTATCCCTTATCATTATATTTTTCACCCCCAATAAACTCGTTTTAACCAAAACCATATTAATTAATTTTTTATTATTTTTATTATTGATTAGGAATAAATAATTAAGTTTACCATATTTCATAATAATAATTTTAAAATCAAAACTATGGAATCTTATTTTCTAAATTCCATTCACATATGTTGAAATTTTTAATTTAAAATTTGACCCTTATACGCAATGAAAAATTGTTTTACTTAGGAGTATATTTTCATATATATTGAATTTTTTAATATCAAAATTAAATATGAAATTTATTGAAATGATATAAATTATATTAATATATATATAATTTTACTAATATGCTTCTAAAAAAATTTTAATGAATATGTAGAATTATTAATTCTGTAATCAAAAAGTTATCCTTTAATAAAATATTTGTATTGTCACAATTCACTGAAAAATTAGTATTTTCAAAAAATTATTAATAAGTTGCCAAAATATAACATCAATCTATTGATTCAAAAAAATATGTTATTAATTAAAAATACATGTTATAATTGTTTCAAAAATTAATTTTTTTAAAAATCATTAATAAACCTTTTTTGATAAAAATGTATTTTCAAAGAAACTAAAGACATTACAAAAAATGATGTAGTAATTTTTTATAATATATTATTTAACTAAAAACATTAAAACTTCATTAAAAATGTGTTTATTCTTATTCATAATTCAAAATTTTATAGCTATGTTATAATGTTCAAATTTAAATAATAATATTAACATTATATCACGATTCATTAAAGCATGATTTTGCGTATAACAGATGTTATCAAAGAATTGAATGTATTAAAAAAATCATCAATTATTGACGGGTTAGATTATACCCCCCCACCATAAAATTTATTTTAGCCTCAAAATTATATCACATTGGTTAAAAAACTATAGATATTTTGACCACATTACATCATCAGGTTCTCATGTGACTTCCTCAAGATAGTGGGTTCAACATCAATGGTTGAACTGAAGAGTTGATTTTTTCATAACAATTTCTCTATATGATACTAAATATCCATCAGTAGTTCTTTATAATAATTATCAATTTTTAGTTGTAGGACCTCTGTGCTCTGTACATGTGAATGGTCAAGTTTGTACTTCATTATGTGATATACATGAAACACACTATGAACATTGGAGAGATTCACTAGAATCACCAAACTATATGCTACTATCTTGATATGATCAATAATTTAAAAGGGAACAAAATATCTAAGGATTATGTTTCCTTTATATCATAATCACAATTTATTAATTTGGTTTTTCTTTGATCAATTTCCACTTCATCCTTGAACTAAACATTCATTATGAATTTTACATGACAAAAGAACTGAAATAATCAAAAGATCCATAAATATTTATTTTAAAATCAAAATATTAACCAAATCCAAATGGTGAGCACAACTAATCTAATGAAATCCCATGTTTAACATAATCCATTACAGGAATAATTAACATTATGAGTCTTCCAAAATTCAAAAACATTATAAAAAAGGTCAATAAATTTTCAGAATAAAATAAATATTAATCTCAAATATAAAATAAAGTATTTCTTAATTGTCTCAAACAAAATATGTGAGTATTTGGGTAATTTATTCTGATGAAAATATTAATTACTAGAATACTATAAATTAATAAAGAAAACTAATTTTTTTTAAAAAAATTAACTCTTTCTTAATTCCTTAAATAAAAAAACTGATTATTTAATATATTCTATAAATTTAAATAAGGTTGTAAACATTATCAATGATAACATAAAATTCATTCTCATTAAATAATTAATCAATTCCAAGTTAATTAATACAATCTAGTTTAATTTATCAATATCCATCATCTCTTTTTCCCAACATCATTATCTAAATATCATAAAGATATTATTGTTTATATTTCCCTTAATACTTTTTTCAATATATATCACCATACCATTAAATAAAATTTCTAATTCATCAGTACCATTCAATATATTATGTCAAATCCATAATGAAAAACATCTACAGAAAAATCAATATATATTTTTTAACTCATTAATTCCAATAGATCAACACTCTAACCATTCTACTTCATTATTAATCCAATAAGAAAGCTTGATCATCTTATTCAAAAATACATCCTTCCTCCCATATTTAATTTTTTGTCTCATCACCATCAATTGAAAAAACATTATACAGACCACCTTTTTTATATTCACATTTATCTTTCTAACCAAGAAATATATTTTCATAATGACCATACAATAAAATTTTAAAACATATAATTGTTAATGATAACTTGGGGAAACCATTATTCATATCTATTAAGTTAACTATAATTTTTATTTTCCCAAGAAAAATTCTTACTTTCTACCCTAATTCTCCAAACATAAACTATATTCTCAATCCTCTGCGACATTACCCTGAGTGATTATTCCCATATTACAAATATAAGGGATACTAATTCTTTATTTTTAAATGCTCTCTACCAACTGAACTATAATTTGGAGAGTCCACTTGTTGGATAAGGTGAATTTGTTTAATCATATATCATGATATATGAATTGAAAAAATCATAATATTTATTACTCCTACCATCATTCCATTTAGATTCCCATTAGAACATTTTCAATCATAATCAACTTTAACCCAGTTCCTTTTTCAGCAATTCATTGACTAAATCCAAAATGCAATGTGTGAGCAACAATATTCTATGAGGAAATCCACCAACTCGTGAATATTAATTTTAATAAGACTAAATAATTACACAAAAAATTTAATCTATGAAGAATTTTGTTTATCCTAGGACAACCATGGTTATCATCTTTTTAATTACTTTATAATTATTCATAATGAAAATTTGGATTCACCAAATAATATTCCTAGGAGTTTTAAACCTAGTTCATAGTTTGAGAACACTCACCATGCCCTAGAATGATGGTAGATATATACACATCCAATACTTTTCAAGGGTATAATCCTAGATCTATATGCACTAAAACTATATGCTATGGTTTTACCAATATAGGTATGTATATATATAAAAACTATATAATATAATCATTTCAAAAATATTAGGATGTTATCATATACATGGACTCATCCTATGGGTTCTTCACCAGTGTTATCTCATTATAGTTTGAAATGGTTATCTAAACCATGATTTAATACCAACATTATAGACCAAAACTTCACATACCTAAAATCACATCTTAATATATAAATATTTATTACATAACATAAACATCCATTATAGAATCATATTGGTCAATTTCATTTAGAACATGGATACATAAAAAATAATTCATAATTGAACTGTATCATCCACTATTATTTACTTCATAAATTAAACCCTTTTTAAACATGTAATATATGAAACCATTATTAATAACAAGGGAAAGAAAATATATGGAATTGTGGGACCAAATTATCATTAATGGTAACCAAGGGATAGATCAACATAACATTAGAATGAGGGTATGAGAACATGAGATTATAATTTTAAAACCATACCCTACGTATCATAGATCATAAATATGATTTATGGAATAAATATAAAAATTTGATAAGCCATTAATTATAAGGAATAAAATATCATGATCACTGAGAACATGAAATTTGAAGAAGATATTTATTTTTCAAATACATATTAACAGACAACATTATGAATACGTTTAAATAAAAATATGATCACTCATTCAGATAGGGATATGAAATAAAGCCCGGAAATAAACTTATCGACATGAATGTATGTCCATGAATAACATTATAGACATGAAATTATGTCCATTAAAAATATTATTGTAAATAAATTAGGGTCATGTATAACCTTATATATGTTAAACATTGTCAAAACATAACATCATGAATATGAAATTAGAATCACACATTACATAATTAACTCATGAGTTATCCATCATTACCCAATGAATTACATTTAGATATAGGTCCCACCGATCAAATAATACATACATGTGTTTTTTAAATGATCATAAAACATTCTTCATATTAAATCTCATGAAATGAAAAGGGTTTCATAAAAATATAATCCTAAAATAACCCGTTGGAATGGAAAATCTTACAGAAATATCTTATCATCATAAAAATAAATTATCTGAAGAAACAATATGGATTAAATCAATAGATAATAAACCATTAAATATTTTACAACATAAAAACTTCTCTTCATTGATGGAAAACGATTTTGAAAGATCACATGATACATTTATTGGGGAAAATAATCATTTTACCTTGAAATAGTTTATTTCAAATACAAAAACATTGTGAATGTTAAAGAATGCATTTGATTTTAAAATAAACAAGGAAACATGTAAATAAAGTTTTAAATAAATAATTTTCTATGAATGTGGGAAATTTTATCCAAATCTTACCTGTTAAAATAATTATTTTTTCGCATTTTTTTGGTGAAATCCCAATAAGCCATGTTTGGAAAACAAAATGAAGATTCCTTTGAAATCATATTTTATAAATTAAAAAATGATTGATAATTAATTTAAAAAATTATATGATAACATTAATAAATTCTTGAAAGCATTTATTTTGAATATATGGATATGGATAAAAAATGATATTCGAACAAAGAGATAAATAAAGTAAATTTTATTCAAAAAAATATTTTAGAATCATGAGTACATAAAGAGATGAAAATGAAGTGAAAACAAGAATTCTATAAAAATTACTATAGGAGAATGAAATTCATGAACGTCATGAGAAATAAATCATAAAATTATATCATCTAAATCATAATCATAAAAAATACAGATAAACAATGACATTGTAACATCAAACCCTTACCACATTTGGAACTTTTAAATATTAACCCCCCTTAGATAATAACATAAAACAATACATTAAATAAAATGAGTATAATGGTATTAATTATTTCAAACGTAATGGGTTAATTATATTCACCTAGTAAAAAAATAAGTGTTAAACATAACATATGTCTCCAAGAAGGAAAATTGAGAAAAAAACACCTTACCATAAGTATCTACACCTTTAATACATGTTTGAAACTCAAATATAACAAATAGAGGTTTATTATACATATATTCTTGAACCACAAACACAAGAACACACAAACACACAGAAACACACACACACACAGATATATATATATATATATATCATTCCATATAATTATTATATATGAAATTTTATTAGCTATTTATTAATAATTCTTTGTTACAATAATATTTCAATAAATAACAAAAAAAATTATGTTTGTTTGATTTTTTATTTTTGGTCATTTTAATTTGAAAATGGATCCATCACCAAGACAATAATTAAAATGATATAAATATCATATATATTAAGTGTAAATTTATTTATATTATTATATAAAATTTAGAGATACAAAAGGAAATACATTTTTCAAAGAGATTGTAGGTCATATATACACATGAATTTTACTTCAATTTTTTCGAAGGTTAGAATGAAATATAAGTTAATAAAATATAAAAATCATAGAGTGATTATTATTTCATATTTATCACATATATTAATTAAAATTATCCATAAATCATTTAACGTAAAGAGTAAGTAGAAAATGTATTATGTCGCTTTGCGAGGGGGTAGTGTGCAATACACACAACTGATGTTATTGTATTAAAATAGAATAATATAAAAATAGATATATATGATATTATAATTTTATAAGTATAATAATACCATATATATCATATATAAACCTTATATCAGTCATTATATCCAATAGTGAGAGGTGGTGATGAAAAACAAACTAAGTCGGTTCGTGAGGTGGCAGTCTCTCATACAAATGATTGATGGTTTAGTTTACCATTTGATAGAAGTGTAAATTTATATAAGTTATCCAATCAAAAATATATCAAATAATTGTATTTTAAATATTGCGGTTATTACATTTTAATTATTAACACATCATGGAGGATGATAAGAGGAGGATGAAATATAATGAGCTTATTAGGGACAATAAACATCCAAAAAACAATGACTTGTGGATATCTAAATAATGTAACTACGGTTAGTATTTGAGAAATAAAATATTATCAATAATCTGGATATGTATCATAGGGATATATTTTTATATGGGTTTCAAAGTAAAATATATTTTTATTTGTAAATAAGTGAGTGGAGGAGGATCCCATTTATAATTGAGAAGTAGTGGCATATTTAATACCAAAAACTATTCAACAATGAGAATTCACTCGAACCCCAAGTTCCAAAAATAATGATAACTTGCAATGTGGAGTCAAGATATATTTCAAACACACATCCAAAACATAATTAAAATACATGTTCTAACCATTTAATTTCTTATCTTTTATGTTTACTTAAATTTACCATTTCATTTTTCACTATAGTAACTAGTTTATTATTTTATTTACATTAGTGATTTATCACATATGGATGAAAATTAATTTATTATTATTTATATTTTTTTAACAAATTAGACTAAATATTAAATCCGATTTATAATATAAATATATTTTATGTTTGTAAAATTAAATTTAACCTAATAATATGTAACCCGTAAAAACTTATGGTACACATTATCGTAGTAAAAATGATTTCACTATTTATGATTAAATATAATTATTATAAAAGAACTATAGGTTCCTGAATTAAAGGAGGATAATATTTTTATACATATACCAATAAATTTGTGGAGGGTATATATTTTTTGTAAATTTTGAATATTTAATACAATTTTATGTATTATAAAATAACTTTAGTGATTGTTTTGACACTATTCATTGAATTTGAATTTAAAAACCTGAATAAAATTTGGGGATTAAAATATTTTATGTTAACAACATTATATCATGTTATATTTACCATAAAAATAATTAAATGTAATAATTCATTTATTTAATTTTACTGTTATTATTTTTAGAGTCATTTTTTTATTTTGTAAATAACTATAAAAAAGTCTGTTTTTATTTCTTCAAAATTTAAGTAATTATATTATAGAAAATTTAAACAAATTACCCAAATGAAATTAATTTAATTATGATCATAATTACAATAATTATTCATTGCCCTCTTTCTTTATTCCTGATGTTAACACATAATTTAAATTTAAAAGAAAGAGGGTGACATTTTTTCCTTTTTATTTCTGAAATAATTTTATCTGTAAATTTCGTGGAAAACTTTCTTAAGAAAAATAAATACATTGAATATGGTAATATTATTTCATGAAATAGTAATTTAATAAGTTTTTATTCCACTTTAATAATTTTATTACTAGTTTAACCCCTGGTAATCATGTTTTGACATTAAATGTTGTAATTAATATTTACTATTTGTAATATTGATTTTTAACAAAACCAATGTGATATAATTAAATAATATTAATTATAATGATTCAAAATATTTAAATAATATTACCAAATTCCATTCAGATAAGATTAAAATTTTAATCTAAAATTAATCTCATAATTGAGATAAAAAATATTTTCCCAGTGAGAATATTTTCATAATTATGTATAATTTTTATATCAGAATTCAATATGAAATATATTACAATGGTCCGACATGGATTAGTAAATTTATAATAGTACTAACTTTTTTTAAATTTTTTATCAATATATTAAATTTAAAATTTGTTAAATTAAGTGCATGTTTTTAATAAAAAGATTTATTTTTCAATATTGACTGATATATTAAACATAAAAAAAATTCATAAAATTCCACCCTAAGATAATTTTAAAATATTGATTCCCAAAATGATGTTATTTATTCCAAAGATAATTATAAAGTGTTACAAAAAATTTCACAACATAAAATAAAATCATTTCTTGAGAAAATTGTGTTTCTGAATCATATATAGACAATACTAATAATTATGAACTTATTAATAAATATATATTCATTATATCAACACTATAATAATTTTTCAAAATTAATTTACTAATATTCAAACATTAAATGTTTACAGATATGTTACAATGATGTAGTTTAAATAAAAAGAATAACAATATAACATGGTTCATCAAAATTTAGTGTTGAGTATAACGCAAGACAAGGTTAAAAATATTTTTTTTTGTTTTAAAAGTATAATTTTTTAAACTCTTGGGTTGACACGTGACCATGACCATGCTTAAAGTACCAAAACCTTTGAACAATATCCTACATGTAAAATAGGCCCTTTTCGACATGAATTTCCATTTTAATGAAGAACTTTTAATAATAGTAAAATAAAAAATTAAGAAGGAATTGTACATAGAATGTCACGTATAAATGTGGTTTTAAAATACATTTATAATAAATTTATATTTATTATATTTTATTTTTGATCAGGTGTGATAGAATAAGATATTTTATGTTAGAGTTTATTTCACAATCTCATCATTATTTGTTACTATTTATTTTTATGTATTTTTTGGGATAATTATCTGATATCTTAATCATCGCCCTAATATATGTTATTTTACTCAAGTAATTTATGTGTTTTTAAGTCTTTGTTCAATTTCATTATTATTTGGTACTTATAGAGACCAAGACATGGATTTTAAAGAAAACCATCTTCGTTTTTCTTTTCAGAATGATATAATTTTATTCTATACAATTATTTTCATAAAAACTGTATTCATTAATATATTTTATGTTATCCATTTATTTATTAAATACATTTTCACTAATATTTTCCTTCCTATAAAATGGTTTAAATTGATCCTTATTATCTTTCATAAATGAGGATTTATTTACTGTAAGTATGTACAAAATAATTGCTTTAACATTCAATGAATGAATATTTCTCCATATGTCATGACTGTTATTGTATTTTTTGCTTCAATTATATGTTTCAATTTTAAATTTAAGAGAAAATTATGTAATCTAATTTTATAAAAATAATTATATTTTAAAATAAGTGATTTCAAAATAGAAAGGTTGTTTTCCTCAAGAAATATTACATGTTATTTTTTAATGTATGTTAAGTGATTCTTCATGTGCCTCCTTGAATGCTTTCATCATCCACTAGTTTTTGAATGTGGTCTCTCATGAATCTGAGTCCAAGGTGTGTGCCATCATTTTTATCACTGTGGTTTAGAAACATTGGGAGGCTTGAAAAAAATCAAGGCTAGAGAGGAGTCCTCTAATTTATTTCTTACATATCTGACAGAAGGTGTTATTGAATTAGTTAATATCTCTGATTTTGGGTGGTTTGTAATCTCTTTAAAAATTTTATCCATATGAGAAATCCTGTGAATCAGTTCAGATCACATGGATGATGGATTTCATGGTGACCGATGTTGTAGGGTTTTAAAAAACGTTGATGGTTCTTTTATGAATGGCCAGATACATGGGGGTGGACTTTTGGGTAATTTTAATGGATCAGTTTTGATGGATTTCAATAACTTTTATATTACAGGGATATTTTTGGGGGAATAAGTGAGATATTTCTCTCTGGTGTTGTGTTTTTCAATAATATTTCTCTATTGGTGGAAGAGATTGAGACATATTTAGAAACTCTAGTTTTGGCTCTGCATGGTAAAGAGGTTCCACCTTGGCATTTGACATATTTGATTCGAAGGTGTCTGTTTGAGATTAGACAAGGTTGGGTAGTTTGCGACGTCAAAAGAGAAGCCAAATTTGGGGTAGATTTCCTTTCTCGGGGATTTTTTTATGGCCAGATGATTGTTTACTTAAGTTAGAGATCATTACCTATTTATTGTAATATTTTTTCTAAGGGGACGACTTTGGAATCCATCATTTTAAACCACCCATGATTTTGTAAGTTGTCCATGTTTTTCCCTATAATGATTTATATATAATAATAAAAAAATCAATTTTCAATCAGTTAGGGACATAATCAATTGTTATCATCATCCATATTAATTTGGATGTCATATGATCAAGTTATATTTATTGATTCGTGAAAATATTAACATTTCATATGTTAGTTTTTCAATATGAATGTTTGTATTGATTATATATTTATTTTATATTTATCCATTTAATAAGATGATTAAATTAGATATATTAAGTTATGGATGTGGCCCATTATATACCCTCAATGAATTAGTTGGACTCATTAGACAAAATATGTGGTGTATTTTCTAATTTCATAACCCATTTATATAAGATCTCTTTGTATGATGAAAAAATGGTTTGTTTTAGATGTCCTTCATTATACATTACATCTTTATGAAATCAGTTATTGATGTTCTTGTAATTATTTTAAGAATGATAGTATATGTTGATAATTTTTAGGCTCATGTAATTATTTATATATAGTTATTTTATCATGATTTATTAATTTTATATTATGCATGATTTATTTCTTTTATGCAAGCTTCCAATGTATAGATACATTTACAGAGCATCTGAGATCACCCATTTCTTGTGTTTCATTTTCAAATGAATATATAATGTTTATAGTTATTGATTTTTTATCATTTTTACGAGTCTAACGATGTTCTCATAATAAGAAGAAAAAATATTTATTATTTCAAATGTAATTTGAGATTCAGAAATATATATAGTTTAACAAAAACCGTTAAACTACTCAATCCATATGGATGTGATCACATGTAACTATTTATATTGTAGTAAAGTAACAAACGACTATAGGTTTATATGATTAGGGCCTTAATATTGTTTATATATTATTAATTCATTTGTTATGATTTTTTCTATATAATTTAATGATTATCCCAAAACACATTTGGGTATTTGTTATATAGTATTTATTGAATAATAAAAGGTTTAATTGTAAATTAGGCACTAAGGATTAAGATTCTGGTCTATAGGAGAGAGTATTATAGTAGGGGCAACCTATGATGTGGTTATTTATAACTACCCCAATTACAAATTATAACCCCTAATGAAAAACCAATATCTTGGGAAAGTGGAAAGAATCATCACAAAGTAGGAGAGATTAATTCCCTTATTATTTTTTTGATATGTAAATATTAAAAGCTCAATTATTCATGATTAATTAATTTTTATGAAAATTGGGTGGTAGTGGGTCAGTTTGTTTGATTTACATCCCCTGTAAGTGAAAACTAATTTATTCGATGACAATTATTTGGTAATTGTGTCTTCTATTAAAAAATATATCCTTAACGTCCTATTTAAAATTTTTGGATAAGACACCTGAAACACATCTCTTTTATTACATTGGTTATAACAACCAACCAATATCACTATAAAAACGACTCCTATTCTTATGGAGAGAAATGACCTAAATAATCATTTTTATTGTTTTGGGATGAATATATACAATTAAAAATGATTTTTAGTTTAAAATCTATATTTTCATCAAGCCATAATATTATTTTTATGGGGTAAAAATTCACCCAACTACAATCATTAATCATATCCAAGTGGATTTATACTATTAGAGACATCACCCACAATTATGCCACTACCTATTGCACCCTTTGTGGTTGAATCATCAAATCAAGAGCATTAGAAACTAAATATTCTTTTATATTATATACATTAATATCAAAATCAAATAATTGGATATATTCCACCCAAGTACGTTTCTATAGATTCAATTATCATTGGTAAAAGATATATATGATGATTTTTTATTGAATACAACAATGTGTTTATATATAAGGTAGTTTTTTTGGTATTTCAATGAAATATACATTATGGATTATTAAAATTCATAGTTATGATATGGTTTGGTAACTATCATGATCAATATTCTACTACCTACAAATTTTCTATTACAAAAAACTAAATTCCACTATCAATGTAGTCCAGTACACATCAACGCCATCACGTGGTTAAGGTAACATCAAGATTAGGGTGGGGGTAAATTTTTTATCAAAATATTGAAAAATATTAATCATATTAGTTATAAGATATAAAATTCACACCTCTATTTTTCAATGATATCATTGGAGTGGATATATTCATCAAATCATTGAAACAATTGTTTTAATATTCATACTGTATATAGAAAATCATTATTTCAATAACATTCATGTGGAATTTCTAGTACACCACCAATTATAACTCTTCTTAGTCCATTGAGATATTATACATAAAAATTAAATGTCTAAAAAATTGTACTTCACACACACAAATTGGGAATTTATATATATATAATACTATAAATTATAACACAAGGTCTCTAAGAATATTTGATGACATCAACCTTGATCATACCATGATTTCATATATACTAGGATATCATCCTCAAATACAAAACCAAAATAAACAAAAAAAATATTAAAAACGAAATTCAGTAATTCTAGGAACATTGATGGAATAATAATCAATCCAAAAATTATAACTAGATATTCAAAATTTATATACTAGCATGGAAAATCCATATTTATAATATATTCTTATTTTCTAAATGTTTATGATATCCTAAATAAAATATTATCGTAGATAAGAACATTTACCCCTTTATCTAAACAATGTGTTAATATATTCAAAGAAAATAAAATCCATTCTTGAATGTTTCCTAATTTGGATTCCTATAATATATAAAAATATGTAATACTTTTTTTCATTGATAAGAAAACTTATGTACTAAATATAAAATTTCATGTTATATGATCTCGTCTTCCTTATGTTCTTCTAGCTAAACTATTACATACTTAAACTGAGTCAGTGGAATATGATTTGGATGAATTAATATATGTTATGTGTTAGAAAATAGACTAGTATTAAATTTTACAACATTATTACTAGAAAATTTCAATAAACTTTTATTGAACACATCAAGATTATATCTATCCAAAGTGGTAACACTAATATATCTATAATTTAATCTTCTCTATGTATAATACTATACATATGAACATTTATAACATCAACTAACCCATGATCAAGACATACTCAACTAGTTGAAAAATCATACTCTCCATGGAGATTATATTTGTTACCAACATACTAACAGAAAGATTATTTCATATTACAATAATAAATTTAGGCTCAAATTGGGTTAACTGGACCATTGTATATATTTCATCAAATTATCTTTAGAATAATAATATCCCAGATATTTCTAATAGAATCAACTACTAGGAAATAAGATAAACACATCCATGATACCTCTATTAACATCCCTAGATGGGTATGAAGACTCATAATTACATGATACTTATACAATTTCAGTTCAATGACAGATGAAAATTTCAATGAAATTAATAAATTCTATTCCCATATATTAGATACATCGTATTATAGTGTAAAAAGACACCAAAATTGTCACATTGAAAATACAATACCCATATATGATGTCATATGGGGATTACTCTTTGGTATTCATCACTCTAGCTTCCTCAAACTAACCATGAGATATAAATCGATGCTTTAAAAATTTCACAGGTGCTAAATAAATATGGATACCATATTGGCCAACATATCATAATCATCTAGAGGGTAATCAAATTCATCTAGTAGTTTGGGAAACTGATTATGCCATTCATAACAAGATTAATAGTGTCCATTTCCTAACACATGACATGTATCATTAGTAGAATCTATTAATATATCCATAATAACCATAGAAGATATAGTAAATTACATTAAAGGGTTTTTAATATTTCTATTCCCATAATGATGAAGCAAAAAGTTATTTACTCCTGAGTTAGAAGATGATGTCACACCACTACCATGGATTACATAAGATGATACACCTATAACCATCTCCTCTAATCATTGATTTAATATAATTGATGATTTTTCAACAGTTTTTGGTTATGAAATGTTATAACCACTCTTGATCACCCATTACACCCCATATTCATGTGGATAACTTTATTTACCACTTTAGAGATGGTATATAGATTTAATTACATCACATGAGTCTACTGGTACACCTTTAGAATTATCTCAATGTTACATACCATAGACTACTCATATCTTGTCTTGTATGTATTAAAGTGAATTACATATATAAGTTTCTTAGTTTATTCAATAACTAACATTAATCGGCACCTCTAATCTATGAAATCATAATCCATCACTCATTGTAGTGTTTTTGGGTAGAATTTATGTACAAATATCTCTTGAAATATCATTTACATATGGCCCCACTCATTCATATACATAATCATTATATTGCACCATCAGAGATATACCCCTTAAAAAATAATGGTAGCTAATCAGAGTTTGTGTTTTTCTGGGTTCTCAATTGTCACAAATATATGATTGTGGTGATTGGTACATTCCTTGTATCTATGTGGTGATAAATCTCCCTAAATGTATAACAGATAATGAACATGTAAATCAATAATAATATCAAATTTTTTGGTATCCTTTTGAGGATATACATTAATGGTTGTCCAATATAGATAGTAAAGACTATCTAGAATATATGTGTAAATCATAGGTTGAATTGGTGATACATGGCCATTTTACCCCTCATATAAAGGGGTATTCCTCTATCTGAATCATTCTATAATAATGTTGAGTAAACCATTAATATCTTCCACCAAGGATAAATACTAATATTTTAGAAATTCATTTCTAATTTTAGATAAGTCTTGTTTCCTCTCTCTAATTTATTTTCCTCAGAATAAATTATATTTTAAAACCTTTTTATAAATCTTTTTAAAATAGTTACACATTGTACTAGACATCATTTAAACATTTATGTTTTCATTATAAATGATAGGATATGTATACCTTTAAATTTTATTACATTACATTTTCTTAGTATGGGAATTAATTTTTGTTCTATATTATAATATTTAACACCATTGACACATTTTTTCTAAACATGAAAGAAAATGTGAAAAGGGAAATACCTAAAAAACAAGAGAATAAGGGAAATACATATGGACAAGGATCAAAATGTCCACCAATGTCCATATGGCCAGGTTCCCTAAAACGCCTTCATCACACCACAATCCTATGCACCAGCCTATATGATCTACCTATGCACTATCCTGTGAAATTGGCCTACACCCCCACTTATGTTATTGGACTACGTTCCATCATACACAAGAAAACAATGTGAGACATAATAGTGAGATTAACCCTTCACCTATGGTCATATATTTTCCTATAAATAGGATCCTGGTGTCTTCATTTGTATAGATAGAAATTCAAGAATTCCAACTACATCTCTACTCCCCCTTGTCCTTCTCTCAACCCATCTAAGAACATCTAGGTAGCCTTATAAAACCTATATAAGAGTTGAATTTGTAATGAAAGTGTCATAAATGTCCTATCATGGATTATAAATAATCAATACCTTCATGATGCATTCGATCACAATGGGATTGATGAACAATACTGAGAGGTCCATCCCCATAACATGGGACCTGCACAATCCATCTATAATAGCACCAATGGATAAAATTGAAGGCATGATCAAGGTCTCTCCCAAGTGTAGTTACTTAGTTGTATCATTACCCAGGATTCAACCAGCTCTCCTAGACATACCACCATGAAAAACCCCCCTACACAAACCCCAATTGGTTCTCTCTATCCTTCATCCTACACCACCCACTCATTAGGCCATATTTAAATCCATTTAAGGTATTTTATATCCAAATTTTTCAAAATTATACGAGGGGGATAAAATTTAAGCCTCCACTAAAACCTCCATACTTGGACAACCATTATGATTGGAACACAATCATTTCCTCCATTTGGGTATCTATTCTAATTGTTAGAGATTTCATGCACTTCCCCAGTTGGATGTTTAAGGTACATAGGGTGCATGTGATTGTGTATACCTATGGTCCTAAGGAACCTTACCACATGGAGAGTGTCAAGGAGTTCCCAGTCATTGGAAAATGGGTTAGAACAATCTCCAACACTTTTTATTTCCAAGACTAGGAGTCTCTAGTTTCCAGTTGGTAGGGTGAAGTCTAATCATTCTTTACCATTTGAAATGGAATAAATCCCTTCCCCCTCACTATAAAAACAATTTTAGGGAATCCCTCCTATAGTAATCTTTTAGTCTTTTATGTAGGAGGATTAATTGTTTCTCATCTCTGCCTCCTGGCCACTAGGACATAGAGGGGATGAACACCTAATCCCTCTCCCCATTTCATATTACCTTCCATCCTAATTTTCCATACCATGGACACCTTCTAGGGTAATGTTATGATAGGGATGTGTCTCACCTTAAGATTCTTCCACCATCTTCCTTGGGAAGAGGAGATGGGAACACTCAAGACCCTATCCCTCTATATTCTGGCTTCATGTCCATGTCCAATTGCAAACAAAATAAGATAATTTGGTTCGTTAGATCATCTATTTACTCTTGTTTCTCACCCTATGAATTTCTCACATGAGATTATATTTTAATAGTTACCTAAATATATGCATGATCTGTTCCATTTTATTGAACTATGACAACTCTAATAACTATTTAAATAAGGATATGTAGGTTACCCACTAACGAAACAATATTAATGGCAATCTCCTTAATGAGTAATCACCAATAATATTCAACATAATCCAAGATTCCTACTTATTCATAATCCCTAAATCATCCTTCATATCCCCATGATTTGTATACCCCACATGGTCCCTTTAGTAGATAATATTCCTAAGTAGTAAGCCTCAATCATGTCATCCAATAAATCGAGCATCCTTTCACTGAATAAGCCCCAACATAATCCTCTCAACGGTCTATAAATCCCTAAGAGAAAAATATAATGATGGCCTCTATATGTGATTTTATTAATAACTAAACTATATAGGATATAATTCTCTTCTTTATGGGAAATGTTGGAAGTCCCCAAAGTTCCAATCCCCACACCAAAAATCAATGATGTCCTTTACGGACCATATCCGTAGTTGGGGCCAATTCAACATGGAATATCATATCTTTTCAAGGATCCCTGGGCCTCTTCAGCATAAGACCCACACTGAACATTAAATAGGTACCTTCTACATAAACATCATTTCTAGATGAAGATAAATTATATGTTTGTTCCATATCACATGACATTAAAAGGTATGATGTGTCACATTAGTGGGAACCGAACTACATGGGTTCAACATCTTTTTTGCATAGATAAGTTGGAAGGCCAATTATTTTTTTGATTCCATCATAAAAAAATCTTCCATCTCTCTGGATGAAAATATACTCTACACTTCCCCACATAGTGTCTAGGAAACCAACATTAATATAATAATGACCATATAATCTCTATGATGTACAAAAGAGGATACCATCAGTGGAGAATGTCAGATACATGAAGATATGTCCATTGACGATGAACCTCAGATACATATAAAAGATTATATGTTTTGTACATGGTAATAATTTATTACTAACCCTAGGATAACCAACATCATATATTTTAATTGATAAAGGATTCATGAACATATATTATATATATATAAGAGATTCTCATAGTAGTAAAATATTCCACCCAAAAGGGTGTGATAAGCCTTACATCCCATCCTCTCGAATAATGTGAGTTATTAAGCATCAATGGTTAGAACCCATAATGATTTCCTTTGGAAAGTATGTCCTTTTTTAATATATATCCATTATGTGTATGCATTTGCATGAACAAACCCAATGGAAACTATTTGGATATAGTGATCAAGATTTTAATGATTTCACAAAACTCAACACCCCTTCCATCAATCATAAGGTGAATGATTATCCAAGTGGTAAACAAAAAATATTAAACTAGATATGAATCCTTAACCACGATGATATTGTCTCCCATCTGTCAAGAACATTTCAATTAATAAGAGTGGACCAAGATATTCAATCAATCATACATCTTTTTATTCAAATGAGACGATTCTTTAACATGGTATTCTTGTTTCAATTCATCGTATATAAGTGTAATTACTCTCAAATATCCCTTTAATGAAGTGGAATTATTCTTGATTTCACCAACTAATACCATGTTCACTGCTCAGGGTATATATTTATCCATGATTAGGATTTAATAACCAACACAACATCTTCAAACATGGGTCTAAAACTCATTCTTATAAATAACCATCAAAATTGTAAAATCCCATCCTTAGAGTCCACCCGAAAAGACCACTTGTTTCAGAATCCCCATGGATCATCCGGCCAATGATGGCAGGTCGTCATCATGCAGATGACACCAACCACCGTCTTCAACCATTTAGGAATCTAACCCAAGAACATGATAATTATTCCCTCCCATATATCAGTCAGGTTCATCACAATACCACATACTATCTCTTATAGAAGACACAAGGTTCCTTATCATGGGATCCAAGAAACACTTTACATTTCCCATGTAGTTTGGTAGTGAACCCTCAACGTGATGAGGGATTTTTCGTTGGTTTTATAGACCATGTCCTTCAATATCAAGAATGAAATATTTCCCAATGATGTTGAAAACAAGACAATAGGAGTAGTTTCACACATTATCCTACATTGGGGATTCCCACCAACACATTTTTTTTTGTAAAATTATGAGTGGGAACGTACTCCCATTCGTCTTTAATCAGCTAGCCAATAGACTCGTCTGACAGCATTCAAATAAATATGTCAACCAAATATGATAGATTGTTATGAGAAGAAACATACACCTACCTACACAAACAATGAAAATTATAATACTCATCTAGAAGAACTCAAATTATCCCATCAACTATGATTTCTATCATCCTAGAAGTAGGAACACAAACCTACACACACCAACCAAGCCTACTAGTAGCCTTGTCTAGAAGCAGCAAAAGAAGTCAGTCTGAAAGTTACAATAATAACAACGAGAAAAAAACATATTTATTCCACAACAAAAAATTATTTTCAGTATCCATTTTCAGTAAATAGAGTATAATAGTACCATATAAACCTATTCTAGATACGAAATGGACATATATCACAATTCTAGTAACTGAAGTCACCAAAAATATCTTGGAAATTGTGAGAGGGTTGAAAAAAATACCTTCCAAAATCCTAATGAATTTAGAAGACATAAAAATGGTAATGAAATTATTGTCTGAGGGATGGACACAATGGTTGGATCATCATCATGGCACCTCATAAAAGATACACACCTCTACACCTGTCTGAGAGGGTAATGGATATATCCACCATAATATATGGACAACTAGATCGAGAACATAAAATCAATCCAATCAGATGTAATTGATATATCCAATGGCCACTCCCTTGAAGAGAAAACAAATTCCCTAGAAAAAAACATCTCTCGACAAGTGACCCCAATTGATCGTAAAAAGGAATAAAACAATAAGCCTCATCAAACACGACTTCATTTTCAAGAGTATATCTATGATTTGGATCTAACTAACACATGAGTTCTTGAATTCCTCATACACATATCAATGGTATCTCAAGATAAAACTCTCATGTTATCAAAATATGGGATCAGTTGATGAAATTTGAACGGTCCGGATAAGACACTTCACCATGAAGTCTTGCTTCGTGACTACAATACAACCGATCTCAGGAGCCCATATCTTGATGATAGCTAGTAAAAATCTCTATAGGGCCAAAAGATAAAAGATAAATATGGTTTTCCACTTTACATAATGTAACATGGTATTCCTATCCATTATTGAATTCACTAAGAAAGTCCACTCTATAGTAGTTTGGCACATTTTCCAGATAAGTCTCTAATTAGAAATGTACTGATGAGAAATCCCTCCTTATCACGAGAAAGTTGTGAAAACAGGGTATGTAATTCATTATTACTTGTCATTGGAAGGTGGAATCCTTTATCAACTAAAATATAGCCCATGGTAGTGGTCATTCTATGAACCTCCTTTGGATCAGATACTTTCCAACAGAATAGAGGAAATCCCTTGTAATCTCACTGGATGTTATAAAAAATTAGGGAAGTGACCACTATGGTTGGAACAGATAGAGATAACTCAAGAAAAATATGAAGAAGATGTACTGAAAAATAGAAAAACGTTGTCTATATATAACATAACATTATTTTATTGGCCTTTATCCATAACACAATACAACTTACTAGAGGTAATATTGAAATATTGTGTGCATGAAATTCACATCAACGTATTGAAAAAAAATTACTTTAAAGTATAAGTATTACCATATGACAAGTGTTAAATTCACATAATGATATTAGAAGGGTTGCGTTAAAAAATTGACCTGTGACCTCTACTAGATTCACAACATCAAAAGATCATGAAATAACAAGGATCCCATATATTCACATGCCTCGATGCATTAATGAGTTTTTGAAAACTGATCATAGATACCCCATATAGTATTTTTTAATACAATGACATGAACATAGAGAATTTAATTTCACTACAATCTGTAACTAAATAATCTTATTTAAGTTTGTAACGTTAAATGTTATAGATTCATACATGCTCAAAAAATTGTAATCTATTCATAACTAATGACATGATCAGCAACAACAAGCCCCAAATGAATCTCATCAATGTCAGGACAGAATAGAGTAGGATGTTGAAATTATTATACATAATGCATATGAGAATATCAAAAAAATCCTCCCACATATAGGATACTAGTCATTATATAGTGTAAATGTAGAAATATCACAATATTCTTTAGAAATAGTTGATTTAGGAACTTTACAAATCAGGAATCCATCTCACATTCGAACAATACTCCATAACATATGAGGATAAACTATAGTGATATTATCCATGATAGATCAGGAGAAAAACTATCCCATAGGGCTGGGGGTTTTCTATCCTAACCCTTGAGGCTTGCAAGATTGGACCGATGGGATGCAAATGCTTAATAGAAGAAAAATCATCCCTCATGGTTGTGGGGTTTTCACATTAACAACCCCTATTTAGCAAGAACCAATATTCTCCAAATTTGGGAATCTTCTAATGAATGAATCATCATAGTTCACCCCACCCCATGATCTAGTGCCATCACATTGAACATGCTTTATTGAATTATTTTGGGATTCACTTCAGGTTACATCCAACAAAAATAACTCATAAAAATCATAAAATAAATGTGTAGGGCCTTGTGGGGGGAGAATAATATGGATGTCACACAAAGACAATAATAGAATGCCAATAATTCATTTCACATTTTTGAATTTCATCAACACCACCATCAAAGATTATGTAGAAAACAAGGATAATTAGGAGGATTCTTAAGAGGAGGATCTAGTTCATGACCTGATTTACATCTAAATAATAAATGGAGGTGTGAATACTGAGAACCAAAGGATTTACCTAAATTTGGGAACTCCAATGAACAATCCACTTTTACCCCTTGAAAGGAACACAATTTTGAATTATTTATAGGTAAAATTGAACCTCCCCTCCCCTCTAGCGAAGTTAAAACATGTTTTCTAGAAGAAATGTTCTCTCAAAAATTGGAAGAAATGACATAAATTTGGATACTCTATGAAAAAATAAAATGAAGTAGCCTTCTTGCAAGACATGATCAGAAAGAAGATCCTCAATGTTATCTTCTAACTTATACACCTCCAAAAAGTGGTTTTACTATAGAAATTGAAGGTTATCTATAATATCCACTCATCATGGGATTCCAACCACCAATATATTTGGATCCCTCAATAACTGATAAATAATTCCTTCAATTTCATCACACCAGTTAGGATATAGGATTTCTGATGAAATTCCAATAGTCATATATTTCTATCATTAGATGATATAGGATTGAATAGAATTCAACATGAAGTGTCATTATTTATAGGTGCTTACCAACATCATTCATCAAACCTTATTGTTTCTAATGTAATGAACCAATAGGCGTTAACCTAAAACTTGACACCTGAATCGATTCGTCACATACTCAAAGGGTGTTCCCACTCCCCGTGGGATTGCAAAAAGCACCCAGGCATGGAATGGAAAATCTGATGGAATGATTTCCCCAATCTTGAACAATCACATGTAATACATATAAAAAGAAATAATCAATCAATAAAGATGAAAAAATTATATATTCCATAACAATAAGATAATAGAAGAAAACAAATAGATGTAATAGACGCTAAAAACTCTAAACGAAAAGTCTTTCTACAAGGGTCTCAAAACAAAATAGATACTATAACAATGGAATGGATGAACTCCAACCATCTCACCACCATATACCCATCCCAGTTAGCATGAAAAACTCCACATCACTATAGCGCATTTCATTTCCATACATAGGAAGACAAAAAAAAACGTCTACGCACCACAAAAGTTGTGCGCATGGCGTGAGATAACAGGCACAGTTGGATCCCACCCAGGCTTTTGATAACATGTCTCTTCATAAGAAAATTAATATATTATCATGTGAAGAAAATGGCATAATAAGAAGTAAATATGTTTTACAAACAACAGGGTAAACATTTCAGTTTTCGATGGTATTAAAAAAGTTTGTATAACAGCTTCAAAGAGTATTTCTATAACATTTTTTCACAAGAATAAACTTGCATATCAAGGCTAACTCAAAATTCCATGAAATACAAACCAAAGCAGAGGTATTACACACCAAGTAATACTCGTGGTATAGGTAGTATAATATTGGTACAATAAGAATAAAGTACAAAAACTTGATCCTAGAACAATGGCCACATGTAGTAGAGGAATACCCAATGAGTAAACCCCCCAAAATTTCAAAATCGGTCTCCAAGAACATCATGACTACGAAATAGAGGAAATCCAATGGAAAAAACCCCTTTATAATTATAAGGTAATGGATGATTTCCTCAATCTAAACCTTTCACTTATGTACTCATGGTAAGCCTTGTTCTCTTTTTCACCAACCCATTTCAATACCTTGAAAACCATTCAAAACCATTTATAATCCATTTTTTAAAAGCTATAGAAAAACATTTTCCTTTCAAAAATCCATTTTCAAGACACACAATAATAATTCCAATTTCATAAATAAACTTATAAATAAATATGCAACGAAAAAACAAGCTGCTTCATTATCATAAGCTAGAGACAGAACCACCTACCTCAATGTTTGGGTCGCACACACCCCACAACAGAATCCATTAGCTATAAAGAACCCCAAAAACACCAATATGGGCCTTAGAATATAATAAATGACAATATCAATACAAATATATACATTAATGGTTAGAGGAAGAGGGGAAACCCACATAAAATAAAAAATAATGCCTGTCATAACACAACGACTGAAGGAAATGTGATTTTAGAATGAGATCTCACAAATAATATTGAAGATGATGACAAGGATCAACCAATAAAGATCATTGGATTCAAAAACAGAATGATACTTACCTACGATTATCATAATCATGGAAGAACCAGAAATAAAACTTACCCGTTGAGGTGCACTATCAACACAATGAAGATCCAACACAGATCTGGTCAATCTAGAAGTTGTTGATTCTCACAAAAATCCACTAGAACATCCTCAGGTCTAGATAAATGATGTTATGATTGAAAAGGACCATGAAAAACTCTAGAATGCATGACATCAACCGTGCTATAGTCTGGGTCATGACGTGTACCCAAGGGTCATGATGGGTAGTCTACACTTGATATGACATGCCGAAAAACCAATTTCCTTAGGTTATAAACTTGATATTTATCCCCTACATGACATGTATCTCAGGTACATGATGTTTACATAGTCACTACATGATTTCCTTGTTCACAACATGAATCCAGCTGGTAGTACATGAGGTATACCTATTCTGTAACCAACGGTAAACTTATAAAATCAAATTTAAGGATTTTAAACTAGAATGGAATATATAATAAGGGAAAGCATATCTGACTCGGGTAATGGTATGTTACATCTCTCCTACATAACGTCTTTCTATCACAGAGATGTCGTGTAGAAGATATACTCTATTAAAAAGTTGATTCCACTAATCCCCCATCAATGAACCACATTCCAATGTATCATGAGAATCCAATCCTTGATTCTATAGAACTCTTTCCAAAAGAATAGAAATCCCATGAGAGAATTTTATTTGTGAGTCAATGATCTCTGCTGGTTTCTCTAAAACAAAAGCATCAATATCTGAATCAATTTAATCCCAAATAAAATCCTTAGTGGGATAAGGATGATACTTCTTGAGCTACAATATTTGGAAAACATCATTAATTCCAATCAGCTATGTTGTAAATGATAACTCGTAAGAAACATTCCCAATTCGTTCAGTGACATAAAATGGTCCTACATATCTCGGATCCAACATTATTTGTTTTCCAAGTTGACAGTGACCCAATCATGGAGAAACATTCAATAAAACCCAGACACCTACAGAAAACTCCAAAGGATAATGTCATCGATTTTAATATGATTTATGTTGGCACTGGGCTACAAATAGACCATGTCATGAATCATTAGTATATGTAGATGTCTCTCGGACCAGATATGGTCCAACCAAGCACTCTTCCCCTAACTCTTCCCAACAAAGAGGTGATAAGATAGAGTGACCATACAATGCTTTGAAAGATCCATTCTGATTGAAGACTGATAATTTTTGTTGTAAACAGACTTAACCAATTTTATATTAGTGTCCAACAATGCACCCAAATCCAAGACGCATGAATGAAACATATCCTCTAGGATCTTAATTACATGTATTGTCTGAACATTTATCTTTGGATATTACATTTATCTAAAAATTAAATATGTTCCTATTTTCTCATGATGAATCATCCAGAACCTTTAGGTGACCATAGGATTTTAATCTGAATCAATGCCAGAAGGAATCTGATACAACCTCACAATACTCTTCAAATACATCTTACCCATATAATCAACTTTCATGGTGTCTTTGATCTGAATAAAATAAAAATACTTCTTCAAACAATAAAAAACCACCTAGGTAGGCTTTATTCATTAGATATTCCATTAAATCCAAACAAATAAATAAACGAACACCACATCCCACTTCCAAGTTAGTTCTAAAAGAGGTTGAATAATACCTGAGGCTTTTATGTTCTCTTCTATTATCTCTTTGATTTTGTATCAATGGAAAAGCTAATCATAAATGTCATTCTTAATACCCATCAACCATAATCATATAATCATGTCATAATACATCTTCATTGTGCATGTATTAATGGAACATGATGATATACGAAAATAAAATGAGATTTAACTTCTCACATGTGCTGGGATGAAAACGTTCTTCCCGAAGTGAAGCATCCCATATGAATTAAGTGACCAATTAGGAATAGTCTCCACATAATAATGGTTTTCCCAAATCTTCTAAAACTCTAAATAATTCTTGCTGAATCCATATAATATATATAAATATAGATTATGATAATAGAAAACTTCTTAGAACCATACCTGAGACATCCTCTTGTTCATCCATGTGCAACTGAGTGAACCCCCCCTAAGAATCTACTACTCATATGATTTTTGTATAGCGTGTGATGGTACCTTCCACCTTAGAGATTATGCATCTACATTCACCTTCCCATAAGTGTAGGCGATGTCATAGTCAAAAATCCAAAATTATTATACTCGTCATATTAATATGAGAATCATGTCCTTATAAGAAAATATATGGCTCAAACTCTTACGATTAGAGAATATCGTGAACTTTTACTCGAAAATTTAGTATCGCCAGTACTTAAGTGCACGAATCTCTGTCGCAAACACAGAATCAAATATGGGGTAGTTCTTCTTATGTGATCAAAGATGAAAAGAGTTTTAAACTACCTTATGATCATCCTGCATCAGCGTGCATCCAAAAACAGCACCAGATGCATCACAAAACACCATGTTTCTCTTATCGGGGTAATGTAATATTAGAATATGTGTTGATATCAGAATTAATTTCATTTGATCAAAGTAAGATCGAAACCATTCATACCATGATAATTTCACTGCTTTTTTCATAAGAAAAGTCAATGTTTACACCGGCTTTGAGTAATTCTTGACGAACCATGGGTAGTATCAAGGAAGACCAAGGAAGGTTCATAGATAAATGAATTTTTTTGGTTACTTATTTGAATAAATAGTTTTTCCCTTCCCTGGATCAACTCATATACCATGATCAAAAATTATTTTTCCCAATAATTTCACTTCTCAAATCCAGAAAATATATTTTAAATCTTTTCATATAGATGGTGATTTCATGGAATCTCGAGAACCAAACTCATATGGTGATTCTTCTCATGCTCGGACACTGAATACACTAGAATATCATCCATGAACACTACAAAAAAAGTTTGAATACATTTTATTAATATCTGATTAATTAAAACTATGAAAGCTACATGAGTGTTTTAGAGACTGAAAGGCATCATTTGATATTCATAATTGACCAACCTACACTTAAAGGCCATAATTTGTATATCAGACTCTCAAACTCTAAGATGATGATAACCAAATTTATGATCGGTCTTTGAAAACTACTTTTCTCCCTTCAACTGATCAATCAAATCATCCACACAAGGATAAGTATATTTTTTCACAACAATTACCCAGTTTAACATTCGATTGTCCACATATAACTGAAGTGAACCATCCTCTTTATTGGAAAAGAGAACAGTGTATTCCCAAGGAGAAAAACTAGGGTGAATGAAACTTTTCTATAACAGGCCATCCAAATAAATCATGAGTTATTTAAACTCCATTGGTGCCATGAGATAATAAAGCAATGATAGTGGTTATGTTTTAGACTCTAAGTCAATCATAAACTCTTCCTCTGTCTCTAGATGAAGACCAAAGAAATCATATGGAAAAATTTCATAAATGTATCAGACCAAAATTGGTATATCACCAATAGAAAATATTTCATCAGTCTCAAACAGAAATGTAGATAAAAAATCTTCAGATCTAGGTGGGAAGGCTCTTAATGACTGTATCTCAGATCCCAATCCCCCAAAAACATATGAGAGCTACTATCAACTACATGAAATGAAACACACTAATGTGAAAAATCATCCTCAACTCGATGAGATACCTTCCAATCTACATCGATTATGAAATCAAATAGATGTAGATCGAGAAAGAGAAAATCCATATCCAGCAACATATCATCTATCATGAATGAACAATAAGAACACTGGAACCCCTGCTCTTTCCACCTTCCAATAGGTGTGTACAAATCCATTGTAAAGGGAATAAGTTATATTGTAATTTTAATAATATCAACCAAACATGTATATATAATTGAATGGGAAGAACCAGTATCAAAAAAAGTTATATATACTAAAGATGAATTAAGAGGTATACCTCTCACTATTTTCCGGACCATCATCAACATCTACTGGACACTTTTCTACTATGTGTAAATCCTTTACACCTAATATATGTGGATAGAATCCTATAGTATATAAACCTTATGATTGCACCAAAGTAGCCTTTGGAGATGATGAACCCTGATCATTATGATCCATATTCACAGCCTGATAGAAATGTTGTATATGTTCAATGCGTCCCCAACTATTGTACTTATTCATTCATATAGGACAAGAAAATATAGTGTTACCCACCTTTTGGCACTAGTAGCAAGTCATTGGATCACTTCCAGCTACAACGAACAATGCATAGGAGTATTTCTGTTGAGAACCACCACCAAAACTATTGTGATGGTCCTACCACATCCTCTTCTTTCCATGCATGCCACTGAAGCTATCACCAGTTGGCAGAGAAGAGACAATAAATTTGTCATTAACTTCTAGGTCCATCTAATAAATCATATCTATGTCTACTGTATCCATATTGGTAGAAATCTGCTACATAAAAACTTTCTATATGATTTTTGGTCGCAAGACCTGTAGGTACTTTTGTGGCTTCAGTTGGTTAGTATTTACCATGTCCGTAAGAAAATAGAAAATATCTGCCAACTAGTTAGTGTATGCCAACAATGAATGACTTACCTGCTACAATGACTAGAACTCCAGATTTTTTCCCAACATCATAGTCTCATGAAAATAATGCTAAAAGAATACGGTTTGGAAACCCATCCAAATCGAATTCCACATACATGTCTTCCATGACCATACAGTCCAACAAACAATTTCTAGAACCCTCGATTCTGAACACTGCACACTTCACCCTGATATTCTCAAGTGTCTCCACGAATTTAGTGATTTGATTGATCTTGTCCATCCGATTCTCCACCTATTTATGTTCATTCATTCTGTTGAGGTATGAAAGATTCTCAGAGAAGAACTCCCATGATATATCCTCTTCTACTCTATCGTCTGGTTAAACTTCAACCATTTCATTCAAAACTCGTGGAAAATCCTAATCAAAAACACGAACTACCCATATAACAGTCTTGATGGGATTATAATCCATAGGTGGATTTATTTAAGGAGCATCAGTTTCACCTTCCTAAGGATCCTGTGGAACATGTCTCAGAGGCATATTGTTGCACACCGGAACATAATAATGATCTGACTCATAATAAATCTCAGTTTTGTCTAGAAAACTAATTAGAAATAAATGAAATTTTTTAATGAAAAAAAGTAACACTAGAGACACATATCCCAAAATCACATGGTAACTTGTTTCTTTTTACAATTTGAGTTTTCTAGGTGCTCATCACAACATACATCTCATGTCCTGAAAATCATATCTATACTATAATAGAAATCCCAATAAAATATTATTGAGGACAAACCACCTTTGATACCAAACATTAATAAGTCATCCACAGTTATCCTCAAACCGAGCACCCAACACAATCCATCACATAACAGAAGAGAGTTCCCGATCCCCATGGGCTAGAAACAAGAACTTCGGCATCCGAAGAAAGAACTGGGGGAACGATTTCTCCTAACCTGAACAACCACATGGTACACATATACAATGAAACAGCAGGAGAAGAACAAAATATATATTCCATAAAACTAAAAAAATAGCAGAATTAAAATTGGTGTAACATAAGATAGAAACTCCAAAAGAAAATTATAACTATTAGGTACTCAAAACCAAACATTTACTCAAACCATGGCGTTGTCCCCAAATTTCAGATAAGGATATGAATGAACATTGTTGATAAAACTAATGAATGATTTTGAATTAGTGGAAAATCTCGAGATGCTCCAAGGAGGTGTGTGCATGAAATAAGGGTTGAACCAAATATTGACAATGTATTTCAATATCTTGCATGCCCAATAGGACAGAATATGGAAACTTCTATAGTGAACTTCCAAAAACCCCCAATGTCCGCGGTGCGACAGTATAGGGCATGGTGCAAAAGGGAAAAAAATGCATGCAAGATCTTCCGCACCCAACGTGATGTCAAAAATGGCTTTCACGAATCTCACCTTTCACATTGATGTTGATGTTTATAGCTATAAATTGAAATGTACCCCCACACATTAGGGGATAGTTATAGAAGAAATATTGATTCTCTGCTACGTGAATGTCAACCCTTCCTCTACTGAGTGAAAGACATAGCCTTGAGGTACTAAATCTTGAATTAAAGGTCTCCCAGGAGTCCTCCTTTTGCTGGGACCACTAGAGATTGACCCTCACCCATTTCCTATTACTCCAGGTAAATTGAATGAAAAATATCCCACTTCCACGCAAGTTGTTACCTGGTGTCCCCCAAATCTTTTGCGCAAGCTCTCTCATTGCCTGCAACCATCCATTTTACGTGCAGCAGCCCAATATTGAGCACAACCGCTCATCTTGTGTGCACCCTGTAAATATTATATGCACCTCTCCATGTATTCTACTTGTGTCTTTTTTACCCTAAGGCACCATGTCCAAGCCCCTCTTATGAGTGAAATCCATGTCTCGCACATACTTCTCTCATACAACCCTCCATGTTTTTACAGAGGTATTTTAGAGTCACATGGGTGGCGTGACATGTTTTGTTGGTTTTCCTCGTGATTATTCACATATTCTAACTAATTTATATTTCATATTATCATATTCATGCTAATGTGATCCCTTTAGTGGGTCACTCCACAACCCCGCCTCACCAAGATATTGCAGGTGGCTTCCCTTTACCAAGTGTTACAAGGTACCAGTTATGTAATTACTATGTTTGAGGAGTATATCCTCTCCGTCTGATCTATAGGATGATAAATTTCCAAGCACCCGCATCCATGACACATGAAATTAAACTTTAATTATCGCATAAGTAAAAATTCAAGAGGGGATCGTGAAGGGGATGGGAGCCAGGACCTTCTCACTCACATGCCCCTTTCAGCATTGTCACCATGCACACCTCGTGTAGTCACCATATAATCACCTACACCCTCTGATGGGATTATTCAGGTACGATGGCTATATCATCCATGTATATATAAACCCTTACTAAAATTCCCTCTTAGATTAAGACCCAATCCATATCTTTATGGGTCACTAACAATGCATAACCCCTCTCCATTCATCATGGATACACCATTCACAATGTGATCGTCTTGCCTTTGTTACCTCTTGATTATCACACTGAGCATCACTCATGTTTTTGTAGAGTAATCATCGACCATGAAACCCTTTTTGGGACACCTTACTTTCAAATACCCATCCCCCTCATCCTAGACTATGTGGAAATTGATTCCCTGCCATAGGGATACATAGAAAGCCTCCTTAAGGTTCAAGCCTATCACCAATCAGTCCCAACCACTTCACATCAGTTTTCCCTCATACTACATGATGTTAAAATGTATGCCTCTTTCAACATACAAGGCGCTAAACTGTATTCTTTCAAAATATCTATGTTATGATCCTGGTCTCTTCGGACAGGATGCAATGGAGTCCTATTTGAGGTTCTACCCCAAACACTGGTAAACATCGATGTCCTCTTTATCGGCACCCAACACTTTGGTTTGTCACTTAGTGTCATCAGAATAGATCCCAGGATGCTAACCAAATATAATCTTGTCACTCAATTCACACTCATCCAACTATGTGTGTCCCTCTTGCGATGGGATACTAACCATGCTTAATCCCCAGCCTATGTTCGGGTCGATGTATTTTTTGTACACTCAAATTCCATACCCCCATCCTGAACTATGTTGACATTGATTAACCTCAACGGGGATACATAAAAAGCCTCCATGAGTTTCAAACCCATCACTCATGCCCATCCTGGTTCATCCCTTGATCCTTTGTGTTTTTGGAAGGTCATGCCTTAACTCGGAGGTTCTACATATTTCCGGAGCCATATAGGTGTCTATTCTCACATGTTGCATTCTTGGGTGTCTCATCCCCCCAAATAATTATGTAGACATTGATTCCCTACCACAGGGATATGTAGGAATACTCCATGAGGTCCAATCCCAACACCACCATCATCTTCACATCGGTTCTATACACCCCATCTCATCCATGGTATTAAAAGATCCATCATCCATTCGGGTTTTACCCGAGCCGCCACATCCCGTTGAGATCATGTCATCCACCACCCCACCACTCTTAGTAGTACTCTGGCCGCTAAACACACATACTCCCCAACATTTCATTAGGTTTTTGTCAATTGCGTACACCCCAATCCCATGATTCACCCTCTAAGACTATGTGGTTTTTTATCACTTTCTTCTATAAAGGGAAATTAGGTGGCCACCAAGATATTTAATCCAAGATAATTGTAAACCATTTATTACCCTTTGTAGGGACCCAAGCATTATTAGAATTGTCATCAATGGACACTTTGATCCAGTAATTTAGTAAACCTATTCGGTGCTCCCTCCTAGGGATGTACACTTTCAATCCACTTCTATAAGTGTTATGATCAATCTGATCTATCTCCACAAGAAATTAAACTCTCAGTATACCCTGTGTTAAGGATGGGATGTTGAGGAAAACTATAGAGACATGCAAATGGCATTTAATTCCCCACACCCAACGTGGGATCCAACAGGCTACCAGACCCTCGAGAATCCCTATCCTATGGAGAATAAATCTAGATATACCATTTTTTCACCGTCCAGACATGCTATTGGTTTCCAACGTGACTCATCCCATGACTAAAGGAGGCTTCACTGACTTAAACCCATGTAATGTCCGGATAGATGAATTGTAATTAATTGGTTACCATAAAGATATGACATAGGGAATGAGATTCATGAACAACGTCTTAGAACTCTGAGGGAGACCCAGACTAGAAGAAGAATTATAAGAAGGAATCCACAGTAGGAGAGTCTAAAATCCTATCACCACATTTTGATCGAGAAGAACCCATCCCTAAATAAGCGACTGAGGTCACCCGCCATTTGAAAGGTGTAATGCGAGGAAAAAAGATAGCACATTACAACATGAAAATGCATGCTTCGATAAAAGATTCAAAAATAGAAATGGTGAACCCGGTGTAATTAGAATCCTCAATAAGGATATTAGTCACTTAAAAAACATCAAAAGATAAGTGTGTCACCGGATCCAGATATATGGCACTAGGTCCCACCAATAAAATTTAGGGACTGATGTGAAACTCACCAAATATTGGGAAAGTTAGCCGTTGGAAGTTATGGTCTATGATATTGTCATCGTGGATCTTTCTATCCAACCATGGATGACTAAATGACAGAGGGGGACTATGAATTTATTTCCCACTATCTATATTGAATGATAATTTTTTCTTATTTGTTAGACCCAAGTTAAATCTATAATAAACTGATCATCACCCTCTTACAAATGCAGGGGTAGGGGAAGTACGAATGTTTTTATTCCACATGGTTTCATCTCTTTAATGATAGCTCCCACACCCACAACTGATGGGTTCCAACACCCCCTCTCACAATTTGAATTTATTCAATGGAGGGAGATTAATACACTTTTCTGACGATACAAGCAGGAGGGGGTTATCCCGAAAAGGGACATAGACAACCAAGACATAGTGTATTTTGTGACTCATCAGTGTTGCCACACCCGAGGGCCAGGTTGGGAGTCGTTACTCCATACTCTAACCAACATCAACTTCAAGATCCAATCCTCAGATCACTATTATGTCTCACTCACTTATGTTGATGAATCGCTGGATGTCTAATTCCACTCAGCAAGGACTTCATATAGTGATCCACTGATGAAGGATTCCACCTGGCCACATCAACAGCATCAGCTGGTCCTATAGACCGAATATAATGTGGTCCACCCCGCTGCATAACCAGATCTATTTTGAATTACCAAGTGTCAATGCTAGGTATAATTTTAGGAGTGTGGACTCCATGGGACATCATCGTATTTGGAATCTGTGGCCTGAGAAACAATTGACATGAGCTACCAATCCACTATAATAATTGGGCAGGGGCACCACCAAGTTTCAAGGCAGTGGAACTTCCATTCCCAACTAAAGCTGAAGCACCAGTCACCATGTGATCAGGTTGAAATATCTCTCATAGTTACCAAAGAAATTTGTAGTCATCGCGGGTTGACCCATAATGATTACATCTAGTATTGAAGTTCTTCTCGTAATAGTACCGGACAGTGTGGAGGTTTACCCACTGCTTTATTCAGTATGGAGATCCTCATCATGACACCATCATCATCCTTATTCGAGGCCCTCCCCGCTTCATCAAAATTCAACACAATGGTCCTCCCCATATTCTTAGCCTCATGTATTAAAATTTACCTCACATACTAGGTCATTAATGTAAGGTATTCCTTTCCCAGCAACCCAGTAGAATGGTGGCCCTCCCCATGTGCTCATCGATTCTCAAGGAGGTCCTCCTCATTACAATAATCACTAAAGTGGAGGCCCTCCCAACTTCATCAATGGTGAACATGAAGTACATTATAGTTTTCAGTATAATAAGTATGAAGTACCTATTTGTACCACTATAACTAGGGTAGACAATGCGAAAGTCCTCCCTTCCCTATGAACAGCTACTGTGAAGGTTCCTCCCATGTGTTTACCAACTCTAGAAGAGTCCCTACCAACTCCATTAATATAAAACATGGGTTTCCTCCCCATTTACCATTCAAAATTTGTCTGGGTTCCCCTATCACCCTATCTTATCAAAGCGAAGGTCCTCCCTACAACAACAATAATCGATATAAAGGACATCCTCATATGGAATCCATTGCGTGTGGAGGTCATCTCCACTCTAGAACCAATATTCATAGAGGAACTCCCCATGTCAAAAACAAACCATTTTCTAATGAACAATCCCAGGAAAGGAGGGAGGGTCGCTTCCCACAAAAGAAGAATCATTAGAAGCATCAAACTGCACTCAAAGCACTCGTCTTTTCAGACTATGAGGAAATTTTGTTTCACTGATGGAAACCTCACCCTGATATTTTTTGTCAGGTGATGGGGAATAAATAAGGCTTATAAACCTCATTTTTAGGAAAACTATGTACACCATATCCTTGTATCCCTCGGAAGATACACACAGAGGAAGGATGATTTGGCCCCTTTCCAGGGCATGGTTGTTCAATCATTCCTATCCTCCATATGATCATCCTATAACCCAACCACAGATAACTAAGAGTTTTTCTGGGGACCAATAGGGGATAATAAGCAACATGTACCACCACCATGACCGTAGCCCTTTTATGGGAAGTAGTGGTTATTATTCCGCCTTATTAGGATGTGGCGACGCAATCAGTGAATTCATCAAAAGACAACCTAAGATGAAACGACATGTAACTCATGCGCTGTACTGACCATTGGCCACTCTACCCCAACAACGGTTAGATTCAGTTTCATTACCAATCTAGAAATTACCTCTAGTCGAAGACTGTAGAAACCGAGGACTCGATACCATGTTTGAGAATAGAATCTTGTGGGACATTCTCACATTAGACCAATTCTTCGAGATATTTTGGCTAATTCCAACAAATGTTTTTAAATTTTGTAGTCTCTTACACAGTATGTGGTTATGTGCCTCAACCAGGCCTTAGGGATGATTCATTTACATCTCTTTCATTAGTGGTTAGCTTATCCCAAGATCCGAGAACTCATCGATGACATCGGCCAGCAATGCTACAAGGTCCACTTGGTTTCACACCCCATGGCTTAGTACCCCGAGTCACCCGACCATCAGGGAACCCTCTAGAAATGATGCGTCGATAGCTTTATAATGATCCCCAAAATTATTTAGGATGCTTCCCCTATGTCTAGATAATTGGTATGGGGAATTATGCTTCCCTACCATTCAGACTTATACAGTGCCAGCTCAGCTTTCTATGTGATATTGATGATATGCGTCCAAGAACAATCACATTTAACATGTCCAAACCATCAGAAGCTGTAATTGATCTAGGAATCATTGAAGGAGCTCCACCCCCACCCCCACCCCCAACCCCCGAGGTTGGTTCCACACCTGTTGGATACATTGGGCAAGGTTATTCGCTAGTAAAAAATGTAATTGGCCTTCCTACAGCATCCGAGTAATTTTCCTTTAGTCGGGACTCCCATAAGTGAAAAGAGAAAGTTGAGATAGTCAAACCCTATAAGCCATTCATGTACATGAAAAAGAATAAATATGACCCCGAAAAGGCTATGTTGAGTAAATAGCTCTCAAAAAATAAAAATATTGTTGATGAACTCCCTACCGAATGTGTTGTGGAGTAGAGACCATATTATTGTAATTCTCAACCAGGGCAGCAAAGTCAAATACAACCTCCTCTCGATTAGTAGCC
Organism: Viscum album; assembly: GCA_963277665.1. NCBI lineage: Eukaryota > Viridiplantae > Streptophyta > Magnoliopsida > Santalales > Viscaceae > Viscum > Viscum album. The sequence goes on along the minus strand of OY728119.1, from coordinate 1,759,720,861 downwards.
TCCTAGTGTCCTTGACCATCATACTGATATAGAAAAAGTATAGTCCAGGTTTTATGGAAAGTGGTCATGATATGAATCACTGAATCCCCCAAGATGTGTGGTAATCCTCCTAAGGACCGATCTCAGGTTCCCCATATGCTTCATAGGTTGTTCTCCCTAAATTCATGCATGTTATCCCATCGGCCACTCCATGAGTTGTTTGTCCTACATACCATGTTGATGCACAATCCAATTTGTTGGTTATTAGGGACCCTCATCCAGATCTGAATCCTCTCCCATATGATCTGATGGAAGCATTTATTTCACACATAGAGGCCCTAGAAACATGGATGGTGGAAATCCTACCTTATGTGAGGACCTATCCAGTGTGGATGGATGATATTCCAGTACCCATAGGATTCAATAATATTACTTTTCTCACATTAATGGGACAGAAGATCCACTATAGCATCATGCTCAGTTTATTTCAAGGTGTGGACCCATGCATGGACCTCCAAGAAAGTAGGAGGTCTCAAAACAACGGTGTTTTGTGCATACACTGGAAGGGTATGCATTTCTTTGTTACATCCAGAAACCCTTTTGGTCAATAAATTATTGGAAGGATCTTCATAAGCTATTTAACTACCAATTCAGTTCCACAACCTACAAGAAATGAATATATGATCTCTTCATGTGTAATAAGAGGTCTGACAAGTGCGTCACAGACTTTCTCACCAGGTGGAAGAGCCTCACAAATTCCCTTGATATGCCACTAACCCAGGATCAGTTGCTGGCAATGTTTGTGGGGATGATCAAGAATAAAAATTTATATTCTATCACAACTCATAAATACATAGGGGTATTTTTATTTATCTGAAAAAGCCCAACATATAGAAGAAGCCTCGTAGAAATCCAAACATGAACATCCTTTTACTGTTGTGGTTCATGCAAGAAGAGACACTATGGTTGAGCCTTCCATTGAAGAAAACATATACGGCCCTTGGAATCTAGAGTTATTAATAGTATCTCCACATCCATAGCATCGTCATGGTCCACCACCTCAGGAATGGCCTCTATCCTAACATGGCCTACCTCAGAATTGGTTGGCTCTCCTGCGTAACGCGCCGCCGCTACCTAGGAAAAAGTATCAGGTTCCACCTCCATGACAGGATCCACCATCCTCTCATCAGGTACATGCTCCCAGAGCTCCATTATCAGATTATAGAAACCAGACCAACTCATTTTATGAGGGTCAGGTCCATAGTTATTCACTAAGACCCTTAGACTAGGGAATCCTATAGTTTCCAAAATATAAGAAGCTCGAAGAGGCGGTTCTCGCTAACAACCGCAATTACATCCCATATAATCGGCTCCCTGGGGAAACCCTCAAGAAGTAAGATGTTCTTAATGATTAGCTTCACAAATATGTCGATATATATTTATTCATGTTGGGTATATCCCCCACAAATGTGGCATGTGTGTTTATAAATCCTAACAGCGATAGAGAGGGAGAATGGATGCAAGTTCCTAACAACAGGACAAAAAAATATGATGACTAGATGGATCACAATGATGTCTACCATGCCCATGGTATTATAGGTTCATGTTTGAATTGACAAAATCCTTTAGATATTTCATCATTACCCACATCTATTACTTCTGCGTCAACATCTTTGCTTTACACTTCCCAAAAGGCCAAGCATCGATGACGCTAGTGAAAGAAATGTCCCCCACTTATCCCATCATCATCCCGTACTCTTCGTGATTTCATGCCCCCAGAGTTAGAGATTTCCCCTGTAATCCCATCAGCAATGGAATATTCTTCATGTGATGTTAAAGGTACACTTCAGTCAATACAGTTGATCCAATAAACCCTTACATGGTTCCTGATGATGAAACATTCTAGGAGGAGACTACCAATATCCCCAACTGACCACAGCATCGATGGGACATTCCCAGCACCAACCAAAATCCTCTGGTTCAACCAGAAGCGCCTGTCAAATCTCCTTCCATAGATCTACATCTTGTCAACAGAAGTGGATTCTTAGCATTGAAGTATGATATCATCATGAATCTTACTTGAATTCATGTAAACCCCTATATCCTAGAGGATATATTTCTTTTATCAGAAATGTGAAAATCCCATTCGGAGGCTTTAAGAAGCCCCCTCCAGTTGAGACAGAGGTAGAAGCTGTACATTCCATCAACGCTGATACTGTTCAGTATGCGGAATTCCATGCCATCATCTAATTCTATCGAGAACATGAAAGTTCTATAATAAAATAGTACATCAACCCACTATAAATCATTATCCATATCAATGTCTTGGAGGTTTATCATTGTCTCATCGACATGTTCTCAAGGATCTAACATTTCCTGACCTGAATACATTACAAGATGAGTCTGTCTGAGGAATATCTAAATACCATTGACCTAAAAATTAAAGGTTATAATAGGAAAAATCATACACCAATTGGAATGATTTTCCTGAAGACCTTTTTTGGTGGCCTATTTTCTTGTACCGAGTTCACGATTGTCTTACAAGACACTGATTACGATGTTTTTATGGGTACACCACGATTCCACCTACATACGACAGTCCCTTCCTCATATCACAAATTCCTTAATTACTCCTTTAATTTTCATGTAGGTGTAATCCAAGGTGATTCATATCCTTTTTTACCTTATGAATGATGATACATTAATGCTGAATATTATAAGATCATGGAAAATAAGATTATGGATAATGAGGTAGAACACACTACGATAATGACTGACACATGGATAGGCCTGAATGATGCCTAAATTTTCTTAATTCACAGATTGGAGGACATATCCCCAGAAATGGTGTAATGATTAATTGTATCTACAACTTAGGGGATTCACTTTCCCAAGCCAATGTAACACCCAAAAATCACCTCGTAATATTATACAAACTAGGCTCGTGTGAACGAAGAGCCCCCTAATTCCTAAGGTATTGAGATGTTTGGCCCATGGAAACCAAAATACATTATACATGTTTGTTTCTTCAGGTTGGGATAAGTTGACTAAATCCGATGACACAATATTTCTAGGATATCATCAAATGTGGACCCTTAGGTCGATGTCCAGATGGGATTGGGTCGACAACTTTTGTCACCATGGATTCAACAGTGTAGGAGTCCCCCGATGAGTTGTCCAATGTTACTCGGTCTAGCAGTAGTGTCCCATCAGGATCTTTCAACTCAGAAGATTTAACTCATGCTGATGATCCCTTTCCAATGGATGAAAAATATGATTTTGAATATTCATCATCCTCATTTGAAGAGGATTTCACTACTATTGTCAATGAATTATAAAAGGTGAACTTCAGTAACAAGGAAGATCTGAAACAAACATTGATCAGTGATGTTGTGCCTGAAGAAGAGAAACAACAATACATGGAAATCATAAGGAAGCATAGTGTTGTCCTTTCTTGGAGTTATAAATATATTCCATGGAAAATCCCTTGGTCTCCATTTACCGTATCAGTCTCCCAAAAAATCATCACAGATTCAATAAGCCTCCAGGAATGATGAACATTTCTCAAAGTGCCATGGTCGAGGATGGGGTTGATAAGCTCATCATATCTGACATATTAATGGATGTTCAATACACTAGGTGGTTAGCTAACATATTTATATTCAGGAAGATGAATATACATATCTGAGTAAGCATCAACTTTTGGGATCTCCATTGCCACTATATAAAAGTTGATTTTCCACTACAAATGACAGAACTATTGATTGAAACCTACACTAGATTCCAAGATTTCTTCTTCATGGATGGGTATTCAAGATATAATCAAATCTTAATGGAAATTGGGGAGGATGATTTTACCACATTCATGGAATCACAAGGTAATTTATAAAAACCCAAAATTCATTTCATTATGAAGAATGTAGGTGCCACTTATCAGTTTTCCATACTCCTCTTATTCCTGGTGACCCTCGGGACACTAGTGAAATTCTATGTGGATTAACGGGTGGATAAATATTTCTAGTGTTTGGACCGTATTAAAGATCATGAGATATTTTTAAACATCATTCGTTCTCTCCATCTGATGATGAACCCCATAAAGTTTTCCTTTTTGATCACCTATAGAATGTTTCTCATCTTTGTATTCATATATAGATGCATCATGATTGATTTAGAAATGATCAATCCCCTCAACCACATGTCTCCTCCATGCAATATTCATGAGCCCCTAGTCATTCAATCCCACTAATCCTTCATATTCCGATTCATCACCAATCTGGAAGGAAATAGTAAGACATTTTCCCAACTCCTAAAAAAAGGTTCATATTATCTATTGGATGAGGAGTGTAAGACTGCTTTTGAGAAAATCAAATAGTACCTACTAAAACCTTCGGTTCATTAGACATCCATTTCTGGAAAGATGCTGATCATTTATGTGACTGATCAAGAATGGTTCCTCAGAACCCTTATCAAACAGAAGAACACTGATGGATGAGAGAACATTTTATACTATCTCAACCGCATGCTCCTTGACACAGAAACAAGATATTCACCAATCAAGAAGAGCTACCTTGCAATGGTATTCACAGTGTCGATATTAGGACATTACTTGCAACGCCATGAGACTCAACTAGTGTTGCATGTGTATTTCTAATATATATTCTAAACATACACATGATGACAGGCCGTATAGCTCAGTGGGTAGTGTTCCATCACCAGTTTGACATTATAATTTTCTCCCAGAAGGCTATCAAGGGGAAGGATTTGGAAAAAAATAATTTCTCATCCACCCCCTACAGAGTAGCCTCTGAATCTTGACTTTCCAAATGAGGCATCCTTATCTGTGTATCATGTCATTACCTATTTGAAAATTCACTTTTATAGTGCTTCCCAAATCCCAACCATAAGAAGAGTTAATGATCCCTTACACAATAGAGTGGTCCAGAGTATCATCTTCATCATTCATGCACAAGCTGTACTTCCCAATTAATTCCTATTGATAGAAGGATGTAACAACAATGAGGTATATTAATTGGATATCATCATTGGTATCAAGGTATTCCTTGAGATTGATGTCCCCCACCTACATAAAAAGGGGGAATCTGAACTTGTCATCAAGTAGATCAATGGTGACTATGTCGTTAGAAAACTGAATCTCGTACCATTATTAGTGCATTATCTCCAGTTGATATCACAGTTCCCTTATCCTCCAGAAGATACCATGTTATTTGATCACAGAATGGTTGATAAAATTCCTTGTATGGCCTTTTTTCAACTCTTGTAGTGATTAACTAGGTTGATTTGATTAGCCATGTGGAACATCGAAGAATAATCCCTCCCATAACATTGGACCACAATGGTATCCAACAGGTAATCCACCTTACCACATGTTCCTTCACATAGAGTCCTCCAGGTCCCTATACTGCATTGTGGAAAGGGACCCATGACTGGATAAATCCATTTAATGAGTATCTCCAGCATGGTAATCTCCCAAAAGACTAAGCCGAACGTGGGAATGTCCGATGGTGAATAGTTAAGTTCACCTTCCAGAGTGGTCCCAATAATGAGAAAATCATCTACAAATATGGGTTTGATGGGATTCTCCTCTATTACTTTCAACGAGGTGAGATCCCTTAGGATATGTAGGTGGTACATGCTGATTCCTGTTGCACCCATCATACAGGGTCGAAACCCAGTCATAAAATCTTATGATTAGGGTATTTTCATCCCACCATGATCTGTGCCTGTATCGAGTATTCTAAGTGGTTCCTTGTGTGCCAAATCCCTGGTTATTTATTACATTTTTAGCTATAGCCTCTCTATAATACTAAGTACTCTTGCCCCATTATGGTCTCACAACTCGATGTCGTGGGACCATATCCATGGGAAATAGCTCGAAAGATCCTAATGACCCAAGCATGAAATACATGGACATTAAATTTATTTATTTATAATACACAATACCTTTCAAAAACATATTCCCAATGTCGGTATTATTTTAGTGTATTTGGAAACTCTAAATATTGTCATTTATCATGGTGAAAGATCATAAAAATCTCCCATAATGATCATCCCCTTTCGTTTCCCTACCTAAAAACATTATTTATATACTAGGGAAAATAAAAACACAAAATGGGTGATCCCAAATTCTCAGTTTGGGTAATCAAGGATAACATAAAATAAACCATAAACATTTGAACGTAAAAACATTAACATAATGTTTAAACATAAAAATCACGTGTCATGAAATAAATCATGGAAGAAGGTATGACATAGATCATAAAGGAACATTGATAATGATTGAATAACATTGGCATAAAACATGTAATTGTGGAAATCTAATACGCATATGACATAATTTCCATAGCATCCAACTAATTTCTACCAAGTCCATCATTATGGAAAAATCCCATTACTGAACTGGGTTTACATGATGTCCCAGCCATGTATTACAGAACCATATTTAATTTTCTTTCTAGTCATTTTTATTTAATGAGATATAAATCTTTACCCAATCCATTGTAGGGGTATATAGGTCCCACCAATATCATAATGAAATCACACTTACATGTGCCACAAAAACATAAATCATTCATCATAGCATAACCCATGAATTAAAATGGGATTCTTAAATGTCATGACATCATAACATAATACATATAAGATAAATGGAATAAAAAAATATAATTCCATCATAAACATAATAAAATTAAAGAAATAATGGGTATTGAAACATAATTCTATGTCATCTTAGATCGAAAATAATTTTGATAAAACACATGAACTTAATTTCTATAGAAAATGTACCTTCTATTTCAAAAAACTTTCTCTTCTCAAAATGCCACACAAGTTTAAAATAAAATAATTTTTCTAAAAATAAACCTAAAACCATGTAGGGGAAGATTCCTGGAAATAAGGTGTCATGAAACTGTAAAAAATAAATCATACCATATATGTTAAAAACATTCCTCTTGTAGTTTTTTAAAATGTAAAAAATTACCTCGTGTGGTAAACAAAAGAATGATTCCTTCAATACCATGTATTAAAAGTAAAAAAATGGGTAAAAAAGACTTTAAAAATACATATAAGAATAATAAATATTTTATAAAAACGTTTTTAGAAAACTTGAACATGGTTGATCAATATACCCCCAGTAAACACTTATAAACAAACACATATAGAAATGAGATTACAAAACTTCCACTTACCTTATGTCTAATACTCATATTATGAGTCCAAAACACCTGTATAATGTTTCTAAACAAATTAATAACTTATATAAAAATCATATTTATATTTATGATATAAAATATTATTCTTTTACGACTTTATATTAATAGTTTATTAACAATTACAAGTTAATGCAACATTTAGGGTAATATTTCTTAATTTATCATACATGTTTTGACATGTTATTCATGATCTTATTACATAGGCCATGATTTACATAATTAAAAAACGTATAATATGATTTATATATCATATATATATATATAATGGAATACATCATTCATGGAGATGGTAGGTCGTATATATGCATGAACGCGATTTTGGTTTTTTCATCGTATTGAATGGAATTAAGTAAATGACATATATGTACAAACACACACACACAAACACATATATATATTATTATAGGAGACATATTATATCAAATATTTCATAATTATTATATATATATATATATATATGTATATATTATAATAATTCTTCTATGGTTAAAGTGGAGAATAAATCTCACCATGTCCTAACGATGGTAGGTCGTACGTCTGTACAAGTGACGATATAATTAAATTTATGATTAAATGACATGTAACTTGATGATATATTAATTATAAAAATTACTAATCATGTCATATTCATTATTAATTACTATTATAATAATCATTATAATCATCCAAAAAAAGTAATGTGGAAAAAAAATTACACCACATTGTTGAGACAGTAAGTTGTACGTATGCACACATGGTTATATTATTATTCATAGGTTAGATAAAATTATAAATGTAATTATAAAATGATTATATTAAAAATATATGTATATGAAAGAGACTAGATTTATTACTTTGGTATGTAAATAATATATATACAAGATGTAGAAGAAGCAAAGGACATTGAATGAAGGGATGAAACAATGACCTTTTCTTTGGGTGTTTTTTTTTCGATTTGAACAAAAGGGTACTTTAAGAAGGCTATATGACCAATTATAATTCTCTAGGATGTTATGGGGGATTTTTTCATATTTATGGGTAGGTTTTTGTAGAAACAAAATACTTTAGAGGTGTGAGTTATAGAGAAAGGTAGGTGCCATTTTATAAGATAAGTGATGGGAACTTTAGGAAAAAGATTGTAAAATTAATTTATTATAATTTTTTTGGTTTCTAATAGCTCATAATTTATATATTTGTAGGATAATATCTGTATGGGTAGAAATACTCTCATACAATAGTGTTTAGAGAAGTTTAGGTCCTAAAATTAACATTATATTTTAGATTTATCCCTTTGTAAAATAAGTTAACTCAGAACATGTCATGTTGTATTTTTTAACTACAAAGCTAATATTGTTATTATTAAATTCCAAGAGAACCTAAAGATGATAGTTCATGGATTTCATATCACTATATAAGTTATGTGGTCGAACATTAGTTTTTTAGGATTTTCATATCATTTAATAAAATAGTATTTGTTGTAAAAACTCTATTATGTAAATTTTTATACTATTCATATCATGACATTTTAAGAATCCATAAAAACATGATGATTTCTAAAAAATGTAATTAATACAAAGATAAAAATTCATAATATTAAATAAAATTCGTGTATGAAATATAAATTATAAAAATAAATTTATTTTAATATTTATAATCTCATTTATTTAAATCATTCATTAATAAGGTGATCACTACATCGTCATTATGTCATAAATAAATTTATTTATTTTGTATATAAAATTTTTAAGTAAAATACCATGACATAAGAAATAATTTTATATTTACAATTACTATTTATAGTTGAATTTATCTTATGTATAACCCAATATAATAATTTTGTTATTTAGAAGATACATATTCATGTCATATTTCTCTTTATTTTAAGTTAATTCATATAAAATTTCATTTTCATATCGAAGTGGTCCCATGGGGTCCCAAAATAGATCCATGGATTTTACATGTCATAATTATCTCATCCAATACAATTACGACATGTTTTAGGGTAGTTAAATATTATTATGATATTATTTTTTACCCTTATTCACTAGATTTACCCATTAACCATAGTAAATAAAATAATCACGTATGTTACTATTCAAATTGTTCAAAAATAAACTCTACCTACTTACACAATATGAGACTTCTGATTCCAAATATGAAATAAATTTTCCTCAATTCATAACACATATTTTTTAGTAATTAATTTATAATTAATTTCTAATGTCAAAAGAACGGATTTTTATAAAGTACTAATTATTAAAATATTGACATGTGATTATGTCCATCTTAAAATTGAAATTATTTCTAATGAACAAAATTGGATTAAATGATAAAAATATAATCCAATTACTCTTCAAAATAAATTAATATTTCAATATAACCATAAAAGTAAATTAGATGAAATGATAGTTTCGAATTAAAATGTAGTATTTTTCACTATTCTTGAAAATTTGAATTTTATCACAAAAATAACAAAAATTCAAAAGAAATAAAATGTCAATATCCTTCATCAAAAGAAGATGTTTATTTTGTCATATTTAACTTATAAAAGTGTAAAAACAAGATTTAAAATTGGTGTGCTATCAAAAGGCGGTAAAACAACAATTTTTTTAAAAATAATTCCTTTATCCAAAAATTAATTTTTTTCCCATATCATCTTCTAGAAAATGATTAATAATAATTCAAATGTTATATAAAATTAAAATGTATTTAATAATATTTATAATTTATAGTTTAAATACCATTAAATAATAATATTTTAATAATATATCGTTGTATAGTGAAACTCGGTATCGCGTACAACGCAAGCTATCAAAGAAGGCTGCTCTTACGTGTAACACATGCCAAGTTAGTGTTGAGTGTAATGAAAGATTCCTTTTTTGTTGCGTATATGATAATAAAGACATTTTTCTTTTATAGATTTATAAAAAATCTACACTCAGTGTTGTGTGAAATGGATTATATCAAAAGAACATGAAATTCTGGGCAACGGAAGCCAAGAATAATGTTGTGTATACTGCAAGCTAATACAGTGTTGTGTATAGCACAATATAATAATGGTGTATCATAAAACACATGACTTAGAAGAAACAAAAAGAATCAATCTCTTAAATTCTCAGGGTGTTACATTCTACCCTCTTTAAAATAAATTTCATCTTCGAACTTTTCAAGGTTATAAATTGTTTTCTACATGAATGTTTCATCCATGGAAACCCACACTATAAAAAATAATTCAAAAACATCATTTTAAAAATGTAATGTTAGAAAGAAAATGGTTACCCAAAGTTACTCATCACTAGGTTTACACATAGGAGAACATAGGTGGGAAGTGAAAACATGGATATATAAGTGAAATCTAACAATCATGTTATGATGGATAGTGATAGATAATAAGCTTTGGAAAATGTTAAATACAAGAAATCCATAAATCTAAGATGATTTAGGGAACTATATGATTCATCATATAATAAAGTACTGGTATAGAATTTTTGGTTTCATGATCTTTTTACTAAATTTGAGGATGTTTTACATGAGGAGAAATATTAACATTATTCTAATAAAATCTCACTGTGGGTCATTCCCAGATCAATTTCCACTTCATCACTTATTTAAAGAAATGATGTTGAATTTTTCATTCTAGAAGCATTAACATATCATGAAATATAATGATAGGTCATTCCATTTGTCTCAACAAAAAGCTTATAACACATTACCAAATATGAATAAGTCCCCCAATAGTGAGATAACACATTAATATAATAAACATCAATCGAAGTATAACTTATACTATCCATAAATGGAAAGCATTAAAAATCTCCCAAAAACTAAAAATATAAAACTTCATAAAGAGTTGAACTAAATCCACATAAAATTTGTCTCTCATATCTCATATTGCAGTTCTTGGTTATTACATTCAAAAAACGTGAATACCTTGTTCATGTATTCTGTTTAAACATGATAATAACATTAATTACAATAGAACCATAGTGAAAACAATCATTCTATAAAAAAACTGTTTTTGCACAACAAAAATTCAATAAATTATATATACTAAAACCACGATATCATTTTGTCCTTATATCAGTCATGAGCTCATTACCACTATAAAAAATCTAATTATCTTCTCATTCATTTATTATGTGCATATCATGTGCTTTCCCAAAATATTTCAATCACTTTTCATGATTACAGGTACCATCCAATTATTTAAAACCGCAATAAATTAATACATAGGTATTCCAATATTTAATAATACTATAAACACTATTTTGGAAACCCATTATATAAAAACATAATCATTCCACCACTTCATTGTCATACATAAAATCTCCAATATTGATATCATGTAACTTCCCTTTTTATTTTATCTTAAGAGGTTTCTATCATCGATCATCATTAACCATTTTATTAGGGCATCAGTTAGCATATTTCTCCATTTCCTTGCACTTGTAACCCTTATTTATATGATGTTAACTCTTCTGAGATTTCTTTTTATTCACATTACATCAGTATTGAAATGTTCAATGACATTCTTTCCCACTCTTAATACATTTATCATTCCCCTTTAGACAATTTCCACCATGTGTCTTTACACCCTTTGAACATAAATCAAATATATTCTTATTTCTAATATAATTTTATAGCTTCCTTTTAATTATATCCTTCTATTATTTTCATAAACATTAGATATATGAGAAAACACAATCTCCATTTTTGTAAAAAGAATATGAGTAAAGTACATGCTGATAAACAAGTTCTTAAACTCATCCAAATCCATGGTGTAAATTTTATCTTGTATCCATATATTCATGAAAATGTTTCACCATAGATTTTCTTTACCTTCTAGTCATTATGTTTTTAATGTAACCTTCGAATGTTCTGAACATTCATGAATGAAAAATATCTTTCCAACGGTACAATTTCATTTCCGTACAACGGGAGGATTGGTCATTCCAGGAAAATAAGGTGGATGTTGCCTTAAAAAGATTCAAGATAATGGGGGTTCAAACTTTGGTCATATGGAAGACTCGAAAGATTTGAGGTCATAAAACAATATACCTTATTCCATCTCTCCTAACATTAGGTTTTTTAGGAGTAATATCATTTCATTTTCCATTGCATCCAGCATTAATGTGGTTCCTTTGGGTTCCAGCAATTGTCAAAACCCCTAAAGAATATTGTGAAAGGAAAAAATGATACTACAAAAAATATTATAATCAAGGGGGGAAAATTAAATCTCTATGATATTAGGTTTCATCCTAGGAAATTCAAGATCATTACCAAAATTTTAGGACCGTAATCTATAGTTATACATACTTTTAGGGGCATCCCAAGACACAACTTATAAATATCTCTAGGGATCTCACTATGTTTTTCGTATCCTTGTTTCATATTTTGACTACACGTTTTCTCTGATACCAACTCTAAGAACCCATGATTTACATACATGAACATTACATTTCTTTTCTAGAATACTTAATACATTACAAAAACAAATGCCAGAAGACCATATTAGTTTAGGGTCATTGGAAACTCTAAACATCATTTTCTATCATGGTGAAAGATCTTCAACATCTCCCAAAAAGATCTTCCACTTTTTTCCTACCTAAAAATAGTCTTTATATCATGGGGAAAAGAAATCATAAAATGGGTGATCTCAAATTCTCATTAATGTTAAACATACAGATGATAAAACAAACCATAAAAACTTTAACTTAGAAACAAGAACATAAAATTTAAATATCAAAATCATGTGTTATAAAATAAATATTGGCAGTACATAAAGCATAAATAGTAAAGGAAAATTAACCATGATATAATATAATTTCCATAAAACACCCAATTGTAGAAAAATAATAATTACATAACATTACTTCTATATTATCCAAGTCATTGCTTATAAGACCATCATAGTGGACAAAGTCCATTACTGAACCAGGTTTACTTGTCGTTCCATCCATGTAATACTGAATCATATTTACTTACTAATCCATTCATGTCTATTTCATGAGATATAAATCTTTTCACGCTAAATTGGTGGGAGATATAGGTCCCAACCATCTCACTATTAAATGATTCATATGTTTTTTACAAAAACATAAAACTATCATCATAGAATAACCCTTGAAATAAAATGGGATTCTTAAACATCATGTCAACCTAACATCACCCATATATGATAAACAGCCTACATAAAAATATATCTATCGTAAAAACATTCAAAAAAAATTAATTATATGGATATAAACATAACCGAATATGATCATAGATGGAAAATAATTTTGATAAAAAATTATAACATAATTCTCGAGGAAAATGACCTTTATTTTTTAAATAAATTTTCTCTTCTCAAAATGACACAAAATATTAAATGAAAAGAATATTGTTGGAAATGAACTTGAAACCATGTAGATAAGATTCTCGGAAATAAGGTGTCATTAATTTAAAAAAATCATTCATTAATATATGTTAAAAACATTATTCTCATACTTTTATAGAAAAAGTCAAAAGTACCTCATATGTTGACCAAAAGAAAGATTCCTTCCATATCATCTAGTGAATGTAAAAAATAAATAAAAATGACATTAAACATACATATAATTGTACTAATAATTTTATGAAAACATTTTCAGAAAACATGGAAATGGATGATAAATATACCATAAATAAACACTTAATTATAGACCATCTAGGAAAAACATGAGATTACATACTTTTCAGATTTGCAACATTAGCACTCAGCAGCTTATTCTCTACTCGGACTTCTTGAATTTCTCGGATCATCCTTGGTTGAATATGCAAGATAACATTTTCTAAGAGAATTGATGCATCTTCTTGACATAATTGTGTCACTGGGCAAGGTTGAGTGGAGACAATTTTATCAAAACCATCTAAAAAAGTATCACCAAAATCTTTCAGATCATCTTTGGTTACAAAATAATGAAGCTCATGTAAGGATGCAGGTAAAGGTAGAGGCTCAGATTCTGGTTGAGGTTCAGATTCATCTTCAGATTCTGATTCTAATCCAGATTGAGGTTGGGGCTCTGATTCTGGTTCTGAAAGAGCTAAGGACATCATTTGAAACAGAGAAGAAAGATCCATTCCAGTTGCAGTCACTTGTTGTGACTCATTCGCATCATAAAAGCATGGGAACTCATACCGAGAGTGTACAGAGAAAGTGACAGAAGGATGAGAAGCATCACCAGATCCAGCTTCCACCATATCAAGATTTCGAGTTTCCTCCCCCTCAACTTGTGCTTCCCTTTCAGATTCATGAGGTTCAGGAAAATAGACAAGATCTACAGGATCATCCCTAATCTCTTCAGAAAATTATTGCCTTTCCAGTTGAAAGGAAATTTCCATTATTTCTTCAGCAGATGGAATAATCTCAGGAACTGATTGTTCCACTGGATAAGCTTCTAGACTTGCTTCTTTCTCAAAAGAAAGAGTATCTTCAACAAAAACTTCCTCAAAGGTTTCTTGCTATTCTGAACCAGGAAAAACTAATTTCCTTATAGCATTGGGATGAGTTTCTGCCTCATGAAGAACAACTAAAGGATCCTCAGTCCTTTCCTTTTCAAAAACAACTTCTTCTAATTGAGGTATTTCATCAGGGATAACATCAGGGATAACACCCCTTTCCTCTTCAACAGGAACTGTTTCCATTGGAGATATTATAGACTCTTCTCCAGGTGGAACTTCAGCTCTTACTTCTTCTTGTTCTTCTTATTCTGAGTACTCAGCCACTTCATCTGGTTCCAAACCAGGATCAGCTAGGTACTTAGTCCTTCTATGTTAATCAACAGGATTAAACATTTTATACAGTTGATCACTATCCTCAACCCATTGCCTTTTCCATGGATTCCAGCTAATCTTCATCCTTCTGATGATAGGCATGGATCGGTAGAAATCAAAGTCCTCTAATTTTTCTTCATTCAGTCCCACCATTCCTTTTGAGACTAACATGGCTGAAATCATCCTTGAATAAAACACAGAGGTGGATTTAGAAGTTACTATGATCAGCTCACAGATATGGTTGATAACATACTTACACAGATTTATCTTTTGTCCATTCTTCAACAGGTGAATCAGGAACACATCCTGATACTTCATCACAGAAAAATCTCATTTTCATGGACTAACCAAATTCTGAACAAACTTGAACAAAAGTCTTGTCTCCCCATCCAGTTCAGCAGTTATGGCCATTCGCTTGGTTCCATTTCCAGTTAGATTTTCCGAAGTGGTTTCTAGTTCAAAGATGTAAGTTGTTGGAGGAGGGTCTCTCTGGTAATCTTCACACACTCCTTCATGTGGAATTCTTAGGCATGCAGCCCACATCATTGAAGAGAAAGAGCACTTCTGACCATCGATCTAGCTGGTCACCAAAAACCATTCTCTAAACTCAAAAGAGAACTTCACATACTGATATAATTGAGATACAAGCCTCGGGTAAATCGGTCTATTCTGTCCAGTGAACCATTCAATCCATCCTTGTTCTTTTAAAACTTTCAAAACTAACGATCTTCTAGACATCAACCATTTAGGGAAAACCTCTTTTTCAGGTACAACTATACGGCTTACCAGGTTTGGGTTTAGAGGTCCTTCGGGCGCTATCCTCGGTATCCTCCTTTGTTTCTTAGATTGGCGCTTCTCAGACGAGGGTGAAGATGGACGCTTCATCCATGGCATTCACTAAAGGTTCGGGCGATAGAGAAGATAAGGTTCGGGGGAGAATTCGGGTAAGGAGTCGAATGAAACCCTTATGTTTTATCATTTGGGAATGTCAAACGTCATAAAACACAAACGCGGGAAATCAAATAGCTGTGAAATAAAAATTACCATGATACGGGTAAAAATAAAATAAAAATTATAAAAATTATCATACTTCTCACGGTGAGACAAAAAATTAGCCATCACGGTGACACAATTTATAGTCATCACGGTGAAACAGTGAGCAGTTTATATAGTCACGGTGAGACAGTGAGTTGTCAGACCGTGAGCATAAAAACAGTAACTTAGAAACAGTATGATATTAATTTATGATTAATCATACCAATATAATGTATGATGTAGTCTAATATTTCAGAATTTAATGGTTTAGTGAATATATCAGCAAGTTGATATTCAGTACCAATGAATTCCAAAATGATATCACCTTTTTGATAATGATCCCTCAAAAAGTATATCATTTAAGAGTACCTTACACCATACTACCTAGTAACCATGGATTGAGAGCGTATTACACATCCCACCAATGCTAAATCCCTCAAGAAGTATTTAATTTAAGAGTACCTTACACCATCTTCAGTGTACGATGATAAAATATGTGATCCGTCCCTACTGAGGTACGTAAAACTATTCATCACTTGTCCTTCAAGACAATAAATTGAAACATTTCCCATGATCTATGAACATAAACTAAGACCTATTCCCTCCATCATAAAGATAAAATGTATTATTGTACCTCTTGAAGTTAAAATATATTACCATAATTCAGAATTTTAAATTATGTTACCATTCTATACAACATTAAATAGCTCATCATTGTCTTGAATTTTGTTAAATTGTAATTGGTATGATCTCTACGACCTAAAACTATGATCTTCTATGTCCTTTTCACATGATGATAAACTATACAAACATTTCTAGAACTACATATGACATGTTTCCCATTCTTATGGGATACGTAGCGATACCTGGACCTTTCATATGTGGCCTAGCCTCAGGTACCCTGACATCTACAGCCACTCGGTCCATATTCACTCTTAGGATTGTACGATGTGCTATAGACTATTTTTCCTCACCCACATCGAGATATTTTTGACACACCACACATATCCATTTGAGACAATACTCCATCATACATCCTTTTAAAAAAATGTGAAACAACACACCATTTCTAATACTATGTATGGATTGATTCATATACTAATGTGATACATAGGAATTCCCAGACATTTCCACTTCAGGTCTAGTCCTGTCTTTTAGAAATCTTTTCTTCCATCTTTTCCATGGGACTATGTTCACTGGTGGGTGTGTGGTATGGTGTGGACTTATATACTCATCCAAATTGGTTTTACAATAACCACACTGTATATCTCTTTCTTTAGAGCTCTCCATTGCCCTTTCCTCTACTCATCTCCTCGATTCGTCCTCTCCCAATATGGACCCACTACCCTTTTTGGTGATTCCCCAATGTGTTGAGATGTACATTGGTTTAGGACCTAGAATTTAGTATAGCATGTGGATATTATTTCATTTCTTCCATGCTTCACATATCCCTGTATTTTGGATTCCATCATCTTTTAGATCAAAATGGCCCCTTACAGTATTGATGCTCGACCTTATGACTCACCTACCATCATGGGTCAACATCTAAGAGGATCTTGAATGAAATTTTGTAATCGGTTCCGCATTTTGAATTAATTCAGTGGTCACCCCTCATTTTTTCCAATTTTAGTCCACATGATATAGATACTGTGTTTCGAACATGGTCATGAGTTATCCTCCATCATTGTTCCACCCCATTGAAACCTAAATATGGGGCACGTTATTCACATCCCTTTACACTCAATCATGTTCAAGTGGAATTTCGGCACCTTTAGTGTTATCCCTCTCTACACATTTTCACATTAAGAGGATGAACCAACATCGTGGTTTTATCATTGACTATGCACCATTTTGTATTTTTGTGTATTTCATGTGTTGCGATGATCATATACACCTTTGTTCCCCACATCGAGCATAACTCATGTGGGATTAGAGACTTGGTCACAGTTTACGCTTTCTTGGGGGAATCTCACTTATTTTAGTCCAATTTATACAACCATATAATCAAAAAGCCCTCATTCTTAGTGCATGATTTTAAATTTCATGAATTTTGAGAACTACATCTGGTTTAATTCCCACCCTCATGGGATACATAGGATGGCCCGAACATTTCTTCTTTCGGTCTAGCTCAAGCTCCATTAATTATCTATTTTTTTCATAATTTTGTAATTGATTTTTATAGTATTTTGTGGTGTGGAATATGTGAATTTATGTCAACAATCCCGTCGGGTCCAACACCATGTCCTTTGATCTTTTATGGCCCCTTGGCATGAGGTCCCCACCCCCTGGGGTTACGCACGGTGTGATGCAAACTGATGTCATCATCCATGTCGGGTATGTTTTATCACACCATGTTAATTCCCTTGAGAACAACATTCGTCTATATAAATCCAAGACATATGATGTTAAACAATTTTTTCTAGTCCCACATGACTTTATACCATTTCTTCTTTTCTGTATGACGTTAAAAAACTTGGTTTGGTGCTGTCATATGACCCTAAACTATGATCACCATAATCCTAGCAACACGATGAAAAATGGTACTACATTGTGGTGTCCTCCCTAGAGGGGACATATTGTTTGATATTTTTCATCCAACATGACATTTTTCATGGACTACTTATGGTTTTATTCCTATAGTGATGCCTAGATTCTATGTTCAGGGTAACATGATTAAAAAAACATGAATTCACACTAAATAACAAACAAGATCCATCAAATGCTTCTTCTTTTAGTTTTCAGGCCAAACCTCCACAATAGTTTTTCCACTATCATTGGTACCCCAACAGGCCATTTTCCAGAACTACCTATGGCGTGATTCTTATCCTAATAAGATACGTAGGAACTTTCAGAAATTTCTTCTTTAGGTGCAGCCCTTGGTATTTTAAATATTTCCTTATTTTTGTCCCCTTGGCCGGAGCGCTATAAAAACACCAGACGTGGTGAGGACCTCTTGGGTGCTCGTTAAATTTTTTTTTATAACATCCATGACATCCTTCAGGGGTATTACTTACATTATCCTTTCATTCATTTCGCATGATGATAAACTGCATGAAATTTTCTTGAACTATGTATGGTATCATTCCCATCCTAAAGGGATACGTATGAATTCCAAGACATTTCATACATGGGTCCATCCCTTGTTTCATCATCACATTTTCCCTTTTATTATCTGGACTTCGTGATCTCTCGTATGCCTCACCAACATTCTCATATGCACTCTGGTTTAGGACCTAGGGTGTTGGATTCCACATGGACATGATTTCGTTCGTTTACATGCTTCATGTCTCCCTTTATTTGGGTTTTCTTAATATTTCACATCTTAATGGGTCCCCTAATGTTATGGATTCTCAGCAGTATGGATCAAATACCACATTGGGACAACATCCCAATGGTATTTGAAAGACATTATTAGACATGTTCTTCATTTTGAATTTAGTCAGCGGTTGACCCATAGATTTTAGTTACCATTTTAGGACACATGATATGGGTGTTGTGTTTTGAACACAGTAAATATTTATCCTCTATCTTTACACCACCCACATTACTAGTTTATTACTGGTTTCATGATTCACATCCCTTTATACTTCATCATGATCAGGTGGACTTTTTACACTCTTTGTGGTTTACCTTTGTGCACATATTCTCGTTAAATAGGGTGAATCTGTGTCACAAGGGTCATATCTGACTCCACACCATCTCCTCCAGCTGGGCATTCAATGTCTTACAAATATCTTCTCCACCCTTGTTTCCCACATCAATCATTAGTCAAGTGGTATTAGGGATATTGTTATGGTTTTGAAACACATGGAAAATAAACACTTATTTTGGTCCAAACTCTATGACAATAAAATGGGTTATTCAGTCCCTTAGTCTGGGCATCGGGATATTAAACTATGTGCATTATTATGGAAATATGTGGTGCAGTGTGAACTATTATTCCTCATTCACACTCGGCCACATTATGGAACCATTTATTATATTTTTGATTCAGGAATCCTTCCATTTTTCTTCCATGATCTATGACTATGAACAAAAATCTCTCAAATATTCATCTTATGGTGCTAATATATTTCCTCTATGACATTACTGTGTAATAAAAAATTACCTAACCATTTGATGACTTCATTGAAAAAGATGTTTCCCCATTCGGTATTGGCCTCCTTCCATACCACCATCATGAACTATGTATGGATTTATTCTAATCCTCGTGGGATATGTAGTGATGCACAAAGTTCTTGTATGTGGTCTAGGTGCACCACCAAAAACCCTCTTGTGAAATTTTGGTATGAGTTTCCATAGTAGTATGTGGTGTGGTATGAACCATTTTTTTCACCATCACGTCAGTTTTACAATAGCTATTCCATGTACTTTTCTTGAGAGTTCTCCATTTCTTTGTCCTTTCCACATGAAAATATATTGCACAGACATATCCTTCATGCATAACTCTAAACTATGACCCTACAATGAACATGTTCATAATGAATCATGATAGTTATGGGATGTGTCGGACTCCTATCCAGAGAGGATTTCCCCCACCAATGTTTTTATCTGACCATGATGTACTGGAGGACTATGTTTCATGTGATTCTTAACCTTATGGGATACGTAGTGATGCCCATGAATTTCTCCTCGAGCCCAACCGTAGGGTCAGTAAGCCTTTTGGACCCGCGTCCCCAATTATGGTCCAAAAATTATTACAATTAACTATTTTCTTGAAGTCTATGCAACATGACTTTAAACTATTATCATCAGTCTAGGAAGTATGACCTTAAAACTATGTGAAGCGTCCTTATCTCAATTCAAACCAATATTCCCACCCAATGTACTTTCTTCACGGTGGTGCAATTTAATGTGTTTCAGACTTTATCCAAACAACTCATCAATCCATCACCACACTTTGACTGCCCTCTATTTCAGATCCCCATTCCATTTCATTTCTGAAAAATGTCCCTTATGGCTCGGATTCTTAGCCATATGGTTCTCCTACTATCATGGGCTAACTTTTTGGAAGGCAACAGAAACACTTCAAGATAGGCCCCTTATTTCAAATGCGGTTAGTGTTTGGTCCACATTTGTTTGTACCCATTTTAGGATAATGTGATATAGCTGTTTTTTTGAGTTTGGTCAACAGCAATCCACTATCATCATACCATCCTTAGTATTTCCCAAATTTGGGGAATCATAATTCACATTATTCATTCCACTTTTTCGGATTTATTCCAACTACACTAGCTTTATCCCCCCTTGTGAAATAGTGTATGTGGGAAAGGGATTTTTAGATATTCTGAGGACCCTAATATCTTTCAAAGAATAATCTCTTATTTTAAAAAAGCTCTGGGTGGTCATCTACATCCCATGTTTTTTATAGATTAGTCAGCGCTCTCATACACAAGGTGAATAATTACGTAGTATTCTCTTATTTCTCATACCAGGTATGAACCATGTGAGAATAGGGATTGATTGAAAATATATTCTTTTATATGGTCTAGATTAACTTATATAATCATGAGAGAAAATAATAATTCCATGTATTCAGATTGGAATAAAAAGAAAAAAGAGAGATATGGTTATGAATTAAACCAAATCATTTCCCTTATAGATCAACTCCTTCAATGCATTCCTCATGTTCTTCCACTACAAAACTCATAGACTCTATGTATTATTCACACTCCTTGAGCTCCCTCTCTTATTCAGCAGCTGTAGAGAGGAATTCATTAGCTTTTTCCTTCACTCGCACCTGCTCAGCTAGAAGCTCAATCATATTACTGTTTTCCTGCACCACTTGCTCCATGGAAAATATATGATGGGCCTTCAACGATTCAATTAGCTTACAATGGATTGAGATAAATAACACACTTTCATATTATTTCTAATCAACTTGACAGACTTGTTGATCTTCTTTAAGGAACTTCTATGTATTCTACGCTTCCATTACACACTAGTAATTATTAGAGAAATGGATACTCTCTCGTATCTTCTCAGTCATATAATCATGGATTATTATATGAAGACATTGATAATCCACACATCTCACATAGAGAATGTCCATCCACTTGTAGTGTGATCCCATTTTTCTTATACATTATACCATTGATTCATTGAGGAAGTCTTTGATTCACTTGAACACCTTGTGTAGCATCATACGACTCGCTTGAACTATGTTTGGATCATAGTCATCCATATCCTTAGGATCTGCATGCCTGCACTCCTAGAAAATATCAAGGAGTTTAGCAATCGTGTCCTATTATAGTACTTATTCCACATCACCAATGGAACCCCCGCCAACCTGGAGATCAACCCTGGTATAAGAATCACTCATGATTGCAACTTCTCTCTCACTGGTTGCTACGGTGAGACTATCTTGAATAGTTGGCTCTATGAGATCCGGTGAAATCCCAAGTAAATCTCTCATAGATCATCCAGAATCAACAGTTTTCTAAGCCTCCAGCATTGCGATCACTGAAATGGGACCAACATCATGGTCAACAGAGTCCCCCAATAAATATTGTGAGCCTACAAAGTTAAAAACATTCATGATCTAAGAGTAGAAGTGTCTATATACTAAGCCATGTTAGAAACTTCCACCATAAGAAATATGTAGGCATATTTTAATTAAATAATCATTTTTGGTTCCCTATGGATGGCGGAAAGGGTTTGAGACTTTAAGGTTGTCCTTTCAGTCCTTCTTTTTGGATCATTACATCCAACTTCAACCGTGGAAGGTCCTTCGTCTACTTCAATTGTAGTTGGTTCCCAGCACTGCTAGATCGCAAATGCAGACTCATGAGGGTGTTATTTCACATACAAGGGTATATATTCATCCCCTGGGGGGAGAAGTTTTATCTCTCATCATTGATGTGTTTCTAAACAATAGAGAGTTAAGTCAGGGGATTTGAATTATGGGAATATAAAGGTCAATGAAGATAATAATTGAGACTCACTTTGAGTTGTTCGAACAGTTCCATTTGATATACTGTGATCTCACCACTATCACGTGGGATTCCAAGGAGGACAACTATTTCTTGAATTCTCTCACCTCCAAGACATTAACCCCTCGACATCCTTTTCTCCCTCGTCATCTTCCCTATCATCTATCTCTTCCACTTCTTCCTCCACCACTTACAACCCTCCTTATTCTTTTCCCTATTTATTTTTATCCTAAGAATAAAGAATTTCCAAGTAATTCTCATAGTATAGAATCACTTTCAATAGGAGATGTGGTTCTTCAATCTACCCTTGTTAGCATGTTCACATATCTATGGCTGTCAGGTACTGATGTCGGTGAATAATTTTTACCCTCTCCTCCAGCTTAATGTGCCCTATGTCTATGCTTTCAAGCCTAGTTGGCACTAGTCTCTGCCATAGATCTTCAGTGGACATATATTGTCATAGACTCCTCCTGATAGACCATAGATATGGAAAAATGATTTCAATGATCCACTTTAAGAGATTCTTTAGTTTCGTCCCAGATATTTCCATGGATGGCCTGCAAGACCTGCCACGAGACCACCCCTATTCAGTTGGTAGATCTACATTCTCTCCTCGTGATGCTCCTCCCAATGATGTTCTAGACCGCATCATTCCAACTGCATGGATTATTACTTGTCTATCCTCCCCGGTGGTACCTTTTCTTCTTCCCTGTTGTCTCGACTCTATGCTGACCTCCTTGATTTTCCGAATGAATTTTCATAGAATCTCCTTTAGGTAAGTTTCTATCAAATGGTCGGCATACTCCATTGATTAGACACCATGACATCAGAATGAGGAAGGGTGAGGAATTCTCTAAAAATGATGTTGTGAATATGATCCACAATTAGAGAAGGATTCAAGGATGTATCTATTCCCAAACATTTTTATATACCTTCTTCGGAATCTAATGCATAAACCCCAACATCTTAGTAATCTTTGTTGGAAAATATGGTTCGCATTATATTTTTCCATTAATCCAGGATACCATCACCTAAACCCTGAATCTTTCAAATTACTCCCTCTACTCCAGAAGACCTCACCCATCACCTACCATCTTATCAGGTGGGGTTCTAAATAGATGAAATATGATATTAGTATAGTTTTCAATATTGATTTTTATCCTTTCCTCTTTAGGCATCAGTGGGAGAATTGAATCATTCATTAAAAGGGATGGTGACCGAATTTTATCTGGAAGGAGGATGGAATTCAGGAAGTCATGTACATCATAATGAGATAAACCAAATCCATGAAGAATTAGGAATGATTCACATAGCTACTTTGTGTGGTCCCTCTAGAAATTTGTCGCATAATGTTGTACGACCTGGATAATAAGTGAACCCCCATATTAACAATGTTATTGATCTCCATAATTTCGGCCATCACTAGAATTCTGGGATGAACCCACATCCGTGTGTCCCTCACTAGCAGCAGCCAACCACTCAGAAATGAAGCAAGGAATAATCCATATCATACATTCGGGTCTCAAATTTTGTTTGTATAGAGTCTCCTTGATCGGTAATCACTACATCCTTGACCATATTGTATGATCCTTCCTTCCCCCTCTACGATGTGTTTGGTAAATGCTACCCATAGCCTAAAAGTTTCACTAATTATTCTTGCATTAATATTAGATTGAACCTCCCAAAATAGGATGTATCATTCAGGGTGTAATTTATTTGCACCTTCCCCTTAGCCACCTCTAACATATTTCATGTCAAAATGGGTGTGAAGGTCTTATCACCCCAATTGTTCGCTATTGGAAGGAACTCATCGTATTGGTTCTCTTCTATGGGAATTAAAATGATGCAATGAATTCCCCAGAGACTGATGCCTACCTCCCCATGATACAGGTGGAACATATTTCTATTGGGAGACCACAGACTAAACATGTCTGGTACCAGGTCATACTGACAGTAAATGTAACACTACGATGTCCACGTAACTTCA
The DNA here is from genome assembly GCA_963277665.1 of Viscum album. Classification (NCBI taxonomy): domain Eukaryota; kingdom Viridiplantae; phylum Streptophyta; class Magnoliopsida; order Santalales; family Viscaceae; genus Viscum; species Viscum album. The sequence continues at coordinate 1,759,695,926 of OY728119.1, read as the reverse complement.
AAAAGACTAATAGACATAGCTCTTCCCCAAATGCCTCGCATGTCTAGAGTACCCAGTATGCCAATTCCCATTCAATAATGAAATTTCCCTCAAACCTGATGTCTCACTATTTCCATCCTAATGTTTATCAATGATGCTACTTATGAAGGTGCTCTCATAGTGAGCTAGGTATTTCTCAAGAGCTAGATCACTAACTACAACAGTCCTGGTCTTCAGATTCAAGATGTAGATGGCCATGTTTTTTGTTTCTCAAGCAGGGTGACCATTGTTCATAAAGTTGAATTATGCATAGCTATCACTTCATGCTATCCATGACCATGAAATATTGGTTTCAATTTCTAGCATCAACAACTCTTCCAAAATACCAAATTTTAATATTGGTATACTGTCACATAGAACAAAATCCTTTTTAGATTGCATCTACACACCAAAAATCACATGATTATCAGACATAACTCTTCACATATAAATAATTTGATTGTTTGGGATCATTTAGGTCGTCCTGGTAGAAGTTGTCGAATCCCTCTCACAATCATTCAGTTGAGAAGATATTTATCTTAGGTCCAATATTCTCATTGTGTTTTTCAAGAAAGAATAATGTTTCAATGTGAAAGAAAACAAGTTCAATGAAAGAAAATCTTAGGTCATGTATAAATGTGTTTAAGTCAGGTGCGTGTAAGAATTGATAGTAGCACAAATGTTCTTATGGGTGCACAGAAAACTCAGATCAAATGACCAACCATTCTTGTTGATACGAAGATATTTTACACATGAGAGAAAAGGTGCCTATCATATAGACAAGTCAAGTGGGGACCCAGCCCCCAATGTATTTATAAGCGTGGACCGGTCCCTTCGTGCATGCAGAAGTGGTTTCCATGCCAAAAAATTAGTTTGACGTTCAATTACTGAAACATGATCTACTTTTTAGAATGTCCCTTATAATATGAAATTTAGTTCCCCCTTCAGATCTAATTTGGAGGGGGTGTTTTTTAGCACTGAATTTTGGATAAGGCTTTGAATGGACACTATTGAAAAATCCAAAGGAAAATATTGAATCAGTGGATAGTCTGGTGATCCTTCAAGGAGATTAACACAAGATATAAATGTTGTGTGCAAGAGTGAATATGGAGCACAAGATCATGCATGACCAATGCAATGAAATATGGAGTCTTCCTCGACGACATTTCTAAAACCCACCAATTCGGAAATGTGAAGGAAGAGGGCCTGACACACAATATTCAAAAATGATGGAAATATATTCTATGTGCAATGAAACATCAATAAATGTATTTCGCGTAGCTCACCATAAGAACTTTCTCTATTCTTTCTAGATATAAATAGAAATTTACCCCCAAACATTGGGGAATAGTTACATATGATAAACTGATTCTCTCCTACATGACAGATATCCCTTCCTCTACTACATGAAATACCTAGCCTCATGGTGCTGGATTTGGCATGTCATGTATCTATATGGTCCAAATTCGGGTTGTTCTACTAGGGCTTGACTCTCACCCATTTTATTTTACTCAATGGAAATTGCGTGAAACATTTCCCTCTTCCATGCATGTTTTTCACTTGTGACATTTCAATCTTGATCACATGGTCTCTCCTTGGGCGCAACCACCCATTTTGCGCACAACCCCCCAATCTTGCGTGAAACCCCTCATCTTTTATGGGTCTCTTCAATATTGTGCTCATACCTCCTTGAGGGTTCCATGTATCATCCTTACCAAAGGAACCATGTCTTCTCCCCTCAAACACATGGAACCCCAGTCTCATGCATAATTCTCTTGTACGTCCCTCTAGCTTCATAAGAAGTGATTTCAAAGTCACATGGACAATTCGTAAAGTTCAATTACTTTCCCTCATTCTTATTTGCATATGCACGCTAACGGGTACTTCTTCATTACATATACACTATAATGTGAGCCCTGCAATGGATCACTCTACAACCCCACCTCATAGTGACATTTCTCATATATTACCTTCTCTAAGGGTTACAACTCGCCATTTTTCTACGTGCTAGTAGTGAAAAGTAAATCATCTATGTTCTTGCTATAGACATTAAACTTCCAAGCACCCATGTCCATGAAACATGATGTTAAACTATGATCACTGCATATGTGAAAATTCTATAAGAGAACATAAAGGGAATGGGAACCAACACCATATCACTCCCCTCTCCCTTTGGGATTGTTCACAATGCACACCTCAGGCATTCTCCATGTAAGGCTTTTCACCCTCTGATGAGATGATTCAGGTACGATGGCCATATCTTCCTCTTACATCTGGACCCATACTCGGGATACCCACTCAGATTAACACCCCATATATAACAATATGAGATGTTAACCATGTGTAATCCTCACTTCATTTCTCATTGACACGCCTTTCAAGATTTTTTCTTCTGGTAGTTTTTTCCTCTTGTTTCTCACACCGAGCATTAATCACATGGGCATAGATTAAGAATCATCCAAGACACCCTTTTTGGAATGACTAAGTGTGTAAGACCCATACCCCCACATACAAATCAAAAAATACTATGATTCTCCACCACAAGGATACTTAGGACGCCTCCTCGAGGTTCAAACATGTGAGCCATCGGTCCAATCCACTTAACGTCGGTTTACCCTCATCCTGTGTGATGTTAAACTGTATGCCTCTTTAGTCCTACAAGACATTAAAATTTATCCTTTCGATATACATGTGATTTGATCATTTTCTCATGGGTCGTGGTACGCAGGTAGCCTCCCCAAGGTTCAATAACAAACCCCTGTAAACATCGATGTCCCGTTTGTTGGGACCCACATCCTTGGTCCATACATTAGTGGAATAAGATCATATCTCCAGTAGCTAACCACGGGTAATACCCTTACTCAAATAACACTTCACCAACCAAGATTGACATTATTATGATGGTCTTCTAATCACCTGTAATCCCCAACATGTCATTAAATTGTTTTTCTTTTTGTACACCACAATACCATCCCACATCCTAAACTACAAGGACTCCGATTCTCCGCCATGATTATACGTAGGAAGCATACCTGAGGTTCAATCCCACCACTCATGTCCCACCCTGGTCTCTACCATAAGCTATTTATTTTCAGGAAGGTCATGCATTAACATGAAGGTTTTACTTCATTCAGGTCCCATTCATGCTTTCATTATCAAAGGATTCCACATCAGGTAACCCATCTCCACACTAAAATATTTAGACATTCATTCCCTACCATGAAGATATGTAAGAAATCTCTTCGAGGTTCAAGACAAACCCCACCAACATCTTCACGTCGGTTTCATCCCACTCATCTCATTCATGGAATAAAATCATCTATCATCCCTCTTACTTTTACCCGGGACTCCACATCCTGATGAGATCATGTAATTCACCTCATCAATACTCATAGCTGTGCCCTGGATGCTAACCACACATAATTCCCAGCATTTCTTTGGGATGATGTCTTTTTTGTACCACCCGATCCCATGATTCACCCTCTCAATCTACGTGGGTTGTGATCCCATTCTTAAATATAGGGTATGTTGGAGGCCTCTATGAGTTTCAAAACCAGCTAATGGTAATCCATGGTGTAACTTTTATAGTGAGCTAAGCATCCTCAATTATGTTCTCATTAGACATTTTGACCCCCCATCTTGTAAACCTATTAGGTTCTCATTCTTAGGGATGTACCCATCTGATTCAATCATATTAGTCTTTTGATTAGTATTATTCCTCTTCTCTACATATTAAACATGCAGAATACCAAATTTTAAACATGGGAAGATATGGAAAAAAATGAAGGCATGCCTCTGGTATAGAAATCCCTACACCCGATGTGGGATACCTACAGCTTATACAACCTCAATAAGACCTATCATGAGGGGGAAAAATCCAGGTGTACTAGTGTTTCTACATGTAGACAGTCTAGGGATGTCCAACAAGACTACTCCCCTGATTGATGGTTGATTCCATGACTTGACCACTTGGAATGTCCTAACATAAGTAGTGAAATTAACCGGGGACCATAATGATATGGAATCTTGAATGAGAATTGTGAACAACATCTTAAATCCATGAGGGAGACCGGGAATAGGTGATAAATTCCGAGGGGAAATCCACAGAAGGAGATACTAATATCCCATCATCCAATTTCATTTAAGGAGTAAGCATCCCTGAATAAGAAACAACTTTTTTCTAACAATGGAATGAAGTAATTCTAGGAAAATTTCCAATGTGTTGTTGCATGACTATGTGTTCCCCAGTGAAATCATCTAAAATAGATAGCATGGTCAAACTCCAACAATATCACCACCAGCTACCCATACATACTAATTTAAACCTCTGTGGCTCCCTTTGGTTCATTGGAAATTCATACACTAGAAGAAAAATAAAGATCTACACACCTTCTAAGAAGTACATAGGGTGTGAGATAACATGCTCAATAGTATCCCACCAAGGTGTTCTATAAGAAGAATTTATAAACCAAATGTTGTATTCACATTTTAAAATAAAACATGACATGATAAGAATTAATGAACTTTTATAGAAAACATGTTAAAAACATCCCTTTTCTGTAGTTCAATAAAAATGAAGGTATAATAGTTTTAGTGAATATTTTCCATTACATATTTCCACAAGCATAAAAATGAATATCCTGGATAACTCAAAAATCCAGAAAATAAAATACGAAACACATGTATCACATAGAAAAGGAAAAAAAGATGTCTAGGAAATATAGAACTCATACCATAAGAATCAAGTGCAAAAATCCAATCCTAGAACAAAGGGGATAGTAAGAAGAGGAAAACACCATGAGTAAACCCCAAAAATGTCAATATCAGTCACCTTGAATAATAGCCCTAGGATACAATGGAAAGCACAAATAAAAACCTCATTGATAATAATAAAGCAAGGGAGAATGGCGTCAAGCTAATCCTTCCACATAAGTTCCCAAGGAAAACCATGTTATATTTTTCACTAACCCATTTCAATGCCTTGAAAACAATTAATAACCATTTATAATAAATTTTTCAAAATCCATGGAAAACAATATTTCATTAAAAAAAATTCAACACACACAACAATCATTCCAATTTCATAAATAAATTGATAATGTAATTTAAAAAAACATAGCAGGTTCGTTATCATAGGCTAGAGATGAAACCACCTACCTTTATGTTCATGTTGCAAAAACCCATAACAGATTCCAAAATCTAGAACAAAACCTTATAGCACCAACAGGGACCCTATAATCAAATCAATGACCATATTGATTCAAATCTATACACAATGTGTTGGAAGAACATAAAAAACCCACATACATCGATGAAGAACAACCACCAAACCACACACAATGAAGGAAAAGGGTATTTGGAATGAGGTATCAGAACAGATCTACAAAAATATTATATGGATCATCAAACATAGATCAGTGGAAAGGACAATGCAAGGCTACGGCGCTATCATGATCCTATGAAAGGAAAAACCTAAAATAAAACATACCTGGTGTGATGAACCACCAAGGAAATGGAGATCCAATGGTGATCAAATTGATATAGATGGTGTTGAGTCTTTTAAAAAATGCAACATAACTTCCACAGGTCAAGAGACACAAATTTTTGAGATAAAATTACTATGAAAAACTATTTAACATGTGAATTTAACCAAGGTAGGGGCCGAGTAATGATGTGTACCCATGGGTTAGAACGTGTAGTCCACGCTAGACAAGTTACTTAGAAAAACTCATCTCTTAGGGGTAAAAATATTATATTTATTCACTACATGACATGTACCTCATGTACACGACATGTACTAGGTCACAATATGATTTCCTTGTTCATGAAACGAATCCATAATCTAGTACACGATTTTTACCAATTCTGCAACCACTAATAAACCCATAAAATCATTTCTATGAATATTAATACAATATGAAAACTATTTAAAATGAAAAAACATACCCCACTAAGGTAATAGGATGATATAACTAAATACATCCAAAAAATATTGGCCATTTTCAATATGGGGAATATATGTATAGGGGTTTCCCCCCACCCCCACCCCCACCATGACTAGGTAGTTCAAGTACATCGTTAATTTTTCTGATTTATTATCCATATAGTATGAGGCAATTCCTCTCAATGAATTTGGGGACAATAGAATTTTAGGATTCATAAAATACAACACCATTTCCAGATTTGGTGTCCCACATACCATACTGATGGAAAATGGTATCAATTTCTATTCTACTGATGTAGAAACTATATATCAGAAGTATTATATCAATTCCAACCATTCAGACTGCAATCATGAAATGAAAAATGGATAGATAAAGACATTCAATATGAAATTGTGATTCCCTATCAAAAATAAAGTGGATAATGATAAGAAATCATTTGTTGAAAAACTGTTTCATACATTATGAGATTACTGGAAAAGGACTCATACTGCCACATGAATGAACTCGTACTAAATGGAATATGGAACAAATGCAATCCATCCCACTATGGTTCAAGTTATACCACATTTTGTTTCCTTCTATGATCATATATCCATATATGAGTTGTCCCGAAACAAATGGTATGATTTGGAACTATTAGATGAAATGAAATATTAAACCTTTCACAATGTTGAGGTCTACTATAATTTGATATTTGGATCATTCAACAAGAATGTCTTCCTATATTCATTCTTCTACAGAGTATCAGTATTGTTCCTTAGGATCCCAATTATACTAGGAATGATTCCTCCAAATATTGATCCATATTAGTAGGGACCTTACTCTATACAAGTGGTTTACTTTAATAGATCGAATTTTATGATCTCAATGGATGTAGATCTCATTATAACGCCAACCAATCCAAGGATCCAGAAGAAATATTTCAGGAAATTACAACACATTTTTCATAACTGCATGATGTTAAACTATGTAGATCCACATTTCATTATAACAATACGATGTTAAACTGCATAGAACCTTATACATCCAAGCATTGTGATGATAAACTATATATTGGATCTTTATAGAATGAACATAAAAGGCATGACGTAATGTACATGCCACAAGACATTAAACTATGTGGAATCATCATCTTTATCACATAACTATAAATATAATGGCATATGGTCCTAGTCACATGACTAGAAACATCAAGACACCCATCATAATTACAACATGAAATTAATCTTCAAGGGTGAATTATTTTTTATTCAATGTTACAAAACCCCCAAAGTACCATGTGTTGATATATCCCTTGTGATCCAATAAAAATGGGTCGCCATTTCACATGTAGGTCCCAATAACATCCCTCTACCCCTTAGCATGTTGATATTCCCTCTTGTTCATACTTGAGGATGAAATGTTTGGAATATTCCATATATAACCCCAAAAACATCATCAAAACTCTATGATGTAATTTGGGATCCCTTTTACTAGTAGAAGCCCCAAAAAATTCACCTTCTTACAAAAAGATGATAAATGTCATCTCCAACATCCTCATTGTATGATATTAAACATCATGATATTTCGTTGAATAGCATGTGGATCTATTATCATTTCTAATGGGATATGTAGTGATAGCTAAATGTCCTTCCTCAGGATTAGTCATGAAAAAAAGAATATAATCCCTCATTTCCCTATGTACAGACCAGATCTACAAATGGAAATTATTTTCATAGTATGTAGGTTAGGTCTCATTATGACAAGAGGCATGGTAACACCTTTACCACTAGTTTTGGGCACAACAATTGGTCTAGAAAATATAAAATCCCTCTTCCCCAATTCAATAAACATCTGGTTTAGGGAACCATCTTCATGAACTATGTTTCCAATGATTCTTCCTTTAATAAGATATGAAGTGACACCTAGATCACCAATCTCAGTTAAATCCAAAAAAATATCATTCTCTCAATGTATCAGTTCTGAACTTCACATAGGATTTTATGAATAAATATTTTTGGCTTAATTAGTACCCAGGAAAGATATGTAGTGGAACAAAAGTCCTATAATGAAGACTAGGAGCAACATTTTCATACATTCACATTGGTTCATCTTCATCATTACCGCATGAAGATAAACTACATGGGAGCTCAATAACTATGTACAAATTGATTATCAACATGATGAGATATGCAGTTACACCCAGATCGTACCTCATAGACCAGCCACCAGAGAGTCTTGATGCCTATATACTTCTCTTTTCATTCCCTTGTGTTATAGAAGAAAACATTTTCCACTCATTATTTCTCACACTGATCATGTATCATGGGGGTATAGGAATTTGGTAAAGTATTTCCTTGCATGAGTAAGGAATATCAAATCTAATTGGTGTTATATTGGTCATAGTTGAAAGACCTTAAATGGCACACCATATTTCCTCATCACATGAATATAAACCACATAATATCCTCATGAACTACATGGGGCAGGATTTGAATTCTAATAAGATATGCATTGACATCCAAAGATTCATTCAAAGAACCAACTGAATAATCATATGGGAAATACCCCACTATCCCATGTATGAGTCAAATCTATATGAAAAAATCTAATATGGGTCCTCACTCGATTGGTGAACCTATATTCAAACAACCCCCCATTTCCTCCATATATGAATTCAAAAAACGTGGGGGGTCCACAATTTAGATCTTCATGTGGCTTCATTATTGTCCCAAAAAGTTATGTATTGATTCTTAAACCTCATATATTAGTCCTAGCCATGGAATTATGAAAAATTCAACTTTTCATTCATACAAACAGTGATCTATGAAAGATATTTTATTTTTGGTCACTTTATTAAAGGAGCCACCAAGGAAAATGAGATATGCCCTTCTACATAGTATTTATATCTATATAAGAGATTTCTAATTTATGGTAAAAAGTGGTTCAAATTATTCCTCTATGCATGAAAATATCCTGTGCACAAATCATACACCTAATCATGAACATTTTTAGATCTTCATAATCATTCCTCATCTTCTGGTGGAAGAATGTATGATACCTGAGAGCTCTTTTTCTTTACTATGTTGTAATAAGACCCTATCAAAACTTCATAAAACAACCCATAAAATGGTCTATCCAGTAAATGGATACCATTTTTTATCTATTCCTAACATACCCAAGTTGTCCTTGAGTAAAAAAACCCACAAAATGAGTTTTTTTAATTAGTGGTAACTTCAACATTTGGAGAAGAATATTATTTCCCTACAAGCATTATTAATAATATGATAGAACCCATGATTCATGGTCTGCGATCATCCCTCACATATTTTTCGCATGTCTTATCTTTTAATATGAATTCTCACAAGACCATTGTGTTTTATTCTCTTCTTCATGTTTTCAAATCATAATGGAATGGACTTGCATCATCTAGCCGCATATTATTCATCATATCTATAATATTAGGTCATAGACATATGACCTGAAACTAAATTTTCCATACATCATAAACATGGTTCAGACTTGCATAGAGTATATATACCCCTAATTTATTAGATATTTTTACTTGAAATAATCATTTAGTGTTCAGGTACTTTCCCCCCACAAATCAAACATTGTGCCTAGGGAAATATGAATGTTCACAAATGTTCATCAGCTTCAAGAAATAGATTATTTAAATTCTAGGATATATCATTTGCTAACTATGATGTGATACACATCATTTTTATTTTTGTATGTTGCTCACAAATTCTAGATCATGATAGCCAAAGTATTCCACTACGGACTATACAGTATGCACCTCAATAAGTTATGAAAAAAAAACTGTCTACAAAAGGTTAATGTCATCTAGCGGTATCATTATCCTCAGGATAGAAATATCCTAACAATATAAGCCCTTTTTCTATATCACTCTTCATATTCGAGAGTCCCCAAATCACAACATAATACTTTTTCCTCCCAAAACCGTATATGGTAACACATTTCAGGAAAAATTACCAAGAATGGAAAAATCATCAACGATTTTTTGAAGATATAAAAATTATATTATATCCCCATAATATCATTGATGTATGAGTTTAAGCATCATGACCGAATTTGATCTGTTCATGAATTTAATATTTATAGAATAACCTCCTCATTGTAGGATTTTAAACAACACTGTCAATGTGTTCACTGCATGACATTAAACTACATAGAATGTTGTCATCGTTGCACGACATTAAACTGTATAGCCTGATTTCATTGTTTTATGACTCTAAACCTCATAGTATAACATCCTAATCAAATATTAAACAATTTAATCACTATAAAATGTTAAACATTATTGTTAAATCTCTTAATCGCATGGCATTAAACTAAACGATACTGTCACCTTTTTTCAAAAGGGGTCTTTACCCCTGGCATCGACCATCTAATGAAATTCATTCTCCTTTGATCAAAAACAAATAATTATATGAGAATTTTTCCATTCATGGCTAGTACCAATATATATATTCCCTTTCATTATACGACACATCCCATTGGAAAAACCACATTTCATGGTCTTGAGAAATCATAATTTAAAACATTCAACATCAGCAATAGAATGTTGTAATTCTTCACAACTTTACATGAATATATAGCAGCTTACCCAACTGACCGTGCATTAATTGACCATCATAACCGGGAAATCATGTAATGTATTCCACTATTGACTATGTATACATTTCCCAAGTTGGTGTAACATGAAACAACCCACAAAATGGGTTTCTCAATCAGTTGTAACATCATCCTCGGGAGAGAACTCCTATATTCCCTCATATCCTGTATTATATCTAGGAACCACAAAATCACGTCTTATGATTCCCCATGGGATATCTAAATAATTTTAGAAGATTCTTGAAACATAATACTTATTTTTTCCATTATTTTAAAACTTGTGGTTAAAGATGTCAGATCTAAATCACTAGCCTCATCAGTTAGGTTTCCATGACATATTCCACCCATATAAGGAGACACAATAAAATCAAGATTGAATACCTGCAATGGGTACTATAGATAAATGTCGAGTCTCATATCTCTAGACCCATAGACTATATCGTTTAGGCCAAATATTTTGTGATTGAATTATAAAATGAATAAAACTGGTTATGATGAAAATTGAAAAGTAGAGGTCGAAAATATTCTATGTCTTTCAGGCTACATCTCCTTCATAGTGATCATAGGGATAAAATTATAGTGATGAATGAATATACAAAATGTTTTTATGGTTTTACATTCAACACTAGAAATAGTCAAGATATACTCACTAATACCCATGTCCTAGGGAAAAATTAAATAAATGTTCCATCACACTGTTGTGTATTATTAATATATAATTTTGTCATGAAAAAATGTCAAAATTATTTTATGATCATATAAAAAATATAGGAATGAAGTGATAGATGATTGAAAAAAAATTATTTTCAGTTATATGATAAAAAACTGGAGGAGCATCCACATGATAGATTCTCTCTGTCACATTTTATAAGATACTGTCACCATAACTCATCATTTGGTTAATGGCTGACCAATCCCCATTGATATCATTATAAATCCCATTTATTCATATGGATTCAGTATCCTTGGCCTAAAAGAGATCTTCTAAAGTATCTGTAATTTCTGTTGACACTTCATTTTTGGATTCTTTTAATGAATGGTGGAGTTGTATGAGATCCCCCTGAGCAACATCCAATTCCAGCTAAAGGTGCGACACATTAATGGTTTTCTCATTAATCTAGTACTTAATTTCCACCAGGTTCATGGAATGGTGGTACTCCACTTTGGACAAAGCAGCCTTTAGATCATCATCATTGATGAGATGCTGCAACGTTTTGAGGTCATGTCAAAGCTCATGATGTCTCTCCCATAATAAAATGATCCCTTTATAGTAACATACATTATGAATTAATAAAATCCACCATATCCAATTATATAAAATAATTATAAAAGTAATTGAATTCATGAAGGTATCTCTTAAAGAGTTTTCCTATTGATTATTTTCTATATATCAAACTGTTTCTTCTCATATGTGATATGTAGATCATTCTACATATCCAAAGAAATCTCCGAGTCGCTATTAGTTGGAGAAACAAACTCCAGGATAATGCACATATTGAAGAATACAACATCATTCCCTCCTGATCAATAATGGATTCTTTTTTAGGTCCTGACAATATCGAGATAGAGAATTTTCAGACAAACCTAGACATAGAAGATAATGGAACTGAATAGTGATCAATAGTATTCATTATCCTCAAAAAATATAGTTTTTGAATGAAATAGGGATTGATTAGCAGCTGGTGGTACTCACCCAACAATAGGTTTTCAGCTGAGGCAGTCATCTCTATAGCTCTTTGACATCGACATTTTGAGTTGAAGCCTCTTAACGAGGAACACTATCATGGTTCTACCTATGATTTTTCAAATGAGTCCCCAGAAGACTAATTATTTCAATTTCCACATGATCTATCTCCCCATAAAAAGTGGGACTAAAATGGAAAATAGTGGCTTGTTCATGTGTTGTCAGATTGACATTATCCAAGGATTTAATGGTCCATTCTAATTAGTCATCATTAGATAATCAAGAATAAGGAAATTGTTTGCACATGAAATACTTACTCAAGTCTATTAAAGTCACTATACATTGCCACAAATTTTCTATAAAACATTATAAAGATCAATATATTCCATTATTTTAGAAAATGAAATTCATTGATTTATTATAGAATCTATCTACATATTATCCCCCATTGGTAATATCACCCATTGAGGTCGTTAGAATATTTGTCTCAAGACCCGACATAGAATCGGCCTCCTAAGACTTGGACCTCGAACAACTTCTTCAGTGACAACCTCATGGTCAATATTAGTCATTTTAGGGTTATTCAATGGATAGGAAAAAACTAGAAATATTATAGAGATGAATTTATTCATTAGAATATGACACATTACGAAAAACCATTGACATTACCAAATTCCCCCTCTCATTCTAAAATGGTGATATAAGAAGTTATAAAAGTAGATGATTCATCCTAATCCCTCTACACTTCTTATATATATGGAGATAACTCATCAACTGGGATTAGTGCTTCATTCAGAGCACCCTCCTCCATTCTTGGTTACTCATTATCAAGCCACTTGATAGATGATATGGAATGATTTACTAAAGTACATGGAGGCATTGACACCATTTCTGGATAAATGATATATTAATGGTACCATGGTGACAAACCACTACTTGAAATACATTTATCTAAATATTTCAACCATTTATGTTCCTCCATTTTTTACGTTTTTTATTGATGGGGACAAGCACCATCCACCTCATAGATGATTATTACAACGTGTAATGGGAGTTCCCTCACCATCTCAATCACTAATTTTTAAAAACGGACATCCATTTGGAAATAGTGATCTATTCCAAATAAATTAAATGATGAGAAAAAATTAAGAAATGAGTAGTAGAGGAATTACATTATAAGGATTTAAATAACCAAAAAATCACATTGAATATGAATGGTTAATCTCTTTAGCAGCACCTCATCTCATCATATCATCCACGCATCTAGTATTTGAAATCTAGTTTTTTGTTTCATAAATTATAATCTATTTATCACAAATATTAATCATCACCTTCATAGGGATATCTTTGAACCTAAGATAGGATGGGATTAATAATATAATATACCTACAATATTTAACCTAGTTTGAAGTATGTTCCATATTATTTTAGTATCAGAAGACATGTATTTCCAAAAATGTACAACCTTCGGTTGTAGGAATTCCAAATCTATCCCTGTATTCCATAAAAAATATTCATAAAACTTATATTTTATGGTAATACTGACCCTCTACATCGCAGACGTAGGAAGAGAAAATGGGGTCTCTCCTTGGTGAAGGCGATTAGACAACCTACGTGAAATATCAACTGTTGTTACCCATTTGATTATATATGATTGACTAAATCTAAGATGAGGTAATTTTTATAAACATGAGACCTCATCATCGGTATCCTCCAAATTGCATAGAGCATCCCTTGGATAGAATATGCACAAACTATTGGAGTATAATCCTTATCACGTAATTTTATATATTTAACAGATGATGTGGAACTAACTTGAGAAATAGCTTGCACTAACACGACATCGAGGTATGATGTAAACTAGGACATAGGATACTGTGAGGCCAATCAATCAGTTGCACCCATTGTAGTAGGGTTTATTACTTCCTGATCTAACTCCATGGTTGTAAGCATCCATGGTTACTGGGATACCATCAGATGAATTTCAGATCGAACGTGCACTAGAGGATATATGGTTATTTTTTGGGGACATAATTTGGCATGAAAAATTGTATGGATCATTTTCATTTCATATAACTTCTCCATGGATATAAGTCTCCATGACACCAACCAATAATTCTATCATAAATGATCTTACCTCATCCTCAACATGGTCTCACTAGGTTTTAGAGATAGAGTCATAATAAAATAAACTACCAGAAAAAATGGTAAGAATGGGATCCTGGGACCTAGAACCCATTCAACAAATCATAGGTTCTGATGTTGGTGGTGAACCATCCCCAAGTACTGGTAATAGTTTTGAGGTTTTTAATTGGACCTTTCATACATGAACATGTAAAAAATTTTGGTAAATGTTCTCCAAGATAAGTATTTCCAACTCCACAAACATCATCTCTTCTGATATTTCCGCCATGAAAAAAATCCCAATACTCATTACACCATTGGTATCACAGAAGAGAAGTATGTAAAAACCCACCCACATGGCATGAAATCCTATTATAATTTTCTGGTCAAGAACACAACACCTATTTTTATTACCCCATTTTATATACTCTCCATTTTCCATAGTTGGATATAATTTTCATAGAGTGCTTCACTTCACCATCTTGGTGCATGTAGTTGAACATTTTCAAGTGGGTCTTTTCCCATTTGGTTCCATGAATGTGGTCATCCACACTTCGGGGTGGACGTCCCCCCACTAGATGGGGATATTCCTCGTTAATATTAGGAGTCATTATTAGTATCTCATGTGCTAGAGGTCGCATCCATCCAACATCACCCCAAGATTCCATTGGGGTACTAAATTAATTATAAATATCTCCATGAAATAGGAAACCATAAATCGTATGTACATCCCAAAAACTGATGTCAACCTCTCTATGCATTAAGTTGAAAGTGTCTTTCTTTGGGGTCCATCATCTTTTCAAAAAAGGAATTAATTCTTTATTCCAATAAATGTATGTATATACTTTGCACACATCCTCATAAATTACAATTTATTTCAGCTTATTTTTGAAGTCGACATATGTTTGGAATTCCCAATATTCCCACATCCATGTAGGCTTGACAGAAAAATCTAAGGGAATGTCTAAATATTTATTCCAACCCTTTGATTGATCGGTCTAGGAATCATGAAAGATTGATGAACAACAGTTTGGATTCAATTTACGTGTGTGCGGATTTAAATCTAGATCACACTAGATATGGTGCATGACACATGCTATGGATGATTTTCTAACATTAATATATGAACCCATGCTGGAAATGGTGATAGTTGTGAAATTCTTGTAGTCTTGAAGAAAAGAGAGATGATTATAATTATTTGAGGTTGGTATCAATACATTCTACATGTGACCATGGAAATAAATTCACATATAGTCACTCTCAAGAATGTAATGATGTAATTTCTTTAAATGACTCTAAAAATCCGGTAGATTTGTATCACAAACATGGTAGTGGACATGCCCTGAAATTTTCATCATATTCTCAATGCACTTTCAAGATTGTTCATTTGAAAAATTATTCTTTTTCATGGAAAATGATTTTATAAATAGTTACTACGTTATTATTAACAACAATTTCATTTAAAAGAAAAGAATACATAAATAGAGAAATGTCAACAGAGGAATGAAATCCAGCATTTTACCCACGTATGTTCCCCACACACATGCCTCGAACTGGACCAGAACTTATAAACCCCACACAATTCATTCACCTAAACATATTCATCATGGAGAAAGGTATATAACATGTCTTCGTAAATTATTCATTTAGAAAAAAAAATATTAATATAGGTTCAGTGCAAGATAATAACACATAAAGAACTCAAAGTGTATATTTTATATGGTATACCATCTAAATTAGTTCCAAATTCATATATAAGGAAGCATCCCATCATTACATTCATATGAGGTCTTCCTATGGGAAAGACTGAAGAAGACAACCACATGTAATGCCTACATGAATTCATGGCACGAACCTTCCCTCCTCTTTATCCCTTTACCACATGATCACACCTTATTCCTTCAATCAGATCCAATCCTCGTGGTGGGGTGGGGAGGTCCATGATGACACATTATTGTGTCACATGGATGAAAAGGGGAAAAAGAGAAATACCTCATCATGATATTAGGAATGTGAATGATGAAGATCAATGATCGTAAAGGTCACAAAATCCCATTCTCCCAGGTTCCCTAAAACATTGTTATCATGATGGGTACATGTGTGTCAACTTGGGTGATCGGAATATACCCTATCCTACGTGATGAACCTAAGAGTTCCACCTTAAGGTGATGGAAACCTTTCCCATTTTCATATATTTTCCAATAAATAAGACCATGGGTTCATTGTTTTTATAGAGGAAAATTACTAAAGGCCAACAACACCTCTTCATACACTATTACGTTGATCAACCCCTCAAAAACCATTGGTATCGTTGTAAAACGTAATGGAGATGGTATTAAATTGGGATAGTGAAATTTTAAGGGTATATATATAATCAATACCCTCGTGAGACATTCTCTCACCCCATGAGTAACACACAATAGTGCGATATCCCTCTTATAAACAAGGGACCGACACAATCCACCTCCGAGGACCCATTTGGAAATCCTTTATGTCCTACGAAATCTCTCAACCAAGTGTGGTTTCCCATGTATTCCATCATCGAGTTTTCAACCAACTTCCCCAAACCTACATACAAGAATCACATGTGCATTGTCACGACCCGTCCTCGGGGCCCGTGCCGTGACTACCCCAAGCCCGCCTTCCATAGGCCAGGGGCTGGCGACTAGCACCAAGGCGTAAATCCCGGTAAAAAGGGAAGGCATTGCCTTTGTAAAGTAAACAAGCACCACAGAGTAAGAAAGCGGAAAAGTGAACACTAAGTAAAAAACAGAGTACAACTGAAGTGCGGAAAAAGTAAATGGGGCAGTATACAAACCCAACTGAAAGTAAAGTACAACTCGAAATGGAAAACATCAACTGTAATGTAAAAGCTGCTACACCGAGTTGTCCACTGGAAATCCCACCTGAAGGGTGGGTACATATAGCTACAATGCTCCTCAGGTCCCGCCGTCCGCTCCATGCACGTCCCGCCCAGTGGTCCACCTCCAGGTACCGTCCTGCTCTGCAAGCCTCAGCCATGATCAACGATGTCCGTCGTCTGCAACCAACACAACGTAGTGCGGGCATAGCCCGTGCAGGGGTGAGTATAACGATACTCAGTAGGGACCCCGAGACCCTCAAGGTCTCACTAAAACCAACAAGGATAACCACAAGAAGATCTCAACAGATAACCTATACTTAGATATATGTCCATACATATACCTAAGTTATCAAGTAACCCATCTCAATCATGAGGCAAACACAAGGTCAAAAGTCTCAGCTCAAACCAGTATTTTCATCATCGAAACCATAACTGCTGAAGAGCTCCGTCTCTGGAGTGTACAATGGTCCTGTCACAACTCCGAGGTACTTCCCAATAACTTAAGACTGCTGTAGTACTCCACCTATCGAGTATTGCGGGCCAGCTGCTACCACCAAGCACTCCCATGTGCCGCTACAACCAAGCGCACCACTGTCGTGGGTCTGCCGCTACAACCAAGCGCTCTCATGTGCCGCTACAACCAAGCGCACCTCTATCGTGGGTCTGCCGCTACAACCAAGCGCTCCCATGTGCCGCTACAACCAAGCGCACCTCTGTTGTGGGTCTGCCGCTACAACCAAGCACTCCCATGTGTCGCTACAACCAAGTGCACCGCTGTCGTGGGTCTTCCGCTACAACCAAGCGCTCCCATGTGCCGCTACAACCAAGCGCACCTCTATCGTGGGTCTGCCGCTACAACCAAGCGCTCCCATGTGCCGCTATAACCAAACTCACCTCTTTCATGGGTTTGCCGCTACAACCAAGCGCTCCCATGTGCCGCTAAAACCAAGCGCACCTCTATCGTGGGTCTTCCGCTACAACCAAGCGCACCTCTGTAACACACCGAGTCGTTCGATCAGCAGTCGTCGGGTCTCAGTCAGCTACACGGTCTCCGTGCTCCGCCCGCTCGTCTCCGGGAGGGTCCGCTCAACGAGCTACTGGTAGATACTCCAAGTATCACAAAGTCCCGCAAGGAAGTATCTCAAATGACCACCTCATCATAGGGGTCTCAACGCAACAGACGGCGCGTCAATCGGACGCCCGGTCTGTGATTTATTAGCCTTTTCGTCCCAGGGGCCCGGTTGGTTTCGTGTGAGAACCAATCCGGCCGTAACTCAACTATACCCCGAACACTCATAGGGTATACTCATAGGGACCGTTTTTCAACGTGATCACCAACGCCGCTGACGGTTCGTCAAACGGACGTCTGGTCTGAAAGATATCAGCTTTTCCGTTCCAGGGGCCCGGTTGGATTTCAGTGCGATCCAACCCGGCCACTATCCATCTGCATCCAAAACTTGGGTGGAGGATACCAAATGTTCCGTCTCATCAAGAGGAAAGCAACGCGACAGACGGCGCGTCAATCAGACGCCCGATCTGTGAGTTCTTGGCTTTTTCGTTCCAGGAGCCCGGTTGGATTCGTGAGCGAACCAACCCGACCGCACTCCGACGGCATCCCAACCTCGAGAGGAGTAAGCCAAAAGATCCGTCTCACTTAGAGGAATTCAACAAAGCTGACGGCACGCCAATCGGACGTCCGTAGCTCATGATATGAGCGTTTCCGCTCCGAGGGCCCGGTGGGTTTCGTGTACGAACCAACCCGGCCGAACCCAAAGTATTCCGAAACCTTGAGTGCGATATACCGAAACGACCGTCTCGATCCAAGGGTCGCGTTTCCGCAGATGGCTCATCAAACGGAGGCCCGTAGATCAAGTTACGGGCATTTGACCGAAAGCGGTCCGAAAAACGGGGGGGTCCGGGTCCGTGCCGACCCGGCCCGACCCCCCCCCCCCCTAGTCGGCCCGAACCGGGTCAACCCGACCCGGGTCCGACCCGGTTGTACCGGCCCGGCTCGGCTCGGCCGAGCGGCCGAGCGGCCGACACGGGGGGAACCGCCGCCCCGCGTGACAACCCCGCGACAACCGCGGGGTGTCGCCCTGGACACCCGCGGGGCGCCGCGTGACAACCCCGCGGCACCCGCGGGGTGTCGCCCTGGACACCCGCGGGGCGCCGCGTGACAACCCCGCGGAACCCGCGGAGTGTCCCCCTGGACACCCGCGGGGCGCCGCCTGACAACCCCGCGGCACCCGCGGGGTGTCGCCCTGGACACCCGCGGGGCGCCGCCTGACAACCCCGCGGCACCCGCGGGGTGTCGCCCTGGACACCCCCGGGGCGCCGCCTGACAACCCCGCGGCACCCGCGGGGTGTCGCCCTGGACACCCGCGGGGCGCCGCCTGACAACCGCACGGCACCCGCGGGGTGTCGCCCTGGACACCCGCGGGGCGCCGCTAGACAACCCTGCGGCACCCGCGGGGTGTCGCCCTGGACACCCGCGGGGCGCCGCGGGGTGTCGCCCTGGACACCCGCGGGGCGCCGCGGGACAACCCCGCGGCACCCGCGGGGTGTCGCCCTGGACACCCGCGGGGCGCCGCTTGACAACCCTGCGGCACCCGCTGGGTGTCGCCCTGGACACCCGCGGGGCGCCGCTTGATAACCCCGCGGCACCCGCAGGGTGTCGCCCTGGACACCCGCGGGGCGCCGCGTGACAACCTCGCGGCACCCGCGGGGTGCCGCCCTGGACACCTAGGCGCGCCGGACCCGCGCGGCCGCGGGTCCTCGGGCGCCGCTGCCTCTGGCCAACGACGCCGCCGCGCCGGCGACCCGTGCCACCGCCGGCTTCCGCGGGCCGCCGGAGTCGCTCCGGTGGACCGTTTTCCTTCCCGTATGCGCCGTTGCTCCTCCCGGGACTCGTCCTTCACTGCGGAAACATCAAACATCCGTTGCGGCACGTTCCGTCGTCGCCCGTCAAATCCGCACAAAACGAAGAATGGAGGAGGGTCGTCAGGCCGTGTTCGTTTGGCCCGCACCCTCCGCGTTAAAGATAATCAACGGGAGAAAATAAAATGTTCAACACATGATCCAACAATTTTAATAAAATAAAATTGTTTCTTTGATTCCGGTTCATTAATTTTTAAAGAATGTTCACGGGAATATAAGGAGGGGTATTTCCAAAATATAAAATCCCTACCTCACTGGACGTAGCGCGTGAGCGTTCTTCGCGGAAATTGCTCGTCGCGGAAGGTGGAGATCGTCGCGTCGTCGCGGAAGGGCGTCGCGTCGTCGCGGAACACGGCGTTGAGTCGGCGAACTCAACGCAAAATGAAACAACAGATTTAATTTAATTAATTAAATCCGTGTTTTGGTTAAGAACCACGAAGAAGATAAAAAGGAAGGTCCGAGAATCTTACCTCAAGCAGCCGATCGAAGATCCATTGCGGAGGAAGAGACGTCGCAGAAGAACGTTGTCGGCGTCGCAGATCACGGCGTCGCGTAGTCGATTTCTGGGTTCGGTGTTCTTCGCGTTCTTCGCGTTCTTCGCATTCTTCGCGTTTTTCGCGAAGGAGGCTGAAGGTTCAAGGATCCTTTCTCAACGAGTAAACCTCCAAAAGAAAAAGGTTGGTCTTATTTTATTATTATGCCAACACACAAAAAAGGGTAACTAACGACCCATCAATTCGTTGAATTAATTAAACGAAAGAAACAACTCATTTAATTTACGAAATAAACCTCCCAATTAAATGGTCTGTTAAGAATTTAGAAAACGCGTCAGTTGACTTTCATAATGACGGGTTTTCGTGGTTGCGTTACTTAGTGGAAAGAAACGGCGGGGCTCGTGCGGGCCCCACCTCACAAATATCCTACAAAGGGGGTAGGATATTTCTGGATAGCATCCTATCCGGTTCAACTCAGTTCAAGCCGCCTTTAAGTGGCTTCAAGTGGCTTCCAAGTGGCTTAAGTAAAATAAAATAAAGTTGTCTAAAAATTATTTTATTTCTTAACTTTAAGCCCGAAAATTAAAAACCACACCCGATAAAACGCAAATCCGGAAGAGAAGTTTCCAAGCAAATATCGGTGCTGCGATTTCATCGGTACCCTCAGAATTCGATTCCGGGCACCAGTTCAAAAGTTAAAAAAACTCGCTCGTCCGTTCACTGAACGTACCCGAGTCAAACTTCGGAAAATGATTCCGGGCACACCAGTCCTCGGAATCAGGTGCCGTCAGAAACTGCGCTCTTGTAAAATTCCAAAGAAAAATAAGGAAAAAAATTCCTTGAAATTTACGGGTCTTTACATTACTCCCACCACAGGGCTTTACATCCCCATAAAGTTTCAACACAAACTAGGGATACAAGGCAGTATTGAGCATGCATCTGAGCCTTCCGCTCCGATGTGCTCACCTGGACCTTCTCTATCGTGGCCCGGACCACCTCTGGTCCCACTAGAGCTGCTATGATTTCTTCCTTGCCGATAAGAGAAATCTGGTCTCATCCCCTGGATGAACCACGTTCTTTGCCTAATACTGTCAAACCCGACATGGATGACACTAACCCATACCATGGATGACGTCGTAAGGCCTCGACGCTACTAAAAAGAGATCCAGCCGTCACTCTCGCCTCCAAGGGTTGAGTCATACTGTCGGCATCAGTGTGTGGTAACTAGGTCTCCTCCAGTAGATACTTCTCAAGTGAGGGTCAAGTCAACGGTATAAACCAGAACCTCTTAGTAACAACACAAGAGAGGACATGGAAGTAAATGCCACAAAAAAAGGTGTCTTTTATTACTGCATCTCAAGTACAAAGACACAAAGCATCTACAAACATACATCAACAAAACTAGAAGCAACATGAACAAAAGTCTCCAGGTCTGGAGCTAGTCCCGCTCCTGTCCATCTGCTCCCGGAGCCCCATGATCGTAGGCCTCAACTGCCTGAAGATGAGCTCTCCCATTTCCTCATGTCCCCTGCGGTCGGGGTGGACCGCCTGGTGGTGGTGGTGGCAACACCCCGAAGCGTCGTCCACCTCCAGCTGCACGGCCAACTCCCCTGTCATGGACGCCTGCTCTTTGCGGCCCGCCCTGATCGATCCTCTTCCTCTGCCTGGGGGGTCCTTCATTCATCTACTGGTCATCCGTATGGAGTGTCGGACAGTCACGAGCCATGTGTCCAACCCCGCCGCAGGAGTAACACTTCCCTCTCATGGCAAGTCATTGCCCACCACGTGTGCCTCACGAAAACGATCTAGAGTCATGTTGTCGACCACCTGTAGGTCCAGTCCTCTTAGACCCCTACGTCATCTGTCTACTGCCCACTGTAGAAGACTCTGCTGCATGCCGGTAAGTGGTGGGTTCTGCTGCTGGAGACTGCTCAGCAAGGAAACTCTCCACTAAGAGGGCTCGCTCCAACACCCCTGCCTGAGTCGGAATGTTGAGGGAGATCATCGAAGCCCTGATCTCATGCCTCAGTCCCTGCTCGAAGGTCCGGGCCCGGAAGAACGGGTCCCGTACCATATCTGTGGAGTAGCGCGAGAGATCAGTAAATCTCGCCGAGTATTGGGCCACTGACATGCTGCCCTGCCGCAGCTGTAGTATCTCCTGGATGCGCACCGCTCGGAGGGTGGCTGGGACGAACTCGGAGCGGAAGATGCTCTCAAAGTCCGTCCCAAGGAGAGACGCCTCGTCGTGCACCTGGAGCATCAAGCTCCACCATCTGCCTGCTGCCGCGTGCAGGAGACTCGCTGCGAGGATCACCATGAGGTCTGCTGGTGTTCTCACTAATCTGAAAACTCGAACAAATGCCTCCAGCCAGTCCTCGGCGGCCTGAGGTTCCGTCTCCCCGCGGAACCTGGGCGGTCGCTGGCGCTGGAACTCATGCAGTGCACTAAGGCGACGTGCATCGTCAGTGGCTAGGGCTGGTAGCATCGGTTCCTCGGTGGGTATAGGTACCGCCAGTGCCTCAGCTGTCAAAGGGACCTGTACCGAGTCCTCGACGCTCGGTGGGCTCTCGCCACGCACATCGCTCGGAATCCTAGCTAGCTGTCATCGTGGGGCCATCCTGAAAAGGAATCAAGTGCGCCACGATCAGGACAGTATACCTGGTGAGCTGACACAAGTAATCACAATGAAAACTTGAAACACACATTCAATCAATGTTTTCGTGAATTAAGTCGGAAATCAGAAGTCAGGGTCCTGGTGTACGGATACGTCGGCCGCCGCACCAACACTGGACTCCCTGGACTGATAACCACACCTAATATGCAAAACACTATTGCTTCACATAAAAGAAAGATCAGAGTCTACGGTAGAACCGACCGCCTCTGATACCAATTTGTCACGACCCGTCCTCGGGGCCCGTGTCGTGACTACCCCAAGCCAGCCTTCCATAGGCCAGGGGCTGGCGACTAGCACCAAGGCGTAAATCCCGGTAAAAAGGGAAGGCATTGCCTTTGTAAAGTAAACAAGCACCACAGAGTAAGAAAGCGGAAAAGTAAACACTAAGTAAAAACAGAGTACAACTGAAGTGCGAAAAAGTAAATGGGCCAGTATACAAACCCAACTGAAAGTAAAGTACAACTCGAAAGGAAAAACAACAACTGTAAAGTAAAAGCCGCTACACCGAGCTGTCCACTGGAAATCCCACCTGAAGGGTGGGTACAGAAAGCTCCAATGCTCCTCGGGTCCCGCCGTCCGCTCCGAGCACGTCCCGCCCAGTGGTCCACCTCCAGGTACCGTCCTGCTCTGCAAGCCTCAGCCACGATCAATGTTGTCCATCGCCTGCAACCAACACAACGTAGTGCGGGCATATCCCGTGCAGGGGTGAGTATAACGATACTTAGTAGGGACCCCGAGACCCTCAAGGTCTCACTAAAACCAACAAGGATAACCACAAGAAGATCTCAACAGATAACCTCTACTTAGATATATGTCCATACATATACCTAAGTTATCAAGTAACCCATCTCAATCATGAGGAAAACACAAGGTCAAAAGTCTCAGCTCAAACCATGATTTTCATCATCAAAACCGTAACAGCTGAAGAGCTCCGTCTCTGGAGTGTACAGTGGTCCTATCACAACTCCGAGGTACTGCCCACTAATTTAAGACTGCTGTAGTACTCCACCTATCAAGTATTGCGGGCCAGCCGCTTCCACCAAGCGCTCCCATGTGCCGCTACAACCAAGCTCACCACTGTCGTGGGTCTGCCGCTACAACCAAGCGCTCCCATGTGCCGCTACAGCAAGCACACCTCTGTCGTGGGTCTGCTGCTACAACCAAGAGCTCCCATGTGCCACTACAACCGAGCGCACCTCTGTCGTGGGTCTGCCGCTACAACCAAGCGCTCCCATGTGCCGCTACAACCGAGCGCACCTCTTTCGTGGGTCTGCCGCAACAACCAAGCGCTCCCATGTGCCGCTACAACCAAGCGCACCTCTGTCGTGGGTCTTCCGCTACAACAAAGCGCTCCCATGTGCCGCTACAACCAAGCGCACCTCTGTCGTGGGTCTTCCGCTACAACCAAGCGCTCCCATGTGCCGCTACAACCAAGCGCACCTCTATTGTGGGTCTGCCGCTATAACCAAGCGCACCTCTGTAACACACCGAGTCGTTCGATCAGCAGTCGTCGGGTCTCAGTCAGCTACACGGTCTCCGTGCTCCGCCCGCTCGTCTCCGTGCTCCGCCCGCTCGTCAATCGGACGCCCGGTCTGTGAGTTATTAGCCTTTTCGTCCTAGGGGCCCGGTTGGTTTCGTGTGCGAACCAATCCGGCCGTAACTCAACTATAACCTGAACACTCATAGGGTATACTCATAGGGACCGTTTTTCAACATGATCACCAACGCCGCTGACGGTTCGTCAAACGGATGTCTGGTCTGAAAGATATCAGCTTTTCCGTTCCAGGGGCCCGGTTGGATTTCAGTGCGATCCAACCCGGCCACTATCCATATGCATCCAAAACTCGGGCAGAGGATACCAAAAGTTCTGTCTCATCAAGAGGAAAGCAACGAGACTGACGGTGCGTCAATCGGACGCCCGATCTGTGAGTTATTGGCTTTTTTGTTCCAGGAGCCCGGTTGGATTCGTGAGCGAACCAACTCGACCGCACTCCGACGGCATCCCAACCTCGAGAGGAGTAAGCCAAAAGATACGTCTCACTTAGAGGAATTCAACAAAGCTGACGGCACGTCAATCGGACGTCCGTAGCTCAAGATATGAGCGTTTCCGCTCCGAGGGCCCGGTTGGTTTCGAGTACTAACCAACCCGGCCGAACCCAAAGTATTCCGAATCCTTGAGTATGATATACCGAAACGACCGTCTCGATCTAAGGGTCGCGTTTTCATAGATGGCTCATCAAACGGAGGCCCGTAGCTCAAGTTACGGGCATTTGACCGAAAGCGGTCCGAAAAACGGGGGGGGGTCCGGGTCCGGGCCGACCCGGCCCGACCCCCCTGGTCGGCCCAAACCGGGTCGTCCCGACCCGGGTCCGACCCGGTTGGCCTGGCCCGGCTCGGCTCGGCCGAGCGGCCGAGCGGCCGACACATGGGGGAACCGCCGCCCCGCCTGACAACCCCGCGGCACCCGCGTGGTGTCGCCCTGGACACCCGCGGGGCGCCGCGTGACAACCCCGCGGCACCTGCGGGGTGTCCCCCTGGACACTCGTGGGGCGCCGCGTGACAACCCCGCGGCACCCGCGGGGTATCGCCCTGGACACCCGAGGGGTGCCGCGTGACAACCCCGCGGCACCCGCGGGGGGTCGCCCCGCACACCCGCGGGGCGCCGCCTGAC
Source organism: Viscum album (assembly GCA_963277665.1). NCBI lineage: Eukaryota > Viridiplantae > Streptophyta > Magnoliopsida > Santalales > Viscaceae > Viscum > Viscum album. The sequence continues at coordinate 1,759,669,899 of OY728119.1, read as the reverse complement.
AACCCCGCGGAACCCGCGGGGTGTCGCCCTGGACACCCGCAGGGCGCCACCTGACAACCCCGCGGCACCCGCGGGGTGTCGCCCTGGACACCCGCGGGGCGCCGCCTGACAACCCCGCGGCACCCGCGGGGTGTCGCCCTGGACACCCGCGCGGCGCTGCGTGACAACCCTGCGCCACCCGTGGGGTGTCGCCCTAGACACCCAGGCACGCCGGACCCGCGCGGCCGCGGGTCCATGGGCGCCGCCACCTCCGGCCGCCGCCGCCGGCTTCCGCGGGCCGCCGAGTCGCTCCGGTGGCCCGTTTTCCTTCCTGTCTGCGCCGTTGCTCCTCCCAGGACTCGTCCTTCACTGCAGAAACATCAAACATATGTTGCGGCACGTTCCGTCGTCGCCCGTCAAATCCGCACAAAATGAAGAACGGCGGAGGGTCGTCGGGCCGTGTTCGTTTGGCCCGCACCCTCCGCGTTAGAGATAATCAACGGGAGAAAATAAAATGTTCAACACATGAACAAACAATTTTAATAAAATAAAATTGTTTCTTTGATTCCGGTTCTTTAATTTTTAAAGAATGTTCACGGGAATATAAGGAGGGGTATTTCCAAAATATAAAATCCCTACCTCGCTGGACGTCGCGCGTGAGCGTTCTTCGTGGAAATTGCTCGTCGCGGAAGGTGGAGATCGTCGCGTCGTCGTGGAAGGGAGTCGCATCGTCGCGGAACACGACGTTGAGTCGGCGAACTCAACGCACCATGAAAAAACAGATTTAATTTAATTAATTAAATCCGTGTTTTGGTTAAGAACCACGAAGGAGATAAAAAGGAAGGTCCGAGACTCTTACCTCAAGCAGCCAATCGAAGATCCGTCGCGGAGGAAGAGACGTCGCAGAAGAACGTTGTCGGCGTCGCGGATCATGGCGTCGCGTCGTCGATTTCCGGGTTCGGCGTTCTTCGCGTTCTTCGCGAAGGAGGCTGAAGGTTCAAGGATCCTTTCTCAACGAGTAATCCTCCAAAAGAAAAAGGTTGGTCTTATTTTATTATTATGCCAACACACGAAAGAGGGTAAGTAACGACCCATCAATTCATTGAATTAATTCAACGAAAGAAACATCTCATTTAATTTACGAAATAAACCGCCCAATTAAATGGTCTGTTAAGAATTTAGAAAACGCGTCAGATGACTTTCATAATGACGAGTTTTCACGGGTGAGTTACTTAGAGGAAAGAAACGGCGGGGCTCGTGCGGGCCCCACCTCACAAATATCCTATAAAGGGTGTTGGATATTTCTGGATAGCATCCTATCCGGTTCAACTCAGTTCAAGCCGCCTTTAAGTGGCTTCAAGTGGATTCCAAGTGGCTTAAGTGAAATAAAATAATGTTGTCGAAAAATTATTTTATTTCTTAACTTTAAGCCTGAAAATTAAAAACCACACCCGAGAAAATGCAACTCCGGAAGAGGCGTTTCTAAGTGAATATCGGCGCTGCGATTTCATCGGTGCCCTCAGAATTCGATTCCGGGCACCGGTTCAAAAGTTAGAAAAACTCGCTCGTCCGTTCACTAAACGTACCCGAGCCAAACTTCGGAAAATGATTCCTGGCACACCAGGCCTCGAAATCAGGTGCCGCCAGAAACTGCGCTCTTGTAAAATTCCAAAGAAAAATAAGAAAAAAAAATTTCCTTGAAATTTACGGGTCTTTACATACATGAACCTCCCTTGGTTTTTCCTAACCTACATCCTTTCTAAGCCACTCATTTGGCCTTCTTAAAATCCATTCATGGTAAGTCTTATAAACCATTCGATCCCTTTACTATGAGGTATCATGTTGAATCCTCAACCAAATCCTAGGTACGTGCACAACCATGGAAAGTGGAACACCATAGTCCCTCCATTTGGGTGTGTGTTCTTATTGTTAGAGGATTCCATCATTTCTCTGGTTAGTCGATCAGGGTACACGAGACTCATTATAGTGTGTATCTGTATAGTAACAAGGATCCTTACCCAATGGATAGTATCATGGATTACATGTGTTGGGGAATAGGATTATGTCCATGGCATGCCCTTCTCATCTCTAAGACTCTGATTCTAGAGTTTATACAAGAGTGGATAAGGATTGCAATTTATTTTTCATTGAACATGGAATGACATCATCGTCCATCACTATTTGATAAATTTTAGGGCATCTTTTCTAGAGTAATCACCTATAATTTATTACAATATGTTGAACTATCTCCCCTATCTACTGCATGTCCATTGGGTCGAAGATGGAATGGGTACCTGATCCATCTCCGCTCTCTTGAGTATCCTTCAACCATCATTCTCCATACAATAGACCCATTATAGAGTAATTTGAATAGAAGAAAGTTTCATTACTATATACTCTACCACTGTCGTCCCAGGGTAGAATAGATGGGCACACCCATAACCCCATCCCTCTCGCATTTATATTTGTTTCTTTGTCCATGAGATGACAATTGCAGATCATTTGGTTTGTCAGGTCATTTATTTCCTCTTATTTATCACACTGAACAAGACATTAGTGAACCTAGAAGTTAAATGTTAACATTAAATATGCATGATTCATTCCTTTGATTGAACTATGAGAACACATAATCCTATTAAAATTAGGATATGTAGGATTCCCAATTAGTTCTCACGATCAATGGTAATCCTCTATTGGAGTATTCCCCAATAATATTCCCCATAATCCAGTAATACTCAATTTATGAATCCCTGAAAAATCCTCGGAATAACCATGTGTTAAACTCCCATCACGACCCCATTAATCTGTTATCATTCATAGGGGTAATCCCTAATCATGTCATCAAATAGTTTAGACATACTTTCTAGGAATATTCCACACATTAATAGTTATAAAGTGATATACTCCCCGATGAGACAAAACAAATAAAAGCCTCAACATGAGAGGTTCATTAAAACATAAATATGTGTTCTTTGATTCCCATCTATATGGGATATGTAATAATCCTCCCCGTGGTCTAACCACAACACCCCAAATCCATATTATTCTATCCATGCCATATCCTCATTAGTTATTAATTCATCCTTGAAACTCACATTCATTCCACGTTCGCTAGGCCACTACATCATAATTACCATGATAAAAATTTACTAGGAACCTTACGTTTAAACGTCCTTGCCACATGAAATTAAACTATATGGTGGTGTCCTTATCAAATGAACTTAAAATATATGACATGTCCCATTAAGAGGCTCCTAACTATGTGGGTAATGATTCCTATTACAAGGATATATAAGATACTCATATATTAGTTTGATCTGAAAATTAAAAAATACATATGTCCCAGTGGATGGCGATACACTCTAGAGTGCCCCATTAAGAGGCTAGGAAACCTGAATCGTCGTAATAATGACCAAAAACTATCTAAGTAATATATAAGTGGATAACATTGAGGGATAAACTTAAATACAAACAGATGATTTTTTGATTTATACATGATTGTAGTTGTTTTTTAACCCATGGAGTACCCACATCATACATGGGGATTAATAATGGATTCATGAACATATCATAAATCTATAAGAGAGTCTGAGCGTATTAAATAATTTCTCTCAAAAGGGTGTGATAATAAGGACTTCTGATCCTCTTGACCAATTTTAGTTATTAAGAATCATGGGAGAAAAATGTGAATGATCACCTTCCTTTGGAAAGAATCTTCTTTTGGATATAGAAACATTTTTTGTTTTTTGTTCTACAAACAATAATGACGAAATCCATTTGGAAAATGTGTACCTGAGTTAAATTATTGAAAAAAACTCAATCCCCATACAATTAATACTCTGAAGACTAATTCTACAAGGGTGAAACAATAACTAATAAATACATAAAAATGTTGATTTTATTTACTGATGGTCTATTAGTTAGTATTATTCATCAATTGCTTCTATCATTGAACTAAATTACCAGAGACATGGAAGGATAAGGTTTGGAATGGAACCCCGGTTATCCTATCTATATAAGTCTATTTATTTTTCACGAGACTTAAATATTAATGATTTACTCATATGAATATTATAAATCATACAAAAAATACACCTTATATGTCACGCTTCCATCATAATTATGCTGACCTAGAATATTTATGTGTTACTATTATAGTCCATGTATTCTTATCTCATGAATACGATGAAATTTAATACCAAATATACATTAAATGTATCTGATAACATTTTGTTAAAAACATGAACCCAATACTCGAACCATATAGTGAAATTCCCTACCACACCTAATGTGCCCCTCACGATTGATAGAGTCTAGCATAAATACTCAAGGTTGAATTAAACATGAGTGTTAATTAGTTTGAACATTTTTAAAATATAATTATATTTATAAGATTCACATATAGATTTATCATGATATAATTAATGACTATGTAGATAATGTTTGTTTAATAAATAAAAAAATAGAATAATGTGAATATAAAACAAATAATTAGCGTTTTCCAAAATGTGTATATTCATTGGTAAAAGTTATTTTTTGTTGGTAAATTTTTTATCAAAAAGAATATCATGTTACTAAATAGTTTTTAATATTATTGCTACTAAAAGTTATTAAAATGTATAAAATGGTTATGTTTGAATTATAATAATAACAATAGATAATATATATATGGTTACAATGATTATAAATATATTGATGTGATAGATTTATTTATCGATAATATTATACATTTTCTTTTATTATAAAAAACTAAAACATAATGTATCTATTTGTAAATTACATATTTAAATAAAATATTATATGTGGGTACTCCAATATTAATTGCTAAAAGTTTATATTATATTAATTAATGTGCGTTTATAAAATATATATTACAAATTTATTATATAATAACTAAATAAATATTATTATAATTAAATATGAGGGTATATTTGTAAAAACATATTCAAAAACTTGTTACAAATATTTTTAATCATGTATTAACTTATTAGACATTTATGATACTACATTAAACATCATCTGTAATTTTTTGTCTCACACATAAGGTGTCACCTCCACCGATCACTCTCATGTTATGGTCCACACAAACCTTACTCATCATACATTCCACTATGAAATGATCCTCATGCATGGACAATGTGTCCCCAGTACCACCCATGAGTCTCCAATTCATTGTCTTTTAATCATTCCGAATAATGAATCATTGCCTCAATGATGAACCTAAATAAAAATTGATGTCAGATGGTTCCTTTTTTCTAGAGAGAATGCAGCCTTGGTCAAGATTCATCGCATGTATTATACAATGAGAATACAATGAAAATAATATAAATTCCAAGAAGGTAGATCTAAGAACACTCACGATGAAGATTAACTAAAGGATCTAAAATTACTATTGTGTTTACACCAGCCACATCCCCAAATCAACTATGAAGAATATATGTAGAACCCAGAAGTTCTCACTACATCATCTAAAAGAAAATAAACTATCAAATGAGATCAAAAAATATGAACAAGTGATTAGAAATATGACTTTAGAAATAAATTTATAGAATTGAACTCCATAAAACATAAAAACCAGATCATATATTATGTTAAGACCATGTAAATTATATATTTCTAGTATAAAATAGGTATATAGTCTTTAGAGATTTAGAAAAATAGTTATAGGCATGGATTAATTTTTAAACATTTAATCAAAATACACCAAATCCATATTTCTAGAAAATTATTACCCATATATATTTAGAATCACAATGTAGTTCAATATGAAAATAAAATATACCTTTGATTTTAAAATATTCCTCGTATCATAATTTTAGCAATCACATCAGTACATAAATATAATATCTAGTTAAATATAATTATATAATTTCAAAACTAATAACAAAAAAATAAAAAACATGTAACTTCATCATTAATAGTTTAATAATTTATAAGGTAAATTAGCAATCCAAGAAGCTTTTACATGATATTAGAAATAAAATTCTACTTACTCAGATTCAAGCATGGAAAATATATCAAATTTTAGTGTATATTTACCTAATAAATATCACATTTATATTTAAACAGAATAGTTAACATGGATTATAATTACATTAAAAACATGAATTTATTATTAAAATCTATTTAACTCAACATCTACATGCATTATTTAGTGAAAAATACCGATATTGAATATCTCAAAACAGATCATAGATAAGGATATAAATTTAAATAACTTTTTTATATAATAAATCATTGATGAGAAAATATACACTCATCCCAGTTTCAAACATACAAGGGAAAATATATACTTTTCATAGTTTCCCACCAAAATAGACAACTAAATTTCATGAATAGAACACTAGTGAAACTTTTTAACTGCAACAAGGCCATCACCTCAAAAAAAAATTTATGGAACACCCAAACAAATTAAGCCACATCCATGACATGATCATCCCCATTTGGATCCATTTGATAACACTTTGTAAAAAATAATTATAAATAATAACAAGTAATTCTAAATATTGCCACTTATTTGGGTTGAAATGATTATATATTAAAGTATTAATAAATCATTATCTCCTTTGAATAGTATAAGTCATCCAAGTGAATTGATATAATGTGTGTGTCAATAATGATATTCCGGAAGTTTATTATATCTTTAAAGTAAAACATCTAGTATCTAATACATTAATATGGAAATAAAAATTTAGTAGTACAACACTATTCAATAATTCATAAAAATCAGAACTATATATTAATAATGAAGATAACCTTCAATTTTTTTTTTTGAAATAATGAATTTGTAAAAAATAAAAAAAACTATTATATTAACATGAAAAACTACTAGTTTTTAATCACATAAGTAACATATTTTGATATTAAAAATATAAATAATATTCAATATTGATATCAACAGTTATAAAAATTTAAAATAATTAAATATATGAACATTGAGCATGCATTATAAAAACTATTTATAATATCATATTTAATCACACACCATGTGATTAATATAATTAGATGTTTATAATAGATTTAAATTTCATTGGTAGTTGGAATAATACAATAATTAGTAAATGGAAATCACACATCAATAAAAAAAGACATGATATTGATTCATTCCACACTCTCAAAATAAAAAATTTATTGATACCAACTACACAATTGAAATGAATTATTCAAAAAAGAATAAATCAATCCCATTATAATAAGATGACTGAGGGTGAATTCATATGTAAGAAAATACAAACTAAACAAATTTATTGTCTAAGTGTTCAACATGATTTGTTTGTTTTACTACATTATATTGTATGAAAAATAATTTATTTAAATTAAAGTATCTTAATATCTAGAATGATACAATTATTCTTTCATGATTTCAATAAATTACTTATCCGTCATCATGTAGATTTTACATCAATTACATAGAAATAAGATACTATTTCATGTATTTATCTATTGTAAACAATTTAGTTCTTTTTAATAATATCATTATATTATTGTTCACTATATGAATATAAATCATTAATAGCTATTACTATAATGAACCAGCCCTATTACATTACATAAACATGAATTTTAATAAGAATATGATTTCATTCATATTGAGGATATTATAAAGTTTATATTTTTAGTGAATTGGGATATAATACATACATAACATTCCACATTCGTAGAGATTATATACCATGAAAAGCAATATCCATTTCTTTCAAATTATTACATATTTTAAATAAAAAATGATTTCAATGACATAACATCATAACATTTAACATGACATCCTTATTTATCTTAAACATTCTCATATCCTAGGAAAATAATTTAAAAACTTTGGATGAGTCGAAAAATCACAACAATGGATATAAAGCTAAGGAAATAACACTTTACTATATTAATAATTTCAATATATGTAATCATGTATAAAAAGACATATTTGTCACCCATATAAACATACTTTGTGAAATATGATATTTCTATGAGATTTCTACAAAACATATAGAAAATAAATATAACTATATATGTAACGTAGATATGTACTTACAGAATATTAAAACTCTTTTGGATACCTTATAATTAGTAACCCTCTCGACTACCCTACAATCTAACCATCACTGCTACCATATTGTGAAACCATTGAGTTACACATGGAGTAACAATACGACCGACCCCCCACTTACACATACCTAATAAATTAGAGGGAGATATAGGTACCACCATTCATCATAAAAAATTACCAAGAACCATAACCTAATCATAAAACATATATAATTGCCTAAATTTTTTTATTTTTAATTATGATAAACTATAAGTTTAATAGAGGATGTTAAAAGAAAATCCCAAAACATAAATTACATAAATGAAGAGAAACTTAATATAGTTTATGGAATATGTATATAAACTGTAAATAAAAATAATTTAGCATAATTTAAAAAAAAATAAATCAAAAAATAGAATTTATTACCACATAAATAATGAAGTATATGGTTAACCTATAGAATGGAATTCTAGTTAAGAATTCACATACCTTGGATTTAAACCACTTCAATTTTCATTAAACCTCTTGTGTAATGGTTAAAAGATTTTTAGTAATATATTACATAAACATATTCAATTTTAACACCTTATATTATTCTATATTTAAATCATTTCACCATATAATTTCTTGTATTGTGTTCTTTCAATTGTTTTGGATGCGTTCTTTAGATGATTTCCATGGACAGTTTGTATTTTATTTTCTTATCATATGAAAATGAAATTATATAAGTTTAATGAAATGGTATATATATATTACTAAAATATACAATGATACCATAAATTATTTTTATCTTATATTATGATGAATCATTAGATGATACATTAATCATGTTTGTTAAGATCATTTTTTAGTAGTTTCTCAATAACCGTGAACTTGTTTCATTATATAATTTAATTTCATGAATAGAAGTTCATTGTTGAAAATAAAATTGGTTAAATAATAAAATTTAAATTCTTTTTAAAAACTAAAATGTTTTTATGATTATCTTTGAAGGATGTAATGGGTATTTCAAACACATCATCCATCTTTTTTGTAAATCGACACAACTTGGAGGGTGTTTTTATTTTTAGAATAATAGGGAAAGAAGAGGAAGAACAATGCTTATTTTTTACATGAATATGATAAAATACTGATTTATATGATTCCAGAGAATTAATACCAACTGGGTAAGGTGATGTAATGGGAGTATAGGAAAATACTTCAATTGAAAAGAAAACACATGAAAAAGGATGAAGATTATTACCTCTTGACATTTTCTTCTTTAGATCCTCCTCAAAGACGTTGGTTTTGTAAATTTGGTGAGACAAGTAGGTATTAAAAGGGGGGAAAATTCTTGGGGAGGTGATTAAGAAGAACATAGGAAATTCTCAAGGATTGAGATGTGTGAGAGGAAGAGGGGAATGAAGGTGGTATTTATAGTGGAAGAGAGGAGAGATTTTACATTAATTTAATATTTTTGTCCAAGACTATGAATAGTCTACATTATTGTGATCAAAATAGTTAATAGAGATTGTGATTTCAGAAAATATGGGCTTACATCCATTACGATTTCAGAAATATTGTATTCAACTGATAATTTAAATATACAGTGTTTCATTATTCATAAAAAATTCAATAATTTCATAAAAATACAAAAACATCACCCAAACCATTTTTGGATGGGTAGAAATCAAAATTGACCTCCATTGTTTGAAAATAATTTCCTAAATATTAATATAATTTTTTTTAATAAAATCAAAATTTATTCAAAAAATAACAATTTTAAAACTATAACTCATTTTATATCACCTTGAAAAATTAATCAAGATGCCATTATCATAAAGCCTAAAAAAAGAAAAATAATAATACCAATTATTATTCATTAGAGTCATATTACTATTAATATTACTATTCATAAAAGTATGTTACTATTCACCAAAAATCACGTTGGTTCTATCATACTTTAAATAAATTACTGATCAAAACAACAGATTACTGATATTTGAGATTCAAAATATAGAAGCAGAAAAACTATGTTGAAATGATTATTATAAATATATACATAATTAAAGGGTCATGCATTTAAATTTCATTTTAAAACATTGTGGTGTTATATATTCCAAAACTTATATAAATTATGTCATCAAAATTTTACTTATTAAACAAGTTATGGTATGTTTCCCTCATAGAATTTCCAAACTCCCATATTCCATTTTCAACCATGTGCTTTCTCCACAAAACAATTACCTGGTCGATTACCTTATTCTACAATACATGTTCTCTTCAATAAAAAATGTAAATAGGTTTATCTTCATAATTAATGATTTCTTCCAGTTGAATTGCCTCTGGGCTCAAAATATGAGATTATTCTAGCACATACATTCACAACATCGAAACATGACAAACATCATCTACCTGAGATAAACTTAGATTCAAAGAAACTCAGTATGCGACTATTCCAACATTATCTATAATTTCAAAAGGTCCAATGATTCATGGACGTCGATTTCCTTTCCTGAAAAAATAAAATACAATATTCCATTGTGATATTTTAAGAAAAACATGATACCTTACATCAAATGAAAAGTATTTTTTCTTGTTTTATACATAAATTTTTTGCTGGCTCTGAGCTGTCCTCATGTGTTGATGGATCATATTCAATTTTATATCCACATCCTCTAATAATTATGGTCCCATAAACATTATTTTCTTGACATCATCCCAAAAATCATGATGTCAACACTTCGTCCCATTCAATGCCCCTATAGTTACCTTTTGTATATTGGAATGAAAAATGTTAATATTAAAAAACTCAACTAAATAAAAATATTGATCCCAAATTCCCTAGATTCCATTGAACAAACAATAACCTTATTCTAAAAATAATTAATTGTTCATTCTTTCTCCCCATATGATTGAGGATGGAATGATGTAATAAAATTTAATATTGTGGCCAATGAATTCTGGAGGCCCTTCCAGATGTTATAAGTGAACATGGGATCCTAGTTAGATACAATTAAAATAGGAACTCCATGTAACCTAATAATCACATTGAGGAATAGTCAAGAAATCTGATCCAAATACATGGTTTCTCGAATAGTAAGAAAATGAGATGATTTAGTCAAATGATTAATAATGAACCAAATTGAATTTTTACCTCATGAAGTCATGGGTAGTCCTAGACCAATGTCCATGGATAAATTTTCTCATTTCCTAGGTGGAACTAGAAAAGGCTAAAGCCTCCCCTTCATGAACTACTATTATACTTTAACCTATTGACATGTCAAAAATTTCATAGTAATTATTTTAATATCTCTTTTAATTTAATCAAACCAATAATACTCATGAAAGTATTAGTACACCATTGTACTGCCAGGAAGAACTGAAAATGGAGAACGATGAGTTTCAAAAAATAATTCATTCTTAAACTAGGAATCACAAGGCACACAAGAGCCTTTATCAAATCTTAATACACAATTACCATCAAGGTTAAATTATACAATCTTACCAATTTTAATAAATAATAACTTTTTATTTGTCTCGTGGTCTTCCTTCTATCATTTAATAATTCGTTATGATAATGATGATTTCACTAAAACCTAAATCAAAACAGATATATTTCATACCCGAACAAATTTTAATCCAAAATTCATCAAATCCTTATTCAAGGGTTCATGTTCTAAATGTAACATGTTTAGTGGCCTATGATGTTTTCTAATCAAGGAATCTTCCATATTGTTTTCTTATCATGGATGGTAATAGATCATGAAATCATAATATTTTATCAATTCAATTCATCTTATCTGACCTAATTTAACTCCTTCTGAGTGAATATATACTTCATACATTAATGGTAAAAACATATTTCATGTTTGGCTCTGTATAAATATTGTATACAAATTTTTTATGAAAAAACCACAACTACTAATTTCAAATCATGTGTGGGATAATTTAACTCATTAATTTTATGTTTTCATGAATCATAATAAATTACCAGATTATTCTATATCATAACACAACCAAGTTCATTCAATGAAGCGTCACTGTAGATGATAAACTCACCATTTCAGGAATGCAAGGTCAAAACTGAAGAATTCACCTAAATCTTCTTTAGTTAATAAAAATAAACATTACATTCTTATATACAAACAAATTTAACCCCTTATAGTGTTATCTTTGATAGCATGCTATATAATGCAATGTTTTTATCAAACCATTGGTAATAACTTTATAATCTAATAAAACTACAAGTCTATGCTACATTTGAAGGTGTTTTCCATTAATCTACCACTTTTTTGGCAGGATCAACTATTATTCCATCCTTATTTAAAATTTTCCTTGAAACGTTATCGGTTATAACCAAAAATCACACTTGCAATATTTTCCATATAATTTCTTTTCTTTTAAGGATTTCAAAACAAACATTAAATGTTTTTAATGGTCTTATTTACTCTTAGAGAATACGATAATTTCATAAAACAAATAACCAAAAATATATCCAAGAACACCGGAAATGTTTAATTCATAAAATTAATGAATAATATAGGTGAATTAGTTTACCAAAATAGAATAACAAAAAATTCATAATGCCAATATATCATATAAAAAATTGTTTTTGGGATGTCAACCAACTTCACCATTAGCTGATGGTATCAATATCTCAAGTCAATCTTGGAAAAATACTGAGCACCATAGAGCTTATCAAAAAAGTCATCGATATGAGGAAAATGATACTTGCTTTTAATATTTATGTTATTCAGGGATATATAATCGATGAAAAGTCTCATGGAACCATATTTATTTTTAATGAACAACAAAAGATCACCCCCTAGTAATGTTCTAGGATGAATGTATCCATTATGAAGAAACTCCTGAAATTGATTTTTTTAATTCAATAAATTACACTTGTTCCATCGATATAGTGGTTTTGATATTGGATTGGCATCTGGAACTAAGTCAATTGTAAATTCAAATTCACAATTATGTATAACTATGGGTAACTCAACAGGGAAGAAAATCCAAATATCTATTTACCACTGAATCATAATTAATCTGCACAGTTTCCATATTTTTAACAATTTGATAAAGATACCTTTCATTTCCAAATATCAACCTTTTCTCCACTTCATGATATGTTTTTAATTTTATATGTTCATTTTTGTATAAAAAATGAAACACTATCTCAACAAAAAAAATTCATTAGCTCTATATTCAGTCTTATCATGATAAAAAAGCCAATCCATTCACAAAATGACATCACACACTACTAAGGGAAGAAAAAAATGGTTTCAAGTATTATTTTCACATACCAAAATATAATGATTATAATAATTCTTATTTTCTATAATATGCCCCCCTTTATATTAAAAATAAGTTCATTATTTAGGATATATTTCCAATTTACTAAAAAAAATCTCAGAAATAGTGGAATGTGTAGAAATAGTATCACACAAAACATAATAAAAATATGACTAAATAAATAAGTTAAATGATAAAAATTCATTTTATGGCCTTATGTCTGCTAATTTAGTCACAAGGGATATCATTACACATTTCTTCTTATAATATTTCTTTTTTCACCCTCAAATATCACTTTTTGAAAGAATTAACATAATGACCCATATCACCATATTTAAAACACATTACAGTTTTTCAGTAGTATTGGCCTTAAGATTAGTTTTATTATAATATCTGGTCACTTGTACAAACATATAAAAAACACTAAATATTTTTGGTAAGTCATTCCACAGGGTGCTTCAAGCAACACTTTTCAATAACTGGAAACTAAAATTTATTTCCATTAGATTTCATTGATTGATTCGTACCCATAAAATTCCATATAGACCTCTTTGTATCCTTGTTTTCAAAGTTCATATGATCATTAGAAAACATTATATCTACCCACTATACACATCATACATGTTTCTCATTAATTTTTAACTCACGAGAGGCCAATTCCCTTAAATACATTGTCATTAATTCTGAGTAAAATTGGTTGATTTTTATATCAAGATCCAGAATAATATTTAGTGAAAATCTCACCTGTCGGGTGAAGTTTTCTTCCTATAAATCCACTGAATTTTACTCCTTCTTCTTCAGTTCAAGTAATTACATCTCCATCCTATGTCTCATCATTTTAAGAAAATATATTTCTACGATAAGACTATTAATTTCATCTCACTATAAGAAATAAATATATTCTCTATCACTAGTATTTTTTACCATTTACCACCACTAATCAGCTTCACCTTCAAAATGATAAACGGAAGAAATTACCATTTTATGATATGAATATCCCATTACATCAAATATATTTTCAAGGGCTTTAATCGCATCATCAGCTTCTACTAGGCCAGAAGATCCATTGAATGTATGAGGGTGTTGTCTCAAAAAATGTTCTACAATCATCATGTTCCCCTGTGGTGCCTCTGGTTTTTCCCTCACATGGATGCCACCACAATTTATTAACTATTTCAGTTAATCCATTACTATAAAAAACAGCTTGGTTCCAATCCCTACCATTCCAGGATATATATTTAGAAGGATATTGTTTTGTCGGTGCCACTCCACTTTAGCTTCCCCGTTTCTTCTATGAAAAATCATTTTGAACAAATATTTCACAGTTGAAGCAACATGGTAATATTTAAATGATATTTCAAATTAAACATAGAGTAAAAATCATTCATCTTATTCAATTAACATCATCCTAACCCCTATAGTTATCTATACTATTCTCTATTATCAACTATAAGGACCCAGCCGTATTACATTACTTAATCATGAATTTTAGTGATGAACTCACTTCTTTTCATACTGAAGATAATGTAATTTTTATATTTTTAGTGAATTGGGATATATTAAATACATAACATTTCACATTTATATTGGGACGATACCATAAAAAAAATAGAATCCATTTATTATAAACCATAATACTTTTAAAATAAAACATGATTTATGTGACAAATCTTCATACCATTTAATGTGGGTTTCTTATTTTTATTCCACATACCTATGAAAATAATTTAAAAATATGGTATGAGAACTAAAATTCAGTAAGGAATATAAAAATAATGAAATAAAATATTATTCCATGACTACTTCTAAGGAATGCAATCATTTTCTAAAAGACAAAATTGTAAGTCATATAAACATACATTGTGAAACTTGAGATATAGATGAGATTTAAAAAAATATATTGAACATAAATAGAACCATATTAATAAATTCATGAAATATATATATAATATTCATAACCCTCTTGGATAACTTATAATTTTTAACCCTCATGACTACCTTACAATGTAACCCTCACGACTACTTTATTGTGTAACCATCGCAGTTACTATTAGAGTAACCATATAGTTGAACTCAAACATACTAATATAGAATAAATTATAGGTATATATAGAACTGTCCATTCAACATTTAAATTTCCCTATATACAACACATAATCATACATCATGCATAATTTCATAAAAACATTTATTTGGAATTTTTAAAAACTAAGAGTTTAAAAGAGGATTTTAAAAGAAAACCCCCTTACATAAATCATATAAATGATGAGAAACTTATTAGAGTGGATGGAATACGTATATAAACTATAAACAAAATAATTAAACATATGTTATATTCAATTCATCAAATTTTTTTTTTAATAATACCTAAATAATTATTTAGATGGTTAACCCAATGAATGGAAGTCGAGTAAAGAATTCTCATACCTCGGGTTTGTCTTACATAAATATTTTTAAAACATGTCTATAATGGATATAATAGAGTTATAAATATATTAATGAAATATATTCATGTTTTTAATACCTTATATGTTCATTTGATTATATAATTTCAACATTTAATTGTTAGTATGTTGATCCTTCCATTGTTCTCGGTGCATTATTTTCCAGATTTCCATGGCCGGTTTGTATTTGATTTATTTTAGTATTGAAATAAAAATCTAGAAGTGGAATGAAAAGGTATTAATATAATTAAATAATATATAAATATTACATATATCATGTTTTTATCATATAAGATGATAAATCATTAGATGATACATTAATTATATTTGTTTAGATCGTTTTTGGTGGTTCCTCTATAATCAAGAATTGATTCATTATATATTTTAAGGCAATCAATATAAGATTATTACAGAAAATAAAACAGGTTACATAATAAAACATATATTCCTTTCTAACCATTAAAATATATATTTGATAATATTTATTGGAAGTTATTGAAATTTCAAACACATCGTCCATGATTTAGGTAAATCGACCCATTGAGGATAGTGTTTTTATTTTTTGAATAAGAGGGAGTGCAGAGGAAGAAAATTGATTATTTTTTATATGTATGTGTAAGATAAATAATGTATAAAAATATAATGATTTTATACCTCCTGGATAAGGGAAGGATAATATAGTATTATAAAAGACATGATTTAAAAAGAAAACACATGTAGAAGGAAGATGATTTTTACCTCATGATATCTTCTCCTTGAGATCCTGTATAAGGCCTTTAGTTCTGTCCTTTGTTATGAAAAAGGATCCTAC
Organism: Viscum album; assembly: GCA_963277665.1. Lineage (NCBI taxonomy): Eukaryota > Viridiplantae > Streptophyta > Magnoliopsida > Santalales > Viscaceae > Viscum > Viscum album. The sequence continues at coordinate 1,759,653,368 of OY728119.1, read as the reverse complement.
CCAAGGGGAAAATCTTTGGGGAAGGTATTAGACAGAACATAGAAATATCTTATGTCTTCAATGGACTGAGGGGAAGAAAGAAATGAGGGTGGTATATATAGTGGAGGAGGGAAGGGATTTTTCATTATTTTAATCACTAATTTAATATTTTTTTCCAAGACTTTGAATAGTCTTAATTGTTGTGATAAAAATAGTAAAGTGATAATTTGATTTGGATACATGTTCAATTAAATCAGTCCTGATGTCATAAATAGTGTATTTAACTGATTATTTGAATTTACAGTGTTTTATCAAATTTCATTTTTCATCAAAAATTCAAGAATTCCATAACAACACAAAAAAATAATCATAATCCTTCTTATACATGTAGAACTAAAAAATGACCTCCAAGTATTGGGAAAAACATTATAAATAGGATTAATTTATTTTTAAACAAAATCAATCTTTATTCATAAATTGAGTATTTTAAAACTACAACTCATATTATATCGCATTGAAAAATTAATCAATATTACATTATATTAATTACATAAAAAATAAAATAATATTAATATTTAATAATCATTAAGATAACACTTCTATTCATATAATTTTTCATAAGGGTATGTTACTATTTACCAAAAATCTAGACTATTCTATGAGACTCCAAATAACATACTAATCACAACTGTAGATGACTGTTTATTTAAATTCATTACATTGAAGCAGAAAAATTATTTTTAAATGGTAGTTATAAATATATAATTAATAAAATTTCCCATGACTTTTAATTTAATTATAAACCCATAGGGTATTAAAATTACATATAAGGGTTCAAATTATTTATAATAACGTTCATTGTGTTTTTATAAGTGGGTGTAGAAATTTAAACTGAATGTATTCATTCCACATTCACTGCTCAATATTGGGAAATCATAAAAAGAAATTTCAAAACCTTTCACTTTTAACATGTTATTCATAGAGTAATTAATGTATTCCATGCATGAATTTTAAATTAACTAAAAAACAAGTGTTACCCCTATATCTTATAACATTTGAGGATACTGTATAAGAGGAGACTAGTGGGGGAATCATGGCGAAAGAAATATAATAAATATAGAGATGGAGAGATAATAATTTACCAAAGTGGTGGTTGACAAAATAAGTCTATCTTATGGCTAAAAGGTTGTGATGAACAAATTTTGGTTGACTAGTTACCAAATTTGATGATAAACTGAATGGGTTTGAACAAAATGGTGTTGAATGGGGTGTGGATTAACCGAATTGAATCACAAATCATGATGAAAAATAGGAAGGTTGAAAACAAAAACCATAGTAGATCAAACATCATCATTATGGTATCTTTAGTGATCTCATTGAGGATCCATTTCTAATTCTCTCCCAATCATAATAAAAAAATATATTAGTATAAAAAATAAATATTTTTAAATTAAATATTTCTATTTTTAATTTTTAATTGTTTAGTTTTATAATTGATAATGTTATAGTGAATGTGAATTTAGAAAATTTATCAATAATTTTTTATTATATATAATGATTTTAGAAAATATTATTAAATTATCTGTATTTTAATTACTTATGTACGAGTATATTTTAATAAAATTTAAACTATATATATGAATTTCAGGAAGCATTATTAAATTATAAATATTTTCTATCATCATGAAAAGAATTCTTTTAATAAAATCTATGTTGATATTGAATAATTTATTGGGACATATATTTTAAATGATATATGATTCGGCAGTAATAATAATTAATAGCATTAGATTCATATGTTTGAAAAATAATTGTGGGTATTTTTAAGATATGATGAAAATTTTAGTTGATGATAAAATATTTGTAGGTATTAAATAAAAAATATTGATAGATACATATGTTGGTAAATATAATTGTTAGTACTTGTTAAAAAATATAATTAGAATATAACATATTTGGAAATAATTCATTTTTTTAATAGATATATTATGCAATGGAAAATTTATTTTGGTATATATCATTTTTTTGTATTGAAATGATATGAAAATTTCATATCACATAATCATTGTTCAAAAACATCCATAAGCTCTATAAATATTTTAAAAATAGAAAGAAACCATATATAAATTTTAGGTGATCCAAAAACACACTATAAACCAAAAACGGATGTCTTCTGATTATGTTATCTTCTGTTGAGTCCTATAGAGATCCCTTATAAACTAACCTGAACCATCAAACAATATGTAAAAACATTAATCCAACAAAACATGATACTAAATTTCCTATGAATCCAAAAGAATTGGTGATTTTCTATCCCCTATATTAGCCTATAAATCATCTATAAATTTTCAAAAAAGAAACATATATGTGTGAGTATAATATTCTCACTAGTTGTTCACCACCCCAAACCTTTTGAGGTGTCACACACTAAAGAGTGTGCATAAAACAATAAAATATATGAGAAAAAGTAAAAATATAAAATTAGAAATATCAGAGGTGATATATGTAAACATATTTTATAATAGGTAACTCACTATATAGGGAGGGTCCAAACAAGTGATACCTTCATTGATCCTATACATAGAATCTATGAAAATTAAACATAACTATATTTGGGTGAAATAATGTCAACCCTTATTTGTGTCTCTATTTTATTTTTTCAAATAAGGATCAAAGTAATTGAATAATATTTCATGATTTTAATATATATATACATAATTACCTGGAATAAAGTTAGAGGTTCCCAATGTTTTGAGATGAATCATGGAGTTCCTAATTAATTTATTTTTCACTATAATGAATTGTGAATATTACTCAAGGTTTGATGTGTTACCTTGTTACTCCAAATATATGTGAGTTGTCTCAAATAATTATATATATATAATGTGTAAAATGATAACATTTTTTCTATAAAATATATTGGTATTATTTGATGAGTTTATGTTGGAACTTCTATTTGACTTTGTGGAAGATCTATACACTTGTTGATTATGATTTTAAGATTATACTACTTAGTGATTGATATCCAGTTTTTGTTCATGTGGATTGGGATCATATAATTTTATGTTTATAACATCAGTTGAGAAGATATATCCTTGCGATTATCATGATTACATGATTTTATAGAAATGTACATAGATTAAATTATATTCATATTTTATAATTATAGTGATAATATTATGTTAAAAGATATATGTTGTTGATAAAACATATTTCTTCAATATGTTTGTTGTTTGATGTTGGGTGGTTAACGAATAACATAAGGAATTTAGTTTTCATAGAAGAAGGAACTAGCCGAGGATTAGTGGTCATGATTAAATCTTATTTGAAATGGTTGAAAGGTCTTGATGATATGTTGAATGATCTCTGGTTCAACTTGAGTGAAGTATATAATTTGAAATTTCAACGAAAAATGGATATTCAATGGACTCTTCCAATGTTACTAAGAGTAATACGATATTTTGGAAGAATAATTATGAAAGGATACCAGTTCAGAGGAGAAAATTTATAAGGAAATTACATTTAATGGATGTGTATCATATTTTTCAAATGTATATTAGAATATTAATGAAATAATTCATAAGTGTTATCCCAGATGTGTACTAGTGTAGAAGAGTAAAAAAATAAGGGAATTCTATACCATTAAAAGTTTCTAGATTTTACAATGGTACATAAAATCAGAAAAACATGTCTAAATAAGTAACATTAAATAATTACCATTTCTGGAGAGTTATTTCAAAATAGTATTAATGTTAATAAAAATAAAGGACATCATATAATTTTGAGTTCAATAATAATGAAACTACTGAGTTATCAAGAACTATTTTTTCTGGAAACATTACATCAGATGATTCTTGTTAAAAGTTTCTTTTGTAATTAACGTAATAATTAGTAAAGATGATTTTGATTCATTTTGAGGAGTTTTCTACATCGTAAATACAGAATTCATGTTGTAATTATGAATTTTTTCTTTCATATGTTGACATTTTGAATGTATTGGGTGTAGAGGATTTTTTTTTTAATTTTAATATTGATGAAAACCATGATATTTTTAAATATCATAACGAGTTAAATGATGTCAAGTCTTAAGAATAAAAAACATAATACCAATTTATATCATTGTTTTGAGGAGATTCTAATGATTCAAATATAATAAAAATAACATTGAGTTAATTTTTGATATATATATATATATATGTATATTCCATGAAGGAGAAAAATAATTATTTTACTAAAAATATTATTATGTCTCGATTTATGAAAGATAAGGAAAATTTATAGATATTGTACTCTAAGTGTATTTAGATCTTTCAATTCGAGGAAATATGGAAAACATTATATTTCTCATCATTGTAGATTATTCAATAAAATAGAGATGGATCTAGTGTTTTATATAGTGTTTTATTTTTTTATTGAATAATTATAAGAATAAAAGGTATTTCCCTACACTGATCACCACATATCATATTTAGTTTGATTAAAATGAGTTATATAACCTATTTTATTCTATTTAATAAATCTAAAATAGATCATTTTAGACTTTAGTATTTTCATGTGTGAGATCAATCATTGGTTCTGAGATTGAGGAAAATATTAATATTAATACTCAATAACGATTGAAAATAAATGTTTTTTAGTCATGAGAATACATTATATAGTTTTTTCATCATTCATCATATGTATAATTTTGAAACTTATATTTTTTTATTCAAAAAATAAAAACACATTGAATTTGTTAAAACTAGTTGGTTGCAAGATAGCACATCTATGAGTATACTATTGATCTTTATTATTTCATATAAATATAAGGATGTTTTATTGGAATGGGATAATAACTGTCATACGCTAGGTATATAGTTATTATAAATATGGAGAACCTCATTAATAAACCAAGGTTTTATTTCTTTTTTTCATTCCAATCCTAATATACAATAATACTAACTAAAGAAGGTATTGATATTGAGAGATGGATGTTTATTCACTGAATATGTAATGAGGTGGAATGGAATGAATTTTTAAATAATATTAAATATATATAGAGACAAATTCAACCCCTATTATAGGAAACATCTCATTGAGATATGTTAAATTGCTATAAACATCATTTCAAACCACTAATTGGATCCTAAATTTTGTTTTTTGTAGTGTATTTCACACTTCCAAATGAAAAATGGAATGCAAACATTGAGGAAATTTATAAACATCTAATAAAATTTTTATTTCTTCAAAATTTCAAAAAACATAAAACAAGGAATTATGAAAATTGGGGAATGCTTGTACAAAGTGGAAGATAATTAAACTTTATCATGAATTAATCATTATAGCGTCATAATATTAATGAATATAAAATATCTGGTTATGAATTTTAATAACATGACATGGGATGGATATTCAACATAAATTGCATCAAATATCTTACTTCATGTTGAGGTAAATATTAATATTTTTCTATATATTTACTATATTTATCTTAGTATAAATAGAGAAGGATATATCTATGAAGATATATTTAATAAATCACATTTCAATTATTATGAATACATCAAATGAAAAGTTAAAAGGCTTAAAAATGATGTTTATTATTTTATTATTAACTATATTAAATTATTTAAAGAAGATATCTTCCAGATTCTATGATAATTATAGATTATGGATAAACTATAGGATGAAAGTAAATTTGTGTGAAATAATTTCACCAGTCAAGATGATTCAAAAATAGTAAGTAAATTCGATATTGAAGATAAATTATTTTAATTTTATAAGGAATTATGAAAATAAATTTATGAAAATGATAAATATTACAAATATTGTGATGGGAAACATTATGAATTTTATGAAATCAAAAAGTCAATAAATACTATAAAATTTTACAATGGTAATTCAATGATAAAAATATTAAAATTATTGATAATTAATTGAATGAAAATAATAAAAAGTTTTAAAATAAAATAATATATATGTGAAAGGCTGTTGGTGATATATAATAGTTAATAGAGGATATAAAAACATCCTAATTATAATATTCATATATATATATATATCATTTTATGTTGATGGGGCTAGAAAGAGCTCTACCTGAGTCTTTATAAAAATATATAATAAGAGTTTAAAAAATTTGAAATTCAAATATTTGTTCCTATTAAACCACTACATCTATATAGTTTAAATAATAAATTGATATAATCTTGTGGTTAATCTATAGTATCCAAAAAAATGGTATCATACATATTATAAAACATTGCGTTTTTAAATCTTTTTTTATTCATATTGAATGTTTAAATTTAAGAACTATTAAAATGTTGAGGAAGAAAATTAGTGAGGTTCTTAAGTATATGTAAAATACTTTTGAAATAATTTATATGTTGTGTTTTTTCAAAATTAATCCCATTTAGTTATTGAAAAAAAACAAAAATATCAACAACAAAAATCTAAAAGAATTATATGAAAAGGAAAAGATCAGTATTTGTGGGTTATTTTTGGTGGTGTAATATGTTTCATTACATGGATAACTATTATTGGGAAAAAAATATCCAAATAGATAAAATAAATTCCTACATAAATAGTGGAATGGATGAGTTAATACAATCCTAACTAAAGAATTAGAAAAATATATTTTCTAAAAACATGTTTAAAGTCATTAGAGATCTTTTTTAATCATTCAACCAAAGTTTCCACCTATGTGGTTCAGGATTTTCCAAATTAACTAAGAAAAATTTAAAAGGAAGTGAGGATATAAGACAATATAATTTGATAGAAGGAGGATATCCTACCATGGTAGATAATTTATATAAACTTATGAAATAAAAAATCCATATAATTTAACTAATAATGCGGTTGAGTTATCATAAGAGAATAAGAAAAATAAAAACTCTTTTAAAAATTATAAAAATTAAACATAAATAATAATTAAATATAAAATAGGATATTATAATGATTTTAAGGAATAAAATTCCACACCATGGATATTTTTGAACAAGACATAAGAATTAATCTTGAACTATGCAAGATGAAGGAATAATGTAGATGAAGATACAATGGAAAAAATAAGTGGAATAAATTTATCAATAACCATCTTGAGAATACATGTAGAGTTTCAAAAAATAATGATAATATACTATGTATTGTATAGTGATTTTTCCCTTTGGTCTAAAGAATGTAAATAACTATATAAATGAATATGAAAACATTTGTGGAAATATTAAGAAACCGAATCCATAAAAAGAATCCAAATTTCTTGAGTGATTTGCAGTAAATGATTAAAAACAAGTTATGAATATTTATATTGGAGTTACAAGAAGGTTGGTCACTAATCAAATATTTTCTATCAAGAATACGATCCCATGATTAAATAATAAGAAATATAGATATTTCACTTTGTGATGCATGTTCCTTGATGGATAATTTTTAAAATATGACCCCACATATAGAGAGAAAAAAAAGGACATGTGATTCTTAATGAGATTAATAAATTTAAAATAAAAGAGAATAAAAGTATAATACATTAAATGAAGGAGATAAAATAGAAATAGTGTCATGTTTGAGAATAAAATTTCAACTCTTTTTCTCCCACTATGTTGCTAATTTTGTTTCACCTTACTACCTTAATCATTTTTGTTTTATTATCATGCTTATATATAAGTGATTGTATGGTGATGTTTATTTTAAATAATAGAAATAATAAAGTGTAGTAATATAGATGAAACATTAAAATTTTTATAATGTTCCAATAATGGATTGATTTATCAAATTATATTCCAAATAAAATCCAAACCAAATATCTACCATGATTGAGTAAACACTAAGATCATAATTTGAGTTTGTGATTACCTTAATAAGCTATCAGAACAATGGATTTTATAAATTTTTATTATAGAAGGTTATTAAAAAGATAAAATTGAAGACATATGAATGACTTATATATAATAATTGGTTTCACAAGATTAATCTCTGATATAATGGGGTAGAAATTAATTTAATTAATTAATACAATATAAATAAATGTTTTGATATATCATGGTTTATTTCGAAAAACATAGATGGATTTTGAATATTTTTTAATTTTTTATTGATATGAGTGAAATATATAATTTTTAATTCAAATATGATTGAATATATTAATTGGTGTTAATTTGTATTATCTTGAGGTCATATAAACATCCTCAGAATTATGCTATGTAATAAATATCAATTGGTATCTTGTTTAGTTTTTTATAGACACTTTTTTTAAATAAATAAATTCTTATTATTTTATAAATCAATAATGACTCGTTTAGACGTTAAGTGTAATCATTAATGATAAATTTTTTATTAATGAGGTTCTAACAACCTATTCATTGCACATTTATTTTATTTTCAATAAGGTGGAGGGAAGAAAATGAAAAAATATAACAAAACATGGGAAGCAAAGAAAAATGAATTGAATAAAAATATTTAAATATCATTTTAATATAGGTATGGAAATTAAATAAAATGGGAATATTATTGATCCATCAATTTTTTATGTCAAATTTATTACAATTGAGGATTAAAGGTATTAAGGGAATTTTCATTATTTCAAAATTTTGATATTTAATGGAATATTCCAAAGTATTTAATATCATGTAAAAAAGGGTTGAGATTTTGGAAAAAACTATTCCAGAAAGGGGAAGAAAATTAATTTAAATATGTCATTAATTGTGTCATATATTATGTAATTCAATATAAAATATATAGTTATCTCCTACTAGGAACACTACAGATCCTATAAGCTTAATATAGTGGGAAAAGGTGATATTATTCATTATTTCACATTTGAAAATCTAGGTATAAAATGTCTATTGATATATTTATAGGTTTCTCTATATGAACTGAAGATGAAGAATAATAATAAAAGAAAGTTTATATCCTTTCTTACCATCTATAATACCCGAGCTAAAGAAAGTGATAGATCTAGTATGTATTGTTTTTGATATAGAATTTTGAATTTAACTGTTGAATAATTTGTTTTCTACATGTCTGTGATAATAATTTGACACTATAATTGAGGTTGTATTTAATATTATTTTATGTTAAAGAAGGATATCAGATCATTTTTTAGGAGAAAACTAGAACAAATTTTCTAATCATTTTTCAAAAGGATGAGGTTGAGTCCAATATTCAATAATGATTTAAAAAATTGTAATTTATCACTTGTTTTGTAGCATGTCAGTTATAGGATAGTGAGTCCAAGGATATACCCTTATTCTAGATTCTTTTGATAATTTAGAGGATGTTTTTTGTGAGTGTTATAGTAAACTAGAAGATCTTTAATTTCGATTATAGAGTTATTCTCTAATTTGAAAATTCTTAGATATATCGTATTTAAATCTATTCTCCATGACCTAGTGAAAAAATATATAAAAGGGTTATTTTATATTATTTGAAATGGTAAACATGGATTATATCAACCAATGATCAATTAAAATATTATTTTAGGTATATGATTATAAGGGAATGATTATGACATATGAATTTTACACTCCATCTGTCATATATCAAAAATCATTGGTCCTTGAATAAATATTTATCATTTCTAAAGACAAGAGTCATAATAATGAAGAATAATTATTAATAAATAATGATACATTACAGAATATTATATGACTAATAAAATTTCATAATAATTATTAAAAAATCATATATATATTAAATCATATAATTAGACCAGGATTACTTCTATGTCCAACATCACATAGTGAAAAAATTTCCATACTAGATCAAATTCACCAAAACAACATTTCATCCCTAGATTGATTTCACTCTATTTTATGTTTATATTGTATAAAAATATATCGATCATTTACCCAGGCATTTTAGGTATTTAATAGACTCACTGATCACATAATTAAAACCATAAATTCGAGTTTTATGAGATAAAAATATTATTCATTTTTCATTGAAGAATAACATAAAGAAAATCACCGGGTTTGTTAATGATTTAAAACTCACATAATCATAATCCTTCCAAAGAAATATCATGATTGAAATAATTAAATGACTAACATAGTATAAAATAGAAAAAAATCACAAGATGTGGTCATATGTCAAAAATAACATTAAAAACATTATAAATAGTATATAACTACATGAGAAAAATATCATTTTCATTTGACATCATATCAAATAATCATTCATAAAATATTGAGAAACATTTTTTCTTTTAATATTTCCATGAATCCCTATAAATTATTATTTAATTCAATGAATTTTCATGGTGATGGGAAAATAATTATGTGTGCCATATGTTAAAAACCTAATTCCTACCACACTTTTTTATAGAAACATACAAAACATGTTTAGAAAATCATTGTAACAATTAATTAATTAATACATTGAAAATATATTAAAATATTGTTGAGAATGAATTTAAATCATCATTGTATAATATAAAATAACATTATTGAGATTATTTTAACTAACATAGACATGGAATGAAAATTTCACCAACCAAATAAGAAATAAGGTCAACTTATGTATAACTAATTATCATAATTATTTGAAGTACCAATGAGAAGGAAATAATAGGAAAACATGATGACCCAAAAAATAACATTATGATATGAAAATAGATGTATTTTATGATGTAAATTTACTATTACCCCTTGTTGATTCAATAATAATGAATTCTTATTTGAAATTAGATTACAACATAAATTGTTACCTCAAGTCTTGAAAGTATTCATTTGAATTCTTAATATCCGATATAGTAAATTTTTATTTAGTATTCATCAATTACAAAAACATATTCAAAATAATATTATAATATAAAATTCCATAATATTTACTAATTACCCATTTAATAATATTTTTTAATTAAAATCAACTTTCATAGTGATAATGGATATATTTCTTAAACACGATTTGGTTGGATATCCATGTTCCCTTCTCCTTGTTCTTGGTTTCATCATCTCTATAATATTAATAATTTTATAAGTATCATATTGATTCATTGTATATACTTTTTCAATAATTTATATAAGGTGGTTATTCATAAGGAATAATATCACTTCATGGAGATGGTAGTCCATACATATACATGATAAATATTTAAATTTCTCAAGGAATGGAAATCAAAGAAAGGTATATAATAATATATATTTATAGAATCATAATAATATGGTAAACATATTATATTTTCATTATATCTATCTATATAACCATCCATATATAGAAGAAATTAAACATGAATCACGTCACTTTGTGTAGGTTGTAGTATGCATGTTTGCGCGAACGACACCATCATTTCTCGTATGATGTAAATGAAGTAGAAAATGATTGTACCATTCAAATAAAAAAATTAAATTTATTAATTATAATTATTATATCATGTTATTATGGTTAAATTTTATTTATAAGAGGATAATTAAGAAATAAACAAGGAATTGACCAGTAAGGATAAATAACTCTTCTTTGGGAAACCTCATTTGGCTTACACAATAAGAAATGAAAAACATAGTCATTGTAGAATACCATAATATATAGGACATGTTGAGGGAAGAAATTTATATATTTGGGTAGGTATCGAAAAAACAAGAGTGTTAAAATTGATTGAATATGTGAAGGGAAGTTTTCCCTATTTAAATTGATGTGGGTTCCTATATTGTAAATACTGAAAAAATTAAAATATAATATCTTTACGAAAACGTGGAACCAAGGAATCCAATATTCAAATATAATATTTCATTGGGTAAAATACCATAATATAATTATATTTATCAAAGATTTATGGATATTTTATTTCATATCCATAAGTTTAACCCCCAATCCTTATCTTGGAGACAGTGTCTTACCAAAGATATAATTCATGATGAAAATATTGAAATTGACATATTTACAAAAAATTAATGTTTAATCTAAATATTGGAATAATTGTATCAAATTCAATTCGCATAAATATAATAAATTCATCTAAAATCAGGATCATTTCTTACATTATTTTTCATGTCCAGATCTTATATTTCCACCTCTATAATCCTTACATGGATAGATAATTGAACAATAATACAATAAGGATAGGATCTATCCTCTTTCTTTATTATTTGATGATAAATATTATGAAAATATATTTATACTGAATATATTTTAATCAAAATTTTGGAAAATATTGACCGTTTCATTCATCTTGGAGAATCAATCAACATTTTCCCCTTACCAATGTTATAATATATTAATAATTAAAAATAATTATTCAGTAACAACATATTATTTTGATTATATTCAACTATTTCTAGGTGAATATATACATCAACATTTTATGGTCAGTAGATGTATCAGACCATTCACCATATATATATGGAATCTATATTTTCAAATATGGTTATGCTTCAAACCATTTGTGATAAATAATTATTGTTAGTATGTACTAAACCATATAATATGAGTAATTTTCATTGGTATTAGGTGTTCATCTTCTTTCTTCTATAAAATCATTGGTTGATTAGGAATGTCAAGTGTGACTATCCTTCTATGAAAATTGATGTCAGATCTTTATAAATAATGTTAACCCATAACAAAAATGACAAGAAATTTATCTATAGGAAGGATAATAAAGAATTTATGAAAGTATGTTCCTATGAAATTTTATAGAAGAGGAGTTAAAGACAATTGTTTTAACAACACTCCTAAAACAACATTTGGTTTCTGGATTTAACCTAGTTCACGAGACAATATAATCCATAGATCGAGAGGTCTATTTTCTTGGTTGATTATACACATAATATTGTCTTATTAAAAATAAATTACATCATCAATATTTAGAAAACCAAATATTTATCTTAACTCAAATAGTTCATGTAAAATTATATTGGATACCCTTCTGAAAAATATATAAGGAAAAGGCGGATCTAGAAAGAGTAGTAGCTGAATAATTTTGATGAAAAAGAATAAAATTTTATACAAATGGAATAAAAATATATTAAAAAAATTAATGGAGGTAATAATTGGATCATTTCATTAGTAAATACTATAATATGATACCAGAATCAATGACTTTTTGCATCAATATAGATAATTAAAATATAAAAATAGCACGGGGTTTACAATTTGGACCATCATCACATAGTGGGAAAAGTCACATAGTGGTTTATCTTCACTCTTTAATCTCATGTATAATATCTCAATAGATATTATGATTTACCTAATTTATTAGAGGGATATATAATTCTAGGACCACCCATCCCATAACATTGTTTCCTTAGGCTAATTTCCTATGAATGATACATAGGATCTCATGAGATAAACATATTTCCTAATTCATTTAAGGGATATATAATTCCAAGATAACCCATCACAATACTATTTGTGATTAGGATAACTGCTAGTGTATAATACATGGAATCCCATGATATTCAATAACTACCCAATGCATTGGGGGAGAATATAATTCTAGGCCCACACATCACATACCATATTGTATTTGGGTAGCCACTTTTTCATTATACATAATATCTCATGAGATGAAAAAATTACCCAATTAATATCAGGTATATATAATCATGGTCTGGAATATTATATAAAGGAAATCAAAATATTTTTATGAAAACATATTCCATGTGAGTAAAAGAATATATACATTGATCATAATAATAATAAAACCCATGAGAAAGTAGTGGGTTTCATAATCTTTTTCTCAAATAATAACTTATGACTATATCATAATGATTCCAATAAAAAGGAATTCAATTGCTTTTGATGTTAAATTTCTAATAAAGAAAAAATTTAATATATGGAACAAATATATAAGGAAAATCAGAAAATGTACCATTGAGATTTTAGAATAAAAAAAAACAAACCCGATTCTTTTTGAAGGGATGAAACGAATATTTAATGAAGGAAATATATTATTATTTTAATTTTAAAAAACATTAACATATAGGGTTATATTAAAAATAATGATATATTATATTATAAATTCAGCGTAATAGAATATTATAGTGTTAATAATTTTAATAAAATAAGAAATCATAATATTTTCTTAAAGAGGATTTACATTCAAGTGGGAATTTAAAAATGACCTTAAAACATGTATTATCCTCACATGAAATTTAAAATAAACATGATATATATAACATATATATTGATAATTTAAGAAATGTATAAGAAAAAAATACATATAGATATAGGGGAATAAAAATAATGAGAATGATTAATCTGAATGTGATGAGAGTGGTTCATAAGATCCATTAAATTTGGTCCATATTCACTCTGTACATGGAATTCACTCCCTATCCCTTTGGAATATCTACCATTGGTGACTTCATAAGAATCATTATCTTGGTATATTGGGAGATCTAATTATTCAATGATCTGAGGAGTGGTTTAGAAGTAAAAGAGGAATATTTTTGGTTTGTTAATAGCATTGGAAAATGTGTGAAAATGGAGTGAAGGTGAGATCCTTTTGTATGTAAAGAGTGAGGCATTTTTTTGTAAAATATCATTATATTTAAATAATTTCAATACATTATGAATCTATAAAACCTTTAAAAAAGTTCAATATTGGATTGAATAAGACATAAGGTAAAGACTCAATCCACCGACCCTTATGACACATAGTTTTTACATACATTATAATGTTTCACTACGTTAAACAACATTATACCTTAGTTCACCCTTACTAGAGTAACTCGATATACTCCCAACGTAACAAATTTTAGTGAAAAAATTGAAATTAAAATTATATCATAATTTGAACAAGAAAATTTAAAATATGACAACCATTATTTTAAAAAAAAAATAAGGGTTAGAGAAATTATTTTTTGTATTAGCACACATAATGTGTTATTTTTTTTCAAAATCAATTAATGATTAAAATTTATATATTGTTTACGATTGGAAAATTTCTTATAAAGGGATAAAATTATTATAATTATTTTTTGGATTTTAGTAGAAAATCATAACTGAATTTTACCAACAATATTTTTTAATTTATAGAGGAGGCCTAAATAGTTTTTTATTAGTCTAATTTTTATTTACGTTCCAAAATTCTAAAAATATATTTTCTATGTTCAACCTAATAATTTGAATGATTATTCTTAATTCATTAAAAATATATTAAATGTTTTATAAAAATATGTGTTAATATTATCTTAGGAAGATTCCATAAATATTTCAATTTTCATTAAAAAAGTATTTTCTGATATTTAAAATAATGATACATTATTTTAGAATAAACCTAAAAATAATCTTAACATAATTTTAACATTATAGATCGTAAAATTAAATTCATTTTTATATATTCAACTAATATGAGTGATAACGATTAGTGTTATCTATAAGTGCGTAAATTGAAATAAATTATGATATTTGTAAAAAAAAATTTAATACATGAAATATATATTTATATATATATATATATTATTTCATTACAATACGTTATATTGATATCCAAATGATAATATTATAATAATATTATGTAACAAATTTAAAATACAGTAAAGTCATTTCTTATTATATATATTACCTAATATGGAACACACATATATATAAATGGTATGTTTAAATATAAAAATTCTAGGTAATATTTCCCCACGACACTTAAGAAATTTTTTAAATTAAATTTAATTTCATACATCGTGATGAAAAGTTTTTGGGTACTTATGTTTCATTGTGTATTTAGGTTCTCTTATTCCCTCTTTATACATGTGGTTTCACTTAATCACTCAGACATGGTGAGTTGTATATTTTCACATAAATATTTCCCTGTAGTCGAGAAATTTTACTTGATTTTCCCCATAAGAGAGTTCATTCTAAAGTATTTCCACTTTTTGATTTAGTAATTTTTAGTTATTTGGTATTTTCATACATAAGTAGGATATGTGGAACAAATCATGTACTTTAGAAGGATTTGTGGAAGTACTATTAGATGTTATTATCTATAATAAAATCAATATATCAAATGTGAATATTTAATTAGGATGTACCATCCCTTTCTTCAGAATACTCACGACTCTCTTCTATTGAGATATGCAGTTAAAAACATATTCAGTAGCATAAAAATCCAGATCTCTTATATGGTTATTATTATAACTATTCTTTTAACTTTATGATAACATGGTGTTTTGTAATGGTATTATAATATTTTAATATTTATTCAACAATATAATTTCCTACTAACATTCAATCAATAGATGCATCATATAAAACATGTGTTCTACATATCATCCCAGAACGGGATTTATTTTGAGCCAATTTTACATGAAAGTTCAAATAATAACTATAATATAATTATTCCAATATAAGATATTGTTTATATCCACACTTGATGTGCATATAGAACACTATCAAAATATTCACATGTGTATATCTAGGTCATTCATATTTTCCATCATTTTTTGTGTGATAGATAATAATAAATAATAACTATGTGTTTAATTTATGTTGAATACATTTCTAGAACATTTAGTTAATCCCATTATCTACAATGATACAAAAATTGTGTTGTTCCATGAAACCATACCACATAAATAATGGTCATATTTACATGGTGATTAATTGATATGTACATTTGGATAGAAATAAAGCGAGATTTCATTATATGATAATCCATGATAATCCATATACTATTATTTTATTTTTTATGCCTTTGAAATACACAAGAAATATTATATAGTGATGTCCTCCCATTTCCATGTGGGTAGAAAAATGATTTCATATTCACATTAGTATCTTACTAATCATCCATTTCCTACTAACAAACTTGGAATATTGATATCTATTTCATTATATCCTTATTAATATTATGACACCAAATGTTTTTGGAGATATTTATATATCGTCACGCTCCCTATTTTAGTAGATAATATCCAGATATGCGTGTCATTCAGTATATCCTTCTTTTTCTCAGGATATTTTGGAAGACATAGTCATTTTCCAGATCTGAGTACTCCTTCATCAACAATATTTAACTCCAGTTATTTTCCCCTTCATATAGAATCAACCATCATTTGAATCTCCACCATAGTCCCTTGATGTATCTTACATTTCCCCAGAAGATATGGTTTATCATTCTTTTGATATATAGTATGATTTCCCTTCTTTAGTGATTCCCTTATTCATCATTTTCATGTCAAAGTGCAATGACCCAAAAACCCATTAATGTAAATTCCAGATAATATAATTAAATTTTATTTATAGTTATATAAAATGTGAACATCATTGGTTTTATGTTTTGGATTTTAATATACTGTTATGAATTGTGATTGTTGGTAATATAGTCGTGGAACAGTGATCACGTGATTATTATAAATATGGGGCTTTAACAAATCTAATTCACTCAGACAAAGGATAAAATGGCCTCATCAAGCTGACTTACCCAATACAATGACCATTTTTCAGAGCTCAGAAAGGAGGTGGCATCATTGGGCTTCCCTCTTGACCAAGCCCAAGCTGGTTTTGAACACGTTATGCTTGAGCGGAACCGACTACGGTAGAAGTGGAAATTAATAGACATTACCAACCAAACAATGTTATCTGATCCACCCCAGGAGTTTATCACCATCGCACACCATACCCTACTATCTTATGAGGGTGTTATAATGGGTTATGTAACAAGACGCTTACACTATGACTATGTACATTATACTTGTATAGAGAATATACATTCTTTTTATTGTTACATTTTAAATAGTTTTTGAAGAATAAATATTTTTTTATTTAATATTCAACTAAGAAATTTATTTTGATGAAGTAATTGAGATTTTAATTAAATATTATTTAAATAAAATATTTTTATTATTATTAAAAAATAACATTTTTAAATATAAATAATTGTATAATTTTATGAAT
Source organism: Viscum album (assembly GCA_963277665.1). Taxonomy (NCBI): domain Eukaryota; kingdom Viridiplantae; phylum Streptophyta; class Magnoliopsida; order Santalales; family Viscaceae; genus Viscum; species Viscum album. Next base: position 1,759,635,590 of record OY728119.1, on the reverse strand, counting down.
GAAATTTTAATTTTTATTAAGTTTTGAATGTTGTTTTTGTCAAAACCCATGAATTTTATATAAATTTTGGATTATTATTTTAAAAGTTAAAATTAAAATATTTATAAAATTACTTACAGAAAATGATTTTATTTTCAGAATCAGGATGTCAAAATTATCCAACGGTGAATTTTTCATAAATTTCAGAGAGTCAAATTTTTGGGTAAAAATTTAATACCGTTTAAATGTATAATGTCTTTTCTGACATCATAGATACCCAATAGTGATGTAATAAAAAAATATAAAAATTATTTTCATCCAATATATGTTTTACCATTATAATAATGTGATTTTAGGTTTGTTTTATTTATTTTAAAAAGCTTCCATGGACCCTTAAGGATTATAAAACATTTTGTCTTTTTAAATTATTTCCTTGAGAGTCTGACTCACTTTCACATTAGAAACCCTATTGTTTTAATATTTTCGACCATTTTACTTATAAAATATTATATTCAAATCCCCTTTGGAAAAAAACATGGGAAAAAACCATGGGCTAGTTTGTTGTTTTGATTAGTTTAATGTAAGGTTTCCCAAACATAAATAATAATAAAGTCCTTCTCCTTTCCTCTATAAACCCACCCAAGATCCCACTTCCCCTTCACTAAAATCCTTTGAAGTTAGACCATCCCCTAACCTAGTTTCTCTATAATCCTCCCAAGGTTCCCCATGCTCCCATGAATCCTCACTCAATCCCCTCCCAAGCCTTTGGGATCACACTTCCACGTTAGATATTTGTTCCGTTCTCATTTTTGATTTATTTTCATTAGTTTGTTAAGCCCTTTTGTATTCAATTAAAAAATTTTGGGTATGATTTATAACCTACCCAATACATCCGTCTTAATGTTTAGATACTAGGATAACCCTTTCTCTCTCATAAATTCTTCCAATGTACACCGGTTAACATGATGAAATTCTGTGAGGGATTTCTCTCTCCTCTTTTACATCCAAGTAATTATTTTGTATTATGCATCTAAATTCCATTATGATTGTTGGTACATGTTCCTATATGACCCCTATACTTTCTATTTCATGTACATATAACGAGACACCCTTTTCTCTTTCATCATCCATTTTCACGAATCTTTATGTCACACCATTATGCAGCTGAAATTGCACCGCATTTTTCCATGCCAAGATCATTGTGTAGTGAATACCATACCCATGTCTCTATCAAGGGTATTCATCATTATGCACATATACATATTGAATAGTATTATCATGTATCTATTCCAAATTACATAATAGTTTCATAACTTATGATGTAGATTTATTCCATGTTATATGATCAATGTGGCAAACTTATACATGAAATGTAATGTTTAAGAAGGGTGCAACCTGATATAACTCCAATTTATTGTGTAAAGTATAGTATCCTGATACGTCATGTGTTATGGGTGTTGACTCATGATAATACATGTGTTATGAGGTTTTACTTGTGCTTCATGTTAAATGAGGGTTTACTCATTCTCCTTGTGCAAGGAGCCTTGGCAGATGCTAATTCCATGTTAAGTGTTGTTTCTACATTTCCATGTGATTATTTTCATGCATTATCATGCGTTTATGTTCATGTTTCTCCTTTTATCCATTGATATGCATATTTTCTAACATGTATTTTATTCCTCATGTAATTATTTGTTTATTTCACTTAAAAAGATTTATCGCTCACACTTTTTTATGCATGTCCTTGGGAAATCCCATTCAATGCTAATTACAAGGGAATGTAGTGGTCATGTAATTTTTTTTTTCAATAAGTATGTTGTGTGTTTTAGGTTTTATGATATTATTTAATGTACCTAAGCACCAAATAAACAAGACCAATCAATATTCTATGTTGTATCAAGTGAATATTTTATGTACTAAATTATCTTTAAATGTTTAATAAATAGATGGGTTGTTATAGTTGGCATCAGAGTATTGGTTTAGTTATTTTAGGGATTAGGATTAGAAAACCTTAGTGAAAACCTTAGGGTTAAGACTAAGTATTATAAAAACATACCTATCTTTTAGTGATAATTGAGAAAGTGGTTTATGAAGAAAATAAATCCATATCTGGATATGAGAAGTTAGAGGCGGATATGGAATATATGTACCTAGGGGTGAAAACCCCGACAAGGAGTTTCAAGCTTGACTCAGGGTATCCTGTTACACAACAATGGGTCTTGCTATAATCATGGTTATGACACTCCCAGGGGATATGATTTGATAAATTCACAAGCTTAGTATAAACCCTTATTATGGGAATGAAAAAAATTCCCCTAAAAATATATGTTAGAAAGTAGATCATGAATAGCATTGATTTAAGCCTATGGATTCATAAGATTAGGATATAAAAGTTATTTATAAGTCAATAGTTTTTCTCTTGGGTTATCCTTTATTTGTGACCCCAAAAATTAATTTTACTCTATCCAATGGCTGGTAATAGGGGGACTTTGGATGAAAACCAATGTAAAGATAAATGTGATGACTGTTCTAATAAGATTCCCAATCCTATGGTAGTGAGAATCTTGAAATTTTTCATTCTTCTCTCTCAGTTAACTCATGATTTGAAAAGAAACATGGGTCATGATAAACGTTCAACCCCCCAAATAATTAATGAGTCATTATTGAGAACTTATGAGACAAATTAATTCTAATTTAAATGGATCATTTGATCCCTCAATTGTCGAACAATAGATCAACTCCATTAAAAATATCTTCTCTGTCCTTTAATGTTCTGAATAAGATAAGGATCTTCTGAATTCTTATAATTTGGAGGGTGAAGCCGACCAATGGTGGAAATTGATCAAAAATTAAAATCCTGAGAATGTGATTGAGGCATTTTCATGGAAGGATTTCCAGAAGATTTTTTCCGGTAATTGTTTTCTGTGTACCCTCCAACTTAAGAAGGAAATGAACTTCCATGCCCTCATGAAAAAATATGACCAATCTGTCAGACTGTAAAAGGAAAACATCACATGTCTTTCATGATATGCCTCCATATTTTTCATCTTCCATGAATGAAAGGTTTACCGCTTCTTTGGTGGCATGAATCATAGCCTACAGAAACAACTAGGATCTGTGACATCGTCATCTATGAGGGAATTGTCTGATGTCCCCTCATGGTTAAAATAGAGATTGGAGAATTCTAATGGGAATGATAAAGCTATGCTTGACTTCAACGATGGCATTCTGATGGATAAATCCAATGATGCTAAGAAGATCCACCACTCCACTTTCCAAAGTGGTGGAAAAAGCACCCCGGAAATTTCCTGAAGGGAACTAATAAATTATTTAGGTGTGGAAGAGAATGGAACATAGAAGTTAACTGTCGACATGAAAATCATGCGGCAACATTAGAGGAAAGAAACACTCTGTTCAAACCTCAACGTGTTGTTCATTGCTATAACTACAAAGAACTAGGGAAACATGCAAATCAGAACCCTAATCCATGGGTTTTTGGAGGCAAAAAACTTCTTCCATGAAAGAAAGGGAGAGCTTTCTCCATCATTACTGCCAAAGTGAACCCCAAAAAAGAAGTGGTGATAGGTATTTGAGTTATTTGTTCAATAATTGTGAACTTAATTTTTGGTTCAGGTTCAACGCATTATTTTATATCCCAAAACATTAGTAGAATAATCCTAGCACCACCAAAAATCATGGAAGTAAAGATGTCAGTGAGTATGGAAAATGGGGTAGTCATTAAATCCAATGAATATAACTCCTCCCCTATCATAATAAGTGAATTTAATTTCTAGGAAAACCTCATCATATTCCCTTTTTTTTTAATTTTATTAAATTCAAGGCATGGATTGGCTTTCCATATATAGAGCCAACATAAATTGTCTTTAGAGGGAAATCAATCTCCATGTGAAGAATTGACCCCTGATTCTATATATTTTCAAGGAGGAAGATGAATCATATTTAGCTCCATAATCTCAAGCGTGGATATAACAGCCCTATGGGCACACGTAACTGGCTAAAATGATTGAGTCTAAGGAGGAAACCATCCCTGAAGACATGCCTATTGTGAGGGAATTTTCTAATGTGTTTCCCGAGGAATTCCATAAACATCCTCCTATAAGAGATGTTGAATTCTCAATTGATATTATACAAGGAGCATTGCCAATATCCAAGACTCAATATAGAATTGCTATTATAGTGCTTGAGGAGATGAAGAATACACTACAAGAGAATCTGGAAAAAGGGTTTATATGCCCAAGTGCTTCACCTTCGGGTGCACCATTCCACTTCATCGAGAAGAAAGATGGGTCAATGCCCCTTTGCATCGATTATTGCGAGCTTAACAAAATCACAATACAGAATAAGTATCCACTGACATGAATCATTGACTTGTTCGATCTGTTTTGTGGAGAACAATACATCACCATGGTGGATTGGTGGTTGGGATATTATCATGTAAGGGTAAAGAAGGAAGTTATCCCCAAGACTACTATTTGTACAATATATGGGAACTCTGAATACATATTAATGACATTTGGACTAACTAATTTTCCAGCCATCATCATGGAATTTATGTATAGAGTCTTTAGGGATTACCTCAACAATATTTTTGTAGTCTTTATAGGTGATATTCTTATATACTCCAAAACCAAGGAGGATCTTGAAGAGCATCTATTAATTGTACTTGAGACCTTAAGGAAATAGAATCTATATGAAAAGTATAGAAAGTGTGAGTTATGGTTGAAGGAGGTCTCATTCTTAGGCCATATCATCACAAGCAATGTGATATATGTGGATCCCTCCAAAAAAGATTCATTTGAGGGATGAATGAGGCCAACATTGGTAATAGATATCCGTAGCTTCTTGGGGTTAGCTGGATATTATCAACGATTTGTGAGAAATTTATCATGCTTTTCCACCCCTCATTCCAAGATTACTCGGAAGGGAGTAATTTTTTATTGGAGTGATGAATGAAAACAATGCATTAAGGAGTTAAAAAGGAGGCGTATCACTGCACACGTGCTCACTTCACCTAGAAGTGGAGAACTTTTTATGGTATTATGAGATGTTTCAAAGAAGGGCATGGGCGTTATGTTGATGCAAAATGAAAATTTATTGCCTATGATTTAAGTAAATTTAATGTTCATGATTATAATTATCCAACACATGATTTTGGAGTTGCATTCCGTGATATTCACTTTAAAATTTTGGTTTCATTATCTCTTTGGGGAGAAGTACGAAATAAATATGGACCACAAAAGCCCAAAGTATATATTCAAAAAATAAAGACTTGAAATTTCACTAACAAAGATGGTTACAGATAGTCAATGACTATGACTGGTCAATCCATTACCAACATGGGAAAACAAACAAGGTGGATTATGCTCTATGTAGAAAGGACCTAATGATTCTATCATTAATGAGAATTGTGAAGGATACAATATTCATATACTTGGTGAATGGGGAAATATGAATCATAATGAATGGAACATCATCAATCCTTTCACAAATGATTTCTCAACCATCTTCTTTGGAAGGGTTGTAGTATGATCAAAAGGATGATGTTGGAATTTAGAATAAAGTGGAAGCTATCAGAAAAGTGAAATCCTTGGAGTTCAATGGTAAAGAAGAAGGAATTGTGAGATTTGCGAAAGGAATATGTGTTCCATCAGGTCTAGAGCTAAAAAAGGAACATTTGGATGGTCCACATAGTTAAAAATTCATTATTCACCCAGGAAACAAAAAGATGTATCGAGATCTAAGAGAGAATTATTGGTGGGATAATATTAAGAAGGAGATCACTGAGTATACATCAAAGTGCCTAGTGTGTTAGCATGTGAAGGCAGAGAGGCATACGTCTAAGGGGATGATGCAACCATTACCCATAACAGCATGAAAATGGGAGAACATCACTATGGATATTGTCACTAGACATTCAAAGACATCCAAAGGCAAAAATGTAATTTGGGTTGTTGTCGTTATTCTTACAAAATATGCACACTTCATTGTAATTCGAGAGGATTTCTCATTGGATCATCTAGCACTGATATATATTAAAAAACTTGTAAGCCTACATGGAGTACCACTATGTATTGTATTTGAACGATATACAATATCTCTATGTTTTGGAATAATATTAAACATTCTCTAGATATTGAGAAGATCTTCAGTATGGGTAATCATCCTGAAACGGATGGCCAATCCGATAGTACTATACAAAAAAGTGAGAACATGTCGAGTGTGTATTTTATAAACTTAAAAGGAGGGTGGGACCAACATCTATCACTAGTTGAATTATCCTACAATAACAATGTCCACTTGAGCATCTGAATGGCACCTTATGATACCCTGTATGGGAAGAGGTGTAGAACCGCATGATGTTTGGATGAAGTAGATGAGCATAATCTTCTAGGAACAGAAATGTTTGATGGAATGTTGGAGAAGTTGAAAACCATTCATCATCATATCAAGATAGTCCAGAGTTGACATAAGATTTAAATAGATAACCATCAATGAGACCTTGTGTTTAATGTTGAAGACATTTTATTTCTATGAATATCTCCATGGAATAAGGTCATGATGTTTGGAAAGAAAAGTAGATTATGGACTTGCTAAATCATCCACTTCTAGATTCTTGATCATATTGGGGTTCATTCCTATCGACTAGAACTTCCATTTATCATGGCCAATGTACATGATCCCTTTCATGTATCCCACTTAAGGAAGTATATACAAGACCCTTCACATGTACTCTCTTCAGAGGATTACAACTAGAGGGTGATATTTCTTATGAGGATCAACCGGTGAAGATCATAGATCGTAGTGAAAAATTTCTACGAAATAAGACAATGCCTTTCATAAAGGTGTCGTGGTGAAACCACAAGTTTGAAGAAGCAACATGTGAATCAGAGGAAGTGATGAACCAAAGTTACCCACACCTGTTTTGGTGTGGGAAAAGGAAATTTCGAGGGTGAAATTCAAAAAGGGAGAAGATTGTAACGACCCAAACATTTATTAATAGTAATTTCTCTTGATCTAATTAAATGTTTATTATGGTTATATAAAATGTGAACTTCATTGGTTTTATGATTCATGATTTTAGAATTCCATTATGAATTGTGACCATTCCTAATAATGTTTTTGAACAATGATCACATGATTAGTATAAATAAAGGGCTTTAAAAAATACAATTTACATAGAAAAAGGAAGTGATTTGCTCATCCAGTGGACTTTCCCAGTATAAAGACCATTTTTTAGAGCTTAGAAAGGAGGTGGAATCATTGTGCTTCGCTCTTCACCAAGCCCAAGCCAAGCATGAACACCTTAATCTTGAGCGGAACCGACTACAGGAGAAGTGTAAATTAATAGAGATTACCACACGAGAAATGTTATTCGAGGAACCCCAAGATTCTATCACCATCGCACACCATACCCTTTGGTCTTATGTAGGTGTTATAAGGGGTTATGTAATGAGAACCTAGCACCATGACTATTTAAATTATTGTTGTATAGATAATATACATTCTTGTCATTGTTACCTTGTAAATAATTTCTAAACCATAACTAGTATTTTTATTTCATATTCAACTATGATATATATTTTAATGAATTAATGGATTTATAAATAAATAATATTTTTAATAAAATATTTTAATAATTATTATTAAATAATTAATTTTCATTAAATATAAATTATCTTATAATTTCTTGAAGGGTATTGTAATTTTTATTATGGTTTGAATACTTTTTTTGTCAAAACCCATGAATTTTCGATAAATGTAAATTTATTATTTTAAATTAAAAAATCCACATATTTAGAAAAAATTATTAGTAAAAATGAATATTATTTTTGGAATTAGGATGTCAAAATTATCTAAGGGTGATTTTTCTATAATTTTCTGCGACAGCCGAATGTTTTGGTAAAAATGTAATTCCATTTAAATATATATTGTGTTTTATGACATCATATTGACCAAATAATTATGTAATAAAATAATAAAGACATTATGTTATGCAATTATATGGTTTAGCAATAAAATAATGTGATTTTTGGTTTGTTTGATTTATTTTTCAATGCTTTAGTGGACCATTCATGGGTTATAAACATTTTTTCCTTCTAATATGTTTTCTTTGAGAGTGTGACTCACCTGCACATAATAAACCCTATTATTTTAAGAATTTTGGCCATTCTCCATATAAAATATTTTTTGGCACTCCCCTTTAGAAAATAACATGGAAAAACCCATGGGCTGGATTGTTTTTTTGAATAGTTTAATGTGTGGTGTCCCAAACCTAAATAATAAATAATTCCCTCTACTTTATTATATAAACACACACAAGCTCTCACATCCCCTTCACTCAAAGACTTTGGAGTTCTACCAAAACCTTGACTCTTCTCTATATAATCCTCCCAAGGTACCCTAATCTTCAAAAGAAGCCTCACTAAAACCCCTCCCGATCATTTGGTATCACACTTCCATGTAAAAGATTTCTTCCTTTCTCATTTTTGTCCAATTTTATTTTAGTTGTTATGCCATTTCGATTTCAATTAAAAATTATGGGGTATGATTTCTAATCTACCCCATAATTTCCTATATATTTTTTGATGATTTTAGATCCCTTTCACTCTCATTAATTCCTCCCATTTACACCCATTATCAGGTCGAAATTCATTGAGGGGTTTCTCTTCTCCTCTTTTACATCCTACTAATTATTATGTATTATGAATCTAAATTGAATTACCTTTGTCAGAAAATGTATCTATATAAACCCCTTACAATCCATTTCATGCAATTATAATGAGACTCCCTTTTCTATCGCGTCAACCATTTTCATGAATCTTTATGTCACACTGTTATGCTCCCGAAATTGCACTAAGTTTTTTCAAGCCAAGATCATTGTGTAGTGAATACCATACCCATGTCTCTATCAAGGGTATTCACCGTTATGAACATATACACGTGGAATGGTAATTTCATGTATTTATTCCACATTAATTAATCATGTAATAACTTATGATTTTGATTGATTCCATGATATATTATCCACATGGAACACTTATGCATGAAATTAAATGTTTAAGATGGGTGTGCCCTGATTACGCTCTACTGCATTGTGGAAAATATATTATAATGATACATCATGTTCAATGGGTGCTGACTGATTATAATTCAAGTGAAACGAGGTTTTACTCATACTTCATGTGAAATGAGGGTTTACTCATTATATTTGTGCAATGTGCCTTCGCTCATGTTAATTCAATGTTAAGTGTTTTTTCTAGATTTAAATGATTTTATTTTCATGATTTATCATTCCTTTATGTTTATGTTTCTCTTTTTCTACATTGATATGCCTATTGTCTTAACATTTATTGTATCCCTCTTTTTATTCCATGTTTTTAATCTTACTGTTCATTATAGCTCACCCTTTTCTTATACATGTCCTCATGTTATCAGATGCAATGAAAAGTATGAGGGAACGTATTGGCCATGTAAACGATGTTTTCAATAAATATGTTGTGTGTTTTATGTTATAATCTGTTATGTAATGCACCTAAGACCCAAAGAAACTAGACCTATCGATCTTCTATGTTATATCAAGTGATGATTTTATCTAATAATTTAGGTTTATGTGTGTAATAAAATGAAGGGTTGTTATACTAAGAATATATGATCCTTAACAATCATCATCATATATAATGATTCATGATCATTTATTCTAATAGGATCTTCCACATTATTCACCTACCCAAGATGGTATTAAATTTATCAGTGATAAACCTTCATCAACTCCAACAATTATCATTGGTTCTTATTCTTTTCAAACTACATTGATGTATATTTTTGTACCATGTTGTATTTATATGTATATATCAATATCTATACATAGAGATAATTACATCAAATCATAAAAATGAAAATTATTATATCTATCTATTTTTGTGATACATCACAAAATTATTCTCATGTACCTTCAACATTCATAAATAAAAGGCTATCAAATTATCATCCTACATGAATACACAAATCAAATCCTTCTTTAATGCATCAATATAAATCAAAAATCTTGCCCCACTTTTGGGTGGTGATAATATAGTTGTTATTTATAGAAACTTCATAATATCTATGAAAATCGCTTCTAATTCTTCCAAACATGGAAAAATCACTCCCTAATGAGTTATATTTGGTTAGTAGGATTGAAAATCTTGAGAATATTCTTATAAATGACTGATATTACCAAACTAATATAAGGAAACTATGAATCTTGTTAATAGATGTGAGTGAAGGTCATTCCAAAATAACCTTTATCATTCAAGAATCCATATATTTCCCTTGAAATAATATTCCCTAAGAATTATACTTCTTCTTCTAAAACTCACATTTACTATACCTATAATATAAATTTTTCTTATTAAATGTAATTAGAACAATTCCAAAAATGCTCTATGTGCTACTACATTATTTTAATGTATATAGGGATATCATCTATAAATACTTCCAAATTTTTTTTAATGTAATATCTAAAGATAATATTCATTAAATCCACTAATTTCAATGGTTAATTTTAGAGTCCAAATAGAGTTAAAAAGTACTTATAGTTACCAAACCATATATAATTTTTTTAAATATCCTCAATCATTAATTTTTTCATAGACCAACAACACATTATTTTAATGATCCCAAATTCAGTTTATTTAATTATTTATGATCTTAACAATTTATTTAGTATATGGTTTTCTGGACAATCATGAAAATCTGGATAAATATGGGAATTACCTGGAAAACCTTAAACACGTGTAATATACTTAATATGTGATGAATTTGAAGAGATTGTGAATGAAAAGTGACCACGTAAAACCAACCACATTGTATTTTACATCTAACCACGTAGACTAAAAATTAGCACGCATCAAATGTAAAAAATTATCCTATGTAATAAACCTATCATCCAATGAATATTAACCTACCATGAATTTAAGAACCTTCCATGCATTAAGAATAGGCATATCATATGAACAATCAACTAACTATGGGATAGTTAAGTCAAATATCTCTAAATCATATATTGACAATGTGTATCTACTTTTTTGATACTACCATATGAGGAGATATAACTATAGTGCTATCTAATAAATCTAACGGTAAATAGAATCAAGTGAATACATGAATGAAAGAAGATACATTATGATTTAATTAATATAAATAATGATAAAATGAATAGATCATGCCTAGTTATCATGTTATCCAACTATACCAACCAACCATGATCTCAACTAACCACAACAGACATTTTTAAGAGGACATACAAGGTTTGTTAAAAACCTATGTCTTGATGTTACTCCATCTAATCCCACTTCTCGAAGAGTTCGTTATGGGATATATAATATTCTGTATAATATAACAGAGTGCCCTTATGGTGTAACAAAATGCGAAAATCCATATCTAGCCTTAGTGGTCGTCCCAGACCATCTTTGAAGAAGACGTCCTTATAATCATCCATGATTGAAGGACTCTATATGCACTAGGATCTTCCTACACCAATCGATAAAATTTATAATTGATTGGTGATGGGTTGCAGCTTCTTTCTAAAAAGATCCACTTGCTTCCCCTGGAGAGTATATCTCCCCCAAAAAGTTGAATCTCATCCAATCATTCTGAAGAAGTCCAACTCATTTCAAATGATTGTTAATCTGGTATCAGACCATAGACAACCCATACATAAAAATGATGATTCCATATGGTATCATCATGATGACGAATAAGTCAGATTGTAAACTCTCTCTACTAAGTGATATAATGCACTACCATAAAAAACTGATACTAAATAATTGTTCACTATAAGAACATTATGGAAAATATATAGGGTTGAAGTCACAATTTAGATATCCATCTCTCACAACAAGAGTACAGAGATGAAGAATGACTCATACATATGATTATCAATAATTAAGCATGACTATAATAAACATTGATCACTCCTCTAATATTATCAAAAGATTACGAGTCATAATACTCCATATACTACATCTACAAATGATTTCAACTTCCATCTCCCTTATCCTGGAATAGGCCTCTCAATTGTTGTGGTGGAAAGAAATTGTAGTGTCCTTCAATACTAGAAGATCCTATTTTTGGATACCTTTCTTCTCTTATTATAGCTCAACCTCCCTAGGGACCTCCCTTACCATGATTGGGTGATCCAAGATCATAGAGAGGTCTTTTAGGTGGGGGCCCATCCATTATATGTCTAGCTTCGTCAACACTTTGGATCAGGAAATCAGGTTCCACGTTACTTATCATATTACATGAATAGAATTTCCACTCTCAGGGTTGACTTCATTATCATTGTGGTATTTATGATATGTGATCGTGTGCCTGATTCCATATATGATGGGATCTCCTAATCAAAGAAACATAAAAATTTATGCCTTCTTTCATCTACAGATAACTCATCCTTATGATTCCCAATTGATGCTCCAACTGCATGTAATCCCTTAGAATGGAAACTCTCTATCACCAGTTTCTACTATATCATTCCAACATATGTCAGAATATATTGGGATATAACAATGGAATGAATATTTATATGGATACCATTATAAATCTTCTACACCCACAAGTACCCATCCTCAATCATGTCGATTTAGTACACTATAATGTCAGTGAACCGCGCAACATACTTAGTAACAGCAATCCCTCCATACTGTTTCCCTAGAAACACATTATCGTATAAAATGTTAAAGCGTGAGGGTTAATACATCTCATGAAATAGTTACTAGAATTCAAACCATTAGAGTGAAAAACCATCATACATATACATGAATAATGTTCAGCAGGACCCAACTACACTGTGGAAATGTACGACTTCCAGTGAAACTATCTGATTAGTTGTGGTCCACAGAATCATGAAAAAGTCAAACCATGGACTCAAAACAATACTATACTATTTATATATTTGGATCATAGTAGACCCACTCTGGACTCTAGTGCTATAATTCAAAGAGTGTTCTAAGATGACACACATTTTCAGCCTTCTCATCTGGTATAATCTTCTACTATACTGATGGGGGTGCTTTTACCAACACTATTGGTGTAAAGTTCTCTTGTGATTTCCAAAAAAACATAATCATCATCACTCAAAAAATATTCATCATGGTCTTGAATCAACATGGTTTAGTTATTTCATGGAAATTTCCCAACAATAATAATCTATACATACCAAATTCATATGATCATATGTATATGGGGAGAACCCTCAAGGAAAAGTGTCAAAAGACCCGATAATATATAATTCATGTACCAAATATTCCTACAACGAATGAATTAGTATGTTGAGTAGAAAAGTAGTTTTTTAGAGTCCTTTTGAATTGATACATTTTCTGTTGCACCAACAATTAGGTTCCTAGCCTAAATGTTTCACTCAAGATACATTGACATCATTTCCCTAAATCCCTAATCAATACTCATGAAGGAAAAAATATCCAAGCATAACCACAAGTTTAAACCACATCTGATAAAAAATGGTCATGTCCCGAACAACTTGGCCCCACCTATATGGTGGAAGACTGGACTATAACTACCCCAATCCCTCATACATAGGCTAGAGGATAGAGAGAAGCACCGATGGTTATAAATTTTTTTTATGCCTTTGTCAAAATTATATGTATGTACGCTTCCAAAATTAACTACGCTTAACTATAGAGGAAGAAAAATAAAATATAGAAACATCTATACAATAATCCATGCATGTAACAACGTATAGGATATAAAAATGTGTGCGAATGTGAATTAGTAAAAGAAAGGTCAAAAAATATTCACCCAACCAAAAAAGATGTCCCAATTGAATAATATCATGAAATTAAATGATGAGAGAGCTTGGCTCAAAATCTCTAAGACTCAAAAATTGTATGAGATTATATGCTCCTGGGAATTCCTATGTTCATATAATTTCACCACCATCAGGACCATCATCTGCATAAGTCACAATATGTGCGGGAAAATCCTATGTAGGAGTGAGTGTATGCATACCCAGTAGGATACCCCAAAATGCGTAGGGTCAATAATACGGGGAATGATAGACTTAATCGTATTAACACCAAAGTAAGTGTGACAATGAATCCCCAATATATATATATATATATATATATTCATAAAATAAACCCAGATATGAAAAAATGGGATGTCTAATTATAGTACAGCCAAATTAAAAGTGTACGCCAACAGTTTTAAAAGTTCCATCAATGATTACCAACATCTCATGTGTCTGTTAGAAGTAGAAACTACATGGAGGACCTATGTCATAGTCTTTCATAGAGTACCACTCAGTAGGTAGGGGACTAATTCACTAGTTCGTAATGGGTTACCACTCATTAGGTAGAGGACCCACATCCTAGTCTGTAAGGGGTACCACTCAACATGTAGATGACCCATGACCTAGTGCATTAGGTTGGTACCACTATGTAGATAGATAGATGACACACACAAAAGTTTATAAGGGGTGTACCTATCATTAGAACGATAGAAGACCCACAACCTAGTCTTTAAGGGGGGCACCACTTAGTATATAGATATATGACACCATCCCTAGTCCATAAGGGGTACCACTCCATAAATAATGGAGCCACATCTATGTGCATTTGGGTGATGCCACTCAGTAGACAGATAGAGGACCCTTACCGAATTCCGTAGGGGGGTAAAATTAGTAGGGAGTGGACTAAAAACCTAGTGGGTAAGGGGGTACCACTTAGTAGATAGATATAGGACTCGTTCATAGGTTTTAGTGGGTACCTCACTCTGATGATCCTTCCCATTCATGGTCATCAATGACTGCCACCTAAATAAGAACCATTTTTGGAAATCTTGCAGAATATCATTAAAAAAACTAAATAGTACACTTTCATGTTATATGAAAAAAAACCAGGATATGATTATAATGGAATAAAATATGAGTCCAAACGAGGGATATATGATGGGTAGAATGTTTATATGAAAGAACACTTCTTGTAAGGGGTTAACACATCACGTGGAACCACTCCTCTGCATGGAAGTTTCTTTACGAACACATGGGTAATTTTCCAAGTAGTACTAAAAAAATGAAATGGTAATAAATGGTATGTAATATTACTAAATAATGTGTTTCGTCCACCTGGTGACAACCAATGTTATTTTTTCCATACTCCTTTACATTGGTCATGTACATGTACATTCCATCTGCATGGCTGTATCAGTGTTTCTATTCTCTCGGAGTACACCTCGGGTTTCCAGCACTGAGTCAGATGGTATATGGGTGTCCCACAAAGTGCGTTATATTTAACTAAAATAAATGTTTTTGTGCTCCAGATCTATATGGAATGTTATCATCCCATTACACAACATATAGTCGATATTTAAAATAAATTAAATCTGTCATACGGATCACAAATCTACCATTTTTACTAAAATTTACTCATTTGACCACCCAAACCCATTGAAAATATCCTCAGGGTATCAATTCCACCCCCCCATTGTCCAAAAATAAAATACAAATACTTCATCAAAATGTACAGACACCAAAATGACATCTCTTATGTCATGGAAACCTGAAGTCCTCTCTACTTCATCTTCAATTCTCCAATCCATTTGTAACATGTTAATTGTTCATGATTCCAAGGGTTTAATCGCTCTCAAACCCGCCCAAAATCATCGAAATGCAAACTCCATAGTAAAATAATGAAGAAATCAATGATCAATAGGGGAAACACCATAATAATGGTTATCTACATAGATATCCACGAATTATTGGAAATTTACATCAATATATGAAATCCATGGTGAGAAACATGGAATAACATGAAAATAATTTGAATAATAATTTGTAGGGATCATGTAATGATTGCACAATAGAGAATTCAAAGATGATAATTAATCCATGCTTGATTAATTCCAAAAAAGGGACAAATAAAAAAAATCTCCTACCTTGATTTCCATTGATCATTTTTAGAACATGTTATCCAATGAAGGGGAAGATTTGTTGTATTTGTTATGCCTCGATTAACCTTGATTTGGTTGCTGATCATCATCTAACCACAATTCACCAATAAAGAACAATTGATTACTCTCAATAAGACTCTCATGGTAATGATACTTACTCTGGTGCAATTTTAGAGAAATATATTTATTGATATTTATGTTTATATCATTTCAATTGAAATTAATCAATTATCATATATTTAAATTTAAACATTTTCACCAATGACTACCTCTACTAGACATATATTTTTGTCCTACATTAGGTTGTTCCATGGGTAAATCCTATGATTAAGAGTCATATATGGACCCATTTTTCAATTTTGGCACTCTAATCATGGGATATTCCATTTTTCATAAAAATTGTGTGTGGTTGATATAGAATACTTTCAATATTTTAAAAATAATAATTTCTTACTCTTTGGGGATAATATTCATGCTCTACCTTGGAACCTTGATCTTCATGTATTCCATGATATATTTCAAAGTATTACATAGAAAAACCACAGTCTCTAAAACATACATACCCATGAATGTGTTATAATAGATTATTTCATAAAAAATTTAGGTTTTATACATTCATGTTATGTTCAATTGTTTAATTTTTTTTTTCAAGAATTACCCATGTTTCACGGGTTTCTCATTCCAAATATCCTTATTTGAGTGATTTTTTTCTTGATTCACCTATATTAATTTACCTGGTATATCCTATAACTCATGAAGTATAATATCATGACTGATTTTATTTTCATGGAATTTTATGTTCTATCATTCAATCAAGTTTTAGTTTTAAAAAGTTGTAAATTTTTGTCTTTATAATGTGTTTTTAAGTATTTAAATAGTTTTATCCCAAAAATTCATCAATGTTATTTATCTAATTTGGAAAATCTTATTTTATAAGAATATATTTTTTATAGAATTTATTTTCAATGATATTTTATCTTATTTTAATGTTTCTTAATTGGAAATTTCATATAAAATTTTATGTATTAGTCACTTTTGACTCTCTTTTAGATGGTTTCAAAAGAATATTTATTTTAAAATTTTATGAAATTAATGGATTTTCCCACCAATATAAATATTTCCTCTTTTAATGCTAACTTTAAAATATCAATGTTTTTTATAAGGAATTTTTTTTACAATATGCACTTATTGCTTTTTATATATATTGAATGAACAGAATTCATTTCCCTTATTTTTAGGGAAATTATTTTAAATGTTCAACTAACTGTACTATATCTCTATGTAAATTTACTTCATTATTTTCAAATGATCTAATGTGTAAATGTTCAAATGATGTCATTGTTATTATTTTCCATGTTTTATTTTGATTTATTAAATATATTTTCACAAAAAATATTTATTTTCCATGATTCAATCGATTAAAAAATGAATGATAGTGGTCTTCAAGGGTGTTATGTTAAAAAGTAAATGATTTAAAAAAAATTTGTACATATACAGAACATGGAAATATGTATTTATGATTAATGTAAATTACCATTATAAGAAAAATATTTGTTTTTATGTTATAAACTAATGATGGGTGGGTCCATTGTATCCCTTCAATTCATTGGGTGAAGTGAAAGATTTAACTAATTGTAATTCATTGATAAGACACGATGGAGTTTACTATTTATAGGATACTCTAAAGAGATATGGACAATATTAGATTATGTGATTCCATGAAGATTGTTTAATGTTCCAAGATACCTACTTGGTTTTACAATTATTTTTATGAGTTCTAATGGATCCTTTACTCAATGATTGTTTTCACATGTCTTGTGATTGTTGAATTATATGACTCTTTTATTATGTTAAATATGTATTCCATTTATCGATATTTATGATCTACTATTTTATGGGTTTGAATTATATTATGATATTCCTATACACACTAATTATTTAATCATTCCCTTATTCTTATTACATGATAACAGATGAAATTCAATTGTTAATACTTATGCTTGACCTTTCTGAGAGTTTGAGGACATCCTTACTATATTTATCAATTACATGGGTTATAAAGAATAATTTTAAATGGATTATTTCTAAAAAGGATAGACATGTGAGTACTTTTATATCATATGTTAAAGAATTATTGTGGAATCATTAAAGGTGGGTATAATAGTATAAATGATCTCCTGAATACATGAGTATTGTTATGTAAGGTTTTTCCCTAATTCATTAAAACTATAAAAAAATTCATTGGGTATATAAGTGATACAATATCTATTTTTTATTTTTTATATTTTGGATGGGTAAAATTGGGTAACATTTATCACAATCAAAGTCAAAATGTAAAGTTTATATTTTTAACACAAGATCTAAGATTTCTGGTTGAGGGCTAATATTTTTGGTACTAGTGGAGGTTTTTTATAACTTTAATGATTATGATTTTTTCAAGTGAAATTAGCTCAATATTTATGGATACCATCATGGGATTATATGTTTAATTTTTTTTATATATTTAATCAAATAAACACCAATTTTGGGACATTATGTGTTGGTATTTCAATGTTTTTAATGCTATTTTTGGTGATATTTAATTGGGTTATGGTTTATTTAAGATTGGGGTATAACATGATGTATTATCTTCAAAGAATTATATTTCATTTTTGGGGATGTAAGCTAAAATCCATGATAAAATATTTTACATTAAAACATTATTTAATGTTTTGGTTATTGGTTTTAATTAGGATATAGTGTTATTTATTTATAGAGTGATAGAAGTTGAACCCTTTGTGTTGTTGTAAAAATTTTGTAGTTAAAAATATTATTTATTCAAATGAGGGTTTACCCATTTTATGTTTTATCTTTATTTGTGTTGAGAATTTTTCATTCAGGAAATAGAAGTGGATTATCTTTAATGATTGTATAGATGCTATGATGTGTTAAAATTTTATTATTTATAGATATAAAAATTCATCATGGATACTCATCTCTTGAAATATGAGATGATATTCAAGTGAAAAACTAATGAAACTTTCATCCAAAAGATGAAATTACATTTATGGATGTAAAAAATCTATGTATGTTTTCCAATTTTCGTAGTAAAAATTATAAAATATTCCCTAAAATGATAAATTTTATAAAAACTTTCAATAACATGAATTTATAGAATTATATATCTATTTTTAATTAATACATTTATGGTCACTATCATTCTCAGGACCACATAATCTATAACTAACCATCGTTATTTTGATATTAATTTTCTACTCGATGTCGAAATTTTATCCTCCCACTAATTTTCTTCTATTTTGAAACCTAATTATGTGTTATTCTAGATTACCATCATATTTCCTTTTCCATGTTTCAAATGGATGTTTTATTTATCCTTTTTATGATGTGGGGTTTAAAAAGAGATATTTTCAAATATTAAACCCTTAAATTACTAATATCACAATCACACTAAATTGATGTAATTTATTTAAATTAGAGAGAATTTAGTAGCTTGAAATTTTAAAATATTGTTTTGTTTTATAGAATACATGTTATGAAACATCCAGAGATAATGACTAGAAGTTATTAATATTTAAATACTATCATCATAACCTAGCCATTAAATTGGTGTGTATGAAAAAAAGAGTAAATTCATTGTGAAATATATATATATATATTTCTTACTCAATAAAAATATTTAATAATTCTATGTAAATATTCACATAATATATAGTAAATAAATTTTAGGCTTCAAAAACAAGTTTTCTTAAAAAATGGTTAGTAATAATATTTGTGATTAAATATTTTTATTAATTTATACTAGTTTTAGAAATTGAATATGATAAAAGGTATATATTATTTAAAATCATCATTGGAAAGTTATCTTTTTTGAAATTTTTGTTTTTAATAATTTTTTTTTCATTGAATAATGATGAATATCAATTTTATATAAAAAATATTTTAATATTATGTATTTTCTATGATCATATATTTTGATTTTATTATGTTTAATTAGTTATATTTTATTATTTATAATCCAAATAATGTTATTTAAATCAATAGTATGCTTAATTTTGATATAAAATCATAATTATACTTAAAATTCATTTTTCTCGAAAATAGATTTTCATTGTGTTTTTTTGAGTTTATTTTAAATGTAATTTATCACACTTGCTAGAATTAGATATGATAAAATTTATTCAATATTTTTAATAAAGACATTAAACTATGATAATAATGGTCCCTTATATTTATGTTCCATATGAATAGTATCATTGGTAAAATTTTTGTCATTATAGTAAAGGTAAAAACATAAATTAGCATTGAAACTATGAGATAAGATTTTGAAATTACCCAAAACATTCATTTATATCATTATATGAGTTTTTTAAACATAATTATCATAAATTATAAAATATAGAAATTTATGGCCACATTCTACTAATAATGACCATAATATTATTTTTGGTAAATAATAGGTACAAAATGCCACTTTCAATGTTTTAATATCTAGAATATTTTTTCATTTCGAAAAAAAGTGTTTTAGATTGGTTAAAATTAGTAATTTTAATGATTAATGATTTTTATTTCCAATATAATTTCTTTTTAATTTTTATGACTTAATAATTACCTTAAAATCTTAGATAATGTCAACATAGTACTTCTTCACGTAAAAGAAAAATCATGTAACTTATTTTTAAAAAATATTATTAATTAATGTAGGATGAATTATTATGTACATGAATATTTTAGATAAATATATCATATTATATTTGTTTTATAATTTTATATTTAGATACATAACTATCACAATGTCCTTAAATTCAAACTATTTTAATAATCATGAAAATGAATTTAATGGTATCTTATGATAAAAAATGTTTTTTAAAATTATTTAAAATTAATAATAAACTTAATTTTGGAAAATATACCGAGATATGTATTGGTGTATAAATCATTATAAACTTATCTTTCAATTATCCTTTTATCATAGGTTTCTTGGACCATTAAGAGTAAACAAAATCATTATCACAATAATCATTAAAGGGGATAACAAAATATTAATAATAAGAGATGTGTGTTAAAACATTTCCTAAATTTGAATAAATATAATTTTATAGGGGGATTTAGGATCATCAACATCATATATTATAAATATAATAATTTTTCCACTTGGAAAAAATAAATTAATTTTTATTAATTTTATAAATTAAGTAATTCCTAGTGTTCCCCTACACTCATTACAAAAGTTTATCACCCCTCCTCTATATATCACAAATTATTATCCCTTTATATTAACGAAAATTTTAAAAATTACCATCCCAAATTTCCTCCCCATGACATGGAGACTCTTTTATCACCAAAATACCAACTTATAAGTCTTATTGTGTAAAGAAAAGTGGTTTCAAAAAGAATATGTGCAACACCTAGATGAGTTATTTCATTTTATTTCTTTTTCAACATCACTATATTCAATCCCAAACATTATGATATAATAATAAAAATTTCTTAAATATAATAAAATATTATAATGATGATTTAACAATTCATTATCATCGCCTTTTTCATCCTATTGTAAATAAAAACATCGCTTGTGAGTACCTGTATAAAAAAACTTCCCTGAAGCGATGTGTTTGTTTTAAAAAATCATAGAGAAAATTATTATAAAACTACAACTATATATATATTATTAATAACATAAATATCATTTTGGAATAAAAAAAATATTTCTTTTATTCTTACCCTTCCAAAAGATCACAAATGATGATGTCACCTTTGAAAGCATGTGGAAGACCACCTCCTTGAAGAGACGTTATTTTTATTCATTTTATCCATCCATGGATAATTTTAAAATTTTATTAAACATATAAAAATTATTTTTAATCATGAATGTTCATCTATATATTATGTAACACTACCCCATTTTACCACATTCAATCAACCAAATACATTTGGATATTATAAACTAAACTTCCTCAAAACTCGCAAAGCAGACCTAAGTGATTATGAAATTAAATATTTCATTTAAATAAATTTATTAATAATATGTTAATAAAAATTTAATATTTTCATAAATAAGTAAATTAATATTATTATATTATTATATTTCTGTAAATTGACATATATTTCATGTTGGGACTCGAAGTGAGGTATTTATTAACATAATTATTATTTATTGTTTTATAATTATACTTCATTGAATATATCATTCCATAGTTATGTGTGAAATTAACTATGATTATATTTTTATGTACTTTCAATTTTTTATATTGAATTATAATTTGAGAAAGTGAACTATCTGCTCAAGACACTAGGTGAAACATTCATTGTAATATTATTTATGGCTAGAATGTGCACCTTTTTTTCATTTTTTTAGTGTAAGCTCATTTCACATCATATAAAACTATTAATATTTAATTCCAGAATAATTATTATGAGGTATGGGAAAGGTGACCAACACATATGTCGTTTTGTTAAACAAACATAATTACCTGATGATTATTTCCCTCGATAGTGATACAATATATTTAAGGATTATCCATCTCAACATTTTCTCATTCAGATATTTCCTCTCTTATGATCCTACTTAATTTTATATGCTATATATTCATCCTATTTAGATATTATATACTGAATTACTATTTTTTAATGACATTTAATGTTCCCTTTATGTTCACACATTAATGATATACTGAATCAATTGTTATAAAATTTTCAATGGTTTTCATTACATATAATTTAAAAACGTGTGACATAATTTATGTTATGACTAATGAATTATTTTATATTGTGTACTTATTTCCACATGAATGGGTTTAAACATATTATTTCATTGAAAATATGTGTGTTATTGAATAAAATTATGTTCTATAGTCAAATGGATGTTTCATTCAATCATTTCACATGTTGCAAGTGTTTCTCATCACAAACGTCCTTCTTTGAGACATAACTAAATTGATGCAGCTATATTTATTTATATAGTGTGTAAAATGGATCCTGAACTATAATATCATGAATATTTTTATTTTCATGGTAATTGTTTTCTTTATTATGGTCTTTATTACAATTTTTTTTGGTTTCAAAATGTTTTAAATGGTTTTTCATAAAAAATTTCAATTAATGATTTTAATAACTTTTAACCAGACTCTATCTACATGTTCATTATATTTTAAAATATTGTTATTCTACAAAAATTAATGATTTTATAAAAATATTTTCCATAATATTTCACTATCTTCTATTTTTTTAAATGTAAAATTATTAACACTTTCTCTAATGGTCACATTTTAATCTCTTTACAAATGTTTGAAAAGAATGTTTATTTATAAAATTTATAACCTGAATGGATTTTCCAACATTCATAACTATTATCTATTTTGAATTTCTATATACAAATTTTCAATTATTATTTATTGGGAAATTTTTTTTGTCAATATATTTTGTAATTGTTTTAATATATCAAAACATGTAATGTTCCCTTATTTTCAAGGAAATGATTTTAAATATTCTTATAAATATATTTCTCAACTATAGAAAAATCCATTATTTTTTCCCTATGATCCAATGAGGTCATCTTATAATGATATAATAATTTTTCATTATTAGTATAGAATAATACTGTTTTAATAATATATTCAAGGAACTAGTTTCTTTTCTATTGGCTAATCAAGTAAAAATTTTAAATAAGAATTTTATCAATAGTGTTATGTTGAAAAGTAAAAGCTTCTAAATGATTTATTAATTCTATCATAAATGTAAATATATTTATTTATGGTTCACAAGTAGTTTAATTATAAACCATTTATGGCTTGTTACATTATAATCTAAGGTTTGATTGGTCTGTTATATCACTCTAATGCATTGGGTAAAGAAATATAGTTAACTCACTATAAGTCACACCTAAATGATGAGGATGTTTACTATTTAAGGGTTAATTATAGATGATATATTAATTATATAGTTAAGTGATTCCATGATGAATATTATATGTTCCATGGTACCTAAACGTTTTATCAATAATTGCTATGGGTTCAAATTTACCCTTTACTCATGTATGTTTCAGATGAATCGTTATTGTTTTATTATATGAATATTTTATTTTTAGAAATATTTATTCTATTTCTTATAATTTAGGATCTATTTTTTATTTGTATGAATTATATTATTCTATGTTCATGGAAAATGATTATTTAATTATACCCGTATATTTATTTTATTCAGATTGAGGACATCCTTTTGTTAATACTAATGTTTAATATTACAAAAAATTTGACATAACCCTTCTTATACATTTAATTTCATAAAATATTTAATAATGTAGTTAAAATAATAATTTTTATAAAGTATTCATGTTAAAAAAATGTTATAGTATATTTTGAATACTAATGATCTAATAAAAATGTTGGCAATAGCAGAAAATTGATAACAAGAAGAAAAATGTGTTGTTATGTACGATATTTAACTAATTCTTTAAAAATCATATCATAAAATTACATAGGGTATTTAATTTATCCAATATTTCTATATGAGGTTGTATTATTTGGATTTATAAATCTTGGAAACATTTATTAGTATCAAAAATAAAAATGTAAAGCATTTGTTTTTCACCTGACTTAGAATTTTGGGTCGGGGCTATTACAGATAATCTTCTCACTCAAGATGATAAATTACCACTATATAATTTCCTCAATAAGTGAAATTGTGGATTTATAATAAATCCTAGAATTTTTAAATATTTTTTTTGTGAATTATTGGATCATAAGATCGAATAAAATTTAGGGTTCTCTATCTCATTAGTAACTCAGCTACAACCTTATAACTCGAAGGGAGTTCTAAGTATTTTAAGTTATTCTACATATCTCGAGTTAGTTGGGGTATTACTATCATGATGTTATTGAATATCATTCCCATATAGTTTTTTGTTTCTTTAAATAGGTCATCACATTTCACATTGTATAGGTCGTGGTCATAGTTCATCTTATTTTTAGGGTTTTCTTAAAACCAAAGAAAATTAGTGGAGGTAGAAAAATCAATTGTAGTTATAAACATAGAAATAATAAAACATAAAATAATTATATATATTACTTGAAAATTTAATGTTCTAAATTATTTTTATCCATGGTCTATTTTCATTATGTTCTCTTACCTGAAATTATATCCAAATTCTTCATAATGATTTATAAACTGCATATGAATTATCAAAATTGTATCAATAATAGAATAAAAAATAATTTTTATATAGGAATATTTATCAATCAATATGTGACTATTGATTTAATACCAAATCTACCCTTTTCAGGGATATCACCCATAGTTACATCTATTTAAGAAACCATATTAACTTATAGTATCTAGACATGTATTTTCTTACTAGGAAAACCACTTATTCAAACAATTACCAAAATTTAATAATATTATAATATTTATATAGTTATCCCTATGGTTTTTAATAATATTCACTAGTGTTGATCCCTGGAATTACTAATCCTATATTTGAAAATAAATATAAAAACCCAATCCTCAAACAAATTTTATTCCATTTTTAAAACAATGATTAATAAAAAATACATTCCATGTATTTATATGTCTAGTACATGGGATATAAGACACATATTAGATCATATTTCTATTAACTTAATCATTGTCTATAACTATATTTGGATCCCTATGAAAAAATATATAAGGAAAAGGGTGAGTCGGAAATCCATGTATGGGAATAAACATGATAAAAAATAATAACATGTGTGAAAATATTCATAATATGATATTATAAAAAAAAGAATAAACATAATCAGGGGAACATTCCATAGGAAAAATATTGTATAATATAATGGAAAAATAAAAAAATGGAATGAATATAAATAATGGCATTATGAGAATATGTCATTGTTCATGCATAAGAGAATGATCAATCAAGACACTATGAAATCTGTTACATGATCATTGTTATTTAATTCATGATGTGATGCTAAATTAAACACCAAATTTTGAGTTTGAGCTGAAATTCCGTTGTATGCTTGAAGAAGTAAAATATTGGAATTATATGTTTTATAAGAATTCCCAAAAACCAGGGGATGTTGATTCCTCATAATAATTTCCAAATAAAATGGAACAGTGGTGATAACCATCATCTGAGATTAGTCCCTAGATTTGGAATGAGAGGTGGGGTTTTGTGGGCCATAACCAAAACATCCCTAAGCCAATCCAAATGGTTCACAGTGATGCTCCCCATTATTAATGGGGTTTAATACTAGAATGGAAGGGACCAGTACAATGGTTTGGGGACAAAGCACAAAAATCATCATAAGTATTGTTGTGGGGGAAGAACCCCATAGAATGAAGATGGAGGTTCACTTGGGTGGTCATGCGCACACATATTCTATTCATTATGAGGCTTTTGAAGGTTGTGAATGCATGGCCTAGATGTATTAGAGACCCCTATATGAGACACCTATGCAATGAAACTATTTATTGGACCTGATGGACTATATGATTTTTCATCCAGGCACGGTGAACCTGTGCTAGGTACCTATGTGGGGTCACTACACTGACTATGGTCCCATTATTTCCTATAAATAAGACATTAGGGATACTTATTTAAAAACTAAAATATCTAAAGAATCCCTCAATCTCTGGTCATGCAACCCCTTTTACTGTGTCTTATAAAATTATTTATAAACATATCCAAAAACAAAGAGAAGAGATAATTAAAGGGGAGAGTGGGATCAAATTCCTTCTAGGGTTAGAAACACATGACATTTTCATTAGGAAAACTTCCCCCTCCCCCCATTGAACACCCCTAGCATAATGGTCCCTTCCGTAACATGGGACCTATGTGATAACCTTTTAAGGACACCTGAGGATACCCTAAATTCATAGATAAAGGCCTTTACAAAGTGTTGTCACCTAGGTGGTCCACATCCCATGAATCCTCCAGATCACGTAGGCCTACATCATGGGCACAGAATATTCAGACCCTCTAATGTCTTGCATGAAAAACAGAATTCAAACAATCCTTGACTTATTCGAGACACTATCAATCCCTCTTTCAATACACTAATGATAGGGCTCCCCTTTTTTGTATCCCTCACTTGAGGGTACCAAATCAAATCCTCCACTAAAGCCGCTGGCCTTTTAGGAGCCTAGAAATGGAGACACTGGCACGTATCCCATTTGAATATGAATTACTTTGGTCAATGGTGTCATTGACTTATCTTTCTAGATGAGTCGGTTCCTTAGGGTTCATGTAAATATGAATTCCCTCAATCATGGGGACCCCGACCCGGGGGGTGGTTTCAGGGACCATCTGCTCTCCAATATGATGTAAAGGACCATTTCCACTCCTCATCATTTCTATGAACAGTGACCATAGGTTCCAATGGGGAGGGAGACGATCATTTTTGCCTTTTCCATTGAGGTGTAGTTCATTATCCTCCTCTATTCCACAGGAACATGTTCTTAGGGAATCTCCATTGTATTAATCACATAATTTCTCTGGTAAGATCTCTCTAACTTCATTACTTATTAAAACATTACGCCATGGGCTCTATCTAGATGGTTAGTGAGATATGAATATCCAAGTTACATCATCATGGGGAGACGGGTACCGGAGCCCTACCTCTTTCCCTTTCCCTTTGGGTCTTGGTCACATCCATTATAAGAAAAAGAATATTATGTGTTTTCCCAGATCTACTGCATCTTATTGCTTCTCACAACGAGTATGACTCATGTGCTTTAAGAGGTTTGTAGTGATCATGACATCCAAATGATTCTAAAACAATTTGAAGACTCATGAGTATAATCTCTAACTAAGAAACTAGGAATCATTTCATGTGTAATCCACAAAGAACATTATTCCTCATATTCGTCATAATACCAACCCATGTAACCATAAAAATATAATTTGGTCCTCCTCTCAAATATACGCTCCAATAGTGTATCAATCTCAAAGGCCCATATTCACTGTGAGAAAACCCATCAGAGGAAATCTATAGGTGCGGGTCCTCAACCCCATCCTAACTACTTGGGATTTTATACTTGACTAACTGTGATAGATAGGACTCCTTCTAGAGGCCCACACCCAACACCCCAAATTCACCATAAACTTCTGTAGGCCATATTCCCAGTATGTTCATGTATATCCTAGGTTCCCATATCCCTTTTCGGTTCCCAAAGATACTTCAACATAATTGCAACACCAAATGATTACTAGTAATCCTTTTCCATGACATCCTTATTACATGATGTAACACTACATTTTTTTTCATTATCAAAAGATATAGCTCGATAACATATAGGTAAGATGGGAAATGTGGTTAGAACATTAAAAATGACATCATAAAATGGGTAAAAGATAACTTCAAAGACACCATTATTTTAAAAGTTATACGGTGGATTAAATTTACTCCATAATCTCTTTCATGTCATCTTATGATACTAAAAGATTACCCAATTCATTGAAGTGATATATAATTTGGGGTACAATTTTCACATTCATTTCATTCATATGCGTAAATTTTCCAAATGGATAATAAAAAATTAAATAATTTATCAACTTATTTTATTCAATGATCAAGAGTTGTTGAATAGAAACATGTAATTACCTAATAAAAAAAGTATAATTTAATTATGTTGAATTCCCTTGATATGAAATGTGTATGGGTATTCACCAAAGAACAGTTTTAGCATGGAAAATTGCTGTGAAATTTCCACAACATTACGGGGGTATATACATGTTCATGAAAGAGTGTATTGAGATTGAAAGGGGTATCTCAAAATTTAGTCATCATATGGGCAGTAATGGATATATGGTAGAATATATCATAGCCTTAATAGATATAAGGAAAATGTATATGATAATGAATATTATTGAATAAAGAGTTGAAGGAGATGGTCCCTTTCCTTGAAAGTGTGATACAAATTATTGGGAGGCGTTTCTTGAGATATTATAGGAATTTATTGAGAACATTAGATATGAGATCAATGATTAAATACATGTTCCATGTTTTTTAAGTGTAGAGGGAAGAGATAATGTGTAATGTCCCAGATCTGGGTGCCACACCACGGGTGCCCCTAACCCGGTTGGTCACATGACCTCAAGCATATTTCCCCAAATTCCAGAGGCTGCCAACTAGCAGCGAGGGCCTAGGTCTGATATTGGGGAAACTATGCCCTCGTTTTTCAAAGTGTAGCGCAGTGGAATAGATAAATAACAACAACAGCGGACGCAATAAACAATATATAACTGAATGGATAACCGTAGTAAAATATAACCTACAGTTATATATTACAATGCATCATGTCACTAACTCTATGAAAACAACCAGAATAGGATACATTACAATACAACAGAATATAGCTCAATGTACAAGTTACAACAAAACAAATCAAAACAGTGCGACAAGAACTCAACAGAATCGCAAGCCTATGCTCGATCCCATTCTCTCATACTCCTCTGTAACAATCAAGTACCTGTATAGGGACACTTTCACCTATCGACACCTATAGAAATGTAATCTATTTGGTCCAAAGACATGACCCACACAAGGTGTAAGAAATAAATCACAATAGGAAACCACCGAAGGCCTGTTCCCAATTGTCAGTGAAAATGTGCAACAATAGTGTTCATTAGTAAATGCAATAAACTAAGAAATATAGAAAAGTATCTAACATTACCAGTCATATTTCCATTTTAATATTCATTTAACCATGCCAGGCCCATGCCAAGGCTCGCCGCACGACGTGACACTGCCTAAGGCCGCCCGCCGTGCCAGGGCTCGCCAGACCACCAGAAAAACCCGCAACCTTTGACGATCAACCCCGGCCTCCTCCGAGCATGGATTTTGATTCCAAAATTTTTGTTGGAGATATAAAAATGTATAATACGCATCTATGGTATTTTTTGAAGGTTTAACATCAAATTGACACTTAAAAATCGACCCAAATCTAGGCTCGGGATTGAAAACGCAACGGAAACCTCCTACCTCGCTGGGCGTCACCTGGAGCTTCGAGTCGATCCGCCGGCATCACCGCACCTCGCCGGAGTCACCTCTCCAGACCGCCTCGCCGGAGTGGTGGAGAGGGGAGGGGTCTCGTCAGGGGGTTCAAAGGGGGAGGAAGGGGAGAAGGGGAGAGTTTAAATAAAAAACTCTTTCATAAAAAAAAACACGACCCCCAAAACACCCGCGTCCGAACCTTCTAGAGAGGTAAAGATTAAGATCCCCCTAGGGTAAAAACCACCTCCCGAGAACAACGGTGGTCTCTAAATTTTAATCCGAGACCCCGTTCAAAAGTTATAAAATTTAACGCCCGAAGCCGCTAAATTACAAAAACGCCCCTGGGGCCATTTTTCACAAACGACCTGCACCCGAGAAACTTATACCCCTCCTAGGGTAAAGGGCACGCTCCAAACTCAACGGTTCTCTTGGTTTTCCGATCCGAGCTACCGTTTAAGTGGTACTAGAGTTTCTCCATTAAATGAATTAATTAATTTATTTAATCCGTTTAACGTTCCAGAAGTGGGCGAGGGGTCCAAACATCCCACGCCGACATGTTTTATGTCGTTCCTAGGGTAAAAACCCTATTACAGACCAATCCGTACACTCAGATCTCTAATATGAATCTCTGTTTAGGAGTTATCCCATTTATTTATCTTTTCCAGTGTGAACACATTGAAAATTTAATTCCAGCCACTCCGGGGCTTGGAATCGCACACCGTCTGAAGATGCTATTATGGAATATTATCAAGAATATTCCAAAGTCTTCCATAGAAAAAAAATCGGGTTCTTACATTATTCACTCCTTCAAGATTTCCGTCCTCGAAAAGAAAATATAGGGAGAAACACAGGGTACTAAGACCACACCTGGATTTTCCATACCCAGAAGAACCCACGCACAGCTCTGCATCACCACACATAGACAAAAGGATTGATTTTCTCATGCTAGGTTGGCCCTTGCCGATGTTGTGCACCCACTCCAGACTTTTGGGTTAGGGAGAGGTGGTAGACAACCTCTCCATCCCTTTGCACAGTCTCAAATGGCCCGAAGGCTCTCGGGGGTAGCTCACCTCCCCGAACAAATTTCTACGTCGCACGCCGCGACTGGAATCACTGCCCGCACCTGAAACAAGGCCCGGTGATTCCCTCCTTCAGAATATCCATATGGTGAAACACCCAAGGATATCTAGTCATGAAAGATTTCACAGTCGATGTCTCTCAACCAAGACTCTCTTACATGCTCCGAAGCGAAGGAGCCAACACCATCGACTAAAGGAAAAGGTATCAAACATATTCCTTAACAACATAGGGTTACACATGACGCCATTCGTCACCCTGGTAACACCTCAAACAAGGAGCAGGGAGAAAAGTATTTCACACACAGAGCCTAACAATTCTACTGCAAGAATTAGAAGAGTCGTAAGGGGTACCTCTCACTATCCCATGATCTGCAGGATCGTAGACATCCAGAACTCGCGGCTACCCACCGTCCCAACCGTCAGCTCCCAGAGCCTGAAGTGGACCGCCTAGTGGTGATGGGGAGATCTGGTAACATCATCCCCCACCTCTAGCTCCTCCCGATCTTCTGCTAGAACCACCTCTCTAGCCACTACTCTGATCACGGCGCTGCCTCTGCCGTGGTGGTGTGCCTGCTGCCAGCCCGATGCTCTCAGCAACTCAGGTCGGGCAGTCTCATGCCAAGTGACCTCGCCCATCCCAAGTATAGCACTGACACTCTCTGGGATACCCTGGTGCCCTTCGGCGCCACTGTGGTGTACGACCACGGCCCGAGATCCACTCACGGAAGGGCATCCACGGCTGAGGCCCTATGCCTTTTCGCCACAGTGGTATACGACCACGTCTCTGAAACCGGCAGTGGGAAGGCCACCTGCGTCGAGGTCTTTCTTGCCGAAACCCGATAGCTACGGAAGACGTCTCAGCTCCAACGTGCCTGCTACCACCATCAACTCTAGAACGTGACAGGAATCCCTCTGTCACCAACGCCTACTCTGGAACCCTGGCATATGTGGGAATGCCCAAGGGTACTAAGACATCGCGAATCTCTCAGCGGAGACCCTGCTCAATCTTCCGCGCTCGGATGTTGTCGTCATGGACCATGTCCGGGTAAAAGCGTGCACGGTCTGCAAAACTAGCCACGTAGTCGGCCACCGTCATCCCCTCCTACTGAAACTGCAGGAGCTCCTGAATCTAAACGGAGCGCAAGAAAGAGGGAAAAACTCCTTACGAAACAACAACTGGAAGTAACCCCACGAATGCGACGACTCGTCAAGATGCTGAGTCACCAGACTCCACCAATGCCAAGATGCTCCATGAAAAAGGGTGGCTTCCAAAGCCACTCTCTGATCTGTCGGCGTCTGCACAAGCCTGAAAAGGTGAACCACTACCTTGAGCCAAACCTTTTCTGCCTGAGGGTCTGGCTCACCACTGAACCTCAGCGGTCTCTGCCGCTGGAACTCACGAAGCGCGCTCAACCTGCGCTCAAGATCAGCCTGCCCTGCTGAAACTGTCTACTGCTCAACAAGCGGGGGTGCTGCTACCGGCCCACTCGGTGAAAGGGCTCGCATGATGGGTCCTGGACTGTGGCCTCGTAGCTCACAGGGTCGTCGTCACGAACCAAAGCTGGTATCCTGGATGGCTGTCCTCGCGGAGACATCCAGAAAATTATCAAGGAGTGTCGCGGTCAGATTAGCATATATGTATATACCAATACAACAACAACGATGGGGAGCTGACTCAAGAAGGATGGTCAAAGACTCGATCCTATGTGATGCACAAACCAATTTTCCCTGCAACAAGTGGGTTATCAGGGTCCTGGTGAATGGATACGTCGGCCGCCGCACCATCACTGGACTCCCTGGCCTGAGATACTCTCTCGAGACACGTTAACACTATTTCCCTAAATCCCAACCAATTCATCTTTTAGGGACGTCCGAACAGCGTCCCAAGGAACAAACCACCTCTGATAACACTTTTTCACGACCCGACCCTACCCGGGCTCAAGCCGCAACTACCCCAAGACCGCCTCCTTAGGCCAGGGGCTGACGACCAGCGCCGAAGGCACAATAACTCGGGGATTCCTTTGCATATGTACCTGTACACACACACGCAGCACACTCAATGAAAATGTGCATAGTAAAAAAGGAAAGAAAAAGGGAAACTGCTATAAACAACCACAAGAGTGCATCAACCTCTAAACAGTACAAGAAAAGTGCCGAAAAAAGAAAAAGGGACAAAACACGTGCCCAACCAGAAAAGGTGCCACAACCCGGCAATAGGTAAACAAAAAGGAACAGCTGACGGGTCTCCCACCTGGATCCCGGCCACGACCACTGCACGCGGTCCAAGCTCCCAAGCTCCTACGCTCCACTGAGGTCACGACCAACTTGTCCATCGTCTGCAAAGGCACACCAAGTGCGGGTGAAGCCCAAGCAGGGGTGAGTATAAAAATACTCAGTAGGATACCCTAAAGGCTCGAGGGAGAAACAATGGAGGTACCTAATGGTGAGCATTAGAGAGAATAGAAATGTAGAGGAGTAAAACTGAAAGTACAGTAAGAGTACAATAAGAGTCCAGCTCAACCCAACAAAAGAAAGAAGGTAGACTCGTCCAGGCACAAGGATCTAAAAACTGTGAGAGGATGAAATCCCCTTCGAGTCTTCGCTACCTATAGTAGGAGAGTAGACTCGTCCAACCGCGGGAAGCTAGACACAGAAAGCACGTGGCATACCCCGCGCGTCTTCGCCTCTCCTGGAAGGAGAGTAACCAAAACCCAAGGAGTGGGTACTCGTACGAGGTATATACATATGTATGCTCTGTCAAGAAGCCCGAACAAACTCATAAGGGGATCTCCGTCCCATAGCATAGCCCAAAAAAAATAGTATCAAATAGTCCCAGACATAACCCCATCATCGATGCCCAACATCTAGCAAGTCTGCCCCGAACCGCAAGCCAAGGGGCTCAATCACCACACTTCGACACTATCCGCTATGGGCGGCACTGACTCGCCCGCACGGTTTTAGATCGCGTCATAAGAACGTGTCTCAGTGGGGAAAGTGCCCCTCGAACTTGATAGTTCTAGGGAAGGTCCAACCATGCCTCGTCACTGCCCTGCAGTCGAGAGGTCTTCTCAAAGTCAAGCTGTCACAACACTGAACCGTATAACCAAGGGTCCCTCTCCGGTAATCACGAAGGAAATCCACAGACTAGCCTAGTCAAGAGGACTGAGTCTGGAATGCCAATAGCTGTCCCACTGCCCAGCCCCGCTGGAGCGTAATTCGTAACCAGATATCGAGTGACCCACTGCCCAGCCCTGCTTGAGGGTAAACCATATCCAGATATCGAGTGACCCACTGCCCAGCCCTGCTGGAGGGTAAACCATAATTCATCATCTGGAGACCCACTGCCCAGCCTTGCTGGAGGGTAGACCATAACACATCATTCGGCGACCCACTGTCCCGCCCCGCTGGAGGGTAGACCTGGAATAAGTCGACAGGCGACCCGCTGCCCAGCCTTGCTGGAGGGTACACATGGAACTAGACAACAGGTGACCCACTGCCCAGCCCTGCTGGAGGGTAGACCCTAAGAGGTCGTCGGGTGACCCACTACCCAGTCTCTGCTGGTGGGTAGACCCTAATAGCGTCGGATGACCCACTGCCCAGTCTCTACTGGAGGGTAAACCCTAGAAGTCAGTGAGCAAACCACTTCCCAGCCCTGCTGGAGGGTAAACCCAATAAAGTTGATGAGTAACCCACTGCCCAGCCCCACTGGAGGGTAAAACTCAGAACTGCTCTGGCCATCTCTACAGGAGGGTACAACACTGGCCAACTGAACACGGAGTGGGTGTCGCGCAACCACCCAACTCTAGAACAACTCTCCCAAAAGAGGTTCAGTGCTTGTTCCATCATCGGGTGTCACTATCCCCGCTACCGGAAAATACACCGAGAACTAAACCAGGGGGAGACCACTCAACCCTGCTGGTCAGACAAACGATCACAGAGGGACCCTCTACGCCACGAGAGGTCCAAGTACGCGAAGCAGATCACAACATGCACTTGGGGCCCACACGACGTGTGGCCCCAAATCAAACCCCAACCAAGCGCACAAACAGTCTTAGGTACAAACCACACGAACCTCCAAGCGCTCCCGTATACTACCTGAGTATACCTCATTCCAGCCCATAGGCTATCGTGCACACGGCACCCAACATCAACGAGAAGGTGTGATGTAACAACTCCAACCTACCACCTCAAAGGCCCAGCCACGGCCAACCACATCTTGTGAGGCATTTATATCACTCTACCATGAGTGCGCGATCACACGCCAAGGGTCCGCTACAAACATGGTAGGACGAATCGCCACCAGAGCACCTTTCATGCTTCCACATTTAATAAGATCATGTATAAGGCTCCGCGCCACCAAACGGATCATACCGATGTAATTCTCACAAAAAAACACGTGAGATAGACTACATACTCACCTGAAACAGTCAACCGGTGAAAAAGGTACTATTCACTGTAACCAAACCCATGTGGGGCCCACCCCAAGATCCCGAACTGAACCAACGAATCACGCCACGACGATCCCCTCGGAAAAAAACGGGATTGAGTACTTAATCGCCCAAAACGGACACCAGGTAAAAAGGGTACTATTCACCGTAGCCGTGTCGGGTGGGACCCACACCATGTCCCTGAAAAAAGGTCAGACGAACTGCACCATCGCAATGCTCTCGAAAAAGCACGTCAAATTCATTTCTTACTTGCGTGGAACAGGTATCTGGAGAAAAAGATGCATTCTGATGCACCGCACACGAGCGGTGCCACGTGGGACCCGCATCCCAATCCCGAAACTCAACGAATGGATTGCACCGTTGCGATCCTCTCGAAAAAGCACACAAGATGGACTATTCACTTGTCCAAAACGGTCGCCCGGTGATAAAGATGGAAAATCACCGTCGATGCCCAAACGGCCCTCATGGGCCCCGCACCATCGTGCCGAATTACAGTGGGTGGATTGCACCATTGCAATCCCCTCAGAAAAACATCCAGAATCGACTGCTCACATGCCCCGAACGGACGCCCGGTGAGAAAGGCGTGAAACGCTGCACGCAGCTCAGAAGACGGGTCGTGGGGCCCGCACCTCAACCTCGGCCTCAATGCCCAGAACCACCCTGGAAACCTCCGCCTCGACGCTAGAGTTCCAACGCCGCTGACGGCGCTTAAAACAGACGTTGGACGCATCCGCACTGTCCGAAACAAAATCCCCTGAAAAACGACTAACCCCACGTCGAATGTGTCGCGCCACCGAGGCCCCTCGTTTCGGGAAATAAAAATTCCCGAAACCATCTCAAAAAGCCCGTCTCGTCGATACGGTTCCACTGCCGCAGACAGCACTCAAAACGGACACCCGTAGCGGAAAATACGGGTACCCGAACACCGAGGGGGCAAAACCCATGGGGCTGGACCGGCCTGGACCGGCCGGTCCGCCCGGCTAGGGCCGGCCCGCACGCGCAGACCGGCCACGAGGGACGGTCGCGGCCGCCGCGTGAAGACTCGTGCCTCGCGGGTCTTTGTCACCTCACAGGGGTCGCGCGTCGCGACCCCGCGGTCGCCGCAGCCTGGCGACCGCCGCCTCGCCGAGTGCTCCGCCAGACGCCCCCCCCCCCCCCCCCCCCCCCCCCCCGACGCCCGAGCTCCCTGTTGTCGCGCCCAGCGCCTCCACCGGACACCCGCTCCGACGCCCGCGGACACCGCCTAAGGCCGCCTGCCGCACGCTGTGACACCGCCTGAGGCCGCCCGCCGCGCCAGGGCTCACCGGACCACAGGAAAAACACGCAACCTTCGACGATCAACCCCGGCCTCCTCCAATATCGGATTTTGATTTCGAAAAATGTGTTGGAGAGATAATAATGTATACTACGCATCCATGGGATTTTTTTTAAGGTTTAACATCAAATTGAAACATAAAAAAATCGACCCAAAGGTAGGCTCGAGAATGAAAACGCAACGGAAACCTCCTACCTCACTGGGTGTCGCCCGGAGCTTCGCGTCGATCCGCCGGCATCCCCACACCTCGCCGGAGTCGCCTAGCCGGACCGCCTCGCCGGAGTGGAGGAGAGGGGAGGGGTCTCGTCAGGGGGTTCAAAAGGGGAGGAATGGGAGGTGGGGAGAGTTTAAATAAAAAAAATCTTTCATAAAAATAAACCCAACCCCCAAAACACCCGCGTCCGAACCTTCTGGCGCGGTCAAGATTATGCTCCCCCTAGGGTAAAAACCACCTCCCAAGAACAACAGTGGTCTTTGAATTTTAATCTGAGACCCCTTTCAAAAGTTATAAAATTTAACGCCCGAAGTCGCTAAATTACGAAAACGCCCCTGGGGCCATATTTCACAAACGGCTCGCGCCCGCAAAACTTATACCCCTCCTAGGGTAAACGGAATGCTACGAACTCAACGGTGCTCTCAGTTTTCTGATCCGAGCCACCTTTTAAGAGGTACTAGTGTTTCTCCATTAAACAAATTAATTAATTTATTTAATCTGTTTAACATTCCAGAAGCGGGCGAGGGATCCAAACATTACGCACTGACAAGTTTTATGTCGTTCCTAGTGTAAACACCCTATTCAGGACCCATCCGTACACTCGGATCTCTGATCTGATGCTCCCTTTAGGAGTTATCCCATTTATTTAGCATTTCCAGTGTGAACGCACTGAAAATTTAATTCCGGCTACTCCGGGGCTCAGAATTGCATGCCGTCTGAAGGCGCTGCTCTGGAATATTATCAAGAATATTCCAAAGTCTTTCGTAGAAAAAAAACCGGGTTCTTAGAATAATTTATTTCATAAATTTCAAATACATCTTTAATCCACGATTCTTAAAATAGATATTTTTACAATCATTTTAGAAACCATAATTATCACTATTTAAATAAGGATCATGGATCATCGATATATCCTATATTAGACCAGAAAATGAAATTATAATTCCTCTAAACCATTAACTTAGGATTTTAAATGAAGAAATTAATATTTTATATTCTTTAAAATATCCCAATATTTTATAGCACTTTTTGATTTGGAATTATGAATAAAAAGAAATAGGAGGGGGTGAACTGTAACTTTTGAAAAAACATAATAAAATAAACATGTCACTATTGAAATGAAGTCATCATATCTTTATTACATAATATCGAGTAATTAATTAGAAAATAAATAAAAAAACATAGTATTAAATGATGATGTATAACGGTTTTGGGCACATAAATTCCCTAGTCCGCTTCACCAATTCTAACTCTATAATTTTGTTGATTTTCACTAATGAGTTCCATTTATCTAAAGACCATAAAAAATGAGTACAATAAATTGAGACAATAAAATAAATTTGGTTCTTTTAAAAGGATCCAATATAGCTTATTTTAAAATATTACACTCCACCAATGACTATGTACAACAATTCAATGGGCCAGAAAATTAAATTATATGTTGAATGTCTGTGTATCTTCTGTTCATTGTTATATTTAAAAATAATAAATATAATTTATCATAAATAAATCATAACATTAGTCATAATTTCATAAAATATTTTATTCTTCTCTTTTCAAAAGTCATCCAATATCAAAATATGAAAAAATTTCAATTTCGTTCAAGAGTATCATCATTGTGTATCATTCACCTCTATATCGTCACCAAAATATATAACCTTTATTTATAAAATAAAATTTCATAGTCATTGAATAACTCTTCTATGACTTGGATAACTTTAAAAAATTTAGTCTTGAAGATACTTGATTTTCTCCTCAATTTTACTACAAGAATTGAACTTTTCATAACAAAATCTTTAATGGAATAATAATAATAACAATTCAAAAAAAAAATTTGTTGGCACTAACATGAAAATTATGAAGAATATATCTAAATTGTTTTCTAATTATTTCATCTATAAAATAATTCATTAATAAATAAATTCAAAATAATTTTTATAGTTCATGTAATAATATCTCCAAAATATTATACACATTGAACACAACCTTCATGGAAAAAGAAACATTTTAAATATCAATTTAAAATTCTCCTTTAGATTCATTATCTATATCCCCTTAAATATTTTAATATAACATTTAGAAAAATTAAAATAAATGAAGTTGAATTGTAAACATACCACCTTTATATACAAAATAATCATAACTATTAATCAAATAAATACACTTTTCAATCTGAATGAAATTAATTATAGAAACATTAAGTATCATTCTTCTAATTTAAGAATAATTATGGAATATATAAACTAAAATGTGTAACTCAGATAATATCAAAATAAATATATATTAGAAAATTAACATGACAAAGAGCAATGTATCATTGATTTTCTGTTATGATTCTTTAGAAAATTATTTTGTATCAAATTTTTATTATGGGATGATTAAAAAATTCATTCTATTTCCATAATTTGTGAAATATCTTATAGTTAATGTCCATTATTGTCAAGGAAAATTCACTTTTTATATTTTTAAATATTTCCTTATGATATTTATAATACATGGTCATGTGAATATGATGATGAAACCCCACATATTATTTCACTCATTGTATTGAGTTATTTTTCTCATCTTGGTGTATAAAATGTTACTTCACTATCTATTTGATCCGTATTATGAAACTTTCATTGCATGAAAATATGAGTGTTTTATTATTCAATGAGTTTATAATATTGTACATCTTCTATTTAAATTAAATACCATAAGCCGATACTATATAGATATTCCACCAATAACTCATAAGTTGTAGTCTTATTCCATTTTCATAGTATTCCAAAATAATTGAAGTGAAATATTTTACTGTTGTGAAGCTTATAATATATGAAAATTTCATTACAAAAAATATTAAAAGGAACATCATCTTCAGAATACAAATGTTCATAAAATATGAGAGATCATGCATCAATTCACAACACGTAGTAATTACAAGATTCCTTAAAGCATACAAATATATCTAGTATTATAGAATATAGATTAAGTATTAACATTATAAGAAATTAATTCTTGTGGGGTGGAAATATCGTAATGATTTTATCTTTGGATTTGATAGGAATATGAGGATCATTTTCTAAATGTTAGGTTTCTTGACCTAACATTCAACTGCAATATGGGGTTAATCCAAAATCATATTTTGGATTAATTTAGAAACATGGGTATATATTACCAATAATTGGATGTATGTGAGGTACAACCAAAACTAATATTAGGTTTATTTGACCAGTATAGATATTAAACCAAACGAGGTGATCAATTTGGGGATGAATATTCTTCTAAAAACTATAAAACATATTATCTTAAATTTCAATTAATTTTAAGCGGCTTAAAAATTATTATTATTGAACCAATCCATAAGACATATATTTGGATAATTTTGACACCATTCTAGTGAATCAAGAATACAATTAATATAATATCCATAGCACATTATATAATTACAAATCAAAACCAATTAAAATGTTGATAACTGGTGCAAGGAAGAAACGTTTATAAACTACAAATAATTTAGAGGGATGATAAATTACATTTTTTTTACTTTCTATGTAACTTATGTAATTAAATAATAATGTATTTTTTCCATCATACTATTTTTAAAATGATTTATATATTTTTATCTCATATAATCATTAGAAAATAGTTTCCATTAAAATATTTAAACTTTAATAAACCTGAAATTTTTTAGAAAATTTTTAACACCCCAAAATTCCAAGGTACTTTTCCCTTTGAATATGCAATAGCTTTTATTGTATGCAACTTCGAGATTCTAACACACCGTGACCAATCAAACTAGCAGTTATGAAAAGTAATACCCACTTATTGATTTTTTTAAATTTTATATTTCAAAATGGACTTCATTTTTTAAATTTTTAATATCGAAATTATGGTAGGGTGAAATTTTGGTATTTTTTTGAAAACTGCCTTATTTTGATGAATATTAAAAATTTCTAAAATTTAATTAAAGACGTCTTTTTTAATCGAATAATTAATAGTGATAAATTAAGAATTTTAGTGGTTTGAAAGAATATTTAGAATATATTTTTACCATTTAATAAAATTTTGGTCATTGGACATAATTTCACATTTAAACCAGACATAAACAAGTGTCAATCTTTAAATAATTATGATTTTTTAAAAACACGATTTTTGTTTTGACAGTGGGAATTAATTTTAAATTAATTTTTTCAAATTATGTGTTTTGAATTTGGAAAAATGGATTCCATAAATGGAATCAAGATGTCCAAATTTTGTAAGTAGGTAACTCTTATTTTTAGACATTTTGAATAATTACTTCGGTAAATATTTTATTTACCATGGTTAAAAGGTAAATCTGGTAATTAAGGTTAAACATATAATATTATAATAATAATAAATTACCCTAAAACATGTACTAACACTATTGGTTGATACATTTTCGACCATGGGGATCTTTGGGTTGATTTTGGGATCTCATGGATCCACTTGTACGTGATAATGATACTTTATTAAAATTAGGTAGAAGTAAATACCAAAATGATATAAGCATATATAGTTTAGAAAAACAATTTTTTCATAGGGATATATAAGTTATATTTTTGACTATAAATATTCATTTTAAATCTAAAATTATTTACTACATAATGATATTTTATTTATAATTTTTAGACATCGAATAATTAAATTTATTTATGACACAATAATCATGCAGTATTTTCCTTATTAATGAATGAATCAAATAATTGGTATTATAAATATTAAAATAAATATAATTTGAATGTTTTGATGCCATACACTAATTTTATTTGTTAATATTAAATTTCAATATTACTCGACTAAATTTGGTTGGAATTAATAATGTTGTTAAGAATTTAACAAAAATCAATTATTAAACAGTGTAAAAATTGACATCAATGAGTTTTTAAAATAAATACTATATTATTAGTTGATATTCTATTCCTAAAAATATAAGGATTGAAAAAATGACTTATATCATGATACTTGTATCATTAATGGACCACTTGGGGGTCTCTTTGAAGTTTATTTTATGTTTATTAACTATATAATATAATAATACTAAGAGAGTTGGTAAATGTGAAACTAATTAACTAAGAGTTAAAACTAAATGATACGATTAATATAGTTACCCAAACCTATCTAAAACCTATTGGTTGGGTTTTTTGCGACCCATACCCACCTTAGACTTCAGATAATATTGTTTGGAGACATTAGAAACAAAAAATTAATTTATTATTAAATAATACATTGAGTTTTTTCTAAAGAGCCCCTCCTCCCTCTTATAAAAGGACACCACTTACAACAAATTCTTCACACATTCAAAGCCTTTTGGTTCGGCCAAACCCTGCACAAATATTCTCTCAACATCCCTCACTTCGACCTATAGGCCTTAGTTGGATCATAAAGGCAACCTATTGATCCCTTTTGATCAAATCAAAAGTAAGATCACGAAGAAGAGGTAATGTTTTCACCACCCCCTTTCATGTTCCTTTCTTCTTTAACTTCTTCTTTCATAGTTATTTACATTATAAAATAATAAATCCATTATATTATATATACTTTGATGTTATTATAAATGTGGTACCACCATATTCAATAATCTATTCATCCTTTGAATGACATGACACCCTACGAGCGTACGTACAACCTACCGTCTCCACGTCGTGGTGTAATTGTTATTCAATACATTATTATTTGGATGGGTATAATAATGATGTGTAGTTGATGTAAACAATAAATCTAACATTATAATGATTCTGTATATATGATATACCATCCAATTATATATTATTTTAATATCAAAAGAATGATATTGTCGCTAGTGCGTACGTACGGACTACCGTCTCCAAGAATGCGATGAGATTCATTCTTCATCATATCCATTAAAGTATAATTCTCATTTGATTATTAAAAATATTGTTTAAGGACTTGATATTATTCTAGATATGAATAAGATACAACCTATCCATAACAAACACGACTTATGTAACAAAACATATAAAACAAAATGAGTAAGTTAACACCCGAAACAACGATAATACTAAGATATTTTTAACAAAGCAACGTTACAAGATCATATATGATATCATATTAAGGTATATTATTCTTTTATAATTTAATAATAATTATTTCACCATTATACAAGAGGTTAACCTACCCTCATCCATGTAAATTTACAAGATAAGTTTTTATTTCACAATCTCTTCATTATCCGAGTTTGTTTATACGTAATTATCTACTGAGACCTCTTTATCATCCACTTCCATGTTTCTTAAAAATTTCTT
Source organism: Viscum album (assembly GCA_963277665.1). NCBI lineage: Eukaryota > Viridiplantae > Streptophyta > Magnoliopsida > Santalales > Viscaceae > Viscum > Viscum album. Next base: position 1,759,592,347 of record OY728119.1, on the reverse strand, counting down.
TCAAATCATTCTTAAAATTTTAAAATCTATGGGTTAAAATCATTTATTAACTTTTTTGACTTTTTATTAGAATTTTATAAAGGAATCTTTATGTCATTTTCCCAACAAGGACATTTTTAACCTTTTTGACAAATTAAGGTAAGAATGTATTTTTTTACTTATACGAAGGGTGCATCTATTTTCCGATATTATATAATCTTCGAAGAATACCTTACAAGATTATAAAAATATTTTCAAAGTAAAATTTTTATTTTATAATTTTGTTACTTTTAAATGATTTAAAAAAAAGAGATATTTCTCTCAAATAGTTTTTATTTCATCTATGTCAACATCTTTTGATGGATTTAAAGCTTATTTGGAGTTGATTTATTATGATAAAAAACTTCTATATTGTATTGAAGGTTTTGTGATATGTTTGACTGTGGATGTGTTATTTTTATACCATTCATGGTTTATGGAGAGTGTATTGACATTTCTTGTGCTAGTTTTAATACGAATGTTTATGTTATGTTTAAACCTGTTCATATGAGGAATGCATTGGTCTTAATAAGTGACATGTGGATACCTCTATAGCTCATCGATGCATTTGTATGTCTCATGAGACAAACTAGTGTCTTTGAATGAGTCCTTTAAAAAATCTTATTTGTAGTCTTGGCACGAGTCCTTGGATACGTGGTTATGATAGTCTGGAATTATTCATTCCATCATTATGAAAGTGGTTATTGATATTGAATGTGATTATTCGATTAGTAGAATATCCATCTAAATAAGTAAATGAAATTATTTCATTTTATTTATACCATATTATGTTGAAGTTGAATTTTAAAATCCTTTTTTAAGTTATAAATTGCCTTAAATGATTGTTTTTATTTATGAAAGATTCCACTATATTGGTATCTTTACTGGGAATCTATGCTCACCCCTTTCTATGTTTTATTTTTCCCAGGCTGTGAGGAAGTATTTTATAAATGACCTGCAGGGATAGTATAAGGGGATATGAGTGTGGTGATAAGGTGTGGTTGTAGTTTTCACTTTATGATGTAATGTAAACTTTATGAATGTATCTAGTGTTTCCGAGGATACTGAACTAATTGGTCTTTCGAGATTTGATCTTTTTTTATAATTCCAATGTTATGTAATAATGCAATGACTCTGGATAACTAGGGTCGGGTTGTTACAGTTGATATCAGAGAAAGTTTAGTACAAACCTTGGAAGCTAGATTTTGATAAACTCTGATTAGAGCACATAGACCTAAGATGGACATTGAGAATTAGTATAGAAGAACAGTCTAGATTTTTTGTATTGTAGAGATTTTGTGATTTTTCTGAGAAATACATTTTTGTTTGGATACAGGAAGGTAGAGGGGGATCGGTAACATATGTACTTACGTGTAAAACTCAAAAACACTGCTTTGAGCTAGACTCGAACGGGAACGGGTGCACGACAACAGGCATTGCTTCACTCTGGGTTATGAAACTCCAGTGGGATATACTTAAGATAATTATCATTTTCATTACAAATAATTAAGAAGGGTTTATGAGTATATAATTCCTCAAAGAAAACATTTTAATGATTAAGGATTATATCCATAAACTTGCCAATTCATGTTAAGTGTTTTACAAGTTTGGATTTATGTATTGCGATACAAAAACTGATCTAGTGTATGCCACTGTTTATAAATGGTTCCTAGTTGAAGAAATGGAAACCATATAAATGCACGCACTCCATGTAGGGATTTCCCTCCTACTCAAGATAATTATAGTGGAGCTGGTGATGCAACTGGTGCTGATCAGCTAATCACCATACTCAGACAACTCACTTAGGTTATGAATAATAACTTTACCCGTATGGATCATCCTGATCTGCATCGTGGAGGATCAATGTTAAATCGCTTCATGAGGAAACAACCACCAACATTAAATGGGAGTAAAAATCCTTTATTAGATAATCAATGGATAAGTTCCCTATAGAAAATATTTCAGCCTTTGGGGAGTAGTGAAAGTGAAAAACATTTCATGGCAGTTTATCGCCTCACTATAGATGCTGATCAACGATGGTCATCAATTAAAAACAAAAAGGATGATGAAGAAGTATCAAGTATGTAATTAAGGGATTAAAAATAGATTTTCTTAGAAAAATACTTTTCTCATGACCATCAAGCAGATATGGAAAGGCAATTTCTCAGTCTGGGGAAAATGGAGGATGAGAATGTCGAAAAGTATGAAGCTAACTTTATAAGGTTAGAAAGGTATGCATCAGATTATATACATAACCCAAGGATTAAGATTGCTCATTTTATTTGATGGGTTATAACCATTTCTCCATCGAGAATTAGTCTCACAATCCTTCTCATCATACGAAGAAATTGTCTCATGTGCTACATAGACAGAAAAGGAATTATCTATATCTTATGACAATAATCTAAAGTAAGAGAAGAAGAGAATGGTGGAACAAGAGACAGATAATGGGAAAAAGGAAATGAAGGATTTTCCTTTATGTGATAATTGTGGGAAGAAACACCCCTGTACATTCCTTAAAGAAATGTTAGTTTGTTACAAATGTGGAGAAAAAGGTCACCAGGATCGTGATTTTAAGGGAAAGAAAGATGCTGTCAATGTTGAATGCTACAATTGTAGAGAAATGGGGCACTATGAGATTGAATTCCCTAATCTCCAAGGAAACTTACCTTAGAAAATGTCGAGGGATCAAGGACAATCTTATGTTGTTACTAATGTTGAAGTGGAATAATTAATGTATTTGGGTTTTTGGACTCACAGATTATATTCTGGTTATAAGAATAATGTGATATATATAAGGATTGTACTGCAGAACTTGTTGTTTTAATTAAGGATTTAATATGACTATGTTAATCATATTTTTAGTATGTGACAATAAGATAAACTTTACCTTGTCTGGGGAATCTGATGTGACAATTGATTTTGGAATTTAGATACCTTTTACAGAGAGTCTGGATAGAGGTACATTGGATAACTAAAAAGTTTGGAGTAGATTAATTTGATCATTGGATAGGATTGTTTAATGTTAAATCAATTCTTATGATCAATTTTTGGAATATAATGATATTATATTTTTAGTAAAAGGATAACCTGTAGGTCGGGCAACAACCCTTCGCGTCGGACAAAGGTGTAGGAATCGAACCTACAACCATAGTGCAACAAGCCTTTATTACCTACCACTGGCCTACAGGAAGTCCGTGGTCATTACAAAGTATTTTTCATCATTTTAATGGTATATGTTATTGTTTGTATCCTTATACGATGAGGATAAATATAATATTTTTGAGTTCTACTATCTTTTGGAGTGAAATATGAGTTTGTGTTAGAAATTAGTTTAAGGAGGAAACTCTACTTGTCAAGTATATATATTAATATTATCCTATAATGAAACTAACTCATAAACATTAGGTAAGGGATCTTAAAACCACAAATGGGTTATCCTAATACCTTATGTTTTATTGGACCAATGATATTTTAAATCATCATAGATTGATGGCTTTGAGGAACTAAATTCTACAATTGTTTGTGACTGATGACCTCAATCACTCCCAATAATTATTTACGTTTTTCATTAAATTACGTGCCTCTAATTTCCACCAATTTTATCCAAATCGATATCATAATTTGGTGGTGTCCCTTTCATTTCTCTTTTCATCTTATTAAGACTAAATTTTAATAACCCAAGTTATGATGTGGGTTTTCCCACAAAGATATTTTCTATTTTCAACCTTTTATTTTCGAAGAACAATTTCAAATTTCGAGGATGCAATTTATTGATGGAGGGGAGACTGTAACACCCCAAGCTTCCACGGTACGTTTCCCTTTGAATATGCAATATCATGCATTGTATGCAACTTCGAGATTCTAACACACCATGACCAATCAAACTAGCCGTTATGAATATTAATACCCACTTTTTGAAATTTTATAAATTTTAACATTCAAAATGGACTTCATTTTTGGATTCAGAATATCTAAATTATCATAGGGTGAAATTCTTGTATTTTTCTGAAAACATTCTTATTTTCATGAATAGTAAAAATTACTACATTTTAATTAAAAAAAACATTTTTAATCAAAATAATTAATAGTGATAAATTATGAATTTGAGTGGTTTTAAAGTATATTTAGAATGTATTTTTACCATTTAATACAATTTTGGTCATTGGACATACTTTTATATGTAAACCCGACATAAACAAGTGTCAACCTTTTGATAGTTATTATTTCTTAAAAACACGTTTTTTATTTTGACAACGGGAAATAATTTTAAATTAATTTCTGCCACTTATGTGTTTTGAATTTGGAAAAATGAATTCCATATTTGGAATCAGGATGTCCAAATTGTGTAAATAGAAAACTCTTATTTTTAGACATTCTGAATAATTACTTCGGTCAATATTTTATTTACCACGGTTAAAAGGTAAATCCGGTAAATAAGGGTAAACATATAATATTATGATAATAATAAAGTACCCTAAAACGTGTCCTAACACTATTTATTGATACATTTCCTACCGTGGGAATATTTGGGTGAATTTTGGGACACCATGTATCCACTTGTAAGTGATAATGACACATTATATTAATTAAGTTAAAGTAAATACAAAAATGACAAAAGCATATATCTTTTTGAAGAATTTTTTTTACATATTGTTATATATGTTATATTTTGGACAATAAATATTTATTAGAAATATAAAAATATTTCCAACATAATGGTATTTTATATATAATTTTTAGATATTGAATAATTAAATTTATTAATGAAACAATAATGATGCAGTATTTTCCTTATTAATGAAAGATTCAAATAATTTTTATTATAAATATAAAAATAAATATAATTTGAAAGTTTTGATGCCATCCACAAATTTTATTGGTCAATATGACATGTGAGTATTATTTAAATAAATTTTTTTCGAATTAATAATGTTGTTAAGACTTTAACAAAAATCAATTATTAAATAATGTCAAAATTGACATAAATGAGTTTTTAAAAACATATATTATATTATTTATTGATATTGTATTCCTAAAAATATAATGTTCGGTTAAATGAATTATATCATGTTAGTGGTTTCATTAATGGACCACTTGGGGGTCTTTTGGTAGTTTATAGTAAGTTTATTGACTATATAATATAAAAGTACAAAGAGACATGGTAAATGTGAAACTAATTAAATAAGAGTTAAAACTAAACGATAAGGTTAATATAGTGTCCCAAACCTATCTAAAACCTATTGGTTGGGTTGTTTGCGACCAATACCCCTCATAGACTTTAAATAATCATGTTTGGAGCCATTATAAGCAAAAAATGAATTTATTATAAAATAATACTTTAAGTTTTTTCCTAAAGAACCCCTCCTCCCCCTTATAAAAGGACACCAATTCTAACAAATTCTTCACACCTTCAAAGCCTTTTGGTTCATCCAAAACCTGCCCAAATAATCTCTCAACTTCCCTCACTTCGACCGAGAGGCCTTATTTTGATCAGAAATCCAACCCATGGAGCCCTTTTGATCAAATCTAAAAGCTGAACATGAAGAAGATGTATTGTTTTCACCACCCTCTTTCATGTTCCTTTCTTCTTCAACTTATTCTTTCATTTTTATTTCCATTCCAAAATAATAACTCCAGTATCTTATATATAATGTAATGTTATAATAAATATGGTACAATAATATTCAGTAATCTATCCATCCTTTGAATTACATGTCACCATACGTGCGTACATATGGCCTACCGTCTCCACGGCATGGTGTAATTGTTATTCAATACATTATTATCTAGATGGTTATAATAAGGATGTTTAAATCATGTAAATAATTAATATAACATGATAATGATTCTGTATATATGATATAAAATCCAATTATATATTATTTTAAAATCAGAAGAATGATATTGTCGCTCGTGCGTACGTACGGACTATCGTCTCCACGAATGTGATGATATTAATTCCCCATCACATCCATTCAAGGTTAATTCTCATTTGATGATTGAAAATAATGTTTAGGGACTTGATATCATTCTAGATATGAATATGATACAACCTATCCATAACAAACACAACTATGTAACAAAACATATAAATGAAAATGAGTAAGTCAACACCCAAAACAACGATAATACTAAGATATTATTAAAAAAGGAATGTTAAAATATCATATATAATATCATATTAAAGTATATAATTCTTTTATAATTTAATAACAATTATTTCACCATTATACAAGAGGTTAACCAACCCTCAACCAAGGAAAAGTTCAAGGTAAGGTTTTATTTCACAATCTCTCTATTATCTGAGGTTGTTTATACGTAATTATCTACTGGGACCTTTTTAACATCCAAATCCATGAATCATACAAATGTATTTAAAATAATTCTTAATATTTTATAGACTATGGTTTAATGTCATTTATACCCTTTTTTGACTATTTATATGATGTTTATAAAGGAATCTTTACGTCATTTTCCAAACAAGGACCATTTTAACCTTTTCGACAAATTAAGGAAAGAATGTATTTTTTTAACATATATAGCGAGTGCGGCTATTTTACACCGTTATAAAATCGTCTAAGCTTCCCTTACAAGATTATAAGAATATTTTCAAAGTAAATATTTTCTTTTATAATTATGTGACGTTTAAATGATTTAAAAAAGAGACATTTCTCTCAAATTGATTTGATTTCATCTATGTCAACAACCTTTGATGGATTTTAACTTTATTTGAAGTTGATTCATTATGATACAAAACATCAATATTATATTAAATGTTTTTTAATATGTTTGACTATGGATGTGTTATTTTTATACCCTTCATGGTTTATGGAGAAAGTATTGTCATTTCGTATGCTAATTTTAATATGAATGCTTATGTTATGTTTAAACATGTTCATATGAGGAATGCATTTGACTTAATAAGTGACGGCTGAATCCCGCTATAGCTCCCTAATGCATTGGATGGTCTCATGAGACAAACTAGTGTCTTGGAACGAGGCCTTGACAAAATCTTATTTTTAGATTTAGCACAAGGCCTTGGCTACATGGTTATGATAGTCTGGCATTATCCATTTCATCATTATGAAAGTGGTTATTGATATTTCATGTGATTATTTGATTAGTATAATATCCTTGTGAATAGATAAATGACATTATTTCATTTTATTTCTTCCATATTATACTAAAGATCAAGTTTAAATGTATTTTTATTTAGTTATTCATTTCCTTAAATGTTTATACTTATTGATGAAAATTTATGCTATATTGTTATCTTTACTAGGCATCTGAGCTCACCACTTTCTATGTTTTATTTTTCCCAGGATGTGAAGAAGTATTTTATGAATGACCTACAGGGATAATATAAGGGGATATGAGTGTGGAGAGAAGATGTTGTGGTATTTTTCACATTATGATATAATGTAAACGTTATGAATGTATCTAGTGTTTCCAAGGCTACTAAACTAATCGGTCATTTGAGATTTGATCTTTTGTGATCATGCAAATGTTAGGAAATAACGCACCGACTCTGGGTAAATAGGTTCGGGGTGTTACAAAATTCAATGTTTTTTTTTCTACAAAAGATATTATTTTAAACATCCACATAGTTGAATGAAATTAGATAAATATATTTTTTAGTCAACATGTTAAATTATGTGAAATTATATGATTATTTTCATTATTTATCATAAAAATAATGTTGTATCCTTAACAATACACACCATACTATCCCTGATAACATATAATTGATTTAGTGAGTTTTTTCCCATAACAAAACTCATTTAGCATTTAACATAAAATCTAAAATTAAGAAAATATTATATTATTTAAAATGAAAAAAACACTGTATGAATGTGATCAATATAACATAGATATAGACTAAACACATAGTCATAATAAATATAAAATAACTAAAATAAACTTAATAATAATAACGAAATGGGTTGATGTAATTATCAAAGGAAATATAGAAATGGAAAGGATAAGGAACAACACAACAAGTGATACTCTATTAACCTGTGTTGTTTTTATTTGACTAGATAACCCATTCACAATATTATTGTGATCGAATGATGAGAGTACCCATCACATTACCTCATTACCAAAATGAAATATGGTCTTTCATACAAGCAGTTACCTAATGATAAAATTAGTTTTATTTTTCGTATTTTTCTGATGACATATCATATTATACATACATCTATATATATATACTATATTTATTTAGGGACACCATTATTGTTTTCCTACTAATTATATTGATCCCACACTACCTGCACACCTCAGTGGTAATGAAAACATCATGTATATGAATAATCATGAAGAAGTGGACTTATTATAGAGGGATGAGCAGGGATGTATATACAGAGTGGTAGAAAGACCAGATAAATCTTTGAACCAAAATTAGTACATTTATCTATTCTTTTGAATATTTGTGATCATGTTTTATATATAATAAACTCATGATGTGAAATTTTTTTAATGTATGACATTTATGACATTATAAAGGGATCATGTTCTGTTACATTATGTGATTTATTTTTAATATAGTTTTCATATCAATATAATTTAATTTTATTCCATTTCTTTTGATTCAAGATTTATAATTAATTTCACAACTATTTATGGTTATATAGAAAACAGTATTTCCAATTTGTTGTTTCGATTCACCATTTTTTACTGTCGGTAGACTCTAGAATTTTTAAGGAACACCTAAGGACATATGAAATGACATGATTGAATTTGTTAGGGTTATGTATAATAAAAGCACTATAATTTGGATTTCCTACATTAAAGAGGGTTTATTTTATCAATCATTTCACTATTTTGTTCTACAATTACATAAAAAAATATGGCTAAATAGTGTATGATATTTTTCATTAACAATTATCAATTGAATCATGTAATAATAAATAATAATTATTTGTAATCATTTACCAAGGTATGGATTGATCCGATATGGGGAGCATAAATGTTCTCTAATATCAATATTAGTTATGATTTTATAATTTATTTATTTTGGAGGATGATATTTTTGTGTTGGTATTTTTGTTCTGGTTTATGAATTACGATTTTATAGTGATTTATTTTGGTATGAATAATTATTAAATAATCTTCAACATCTTGATTAATTAGTTTTTTTAAAGAAAATTATATATTTTCTTAATTTTATACTTTTAAAAATCAAGAAGATGTGATGAAACACTAATAAGGTTGGGTAAATCAGTGGTGGTTGAATTCTATAATTTATTTCAATTAGAAATAAGCCACTATTATTGGGTGAGACACAATAAACTCAAGATATTATGTTATCACTAATAATATCAAATTATTTCTCAAACAAGATGAGGAACACGAAATATTTCTATAGTTCATACCCAGTGTGGATTGTTACACCTTATTCTACTCAACTCCTTTCATTACATGAATTCTCCAATGATTTATTTGATCATGTATGATTCGATAGGATATGTATTATCATATATTATTTTTCTTCATTATATTATAGGAATTTATATAGTATCCCACTAGTTATAAAACAAACAAAATAAAGAATTAATCATATCTTGAGAATTTAGATTCACAGAAACTATTGATGATATTACACATGAGTCTCCCATATAGATAGATTGGTTTTCTCACTCAATTTAGGATCATATGATTATATTTTCTTTAAAAATCAATGTTATATTAGATTATATCTAATGTTAGAGCTCCGATAGATAATGATCGTAGTATCTAAAATTTAGGATATCGACACTCTTCCCCACTCATTAATTTTGACGCTCTATTTTTATTCTATATACCTAAATTGTTTTATTATATATTAAAAATATCCATATATTCCTCATTTTGAACTCCAAGTATTGTATTAATTTAAGAGAGAGAGAAAACTTTCTCATCTTTATCAATGATTTTATAAATAGAATAATCCAACAAGAGCCTTTATGATTTTATCAATCTCTTATGATCAACTGCATACACCAATATATCTAATTATATTTCATTCATTAATTGTATTTATATAGTGAAATTACACTGATTCTGTTATCATATCATATAAACTCTCCAATAATTCATTTGACAAAATTAGTTATCATTGATCATCATAAATATTGAATAAGCATTAAATTTGTGAATTCATGAAATACTTATCATCTTCTTCTTATCACTAACTAAAAATAAAACATTTGTTTTTGAAAAAAAATTAAAAAGGAAGATCAGAACATAAATAGGGAGTGCATGGTGGATTATATGGGAATATCCCTTCATAATTTGATTACATTTATTTGGTAAATAACCCAAACCATTTTATTGGATAATATCCTATCTCAGTTTCACTGTTTTTGATCAGGCATCTACCACAAAATTCCCTTCCCCTAAAGTGTGTCTAACATGAATTCCTTGGTTGAAAAAAATTATGAATTTTATAAAAAAGAATCCAACACCCATGATTTTCTATACTTTCATTGATGGATCCCATGCATCATTTTAGAATATGACTCTAGATCTAATATCAGAATACTATAGAGCCCATACACCATAAGACCAATGACCAGGGCTATTGACACCACCCTAATAAAATTCATTGAAAAATAAAATGATTTTAATCCTTAAATAAAAAACCCCTATTCTATATTACCAACCCACCCCCATTAATTTCATTTGAGATACATGACCCATCAACATTCAGTTTCATCCCCTTGTTAGGTGCCTTCAATTTGACCAATCTACTCTGACCTCCTCTACCACATTCCTAATAGATAAATTCCTTATATTTAATCATCTAAATTAAAAATTGGAGTACCCAAAATATATTATAATATTGATATTTCCCTCATATAGAATAACACATACTTGATTTATAATAAAGGAAGAATGTATGCATTATATTTCCTTGATCCTAGTTTCCCAAATAATCCAACACCTAAATTAAAAGGCCAAAAAATTAATTTCTCATCCACTCCATGATACCCTTATCCTTGAAACAAATCCTCGATAGCCTCATTCATTTATTCCGAACACCCATGAATATTCATACCATGGAACAAATAAGTTTATATACTAATTGGATACTCACATTAAAAAAAACAAGTGCCCCATCGATTCTCGATGAGACATAACAGAAAAGTGACATTTATATTCCAAGACTAAAACTTACATATACACACTCTCATTCATAGGTAATTCAATATTCTGAATTGTCTACAACATAAATTTCATCTCACCTAGTAGATATTTTCACCATATCATTCATTCTATGTCATCCATAACAATTCTTTTATACAATGGGTTTTTAAAATCACATCTGTTGAATTTTGATGTATTCAATATGGAGAAGTAATATATATCTATTTAATTAACCAAATAGATATTTAAAATATGTTCTTATTATTTGGATTAATAATGGAATAAATAAGTGTTAGAAACCCAATGGCCTCCTAGAGTGAGATATTCGTCACTAGACTCCATGTAAAGAATAATTCTTGTTCATCCCAGTTCATCTTCCAAGGATTAATATCCCCATGTTCAACTATTTACACGTATTCGCCCCTAAAATCTTATAGATAATCATTAAATCATCATTTCTAGAAAAAATTTCTTCTAGAATGGACTATGCAGAACTATCATTCTTCCACATATTTTTTACTTATCATTTTCACCCACAAGGATTTACCTTTAATGACATCCCATGCCAATGTCAACGGAATGGCATGCCTGTTTTTTGAAACACTAAGAAAACCATCCAGAATTTTCTTCACATATATGTTCTATGATTTTCCATAGATTAATCCAATTTTTATTCATGTCCCATAAGAATGGTTTCATGATGTTTCTAAACCATTTTATTTCCGCCATCTATGGAATAACATAAGAAATAAAATAAATTGGAACCTAAGTGAAGACACTATTAATCAATGTAAAATTTCCTCCATGAAGAAAAAGCTTATTATTCTAGATTCAGACCCCTTCTATGATCTTGTTGATTATACCATCAATTAATTTTTTTGACTCTTCCATTAAATAGGGGGTCCATGATACTCCATATATGTTTGATGCTTTTACATGCCATGTTGTCCTTGCAGTATAATGATGCGGATTATTGAAAATTTATTGGACATAAACATAGTACTCTTCCACTGGTTGACATTTTTATTAATCTATTTTTCATTCATTATAATATTTTTGATGAAACCATTAACTGATATTATCCCAACAACGATAAAAAATAAAATATCATTAGAAAACATAATGTAAGACTCAAATCCACTCCGAAACCATTTTATAAATGACATAGTTCTACATTCATCAAGGCAACATATGATTTTAATTTTGTGTGACTCGTGATATATAATATAGAGACTAGGGAATAATGGTTCACCTTCCCTAACATGATGTATATTTTTGAATAAATCAAAACATATTTCCATTGAAGAGATGGTAAGCCACGATGAAGTATATCATCTAAAACATAGATTAAAAAATAAACCCATAGAACAATAATTTTCTCATGGAAATATTAATTAAACTACACTCTAACCTATAATATGAAATTTAAATATCCACATTGGTCCTGAAATTTGATCAAAGCATCCTTTTAGTAATGTCTTTCCCCATTCCTTCTACAGTACTAATAGCCTCCATAAGTGCTTCTTCCAAACAAAAAAACAATGTTTCTCTTCTAATATCACTCTTAAAAAACATAACCCAATATTCTACTCATTAAAATTTAAAATATTATATAGTAATTTTTTTAGTAAAATAGGCCTATATTGATTAAAGGATGTAAGACCTTTCACCTTCATAATAAGAACCACCCTGGAGAATGATAGTGGCATGTTCAACTATGAACCTCTAATGAATTCCTATACAGACTCTCCCACTAGGACCATGAAAATATCATATTCCTGAAAATGAAATTTTCCAAGAAAACCCTCATGGAAAATAGAACATAATATATTATCCTGAACACAAACTCATTAATCTCTTCATCTCCTTGAATATCAACAAACTGGTCATTGTCCATACCATCCACCAATATCAGAATGAATATTTTGAAAAGTAGCTTCTTAATGAACCGTTGATTTTCTATATACATTATAGTATAATGATCCAGCCTATAGGATTTCAAATTAAACCAAATATATATTCCCAAAAATAACAACATCTGTTGTGTATGAACCATAATCATGTTGTAAGTTTGTTCATTTAGTCTCCTTTTCTCCTTACAAAATGCCTAAAAACAATTGTTATTTTGTTCCCCCTCCAGGAACTAGAGTTCCATTCCTATTTCCATTCGTACCCACTCTCTATCTAAGATAATTTCTACTTGAAAATTTTAACTTCTCAGACAGAGAAGTGGACCATTCCTTATTCCATTATTTGGTATAAATAATTATTCCATGTTGTAGAACTAAAATAATCAAAATCTTGAAAAAGGATATTGAAAACAATCTTCTTAAACCACTGCACAATAAAATTCCAATGACTATTATATTTATATAATATCTTAGTATTTTTATATTTACATTCCAAATATAATAATAAAACATTATTCTAGTGAAAAATCAGATACGAATCATTTCTTATATTTTAGATGAACACTTAAAAAATATACAATATATAAATAATGATAAAAATTTTTAAATTTTCAAATATAACATTTTATCCTTTTAATATATTCCTTCTCATAATCAAACATATTTAATTCAAAGTATCCAAATTAGGGAAGCTCATATTTACATTCTCTGCATTTCAAAAAAATTTCCATACGTACTAATGGAAAATGGTCATTGAGTTCATGCACTAAAATCATACAATCACGAATTATTTTGCAGTCTTAGGATGATAAATTACAGGCTAGCACAAATACATATGCTCAAAAATGAATATGTGTTATCCTCAAAAGATTATTTTTGGTGATGCTTTATAATGAGAACATAAAGGCTTACATTGGATTTAAGTCTTACAATATGACCAAATCATTTGAATCTAAAATAATTAAATTAAAGATATCTGTAGGGAATCACATTTATATAATAAAATGTAATGTGTTAATATTGGACCAAAATATCACATGATGGAATCCATAAATTCTAAATTACATCATAAATTTATATAACTTCTTCAAGAACACCCAAATAATATTTTACCCTCTCAAAAAATCTCAATCAATTCATATAATAACTTAGTATCCACAAATAACATCTTTTAATATCATCAGGAATGATGACAACAAATTAAAACGAATAACAACTTCTTCGACTACTCCAAGGGTGATTCATTCACCCGCTTTAGTGTTTATTAGAAAATTTATTCAATATTTTTATAAAAACTTAATTTTGAATCAAATAAATTCCAAAAATCATCAATAAAACAAGATAATTATTTAAGCACAACATATCTAATTTTTAAGAGTATTTCACAAGACCATAATATAATATTAAATTTTTGAGATAATTTCATATATAAGGGAAAAGTAATTATGGCCCAGTGACTCAAATGTTGACACCCCCAATTCAATAATTCAATATCAATTTTAAAAAAACTCTCTCATTCATCATTATCCATGAACTTAGACGAAAAGTTATTGAACACTCTCCTGTCAATAATTATTATCCACCCCTTTTTTCAGGAGAATTATTAATATTTCTCCAACATTATGATGGGTTTCTGATCATGAGTCCCTAAAAATATGAAGTATATAAACCTATTATTAATTAAATGATAGTAGGAAATAGGTTATCTCTGGAGAGGAGAGTGTTTTAGGTGTGTCATTCTCTTGTTGAGTGGGTTTGGTGTGCAATAAAAAAATTACTATATTTTATTAAGGGTGTGATTAAGATGGTTTTAGATTTAGTTTTATAAATTATTTTCTATCCCTATATTATCTCCTAATTCTCCTATATAATCATAATTTATATTTTTTCACTACACTCCCTCTAATCAAATGATTCACATTGATTACCCAGACTTGGGGGTTTTGACTTTCATAAGAGGGTCAACTGTTCATTATATCCTCTATTATTTACTATACTAGTGATATGATATCTCTAATCACTCTTATATCGATCCATTTATAGTTATCGCATGTAGTAGAGTTAATCTATGTGGCCAGTGTGTAAAAATATGAGAAGTAGGGAACACTATATTAAAATAAAATGTTAGAAGGAACCATTGATAGACTAGGAAGTTAAACCAATATAGAGAAATTTTTAGGAGATGTTAAAATTAATGATCACAATTTGGAAACAAGGGAATAAAGAAAATTCTCCTTGGATAGACCACTAATGGACTAGAGTTCCATAATTGAATTTAATACAACAAAATAAAAATTTAGTTGGATAGAAATTATCAACAATTGTCATCTTCATGAACCATTTCTAATAGCATCCCAATTCATTGATTTATCAGTCCCTATTAAAAACCCCATCCTTTTACACATATAATAACATGATTTTAAGAATAATGAAGCATCATATTACAAGAAATTGATTGTGAAGTATATTGTCTTGGAAGAAAAGGTACATAAAAACAGAAAACATGGAACTAAATATGAAATTGCTTCATTTTTTTGTCATAATGGTCCTCTAAAATCCTTTTTTCACTTAAATATTCATAGGATAACCTATGGATTGCATGAAAAATGGGATGATCTAAAATCCTAGTAATGAAATAATCATACTAATTAATCATTTGCACATTAGTTAGGAAGCATGAAATAATTATATAAAAAGGAATATAATGTATTTGAACATATAGAATATAGAACATATAAATCATGGGATCATATAATCATAGAATCATAAAATTGTTATAGAATCATAAAACATAATATTAGCACAATTCATGTCTCTTTTCACATAGAGGAGCACAAGTCAAGGGTAACCACCAAGTCCGTTTCACATGGTAGCATGAATCAAGGTTAACCGCGAAGACCATTGCACATAACATCTCATGAGACTCAACATTACCCAATGCATTGGAGGGATATTTTTGTTCACCCATTATAACAAGTTAGTGAATATTTTTTTATAGATAAATAATCCTACATAACCAATCATACATAAATATAAGGATACCCATGTAATGAAATTGGTATCATAATCATGTTTTAATGCATAATAAATGGGAGTATCATAGACGTGTACATGAAATAAATGATTTAAAATATAATAGTACATTAATAAGGTAAAATATTTATTTATCATGTTAATTTATGTCAAAAAGTACTGATAACTTTTATGTATTGTAGTAAATAGGTTTTAGAATAAAAACATTTTATTGTGGTTATAACGAAAATACTAAAAAGGGTTTAAAATAGGAAAGGGAATAATATTTAATATAATACAATAAGTGAACCAATAAGGAATTAATGATAAATAGAATTATTTTATAAAAGTAATGGTTTCTTAAAATAGATTATAAAGTGCACATGAAATTGGGTAAGAATTCAAAAAGATTCTTTAAAATGGGTTTTCTTATCAGGAAGTATTGATGGGGGTATCGTTTAAAAACTTTTATATAACCAAAAGATAATAATGAATGAACTATGATACATGAATTTGGATAATATAGAAAGATTTTATAATATGTATACAACCACAACATATAAATTAATTTGGGTAAAAATAATGATATACAACCCGAATAAATAATCTAGGTTCAGGTAGAATCCCTTACTTTAAGTCTGATGGTGTAGTCCACTTGATATTAATGACATTAATAATCAAATTAGTTTCATTAATTAATAATTCCATAACCAATTTTACATATAATTGATTTAGTATACCCTTTTTGTGTTCATTCATAACTTTTTTGATTGGTTTGGAGGTTCAATTTCATTATTTCGGTCTATTTATTTCATGATCGATTTACTTATATACACGATAGGATGAACATATAATATAAACATGGTGTCATGTCCCGCCATCCCCAAAAGGAGGGAAGGGTCAGCAGATTGCAAGGCCCTTCCTTTTTTAAGTTGAAGGAGAGATATTGACCCCTAAAACCCACCTTCAATAGGTCCCCTAGTGGCGACTATCACCAAGGGTATATAAACACACACTAAATGGAAGGAATTACCCTTTTTTTATAGGACCGGGAGATAAGATGGTATATCCCAATAACACCGAATGTAGAGAGTAAAGTAAAGAAAAATGTAAACCATTCCCATATGCATGTTCCAAAAGTAAATTCCAAGAAGTAGAAATTAACTACAAAGGTAACGTACCAAAGAAAGGAAAACAAAACTGCAATTGCCCCAAGGTCCAAGCTAGTATTGTCCCGCGCGATCCCCAAAGTCCTCCTGGAAACCTGAAAGCAGTCTTATATACGTAGGGTGAGCATACAAGTATACTCAGTAAGAAAAACCCAAGAATCTAATGCACAAGTGGGGGAACGTACTAAATTATCATGATAAAAAGAGTAAACCAAACACCTAACAAGGTAGACTATCCACCCAATCCTTACCAAGGTACACTCCCCAAATAACGCAAGTCATGTAATTTATAGTAATAACACATCGATGTTTGGGTACCCCACTACACTTTCCCACTGGTTTTTGAAGACATCCTACGCATCGAACCAATCCTTCCATTCTCACCACAGTCCCACTGCCTCACCCCACCCACACACACCTGGGCCACATCCTCATGTAGTCTCACTACCAAACCCTGCCTGCAAAAACCTGGGCCACAACTGTCACATGTAACCACACCTGCAAACACCTTGTCCAGAACAACCACCACCACGCACGAAGACACCTGGGCTAGAAGATCTACTGCCACGCCTGAAGACACATGGGCCTTATCCTAAAGATACATGGGAAACCACCTGCCCGCACACACCTAGTCCATAACCGCCACACTACCCCGCCCGAAGGTTCATGGGATAATAATGGACCTCAGGCCATTATAGCCTGCCCGATGATACTTGGGCTATCCGGGAAAGGGAGCAGAAAGGAAATTCATGAGGAAATGCATTAAAGTTGATTAATTTAATAAATGATTTATTTTGGTTAAGAAAATTATGAATAAAGAAAACTATAAATTGAATTTAAATCATTTGTATATTTAAATTTCAATTTCTAAATCAAGGCACTAATTCTCAATTAAATAAAAAATGAATGGAATACATAATAAAAGAGATTATGACATACCATTAATTTTTTATGTGTTTTGAATTATTTATTTGAGTATATAATGATTTTATATCTTTGTAAATTGTTTATAGTGTTTTTACATGCATTTTTTGAAGGTTTTTGGGCATGTGCATGGTTTGCGCATGGTTTGCAAATGGTTAATCTAAGTGTGAATCCCATGTGTGCAACATTTATAGTAGGTTAGGTTGGGATTTAAAAGTTTTCATATAGTTTTTCATTGTTAGACTATGTGTGAAACTTATATAGAAGGTGATCGTACAGTTTTCACAGATATAAACTAAACATGTATCTCTTTCAGTGCCTTTGTTTTGGAAGAATAGTTAGGTGTAAGGTTAATACTAATTGTGAGACCTAACCTAGGAATCCATGGGAACTATAATTAAATCTATGAAAATTTTAATTAAAACCCCTAAACCCCCAAATTAAAACAAAAAACCTCCCACTCAAACCTAAAATGATCAATTGACTTTTGGGGTCTCTCTAGAGCCATTTCGACTCCCAAAACATCATCTCTAGTCAGATCAATGTTCCAATCAAATCAAAGATCATCTCGATTAGTAATTTTTTTTATCATGGTGTTTTATCTCTCATACTCTCTTAATTTATTATTCCTAGAGTCTATATAAGCCTTGTTATTCATTGGATCATGACTGATTAATTTGATTTTGGGGATCTATGATCTCTTCTATCATTTTTTAAGATCTATATTATTAGATCCATTTATTTTCGTCCAAGGAAACTCATCCTAGATCAATTTTGGATTGATTAATTATGTTAAAATTATGTTTTTCAATGATTATCATTATTAATATAATTCATTATTTCATGATAATTTATATATACTTGTTTCTTTATTTCTGACACATGTTCTATGAAATTATTCCCTGAAATTCCTTTTTTGAATTTTTCTTTGACTATTTTCACTCTAAATTTAACATGATATGATTTAAATTCCTATGATATTTTTATATCACAAAATTTTATGTATTATTTAAATTCCATATTGGTTTGGATTTATTTATAATGAAATTTTAATTGATGTTTTTGTGGAATTGAGGCCTTTCTCTCTATTTTGATTTTTAAATTGAAATTCCTTAATTTGAATGAAATAAATTAAAATATTTGACATTTTTAAAATATTTCCAATTTCAAAAATTTATAAATGATCCAGAGCCGTATTTTATTAATTTTAAACATGTTCTGAAATGGGATTCCATTGGTTATTTTAAATGAATTATTTATTCAAATGGATAGTGGGTATAAGCCCATGTTATGAAATTTATACAAACAATATAGAATGATTGTACTTACATTGAATGATTAATGTTTTCTTTAAAATAAATTATTGTTTTATAGGCCCTTTTTGAATTGGTATGATGCTTTTTGAAAGGAATCATGTATGATTATCATTCTGAATGTTGAATAGTAAGAAATGTTATGAAATAAAATTGATGATGGTTGATGAACAGTTGACACTTTATTATTAAATAATAATGTATAAGTAACTTAATGTTACTTTACTAATTCTTGTACATCCAAATATTTGTAGTTCAGAAAAGTATTATTGAATTTGTGGGAGTTTATGGGTGAGAGAGAGATGTATTTTTTTAGGCCAGTGAATTTGATTGATGCTTATAAGGATCCCTATATTGATCCTAATAACATGATTATCTCACTCAAATATTTGGTCTAGCCATGAGAACCATGAATGAAATAAGTGGTGAACTAGATATATTACCCACTTTTGTACTCACACCCTTCTAGTGGATCCTTGGGGAATATGAAAGGTCCTGTCTATAGATGTGCTTCTAGGAAAACATGTGTGCATCAAACTGGATTTATTAGGACCTGTGATACAAGATGTATGCCAAGAAAATATTTATTTTGTATTTTGATTAGCTATTCTGAGGTGGAATCACTATCAAACCTAGTTTGTACCCATGCATATATCTACCAGATACACGATACCTGACAATGTTCATTATAAATATTTTGAACCATAGTATCCATTATTGGTTCACTTATTATTATTATACACCTCAATTTTATTTTATTAATCTTTGTTCATAATTCCATATCAGGTGCATATTCATATATTTTCTTGTGTATCTGACATTACATTGTGAAAATGATTTCAAATAATTTTATAAAAATGTTTTTTAAAGGGTTAAATAATATTCATTACAGGTTTATATGGGAAAATATTTTTAAATGTATAAAACTCTATTTTTAAACAAATACTCATATTATTTTATTTGTTCATCATTTTTAGCATATTTGAATTACAATTTGAATTATCTAAAAAGAATCTTAGGGGGAATCATATCGGAATCTTTAGGTCAAACCATTCTTGTACTATTTGGTGTTTATAGCCTTTGTTATCATATAATAGGTGTCAGTGATTTCACATAACTTTTTGGGTTTGAGTTAGGGTGACCATGTGTGGGTGACTCGGGTCATGGTGGGTGGTCATGTACCACTAGGATATGGTTTTTTTGAGTCTATTTTTATTTCTAGTTTCATATCATCTCGATGTCCATGTTATGAGTATATTAAATTATGTATTAAATGATGTATCAACAAGATAATTTGATTTTTGAAATATTTTTATGGAACTAAATGGTTATATATTGATGTCCAGATTCACAATATTGGCCCATGGAGATCAAAGAACACTTTTTGGGTTAGTGGTGAATCATCTCGAATATAATTTTTTATGGTATTCTGAGTTGGATCATCACCAATAGTATCAATGGAGGACTTTCTTTGAATGGAAGCACTGATCCTTGAAATACCATGTATTATACAATGTGAGACATGGTAGAAAGAATATTATAAAGTGTTGAGACTATAGTGGTATTCCATGAGTGGGTGTTTCATCATCTCATCCTCATGATGAGACTTGAGTTAACCAACATGTGGGGACTTGAATATTTATTTTAAGTTGTTGTATTCATGATGAAAAATTAGATTTCTATTCCTGATGATAATATCATTGATTTGGGGAATCTATAATATATTTTGGAACTATAATTATAGGATGACCATAGTCTCACCATGTTTCAATGGTTTTGTAAAATGTGAAGAATTAGAGTGAGATATTTGGAAATAATTCCATAAAATAGTTTTGAGGATGGTGTGTGGTATACCAACCCCCAAAATAAAGTCATTAATTCTTCTAGCCTGATTATAAACATGAAACCATATCCATTTTCATACAAGTGACGTCAATAGTGTGATGTTTGTAATATATGTTATGGATGTAGGTTGTTTAATGATATTTTTTTGTTGTTTCAAATTTAATACCTTATTGATGATTTAAAATAATTTTTGAAAACAAA
This sequence comes from Viscum album, assembly GCA_963277665.1. Lineage (NCBI taxonomy): Eukaryota > Viridiplantae > Streptophyta > Magnoliopsida > Santalales > Viscaceae > Viscum > Viscum album. The sequence goes on along the minus strand of OY728119.1, from coordinate 1,759,570,822 downwards.
ATCATTGATTAAGGAAACTCATATTTATTTCCTAGAATGGTGATTTTAATTACCATAATGTTAGTTTTATGGATTTGTTTTTTTGGGAAAACTTATTATCAAATAATCTTGTGTGATGTTTTTGAAAAAAGTTTTCAAGATGAATATTGGGTTTTCATGGATTGAAATTTATAATAGTTTTTATAATTAGAAACATGTGACTAATTAATTTGTAAACATGGAGTAATTTAGATGTTCTGTTAAAGGATTTTGAAACAATTAAGTATTTGTATCAACATTTATCATTTTGAAATGAAATATTCATGTTTAATAAATTATTAAATCTTTTGATTTTTGAAATCAAATATTCTTTGATAAAATGGTTTCAATCTTGTTTGAATTTGTTTGTCTTGATTTTTCTCTTTTTCTATTATTTATTAGTTGATATAAATATGTGTTGTGATGTTTGGAATGGTATCCTAGAATTACCTCCAAGAAAGATAGAATAATGTTCCAACGATCAGTTCATTGGGGTATTTATTTTTTTCCCAAAAGTATCATATCTTATTGATGACTCATCCAAGACTCCATAAAGATTGGTTCATCCAAATACCTTCTAGAAATTAAACCCCTTCATTTAATTAATGTATTTATATCCCCATTTTAATAAAGGAGAAAAAGTTTCTATTGATGAAGTAATGTGTCTTGAAGATGATGATGGAATTTTTTATTCTCTCAAAAATCAGGATGCTATGATGTCCAATAATATCCACTAATTATTTGATGGACCTAGCCAAGAGTTGTGGGAAGTTGTGATTCCCTCTAATCTACATGAATTGTAGTCTTGGGAATTATTCAAGTAAATTTTTTATTTAATCACAGTATCATGGGGAAGTGTATATTAAAAATGGTACTTTTCTATGGGGATTTGTCCATGATGATCTATTAGTTTCAATGTTTTCTAATAAATTTTCTTGTTTGAGATGTTACATACCTAATATTGTAGGTGATGACATTAGTAGGGATGTTTGTTTTGAATGGGCCTTTACCCATATCTGTTTACCATCATTCCTATAATTGGGTTGATCTCTTACCCTAAAATGATTGATAAGGATTTTTAACTTGAATTAGAGCAAGAAAAATGACATGAATGGAAGATGAATATCTTGTGTTTCCGGTGGGAAAACCCGGTCATCCTAAGAGGTTTTTTATAGATCTAATGGTTTCTAGAAGGTGTGGCTATTTATATAACACTAATATGTTCAATACGTTTAATATCTACAAAAAATTTAATTTTGATTAGGGACATAATCTCTCAACTACGAGGTTGTATATGCTTCATGATAATAGGGATTTTTCCAATGGCCTTAGAGAGAAGCTTTTCAAACAATAGAGGAGTTTCAATTGTTCAGATGCTAGTTTCCATGTATGTTTAATTTTAGTCCATTATGTTTTCTTTGATGTTGGAGTGTAAAATTATTGAGTTTTTCATTCTCATGGAATGCCTATTTTGAAAAAAATGTCTTTTGGATTTTAATATATGGTTTCATAGGTGCTTTGGTTTTGGTAACTTGTGTATAAATGATTAAATAATGAATTCCTTTTTTATAGAAATCAATGTTTGTTCATTGTATATTTGAAAAATGAGTGATATGCCTTTATTTTTAAAATGAAAAATGTTTCTTCATGTTCAATGGGATTCTGGTGAAATATTGAATTATTATGCTGAGAAACCTTGAGATATTTTTCTTGAATGTTGTTCCATTGTGTCAACATTTTATATTTTTTGGTTAGAGCTCAATTTTTATATATTGGATGATCTCACATTTAAGATTGTAGTGTCCTATTGTGCATGGACAGATATGTTGGTTCTCATTCCATTTTTTACTTGGATATGCCTTGGGAATTTACAAAGGTTACTATGACAATGGGAATTTTTGATAGACGAGGCACCCAGTGGTGTTTACATTTTATATGAGGATCTCATCGATGTATAAGTCTCAGTTTTGAAAATTCTTTGTTACCTTCGATTACTTACCATGAGTAAAAATACTTTCTTGTTCTTTAACTTTCTTTTGGATACAAAATCATTTATGTTTCTTCATAGTGAGTGGTTGAAGTATCTTCTCTAGGTCGAAGGAAAATGATTTTCTTATGTGATACCATTTTTATGAATCATTATAATGTAGAGAGACCAATTATTATTATTCAATCTTTCTATATTTTTGAGACATGTGACGATCATGGTCTTCTTATCGCGGACTTATTACTCTTTTTATCACTTGGGAGAGTCTCACATCGCGACCGTGGACCGTTCACCTCATAGGATAAGCGAGGGAGTTAGTCTTATGTCACCTTCTACTATCTTTCATACTAGAAGATTTCTGGGGATATAAAGTCAAATGGTGGGGAAATTATATCATCTCACTACTTGGTTTATCTGTTTTGAACCATTTATTTCTATAACCAATGAATTGATATCTTTATCGGTTTTTTTTGTGTTTTTCTAGATTGTTTTTTATGGTTTTGGAGCCCACACACAGTTTTAATGTGCTTAAACAAAGTGTTCACCCTATGTTTTTAACACTTCCAGTAGCTCGAATAGCGGTCATACAGTTGGCACATGGTTCGTGAACAGTTATACCATGTGTTTACCTTGGAAATAATTGGATAAAATTGTCTGTACATGGTTAAACGAAGTCTTTAGCCTTAGTATTATACCCTTCTAATGGCTATGTTTTGAGCACCAAGTTAAGAACATGGTTAGTACACACAATGGGAACTAACCCAGAAAACAATTTGAATGGTTATTAAATCTCCAATAATTGTAACTAAAATCCCAAAACCACCAAATTAACCGTAAACTCCTCCCACTAAAACCTAATCCAATCCATTGGCTTTTAAGATCCCCCAAGATCCATTTTTGCTCCCCAAAACTCATATCGTGACAAAAAGAAGTGAAAATTAAAGTTGATATATTCTCATTTAGTATGTTATTCTTCTATTGTTGTTTGAAATCTCATATTATCTTATTCATGTCTTCCTATATGATATGGAATCTTTAGTATTCATTGGATCATGGTTGATTAATATGGAATTTCTGATCTGGGATATATTCTCACTTATTTTGTGATCTATCTTCACAGATTCAATGATCACCATCAAAGGAGACACATCATAGATACATTTTGTTTGGATTCCATAAATTAAAATTATGGGTTTCTATGATTTAACTTGGTATTGTAATTTACTATTTTTTGCGAATTCATTAATACATTTTTAATAATTTTAACACATGTTCTATGATATATTTCCATAAAACGCCTTTTTAGAAGAATGATTCTCAATTTTATCATTGAATTGAACGTAGTAAAATTTCTGTTTCAATTATCTTCATCTATCAAAATAGTTTATGAATTTTTTAAATTTCATGTTGTTTTGGATTTATATTCTATGAACATTTCAAAAACGTTTTGATGAAATTGCAGGTTTTAATTCAGTTTTCATTTTAAAATTGAAATTATATGATTTGAATGATAGGAATTTCACTATTTAAAGTCTTTTAAATGGTTTAAAATGCATGAGTTTATTAAATGACTTTGAACCATCTTTGACAGATTTTAAATTTGTTTGAAAATGGGTGTTCTAGGGTTATTTTAAATGAATAGTTTATTTACTTGGAAAGTGTGTTTAAACCCATGTTATCATATATATTCAATCATTTTGAACTTATAATACTACCTTTGAATGATTTATGATTTCTTTGAAATAAATGATAGTTTTAAAAGGCTTGTTTGGCATTATTATGATGATTTCTGAATTAAAGAGAGTATGATTAACCTTTTGAAGTCAAAAATGTATAAGAAGTTTTGAATTGAAATTAATGATGTCTAGTGGACTATTTTTTTCTTTATGGTTATTTTTTTTAGAGAAGGTGGCGCTTTGGTCAAAAGTCCAAAGAAATTTTATTAGCAAAAAGAAAAGAATGATTACAAGAGTCTAAAAGATGGGATCAAATTACAATCTTTGACTTGCAACGGAATCAGGTTTTCTGGGAGCTCCTCCATCCAGGTTATTGCCTGATTAATGCCTTTGTTAGCGAGATCATCCACAACCATATTAGCTTCACGGTAAGTATGAGTTGCAATGTAATTGACGTCATGGAGAGATTGAAGGCAGTTCATCCAATGCGTAGTAATCAGCCAAGCAAGATGAAAAACTCCCTTCCAAATGGCTTGAACAACAGTAGTAGAGTCGCTCTCAATCCATAAGTTGTTCCACCCATGTCGAAGAGAAAAATCAGTGGCATGAATAACACTTTGCATTTCAGCTTCCAGAGAGGATGCAATACCATAACCTCCAAAAAAGAATCCCACGATGTGACCATGATGATTTCTGAAGACAGCTCCACATCCCATGGGACCTGGATTTCCCTTAGAGGCGCCATCCACATTGATTTTAATCCAACCTAGAAATGGAGGTCTCCTGAAAATCTGAAAGGTGTGCAACGGTTTCAAGAAAATGGCCTCAACTTGAAGACGACGAAGGATCATAATGTCCACCACCAAATTGTTGCAGGAACCATTCTGGATCAAAGCAGCTTCCCGAATAGTGATGAGAATTCTCATTTTACATGCATTAGTGTTGTGTGAGAAATTATTATGTAGAATAGAGTTTCTATCATACCAAATCACATGAATCATCTCAGAAACCCCAGCTAGGAACAAATTTCTAATTTGGTGAGAGGAGTCCATTGCAATGTAACGTTTAATCTGCTCATAAATAGAGTTATAAATCGGCCATCTGCAATCAAAAGTGTCAAAAATATATTTCCAAAGAGAAGTGGCAGTAGCACAATATAGAAATAGGTGGTTAGTATCTTCTCTACGTTGATTAAAAAACGACATTTTGAACAAAGTTGAATACCAAAGCATTGAAGACAAGCATCAGTGGGGACCCTATTGTAAGAAAGACGCCAAATGAGAGTGAGTCTGGAAGGTTTAATCCAGGGCTTGTCAAAAAATTTTATCCAGTTAAAATCATTATCAGCATTGTGTAAGGAGTTATTATAAAACTTTTTGGAGTTAAGAATCCCATTATGAGAAGGTTCCCAAATCAAGAAGTCACACGAGGCAGAAAAGTGGTAAGAATCAATAATTTGAACAATGTTTTCAGGAAGATTATCAATGTGAGAATTAAGCACATTACAAATAGATGAGTTGATGTCATCAGGGATATCATCAAGGGGGATCAAAGAGATAAGAGGAGCGCCAGTCCAGTTGTCCAACCAGAATCTCATGGAAGAGTTCCTCGAGACCATTCATCTAGCGTTGTGCATAATAATGTCAAATGTGTTTCTAACAGAGGGCCAAATGGAGGAGGTCATGAAAATCCTATTAGATCTTTTCAATCTATCAATGAACCTGTTTTTGATGAAAGCAATGGGGTGGGTGTCATTCTGTATCAGGTTCCAAGTTAATCTGTCTTGAAGAGCTTCATTGAAGTATTTAATGTTTTTAATGCCAAGACCACCAATGTTTAGAGGTTTGCAGCATTTAGCCCAAGGGATAGTCACAAGTTTCCTGTCCAAGGTGCTTCCAGTCTAGACAAAGATTTTTATGTGAACCTTTATTTTTTTTATGAGACTAATTGGCCATTTATAGACCATCATCGAATAGAAAAGTTTGGAAACAATAACAGACTTGACAAGGCATACTCTCCCCGCCATGGAGAGAGATTTTCCTTTCCAGGAGGAAAGCTGATTAAGAACCTGGTCAACAATGTTCGAAAAGTAGCAAGCTTTAGTTCTACCCTAGAAAATGGGAACGCCAAGGTATTTGAAGGGGAAAGAACCTTCTTTGATGTTAATCTCATTGATGATATTATTTTTCCTATAATGAGGGATGTTTTTCCAAAAGTAAATGAAAGATTTATTCGATCTAATGACTTGACCCAAGACCTCCTTGTAATGCTTGAGAGCAGCTTTAAGAGTTCTAATGTTTTTTATGTCACCCTTTAAAAAGAGAATGATGTCATCAGCATAAAGGATGTGGGTGGGGGCATTCCCGTTTCTGTAAGCCTGAATTGGATTGACCTTGTTTTTCTCAACCATATGGGTGAGCATATGGCTTAAATAGTCTTCTGTAATGGAAAAAAGAATTGCAGAAAGGGGGTCACCTTGTCTTACTCCTTTTGAGCATTTGAAAAATCCTCTAGGAGATCCATTAACCAGTATGGAAACATGAGCTGAATGGAAGAGGGTTTTAATTCTAGAAATGAAATTATCATTGAATCCAAAACCATGAAGAACTTTGAAAATGAAGATCCAATCCATTGTGTCAAAAGCTTTCCAAATGTCAAGTTGAATGGCAATGTTTCCGCCTCTATTCTTATTATTTAACATGTTAGTGCATTCCGAAGCAAGACAGATACAGTCTTGGATAGATCTCCCCTTGATAAAGCCAAATTGATTACAGGATATAATTTTATCAGTGATAGTTTTATGTCTGTTAGAAATTAGCTTGGTGATAATTTTATAAAGTGTGTTGATCAGAGCAATAGGGCGAAAGAGGTGAATTTCAGAGGCATTATCTACTTTGGGAATCAAAGCAAGGAATTGGGCATTTAAACCATGAGGTAAGAAGCCGTTAGAAAAGAAGGCTTTGACAAGCTTACAAACATCAGCATGAATGATATCCCAATAATTTTGATAGAAACCATTATTGAATCCATCGGGCCCAGGGGCACTGTCAGGATTCAAACCAAAAACAGTGTCTCTAATTTCATGATCAAGGGGATCACTCAGGAGAAAACTGTTATCAACATCCGTAACAATTGTAGGAATGATGTCATTAATGAGGTCTTTATTCATACAAGGCCCATTGAATAACGATTCAAAGTAAGACACAACATGATTAGCAATATATTCTTCATTATCCAAAAGGTTGTCTCCATTTTTAAGGGAGGCAGGGGGTCTACTAGCTTTTCGAATTCTTTGTAAAGAATTATAGAACTTGGTATTACGATCACCATCAGTAAGCCATTTGATTTTAAAAGTATGTTTGCGGATGTTGTCTTTGAATGTGAGGAGCATATTCAGGTTCATAGTAATGCGAGCTTCGTGATGGTGATCAGAAGCGAAGTCGGAGTGGGTTATATTGTTTTGAATTTGATGCAACTAATTCCCAAGAGAGAGAATGTCATTATCAATTTGAATCTCCTTAGTGCTACACCAAATTTTGAGCTTGCGTTTGAGATATTTTAATTTAATGGGACAAGGGAAATCATCATCGGGTTGGTTCAAAGAGGACCAGCAATGTTTTATGAGATTACAACAGTCAGGATCATAGAACCAAGCATTGTTGAATCTAAAGGGGAAAAAGGGTTTCCGAGTATTGAGAGAGATGGTGACTAAAATAGGATGATGATCAGAATGAATCATAGGAAGGGTGGTACTGGAAATGGTGTCCCATGTATCTAAAGCATGGTCATTTGTAAAGGCTCTATCGAGTTTGCTCGCAACCACTCTATTGTAGTGATTCCTATACCTAGAGTATTTGGCGCCTTTTAAAGCAATATAAGTAAGATTAGAGGTTTCAATTGCAGCCTTAAAATCCCTCATAGACAGACTTGAATGAAGAGGACCAATTTTTTCACCAGCTGAAATAATAGCATTAAAATCACCTGCAACGATCCAGGGGGAATGAATTTTTGTGTTCAGAGAGGAGAGGTCTCGCCAGAGAGATCTCCTATCATGATATTTGTTCTTGGCATAGATAAAGGAACAAAAGAGATGGGAATTATCAATCATAAAGTCACAAGTGAAACTTTGATCAGAAACATGGAAAACATTAACATTAGACAGGGAGGGATGAGAAAAGGTCCAAAGAGAATCAAAATTTTTGTTGTTTTGACAAGAACCGATGAAGGTGTATCCAAAGCGACAAAAGTGAACAAGATCAGTAGAAAAGATTGTTTTAGGTTCAGCAATGGAAAAAATTAAAGGCTTCTGAACATTTACCATTCTTTGTAAAAAATTAAAGGTGTCAATGTTTGAAATACCTTAACAGTTCCAATAAAGAATCTTCATTTAAATCTACGTTTGGAGTTAGAACTCCCTTTTTCTTACTATCCGAGCCTTTATGTCTATTTGATCTTATGACATTTTTTAACATGTTGGGGCTTGAGGTAGGCAATTTCTTGCCTTTGGTAGGGACAGTGATGGTAGAAGAATCATCTAAGGAAATAGTTTGGGTGTCAATAACGTGGGTGTTGTTATTGTTGGTTGTCGGAAAAACAGAAATGAGAGCATTGTTGTTATCAGCATTAACAGAATTCAAATGTAAACTATCATTCTGGACAGAAATGCTGCAAGTACCTGATGAAACGTCCAGTTCAGAATGGGGAGCAGCAAGAGAAACCGACCATAACTCTATGAGTGAGGAGTGAGAAGAACAGATTTTCCCAGTGAAGAGTGTAGAAGATGAGGCCTCTGCAATCGGGGAAGCATGCTCCTAGACCTGCTGTGGAACAACCGGGATATGCTCCTCACTGATCTGCTTTCCCATGCGCAATTCCAAAGGACACTGCACCTCTGGTAGGTCAGAGATAGAATCCTGCATGTTAGTGGAGTTTTTTACCAAAGAGAGAGGCTCCTGCGAAATAATATTCAAGTTGTCCTGAGGAGAATTCTGCACATCCGTGGTTAAAGTTATATAGGAAGAAGTGTGAGGAGTGGAAGATTCCTTATTCTGATCAGCAGTACAGGAACCAGTGTTCACAATTCCAGTACCCTGCTTAAGGCTGTCTAAAACAGTAAATTCCAATTTGTTTGTGTGTGCTTTGTTGTTTTCTTCCTCTTCGACAAGGTCAGCCCATTTGGTACCCGAGGTCTCCCATAAATGAGATGAAGTTATGGGTTTTTTCAACCAGATTGTTGTTTTATATGTTTCAGGAGCACTAACCAAGGGAGTTTTGTCCTTCCTATTCCTCCTTATTTCTTTCCAATCATTGTCAGGTAGTTGGATTGGCTGTTTCCTAATCAATCTACAATTATAGATATTGTGACCAATGATCTTGTAATGCTCACAAAAAGGAGGTATCCTCTCATATTCAAAATTGATTTCCACTTTGTAATCCTTGGAAGTGAAGTTAATAGTGTTGGGAAGCTTTGATTCCAGATTAACTTCTACCACGATTCTAGCAAAGATTCCTAAATCAGCATTCAAAGTTCGTTGATCGATTTTGAGGGGTGTGCCTATGCATGAAGCAATGTCATTCAATATTTTTGGGTGCCAAAAAACCAATTAAGGCCATGAAGCTTGACCCAAACTTGTGCTAATGTGTTTCGGTGAGTGTGTGGGATGAAATTAGAGTCCCAATTAGATAGGAGAAGCAAACCAGGTTTGAGGTTAAGATTTCCTAATTTCCAGATATGATCAAGATCTTCTTGAGAGTTTAACAGTATATGAAAATATCCTTTGCCGACTGGAATTAGTTTCCAGTTTACAGAATTCCAACATTGTGAGATACGAGCGTGTAATTCAGAGAGTGTCCAAGGTCGATTACCTTTGAGATAGGAGATACGGTCCATAATGGAGGACCTGCACAAATGCGTACATTTCTGAATCGAATCTGGATCCGCTTCGACCAGGAATCCTCCATCATCTAGCTTCTTGACCAGCGGAGGCTTCTTTGAATTAGCATTATGATCAGAATACTTCAGCGCATCAAGGAACGAGATCCCTTGGGATCGACCAGAGAGACGACTGCGAGCGATATCTCGAGGCTCATCGTCATTTCCTGTCTTTGCAGGAGGAAGGAGTAAGTGGGATCCTTGGCTCACCCGAGTAGAATCATTGTGATGAGATTGAAATCGTCCGGGAAAAAGGAAATCCGCCATGCGAGTGTGGATCAAGGGAATAAAACCCTAGTCGACTCGCGATTTTAGAGAGAGATGGTCTCCCATATCTCTAACCCGTCTTCCCCAAAATTTCTATAGATCGCATCTCTTTATGGTTATTCTATATTATAATAATACAATAATTTAACATTATACATTCTTATACCTTCCATTATTAAGTGTTGAAAAAATGGTTTATTTACATTAAGGGAGTTTAGTGGGTGAGAGTGAGATGCGGTTTGAGGTCTAGTTCCTATAAATTATATAGATAGGGATCCTCATTGTGATACATGTAACATGATTATCTCACTCACCTATTTTGACTAGTCATGGGAAAATATATAGTTACGCGTGATGACCAAAATATATTATTCACAATTGGACTAACACCATTTCTAGTGGATCCATTTAGAATATTAAAGGTTCAAGAGATGGTCATTCATTAAAGAAAGTGGGTTTGAATGGAAGTTTTTTTCTTGTGACCTATGAGACTATATATAATCTCAATAATTTTTCAGGTTGTAATTTGATTTTCTATTCTATGTTTGACTCACAATCAAACCTTGTATGTACCATGATACTTGATAAATGGAAAAATTCATTGTCACTATATGGAATCAGAGATTCCTTTCATTAGTAACTTTTTCTAATTAGGAAACATTAATATATATTATTGAGTCTTATTCATTATTCCATATCAGATGCATATTCTCATCATTTATAGATTATTTTACTTTACCTTTTGAAAATGGTTTTCAAATATTTTCAATAAAATGTCTAGTTTTTTAATAATGAAACGATTTGTTTTATAGGTTTAGTTTGATAAATGATATTTAAATGTTTAAAAATAATTTTTAATAACTAATCCTCATACTCTCCTATTTTTACTCCTCTTTTATAATATTTGAATTTTCTACTGATGTAACTATATAGAATCATTCATGGAATCATTTGAGGTACATTATATCACAACCAACTTATATTTTTTGGTGTTTTTAGCATTTATTATTGTATAGAAGCTATTTATGCCTTCACCTTATTTTGTGGTTTCTAGTAATGGTAACCAAGGGTAGGAGACTTGGGATATTACGAGTGGTCGTCAACCACTAGAAATTGTTATGTCAATAATGATTTCCTTATGACTTTTCCATTCCTTTATACATGGCGGAGATTATTAAGTCATTAAGGTATGCCTTTTGACATCACAATTACTTCTTGTTTTTAAAATCAAAAACACCTTATCTGAAGGAAAATTTATTTTTACCCTTTTTTTAATTATTTAAGGAAAATTTCCTTCCCAGAGGAAATTTATCATTACTATGATTTACATTGTTCATATCATAATTTTTGTCCAATTATAAAATTTTGTTTGAAAACCAAAACCACTGAATCCTATAAATTCCTATATATGAGGCATTCTATTCTAGAATCTTAATTCTCAGAATTCTGGTTACGAACTCTTCTGAGTTTTGACACTAAATTCTGAATCAAAATTCTGGTTACGAACTCTTCTGAAGTTCTGACACCAATTTCTGAATACGAATTCCAGATACGGACGTTATGAAGTTAAAATATGAATTTAGGATACGAACATTGAAGAATTCCGACTCTAAATTCTGGTTACGATCACTCATGAAGTTCAACTCTGAATTCTGGATACAAAAATTATAAAGTTGAACACTGAATTATGGATATGAACATTCATGAAGTTAGACTCCGAATTCTTCTTACTAACTCTCATGAAGATCGACTCCAAATTTTTATTACAAATTTATGTAAAGTTCAACTAGGAATTCTGGATATGAATTCTGATTATGAATTATTATGAATTTTGACTCCAAATTCAGACTACAAATTCATAGAAAATAGAATCTAAATATCATTGTTTTATAGACATCAAATTAAATTTTGGTTAGACTCCGAACATTCACTTACATACATCCCGAATATCAGTTTTTGGTTATCCATACACCTGTTTAGTTATAAAACTATGTCATTCTTTCAGTTACTCACAAATCTTTGTTTGAGTGACATGTGTATAGGTCGCTCCGAAATTCAAGGAAAAATATTATCGTTGTAGGGGGAGTTGACCATTGAAACTGTGCCTATAAATAGGGGCTCATTTGAAAGAGCTCTGAACTGTTCTAAGACTCTAGAAACCACATGCTATTGAAGTGATTTCTAGAGAGATACTCTAATTACATTATGCACACTAAACTACTTGTTCAGTTTTTCTTCATGCGAAACTGATTATTGCTGTGTATAATCGAGGGCTTCTAGGGATAGGAAGACAGAGGTGCCGCCTACCTTGAAGTTGAGGGCTTGCTTACTGAGGAAGATAGTGGTGCTGAATAACGGATAGTTGGGGGCATGCGGGGATATCAAGACAGACTCTGATCATCGTATCAAGGTCTTTCAATGTTGTGGGTATGATATACATTCATGAAAGTATTAATCATGTGACCTTTATCCAAGGTTGTTGGATACCCTTCTCTTTGGGTTAAAAGACTTACTACTTGTTACTTGCTTTGTTACAAGTTTTCCGATGCATTTGTATTGCTGAGGAAAGTATAACATTCTTATACTTCCTAGTACTGGTACTCTGATTTAGTTAGATTCTATAGGATTTAAGGTAGAATCATATTTTTTTATAAACTTTTGTAAATTTTCAATTTCGAAATAACTTTTCCAGAATAAAACATGTTATTAGATCTTAGAGGTGTTGTGAATTTTGGTTATTTAAAATTTCCTTAAGGATTTTTAAATTATATAATTCAACCCCTCTTGTATTTGAGTATCTCATCTTTAAATATTCGATCCTACATTTGGTATTATAGATTATATCATACTCACATACCATCTCGCAATTAGTATCAGAAGAGGTTACCCCTGAATTAATCTCACGATTAGATTCAAAAGAGAATTCTTGGAATTAAATATTCCATATTCACACTTTTTCGGAATCTATTTTTCGGACTCATATAGTTTGAATTCATTTTTTCTTTGAGATACTATTGTTCTATATTTTTCTTTCTTAGGATTATATTCCTTTTTTACAAACTTTTTCTATTAACAAGTTTTGTGTTGAAAGAATTTTCATTAAGATAGAAGGAATCAATGTTGGTTCCATATACAATATCAATCCAACTAGACCACCTATCTATGATAGAAATTAATATGAGAATAAGATAGATCACATGAAGACATTCATTATCAATACTAGTGTGGATAATTTTTTTATGTTTACTGGAGGATATATAATCCCTGAAAATGAAGTTAGTACCTTTAACAATCGTGAAAATCATGAATATCAACTGAATTATATGGTACGCAATACATTTCTTTGTTCCATGACTAGAAATATATATAGCCCTATTTCATGTTGGGAAGAAGAAAATTATATATGGAAGAAACTAGAAGTTACTCACTTTGGATCTTCCAATGTCCATGAAACAAGAAGAGCGATGCTTAGAGCTGAATATCATTGTCTCTTATTTCCTTATAGAGAACCCATATGTAATGTGAAACAAAGATTCATGACTATTGTGAATAGTTCACAATCAATGGTAGAGAAAGGATTAAATGATGAAGATCTTGTTGATAAGATCATAGACATCATGCCCAATGAGTGGGAATCAATGAGAATTACTATTGATGAAAACAGAAAGGTTACTCAAATTAATCTTGATGAACCCCTTGGAACTCTTCTTCAGCATGAGACTATAATGAAGAGATATGCTGATAATGTAAAGAAGAAGAATGGAAATGGAAGTATAGCTTTTACTACAACTTCTAATCATATGAAATCCAAGAATCCTGAGATAATTACTAGATCCAAATCTATGAAAGTTGATATCCAATCCGAATCTAGTGAAGTGAATCCTCAAAGAGTGAATTAGAAAATCATCCTCAAAGAAAAGAACAATATAGTTGGACGAAGGATCTTTCAATCCAGATACATGAAGCAAGAAAGGAAAGATAAGAATAATATAGATGTCACATGTTATGAATGCAAGAGAGCTTGACACATAATACCTAATTGTACTATGCATAAGTGAAAAGAATGAAAGGAAAGACATTCATAGAAAAACAGAAAGAAGTATTACAAGGCTAAATCTAAGAAAGTGTTGAAAGCTAATGACACATGGTGTGCCAGTGGTTGCGACTCTTTAGATGAATCTTCAGATTATGAATCTTCTGGACAGAAGAATATTGGTCTAATAGCCAGACTACCTATTGACAATCGTTGTTTAATGGCTAAGGTACATAATGATGAATCATTGACAAATGTTTCTTTAAATACTAATGATAGTAAATATTATGACTCCTATAATTAAGAATCTTCTTCTAATAAAGATGATACTTTACCTACCTATGATGAATTTTCTATGTTTTCTATACATCGTTAGATTGGGAACTCAAAACTCATGAAAAAATATGATAAGGAAAATTCTAGTAATATTATTCTTACTATGTAAATATCAGATCTTTCTAATGATATTGATAAGAAAAATTCTGATTTTTAAAGTATTTCAAAAAATCTTGAGAAAGTAATGTCAGAAAATAATAAACTTTCTAAAGTTCTAGAAAATATAATTTCTAAGAAAGATGTTTTCGAGCCTAGATCTAGTTCAATTTCAAATGTTTTTTGTAAGAAAAGAACATAGTTATCAAACTCAAATATGAAATATTTTCCTTGAGGAAGTGTTTTTCAAAAATTACCTTAGGTACAGAAAATTTTGATAAAATGTCTTCACAAATCTAACCTCTAAAAAATAGTTCTGGTTTTGGTTAAACTAGTTCTAAACATGTTTATAGTAACAATTACTTTGTTCCATAAAGTGACACATTTTGAAATAAGTGTCAATGTGGTGGAAATTGGGAAATGAATTGTTCTAATAACAAAAACTAGTCATTAAGATTTCATAAAGCCTATTTTTCTAAGAAGATGTGGGTGACAAAAAATTTTCTTTCTATGAATTCCGAATCCAAGCATGTTTGGATTCTGAAAACCTAACTTTTTCTTATTTTTAGAAAATAAAGAAATTACAAACATCAATATGTGGTTCATGAATAGTGGATGTTCCAAGGATATGACTGGTAACAAAAACTATTTTGAAAAGATTATCAAGATGAAAGAAAGAAAAGTAACTTTAGTAGATAATGCCCAGGGAGAAATTATTGGAATAGGTAACATCGTTCTTTTTGGAAAAACTTTTATTTTAAATGTTTTATTCTTAAAAGGTCTTAATCACAACCTCATTAGCATAATACAATTATGTGATGAATGATACCTTGTGAATTTAAGGAATGACAAGTTCTTAGTAAATAATTTCAGGGAAAATTTTATTATTTCATCCCATAGGCAAGAGAATGTTTACACACTAAATGTAGAAGACCATAGGAGACAAGAATTACCATACATTAGTTCAATGGAAGATCACTCTTGGTTATTTAATAAAAGGTTAGGTCACTGTAATCGTTGGAACTTATGTAACGTTTCAATGAAAATATTAGTTAAGGATCTACCAGAGCATAGATTTGATTTTTCAAAATTTTGAAACCCTTGTCAATATGTAAAACAACATTAATAATGATTTAAATCCGTCGGGGAAGTAACAACTACTGGTTCATTATATCTAGTTCACATGGATCTATTTCGTCCTACACAAACTGGAAGCATTGAGGGCATGTATTATGTATTTTTCGTGGTTGATGAATACACTAGATTTAAGTGGGTCTATTTTCTAGCAAATATGTCTGACTCTTTTTCTTATTTCAAAATATTTAGAGCCCAAGTAAAAAATGATAAAATACGTCCATTGAAAACTATTTGTAGGGTTTATGGGGGAAAATTTCAAAATTCTATTTTTGAAACTTTTTGTAGTAGAAAAGGAATTACTCAAAAAATCTCAGCACCCAGAACACCTCCAAAAAATAGTGTGGTTGAAAAAGGAAATAGAAATATTCAAGAGATAACTAGAACTATGTTGAGTGATTATTATGTAACCAATCATTTTTGGGTTGAAGCTGTATGTACTGTTTTTTATACAATAATACGATTTTTGATTAGCCATTTTTTAAAATAAACATTATGAGAAATGGAATGGTTGAAAACCTAGATGTTCCTACTTTAAGGTTTTGGATGCAAGGTATTCATTCTAAATACAAAATATAATCTACATAAATTCACACCCAAATCTCATGATGTAATTTTCTTTGGATACACCATAAATTCTAAGTAAAATAGAGTTTTCAATAAAAACTCTTGTACTGTTGAAGAGACAGTACATGTCAAATTTGATGAAACTAGTCATTTTAATTTCAAACAACCCCAATCTACATCCTCGGATGTGTTTTGAAAAACTGATTATCAACCTTTGATAGTATATCCTTCTGATAAGGAAAATTTTCAAGAAGATACTACTGAAACATTTACCCCAGAAGATTTCCTACCTTATTTTAATGAACATGTTTTACAAAACCCAATCAGTCGTTTAAAAAAAATCATCCCAGTGATAGTATCATTGTTGATGTGAATCAACCTATAAGGACTAAAATTTCCCTAAGAAATGAGGTAGAATATCTATCATTCATTTCCAAATTAGAACCAAAAAGCACTAATGAAGCTTTAGGTGATGATTATTGGATTAATGCCAAGAAAGATGAACTAAATGAATTTGAACGGAATAAAGTTTGTACCTTGGTTTAAATACCTAAGGAAACCTCTGTTATTGGATTAAAATTGGTCCCCAGAAATAAGTGTGATGAAAATGGAATCATTGTAAGAAATAATGCTATATTTGTTGCTAAAGGATATAATCAACAAGAAGGAATATACAATGAAGAAACCTATGCTCCAGCAGCTAGACTTGAATCTACTCATATTTTACTTTCCTTTCCAGCATTCTTCAATTTCAAACTTTTTCAAATGGGTGTGAAATGTTCTTCCTTAATAGTTATGTTCAAGAGGACATTTTTTTACATCCTCCTGGCTTTGAAGATAAAAAACATCATGATCATGTTTTGAGACTTACCAAAGCTTTGTATGGCCTTAAACTAGCCACTAGATCTTGGTATGATAGACATACACGATTTTTTCTTCAAAATAACTATGTTAAGGGAAATGTAGATCCATCCCTTTTTAAAAAGAATGATACGAAAAAAAAAATTATTGTTCAAATTTAAGTTGATGACATTATATTTGGTTCAACTTAGCTATTATTAACTAATTACTTAGAGAATCTAATAAAATATGAGTTTCAAATGAGTATGATGGGTGAGTTATCATTTATCCTTGGTTATCAAATTTCTCAAAATCCAGAAGGAATATATATATCACAACATAAGTATATTAAAGATATTCTTAAAATGTATGGATATGAAAACACTAAAAGAATAAGTATTCATATCGGTACCTCAAACACACTTTATCTTGATGAATCTGGGAAACTAGTAGATCAAAAAACTATTAGAGGTACGATAGGAAGTTTACATTATTTGATATCTAGTCATCTAGAAATAATGTTTTTAGTATACTTATGTGCCAGATATCAATCAAATCCTAAGGAATCTTATTTAAAGGCAGTGAAAAGAATTTTTCCCTAATTAAAGGGAACCATGGATTTAGGACTCTTTTATACTTCTGGAAATGGTTTTTTATTAAAAAGTTTTTCAGATGCTAACTCTTGGGGATGTAGAATGGATAGAAATAGTACATCTAGAACTTTTCATTTCTTAAGAGATTCATTAGTTTCTTGTTCATGCAAGAAGGAACACTCAGTAGCACTTTCCACTAATGAAGCTGAATATGCAGCTGCTGGAAGTTGTTGTGCTCTAGTGTTGTGGATGAAGCACACACTCCCAGACAATGGTATGAGTTTTACCAAAACACAAACTTTGGGTGATAATACAAGTTCTGTTTCACTTATTAAAAACCCTACACATCACTCTCATGAAAAGAACATAGATATTAGGCATCACTTTATTAGGGATCACACACTCAAAAGATATATCATTCTACAATTTTTTAGAATGAAAGATCAACATGATAATATTTTCAGAAAAACATTACCTTTAGATATATTTGAATACATTAAATATAATTTAGGAATGATAACCATAAGGTAATCCTCATTGATTTACTTCCTATTGAACCAATCTCTTTACAGTAATAAACTCCCTTTTATAGGGAGAGTACATATGTTATTGAAGTTTTTCAAATTTATCGTAATCAAAATTTTCATACTTTGTTTTTCAGATTATTTGTAATGAAAATTTTCATAGTTGGTTTTTCAATTTTTTTGTAATGAAAATTTTCAAAGTAGTGTTTTCAAATTTTTTATATGTATACTATTCGTACTTGTCTTCTCAAATTTTATGTAATGATATTTTTTGTAGTTATGTTTTCAATCCTTTCGTAATGATGTTTTTCATATTTTCCTTAATGAATTTTTTCATATTTTTTTCATACTTGATGTTTTTGTAGTCATGTTTTTCTTACTAAAGATTTTCATAATGAATAATTTTGTAATGAAGATTTTTGTAATGAAAATCTGTATACTCAATATCTTTTTCATACTCATTTTTTTGGAATCTAATGTCCTTCAAGAAGAATATTCCTCAATATGAAT
The DNA here is from genome assembly GCA_963277665.1 of Viscum album. Classification (NCBI taxonomy): domain Eukaryota; kingdom Viridiplantae; phylum Streptophyta; class Magnoliopsida; order Santalales; family Viscaceae; genus Viscum; species Viscum album. The sequence goes on along the minus strand of OY728119.1, from coordinate 1,759,552,309 downwards.
AATTCACATAACAATCCGAATGGAATGATTCTTTATTGGGTTTTCAAAATAACCTTTTTCTTGCTGTTAGGTTATATTGTTTTTAAAATTCTCGGATTCTAATTTCCTTAAATCAGAATGTTTTTTCTTTATAACCATTAAAAGATCAGATTCACCCAAATTTTCCATGCGGCTATCATTTCAACAATAAGATCTGATCAGAAGGTTTATCAACCGTTAGATTAGATTTTTAAGATGAAATCTCACTTCCATCACCTATATAAAGGACCCCCAAACGATTTTCCCACACCGGTTCTCAAGCTTGTGTGTGTCGAAGCTCTTCCTCTCTACAAAAGTCCGTTCCAAATTCATCAGAAGTGCACAAGTTTGAATGTATTTAGAAGTTCTTTCTCAAGAAATGTATACTGTCAAGCAGATTTCAGAATGGAAAATATACAGGGAGAGGTTGGTAAATCTGAAATTCTTCAATAATTATGACTCTATTATCTCAAAGAATATCAAGCTTAATGGATGGAAAAGTGTAGCCATATCAAAGATAGGAGCTCATCCTGTTCTGTTTCTAGATAAACTCCTAGAATTATATGAGTCTGCTTGTTTCTTTAAGGAAGATGGTAGAGAATAAAATTCCATCAAGAGTTGTGGAAAGCCATATAATCTCTCTTACACCAAGGCTACTACATTTGTGGGGATGTCATATGAAGTGGAAGCCAAATTTTTCAGCCACAAGATCTCATATTTAAAAGGATGTTAAATCAAGGTGAAGGTTATGAAATTCCTTGGACTTACTAATGTTAAGACCACAATGATTTACCATCTCTCTACCAACAATCAGATCCTACAGTTATGGGTTCAAGGATTTTTCGTACCGAGAAACGGTGACAAGGACATTTTTAAGAAAAGTGACATGTATTTCATGGATTTATTGGTAAATCTAAGGAAGATCATCACAATTAGGCATATTATCATTATCATAAAGAATATCAAGAATGGAAATCTAAGCGAATAGATTATTACATATCCTGCCTTACATTCCAAGATGACAGTTCGATGTCTTGAATCATTTAAGAACCCTTCTAGTTCCAAGACAAGGAATAGTAAAGTTATGATAATCAGTGATGACACACTCAAGAGAATGAATGTTGGCTTTTCTAAGGAATCAGTAGAGTTTTATGATCTGCTAGTGGAAGAGGCAGAAGACATTCTGAAAAATACAGAAGAAGCAGATCCATCAAAGAAGGCTGGAAATAAAAGATATTTGAATAAAGTAGAAGTAGAAGACAAAACTCTTAAATCTATGGATGTCCAATCCACACCTCCTATACATAGGAATCGGAAATCCTACCCAGATGTGGTTTTAGAAAAATGGAGCGAGGATAAAAAAATAGAAAAATAGGACAGCCACAGTTTATTTTGGATCCTGCTGAGGGTAAGGCCTTGAAAGAATCAATTGCGGAAGAGATTGAGAAATAATACAAAGAGAAAAATTATAAGAAGATGATGTATGAGGAAGAGGTTTTACAATCTCTTTTGAAGGCCACTAAAGTTGCATCTGAAAAAATACATGTACCAAAAACCTTTTTAGTTGAAACATTACCTGACACACCGAGGAAAATATTAATGACTCCACAAAAATCCCAAGAGAAAATTGTTGAAAAGGAAGATGTGGAAGAAGTTCCAGAAGCTCAATGCTCTGAAGAGACAACTGATTTGATAAAGCAATTATAAGACTTTCATGAGAAGGAATGTTCTTCTGAATAGTTGTCTATCTGGACATCTCAATCAAGATCATAAAAACATTCTACTCCTAGAGTAGATGAGAAGGGTGAAGAGGAAGTAAAAAAATTATCTGAGGAAGAGAATCATAATCCTGAATTCATTCTTCCTGAATAAACACATAGGATGGAGCTGAGAAAGAAAAATTTGATGAAGATAAGATTGTCCAATTATCTAAGAGTGAGCATTAGTCTCTAGATGAGGAAGCAGTTCTGAAAACCAATAAGGGTAAACAAGTGGTTGTTGATACCCCAACCAAAGATATTTTGAGGAAGAAGGAAGATGGAGGATCCTCTAAGAGGAAGCTGGTAGAGATATAGGAAGAAACATCTCCAAGAATAATGTCAGATTCAGAGTCATCAGCTTTAGGACATGATTTTGTTGTTCAGTCCCTGAAGAAGCTGGTGGACAACATTCGGATCTTTCCAGCAATTGACTCCAGATGCTAGATGGTTCAGCATAGCATGAATCAAAAGTGAGATTTCATATCCATGGTTATGGATAGGTGTGTTATAATTGAGGACGACCACAATAATTTTCATATCAACTATGAATCCCATAGAAAAAATTGCAAGAAAATGACCAACTGGTCGAGGAAAATAGTTGTAGATCATAGAGAGATTGATCAATTTCAAGGAGACCTAAAGTATTATTTTGATACCCAAGACACCAAAATTAGGGATCTTACAGATATCTATGATAAAAACCTAACTCTTGAACAAAATTCTTGGACTGAGGATGTAAAATATCTGAATGGGAAGTTGAGTTATTTTGTCCAAAGCTAGAAAACAGAAAAGAATCTCTGGATTGAGATCCAAGAGAAGCTTCTGAAGCAAGATGACTTGCTAAAGGCTTAGGTATAGGCTATGAAGGCTCAAGAAGATAGGATCATTTCATTAGAAAAGAATGAATAGTAGGATCACAAAGAGATTAAGAAGCTGAAAACCATTGTGAAGAAGCTAATACCCAAGGAAAAAAGAAGAAAAATATATCCAAATCTGATCTATTGTTGTATATATTTTTCTTTGTACAAATTCTTCTAATCATAATGAAATGGTGGTTGCTTGTTTTTTTTTTGATTTTTATACTAATATTTCTAGTACTATATTTTTTTTCCATTCCCTGAAAATCTTTTTAAAATTCACAAAGGGGGAGAAGGAAAAGAGAATTATAAGGTGGGGATGGAAAATGATTTCTAAGTAAAGAATAAATATCCCCAATTAAGGGGGAGATTCTCTAAGGGGGAGTTCTCATTTCGATGATTTCCACATTCAAATGAAAAATCTAATTTTGGAAATCTAGAATACGATCCTTAGTGTTACAAAGCCTAAGGAGGAGTTAGTCATATTCACCATTGTTCATATGTAAAGGGAGATAAGTTTTATTTTAAAAGTCTTGAAAATTGTTTCTAAGTCCTTATATTATTTTTCGAAAGGATGATTGTGATTTCCAAAAAAGGGGATATTGTTGTGTCATTATGGTTTTCTTTCTGAATTTTCCTTTACTTCATACATGGGGGAGATTGTTATGTTATTAATTATTTCCTTATGACTTCACAATACCTTTTTGTTTTGAAAATCACAAACACCTTATCTCAAGGAAAATTTCTTTTTTACCCCTGTATTACTTCTGTAAGGAAAATGTCCTTCTCCAAGGAAATTTATCTTTTCCATGCTTTACATTGTTCATATAATAATTATAGTCTAGGTATAAAACTTGGTTTGAAAACCAAAACCTTGGAATCCTATAAATACCTAGATATGATGCATTCTGTTCTAGAATATGAATTCTCAGAATTATTGTTATGAACTCTTCTGAGTTCTGACTCCGAATTATGAATCAGAATTCTGGTTCCGAACTCTTCAGAGTTCTTACTCTGAATTCTGAATCAGAAATCTGGTTATGAACTCTTCAGATGTTCTGACTCTGAATTCTAAATACGAAATATGGATAAGAACGTTATGAAGTTCAACTCCTAATTCTGGATATGAACATTCAAGACGTCAGACTACGAATTCTAGTTACAGACCCTCATGATGTTCAACTATGAATTCCAGAAACAAACGTTATGAAGTTCAACTCCAAATTCTGGATACCAACATTTCTGAATCTCAACTCTGAATTCTGGTTACGAACTCTCATGAAGTTCAAATCCAAATTATGATTACAAACTTATGTAATGTTTGACTATTAATTCTAGTTATGAATTCAGATTACGAATTCTTCTAAATTCTGACTTCAAATTTAAACTATGAATTTCTAGAAAATAGAATCTCAATATATTTGTATTATAGACTCCGAATTCAATTTTTGTTAGACTCCAAACATTCATTTTCTTATATTCTGAATATCAGTTTTTGGTTATGCTTACACCTATTTAGTTATAAAACAATGTTGTTCTTTTAGTTACTCACTAACCGTTGTTTGAGTGAAACGTGTACATGTCCCTCTGAAACTCATGGAAAAATACGACCGTTGTAGAATGGAGAAGAATATTGAATCCATGCATATAAATAGGGGATCACTTTAATAAGCTCATAACTATTCTACGACTCTAGAGAACACATGATGTTTAAGTGATTTCAAGAGAGAGACTTTCATTGCTTTGTGCATATTGAACAACTCGTTCAGTTTTTCTTTATGAAACTCTGATTGTTGATGTGTACAATGAATGGCGTCTAGGGATATGAATATAGAGGTTCTGAATACCGTGAAGTTGAGGGATTCCTTGTTGAGGAAGTCAGAGGTGCCAACTACCTGATAGTTGAGGGATTACAGGGATATCAAGACAGACTCTGATCATTGTATCGAGGGCTTACCCTGGTGTGAGTAAGACAAAATTTCTTGAAAGTATAAATCAAGTTACCTTTATCCAGGGTCGTTGGATATCCATAATTACTACTTATTACTTGAATTTTTACAAGTTTTCTGATGTTTTTTTATTATTGAGGAAAGTGTAACTTTCTTATACGTCCTTATACTTTTACTATGATTTATTTAGATTCTATACTCTTTAAGGTAGAATCTTATTTTTTGTATATTTCTGTTATGTTTCATTTCCGGAATCACTTTTCTGTCATCAAGCATGTTTTTAGATCATATAGGTGTTGTGAATTTTGGTTATTCAAAATTTCCTTGGGTATTTTTAAGGTATACAATTCACCGCCCCACCTCTTTTATTTGAGTATCTCATCTTTAAAAATTCTATCCTACATTTGGTATTATGGAGTATATCATAATCACATACCTTCTAATAGAAATTAGGGTTGGTTATATTTTTTTATTTACAATTTTGTTTCATCTACTTTTACATGTTCTATTTATAGTTATGTATATATCAGTTGATGTTTTTATAGAGTTATTTGTTTATTGTAATCCTTTTATATAAAAATTCGTTGCAATAATTATTTATTGATTCTCAGGTGCATGTCGCCAGCCTCTGGAAAATTATATTTCTAATTGGGTTAGAGTAAAATAAAATCATATATTGTTTTAGATGGTATTATGAGTTAGTTCATCTTAAAAATTTAATCCATTTTTCTATGATTTTTCAAATTTCACCATTAATAAAAAATCATTGATTTTATTGAGTTTTAAAATGATTTGTGGGATAATTTTCATTGATTAGCATTTCAATATTAGGGAAATATTTCTTATCAATAATATTTTAAAATAATCCAATGTACAATGAAGGTTAAATATTTTACAGTTTCTCATGTAATAAGAGAAGGATAATCATTATGTTTCATCTTTAGCGTTCAAATATATTTTTATAAATTTCCTTTATAAAAATTTATTCAATCTAAAAATTGTTGAAAATTTATTCAACATTTATTTCACCACATTCCACTATATCATTGATTAAATATTACTTAATAATAATATATTTTGATATTGATTGTTTCATAGGATTCATTGAGAGATAAATAGAACTCATATTGTCATAAGAAATATGTAATGATTTTTGAAAAACTATATTTAAATCTGCTACTTTCACTTTCATTTATTTTATCATTGTATAAGAATGTGTAGTTGTGATGTATCATGAATCAGTTGAACTCAAATACATAGAATATTTCTTGTTTTTATAAAAAATCACACAACTCTCACATAGGAATAAATATCCAGCAAATATGTACTTATTTTCAATGAAATATACTACTTAATCAGCATCAGTGAATCTTTGTAGCTATAAATTTGATATAATTTTCTTCAACAAGACATTGCTAGTGGTTCCCTTGACATATATCAGAATCTCTTTGGATTTCATCATAAAGATTTCTTTTGGATTACCTATAAATATATAATATACAGTCACTATAAATATTATTTATGTTCTTGATGATGTGAGGTATAGTAGGTAGCCAATAATTCAACTAAATTTGTTTTTATTGAAACTTTTCCATCATCATCTTTATTAAATAATTTCCCATATAAAATCGCAGTGGAAGCATCCATTTAATACTTTATTCAAAACATTTTTAATAATATATTTTCAATAGGATTTATGAAATAGTAATATGTGATCAATGCCGTATAAAATTCGTAATCCAAAATAGTTTCAGATCACTCTTAAAATAATCCTTCACAAAATATTTCTTCATTTATGAGGAAAATTATTCATAGAGATAGTCATGTTTACATGAAATTGTTGTTTCATCAACATGAACAATATCAATGATAGTTTTTCTTGTGAATTCCTTCATATAAGTGTTTTTCTCATCTTTTATTTTTCGAATATATTATCTTGTTCAAGAATTCATCTAGTTTGGAGTTCTAAGAAATTATGAACTATATCATTATATATAAATCCCAAAAATTTCATTCCATATTCTTGTTTATATCAAGAAAAAACACTTTTTTATCCCCAATAAAAACATCATATTCATGATCTCCTTTAAGGAAATATGACTTTTCATCCATTTGGTATTCTATATATTATTTCTAGGAGAATACATTGATAATAGATTCTGGATGGATTACATCATTATAAATAGAGATAATTTTACATAAAAATTTATTCCTCTCATTTGAGAGTAACTTTTTTTTAAATAGTATTTATTCCATGAATATTTTCGTTCATAATTGAGGTTTTCTATAAAAACCCACTTAATGGCTATAATGTTTTTATTTTCAAACATACATACCAGATCCCAAGGGGTTTTATTCACAATTTAACCAATTTTAGGTCTTTAATGGGGGTATATATTGTGAGGGGATGTGAATAATGCCTAGAAAGTTTTTTAAAAATATTCAATACACTGGATTACGACTTCTTAATTATAAGGGGAACTTATTTACTATTCAATGATTCTACTAATTCAATTACATAATTGCCCTTTTGAATTAATTTATATATTTATTATCATTATCAAATATATCTTAAGATTATTCATAGTAATAAAATAATATAAATCACAAGGACCCATATATTTTTACTTAATCCACCTTCATGGTCTAGTCAACGGATCATTTTACCAGCATTGTGTTGGTGCACCAAAATTATTTATATCATAGCTGGTTTATTTAGGATAGTATAATACTTTATAGTCTCAGTACCTTATAATAATTTGGGGTACATTTATTATCTCCCAAGGATAAATTTCCACATACATCCCTCCTTCACCCACTAATATATAGAGATTTTTTTTGAATGCAATATTGGAAGAAAATAAAATTATTGATATTGAACAAAATATATGGAAGGCGACCCTGAACTAAACATGATCCATCATATCATAGATTTCAAAATAACATTGATCATATTTGTTCCATGACTATTCATGGATACTAATTCTCTTTGTGAAATATTTTCAAGACATTCCCGAGATTCCACTTTTTAGAATAACTCTATAACTCCTTTGTATTTTCAGAATAAATTTATAATGAATTCACATATTTTGAACAAAGAAACATCCCTTATTTCTCTAAAAAATTATTATTGTTATATATATTCTTCTTTTACAACATTTGTTGTAAATATACTCTTTTTTCACTTGGTATTTATATTATTTCATGGATCTTGGATGGATAACCTATCTATATATATATTGTTATGTCAACAAGTTGATTGGTGATGTATACTAATATATACTTCAATATATTCTCATGTTCCATATAAATTATCACTTAGAATAATTTTATATTTTTAATTTTTGGAACTACAATTTTTTTGATGAATATATTTTAATATTTGGAAATATGAAACCCTTATGATACTCTCATTTAAAAATAGTGGTAGTCACTTAATGGAAATATATTTATATCTAAAAATATATAATTCCATATATCATTGATTTATTCTAATTAAATTATTCAAAATTTTTGTAAAAAAATTATGGAAGTTAATAACATTGAGAAATCCTCCATAATTTCATGTGTTTATTGAAATTAGTTTCCATCATCTTCACCTTTTAAATGCAGTAAATTTAAAATCTTTTACATGTTTTGAAACTCCTAATTTCCCAAGGGATATTATTATAATCTCCATTAATGTAAGAATAACTTCCATCATGATCTTCATACATTTAAAAAATTCAAATAGTCACAAATTATACCATCCTGATTCACACATAACAAACCAATTTAGAAACATTGAAAATCATGGGTTTTACATATCCAAAAATCTATGTGTGTATTTTCTAAATGATCAATTTAAATAATTTCCTTATGTGAATTGTCTCATCATTATCAAACATAGTTTATTTACGTTTATGATATTTTCTATTTATAGAATTTTCATATGTGGTGTGTCTCATAATTTTTATTCATGGACACCTTGAAAATGAATATATTACTATTACCATATGTTGAATATTCCCCTACAAGATACATTCCCATATGTATCATTTTGAAGAAACCACACCTTTGAAAATTGAATATGTGTCTAATGACATCATTGTATTCATTTATGTTTCCATTTTAATGATTTCTTCTTGTGTATGATAATTAGTTCATGATGATTTTCTAGTTCAACTGATGATGTCAAGTTTATACATACATGAACACATTAGAGATATTTTATAGATGGTTAGGATGTTTCCATTTTATTTATTTGGTCATGAAGGTATGAAATATAAAATGATGGATGAAAATTATCCTTCTACTGTCAAATCCCACATTAGATTTATACTTGTATGGGTAGTAATTAATAAACAATTTTGTCCCTCAACATCTTGTTCAAATCATACAAGCACATGTTATTCCCTATTACCTCTCATTATTACCCTCATGTGATAGGTTATGAATATATTTTTCCATATTTTCTAACCCACACATTAGGTTCCGTTCAAAAAACATGTCCCTCCTTATAGGGGTTCTACAAAAACCCTACTCATCCATCATCCAAAATGGATATGGGGTTCCTTATAGACTAGCTTGTTTGTAGGCTACTTGAGTGTTGTATTCAAGTGCACTGGCCTAATTTTTTTGGTAATTCACCATTTCAACCCTTAACCAATCACCAAATGCCTCCATTACATTTCAGAAGAATAACCACATCAAAACACTTATATATATAATATAAGAACAATAACCATAACTACTTCAACATCAATATTCTGGATTTAATATGTCAATAACAATCCTACAAAAATCACCAATAAATCCAATATTATATTTTCAACAAATCTTCATATCATATATTTTTAACAAAACAAACCTAATTTAATATGGCTCTTGTATTTAGTTGATAATATCCCCTTAATTACACACCTAATTTCCCACCACCTGATTGACAATGATATACAGGGTATTATTCCTCATTCTTCTACTCACCATGGACTTATAAATTCAATTATAAAATATCTTTTTTCATTAAAAATTTTCCCATTTTTAACATATTTTTTACACCATTACTTTATAAAAGTTTACAATGATAGCCATGTCTATAATCCTTAATAATAAATTTTTTCAATCATTTTTTCAATAACCATTGAATCAATCTCATAAAGAAATATAGAGAGATACATTACCATAAACAAATGCGATGTCAATAAATTATATAATCATATTGATCATTAACCCAGTTTGAAATATAAGAGCCATATATTAAACCTATATGGATCTCTATATAGCTCACTTGTTCAAAAAAAATTCAAAAGGAATTTTATATTATATTTTCTCAACACATCATGTGATCCAAACTCAAATAATTCTTGTTACCATAAAACATTCTAATGAAAATATGGTGAATGGAATAACATTATAGGCATTTCTTATTCCAATTAATATTATATAATGTAATTAATTTTGTATTATAGGTCATCATATATATCATAGAAAGAATTAATAAATTATAAAATTATATTTTTAATCTATATCTTCAACTACTCTTTAATTTTAGCAATATATATTCAAAAAAGATCAATTTTTATGACATAATTATTTGTAGAGGTTCTCATTTTATTTAGAATAATTTAATAACAAGAAAAATAATGCATGTGATATAACATGTTAGAATATGTGTGCATATAATCAAGATTCATCCTTTTGGTAGCCGAATTTAATTTATTCCACTTAATAGATTGATTACTCTATCCACATAGCCTAAAAATTCTCTTATTACATAGCTGATTCATCATGATAAAATAGACTTATTCAAAATCTATCTTTCAGCACCATATTTCATAGAAAATGGTTTTTCATTACAAATTTCATTATGGAACATTCAACCATTAATACATATTTTGTGATTGTAATAAACACTATAAGAAATACCTAATGAACTTATTTATTCTAAAAATTATCATCTTAATTTATGATCTTATATTAGCTTTATTCCACGTGCTTGTGAGCACACATACCTCATTTAATTTTTGTCTCCCCATTAGTCATTTACATATTTAGAATAGTTAGTATCATTTAATGTTAATGTGTGGAAGGGTTCCTTCCATAATCCTCAATTTGAGGAGGATGTTGAGTCAATTTGTAATACCCCCTTTTCAATTACCTTAATTTTGTAATTTAGATATAAATTGTATTTAATTGAACATAAAATCTCATCAAATACGTTGGTTTTGTTCCCCTTTTATCTACTCAAATCACAACATATTTTCCCATGATCATATTTAACACCTAGGATTTCCCTTTTCGTAATATGTTTAATTCTATTTCTCCAACCCTACATGACATTTTTATTAACACTATAAGTATTATTTATGTTTATGGTATATAACATTGTTTGAGACATCCCCACGGTATGAAATTCAACACTATATGGACCATGTGAGATATTCCACTCTTTACCTAAAAAAGTTCTCCCATTCCACCATGAGGCATATGATTCAGAATAAGATTTATAGCACCATTCCATATTACTTTTAGAATAAAAGTACTCTTCATGTGTCTTCTTAAATCTATTTTTCAAGGGCACTGATTAATCATTTTATGAATGTTGAGTTCCACATGATGTATGGTTTTATTATAACAATATTTATAATTATAACAATACATAAAATGTAGGGTTCGAATTCTGTCATATAAATTTGTTGTTTCTTCATTGTATAAATTTTTTCACCAGCATCAAAAAAACATGTAATTTAACCACAATTCCCATTGAAATTACACAAGTTTTCATAACATCATATTGGGATATTTTAGTTGACATTAGATCTTCTTGGGATTCTTTTAGATATTGTTCCAACACCATCAAGATTTTATAATTTACTAGTAATGACCATATCATTCATCCTCTTATGCATGAGATACGGTTCACTATAGCTAATATCAAATTATCCAAAATTCTATGGCCTTTATAATGATGCAATTATTCCATATATTTTATCTAAAATAGAATATTTTATTTTATTTTAATTATAACCTACCAATGTATACACAAATAACAAATGAAATACATATTTCGATTTATATATTTCTTTTGTAATATATTTCTCCAAATCCATCTTGGATACTTTTATTTATTCTTATAACTATTTAATATTTTATCGCATTACTTTCTTTTCAACATTGAATACTTTCATTACTGTCTCCCCAGTGGTTATATTATTTTCTAAAACCCGATGCTTTATTTAATGCATATTACATTTCTACCTAATATTATAATTCATTTGATAAATATAATAATTAAAGAAATCATTCTCTTTTTGTAACCTATAATTATCCAAAAAAAATTAATTTGTACGCACAATAGAAATAATTCATGGATTCAAAATGTTTAACCTATATTATGTTCATATTCTTCACCTTGAAATAATCATTGAATTTTTCCACCTTTTAGGAAATCTTCTATAACTCTTAAACTATGGTGTCATTATATTCCCTTTATTCAGTAGCAACATACAAAATCCTTTCATTTATTCCTATTGATTAACTATCCTCAATTATAAATTCATGAATCTAGATAGAGTGAGACCGGTTCTCCTCCTAAGAATTTATATTTTAAGTTCTTAATTTCTAATCCATGTCCTCAAACATGTGAAAAACATCAAATTTTGGATTTCTTGAGATATCCCCATCCATAGTAGTTATAACATAACATGGTATACTAGGTTCCTAGTTAATTAATATAGTACCATTATAAAGAGATGCACAATATGTATAATATATATCTTCATTTTTTATGTTATTTATCACTTCCAAAAAAATCCAAACCTTTATAAAGTTTATTCCAAACTATGGTATTCCACCAATCATTTTTTTCTTTGATGTTTTCCCCTTTTCAATGGAACACTTAAAATATAATGGAAAACAAAAACATCATCTTCAAAAATCAAATGAATTGTTTTAGAGATAAAAATCTATCAAAATAATTATATTCCATGATACCAATTTTGAATCCCTAAAATTTATTTAATATCATGAGAGGGGGAGAATTAGTTTTTGGATTCATTTCAGAATTCTTCATGTCACACTATATCATGGATTCTTAATTATATGGATCACTTCACATTATATTTAGTGATATTGTTTATATTATTGTATAGGAAAAATTTTATATAAATTTTTATTGTAATATTATTTACCATATTTATCTAATTATGATACATTATAATTAAAAGAAAAAATCACATGGAAACATAAATTTTTTCTTTGTTCACGACTATGAGATAGTACATGAACTATGCTTCTGAAACTTTGTTCGTGAACCAAAATAAATATGATCACATCATATTTATTTATGTTAGGTCACTCTTACCTTGGATCACTTGTATAAAATTGTTTGGGGAGAATAACTATATTCTAAAGATTACTTTCCTCTTTTACACACTCGTCTAAATTGAAAAACACCATTTTTTTATACAATCAAACAATAACATCACCTTTTTGATGTTGAACTAAATATAGGGTAGTTTCCTTTGGATTCCATGTTCTTAGTTATTTATTTTCTATAAACATATACTTTATAATCATCATTCTATGAGAGTACACGGAAAGTACTTCTCTTTTTGAATAATCTATAAGATATTCCAAGTCATCTACCTTCTAAAATTGTTTTATAACTCCTCCGTCTATTCATAATTATACATGAATGAATTTCATTGATGATTGGTAGAAATATCCATTATTTCTATCATAAAATAAAATGTGGTTATAGTTTTAATTTATTCATTTCATTTAAATTAAATCCCCTATTTCAATACGTATATCAATGAAGGATCCTCTATTATTATGTATAAATTTTCATTTTCATAAAAATTATTTATTAAGTAACATTACATACTATAAATATGTAAATTATATTTCATCACTAAATATATTTTCTTATTTGAAAATATGGATCCCATTAAATATTGTCCTTTAAAATCAAGATCAGCAATGAATGGAAATGTTTTAATATTTTCACAAATGAACATCCACATATCATAGTTTGATTATTTTTATATTCATCATCATTTCCATTATATGACTTTATGAATGTAATCACTAAATAGAATTGTTACATCCTTAATTATTTTCATCTTTATTTAAATTTATTTTTGAATTATTCATCATTAAAATTTAGTGAATATCTGGCCTTTCACATTTTCTAAAACTAATCATTTCAAGATGACTGGTATCTTCTTCTAAATTTATCACAATCTCAATTCCTTCATGATCTAGACCATTTTAAATGCATTTAAAATAGTAAAACATTATACCTCTAATATCTTAATGTATATTCCCACTTTAAAATTTATGAAATTCATTTTTTTGTTATTTCCAGAAATATCAAATAGTAATCAATGAATGATCTACTAATATAATTTTCTTATATAGTTATTCCATATGTGAAGTCCATCTGAATTCACATAAATTTTAAATTATCATAAAAAATATTATTCTTATGAATAATTTTTCATACATGGCATCCATCATCATTTTCATAGGAATATGCCTTTAAAAAAATCATATGTGACTATTACTAGAAGAAACTTATTACCTTATACAATACAATATGACATGTTTAATTTTGTATATATAGAGACTTTGTAAAACTCATACTAGTTCTCAAGACATCATAATAACCATGTTCATTTCTCTTTTCATGGGAGATCCTTTAATGTGATAATGGGGTCATGAGAATATTCTGGTTATAAAAATGAAATCATGTCCACACATGTGGGAACTATTGACTGAGAGGTTGAAGATGATCAGGACGTCACCATTTAACTTGTTATTTAATAAAAATGACCCCAGTATCCTAGACCTAATTTCGTGTTTATCACATTAGAATAATATTGTAATTACTCAGGTACTCATAAAATAATTTTTTCCATTCTTGAAATAAACAGTTCAATCTATTATAAATTTATAATGAAATAAGTGATCTTTATAGAAACTAAGAAATATATAGTAATAAAAATTAATCCCATATATTAGATTATAAATAAAAATTATATATCTTATATGTGGTAAATATTATATATTCGTATCAAGAAATATGTAAATAATTTTTTTTTAAATGATAAATTATGTGTTGGTATTTTGTGTAACAGAAATGTTTATTTACAATTTTATAATTAATATAATAAATTAAAAGAAAATTTACCTACATAAAATTGATTCATAAATTAATATTTTTGTCTTCTGATAATAATATAATTTTATTATAACTTATTTAATTTTTCAAAGTATCATAAAATACGTTCTAATTTAAACATCTGTATTTTTTGAATAAATCCTAATTTTAATTGAAAAATAAATTTCACATATTTATAATATTAATAAAATAAAATGGAGTTAATTTTTTATTTTTACATGTATAAAAATGTTTGGGGTGAATTTTTGGGATTTTTCTAAAATTGTAGAATATATAGTGAATAGTAAAATATGGTAATTTATAGTTTATATACATTATAAGTTGAATAAACAATTCCCTGAGTCACCTATTTTGTAATTAACATAATATCCAAACCCCATTTAATTATTTAAATATCATTAGATATAATTTTCAAATCATTCATAGTCTTGAGCTAATAAAATAAACTAATGAATAATATAATCAGAAAACATACCTCTTCTCCACTATAAATACCACCCCTCACAACCTCTTATCCCCAAATATATAAATCATTTAATCTTGTTTATTTTATTTTCAATTACATTATAAATTCTATTATCCATGTATATGACCTTCTCGTATCTCCAAAATTCCAAAACCATGTTCCTTAAAGAGGTTCTCAAGGAGGATAAATCAAGTGGTAAAATCCATTTTTGATTTCATTTATTTTTCTTTTAATTTATTTTCTTTTCTTATTTTTTTCGTCTCATAACATTATCTTAGTTGACTAAGAACTAAATTCTCATATATATATACTTGAATTTTATCATGTTTATAGAAAATTTCTTCATCAAACTTCTTCTTCTCTTCCTTTTACTTTAAAAATGAGAACAACGATTGTGATGTGTGAATTTACCAACATCGTGGATGATACTCTTTCATTATCTAATACCACCATCAAGGATGGTCATAAACCAATTATTATTATTAAGTAATATTTTAATAAACATATAATTAGTTATAAAAAGTTCTAGAATATGTATATAAACATGTTAATAAATATAATGACATGAGTTTGTGATGGACGTAAAAAACAAGTTAAATAAATTAAATCATATTCATTAGAATTTTATCTAATTAAACATAATCATATGAGAAATAAATGATATATGTTATAATTTATATTTATTAATTAATATTAATACCATTTTTCCACTTTTAGAATTTTTCATCCATTCAACAAAAAATCAATAATGATCCAACCACGGAAACCATGAAATGTAGGTACCCTGAATAGTGAATATAACAAAATATTATCATTAAATGGGTGGAAAGTTGTTTTAAAAATATAATATAAGGTATTATAGATTTCAATAATGTTATTTAATATATTAATAAAAACATTTAATATATTATATATATTTGTTTCATGCGTGTAATGTAAGAAGAACATGAGGTAAGGGACACAATTACTAAATTATTATTTTAAATGCTTTAATGTTTTATACATATAAATATATTTTTTATGTATATGTTTTCAGAATGGGTTTCATGAAAATATTTACATTTATATAAATTTTATACAATTGTATTTTATTAATTTCAATCAATTTTTTAAAAAATGAATATTTCCAGCTTTTATGTATGGGGCTTTACTTTAAAACACGTCTTAATATTTTTACAATATTCAAAAGAATGATTTTTATGACGAGCATATTTTTTTATGATATTATTATGTTAATCAGGAATTTAAAAGGATAATTGGTTGGATCTACATGTCCCTAAAAATCATTGGGCATATTTATGTCTGAGTTTGACCAAATGGTTACTCCAAGTGTAATTGATATAGATACACTATAAGGTATATGTGAGGGTTACATTTTAAAGTATCTGTGAGGGTTTCATTGTATGGTATCCACTAGGGTCTCACATAATATCGTAGTTGAGAGGGTTACAATATTATGTATGTAATTTCACTATCTACCATTATTGTTTTATTTATGTTCATTATGTTTTATGGAAGTATCTTGTTTTTACATCATATATGTTACTTTATGGGTGAGAAGTATATCTTTTTATTATGGGAGAAATGGATAAAATTTTAGTAATAAAGTTTTTTTACATATAGGTTGATATTAATGAATTATTACCTAGATTTATAAAACTATAAATGATAATTATATTAAGTAATTTAAGGAAATGAATTATCAAATAATTTTCTAGATTATGTAATGTTTAATGTTGAGTCCTTATAATTGGTAGCAGAGCACAATTTTGATAAATTTATTAGTTATGATGATGTTAATATAATACCCTAAATTATTTTTACACTATTTTTATGTTTAAATGATAATGAATTTTACAATTTCCATGTTGCTTCATCTAATATATGTCTACTAATAATGGTTTTTTGTAGAAGAAACAAGGAAGCTGAAGTATGAAGGCATTGAATGGCCGATATTTTCCTAAATCTAAAACCTATAATGATAGGAATTAAATTTTTTTTAATAGTAAAGGATCAATCGATTCACACTATAAATGGTGGTGGAATTTGTAAAGAGAACGTTGATATCTACTATAAAGGAATATGACGATTGTAAAACATTTTATAATAAAACACCTTCTTACTTTAATTAGATCTTGTGAACTAATTATGAATTAAGAGTGAATTATTTTTCTTGAATGAATATTCCATGACATGGGGTTATTATATAATAAAAAGTATAGTATTTCTATTTATCCTCGTGAAGATGAATCAAAATATTGGTGGTCAATGGTTAATAATGTAAAAGATAGTTAATAGAATGATTACCTATAATGGGATTAATTATAGAATATTTCCCTTTAATTTTTTTACTATGGTGGTTCTAAATATTAGAGAAAATAAATTCCATGAATTTTAATAGAAGGATTAACATCGAGTATTTATGTATAAAGATAACTTCAGCTAATTATCATGGTATTTTGTAAATTATATCTGAGATATAAATAGTAAATTCAAATGTTTTTACTAAGGATTTAGGCCACGATATCGATGTTAATTAGATTGACATTAATTAAACAGTTATGAAGAACTTTTTTATGTGATGAGAGGGTATAAATTTAGTTTTCTGATGATTAAATGTAATTTTAAAACAAAGTATAAGAAAATATTATAATGGAATGAAATGGGTATAAATCAATAAAATAATTATGATGGTATGAAATTCTAATTTTATGGTAGTGGGAAGTATCTTAAAAGAACTATACTAAATTCATCATAAAATATAAGAAGTCTTTTCGATGTGGTGTGTTTGGATATATTACCTAAGATTTAAATGTAAATGAACTTGGTGAATGTATGTTTAATTAATTAACGAAAACTATAAAATGATTTAAATATTGTGAGATAGAGAATTATAAAAATACATTCCTAATGAGTGATCTAAATGATGTAAAGAAGAATGATTATAATTAGAAAGGTTCATTTATATCCTTTGTCACTACATCAGTAGATGATGGGCCAACCAATGATGTAGTATTTGGTACTTTGTTTATTTAATTATATATTTATATGATTTGTATGATACGAGGTATACACATTACTTTATTTTTTAGAAATTTCATTATAAATTAAAAAATTACATCAAGAAATTAAACCAACGAATTTTTGTTAAAGCACCATAAGAAAATATTTATTAAAAATTAATTATAATAATCTTCATGTTGTTTTTTTGTAAATACATTACCAAAACTATTCTTGATTTCTCCAGAGTAGATTTTGATGTTATTTTGGGTATGGATTATATTTATGATTATTATGATGAGATTTATTGTAGAGATAAATATTTTTTTACTTCAAAAATACACTTAGATTGTATATAAGAATGAACCAATACCAGTGACAACATATCAGGAATCTGAGAAACTATAAAAAGATGTAAATGAATGTTAGATTGCTCATGTTGTTGAAAACAATGGAACTATTTATATTAATTATGTGTTTGTGTTAAATGATTACATATATTTTTTTATTGATGATCATCCAGGTTTTATACCTTATTGATAGGTGTAATTTAATATAGAAATTGATCCTCATGCAAGTAAATTTCGAAACCTCCTTATCGAAAGGATAATTTGAAACTTCTTGAATTGAAAAATATGTGGATAGAGTTTATTTAAAATTAATTTATTTAACTTATAAAATTACCATGTGGTTCTAATATTTTTTCATTAAATAGAAAGATGTATCCATGATACATTACATTGATTATAGATATTTGAATAATATTACTGTTAAGAACAAGTATCCACTACCTCATATCGATGACTTATTTGATCAGCTATAAAGAGAACAATATTTTTCCATTTTTGTCTAGAATTTCAAGAACCATAAGCTTTTAGTGAAGGAGTATGACATTACTAAAACAGACTTCTGAACATGAAATGGAGAATATGAGTTTTTTGTTATTCCCTTTAGTTTTAAAAATTAAACTAAAAAAATTTATAATTCAAATGAAGAGAATATTTTAGTAATATTTTGATGAGTTTTTTTGTTTTTATTGAAGAGATTTTTGTTTATTCAAAATTTTATTAGGATAATGAAAAATATACAAGGATAGTTTTGAAAATAATTAATAAATAGAAGATATATTATAAATTTAAAAAAATGGTATTTTTTGTTGAAATAGTTTTTTTTCTTGGTACCATTTTAAATAAGTATACAATAACAGTTTATCCCACCAAAAAAAGATGTTAAGGAGTGGATAATGCCTACAAATATTATAAGATTTGTTGTTTTCTTGAATTAATAGTTCATTACTGATTTTATGTTAAAAAAATATAGTTATCTAGAATGATATCTAAGTTAACATGAAAAGTGATTAAATATTTTTCAGATAGAAGAATGTGATGTTTGTTTTCAGTAACTGAAGAGCAGATTGGTGAATTCTCCAATTTTGGCCCTACCTTTCAGAAATGGAGAATTTTTCATCAATAGTTATTCTTCATTAATGGGACGTGGTTGTCTTTTTATACATAATGATCAGGTAATTTCTTATTCCAGAAGATAGATGAAAACTAATGAATTAAATTATATAACACAATATTTTAAATTAGAATTTGTGGTTTTCACTTTGAATGTTTAGATGCATCATTTATATAGATCCAAATGTGAATTGTATTCTAACAATTTATTTTTATGTATATATTCACATAGATGGAACTGAACTTGGGGCATAGATGATGGATTACAATGATAAATGGTTATGATTGAATGATCAATTATCATCTTGGAAAAACAAACAAATGTGTGGATTCATTGAGTTAAAAACTGTATGTATCTTTGAAAATGTTATGTTTTGAACATGACTCATTGGATTTTGATTTAATGAATTTTGGATTGAATGTTGTTGGTGCATGAAATTTCTCGGTTTTGTTTGGGGTTTGAGTATAGTCATCTTTTGCATACAGTAATTCATGATATATATAAATTATAAGTAAAATAAATTATTAAATTAGCCATATATGATGTAATAAACATAATAACTTACTCTAATTTATAATTTTAAAATCATTAGGAAAAATGGTAAAAAAATACATTGTCATGAGCCAAAATAATAAAGTAACTAATCAAATAACCAAAAAATACCCCTCTCCATCACTATAAATACCACCCCTCAACACCTCTTCTCATCACTCCTCCAAATTCTTTTAACCTGTTTCATTTTTACCCAATTACCTTACCAAGACAATTCACCAAACCCTATACCCACTATTCTCACCCAATGGCCAAAACAAAGTGCTTTAATGAGGATCTCGTGGAATGGAAATCAAGAGGTAAATTCCCTTTTCATTTTCTTTTTTTTTTCATTTTAATTTATTATCTTTTATTATTATATTATCACCTCTACTTAACCAAGTTGAAGAAAAACTCCAACATCATATATATAAATATATATAATGTAGTTTTATGATTTTGACAAAAAAAATTCATCATCATAGTACATCTCATCTCCCTTTTATTCTAAAAATGAGAACATTGTCAGTGATGTGTCAATTTACCGCGATTGAGGACGATACACATTCATTTTCCATTGTCTCTAACATGTATGGTCATAATCCCATTATTAAGGTTAAATAAGATTTTATTATACATATTTTATGTTATATAGTACTCTATAACAAATATATAAACAAGATGTTAAATAAAATGATATGAGTTCATGATGGTCATAAAAACCAAATTATTTTTTTAATCATTTGGATTAACATTATATTTTACGAATCATCTTTATATTAGAAAAAATGATAAATTTTATCTTTTAAAATTATAAAATAAATATTTATAATATTTAATTCCACTTCTTGTTTTTTTTCATCCATTCAACATGAAAATCCATAATTATACAACCATTGAAATCATGAAATACACACAATCACAATAAATCAAAATTACAAAATATTATCATAAAATGGGTGGAATGTTTTTATAAATAGATCATATAAGATATTATAGATATGAATATAGTTCCATAATAAGTTAAGAACACTATTTAAACCATCATACATAAGATTTAATCATGTTTTAAGTAGAATGATTCTGTGGTAAGGGACTCTATAACTAAAACAATTATTTAATGTTTTATCCTTAAAAATATTTTTTATGTCCTTGTTTTCATAATTGTTATTATGAATATATTTATATTGAAATATTTTTTTTAATTTTTAATTTTATAATTTCTATTAATGTTTTCTAAAATGGATCTTCTTCAAGTTTTATTTAAGGGACTTTTCATTAAAAATCCACTTTTAATTATTTTTAGAATATTTATACGGAATTATTTCTATGATCGAAGTTTTTTTATTTTATGATTATTTTATGGTTATGGGTTATTGTTTATAATGAATGGCGGTAACTATATCTTCATAAAATGAATTAGTTATGTTTATGTTGGAGGTGGATGATATGGTTACTCCAAGTGAAACTATGATGGTTACAACATAAGGTAGTCATGGGGGTTTCATTATAAGGAAGCCATGAGGGTTACATTGTAATCATTTTATGAGGGATAAAAATAATGTGGGAGTTGTTATAGTTTCTGTATTATATAATTAATACCATATGTTACATTTATGGTATTATTTATGTTTTCTTCGTTTTATGGACATTTCATTTTTTCACAATGTAAGTTTGTGATACTTTAAGGGTGAGAAATATATCATTGTGAAAATGATTTCATATGTTTATAATTATTCATGGACTAATGGTTTCTTTATTTCTTTCTTTTTTGTCTCTTACTATGATTTTTGAGAGAAATTATTTTTCTAAAAAAAATTTCACTGGGTTTATGGATGGGTAAGGGAAAATAAGAAACCAGGATGAAAATTGTGAATATTATTCATGGAAATATTTCATGTTTTTTTAAAAACATTTACATTATATAATAAATGGATATTGTTTTTATAGTACCCACTTTGTATAATTTTGTGTTGATATATATAAAAATATTCCCAAATTTTCTAAAAGTCATAACCAAAAATATATTTGGGAATATAAAGAAAGGAATTCAAAAATAATTTACTGGATTATGTAATGTTTAATGATATGTATTTATAAAGACATAATGAATCATATACCAAATGACTAAATAGTTTAATAATATTTTTAAAGTATATACATACATGATTCCTATATTATATTTAAATAGGAAAATTTCAATAGATTTATTTTCCAAAAATATTATTAGTCCCTCTATCATATATTTTCATATCATTTTTATTAAACTTCTGTGCTTTAGATGAATAGAATCAAAGTAAGGGTGAGATAAAATGATATGTAAGTGGTATGTACAATATAAAATATCATGAACCAATAATGGTAATCATGGTTGGGTAAATAAACAAACAGTTATTCCATTTAATAAATTTGACTTTCAAATTAAATATGGAATGTTAAAAAACTGAAAAATTCCATTTAAAAAATAACATAACTATCGTAATTTGATAAGGAATAATCATATATAAATTTCAATAAGTGGAAACACATTACATTTAATCAATTAACTGGGAATGAAATGCATCTTAATGTATTATCATTGAAAAAATATCATAGATAATAATAATGGAATTATCAATGACAGATATGCTTATTTATTAGTCATTGTGATCTCAGACATTATGATATATCTACTTGAAATACCATTCCCAAGATAGTTTAAAAATAATGGGTATGTATACACCTAAATAACTTTTAAAGATATGTATCCAACTGATTCTCATCGTGATTATATTGATGCATTAATGGTCAATAATTAATTGGTCCCCACCTATATGTGCATGTATAAAAAACTATTCATATATTGAATAATGGATTTAATTCATGAAGAGTTTTCATATCAAGAAAATAATCTTTTTGATTAAAGAATTTGGATTTATCAATATTTCCCAGTCAATCAAATAAACTTCAATGTAAAACACCACATATAGAAATAAAATATACTATAATTATAAATTATATCCCTGATAAATAATAATGATATTTAAGAAAATGTTAACGCATACTGATCACAAGAAAGTGGTTACTATAATGTAATTTTAATGAAAATATAAATGAATATAAAAAGTGAATGTAAAAAAGATTCCTTGGTCAAAATGATCATAAATCATCCATAGATCAAAGAAATATAGTATCAATAAAACATCTCACAAGTGAAATATAAGTAAAATAAATTATTGTTGTCATTAAAAAATATAAATACCATAAACTATTGTTGAAAACATTCATGATGAAAATGTACTTTTAACATTGACAATTAATTTAAAAAATTCCATAATATGAGGGAAAAAATTTCATTTAAAATTTTTTTTAATCATTTTGATGAATATTAAATAAATGAGAGCTCATTATAGAATGAAATTACGTATATTTCTTATATAAAAAAAAACTTTCATTTCACTCTATTGTAAAAAATGAAAAAATATCCTTATTTGGAAAGAGACAATTAACATTATTACATAAAATATTAAAAAAATTAAAAAAAGAGAAAAAATTAATTTAATAAATTATTTATAGAATGCTAAAACACTTCTATAGTCATTTATTAAAATCATGAATTTGTAAGAGAAATTATTTTCAACCAAGGAGTGAAAATAAGTCATATATTTTTAAAAACATTTTCTCATTCATTTTAAATAATAAAGAGTTGAAATAATTGTAATATTACTTTAAAATAACATTAATAACCATGGATGAATAAAATTAACGTTTTTTATAGGCCAATTATCAAATAATATACTTCAATCGAAATTCAGGCATAAATAATCTAGAATAAACGTGATTGTGAAATAAACCCATACAAAGAACATAATAGTGAAGTTATAATTAATCAATGAATTGATTACTCGTTTAAAATTAAAATCCACAAAATAAGTGTAAATAAAATATAATACATCCATAATTGAATATATAAATAATCTAATAATATCAAAAAGGAGGAAAAATTAACATAACCCAATGAAAAGAAGTTGAGTTATGAAATTCATTACCACTTGGTACATTTAAAGTCACATCCCCTTAAATAAACCAATTTTTTTGGAATGTTAAAATACCATGAATAATGAATTTTACATTATATTATATGTAAAGAAGGTAGTATGTACACCATATAAATGTAATTTGGTTCATAATCATAAAATATGCCTCAATAAAGGGAAATTAAAATGAAGTCTTTTACCACTTGGTAACGTTCAAGTAAAATCACCTTTGGAAGAAAATGATCAAAATGAAACATAAAATAAAAATAATTATAAATTATAAATTATATTAATTTTAAAATTTTCAATATATACGCCATATAAAATAAATTTCGTGAATAATAATAAATTATTCCTCGATGAAGAGAAATTGAGATAAAGTCAATTACCGTATACTTCTTTTTCATTGAACATGATTTAATCTCGTATATAATGGTTTTAAGATTGTTATTAATTTATAATATAAATATATTAATATATATAACATCACATAGGATCCTCGTATAACATTTTACAACTCATTAGCTAATAATATTTCGTTATTTTAACAGTTCTGAGTGTTAATTACCTAGTTTTCTCATGTGTGTTTGGTCATGAAAGATTATGTTATTTTCTATACAATATAGATACATAATATACAGAATTAAATTAATGTTATAAGTATAATATTGACTCATTATATACGTTTTTAAAATCATTCATTACTTTAGTACATAGAAAATGAATCATATCATTTAGTAGGGATGGTTGGTCATATGTACGCATGAGCCATGATAGTATTCCATAAAAGAGTGAAAGGGTAATAAAATGGGTTATATATTTCACTTATATAATCAATATAGTATCATATATATCTCATATATTCATTAAATTTAATTTTATCACATTCCATGTAATTTATATGTGAAAAAAAATAAAATCACGTCGTGAGGCTGTAGTCCACCATACACATGATCGACATTATATTATTTTTAATATAATATTATATAATAATATTTATGTGATATCAAATTATAGAAGTGTAATTTTATCCTGAATATTATAGAAATCTATTAAATACATTATCATATCAAACATTGATAAATGGTTATGAAAAACGAATTACACCGGTTTTCAATGAGATGGTTCATTGTATAAACGTTTGATTGTTTCACATCTCATTTAATTTTTATGTTCGATGTATCCATTCAAAATGTAAATGAAGATATTAAAGGGGGATATTGACAATATATAACAATAATAAGTCTCCATTTTTTTAAAATTATATTTTCAAGAATATTTCATGGTTTTTTATAAAATACCTATTTGAAATTGGGCACATCGGTTTTCATACATCTCACCATAAATGAGTCAGTTTTGGGGAAAATGGTATTCATGGAGTAAAATTAAAATCACTAACATTTTAACAAATAATGAGGTTTTATTTATAAATATGGAATTATATAGATTATTGTCAATAATACATCACATTTATTACTAATTTCATAATATAATTTTGTTTAATAAATAATGATATGGGGATATATAATGGGAATAAAAAATATTATTTCCAAAGGATTAAAGAGAAAGTTTGTGGTTGATATGACGAAATAAAAACTGTGAGACTGTTAGTGAGAATCGTAGTTATATATTTAATAACATGATTTGTGCATTTCATTAATTGATATATATTTTATATCAAATATCGTGAAAATATAAGTGCAGTTCTTAATAGAAAGGTGTTGTCATTTTTAGAAGTAAGACATTTTTAGGTGAAATCCCACAAACACCCAATCTCTATGTCATTGGAATATTATAGAGTTATTTATGAAACAATGGAGGTTGATTATTTTAACATTCAAGTTCTAATGTTTAATTGTAAATGGATTATAAATGATAATTGTGTCAAACACGATGATATTGAAATGATACTAGTTAACCAGAAAAGATTAGAATACAAAATTGATCCATTTTATCATGAAAACAAATGAGAAACAAATTTCATGTATTATTGAATCATCAAATGTGCAGTGGTATGTCAGTTAATAAGGAAAAAAATATTTATTTGATGAATAACTTGATGATAATGATGATTTATGTGATGTACCTACTTCCATTAAATGATTATCATAGAATACATGTGACCTTATCATTGACATGGTTTGTGCTATATTTAATAGAAAATAATAAGTAATATAAGAAAATAATATTTTAGTAAACTCATAATATTAATGGTAACATATATATTTTTTTATTTTTTAAATTTCATGAAATAGTTGATATATTAATTTAATTTTTCAATTTAAAAAAATATTTTTTAAAATATTATAAGTTATTATTTTGATTGATGTAGTTGTGTATGAATCATTTTTCAATTAGAAAAATTTATATCTAATTTTTAGATTTTTATAAATTTATATATATTATTTTTTCCCATAGGTCAATATCATTTAATGTTTCCTAAATTTTTTAATTTTTGGAACATTAATGTTAACTACAATAAAAATAGGATAAATAGTGGGTTTTTTGTTATTGTTTTGGTATTTTATATCATATTAAAAATTAATTCAATTTTATATGTATTATTATTATTTTTACAATCATTTAAATAAATTTTATTATCTATTTATATCATTTAATATCTCCTCGATGTTGGTAACTTTTTTTATCATTTTAGTTAACAACTATAATAAATGAGAAAAAATATTTATTGAGTTTAGTATAGTTTTTATTAGATATTTTTTTTAATTTTTATGTATTTTTTAGGTTACATTTAGATATATATTTTTTTATCATTTTTAATTTTATTTGTAGGATAATGGAAGATAAAATATTTTACCCAGGTTAAAGTTTTGTGGAGGATTGTATTGATAGTGTTTTGAGGAACCATTTTATCCTTCAAAACAATAGACTTCTACTTCCAAATGGAAAAAGAATTTCGTGATTGGTAATCATGATAAAATTTTTTTTCCAAAATTATCAGTTTATCATAGCTTGGACTAGAGGATATTCTTTTGAGTGAGATGAAAATATTGATCCTAAAAGTTCAAATTTATGACAATATGACATTTTTTGCAATGCAAGATCAGGTAAAAATTTGGATTATAATTATTTATTGGACAAGTTTTGGTAAAGAGAAAATATCTCAAATATGGGGGATAATTTTTTCAAAACCATTTCTTATTTTTTTAATTATCTTTACATGTGTTTACTAATATAGTTTTTTCTTCTTTCTAGTCAGATGACATATGATATATCCGATACTATATATGTAAGGATGAAATGTTTATCTATAGATTCATAAGGATTATTGATTTTTAAATAAACCCTCACATTAGATTTCATGTTTAGATATTTAATAAATGGAAATCCATATAAAATATATCCTTTTGTATAATGAGATACATGGATAAATATTGTTGAAATTAGATGACATGAATAGTTATTTGTAAGTACAATTTTGTCTTTTATAAGTATCTTGTATAGCAATAATCAGAGTAATTGTTTTTTTATCATTAATTTGTATCAACTAAAGAGATTTCATCATTAGATAAAATCTAAAAATATATAACCTCATACTTTATCATATAGAGAGTATGCACTATTGGAAGAACAAATATTGGATGAAAATTTTCAAAAAACTATAGCTGAGTCTTTATGCTCCATATAGGTTTACTCTCCATCCCCACTGCTAGACCTGAAAATGGTAAGAGCTCCTAAATAAAAAATAAGAAAAAATATAATATACAACATTAAAGTGTTGTAATTCTGATGATTTTAAGGATTTATTATAATTATTTATGTTGTCTATGTTATTTATATTCAATTTATTTTTAGTCACTAATAATTTTTTGTAATATTCTATATAGGAATCCCTAAATGAGAAGGGCACATGGGGGTCTTAATATTTGATGGTATGAATGATATTTTAGATAATGTTGGGATGTCCCAAACTCATAGATTACATGTGATAATTTTAGGTGGGTGTATTAGTAAAAAAAGGGTTTCGTAGTTTTGGTGCTTCTTCAAAGGTGAATATATATAAAGGAAATATATAACCATTAGAATCTAATAATCAAGACATCAGTTATATGATAGAACATATGATTATATATATAGTATAGTTTTTTATAATACACATTCAAATATAGTTTTAGGCTTCATATCTCGCTCCCACCAAATTATTTCACATATCCAACTCATCCATGTCTATTTTTATGTCCACCTCATACACCACCTCCTCCACAACATCGTAGATATTGTGATTGGTTTTTTGAGGATTCCCAGTATTATTTTATTTTTGGAATTATATGTTATATTGGGGATGTTGAATATCCTCATAAAATCTATGCGGATTATATTAGGGTAGAGGTAAATGATTATATATACAGATTATCTAGATTACCATTTCCCTCAGACGAGATCACTATAGTTGAAAGAAGTGTCATTTTTTTACATGATTAAAAAAATTACCGGCATGTTATTCATATTTTATATACATTATAAAATAATGAAGTTAAAGTTTTAATAAAAAATTCATATATATATATATATGAATACATTAAATATGAAGACATTTAATATATTTAAAAACACATATAGGTCACTATGACATCAAAAAGTACTCCTTTTATATTCAGCATATTATCTACATATTCATCTTTTTATTTTGATGTTTATGATCTTCCTATGGATGGTAATATTTTGAGATTATTTCTAATAGAGACATTATATTGATTATAACTATATATTTTTATCACATAACAATATGAAATTAATTTCCATGTTATTTAATTACTATATTTCATTCAATATTTTGAATTTAATGAAACATAATACTTATGTTTTATTTCTATTATGTATATTTATAAAAATTCTCTTCAGTATGATACGACTTCTGTATTCGGTTTTTTACCAAATATATTTTTTACAAATAAAAAATATAATGAATGACACATAATGAACTATATATTTTTCAATAATATGTTAAAATAATGGAATTCAATATTGGATTTTTTCTTATCATAAAGGGTTTAACACATATATTTCATGATGTGTTATTTCAATTAAATTTATAACCAATAAAATTATATTTTAATATATTAGTTATTGTTGGTTGAAGTTTTTTTCTTCGAATTTAGAAGACAACTTACTAGTTATGCTATATACATAGTGAAATGTGAAAATAGTATAGTAACGTATTGATCATTTATTTTTTATTGCTTGAAATATTATATAATATAATGATTTTTTTTTATTTTTCGCACATTATTTTTAAAAAATGAATATATTTTTTTTAGTTATATATAGAGAAATAGGAAATAAAATATTAAATGTGTGTACACAAATGTGTCAAATCATTTTTAATATCTATTTTTGGGCTGAAAATACTTATAATGATATTTAAAATTAAAAAATTTCAATTAAAAATATCATTATTGAAAATGAGTAGTGGAATGTGGATATTATGTTCTATTATTTATGTTTGAATGAATTTTAATTGGAATAATTAAAAATTTCAATAAGGTAACACGATTTTATAATTATTTATATATTTATCTAACATTTATATTGAGAATACATGTTAAATTATTTTCTTTTCATTTGTTTCATTTTTATGACCATATTCATTATTCTAGAAAAGATCTTAATCACTTGAAATGGGTGTGGGATGGTTAATTAAGATGTATTATTGGGTTTTAGTTTAATTATAATATATATTTTGGAGTTTAATTTTTAAATTTTAAAGTTGAAATGATTTGAAAAATTTTGAGAAGTATATTTTAATAATGAAACTATATTTGAAGTAGTGATTTATGGTTTTGATTTTGTTTTTTGCATTTTGAATACAATTTATAAATTAATATGCTCGTATATTAAAAAAAAGACTTATCTAAATTTTTTTATTTAATAATGTATGTGAATAATTAAACAAAAGTGATCAATCACATCGATTATTATATTATTGATTATAAAAATATGTTTTCATGTCATTTATTTTTAATAAATAAGGTGATGAACATTCTTTTACATCAGTTATACAATAACCAATTTAAATGATCCTTATTACTATTCACTTTATCCATATTTTTGATAATAGCTATTTTTAACACTACAGTAAAATGATTTTTTTCACATCAGGTAAATGTAACCAATGTCAAAAATTAAATTTAAAACCTAGATTGTAATACAATATCTATATAATTATAGTTAAAACCCAAAATTTTTACATAAATACAATTTTTATCTTATTAATGAACCCATTAAATTTTTATTTTATATTTTATTTGTTTTCAATGGTGTATGAGAATCATTGGAAACTAAATAATAATTTTTTTTAGTTCATATGTGATGGATGAGTCATGTTATAGATATGTTTTTAAATAATTAGTAATAAGTTTATATGCATTTGAATAAGTATTTTGATTCATAATTGTGACCTAATAATGTGTACTAACTTCTATGAATTTCTAATGGATAAAAAATCACTCATATATTATAATAAATATCTAATAGATAAATGTTACAAAGTAAGAAAATATATAAGAATAACTATGAATCTCATTTTGGCATGTAATAGTAAATTGGAGCATGTGTAAGAGGTGTCAATTAGTACATAATATTAAATCCTAAGATAATTTTTGTACATAGTATTAAGTCTAAGAATGTTAAAGACTATTCAATTATTTTAATTGATTTATAATATACCTCAAGATTCATATTATACTAAACATGATTTGTCAACTGGTCGGTAATATTAAATGTAATGATCATATAGTTTTTTTGGTGAAAAAATTTCATGAATGTACGTTCTAATTATTAATTCAAGTCAACTATGAATATGATGGGGATTGAAGAGGATTGTGTCCGGATGATAATATTTACACCATAATTACATTTCATTATTCTACCGTAGAACATAGAAAATAATAACTGAGTTTTCTTAAAATTAAAATAATGGAATAGTGTAAATTATGTGGTGGATTAAATGAGAATCAACATGAATTATATTAATGGAGTTTTGAATAGAAATATATTTTCCCATTTCTAGGATTATTATTGCTGTGTTGTTCTTGAATTATATTTTATCTAGCAAAAAATGAAGGAGTTAGAATAAATATCATGATTTTATATTCTAAATGAGATTCCATATTCTAATAATGTAAAATTCCCAGGGGATGTAGATAAATATTTAAATACATAATGAATATAAAAAAATAAATAAAACAATATTTTGAACCATTGATATAGAGAGGATAATTGAGTTGAGGAAATATTGGTGATATTTTTCTATTAATGTATGTTCTGGAAATTGATGCTCATGAATAAGTGGAAGCATGATTTCATGTTGATGATTCTATATTCATAAATGATTGATAATTGTTTTTATGTAAGATAATTCTATAGTATACTAGTGATATTCTGATTCTATTTCCATTATTGTTTTTTAAACAGATATGATAAAGAATAATCAAATTTGGGGTGACATAGGTGTTTTGAAACACACTTCAGTCAAAGATGATACCATATTCCTAGTAATCATTGTGATATTAGTGGAAAATATGTTTCTCGAACACTAATAGAACATATAAAGGATTTAGTCACTCACAATGAGGGATAACCTTATAACAAAATTATATAATTTTTGGGGCTTGATTATTTCAATTAAGTATGGGTGTGGTTGAGGTTAAGATTTTTAATGGTTCATGAATATAATTGGTCAAATAGGATATCTTTATAGAAGAAATTATAAAAATGGTAACACTAATTCAACCCCACCATCTCAATGTTACACCAATAATCAAATGGGGACTTTTTTATAAAAATACTAGTTTCCTCTAAAAGATCACATCTTGACAAAAGATCAGAAGAAAAATATCATTTCCTATTGAGGGTAGAGTCATAAATTTTTTTTATGGTAAAAAAACTAGAGTTGATATATAATATGATCTCCGATCATATTTATTTTTTCCTATATGTTATTGATGTTATCACTTTTTGTTTTTCTCTAGTTGATAAATATTGTACACTTGAACATGGTGATGATAGATATTTGTATGTTAATGGTAAGGAAACAAAATTTGATCTTGGAGTCCCTGTTGGATAAGGATTATACCATGTTTATGCCAATCGAGGAAACCAAATAAACATGTGATAAACTAAACATATTTTTTAATTAAATTTTAAAGTGAAGGAATTTAAGTATAAAATATAAATATAAAGATATAAATATGTTAAAAATAGTTTATGATGAAAACACTAAGGTATTTTACAAAATAATGAATGTTATTGTTTGAAATATTAGAGGTTTTGGAGACACACTCGATGGATACACTATTCTGAAGAAGTTGTTATGAAAATTCTTTAGTGGTATTGAATTATAAAATATCTATTTTAGGAAGGAAGAAACTCAAATGAGTTATCTTTTCATGATTTATACAATATTCTTATTTCTTATTTAAGGAAAATGGATCTTATTTTCAATAATATCTGTGAGAAGGGGGAGTTTTTATTTAAATCTAGGAAAAAAATAAAGTCAAGGAATCATAAGATGACTTCTCTAATAGGTATGAAAATAATGAAGAAATAAATGAATAATATGAGAGAATAATGTATCTTATTTCTAAAAAATATAAAATGAAATGGTAAATAAAAAGAAAAACTACAAAATAAATGTTTCATGTTATGCGTTATTGGACACTTTTCAATTGATTTAATAAATAAGAAATGTGATGAGTGTGATGATGATAATCAAGGAGAAGCGTTTTAAATAATTGATGGTGTAAAATACTTAATTAAATCAATAAACATGTGGATAACAACAAATGTATCACAATAATAAGAAAAAATAATTATATTGAAATACTAATAGGATAACGTGTCACGATCCAACCCATTGTGTCTCAAACAATGACTACCCAATCCCACATTCAATAGGAATGGGGGTGGTTTCTAGATCAAAATACACATATCAGGCAAATGGGATTACATATATTATATTATGTATATACACAGAAAAACAAATATCTCCATGAAACTGTATAGATATAATATAAATTGAAATGAAATGAATGCATACATCTATACCACATCCGTATTATGATAAGAGTATTAAATACATAAAATGGAAAAAATAATTTCCCACCAAAAACTGTAAAACCATCCAAACTACTAAAATTGAGGGGATCTCTATCAAAATAACATGCTAGAAATACCCTCGGCCAAGCTCTAGTACACACCTTGATCAGTCTAGCTCACTAAGCTCTATGTCCCTCTACTACTCCATAGACACCATGCATTCTCACCAAAAACAACATGTGCAGGAAAATAATGAGTAGGGGTGTATGTAAAAATATTCATAAAGATTATCTAAACCCAAAAGAAAAGAAAGTAACACAAAGGAAATAATCTTCTCAACCAAGGAATAGTGACCTAAATATTATAGAAACTCCTTCTCATCTATCCTCAGCTATACATGACTAGTCCAACTAGTCTATGTGGTATGTAAAATCGGATATCTGGCAACCTACATGGACTAATAGACTCACCCAGACATACTCACCTCACACTCCATGCCTCTGGATTTTCCAACCTCATAAGTAGCTACATGAATCTACTCAAGGCACAAAGCTATCATATGTCTATAAGAACACACTCCAGGAGCTCAACCATCCCAAAAGAAGATGTCCTAGAGATACGCTCCATCTAGAACAATTCAAGTAATAACTCAATTGACCAACACTATAGGTCCTTCCATCGTTATCTCCCCCCCTACAAGCATATTAGTAGCCAAATTGAGTATCCTTCACCACTTCTAAACACAAAAATGAGGGAGTGATACTCCCGCCTATTAACCAAATTCATGTTCCCAAGATAAATTGTTAGGAGGGACCCACACCTTACTACTACCCCATGGCTGAGGGAGTACTATCCCTAAGCCTCAGATGAAAACATAGAAGTAACTGAGGGGAGAATCCCATAACCCATTAGGTTATGGGAGTGATAACTCTTATTCATTTATCATACAAAAAATTTGAGAGGCCAACTCCTAGTATTTTTGAACCCTGGTCGAGGGATCTCTAAATCTAGTGTAAAACATTATCCATGACATGTAATTGGAGTAAAAATTCATAGATATTGGATAAAAACCTTTGTACTACTAGGGAGTACCATTATATGGATTGAGGACCATAACCCTAGTATTGTAGTGGAGTACCACTCTACAAGTATGATATGTATGTGGGGACCATATCCTAACACAGAGGGGGAGTACCAATGCCAGACCCGAGGTACTAACCCAGAAATGGAATGGGAGTACCATCTCAACTAGAACATCATTTTTAGAGGACCTTCATCATGGAGAGATAGCAGTGTTATAACTCCAATGATAGAGGATATGGCATCCTGTCTTTTTATTACATAAATTTTCCTTACATTTTACAAACATGTGATCTTTAATGCCTAGTGTCTTGGAAATCAGTAACATAATACATGAAAAACCATATAAAACATTCTTCTAATCCACTGTTAAGGCTTGATCATAATATTATCCTAAGTACAATTACATCATCTCATAACATGGAGACATAAATTTAATTGAAAGGGTGATCATATGGCCCGGTAAGGGTAAATAAGGTAATTAGTTTACGTGTGATAGCAATAAGAACTTGAATAAAAATATAAGGACATGAGAAATAGAAGTATAAGCATATCGTAATAAAAATAAAATGAATAATAAATTGAAAATGTTTCGACAAAATTTCATTTATACATTCATGAACATATCACCAAGGATTATCCCCAAGGTGTCATAATGGTTACCAAGGTTATTCACCAAGGTGTTGTGAAACTTGTCATCTCTAGAGATTAATTCATTTCCCAATTAATTGGAGTGATATTAGGGTGAAAACTTAATATGTATTTACTTTTATGTGATCCACATAGATCATAATCAAAAATTTCATAAATAACCCCTGGAGATTAAATGAATTGGGTTTCATTTCAATATCGTGACGTTTTAAAAGTTCTTAAAAAATAAGATCATTATGTCATTTATATCCCATGGAAAGGGAGCGAGGGTTATATGTATGTAAATTCTAGAATCAAATAAATCATCATTATTTATTTATGAACACTCAAATAAACGAAATAGGTTTGGGTATTAACATAAATAAAACAAGATAATTTCTGGAGATAACAAAATGAAAATTTTGAGGTAAAATTTCTACAGCATAACGGCTATATAATATAGTTTTAGAAACCATTGAAAAGAGTGGTTAAAAGAGTAACCAAATCCTAAATAACTTATAATATATTATAAATACATAATAACATGGAGATAATAATATGGTATGGAAATTTTAATGACATACCACATGAAAAGGAAACATGAAAGAAAAGAGGAGACACAATTCCTTTTACGAAAAATTATGCATCATAACGGTTTCACTTAAAAATTAAGATAAAAAATTGATGATAGAAGAAAGGTTCACTCATCATTTTGACATGAAATGGACAGTAATAAGAACATATAAGAACATACCCTCAACATAAAGAGTTGGAAAATATAAGACACAACATAAAAGAAGTCATGACTTTAATAGAGGAGGGTGAAATGATTCCTTACCGTGAAGAGTAACCTCGAATGCTTGAATGTTGGGACCTTGGGAGGATTGAGAGAACCTTAAGAGGACTCCATGAGAGGTAAGGAGACCAGAAAATTGTTTAGGATGATTCTGAAATTTAATTAACGAGGGAAATGGATTGGTATTAATAGGGAAAGTGAGTGAATAAATTATTTATTTCCAAGGGACACCTCATCGGTGGTATTGGCAAAACCATTGGCTTGCCCCTGGTATTTTCCCATGGTATTTCCCACATGGGACACATCATATAATTTATCACTATTCATAAGTTGACCAAAAAGCATACATCATTATTAAATCATTAAT
Source organism: Viscum album (assembly GCA_963277665.1). Lineage (NCBI taxonomy): Eukaryota > Viridiplantae > Streptophyta > Magnoliopsida > Santalales > Viscaceae > Viscum > Viscum album. Next base: position 1,759,516,153 of record OY728119.1, on the reverse strand, counting down.
GATTTCATTAAACACCTGAAACTCAAAACTACATTTTTAATGTTCACTGAAAATTCTATTGTTTCAGAAAAAACCCAAAAATTCACCATAACCTAATATCGATGATCTGAAATCAATAATGATGTCTATATCATGAAAATAATTTTCTAAATATTTTATAATTTTATTTTTAATTAAAATCATTAATTATTATATAAATACCACTTTAACACTATTACTTATTTTGTATCACCATAAAAAATTAATCAAGGTCCCATAATATTATCATATAACCATAAGAAAATAAAGTAAAAATTTATGATTAAATTTTATGAAAATAAATTTCCATTTTAAATTATTATATTAATTATATAATTGTAAATAAATTATTTATAGCATACAAAAATACCAAAACATAAACTATGATTGTTTTTTTCACTTTTAAGATGTCTAAAATGTATTTATACATTCATAGGTGAAGTTTCTTTTTTTTATGTCAAATTACTATTCAATACTATTCATAACTATTCATATGGTTATGTTACTATTCCTACTTTACTATTCACTAAAAACAAAGTTGATCTTATTAGACTCTAAATTTCTCACTTTTCAGAACTGTAGATGACCATTTTTTTAAAATCAGTTCAAATTTTTAATTATTTAATGAATACAAAAATATTTTAAAATACCCCCTTTTTCCTAAATACACATCCTATATTTATCAGGATATTTAAAATTCACAAACAATTCCATAAGAATAAATACCAATTTTTTTATATAAAAGGATTATACAAAGCCTCTATGGTCTCATTACATAGCCCATTATTACACCAGCATAGACCTAAGTGTTTTAGTGATATGGTGATAGAATCTTAGGGTGGCTCGGACAACATTGCCTGAGTGGTGATTTCTATAATCTTGAAATTCTACCTTACAAGACGACATTCACGCTTCATACATTTATGTTCAGCTTGGGCTTGGTACAGATCAAACCCCAGTGCAGCTACCTTTTTCCCAAGCTCCGAATGATGGGATTTATATGGATTCAGTCTACTGGATGAAGTCATTCAATCTTATTTCTGTATTAATTAACCATGATAACTGTATTTATAAAAAGATAATGTTACGATTATAGTTTCCAATGGTCATATTGACCAACAGTCATATAACAGTCGAAACCCAACTGTCTCATTTTAGTTATACCCACTTCATTAATTTATTGAAATAGTTTTGTTCATTAAAAAATAAAATAACACACAAAATTTGGAAACACATATAATTAAAATGTTCGGGTCGTTACATTCTTCCCCACTTAAAAAAAATTTGTCCACGAAATTTTATCTCGATCCCTCTAATGGGAAAAGGTGTGGGTACATCATTCTCATGGACTCCTCCAGTTCCCACGTGGCTTCTTCACATTTCTGGTTCCTCCACAACACCTTAACAAGTTGGGTAGTCGTGTTGCATAGAACCTTGTATTTATGATCCATGATCTCCCCCAGCTGCACCTCATAAGATATGTCATGTTCCAGTTATACCACCTCTGGATTTAGTACATGTAAAGGATCGGCTATGTACTTCCTCAAGAGGGATACGTGGAAGACATAATGAATTTGGGATAGATTTGGAGGAAGTTCAAGTTGATAGGCCACTCCTCCCATGTGATCAAGGATTTCTTAGGGGACAATGTATGTAGGTCTAAGATTCCATTTCTTCCGAAACCTCATGACTCTCTTCCAAGGTGAAATCCTAATAATGACATTATCACAATCATCAGACTCCATGTCCCTTCGACGATTGGCAGCATACCTATTTTCCCATCTCTGAGCTGCCTTAATGTGTTGTATGATGGCATGGACCTTTTCTGTCATCTCTTGCACAAGATCAGGCCCAAGAAACTTTCTCTCACCAGCTTCATCCCATCAAGTAGGATTTCTACATCGCTTCCCATATAGAGCTTCATTGGGTGCCGTTTGAATGCTCGGGTGAAAGCTGTTATTGTAAGAGAACTCAACTAATGAAAAATGTTGATCCCACCCACCTTTAAATTCCCTGGAGAATGTTCTCAACATGTCCTCGAGTGTTTGAATAGTCCTTTTATATTAGACATCAGTTTAGGGAGATAGGCCATACTGATATTCAATTTAGTGCTCATATCTTGTTGAAGACTTCTCCAGAATTTTGATGTGAACCGGGGATCAGAATTAGAAATGATAGAAAGTGGAACTCCATGCAGTCGTACCCCTTCCTTCACGTAAATCCTGTAAATTTGATCCAGATAGAAATCTTCCCGAATAGAGATAAAATGGATAGTCTTGGTGAGATCTATGTTGCATTATTTCTTATGGACGTTCTCGGGAGACCAGTGAGAATGTACATAGTTATATTGACCCACTTCCATGATGGTATGGGTAGTGGTTGCATTACCTATTTTGGAGTTTGTTGCTCTAATTTCACTTAATGACATACCAAGCACCTTCATGTGTAGTCAAATATCTCCTGTTTAATATTGTCCCACCAATAATGATCAAGAAGGACCCTATGCATTTTTATGCTACAAGGATGTATAGAGAAAGTATAGTTATGAGCTTAATCCCTCATCTCCTTATTTATTTCCTGAATAGATGGAACACAATGTCTTGTACAAAATTTCAGTACACCTTGATCAGTATTGAACATATGAAACATCCCATCCTTCACAACCTCAAACTTCTTCTGTAACATAGGATCTTCTTTCTGAGCATTCTTGATTTCTCTAGTAGTGACAGTTGATAAATCATTTGGGTTATGGTTGAAGATTTCCATTCCATTATAATTCGCATGTCTAGCTTTAATAGGTCATTGATCAAAGGATCTTTTTGAATCCTCATCATAGAAGGAACAACAGGGTCTTTCCTACTTAATTCATATGTATATTTGTTTTCTCTTCTAGGATGATAATGAATTGAAGAAACATAGTTTTTAATGAGTTCCTACCCTCTCCTTTGTCTCATGTTAAATTCCTCTTGTGTGAAAATATACTTCAAATGTGTATATATCACATTTCTCCCCATAATGATAGAGCCTCCATATCATCAGAGAAAAAACAACCTCTGCCAGCTCCAGATAATGCATATGATAAATTTTCTCATGAGTATTCAATTGTCGAGATGCATAAGAAATGACCTTTTCATTTTGAATGGGGATGCACCCAATCCCTTTCATAGATACATCACTAAAAAAAATGAATCCTTCTCCACTATATGGACGAGTTAACATAGTTGCAGTATCCAATCTCTTATTCAGCTCTTGGAAACATTCCTCACACTCCTTTTTCCAGATGAACATGAACCCTTTTCGAGTTAACTTTGTTAATGGATTAGAAAGTCATGAAAAGTTTTCACAAACCTCCAATAATATCCTTCTAATCCATGGAAACTACGAATCTCAATTATTGTTATAGGATGAGGCCACTCCTTTACAACTTTTGTCTTTGTAGGTTCAACTGTGATTCCTTATTTGGTAACAATGTGCCCCAAGAAATCAACATGTTCTAACTAGAATTCACATTTACTAAATTTTTCAAAATGTCCCTCCTTCCATAGAGTTTTCAAAATAACCCTTATATGATCCTCATTCTCCTTACCAAATTTGAAATATATCATAATATCAACAATGAAAACTACCACAAATTATCAAGGTAGTCATTGAAGACTATATTCCTCAAATCCATAAAAATATAAGTTGCATTAGTATGTCCAAAAAGCATAACAACAAACTCATAATGCCCATATCTTGATCGGAAGGTAGTTTTTGGAATATCTTCTTTCTTCGCCCTCAATTAATGATAACCAGATCGAAGATCAACCTTAGAGAAGAATTTATCCCCACAATGATTTTCAAATAAGTCATCAATTCCGGGAAGAGGATATTTGTTCTTTACTATGATTCTGTTCAGTTATATATAATCAATGCATAGCCGCATCAATCCATCATTCTTCATCACAAATATAAAAAGTTCTCCCCAAGGAGACACACTCGGTCAGATAAACCCCTTCTCCAAAAGATCTTGCAGTTGTTTGTTTAATGCATCCATCTCCACTATTTCCATCATTTTTGGGGTCTTTGATATTAGATGAGATCCAGGTATGATTTCAATGGAGAAATCTAACTCTCTTTATGGGGGTGGTCCAGCCATCTGCTCAGAAAATACGTCAATGTATTCTGGAACGATGAGTACATTTTCTATCCCCAAACAGTCATTTCCTTCTTCTAATTCACCGATCAATTCTATAAATACGGGAATATGAGGTTCATCTAGAGAAATATCAGGTCCAGATATCTCTCCTTGGAAGATAACTATAGGTATTCCATTCAATACTACTAAGATTTCCTTACTTCTACATTTATTCTTATAATTATACTTTGAGAGCCAATCCATCCCTTGTATAATGTTGAATTACAACATGGGAATTACTACTATATTTGAAATAATATTGTTCTCACCAATGTAAATACTAGAGTTTCTAAAAACACTGATAATGCTTCGATAATCCAACCATGAGTCATGACTAATAACTATACTGTTAGCAAGTTGGGGGTTGATTCTAAATTATTTGCAAACATGGTGGAAATAAAGGAATGAATAGAACTAAAATCAAAAAAATTTCTTACTATATTTGAGAGAGAAAAAAAGTGCCATCAAGCATATCATTTGGAGCTTCAACTTCAGAAATCATGATAGGAAAAAACGACCTTGCTCCCTTGACCTTTTCTGAGGCTGATGGTGGTTCCCCTCCACTGCCTTCAGATTTGGACAGTGACTAGAAATGTTCCCAATATGTCCACACATACTGCACTGGACATCAGGTAGGGATTGGACCACCTTCTCCTTGTCATTAGTGTTCGTAAGTTGAGGTTTTACCTCACTATAATAGTTCCTCTCAATATGGCCTTCTCTTCCACACTTGTTTCATTTCCTGCTCCTAAGCAGGCAGTTCCCCGAATGCTTCTTCCCACATTTATTACACGAGGGATGTTGCACTTGCTTGCCTACTATTCCTTGATCAAAGATACTCCCTTATGTGGGCTCTATCTATCTATTTTTTTCACTTGATTTATGAGACCATTTCGTCTCACCAAACTGAAGTTCGACCTTCATCGCACTTGTCACAATCTCCTCATAGCTATCATAATCTTAGTTGGCTAGATTCTTCCGTAGATGTGGTCTCATTCCACTGAAAAATCTATCAACCTTACCATTTGGATCTATGAAAAAGCTAAAGGTATATCATGAGAGTCGGGTGATGTTCATCTCATAGATTCCGACAGATTCGTTATCCTTCTGCTTCAGTTAGAGAAACTTATTCTCTATTCATGTTCTCATTGATCAAGAGATATACTTACTGAAGAAGATCCTTCTGAACTCTTCCCACCCCTTATCTTCAACCTCAACTCTTTGCCTTGTGTTTTTAATCATCTCCTGCCACTGATCATCTTCTCCTTCTATGTGATAGACAGCCATGGTGACATTATCTTGCTCTGAATAGTGGAGCACAAAAAACATATTCTCTATATAGCTCATCCATTGTTCAGCAATCAATGGGTCGGTCGATCCACTAAAGGTTGGTGGTTGTTGGAACATAAAAGACTCAATTGAATGTTGTTACCTTCGTAGTAAGATTGGTCTCTCATCTTGATTCATGTTATTTCTCATAACTTGAGTCAGTTGCTTCATAATTCGCATGAATGTACCCATTCTGGCTTCCATCGGAGGGCCATTAGCGCATGGTCCATTGCGGTCACCATTTTCACAGTTCCTCCTATTTCCCTCCAATTATAAAAGAATAAAACCTTAATGATAAATTTATTTCATTTATGAATATTTTAACTTTAATGTATTTATGTCTTAAAACTTCATTCCTAAACAATTAAATTTCTCAATAATTCCTTAATAATGATTTATAAATAACTTGTGATTAACCAAACATATCCCCCGAGATTGTTGTAACAAAGAGTGCAGCAAGGCCTGTTGTCATGCACCAGTTCCCATTCGAGTCTAGTTAAATGTAGTGTTTTTGGGTTTTAACCCTATGTACATATGTGGCAGATCCTCTTCTACCTTCTTATATCTAGAGAGGGATGTATTTGTTAGATAATCCACTTACTCAATATTCATCAAAATACCAGGAATTTTTCTTATATTTATACTTTTCTATATGATTATTTCTAAATAATTCATATCCTAATTTCCATTAATAACTAAACTTTCCTTTGATACCAACTATGGCATCCCACCTTTTTATATCATTACTTTTCATTACATTTTAAGAACAGAGGATCTTTAAAGCCTGTTTTCATGGAAATGAGGAACATAATACATGAAAAACAACATAAAACATTCTTCTAATCCACCTATAAGGCTTCATCATAAGTTCATCATAAGTACAATTACTACATCTCATAACTTGGAGACATATATTTAAAGGAAAGGTTGAGAAGAAGTCCACGTAAGGGTAAACAAGGGAACCGGTTTACTTGTGACATCAATAAAAACTTGAATAAAAACATAAGGACATGAAAAATGTAAGTATATGAATGTGATAATAAAAATAACATGAATAATAACATGAAAATGTGGCAACAAAATTTCATTTAGACATTTATGAACATATCACCATGGATTATCTTTGAGTTGTCATAAAAATTTCCAAGGTTATTCACTAAGGTATCGTGAAACCTGTCATCTCTAGATATTAATTATTTACCCAATGAATTACAGAGCTATCAGGGCACACCCTTAATATTTTTTTACTATCATGTGAGAAACATAGATCATAATCAAAAATTTCATAAATAACCCATGGAGAATGAAAGAAATAAGTTTTATTTCAAGATTGTGACATTTTATAAGTTCTTAAAACAATAAGATCATTATGTCATTTATAACACATGGAATGGGCGTGAGGGTTTTATGTATGTAAATTATGGAATAAAATACATCATATTTATATATATATTAACACCTAAAGAATCTAAATATTTCTGGGTATTCACATAATTAAAACATGAGTATTTATGGAGAGAAATAAATAGAAATTTTGAGGTGAAATTTCTGCAGCATAACAGCTATATAATACGATTTTAGAAAACATTGAAAACATAGGGTAAATGAGTAACCCACTCATAAATAACTTATAATATATTATAAATTCCTAATAACATGGAGATAAGAATATGGTATTGAAATTTTAATTACCTACAACATGAAAAGGAAACATGAAAGAAAACATGAGACACGATTCCTATTATGAAAAAATCGGCCACCTAACGGCATCACTACAAAATTCAAAAAAAAAATTGATGAGAGAAGAAAGGGTCTCTCATAATTTGGACATAAAATGGAATGTAATAAAAATATATAATAAAAAACCCTCAACATAGTGAGATGGAAAATATAAGGCACAACAAAAATGAAGTCATGACTTAAAAAGACGACGGTGAAAGGATCCCTAACCCTGCAGATTAACTTCGAAATCATGAAGGTCGGGACCTTGGGAGACTTGAGGGAACCTTGGGAGGACTACATTATAGTTAAAGAGACCCGAAATTCGTTGTGGATGATTTTGGAATGATATTAATGAGGGAAATGGCTTGGTATTTATAGGGAAAGTGAGTGAACATATTATTAATTTCCAAGGGACACCTCATCAGCGGTATTGGAAAAACCATGGGCTTGCCCATGGTATTATCCCATGTTATTGGAAACATGGTAAAACTCATAGAATATATCACTATTAATAAGTATAACAAAAAGATAAATCATTATTACATCATCTATGATGTCATTAAACACCCGAAACTCATAACGGCATTTTTACTATTCACTGAATATTAAACTATTTCAGAAAAAACTACAAACCTTAAACCAACATAATATTGATTCTCTGAAATCAAAAATTAAGTCCATTTCATGAAAATAATTTTATAAATAATTTAAATTTAATTTCTAAATAAAATCATTATTTATTCTTAAAATACAACTTTAAAACAATAACTCATTTTGTAACACCGTAAAAAAGAAATCAAGGTCCCATAAAATTATCATATTACCATAAGAAAATATAGTAAACATTTATGATTAAATTTTATGTAAATACATTTCCATTTTAAATTATTAAATTAATTATAAAATTGTAAATAAAATATTTATGGCATACAAAAATACCAGAACATAAACTATGATTGTTTTTTTTCACTTTTATGATGTCTAAAATGTATTTTTACATTCATGGGTGAAGTTTCTATTTTTTTTTCAAATTACTATTAATTACCATTCATTACTATTCATATGGTTATGTTACTATTCCTAAATTACAATTAACTAAAAACCATGTTGATCTTATTAGACTCTAAATTTCTCACTTATCACAACTTTAGAAGACCATTTTTTGAAAATAATTTCACATTATTAATTATTTAGTGAATACAAAAATATTTTAAAATAACCCCTTTTTTATCAATACACATAAAATATTTATCCGGATATTTAAAACTCAAAACATTTTCCATAAGAAGAAATAACAATTTTATTTATATAAAAGGATTACACAAAGCAGCTAAGGTCTTGTTACATAACCCTTTATTACCCCAGCATAGGACACAAGTGTTAGGTGTGCTATGGTGATAGAATCTTGGGATGGCTCGAACAATATTGCTCGATTGGTGATTTCTATTAGAATGATGTTCCCCCTTAGGCAATTCCATTCAAGCTTCTTACATTGATGTTCGGCTTGGTCTTGGTCCATAGCAAATCCCATTGATGCTACCTCCTTCCCAAGCTCCAAAAGAAGGGCTTCATATGGCTTGAGTCTACTGGATGAGGCCATTCAATTTTCTTTCTGTATTAATTAACCAAGATAACTGTATTTATAAAAACACAACATTAAGATTATAGTTTCAAGGGTCATATTGACCAATAGTCATATAACAGTCGAAACCAAACAATCTCATTTTAATTATTCCCACATCATTAATTAATTGAAATAGTTTTGTTCATTTTAAAATAAAATAACACACAAAAATAGGAAACAAATATAATTAAAAAGTTCAGGTCATTACAGAGGACACACATCCCAGCACGACATGAGACTACCCACTCTATATATACATCTCATATGAAGGACCCAAACACTAGTGTGAAAGTGGAGTAAAAAATAAATTGATAGAGGACATTCACCCTAATTCGATTTTTGTGTACTGACTCTATCTATCCAATGACTGTAGAGGGCAAAAACCTAGATAAAACCGAGGATCTCTATCCCCAACTACATGAGTGATAAAAGGGACCCACACCCTGTTCCAACAGGGGAGTACCAACCCTGGGATAACAACACCATAGATTGAATTGTTACCACTATAGGGAGTCCCTTCTCTACCTGTATGAGAGGAATGGGAATCCAAAACCTCGGTATGATAGTGGAGTACAATACTAGAGTCTCCTTAAAAAACACCAGTTGTTCACCAATGGTGGTCATGAATATCCCAAAAAGAAGTGCCACACTCATCATTCCTTACTTCGAAAACACTTCCAAATGTAGGGGACACACACCCTGACAATTATGGGAGCACGGATCTACCATCCTGAGGACTCTGTGGGACCAACATAAAAATATGATTTGGAATGGGATCAAAACTGATGCAAACCAAGTGATCACCCCTGATCACAATCCACAATTTACCACTTATATAATTTCTTTTTTCTTGATTCATGACACATAATATCTCACAAGACACCCTGAGGGATACCATCATGTTCTATAAGTAAAACTTCTTATGAAAACCTACTCACAAGCCCGAATCCGAGCCCTAGATACGGTAATATTCTAGGTGGTAATATCCAATAAAGGTACAGGCTGTGTAAGGGGTTCCACATGGCATGTGACCCCACCTAAGCACCTGGTCATTCCCTCTGCTTCATGGATATTCTACCTATGTGAACTTATATGATTTATACGGGCTATACATGGCATGTCTCGATTGTCCTGAATCATCATCCATATTGTTCCACACATAGAATATTCAGAAATATCTACTAAAAGGATCACCCCTATTTCATAGAATTTACTAGATAACTGACCATTTGGTCATTAAATCTATCATTGTTCATGTCCTACACCCTGTTCCCATGTACTCTGGACATTTACTTTTACACAACCATGTCTCTTGACATGGCTTCCCTTACCATGTCCCATGGCATATGAATTATCCTCACAATAGGGGGTATAATCCTTGTACTCGATATGTATTCCCCAAAACTCGTCTTCTCTAAATATGAAGAGTACATGGAAGTATCTACTAAACTACACGTCGTGTGGTTGAGAATCATGAACTTGAATTCCCAGCAAGCCACTCAAATTCCACCAATTTCACTTGAAACACACAGATCAACCCTCAAGGGTCCCTAATAGTTTTTAAGGGATCTAAAACCATAAATATGAATAATAAGTGTATTGAGACATAAAACTCAACTATTAGTACCTAATGACCCAAGTCCAATGATTATAGGTATGATATACACTTGGGAGTTACTATAGCACGATATGGAAGTGATCACCATCAATATTGAAGATTGGTGGCATCTAATATCCTTTTATTTTTTGTTGTCCATATGTCACTCCAATGTTGTAGGAGAGGGGTTTTCCTCCCTTCTGATATTCATAAAAAACATGGGTTGGGTTAATTGATATTTTTTTATTAAACAATTTTCCTCATATTAACACTCGATCAAGGACTCTCATATAGCCCAACACCCGACATTTGGAAAATTTTATGTCGCACTGAGGGTAAACTCCATGTTTTTATTCTCAACTGAAGCCTCTAGATTCTAATCTGATACTCTACCTGGGAGTGATTCAACGTTTCCAAGGAAAATATCAATGTGTGATATAATATTTTTAATATTTTTAATATCAATGAAATAAGAATCTTTGGGGAAGAGAATCAAGTAGTGACTCAATTTTTGGATTCAGAAATACTTCTAAAAATATTATAAAATAATAAAATGAAAATTTTGATTAACTAAATCCTCCCCATCCTATGTATTTTGATCCTCAAATATAAAAAACCTAGATAGAAGAAGAAAAATAGATATCTCCATAGGGACTCACGCATAGAGATCTCACCAAGGTATCTCTTTTTTCCTTCCATCATGCACTTAATGGAAACACAATGGGTAAAACACACCCACATATAGCATTAACATGGTCAACATCATGAAAAATATTATCACCCATTACTTTTATCCATTACATATGGTAAAACACCAAGCACCATAGTCCATCTACATTCATAGGGTCTAATTATACACCATCAAGATAACATGATGAAAATATAAATGTAACCCCATGGTTTTTATCCTCCCTGAATGAATAAAAACACAACTTCTTCTTGAATCTCGCAATCTACATCAATGAAAAGTTGTGTATGGTACTATAGGGAAAAAATCCCTCAAGGTATAATTGCAATATTTTGGGGTAGATTGTGTTTGTTGACAAATCATGTTTCCATGGAGAATTTTCATGTTCCATAGAAGTTTTTGACAATCCATGTGGACAAAGAATGATGACAAAGGAACGAACGATCTGGAGGTGGTACAAAAAGAGTAGTACAAGGTGGCACTGTTTTCTATTGTTTTCCAAATTTTTAGGGTCCAAAATATGGAGTATGGTGAGCATCACGAAAAGTGTATTTCCTTGAATATCTTATCAAAATATGGAAAAGGTATAAATTTAGCGAAGATAGGATTCATGGATTGGATATCGCGAAAACTAGAAAAATGATGGCGGTGATTCTTCGTGATTAAGTCAAGTTTTGTGAATAGAAGAATTAAAGCGCATCACGGTGGTGAAAGGGTTTACGAGGGAGCTTCGTGGCAAAGGCATGAAGGGATTGACGGTGATTCTCTGTGATTATGTCAAGCACCACGATCAGAAAATTTCCATGGTGCTTCGCGATTTTGAGAGTATTTTTATGGGAACTTAAGAGATTCACGATTTGAGATGACGTGGCATTGACATCGCAGAGAATGTTTGAGTGTCGGTGGAATTACCTATAAATAGGCCTTGACCCCTTCAAGATAAATAGAGAGAAAGATACAATTTTCAGAGAAAAAATATTTCTCTAGGTTCATGAAGGTATTTTGCGAAGGTAGTGTACTTCGTTAATGGAAGGAGTTTCGTGGCGGCTGTTCTATCTCTATGAAAGATGGGTGATTCATGTTGGCTTAGTGAGATTCGTGAAATGAAGTCTCTCTACGATGACTTGATATCTACTATGGACTATGCTTTGCAGAGGCTTCATCTTTCCGATGGTCTGAGCTCCACGAAAGTAGTGTGCTCCATGAGGGAGGGGCTCTGCGAAGGTGTGTGCTTCATGAAAAGACAGGAGGTTCCCGAAGGCTTGTTTGAGATTCAAAAAATTGGGAGCCTGGTGAAGTAGGGTGATTTGAGAAGGTATTTCCAATGGAATTACCCAGTGTTTAAGAGGCCAAGGGTTATTCCTCAATAGATGAAAGTTGGACTTTAACAGAGAACCTGTCAACAGTTCAAGATTCGTGCATTCATGCCATGAAAAGACCTACAAGTTAATAAAATGTGAGTTGATCCCTTCCAAGTGCATTGAGAAAAGGAAGATGAAGAAGGTAATCCTTTCTACTGGCTGTGAGCCCATGAAAGAGAAATAGGGAGTGACCTTTGGGAAAGCAGTTAGCTGACCCTAGACTTTGTAAAGGTAGTGATCCTGGTTATATTTTTGATCTAGCCCGAACATTATTGGCAGTGAGCGTTAGTGTATTTGGTAAAGTAGAACATTGTAGTTATATGCTCCTTGGACGTGACCCAGTGAGTGTGAACCAAGTAAAAATCATTGTGTCTACCTACTTTCTTCCCTGCTTTGCATTCAAAGACTCATCATCAGATAAAGATGAAAATAAGTGATCATAATAAACATACAAGTGGAAAAATGTGACCCTTGTAATAAAGAGTTCAAGATCCAGTGGGGAAAAAAGAATTTAGAAAATAATATCCACACCATGATTCACACCCTATCATGGTATATGGGTCCCTATTGGTAGTTAAAGTTACCAACAAACAAATAAAATCTCTCCATTGTAAACCTTACGTCCCATGAGGACATCCATCTAAAAACCCCAACTAACACACATAGATGAAGCAAACCAATCGATCATGGATGGTAGGAAACCAATCTTCACTGTGGAAAAGTCATGAGGCCTCTCTAATCCACTTAAAAATAATTTTATCCAAGGCACATCCTCCACCAAGTACACCATGAATTTGGGTAAATAAATAGTCTACCCTTGTAAACCTAGTACATACTCTGACACACTAGAATTCAACCACGTCCCAAACACACAAGTCAAAGGAACTCATCCACCACACCTCGACATTATACTATTTGGGAGGCACTGACTCACCCACTCAGTATTAATCACATAACAAAAATGGGTCTCAGTGGGGGAAGCATCACTATTCGACATGAATTTAAAAGTATATTAAAAAAACCAACATAACGTCCTACTGACACCCTTCACCACTTTGGACAAACCTCAATGATGAAGATGAATGGAAAGAGTATCTCACAACAGTGTCTATCAATAATATTATTTAATGTAGAATGAACCTAGATCTAAACTCTATTCAGTCACAAATATTCTTGATCAAAGGCCTATCAGGCCTGCAACTATCCTCACTATAATCCTCGAGCTCCCCAAGCCTTGCACGACCCACCTAGTGGTGGTGGTGGAAATATCTCATAATGTATACCAACTGTTGATGGTTTACCTACTCCTCCACTACCTCTTTAATCGTGCGGAAACCCATAATCCAATATTTTACTCTCATAGGGTGGTACATTATCCATATCTCTTATAGAAGTAGGTTAGATTGGAAAATCTCTAGCAAGATGTCCCTAGTTGTATCAAGTGTAACACTGCCTATCTTGCTACTTACCTAGTCCACAAAACAACTATTGCACTATGAACCCCTGTTCCTGAGACTAAGAATGAATATTCCTTCTTCACCATGAACCCATATTCTTCCTTCTCCATGGATTCAACACAAACATCCTGGTATCACTAGGGATTACCGAATCTATCTTTATAATGATTATGGATGGACCAGACACCTATATGACAAGTTATCTCTATCTCTAACTGAACGACTAATACGGGGAACCCACACCTTTTTCCAATAGGGGAGTACCAATGCTGAGAGAACTAATCCATATATTAAACCATTCTCATTATAGGGACTCTTGTCTCCACTGGTCTGAGAGGTATGGGAAACATCATCCCCCACATGAAAGTGGAGTACTAGTCCAATCATCTCTCTCCAAAACACCAACAGTTCACATATGATGGTCAAACATCACTCAAAGAAGGTATATTCTGATATTACCTTAATTAGAAACACATCAAAATGTGTGGTACCCACACACAGATATGATAGGGGAGCACCACTATACTAGACTAACAAGTCTAGGCGCCCGCATCAATAGATGATTTGGAAGGGTACCAACCCCGATGTCAACCCACTAATCCTAATTAAATAACTATCCCTGATCTAGAACCAGAACATTATCATGATTCTTGAATGATTCCATATAGTATCTCACATTTCACCATGATCTCCACCATCATGATATATGGGGATAACTTCTCAGGATATGGTACACATAAGTATGAGTTTGAGCCATGAAGAAGTAGATACGCAAGGAACAAATATCCATGAAAGGTACACAGTGTGAATGGGGTCCAAAGAGTGAGTGATATAGTATAAAAATTTCATCATTTTGTATACATCATAAATTAGGTAGAAATTACATCTTACATAGCATGTCTGGGGTGTACAAAACATGTCTCACCACACAAGGGCCCTTGGCTACGTACTTCCCCACACAGCTCTCCCATATATGTCTCTTGCACGGTGTCCACCTTAGGTATGTGGTGGAACCCTTATAACCAACCTCTAGGAAATTTTATATTCCTATGCACATTTATGGAACCTTGTTCCTGTCTAATCTAGTTATGACCTTGCACATGACCATGTCTCTAGACATGCCTCCCCAATCCATGTCTGAGGGTCCGATAACCTGGGATCACTTCATAGTCTGTAATCTATATATATGGTTTGTATTCACCAGAAGAAATATTTACCTAATAATAATAACACAAGTAATGTTCCATTGAACTATGTAGTGTGTGATCTGGAATATCGAACTAGAATTCCATGCGAGCTTCCTGAATCAGCTAGGCTTCCACCGAAACTCACATTTCGACCCCCATATATCCCCTAATAGTTGTTAAAGGGCTCTAAAACCATGAAATAATTCATCAAAGAGGGTTGTGATAATTAATAATCATATATTTATACCATAAGGAGAAACATTAATGCTTCGGGGTCAGATCCACATTTGGGAGCCTTTGCAGCATGATATGGAAGTGATTGTCATCATGATTAGAGATCGAAGGAAAATCATCTCCTTATTTTTTACTCAGTTATTATGTAACACTAAAGGGAGGATTAAGGGGATTTTCAATTTATTTCATGCGAACACAATAGGGTGATGGGTTAATTGATTTATGTTTTGTTAAATCAATTAAACTCTTTTTAAAAACCATCTAATGAATCACCTACAAACTGGTAGTTGGCGTATGAAAAAAATTCTTCTCCTATGTTAGAAACCACATTTTGATATGATAACTACCTTATATTTTAAATATGATACTAAACATGGTATTTATATTCCATTTATGTGAAAATAATTCACATGTGATATAATATATTGAATATTTATAATATAATTTCACTAAGGATCATTGGGCCCCTAAAAACCACTACGACTTAGCACCACACATCCAAAAAATCATAGAAATATTCAAAACTCATAAATGGACAAAAATAGTAGCTACATAATTAATAAACAATATATAGTCAACAAGAGAAAGATATTACTAAATGTTTTGGAAACACAATGGATCACATGAAAAATATAACCAAACATTTTGTAGTGGGGAAGAATATGAAGAGTTTTTCACTAAGAAAATTTTGAAATCTAAGATTGAGGAAAAAAGAAATTCAAGTGGATTTTCTCCAAGTGGAAGCCAATTTTATTTAATAACTCAAAATTATCATTTTTATATTTTTAAAATAAAAAAATGATGAATTTGTTTGATGAAAAATATATTGAAAATGACAATTAGTTTAACAAGACACATCAAGGTGTCTTGATAACAAAAACATCCTAATAAAATTAATAAAAATTATAAATAATATGGAAATAAATTTTTTTTCATCTTGAGATACTAATAATATCATTCAAGAAAATTATATTTAACATAGCAGAGTAAATCCCAGAAGTAATCTATCCATGTTAAAATAAATTGAGGCTCTAAATCCATATCATGGAATTTTTGGGCTAAGAAAAATCATGAGAAAAAAGATCATATATAAAAATTATTTAAATGATATTTGATAAGGTATATTCCCAAAATACAAAGACAAATGGATTCATAGAATATATCTAGAATATTATAATAATTTTTTGGATTTAATTATTACTATCCTGGAAGATCAAGATTAAATTTTTTTTTTGATTTTTTGAAACATATGTTCATAGAGAATATATTTACAGGTATAACATCTATATTCACATGAAATAAATACATCATGAATTGGGTGATTTATATTATTATAAAATGAGATAAAATTTTGAGTAGGATAAATTTGTCATTTCTGATTCTTTAAATTTGTACAAACATAAAATATTTGATTTTTTGAAAAAAATTTCTAAAATATGTGACCATCAACGTAATTATTTTAATGAATATATATGTACTCTTCCAAGACAGATAATATAATATATAGTAGTTGTGAAATCTTATATAAAATAAGAAACAACGATGTTAATTTTTGTTGAGTAATCTCAATAATACATCAATATAAAAAACCCATGTATAATAATTAACAATTGTTCAACTCGTATCACTAGAGACACCAAAATATTGAAAAACATACAACACCATCATGTATGTTCTTTTTGTTAATGTGAATAAATTTTTTTATTTTTATTACATTGATTATAGTTTTTGTTTTAAATATAAATTGTCATGGGTGTGTTAAACTTATGATATTTATACCATGTTTTAATAATTTAATTAATTTTTGGTTAATTTTTTTTTCATTATTAATATTTTTTAATAATACATTTATATATTGTTATCATATTTACATTTCTATCAGCTTTTATTATATGTATTTATGTTTAATTTTTTACGTGATTAAATAATTATTTCTTATAATTTAATCGTAAAAAATTTAAATTATATATATGAATTTTTTATTACACAAAATTATTGTATCAATTTTAAATCATAATGTTAAATAAGAATATATATGTTTAAATATTCTATTTTATATTTTATGGTTTTATATACTCTTATCATCTTATAATTATCGTATATATATATTCTTCTTTTTTTTCAACCCACTGTAAACAATGATGAACCAAATGGTATGGATCACCTCTACATCAACAAAACTCTTCATCACCAGTATCACACCAACATTATCATATAAAATCTCTATTATCTGATAATGTATGTTAATGGAAGGAGAAGCATGATTTACCACCACTTTAGTATCCCAACATCTCCTCTATGCTGGTTTCATCCTCACTTTCTCAAAATAAATTGAAACTCATCGGCATCTCTCTCATTCAAGAAAAACTACTCCATAGATGAAAGACTCATTGCTCCATTTCCTTCTTCTTATGATGAAAATGGTAGCACTAAATTAATATCCAATAGTACCTCAATTTTAATTTAATTGTAATTGATTTTTTCTAACAATAGTTGAAAAAACATCCTTAGATGGTAGTAGCAGTACTCCCCTTTAATGGTGAAATAATTTTGTGATAGTAGATCACATCAACATGTGGCATCTTCTCTTACTTATATAATGGTATCTACGGATCACCGACACTTTAGTGTATCAGTGCCACAACAGTGACGATTTTAGATTCTATTTTATAAATGGTAGAATCTTCCACAATGGTACAACTATTTTATTTCTTTTAATGGTTGAACCATCCATTTATTGTTATACTACTAGTATAAGGTTTTTCATCTAAGGGTATCATGATATTTGGATCTGTCTGGGATTAGTGGTAGCAGTAGAGGATCCCATATTTTTACAAAATGATAGAAGATTTTTCTACCATTAGATAATAAATATATGAATACTAGTTATAATTTGCAGCACTTCTAGTTCAAATTTTATAATACCACATATTTTAGAATTTTTAATACCACATATTCAATTTTTTTAATACAGGATATTCAAATTTTTTATTACTACCGATTTTTTTTAAATATCATAATTTTTAAAAATTATAACACTTTTTTTAAATTTATGATATTTCTTCTAATTTTTTTCACTCATTTAATCATGATTAAAATATTTTATTTGGTGAGAATTTCTGATTTTTTTTATATTTCAATAGTTCCTAAATAAGTTTTAAATTATTCCGATTATATGATAATTATTTTTGAACATTTAATAAATGTGTTTAGTTTTATTTTTATCATGTTCTAAATTTGTGTGGAAATTCATAGAATGTGTTACACATTATTTGAATATAATTTAAGTTGACTGATTTATTTCATTAAATTTTTCTAGAGTTAATATTAAATTTTTTGTAATATTTTCAAAATAATTTTTTCATAATAATTTTTTTATTAATGATTTTAAAAATTAATTATTTTACATAGTCAATTTGATTGTGACATTTATGGAATTATTTAACTAAATTAGTTTGAAATGATATATTTAAATTTATTTAAATCATTATAATAAATAAAACGATATCTTTAATTTTGTTTTAATTGATTTGATATTATGGTAATCAATATTATTTTTGGATAAAATTGGTTGACTCTATAATTATTGTTTTAAATTATTCTAAACTTTTTTATAAGTTCCCTTTTTCTATTATTACAATATTGAATCTATATAAGTGTCAAATTACTATTGGAGTCAATTTATATAGTTATGATATATTGATTATAAATTGTTATATATGAATTAATGTGATAGAAAGTATGCACACTCTACGAACATTCAACTGATCCTGTAATATATGTTTACCATTGCTAATGATCTATCAAGGACATCACATAAATTGTTATACTTTTTATACCTTGATGGGACACAATAATAATATACTTAAAAAATATTACCTATAATTATTTTATTTATCTAACATTTTAATCATGGACTATTGTGTCTGCAACACTACTTCCCATCTCTCAAATGTTTTTACTTCTTGTTTATGCTTTTATAAATAAAATAATTTTCATCCTTTAGGTTCTGAATCATGGATTATAATGATTGGACTATTCAGTTTGTTACTACCATTATTTATATTCAGATTTTTAATTGGGTTATGACTACTCATATAAAATCCATGATTTATGGTTATACATCCACTATAAAAAGTATGTTTCAATTGGATTATAACTCCCCTTCAAAAACTAGTGTAGTACAAAATGAATCTCTCACTGATTAGTGAGTTATAATAGTGGACTATCTCAAATTTGGAAAAAATAACTATAAAAACCAAGTCTTCTTTATTTTATTTTCTATTTTACATGAAATATTTTAACTAAATTTGTTAATTTATCTATATAATCAATCTATCTCATTGAAATATTCATAAGGTCTGTTCACACTTTATAGACCTTCTTCCACTCATACAAAAAAAAATGGTTTCATATGTTGTTCCTTTTAGAATTTATTCAATCCTTATATGAATAATTTAGTTAATATTTTATTTTTACTAACCTTTTCATTGACCTCAAATTCTAAAGACCGGATCTATAGTATTGTAGGAATTAATGAAAATGATAAAAAATATTCTTCCAAACCCTCTCCATTTTGATTGTATTGACTACAATTTATAGTTATCTATAATATAGTCATACCATATGAAGTTAATCATATAAATCAAGTCAATCATTTATAAATCGTAAATTCTACCAGAATTTGACTCAGATAATATTATAGGAAATAGTGCTTTCAAATATGATTTTAAATATAATTTAGTAAATATTTTATATAGAGATATTAATAGATCCTTGTCTAGTCATGTTACTGTATATAATTAAAGTCTGGAGATCTAGAATATTTTCAAGTTAAAAATCATAGATCTAAAAATATAATTAGAATTAAATTTGGAATGCTTTGACTAGAGTACAAATATTTAAAGATGTGTTATGATTAAAGCATCAATAAAATGTTCCACTAATTCAAAACCGTTTTGAGTAGAATTAATTCCCTTTTAGAATCATTAGAGAACCTTGTACTTAATGAAAGATTACTGTGGGATATAGAAAATAAATGGAATACAAATAATGATGTGATTGATGAATGTAATAATTTCAAATAATACACCTTTGAAGGAATAATAAAATCACTTATTTAATTTAAATGTTACATAAGGAATGTTATAGGATAAGAGAATTCAATGTAGAAAGTTATTTCTTTATAATCACATAAAAGTAAATTTATAACTCCTCTAAATATGAGGCACATGATAATGAATAAAGAGAAATTAGAAATATTTTAAATGATATTTTTAATTTTATGAAGAGAATGAAAATGTTCACGAAGAGACGAAGTAATGTTCAAAATATTGATTGAAAAAGAAATAATGGTATTGAATAAGAAAAAAATGTAACCTTTTATGAATATCTAATGACATGACTCATCAATCTAGATTATATAAAGTTGATGAAAATGGGAGATACAAAAAATTTATTAATGAATTTAATTTTCTTATCATGTTCAATGGACTCACACTAATGAATCTGATTCTAGTGATGAATTTAAAAGTGAGAAACATTCAACCAACCTCTGTTTGGTGGATGTAAATACAAATAAGTTATATAAAGATTTTGAATCTAGTTATTATTCTGACAATGAGTGTTGTAGCATAGATGAGTTGTATGAAGAAAATGAAAAGATTCAAGAATATGTTTTACGATTCATTGAGTTTTATAAATAAATGAAAGAAGAAAATATGTGGATTTTAAATGAAATTAAAAATATAAAATGTGTAATGATGCACATAAGGGATACATAAGAAAATTTTCTTCAGGTTATAATTGTATGGTCTACGATGATTTTGAGTCTGTTCATAGAGGGAATGATAATCATATAGAGGAATTTACTTGCTTAAAAGAAACGTTATAACGAAATTTCAAGAAAAGAAAAAAATTGAAAGGATGGTGACTATAATGAAACCAAATAAAGATAAAAGTTTTTGGTAATATTTCACAGATTCTTAAGATATATATGACTACATTTGTTGAATGATCTATTGAAAAGGATTCTTCAGTTATATGCTTTAAATATTTCATGTGGGGATATTATGATAATTAATGTTCTCTTAGATGTCCTAAATCTATTTTATATACTAGAGATTATATTTCAGAATTTGTATATACTATGTTATCTTACAATAAACATTTCATATCTATTTGGTACCAATTAATTATTTTGTTATCCAATTAGACTCCAAATACCATTGGTACCATAATTTTTATCTACATAATTTGTCTTTTTAAGATAAAAACCTTTTAATGTCATGAAAAGTTGGTACATCTATCATATTTAATTACTTATAATAAATATGCCGAAGCATTAGTAAATTTTGAAGATAACTCTATAGGCATGGTAAAATAATTCATTAACGTAGATAATTATAATTTTGTTTCAATTTCTAAATTTTTATTTGTTCAGTGTATGTAACATACTCTAATAAGTATGTCACAAATTTAGGATGATGACATGTATTTTATGTTCAAATATGATAAATGTTTATTATTTATATATATTCAATATATATATAATGGATAATATTTATTCTATTGATTTATTTGATCTATGTAATCAAAATATTATATTTATAAATACTATATAAATAAATAATGTACACTAGTATATGAATATCATACATACTCAGTACTAAATGTTTCAAAAATTATCCATGAATTGATAGGTTTTAGGTTTACACATGTTATAGTTCCGAAAATATTTTTTCTCTCATTTGTGATTAATGTGAATGCGACACAAGGAATATTTAAACACTATCAATCATGTTTCTACTTAAATACCTATTAATTATTATATATATATTTAATTATTTGGTCTTATGGACACTACTAGTATAGGATGTATGATAATTATTTTTGTTATTTTCCATGATTTTAGTTGATTTATATGGTATTATTATTTGTCTCATAAGCATGAATATTTAGCTATATTTTTATTTGTAATATTGTTCAAAATAAAAGAGGTTTTTAAATTGTTTCTATTAGAAGATATAATGGAGGTGAAATTGAAAATTATAATTTTTAATTTTTTTGAAAAGAAAATGGTTATGTTCATATTTTTTTATGAAAAACCACAACACGGAATAGTGTTATAGAACAAAAAATAGATTTATTCAATAATTGGATCAAAATATGCTTAATTAATGTATATTTCCAAACTATTTATGGGAATAATCCATTAATAATGGTTTTTATATTCTGAATTAATTTTTTGTTAGGCATTTTTCGAATAAAATCACTTATTAATTGTTTAATTATAGAAAAAAAATCTTTGGTAATTTAAATTTTTTTGCTTCTAAATTTTTTATATTGGATATGAAATATAATTTAGATAACTATTATACTAAATGAGTTGAAGGTATTTTTAGTTGTTATTCATCTAAAAGTAAATATTACAGATATTCCTATAAGAATACCATAACTATTGTATATTTTTATAAATACTATTTAATGATTCTTATGATGTTCAAAAATCAGTTTTTCAAAATATTGAAGATGATTTTTTGGATTTCTGTTTTAGCGAAGGAAATCCTCAAGAAAATATATCTTTTTATGGGGATACATATTTTTCTCAAAATGATACTAGAACATAGATTATACAAAAATATTATGGTATTAAAATCATTTTTGTAAAAAAATTCCTTGTTTGAAAACCAGATGTTTTTTTAAACTTCTTTGCTAACTCTAATTTTGTTTTTATTTTGTTCCAAATAATTTTTATAATGATTTAAAAGATCCAAACTAAATTTTTTCTATTCAATATCATCATAATAATTTATTTATAAATAATTAATGGTTTTTATATGATTTTCCTAAATATTATAGGTAATGAAAATTAAATTGATTATTAGAAACAAGAAGGTTGAATCTAGATAAATTGTTAAAAATAAATCAAGACATGTTTCCCTGAGATACTCTCAAGAAAAGTTATAGAATTTGAAAATTCATTTATAGTAGTTTCTTAGTTACAAGATATTTGAAGTGATTTATATTTTTTTGTTTCCTTGTTTTTAAATTGTATCAGAAGGATGCAAAAAATTTGTTCTTAAATGGTTTAATATCTTAACATGTTTATGTTTATTTCTCATAGTATTGAAGGTGAAAAATTTTCTAATCATATTTATATGTTATCTAATTATTGTATGGTCTTAAACTAGCACTTAAGTCTCAATATTATAGGATTTAATTAAATCTATTGAAAATTGGTTTCAATAAAGGAAATATTAGCCCAAATTTATTTAATAAAAGTGTTTCTATTGATATTTTAGTTGTGGAAATATATTCTGAAGAAATGTTTTTTGGTTCTTCTAGTGAATTTCATTGTAATGATTTCCCTTCATTGATATCATCTTCGATTGATAAGATCATAACGAGAGAATTCAACTTCTTTCTTAGCCTTAAATATCTCAGTGGAAATATGGGATATTTCTAATTCAATTCAAATATGCTATAGAGTTGATCAACATGTTTGATCTCAATTCTAGTAAATCAATGAAACTCCCATGAGTACAAGTTGTAAATTATATGTTTATTATTTAGGTAAACATTTTTTGGTTAATGTTAATATATGAATAATATGGATTTTTAATTATTTAACACCATCTAGAAAAATATCTTGATTATTATATTCTATGTGCAATTACAAAAGATGATCTTAAAGAGTATCATTAAAGCTGTAAAATGATTAACTAGATATGTTAAAGGGACTAATGAATCTTTTTTTTGATTCAATGAATAAATATTTGATTTTATATCAAATTATAACCCTGACTTTGGGGGTTTTATAATTTTCATAAAAGAATATCTGGAATGTTTAATTTTCTTGAAAAAAGATTAATTTTTTGGTCTCCTAAGAAGTACTTATCTACTACTTTATATAATGAGGATTCTATTCATATCTTTTCATCATATTTTTGTTCTCAAATTCTATTTATCAAGAAAAATATATGTGATTTCGTTTTTTATTTGGATATGTTGAATATTAATTTAGATAATAAATATATAATTTCATTTTTTAAGAATCCTTTATATAATTATAGAACAAATCATATAAATTTTAGATTTTATTTTATTAAAAATCATGTAAATAACATTCATGTATCTATATAATTCTTCCCTATTGAGAATTATCTTTTTTATTATAATTACAATGCCTTTAGACATTCCATAGATTGAAAAAACAAAATTCGAGATTATTATGTTGGATGCCTAATTATTCTATCATTACTTGTATACACATGGATTTTCACTTTTATCTTTTTTATTCCTTAAAAAACATGGAGAAAGTAAATTAGTTTTTTTACTTGTTTGTTTTTGTAATCAAATAAAAGGGGAATATTTTTTCCTTTTCATATACTTTGTTGTTTTTTTAGTATATTAATTATAGTTACTATTTTAATATTATATTTAATGTGAGTGTAAAAAGTATTATATCTATATAATTTATTATTGATTTATTTATTTTATAATACAAAAAATACTTTTTTATTTTTAGTATTATTATTTTTTTCAAATTACATTCATATATTTTTATCATATTTATAACATAATTTTTATTATATGTGATTACATTTAATGTTTTTGGTGTTTTAATAATTCATTATTATAATTTAATAATACATATATTATATCATATATAATTATATTATAATTGAATTAAAAAATTATATCATTTTTTTGTTTTAGTGTTATAATATTTATATATATATATATATTCTTATTCTTATTTTATTGACCCATTATACATAGCCACGAACTAGAAGGCATGGATGACCTCTCTTAAGTGCTAATCTCCTTCAATATCATTACATCTGCAACATCGCTTGCAATCTAGACTATAGAATCTTGCATGTCAATGAAGAAATAAAAATTCTAGCCATCGCTTTAGTAGCTATGTATGTCTACCATGCTATTTTCATACTCACATTCTCATTATGCATTTTGGAAAATTTTACCTTCCTCGCATGAGAAAAACTCCTCTATGAATGAAAACCTCACCACTCCACTACCTTTTAATGTGCTATTTCGAAAGAAGAACCATCCCTCTATCCAATAGTTATACATTTTTCATGGAATAAATGTAGCTTTTTTCTATGTATAGTGCGGTCAATATCTTTTGATGGAAGAAACAACACTCTACTTCATCTGTACAATATGTTCAAACTTCCACGATCGTAGAATGCATTGATGGGAGCTCATCTCAAATAGATGTACACCTCTTTCTCTATTTACCGATTATTTTAGATAACTATCTCAATATTGATGGTATCAACTTATATTTTATCATAAAAGTATTTTTTTATTGTACAACATTTTTCTCTTGGAGATATGACCCTTCTTTATTTCTTATATTATTTATAACAAATTTTTCATTTTACTATAGCATTAGTGGTATCTCTCTCTTGGCACGGAGGTAGTGGTAGAAGATCTTCTATTGTGAACTCAATGGTAGTAGAAGTCTGCTAATACTCGTTTAAAAAAATGACACTTCGGGTTATAAGTTTTAGTACCGCTGGTTGAAATTTATAATACCACTAGATAGAAAAAATAAATATTACATATTAATTTATTATTAAATGGAGTAAAAAACCAATATCATTAGGATTTAAAATTATAACACCCTTAGTGTTAAATTATATATATTGTTCATAAATTATATTTTAAGCCTATTTTTCATGATTCTAATTTTTATAATTATTGAGAATTAATGTAACATTTGTTTAATATTTCCATGGTTCATAAATTAGTTTTAAGTTATTCTAAAACAATCAAATACATTTTGAAAAAATGAAGACATGTTTTCTGTGTTTTTTTATGATCTTCTTAGTTTCCATAATAATACAAAGCATGTGTTACGCTATAATTAAACATAATATATGCTTCACACTTATTGCATTTTAATTTTTCAATAATTGTTATCAAATTATTTTGTAATATTTTTAATACATAAATTTAATAATATATTTTTTTATTTTTTTCATGACATTAAAAAGTATTTTTCTACATAATTAATCTACTTGAGATATTTGTGGAACTATTTTACTAAATCAGTTTCAAACTGTCTATTTAAATATGTTAGAATCCTTCTAATTACTCATATTATATATTTAATTTTGTTTAATAATTCATCTATATTTAGTAATATGATTTATTTGTAATAAAAGATATTGACTATATTATTATTATTTTAAATTATTCTTTCTATTTTTTAAGGGTTCTTTTTTAGTTGTTATAGATTTATTGAATCTACATATGGGACTCAGAGGATTCATGGTGGGGATATATAATATTATGATATGATGAGTACACATGATTAAATATAACTTAATGAGATAAAAAGTTATCATATTCAATATAACATAAAGTGATCTTATACATAGTGCTTACCATAACAAAAAAAATCTCTTAATGACGGCACCTAAACTGGTTTGGATTCTCATACCTAAATGAGAAAACCCAATCTTATATTCAAGAACAAGTAATAATTCTTATTTTATTTATTTACCATTTTTATCCTTTTAACTTGTATTTGTAACCACACTTTCCATCTCTCACATGTGATTTCACTTTTTTTTTATGATTTTACATAAAAAAATTATTTTCTTTTTTAAAATTATGACTCTCAAAATCTAATTTCAGGACTTTTTAGATTATGAATCCATCTATAAGAAGTCAATGATATGATTGTTTTGTGAGTCCACATTGAAAATTCAAGTGACTTGGTTATACTTACACTAGAAAATTTACATTGTAATTGGGTTATTATTACCCTTAAAAATATTAAAATGAATAATGTATCTCTCATTGAGTATATAGATATAAGAGTAGACTCTGCCTATTTGGACTAAACCAAATTAAAAATATGTATGTTTTTTCTTTTATTTTTCAATTAAAATTAACATTGTTAATTATTTTTATAATAAATCTAAAAATTCTATCCATATAATTAAAATATTATTAATATCTATTCACCCCTTCTAGACCATTTTTTATCCACTCTAACCTTACAGGTTCAATTAATTTTTTTCAATGATAGATCCATTGAAATTAAAGAAGTTGTTAATATTATGATTAAAAATAATAAAATAAAATCTAATGATGTTCTACTTGTTCAAAGGATCGAAACAAAATTATTATGTTTTATAAAAAAATTTAATTATGGATTTGAATACATATTGATAAGAAATTAATGAATAATCACATTCTTAAAATTTCATAATCATCACAAAGTGTTAAAGAAACATTAGTAATTTACTCCAGATTGGTGATTTTGGATACTATTTCTATTTGAGTTCAAAATATGAGAATAATATTTGTAATAAAATATTTTGACATCTTTTTCAAATCAGTATTAGGAAAATCTAAAGGGAAATGTGATGAATGGCTTCCCCTGTATAAATTGTAAAAGTGATTTTATTTTTTAAACATGTAAAAAAGATAAAATGGTACAAGGTTGTAAAAAAAGAGTATGAAACATAAATTAATACAATCTAATTTAAGTAGGCTAAAGTGACATTCATTCATTAAAAGTAATATTTATTTTTTATTTTCATTAGAGATTTCAGAAGTATGGATAATTTGATATTAATTATTTAAAGGATTGAGATATTTGAGATACCGAAAAAATTATAAGAGAGTTCGTGAAAGTGTCCAGTGCATGTATAAAATAGATAAGAACTAAAAATTTAAATTAGTTCAGTAAAAATTATTTAGAAAAAAATCTTTATAGGAATGGGTTTAAAAATCAATATATAACTCATTAAACACCCCATTTTGATGTAAGAGTAGAATGGAAAAATTAGAGTTTTTTAAGGGGAATAATAGTGATTACTAAATTCAAACATTAATGATTATTATTGAGATAATATATAAGAATATTTGTGTATATTAAAAATATATTCTTATTTAAAACTAAATTAAATATGAGTCTATATGAAATGTTGTATAAAAAATAATCTTGATGTGAAGTATTTAAATTATTTTATTAGAGAATAATTTAATAAAATCAATCACTTAGATCTTGGAATATTTTATAAGAAAGCTAAGGTATCAATTTCCAATAGATACTTATCCAATGGATGAGGCTACAAGTGATGATGAAAAATTCTATAAAACATATTTGACAGGAAGGATGTGAGTATTATTGAAAAAATCCCAATTTTTAGTTAGGTAACACTTAAAAATTATTATTATTTTATTGAAGAGAGGATGAATAATTTTAAAAATTTGGTTGATGGACAAAATTTAAATAAATAATATCAGGTTTGTATTAACTCATATCAACCAAGATATGATGAGGATATTGATGATATTATAAAATATTAAAATAAAATTTTAGAAATTCATTTTGAATATAAAGATAACATTTAAAATTAGGTGTAACTTGTTCGATCAATAATAAGGTTGATGCCTAAGGAACAAATAAATCATGTATCAGAAGTTGATCCACATTTACTTGTTAATGTTTTTTTAGAAACAAGTATCTATAAATTCCATGAATTATTCACTAGATCATATTGAAAAGAATATAACATACGATTTTGTTTGAAGACTAGAAGGAATGAATATCATTAGAATCTAGTAGGTATTTAGATAAATAAACAATGAAAATGGTGATATTTCTAGAAATATGGATAGAATGATTTATAAATTATTGTCATATGTTGAAGATGATTAATTTTAAGAGATTTTTTTATCATTAACAATATGAAAAGAAATAAAAATGATTCCCACTCTAGCGGTACATTAAAAATGTAAATTCCATGAAATTAATGTGAAATAAGATTTCTAGAATTGATATATTTATGAATAATTATTTAATAAGTTAACTAATCATTTTATTCATTATTTTGATGATTATAAGGTGTTCAGGTTGAAGAAATACATTAATGGATTCCAACGGGCTCCTGGAGAATGCTATTACAAGTTGGACAGTTCATAAAAAATAAATTTTTTTAAAGATATGTTTACTAAAATATTTAAATAAAATAGATAATAATTGTTAATCTCATTGTTTTTATTTATAAAAATGAAAATGAAATTAACATTATAAAATGAATTGTTTTTGGTATAAAGTTATGTGATAAGATATTGAAAGAAAAAAAATACTCTAACATGGAGTACTACAATAGCCAACTATGTAGTTTCATCACCTTTATACACAGAACTAATTTGAATGAAAGAAAAGTTATAAGTCCTTAAGGTGAAGAGATATAATCTATTGATAATTTCCTATGATAATCATAGTGAACTAAATTTATCTAAAAATACATTTTAACACACAAGATCCTGCCGTATTTATATAACGCATTTTTTTATTAAGTATATGGTTACTAATGGAAATGTGAGGATGGATTACATTTTCACATTGAATCAGATTATTGATGTATTCACTAAATCTATTTGATGGGTTAAATTTTATGTGATATGGATTAAAATTCATGGTCAGCCTTTCTATGTTACTTACATATTTTTTTTCTATTCCCCAAGATCATTGGGATACTATTATCAATGTAGTAGAAATATTCGTAACAAATCTAAGAACTTTTTGAGGAATATAAAGATATTTTATTGCTAAATAGGTATTATTTAATGAGTTAGCTAAATGGGAGAAAACATAACTACGAAAATAAAATTAAGTAGCCCAAATTTTATTATCGTCAAGGATTATAAATCATTCGAAAACATTTTTTATTGATAATTATGGTCTCATGATTTTTCACATTGATAAATACAATGATTTTATGTGAATTAGTGAGTTATTTAAGTTAATAACAGATTCATGGGGTAAAATTGAAAGCCCCATGTAACTATTGAAAGAGTTTTTTATTTTTTCTCAATGTTGTGTGATAATCATTAGAATTTAATTGAGAATGTTTTTAGTCGATTTTAGGTGACACAATAAGGAAGGACCTATGTTCTGAAAATTCATGGTGACATGTTTTTATGATTTCGAAAAAGTATATTGATATGTAAGTCTAATATTCACATACCTAGGAATAAATATTATTTTATAAAGGATGCTAATTTTTTCATGGATAACATTATTGATATTAGAGTGAAATTTGAAGAATTATAAGAATGTGTTTGAATAAATATAAATCGTAATATATTATGTAACAGTAATTTTGATCATGTGTAAGAGTAATTGGGTGGTATATAAGATTGAATCTAAAGATTAGTTTCATGAGTTGGATTAAATACGAAGAAGTGTAATAAGAAAATTTTGTTTCAAATGATATGTAGTATCTCTATGAAGGATGCATAAGACTACACATGTTTTCTCATGTCGTATATAACATTAAATGCGATGATGATATTTATTATTTAGTGAGTACATATCATGATTCATATTTTAAATACATGATATAATCCAAATATATTAGTGTTGGAAAATTAAGAACATATAACCATGAATATAATCATTACATAAAACTTATATTTATGTATGTGACCATAAAGATGTGAGAAGTAATTCCTAGGGAGGATTATTCATTATAAGGAATAAATGTGCAAGGAGGACTTTGAGAGTAAGGATTCACGGGAGGATGTTAACAGGATGGATAAGAGAATGATTGATATTATTTATAACAAGGATTATATTTTATGGATAAAAAAATAAGATCATTTTTTGAAAAATGGATTTAATGAAAGGAAGATCACCCTAGAGGTGTATATTTATATGTGGGACAATATGGCATATCATTTTGAAGATATTTTTAATGGAGAAATAGATAAAAAGGTAATTGCACTTCATTGAAGTTTTTATATGGAGAATTTATTTTATAATCATAAAATTTACTTCAATGACCAGCTTTATATTTATTCAGAGATGAGGACCCGAAATCAAGCAAAAGAGAAAACAAGAGGAGGAAGGGGATGAGTGAGGGAGAGAGGGAGAGGGAGAGAGAGGAGCGGGAGCATCCCCGGATTACGGGGGCCTGAAATAATGGAGCCCGAGGGCGTCACCTTGAAATAGATTAATCCCTTCCACTTTGAGAGTAACTTCATTGAGGATACAAATCTATTTTGAACCCGGGACACCCATGGATGCCAAATAATCTGCAACCTTTTTCCCCTCTCTCCACATGAGAGTGATCTGAATCCAGTTGTCAAGGAGCTGGTTGCACTTCTGGATTGTGTAAGCCATTGTCCAAGGAGTTGGAATTCTACCCGTCAGAGAATCATAAAGGTTACATGAGTCTGTTTCCACTTTGGAGAGTGCAATACCTTTCTGTTTACATAAATTGAGCCCTGAGAGAACTGCATGGGCCTCCGCCTGAAGAGAACTACCTTCGCCATAATGGGCTGTGAAGGCCAAGAACACACTCCCTTCTGAATTTCGAACCACTCCACCTCCCCGCATGTCCCTCTTAATGCATGAAACATCTGAATTCAACTTCAATCCATCAGTAGGAGGAGACCACATGATCCACCGCCCCCATGATCCATGCGATGTGGGACTGGCTGAATAAGAGGGAACACAGACTTGACGAAACCGCATGGATGGAGCGTCACGCCAATTATCAACTAGGGTGTCCTAGTCGATCAGTAGCATCCTAGTCGTCATGAATATGGACTGACCTGTAGAGAGTGTCCCCTCAAATCTCACCTTGTTGTGGGCCTGCCATAGGCACCAGCACCTGTCACTAAGGATGATGGACCTTGCTTCCCTCTCAGGGCCTCTATCTGGAGTCCCTTGGAACCAACCCTTCAGAAATGACATTGCCCGCAGCCTTGGTGATGAAGCTGCGAGGGAGACCCCAATAAAAGACCAAACCTCTTGTGCCCATGCACCTTAAAAGAAGATATGGTTGATTCTTTCTTACAGATTGCATTTACAGCACTGATAGCAGGAGGCAATATTGATACCCTCTTTTTGGATACCTTCATCAGACGGTATCGCGGAGTTCCTGATCCTCCACAGAAGAAAATTAAATTTTGTCAGGATTTTCCTGCACCATAGCATATCATTCTAGTTTTCCTGCTGCACTTGTGGTGTTGAGGTCGCTCGAAAGTCCTTCGTGTTATATATCCCGGACAGTAATGGGGTGAAGATGCACTGGTCCAGTTCTGAGGTGAGGGTAATGGAGTCACAGAATTCATTCTGGCCCTAGTTCAGCATTGCCTTGATGAATTCAGGGTGTATACTCGCGTCCATGAAGGTAATCGAAGGAACCATGCACTCCGGGATTTACAGCACCAAGCTGCTCCAGTTTTTCTTCCAGAAAGAATGTTTTCCCTCCCCCGAAAGCCACCAAGAGTGGTGTTGGAGGCTCGGGATCATAGGGCCAACATATTTCCATAGAGGAGATCCCCACATGTTGGCCATCTCTATGTGGTTGTCAAATCTATCACTTATCATCCTCCCCTAGAGATTACACCCCTCCATGATACCCCAAGCCAGTTTGGCATGCATGCCCTAGAGAGTGTCCCTCAAACTCCTGACATTGATCCCCCACCTAGATCGGTCGATCCATCCTATCCCATGAAACCCAGTGTTTTTTTCCCTCTGCTAGAGAATCCCAGAGAAACATAGCTAAGATCTTTTCAATGGCTTTGATCACCCCCTTAGGCACCGAAGTAGCCGCCATTTCATGCACCGGGATAGAGGCCAGCACACTGTTCACCAAGGATATTCTACCTCAGAAGGACAAGAAGTGATTCTTCCAGTTGAGGACTCAGCCCAAAATTTTGCAAACCATGTGATCAAGGTCCTGAATACGAGATCTTCCGGGAGATATAGGAGAACCGAGGTACTCCGTTGGATATTTCCCAGTCTGCATAACCATATTCATGAAAATGGTGGTGGCCCGTCTCCTTGAGAATTTCTTTGAGATAAAAATATTACTTTTGGAGTGGTTGATCATCTGATCTCTCCAGTGGAAATATTCATCCATGATCCTCTTGATGGCCCTCGCGGAACTTTTCCCTGCATTTGTGAAGATGATCATGTCTTCGGAAAACATGAGGTGGGATATGGAAGGAAGATTCATTTTCCTTCTATATGGTTTAATGCTTCCATTGGAAATACCCTGGTTCAACATGCGACTAAGAGTATCCTGGATTATAATAAACAATGTCGGGGAGATCAGGTCTCCTTTCTTGAGGCCGCGGGTGGTCTTGAATAAACCATGGGATTTCCCCATGAGATACACTTCCATCCATAACGATCTTAAGAAAAGGAACAACAAATATGTGACTATAGGAGATAATCCCATGGACGCTAAAACCCTGTTGTCAAAGTCCAACTCTATTATGTCGTAGACCTTATTCATATCCACTTTAATTGCCATATTGGATCCATATGTCTTGTTGTTCAAGTCCCTCAACACTTCATGCACCAGTACAATTTCCCCTTGAATTGATCTGCCCCGAACAAAGCCGTTTTGTTAAATGGAGGTCCATCGTGGGAGGTTCATCGCCAGTATTGAGTTAATTATACTTGCTAAGATCTTGTATGTGATGTTACACAGTCTCGCATGAAGATAATGATGAATGGAGGAGGGATCCTTCACCTTTGGGATGAGGACCAAAGTCATTGCATTTACAACCTGTGGGAGGGAGCCACCTCAGAAAATATCCTGAATGCTTGCTACCATGGCTTCATTTATCACATCCCACTAGGCTCTATAAAATGATCCTGGAAAACTATCAGGCCCCAGAGCGCTCTCCGGGTTCAGCTTCCTCATAGCTTCATAAATCTCCCTCTCAACAGGGACCTCTTAGATGCGCGCATTGTCCTCAGGGGAAACCCTGCTTGGAATTGCCTCCCAAATCTCTCTGCTCCCCTAGAGATATCTCGCTGGCCATCCTCTCATTAGAACCTACAAAAAGATCATTAAAGAATGAAAAATCCATTCCACCCACAATGTCTTTCTCATCTGTAAAAGAGCCATCTTCGAACTTGATGTTGGGTTTGATGGGCCGACTCTTCTCCTTGATGAAAGCATGGAAGTACGCCGAGTTTTCCCCCCTCATGTAGCCACTTTATCCCTGATTTGTCCCGTGCCTCTCGCTCATGTCTTATGATAATGTCAGCAAATCTATTCTTCTTGATTGAAAGTTCCTCAAATCTAGCATCATTCCATGTTTCCTCCAGGCTGGCCTCCAAGCGTTCGATGTCCACATTGGTCTCCTCCAGTTCCTGATAAAATGCATGGTGGATCCCCGCCAGTCCTATAACACCAGCTTAAGTCTCCTTAAATTATTTATGCAGAGCCACCCAGAGAGATCCTTGGACCTGTTCCCCCCATTAATACCTCACCACCTAGAGAAAATCTGGCATCCGGGTCCAATGGTCATAGAATCAGAATTTCCGTTGGTGGCCGCTCCTTGAGGAAAAAGAGACCATCAACGTTGACTGATTAGAAATCCCCCTCACAAGGTGAAATACCTTAGTATCTGCGAACTTGGAAAGAGCATGCATGTTGGCAAGGCAGTGGTCTAACCAGCTCCAGCAATGCCTGTTTCCTTTTCGATTGTTACACCAGGTATTGTAGTCACCAGAGTACCCCGAGTCCATTAGACGTTTGCAGGCCATGATCTGGACGAAGGAAGTTATTGCGCGGCATGGGAATTCCCTGCACCCTCTTTTCTCCGATGGTTCGGTAATATAGTTGAGGTCTCCTCCAATGATCCAATGATCATCTCCTGGGTCAAACATGCTCAGCTCCTACCACATGGATTCTCTAATAGCGTTATCACAGCTCCCATAAATGAAGGTTGAGTAGAAGCTGAGCGACCACTTTTTCACCCTTGTCGTAATGGCCAGGTCCTCTGTCTGAACCAGAACAACTGAAATATACCTCCTCCGAAAGATCCATATATGCGTGTTAGTTGGATCCACCTGCATGGACGCATGCATTCACATCTTAATAGTGAAATCCCCTATCTTGGCCCGGTCTTGATTGGGTTCCAGAATAGCAGCAATGAGAGCTTTCATTTCCTTGGTCTCTGATGATATGAAATCGGTTTTTATCCTCACCCCAAGACGATGAGAATCCCATATGAATATGGGAATCATTGGTAACTTGTTTGCCCAGTTTTGTCCCTAGGTGACAAGGTCTCCTTCTGATGTTGTGAGAGAGACTCACTGAACTGTGCCCTTTGCAGTTTGGATTTCGCCCGAGTACTTACACACGAACTCCTGTCCTTTGCTAGGGGAGACTTTTTCAGATGGAATTGAGGCTTGGGTGACTTACCTCTCATGTCACTGGGGGAAGACTGTACCATTGGACATTTACCTTTCTCCCGTGGAGTCTGGTTACCCGGTTCCTTAAGCACAACCATTTCAACCACCTCCAAACCACTCGGCCTGCTACAAGAAGTAGCGTTCTCCAATAGGCCAAACGTAGAGAGAGGTAAACCACTATTAGGGGGAATAAGGCACATCTCCCAATTTCCCACAGGGAGCAGTACAATGAATTCTAGTAACCCACCCACAGAGAGAGCCTTTCGGGGACCCATAGCCCAACCTCAAAGCATTTCCACCCACGAAGTTTCCATCCCACGATCTATAATGACCAGAGCTCTGTAAGGCTAAGCACCCCCTGCTGGAGCCAAAGGGAAAACTGCAGAGCAAGAAAGCCATAGATCCACAACATGTTGGCCAGCTTGGACTGATCCAGGTGGGGGCCGTCGGGAAGAAGGAGAGCATATGATCACCAATCGAGCCACAGAGAGAATCCTTAAAGGAAAATAAAGGATTACAGGTGATAGAAAGGTGCACCATATGCAGCTGGGATGAAGGGGATCCTCCACCGTCATTCCATGCCTCTGTGCCGGAGCTCAGCACTGTCGCGACCTCTGAAGGAGGCCGAGAGACCTGACGAGAAACGAGGGGAATATTTTGAAATTTTCCTGGAGCGTGAGGCACATTGTTTTGAGCCGAGGGCCATATTTTTTTCCTTAGACCTTTAGTACATGTTCCCATAAAATTTACTTCAATTATATTAATATATGATATGTTGTTTGATGAAATATTTATTTTATTAGGTGAGATTTCCCACATTTTCCTTCAAATTTTAAATGTGTAATTTTTAGTCTAGATTAATATTGAAGGTGTTTTGAAATATTATGAAATGTTTTTATATATTTGAATACCACTAATAAATTGTTCATAAAAGAAAGAAATGATATGATTTTGAATGATGATCATGGTTGTGACACCCCTAATGTCACAATGTTATTTATTTTTTAATCTTGTTCTTAAGAGTTATTGATTTTTAGTAGTGGGTGATAAAAAATTTCAAGCTTTATCATCTTTTTAGAAGTGAACATTTGGCCTATATGTTTTTTCAAATATTGTGGTTCCTTTGTGGAAAATTATTTCCATTATATAGATCTATTTCTCACATATTACACATGGTTATAAAAAACATATTGAGTTCCCCAGAGTCCATGGGGGGTGTTGGGTGTGTCAAGGGTGTGGTGCATGGTTTTTCCAAACTAGGAAGCCTTTTAGGGGAAACCATTTGGGGGATATTGGACATAGATAATAGAAAATTCATTATTGTTAAATGGTTTTCCAAACGCTTCGGCCAAAT
The DNA here is from genome assembly GCA_963277665.1 of Viscum album. NCBI lineage: Eukaryota > Viridiplantae > Streptophyta > Magnoliopsida > Santalales > Viscaceae > Viscum > Viscum album. The sequence goes on along the minus strand of OY728119.1, from coordinate 1,759,479,178 downwards.
ATGTCAGCTAAATTTTCTCTAATTTGTGGTTTGTGCATAGTTGATGTATGGTTTGAAAAGCAATGTGACATTCCCATGTATTTATAAATATGAAATTTCATAAAAAATATCCTATTTATATTTAAGGGTTTTTCATCCCTCTTCTCCCCCTCATGTGTCATCTGACAATCATAGATCCAGGAAGGAGTTCCAACCTCATCCACCTTGGATTCATGTATTCCTTTACTATATCTAGGATGAATTGATGTGATTTTCTCCATTTGTTCTCACTTATTCCCCCTTCTATCTATTCTCTCTTGGTTCAAACTCCCCCATGAACCATTGATCTTTTATGGCTTGATATTAGTTCTACTGGTTGTTCTATTGATTATTTTTATTATTTATAGTGGTGGTAAAACTATTTCTAGTCTCATGGGTGTGGTCTCCATTGAATTCAATGCGTTTGGGGGAATTTCGGATTGGATCATGCTCTTTTAGGGTATCTGTTTCTGTGGAATTGTTTCCTTTTGGAAATCTAATATTCTTATTGATTATAAATTCTATTTTTATGAAAGTATAAATATTTGTAAAATAATTTTGAGGTTATGAAAACATTTCTACATGATTTCTCTTCATATATATGGTTTTATATGTGAATTCCATGTTATATTTAGTAAAATGGAATATTATATTTTTATGGTTTCTTATGAAATGCCTTATGACTCTTTGAAAAGGATTTTATGAGGAAATTGTATTTTGACTTGGTTTTGGTTTTGATTGAGTGAAAATGATGGTTTTAAAGGGATTTTTTGTTTTTAATTGAGGTGTGTACCAAAACATTATTTGTGAAGGAGTATTTTAATGTTTTTCCAATATTAATTTAAAATATTTGTATAGTTTTCAATGTTTGTGAAATTCCATGATAGACTGTTTAAATGATTTGATAGAATATTGTTGGCCCTTTTTGAAATTGTTTTGGTTTTCAAAGAGGAATAACCTGGTTTAAGGGTTTATTTGAAACGATTTAATGTAATTGAGTTGTTTATTTGGACTTATAAATTTTTTTTAAGTGGATTTTTATATAATGTGAAATGGAAATAATAGATTTGGTCATGTTTTGGATTTTCAATGAAAAGTACCATTGTTTAGGGGTGACATTGAAATGTTTTAAATGTTTTGGTGATTTAAAACATTTTCCAATTGGTTTTTAGATACTATATTATGAAATCTGAAAAATTCATCACTTTCTGAACCATGATTTAATGTTAAAGGATCTGTTTGAAAATTGAATTTTAAATAGTGATTATGAGAGACACCCCCAGATTTAATCATTTTTGTGTTCCCCTTTTGGGGTATTTGATCACAATGTGATTCATGTTTCATCCTCTTGTATGGGAACAATCTTTTTATTTCTTGTGTTAACTTTATATAAGGGGGAATTCCATAATCTAGTGTTAAGGGTGAGGGAAGGTTTGGTTATTCATTTATATTATACTTCAATCACTTAAATTATGCCCGACCTTCATTGGCATGTCATGATAGACTTTGAGAAATGGGGTATGTGGTTGAGTTGGTTCAAGCCCATACCTAGGCTTGTTATTATAAGATTTTACCATAGGATCTTGGTAGCTAGTTATTGGAATGTTCTCCCATGAGGCTATATCTGTTCATGGGTGATTGGGGACCAAGAGATCCTTGTATGTTACCGTGATAGCCACAATGGTATCGTGAGATCCCTTATAATACCATTTTAACCTCCACCTATTTGTAGAATCAATTTTTTACGGTTTAGATATAGATTATTCTAATTCATGCTAGCACTAATTTGGAGCCCATTGTTTATTACCATGAAACCACAATCCATTGGATAATTTTTGTGGATTATTCCTATTCTTTGATTATATCTTCTTTTTGTTGGATTATTTTTTAGCACCTTCAATGCATCTGCTGAATTTTATTATGAATTTTTATATATGTGTGGGGAATTATTTTTATTCCTATCCCATTAGGGTTTGAGTTGTTTACTTTGAAAAATTGGATTTAAAAGAAGTGTTGGAAATCCTATTTTAAAATTAATGGCTCTTGTTTGTGAGTTATTTGATGTGGAATTAAAAATGGTTTTTTATTTATTGATTTATTTGGATGGTATAAGGATTAAATCAACATTTTTCATTTATATATTACATGTTTGAGTAGTTTTTTGGAAAAATTGTATTGGTGTGAGTGGTTTTATAATAACTTTGTCTGATGAATTTTTTTTCAAAAAATATGGGTTTATTTTTGGGAAGCAATGTAAAAAAATTGAAATATTTTATGGAGTTGATTTAATTTTCTTCATTAAAATATTTATTTAATGATAACTTTCAAAATTTATTTTCAAACACGCAATAGTAAAATACCAAATGAAATTAATTTCATAGGTTTGGAAGTTTTTAGTGACATGTTTGGTTTTTAACTCACGTATATAAATTTCTAGTTTCATGTTCTCAGTTTTATCAATCTTTGTCATTGTAAAATATGTGTCATGATTGGTGTTATGGTGGGAATTAAAAGGATGAATGGAGTTTGCATCAGGATAATATCATGTTGGTTGGTTTCTAGTATTTTTTTAGTTAGTTTGTTCATGAATTTTTTGACCTACCCATATTCCATTGTTTATAACTTTTGTTGATCAATATGAAAATGAGTTAGGGTAGTTGGTTATGAAATGTTATTATCCTATTTATTTATTTTGGTTCTATTATTATTTTTGTATCCATGCTTGTGAAAAAAATTTCTCGTAGAAGTTCATGTGATTCTTAGGCACATGTTGCCAACCGGTGGGTATCAGGAATGCCCTTCGAGCCTTATGGTGAATTGGTTTGTGTCCCATATCAGATAGAATCTCTTTCTAGTTCATTACAAAATGATATCAATGTATTTTGATTCTTTAGTTGGATCCTTTTATTCTTGAGTTACCTTTTTTTGGTGATATCTAGGTATAATTTAGATTATTATTGCCACTGGTTGAGTAGTATGGCTAGGAATATTCTATCTAGCTCTTTATTATCAGGAACCTCTAGATTATTGGGGAATAAGAATTTTGAATTGGTAATTTGATCTTTCTTTCAGTTTTTTATGATGGATTTTTTTGTGAATGACCTTATTATCTACATTGAAAATGCACAAGACATTGGGGATAACATATTTTTTTAGGTTTGGAATGATTATAAATTTAGATGTTTGGTTCACACACTTGTATTGGGAAAACATGTGATTATCATGCCATCAAGTATGACTCTTTTATGGATTGTGTTTCATGGTCGGCTCTCAGTCTCCCAACATCAGGGAAAATTTGTGCATAACATTATTTCCTCCCTGGTTGGTCTGTTTTTCACTCCTCTTGAATTAGGAATTTCCAAAAGTGGTTTCCACTTAGTAGGGGATGATTAAGTGGTGCAGTGATTGTTTTTGTGGATGTGACTCTTCTGAGAATATCATGAATTTTATTGTAGTGTTTATTTTCATGGAATTTAAAACCTTGTTTTGAAAAATAAAGGGATTTTGAGAAAAAATATTTTCAAAACATTTTTTATGGGATGTTTTGATTAATGTGATCTTCAATTATGAAATGGTGCTTTCAAAAGTGAAATGATTTTTTGGATGGGAGTTCATTTGGTGATTTATTTTTTAATAAATGATCATTGAGATGGATTTTAATGAGTTGCCTTATTTGGGTTGGGTGTTTTCCACTAAGGTTGTTTTGTTTTTATATGTTTATTTTCCTTGTTTTCAAGTATGCACCATAGTAGAGGCTTATTTCAAAATTCCATTGGTGAAAATTGTGTTTTCAAAGGAAAATATTTCCTTTTGTGTGTTTTTCATGCCTCATTTAAAGGCATGATGTGAAACTTATTTTGGATTATTGTTTTATTTTTATTTATTGATTGATAATTAATATATTAATTTTGTTTTGAGGCATTAATTGGAGATATCCATGTCATGCACTTTTTTTATTTCATCCCCCCACCCCCAAAATTTTTAAAACGATTTTAACGTTCTAGTGCCTACCTAGACTCTGAATGGATTTATCGGTACATAACCTTACATTTTGTGATCTTGTTGGAGATATTAAGGGTTGTTCAAATTATTATTATTGGTATTATTTGAGATTTATAAAATGCGTTTCTTTGGGGGACCCTTTATTTTGGTGAATGTAATCTTGGTTTGGGGTCTTTTGACTTGTGTGGTTTTATATTTCTCATTCATACCCTTTTTTGGATGTTTTTTATAAATTATTACCTTTATAACGATTTTATAGATGATCATAATATCTGTTTTAATAATTTTTTCTCTATTGTGGAATGGGGTTTTCCCGCTATCCCATATTCTGTTTTTTTGTCTGTTATAGGTGTTGATTAATGAGGATAGTTCTTTGTGAAAACCATTCTTGGTGGTAGTGGGTTGTTCCTATTTTCTCAATAATCGGTTGAGGTAATTTTTGTTTCAACCTGAGAATTATATTTGGGTTAATTAATGGGTAAATATGTTGTGGGATACACCATTTCTGTGGCATATTAACTTATTTTTTCAGGTTTTCCTTTTGTGGGATGTATTGTAAAAGGTTGATCCATGTTTTAATCATATATTATCCATGTATTTTTTAACCTGAGTTGAGATGTATTTCCATTATTTTAAATATTCTTGAAGTGGTTCTTCTATATTTTAGTTTTGAATTTCTTTTATTTTAGATTTTATTTCTCTCATGGTTTCTCTTTTTTGAGGATGTCTCCTTGTAATTTAGAATTCTGCCAGTAGTTTAGAGGAACTCTATATGGTGTAGAAACCAATTTAGAGGAACCTTAAATAATATAAAGAAAATATTTAGTCAACCATTATATATATGACTTCTTTTTTGGGGTTCTTGTTTATTTGTTCTTGAAGAGGTTGAATCAATATTGATGATGAGTTTTTGGTTTTTGAATATTTTTATTGTGAGCATTCTATGATTAACATTGTTGAGTAATTCATTGGGTCATGGTCCTTTTAGGATATTTAGTTTCCACTTTTCTTTTTTTTGGAGTTTATCAAGGCAGATAGTGGTAGAGTGTGGAGTTTTTGACACCCCCCGTTTCAATATGTTATATATTTTTTTGTATTATTGTATTTTCTTTCTTAAGGAATAATTGGTTCTAGTAGTGGATGGGTTGATATTTAATGTTTTTGTGGAATTTTGGTAGTGGATAGTTATCCAACACATATTTTCAAACCATGAAGTGCCTACACGGGTGGCCCTATCAATGGGATAGTTCCATTTTGAATGGATTCTCTATGGTTTGAAAAAACATTCAGAGATCCGCAGAGACGGTGTGGAGTTTTTCATGTGTCTGGGGTAAAGCACACAGTTTTTCCAAATGGTGAGACCTCTTAGGGGATATCATGTGATGGTTAATAGGATACAATATTATAAAACACATTGTAGGTTCACTGTTTGTAAAATTGTGGGTCCAAACCATGTAGGTTCACTGACGATATGCAGTGGTGTTCACACAGTTGGCACACAATTTTTAAAACCATGCGACCTTCATAGGTGTTCAAAAATTGTAATTTTTCAAAATTAACCTCGTGATTTTAAGGAATTTTCATCCATATTCTCTGCCTCATGTGTTGGATGACCCTATTGTTGAGAAGGAGGAGTCTGAACATCCTCTGCCTTCGATTAATGGATTCTTATGGTGTTTCCAAGAAGATATATGGTGATTTTCTCATATTTCCCCCTCTTATTACCTCTTCTTTCTCTTCAATCTTGGTATGGCCACATCCATCAACCCTGTATCTCTTATGGATCAATTTAAACATTCTGGGTGGTTTTAACGATGGGGATGCTAGTTTATAGGGTCCGTACACACCATTTCTATTCCCATGGGTGTGGTCTCCATGGAAGGCGATGTGTTTTCAGACATTTCATATTTGTCCCCACCCCTTTTAGGTAGGTGTTACTATGAAATAATTTTATTCCATAATTAAAATATTATAATGGTTTCAAAAGAAAAGGAAGTTATAAATATATGTGATAGCCATGGGATGTTTTGAGACCATTTCGCTGTTTTTTATTCTTCAAATATTCTGTTGTACATTTGAATTCCATTTTTTTAAATAGAATTTTATTTATCAAAAATCATTTTATAAAATTCCTTATGTATTTGAGAAAAAAATTCAAAAGGCGAAATGGGTTTTACCTGAATTTTGTTTTTATTAACTGAAAACTATGGTTTAAAATGGAACTTGGATTTAAATTAAGGTATGGACAAAAAATTTGATTTTGATGAGTTGTTTTAATGTATTTAAAATGGTGATTTGAAATATGATTGTAGTTTAACCCTTTTTAAAATTCCATGGATGATTTATTAATTTGTTTTATTGTAAATGTTTGTCTCTTTTGTCTTTGTTTTTATTTTCAAATAGGAAGAATCTGGTTAACGGGTATCATTGAAATGTTTTAAACGAAAAGGATTAATTCCTTGGACCTACTAAAATGATTAAGGAATTTTTTTTATGTATTTTGTTCTCTAAATATTGTATTTTCTCATGTATGGGATTTTCAATGAAAATATAAATTTTGTAGGGGTCACATTGAAATTCAATAAACATTTGAGTGATTTCCATAAACTTTCATACATTTTTTGTAATATGTTTTATGATATATAAAAAAGGTATTGTCATTTTGAGTCCTGATTTATTGTTAAAGAATAAGTTGTATCTTTTTTTTTCAAATGGTTTTTATTTGAGACATCCTCTGATTTCCCCTTAATTTTTATATCCCTTGTATGGGTATTTTATCACAATGTAATTCCTTTTTTTTGATTTTGTGGACACATTATTGTTATTCCTTTGATGGACGTTGTTGATTGGGGAATCCCATACTCAGGTGTTTAGGGTGAGGGTTGTTTTTATTACTCCTATCAAATTAGGATTTTATCATTTTCACATTGCCTCACCTGCTTTTACTAATCATTGTAGACCTTGGGAAATGGTGTTGGTGGATGCGGTGATTGATGTTCTAACCATGGCTGTGGATTATGTGCATTTCCCCTACGAATGAGGGAGCACATTGTGGGAATGTTCCCCAATTAGACCATGTGTTCTCAAGGGTGGTTAGGTATATAAATATCTTTACATGGGACCATGTGATCTATAGTGGGATAGTGAGAGCCCAGGGAGTACCATGTGAGCCTCCACTAGTGTGATCCGACGTTTGTTATATGGTATAGCCAGGGGTTATTTTTAGTCATTATAGAACTCATTTAGAACTTATTGGTATGTACCGTGACACCGATATTCTTGAGATAATTCTAGGTTAATTTCCATTATTTTTAAATTGTATCCCATGATTCTTGTATTATTTTGTGGAACCATTGATTCTTGTATTTAATTCTATTATACCTGAAGATATATTTCTTTTCCTTTTTTTGATGCATTTTCTATGCCGGTTTTATTTATTTCTATTGAAATTTGATTATTCAAATAATATATAGGAGATTTGTTTTAAAGTTACTGTTTCTAGTGTGTGAGTTCATTGAAGTAGATTTCAAAATGGGTTTTGGTTTAAATATGTATTTGGTCAATGGAATGATTAAAATAATGATTTTCATATAGATAAAATAAATCCGAGTTATTTTTGAAAAATGTTAACTATGTGAGTGGTTTTGAAATGACTTGGCCTAATGGATTTATTTTCAAAATTATGAGGTTTAGTTTTGTGGAGAAACATGAAAGTGATTACGAAATGGATTAGGAATCATTTTGATTTCCAGGCATCATATATTTTTTTAAATATTAATTTTTAACATTATTTTAAAATGATAATTTTTAAATTTTGTTATGAAATAACTATTATAGTTTTAGTGGGTTATGTATCCCTACTAAGATATTTAATTGACAAAAATATATTTTAGGTTATAGATTTTCCATTGTATCCATTTGGTTCCTCTAGGAAAATGTGTGGGAGTGTGATTATAATGGGAAATTGAATGTTGTATATAGTTTACAACAAGTTTAGCTTGAGTTTGTTGGGTTTTTGTAGTTTTCCATTCAGTTAAGTTGTTATTTATTTGTTTTACATGCTTATATCCCATGATTAATAGACATTGGATGATTTATATGAATATAGGATTCATTTTGGTTGTTAGTTTTTACATTTTATCATGTTTTTTATTTATTTTGGTTCTATTATTCAGTTATTAAACTATTGTTTCCCTATTTGGGAAAACCCATCCTCTTAGGAGTTATTGTGATGCTCAGGAATATGTCACCTACATGCGGGAATCAAGAACGCCCTTCGGACCTTGTGGGGAATTATGTCTGGTAGTGGGTTAGATAGTTGCATGAGTCAGTTCATTACAATAGTAAAACAAATTTAATTTCATTTCATATATTTAATTATACAAAATATCCACTATATTTTTATAGATATTTAAATGTAAAAATAAGAGATACAATGAAAAGTATAGATACACGTTTTGGTGGATAATATAATTAAATTATAAAATTATCAATAATCAATAGATATAACTAGATATTCTTGGCATTAAAATTCTTTAAGTGGAGTATTATGATTTCATTGATGATATTTTTATTTCTTAAATAAAATATATTTTTTCTAATGTAGAAGAATTATAATGAATTTTAGTGGTATTTTCACTATTGTTTAGCGTTTTTGAAACTATAGGGATCTAGTATAAAGAAAATTTAGGAAAAGAAAATTTTCTGAATCACACAAAGGTTTAGGATCATACAATACCTATATTCATATGATTATGTTATTTTTGTAAATCTATTTCATGAACATGAGTTCAATGTAAAATGGTTATAGTCACCAATATTTGGGTAAAACCTTGTAAAAATACTTTTTCTTATTTCTACATGTTTATTTATGTAGCATACTGGTGAGGATGAAATTAAAAGGGTGAGTGGATATTGTCTTCACTAGGTCACAATTGGTAATTTTAGAGAAGAAATTATAAAATTTCTTAGAGTAATTTGACCCCCACCACCTCTCAATGTTTTACCAAAAATCACATAGACATCGAAAAAATATTGTGGATTTTTTATGATATAATTATTTAATTTCAAAATGGAATTATTTTTTGGATAATGATATCCATCATGCTATTATGTTTAGAATATAAGGTACTCTAATAAGAACATGAAATATTATAAAAAAACATGTTCTGTTTTAAATATTTTTATATACGGTACTGATTTATATGTCTTTCATACATATGAATATATGAATAAATAATTTTATATCTAACATTAATATTTTTTCCCTTCTATTGACCAATTATTGGGTTATAAATGGTAATAAAACATATAGAAATATAAGAGGGAAATATTATTCGGATAGAAGTATTTAAATAAAGAACAATGTATTCACAAAAAAAGTGTGATTTATTTAATATAAGATCATTTTAGAGGGATCGTTTTTCTAATTGTGAGATCATATTCAAAACTAAATATATATAATAATATAAGGATATTGAGAAATATATGAACACCAAAACCTATTTTTTAATGTCTTTTACTTAGTCACCATCTGTATGGTATGATATATTTCATCACATACCATAAACATTCCTCTTGGTGTTAAATAGTTTTCAAAAATTGATTTGAGAGACTATTTAAAACCTGTGTGGATACAATACATTCTGTATCATTACATAAAATAATACATAAATAATAAAAAAGCAGATCAAATATCATAGTAATGTATGGAATTATAGTGGAAATATTTATGTATAAAAAAATAATCACAATTTAATAACATAATGAACCTAATACATCAAAGAACCAGACAATAAAATACAATATTTATAAAAGGTTTTCCATATATAAGTTATAGAATAAATAATGAAAATGGGTAAATACAGCAATAGATTATCTCAACATAACATTGCTCTTCTTTAACATCCCCATTGAGATTCAAAATATTCTCCTACTATCCTATTAATCACTAAATAATTTATACACAAAATATAAGGCTTGAATTCCATCCAAGGTGCATATAAAGGGTTAATGTAAGAAACTCAAAATTCTACAACCAATTATGCCCATAAATAAATCCATTATATATATATAATATTGAATGGATGGTATTAGATGTTGAAGTAAAAATAGATATTTAATTAGTGTAAAAATATTTTCATTTTTTCAAATATTTATATATATAAATTAATTTTTCGTATACAATATTTCAAAAAACAAATAATATATTCACATTTAATGATAGTTTTCCAAGTTCTAATTTCACCACCATGGAATAAAACCATATATACGTAGATATTAACATATAATCCTATAAGTGTGAATATTTCTTTATTGGCGGAACTAAGAGAGAAAAAGACATTCATTTTCTGGAAAAAAATTGGATTAAATCCTCTTATAAGAGGTAAAAATATCTTAGTGAATAAAAAAATGGGAATAAGGGTTTAAGAAATTCAAAGCCCGTCGAATTCAAAGTTAAATACCCTAAAAATCATACCATATTTCACCATTGCATCTTCATCCATGAAATAAACATCAAATACTAGTAAAACATATACTAATTTATAATAATATCTAATAGATTCATAAAAATTTGAAATATCATGATAGTATATGCATAACAACATAATACAAATAACAAATTTGAGTGAAAATATAATCTATTTTATAATTATACCCTCATTGATTTAATTTAATTGATATCAAAATAAATATATTTTAAATCACATGTGATTAAATTAGAAAATATATTTTATAATTATACCTCATTATACTTCATGATGATGTCCACATAAGCACTGGAGGGTATACATTAGATAAAATATTACGCAATATCGATAGTTCATATATCCCTAACAATATATACCCCAATTTCCTTATAATTTTATTGAATATTTCTCCAAAAAGAAGCATTATAAAAGGTTACATGCCCTTTACACTCAATTATAACCTTTATATAATCAGACACCCTATGAAATACCATCATTTAATGATTATCATTATACTCTAACCTTTCTAATATCAATCTCATCGGAGAAATAGACCACATAATACCACTCACAAAAAATATCACAATAATCATTAAATACTTCCTAAAATAGATTCAATTAAATCTAGGTCCTCCGCATAGGAAAACACCAAATTCAAACATATTACAACTCCCTAATGAAGAGAAAACATCACTCTATAACACCTAAATATGTGATTTAAGACTCAACCCAAATCTATAAACCCTCTAGGGGTTCCATTTCTGATTATATCCAACTTGTTTCCTAGAATTAATCTATGGTAAATTATAAAAACACCCCAAACCAAAATTTTAATTTCCTTCATCATTCTAAGTAGCCTTATTTGACATCAAATGAACACCTCAAGCCCCATACTTTCAATTAAAAGTAAAAAAACCACTCACCCTAGATCTCCATCATATCATTAATAAAATGAAAAATAATATAATTTAAAATTTAAGATAAAACATAAATTTTATGATAAAAATCCAAACAATCCGTCATTATTGTTTGATTCCCCCTCGATTGAAAAAAAAATAATCCGTATGAAAATACCTCAAATTTAAGTTTTTTAAAAAAAGTGATGAAAATTATAAGATATAAATAAAGGCAAAGTTGGGTCATCCTTAATACTAGGAGGTGATCATAATTTTTAAATTATTGATTAGACCGCAAATAAAATGATAATAGAAGAAGAAGAAAAATATTTGATGACGGAACCAATCTCATTATGAGGACTGACTAAATTAAAAGGGGATTGTGGTGATGGGTCTAATATTACAAAATTAAAATTTATTAAATCAAATAATATAATATTCATGGGGATTTTATTTACATAATGGACCTTGATACCAAAAATTTATTTTCATAAGACAATTGGTGGATCCGTTAGACTTACTTCCCACCTGAATTATTAAATAATTACTCGATGAGAACCTATCAGATACCTGATTGATTTTTCTACACTTTCACACTTATGAATCCTTATTCAAAATTTTCCTATACCTCAATATTTCTACAAAAAACTCTATGATATTATAAAAAATACCCTAAATCATTATACCTCTACAAAAATCAAGTAAAAACCTCAATCATTGAAACAACCCTGAATCATATCTCACTAGAGCATGGTTTTATTTGATTCCTATGACACTTATAGATATGTATAATTACATACTTTAAATTATAATAATTATCATACTATAGATGAACCCTCAATAATTTCTTTTAATTCAACTCACCCTCTTGAATCAAACATTGTTCCTCAACCACGGTCTCTAATTGAGAATGTATTGTTACACACACTATCCTTATAATATTATCCTCTCTATATCCTTCCACTAAAACCCTTATTACTTATTATTAATCTTATAAATGATAAATATGATTATATGATCATTTAAATGTCCTTAAACATATATGAAAATAAATACCAGTACACAAACATACTGGTTCTCCTATGATCACCTCCAGCCTAAGCCCTAAGATAAAAATGTATTCTATATTTTATTAATAATGATACCAAAAACACTTGAACAATAATTAAACACATAATCATTAATATGAAACTCTTATAGATTTAAATTTCAAGTACGCTTCAGTATATATCTCATCATAACCATAATATTTAGAGTTAGAATACTACTACTTCTACCATGGTAATGAGACCATAAATACATTTCCCTATAGTACAATAGAATTTATTATCCCAAGATCATCACTAGACCAATTAATAAATTATACTTCTAACTACTACTGAACATATCAATATACCTCATGAATTTTACAACTTTATAAAAATATAGGTATCATTCATGAATCATAAATTTATCTATATATCCAAATTTATTCCAATCCATTAATCAATATCTACTTTGATAGTTTTAAAATAATCCAATTATAGTTATACACCACCAATAATTATTTAAATCTATAATATCCCCACTTATTGAGAATAATTCACTAGATTACATCTTAAATCAAATACACAAACATAACAACCACTATTCTCAGGTAACCTTGCAATTCATTTTTTAAATAATCTACACTACACTTATAATAATCATCACATTCTGAAACAATCAAGTATTTATCCCTTCTTTTTTATAGTATTCATATTTTTTAAAATGGGAACTAACAAATCAAATTTTTATCACCACTCTTTGTCCATATAAAAGGATCCATGCTTGATATATTTCTATTAAACTGGTCTAAAAATCCCTCTAGGTTAATGTGTATCATGGGTTTTCACACAAATAATACATAAGATATAAGATTCTTATTTATTTGACACTTGATTCCCTGAAATCATTATAATAAGACTTACACTCATGTTATAGAAACAATGTTTATTTATCCATTTTCCCACTAATCCACTTATAGTTTCCTCATTATCCCCCAAACATGATAATAATATCATTCTTGTGAAAAAATGTTCTTATATGTACCATCTTTTCTCATAAAAAGTATTCCAAAGGATTCTAACTATGGTTTGAAGAGTTTTATATTTTTATTTTTCACTATTATTACCTTTTAAATTATAAGGATCAACACTGAAGTTCCATTACTACCCAGCACCATGTTGTCCTTAAAATCATTGAGAATTAATAGAAACCTCTACATAAACCAAAAATTCCGACTCAACTACCACTAGTAGTTATCAAGGAATTGAACAATGCATATACTTATAAAGGCATATCGACCCTTTTTTTAAAACATCATTCTTTATGATCTCATTTACTTCCAAATATGTTATCATGTAGAAAAATATTTTAAATTGATCATCATACCATTACATTGACTAAATAATCAATATATGTTTCAAGAACCACCAAATGTTTTCTATGTCTTATAACTCTTGATAGAATATCTCATATAACAAATACAGAAATTAATTCAACATGAAATTACAAAACATCTTTTGATATATGTAGTTACTGACTCTTTAGATCATTTACTAATTAGGTTTAGAGTCTATTAAGGATTCATTAAAACGTCATTGGTGCACCAATTCATTTGATTTTTTTTTCAATTTGAATATGTATGAGGATGGAAATTGGGGAAACTAATGGATCATAATGTTAATGATTATAGTAATATATCCATGTGACACACGGTGACATAAGAATACTGATAAATGAAAATAAATGAATGTAATTTTGTAGGATGATAGTAGAATTTTAATTTAAAATTTTCAAGGATCCTTGGGGTTTGAATGATTGTTGATGGATGAAGGTAATGGATGGATCATTATCAAATAATAAAAAATCATGAAACATGGTTCCAATGTGAGATTTTGGGTATGTATTAACTAATAGAATGTAATGTATGATAAGGGAGAATCCATGAAAGTTAGTAACCCTGTGGAACTAACTCAGGAGTTAGTTCGCAAAGGGATTGATACAATGTCTAATTTGGTTGGGTTTCTAGACAAATATTAGCAAATACATAAGAGGATTACATGATGCTTAAGATATGATTTGGTGATTAATACATGGTTGAGCTGATCACTGTAGTATTGTATATGGAAGGTGGCTTATAATTAGGATGTAAGGCATCTATGAAATAGAGGAACACTATACTGAAAATATTGAATAAAGTAATGTAACAACTATGGGACTTGTGATGTAAATGAGACTTCCTATTAATCTCTATTAAGTGGTTTAGATTCATATGTTGATGGTGTATAAAGGATTATAATTAGAGGATTTAGGTCACTAATTGAGATTTGATTGGGTTAGATGGATAGTATCAAACAAGTACTTGGGTACTCAAGTGTGGTGATAATTTATGGTAACAAACAATGGTAGATAATGATAGTTGGTGGATTTACGAATGCCCAAAAGTTATTTCACCAAAACATTGGTATTTTAGATAGTGATTGTTAGTTTATAATTAGATTGATATGAGAGTATTGATCCTTTTTGAATTTCAGTTATACAAGGATGATGTCATGGAAAATCATAGGGCCATAACTTCTCTAGGAAGAACTTATACTATGACCCATGTAGACACATAGAAAAAATATTTGAATAATTCTCGATCGAGGTTAATGAGTTTTTTGTGTCCTGTGTAGAATACCATAGTGGTAGGATAATTAAATAATATAATGGATTATTGAGAAATTTTGAAGATTTAGGATTTTTCAAGATACTCACATAGTTTATTGTATGGAAATTAAATGGATTTATTTTTCTGTAGATGGTCCAAGTGGGACATGAGGTAGATGATTCTATTGCTCATAAGGAGTGTAAGACGATGAGTGTATTAAAAATTGATTTTTATATCATATGTTAAACTCTATCTAGATATAAATGTTTAGGTGTATATGAATTTTGTATATAAATTTGATTTCCTAGACCTTGTAGAGTCTTTACCCAATTCAATGACAATGTATTACCTAATTTACTAATGTCGATAAGGTGATTTTTATGCTATAATAATCATAGATAAATTGTTTATTGAGCTATTATAAGGGGTTGGTGAATGAACTATAACACCAACATACTGAATTCACAACCAATTGATGATATGTGATGTGGACACAAAAAGTATCAAAAACTTCTTCAATCAAACAAAGCCTCAAAACCTGGTGTACTTATAAATAAGAAGTTCACACAAACTAATCAACCAAAAAATGATTTACATGACATACACACACATAATACAACTCTAAATAATAATTAATGATTAGAAATTGTAAATATATTAAGAAAAAACTCTTTCAGTTTATATTTTTTATATAATTAAGTTCTTTTTCCCAGGGGGAACACTACTACCATCATTGATTTGTCAAATTATAAAATGGTTTACATTATCAATTGAAAATGTTTTCCAATATCAGGTTATTTTTATTTCCTTTATCAATCATACACAAACGTAAAACTAGTCCCATCTTACATATATAATGGGTCCCAACAAGTTGTCCGGTTTCACCACCATCCAAAAATCACGTAAGATAATACAATTGTACCAAAAAACTTTAAATATGTTGTAGACATTGGATCCTTATAGATAATATAATTTAAAATTATAAGTTAAATGAAATATTATAACACACATTATAAATTTCTAGACAATATACCAGTATACAAACAACTAGACACAATCCCTATTCGACTAACCCTTCCTATAACTAATGGTCATGTTATCATTGTATATATTAAAATTTTGTTAAAACCATTATTCATAGTATATCTTTTTGTATTACATCATACAATAGATTGAAAAAACCCCCACATCAAAAAATTATATGACATAAATAATTCTTTAGGGATACTCTAGAAACACACCAACACATTATTAAAAAAGTTTCATCTCAACAATATTGTCTCCACCTCCATTCATTTACATAAGTCCCACTGAGTTACAATTTTTCCTCATAATCTATTAGACTAACACATTGGTGAAAATATCTATTATAGTTTTTTTCTCACCTATATTTCATATATAATGATACTTTTCTTCCAAATCCATCAATAGGAAATGATATTTCTAGATTATGTTCTTTGTTTGTGCTTGGGAAAAATATTCCATGAAAGGTTATTTTTACTCTAACTATCATAGTATAGAAATTATTCTTTATAATCTATTGTAAGTAAATACAATAAAAAATTCAACTATATCATATTTTTACCTTCTTCAAATATTTTTATATATTAGATGTACATCATGTAAAATGATATTACTTGTTGTAATCTTATCAAACATCTCATCATTATTACTATAAATGCAAATAAAAAAAATTATACTCTTACACGTGTCAGAACCTCATAAAAAGTATAATTAAAAATAATCTTATAATTGATCTTAGGTATAGAATAATAAGGGAGATTTTTTTTTCCAATGAGTTATAGGGAATTCCATTTGAAGAGTTCCTATAGGTATTTCCCAGGATTGGACATTATATTTCCAACCAATCCTAGAAGTAATGCAATGGCTAGATGAGTTTCCACCATGGATTACATCATAAATATATCGATTGATTCAAATAGTACCTTCAACATGTGATTTACCTCATCCATTATTTTTGGTTCCTTATCTAAGGGATGATTCATGTGTTCATAAAGTTAATTTGAAACCAACTTATATATGGACATACTAAATCTAAAAATAATATTCCATACATAGACTATCTAAGATGGAAGCAAGATACCTTCTCTCTCATCTCATTCAATCATCATATCTAAAAACATTCATTCTTCAATGATATTTCTTAACACAAAGATTATAAAAAACATTTTCTTCAGATCCTAAATCCTTCTAATTTATCAACTAATTAGAATATTTTGATGCACATGTAATATCAAAAAGTTGTAACTATCATCTTCAAATGAATTCCAATAGAAATTATTGTCTATAATATTCTATATGAAACCCCTTTTTGATATAAAATCCTAAAAATTTGGTTCATTGTCTTCATGCTCATTTTAATCCATATATAAATCAATTTTTCTTGTACACTAAATCCTTGTTTAGATGATCCATCAAACCCATGGGTTTTCACACGTCAATTTCATACTCTAAACACCAACGAAAATATATCATTTTTTCGTCTTTTTTTACTATGTTATAATCATTATAAATAACCACGATCAATGCTATTTGGATTGTAGTATGTTTACTAAAAATGAAGGTATTTTGGATAATTCAATCCCATCATTATATTGAAAACAATTATCCATTAGAGTATCCTTGTACCATTTCATACTATATACTTCTTACTTTTTAAAAAATACATTTTATCTGATTCTAAATCATCTCTTACATTAAAATTATTAGATATCATGTTCTATTTAGATGTATGAAATGTAAATTATCCATTATATCTAGATCTTTCAATATATAATCATTGATATAAACAACTTATTTCTTCCACAACATTTCTCCTTTATCTGTTTGATCATCATAATTTAAATTTTTATTAAGGAATAGAAAATTAAATAAACAAACATGTCCACATCACCACATGAACACATGAAAGGGATGGAACCTATGGTGGTCTGAAATATTGAATACCACGGGCATCCCTTCTAACAAGGTCGACCCCTTCATGATTAAATGTTTCAACTGTGGGAAAGAAAAATGAATCAGGCCAAATGGACTCAAGAGAAGAAAGGTAATCTGCCACATGATTTCCCTCTATTGAGGAGTTTTTAACATTGATTCCACTATTGATCATGTTCCAACATTTACTGATCATATAAGAGATAGACCATGGAATAAGTAAGAGTTCGTGTAGACCATCATGATGGATTTCAGAGTTTTTTTCCCACATCTGAGATAACAATTCCCTTTTGATGGAAAAGGTTTAACACCTGCATCATAGCCTTAGTTTCGGCCTAATGTGAGGAGCCATGGCCAAGGCGAACTTATAAGTCCAGAACCTCGGATCCATGAGAATCCCGGACAACACCACCACCCTGAATGACCCCTTCATAGTATGACCCAACAATATATAGATTCAGGCCCCTGGAGGGGGGTTCCAATGAATCCAGAGTCTAGCAGAACTTCTGCTGTTTATCTTGGAGCCCTGAGGTGTAATATTCATCCATCGAAGGGAGGAATCCTTCCTCGCATTGCTAACAAGATGGTCTAGGTTGATGTGGAGATTATTCATCTTGAGAATAACATAATGATTAGAATATTTAACTCTGTCATGTTACAACTTATTTTGGACCACCAAATAGATGAACACCATTCATGTAAGATCAATGTATGATCCACCTTCTCTATCCCTATGTTCCTCAATCCTTTAATCCCCCTATCAAAGAAATGAGAGTCTATAATGTTTTAATCAAGAAGGCATATAAACTATCTAAGGTTTCTCCAAAATATACCTTCCCATTCACCTCTAAAAAAATGTGGATGACACTCTACTAATAACATGCAACAAAACATGGGAAACAAGACATCGTTAGGATCCCACAACGTCTGATATTGTCATCTGTTGGAATAACTTTGTATCTAAATTCTCTATAGCAGAATATCATATTTCCAATGGATGGATTTGGACTATAAAATATCATTATTGTTAATAATAACATTAGGATCCTCCCATGATCATCATTAGTCCTAGGATATAAAATTCCCTGAAGATGAGAGGGTGAACACACACTAATTCAGATACAAAGATATGTCGATGAGGTTAAAGGTGTCCTGGTGCTCCTTGTCCAAAATTATATTAATGAAGGTCAGATTTTTTCTAGATTATCGAAACATAAGGGCAGTTCTAGGACAACATGGGAACCTGATCACCCACCCATCACATTTTTTGTTCCATAAAAAGATATATTATCTATTTATAATACATTGAGAATGCTAGTACAACCTTGAGATAATGTTGGACATATCACATCAGAACAACAACCCTCGACCTTCCATTATAGGATTTAATCCATATTGTGTATGAAAGGTTCCTCCCCAAAGAATTCACTACTCCGCAACTTCTCAAGCTAGCATTACATATATGCATTTTCGGGAGTCATCAAAACATCATACGTTAATACCTCCTTCTTTTTGGGGCTTAACCACCTTCTTCCTTTAATCTCAGTGTTGTTTTCCCTCCGTGAGAGGATCCCAAAGGAAGCCATCTAAGATCTTTTCAATGTTGTTGATGACCCCATTCGGAGGATTAACAACTGGGAGTGCATGGAATAGAGCTTCCAAGTAATTCTATTAATGAGTTCAATACAGCATCCAAATGAAAGATACTGGGTTTTTCAGTTAAAGATGTGGTTTGTGATATTTCTATTGATAGAATCAAAATAGATAATAAGGAGTCTCATGTGAGATATTTGATCCCCTAGTTATTCTAGATGGAAGTCTCCTCCTTTCATAGATAGGGTGATTTCAATCTTCTGGATTCTTCTTGAGGTGAATTTTTTTGATATACAACACATGCTCTTTTCCATGTTTATCACTTGGCCACTCTAGAAGCAGTATTCCTCTAGCACCAAGTTTAGGCCTCTAATTGAGGACTTCCAGGTTTTCGTGAAATTTATTGTTTTATGTTCGTTCAATATGTGGTAAATGGGTTGAGCTTTCATATTCCTTTGGTAGGCCATATTAACTCCTCTTCTCATGATCATGTGGTTGAGGTGGATGAGAACGTCCTGGGATAAGAAGAAAATGCTTGGATAGATCGGGTTGCCATGTCTCTGAACATGAGTGCAATTGAAGAAACCATAAGATTTTCCAATGAAGTGGATGGACATCCACGTTGAGATGAAACATCTAAAGATCAGATAGAAATTACAGGGAGAGAAACCCATTCCTTTCATCACCTTATTAATGAAACCCCACTCCATATGGTCATATGCTTTATTCATGTCTAGTTGGATTATGTTGGAGCAATTAGTTTTATAATGAATATCACTTACCATTTCCTAGGAAGGATCTATAGAACCTTGTAAAAAGTGACCCTTCACAAAACCATGTTGCTCCATGGATATCCACATTAAATGATGGACGGACAGTCTGGAGTTGATGATGCAATCCCATATTTTGTGAGGAAAATTACAGAGGCTCATTAGTTTGTACGGTGACATAGAGAAGATATTATTGTTTTTATGAAGGAGCACTATTGTTGTAGTGCAAGCCACCATTGGAAAATAACATCCCCTAAAAATTTCTTGGATTGTTGAGACAAAATCTGTTTTCACCACCGTCCATGAGGCTCTATAGAAGGATCCTGGGAACCCATCTAGTCATGTGGGACTATCTATATAGATGTTCATCATGGAGTTAAATACCTCCATTTAATCAGGTGTGGAGCTCATCATCTCGTTGTTCTTCTCAAAAATACATCATGGCATCACCTCAATGATCTCATTTTCCCTTCATGTATAACTGTTTGGCATCTAGGAATAAGGGCATGTGAGAAAATCCTTGATGTACTCATAATCTCGGTTCCCCACAACGTCCCTATCATTAGTATATGATCAATCATCAAGAAGATATTTTAGTTTGATAGGCATAATTCTCTCCTTGATGAAGCCATGCAGTAACTTCATATTCCAATCACCTTCTCTAATCCATTTGATTCTCTATGATTACCATGAAATTCATTCATGGGACAAGAGCAGTTTCAATGCTTTATCCTTCTTAATAGATATATCCTCGATAATATGATCATCCCATGCATGTTCCAGATGAATCTCAAGGGTTTCCACCTCCTACATGGCGTCAATAATAGATCTATCTCTAGAGGGGATTCCTTTCGAACAAAACTAGAGGTGGATCTTGATGTGCCTTAATTTTTCATGCAAGGCAACCCATATATGGCATTGCACTGGTGGGTTGCATATTTCTTAAAACATTTCCCAGTACCCCAGGGAGTGAACCCACTTGTGGTTGTAACAGAACTGCTCCATGTGATCCTTCTTGGACTAAATAGACACCAAAAGGAGAGAGTGGTCAGATATGACATGATCCAAATGACTTACCTTGGTGTTAGAGAATGTGATGGTAGAATGATTTCTAGCCAGACCTCAATCCAATTGATTCCATGAATGATGTGGCCCCCTTCATTTGTTGCACCATTTGAAGTTGTAACCTAAGAATCCAAGATCACATAAGCCTTTCCCAGCCATAAACTGAGCACGTTCCCTCGTGGCCTACGGAAAAAAAGGGCATCTGCCTTTCCATTCCTCCAGGATGGCCACAACGTTGAAATACTCTCCAACAAACCAAGGGTGGTTATCGGGATCAAAAGCATTTGGATATCTCCATAATTTCTCCCTTTGGTGAGGATCATATATTCCATAGATAGCCGACATAAAAAAAGAAATGTATCCATTGGTCACATTGGTGGTAATGAATTGATTCCTTGACTGGACCAGATCCAAAGAATAGTTTTGATGCCATAATATCCAAATGTGCATGTTAGAGGGTTTAACAAGAATAACAACATTTAGTTTTAACCTCTAAGTGAACTCCATGATTTTGTAAACGTTCTTATTATGTACAAGAATGGTGACAATAGTGGTCCTTATACCATCTAATTTCAGTTGCGATGAAAATACATCTTATCCCAGGAACCAAGTCCGTGGGAGTTCCAAATGAGTACTTAAATCATTAATAAGTTAGGGATCTATAATTTCCTTCAATGTTTTTGGCCTTCATGAAATGGGAGGATGATGGATCCTTTATTATTCATGGTTTTGAATGTGTACATACACAATCTTGGGTGGACCTATTAATTCTAGGTGATGGCACTGATCTATGAGTACAGGAAGTGGAAAAGAATAGAACTGGGGGGGGTCTTTGTAGGAGTACTCTATGGACTCCTGGGACATATGGTAAGCACCTTTGGGTTCTCATGGAACCCATGTGTGTATTGAGGAGGGTTCTTCCTATTTTAAGGGGCGTTCAACTACAGAAGTGAATCCAGATACCACATTGAGATGGTCGAACTAGATTTTAGGTAGGATTTCCAAATTCAAGAGGCCTAATGGCTTAGATAGAAATCCATGGAATACCTTTTCCGAAATCAACCCCATTGAGAGAAATGAGAACATGAGGGGATGGGAAACAAGGCTGGCCTGATGGAACTGCACTCTTATAGGATCTAAGGGAACAAAACCCAGAAATATCATTGAAGATAGTTCTTTAACAGGGGGACAACTCTAGAACCGAGGATAAAGAGGAGGTAGGTGCCTTAGATAGTGTAGAACCGAGATCTATGGCTTCCATCTGAATGTTTTTGAAGTAATAGAGATGTGACAAACTCGATTCCTAGTCCATGGGTTACATATGATAGGGGCGTTGACAATCACATTAATGTCATCTTAAGAAAACATAAAGGGAGTTCCCATGGAGAAGGTAGTGAGATAAAAACCCTGGAAAGACTAGAAAATAATTGTCTTGATTTCAAAAAAAGTCATCCTGAACCTGAAGCATCAACTTGTCCATTGGGGTTAAAGAAGTGTCCAATTCCACAAAATTCTGGGCCACTAAAACTTCCCCTCGGCTGGTGGTTCATACATCAGAACACAGAAAGACCCAAGTAGCATCGATGGTCACCTTGGGAAAGCTATCATTCTAAAACGAGATAGGAATATCTGGGACGTGGATCAAAACCGCTACGAGGAGATTTTCATTTCCCCTTTAAAAATCTAGGGACCATCAATAAATACTGTAAATCCATCAACAAAATGCATGAGGATCCCTACACCACTCCTAGAGGAAGTATTCTTCTAAGCCCATAACCAGGCAAAAAGAGGACTGGTGAACTGACAAGATCTGAACCGGAGCCTGTAAACCCCATGAGAGGACAAGCTGCTAGAACACCGCCAGATGACGTTTCGCAGACCAAAACCAAGCTACCAATGTGAACATATGGTACACCTCCACCCTGGAATATTAGGACACCATGAAATCCATGGAGTGGCACCTGCCCTCATGGGAGACATTTGTGGATGAGATTCACACCTATAGGTTGCAAGGGCTGGGAGAACTGCTGATCAAGATACACAATGATTCTTTGAATGAACTGGGCCTAGGGGCCATAGGAGAGGAGCATCTGACAACTTGAGTGAGTAGCGAGGTCTTTTGAACAATTCCTGAGAGCTGGGAAGGGAGAATCATGTGAGGGGGAGTAGCAGACGGGGAACCAAGGGGCTTGGGGATCACCTAAACATTAGGAGCATTTGTAGCCAAGTATACATCATTGACCGAACTGATGGCAGAAGCCTCTATTGAGCGAGCAGGGGAGGCTCCAACAGTCCGAATGTTTGAAAATACCGGTGACACATAGTACACGTTCTCATGTGGGGACCAAGGGGGTTCCATTATTATTCATGACCATATATTAATATTTACTGTCTGATTATAGATTTCCTACAAAAATTACCCCATGGTTATTCATTGACTAGAACTTATTTTTTTATAGTAATATCTAGATCCTTATCCTTTAGTCGTCCCACTCAATCCATAGAAACCGTTGATCCCTCAGGTATATATTTCATTATAATATTGTATAGAGTTTCAGTTCTACTATATGAAATCTCTAATGATTTCACCCATCCATAGATCCCATTTAGATTAAATTGATTATTTTTAGGTCAATCATTTCCTTCAACTACTTTCTTCTTCAGGTTGTTCTAATTGTAAAAATCCCAATCATGGAAGAGAATATTCCATATGACATACCTTTTTTCATCATCAAAAAGTCAAAATCAAATGTTTTTACCTCAATTACATGGAAAGAAACATGAATTTTATTTTTCCATTAGTTTATCTTGAACCATAAAATCCACATAGACATATGAAAGACTTTTAAAAGAATTGATATGTTTTAGTTCTAATATTTTAATAAACTGTAGTACTTCTATAATTTCCTAACCCATTATTATTGATTTAATTTTATTATCTTAGTCACTACATTGTTCACCACTTCTACCCAAACATCTGTGTACATCTTAATGTTTAGAATCACGATCTATGTTTTATTCATTATTCTGAAGTTAATTATTTTAGATATATAATTTTTCATTAATTCTAGTTAATTTATTCTCATTTATTATCACTTGATACTTTTCAAATGTTTTATAAGTTCCTTCTAATGTACCCACAACATTTATTTTACCATAAAAACTTGAGAAAACTATTGGTCTTATTCTCTATTATTTCATTGTACGGAAAAAACACTAAAGTATATATTATTGATGTTTTATTAAGTAAAACCAAACCTTTCTCAGGGAATCATCAATAAATGTCACAAAATATTATGGCCCTTTTTGAATTCAGATAGTGGTTGGTCTCTAAATGATTGTGATAACTTTTTTCAGCTTTTACCTTTTTGGTGTCTATTTACTCAATATTAATGGAAAAATTTGTTTCTTCCTAAGTATTTAACATTGAAAACCAATTATTTTTATGTGATTGTGATTCAAAATTCGATTTTTACTAGAACATTAATGTTCTTCACACTGTGATTTCAGAGTTGAAAATTACACAAGTCTAAACATTCAACTATTATAGTTCTAGAACTTTTCACTCCATCTAATAATTAAATTAGACATAGGATTTAGTCATTTATTCTTATGTCCGTCACTATTGATCCTATAGTTATCTTCCACACTCTATCAGTGAATCTCGTCAAAAACCCGAATTCATATAGTCTCCTTATATATATAAATTTCATATACATCCTTTGTATGTTACCAATTGCATGAATATCGTGGTTGTTATCTTATTTAATTTTAACATTATGTTACACTTCTCATGATTTAAAGAGCCTCATATTCCACGAAGTTCAACATTCCAAACATAAAATTCACATAATTATATATATATATATTATCTCTCGTAGAGTATAATGATGGTCCTAAATAAATAATCCATAACTCCACTACAACATGCACACTCAGTGTAAAATAATCACTCCATTCAAGTACTATATAATTAATATAATTTTTCTTTTCAGGTGCTTTTTATCTGGAAATTTTCGTTTTCCCCTTCTATCCATCTTGATATTACAACTTTTAACGGAGTTCCAACATATTGGTACATGATATCATATTTACCTTAGATTCTTCTAGGTGACATTTAATCTAATTTATTCTAAATTATCTTCTAATGAGGTGATAATATTATGTTATCTATTTTGATAAAACTACCAAAAATTTATTAATCCTCTCTATGTTTGTGATCCTCATTCAATTTAACACATAAACATCCCTATACACTATGTCATATTCCATAAAAACAAATCTCGTGGTAGTTACCATTAAATGTCAAATTTGTATAAGAGATGATAAAAAATTATTTCCCAGTAACATTTAATATATTTCACATTAAATTTTTTTAGTTAACTAAAATCATGTAAAAAATAATTAATATGATTTTCCACATACCTATATTCTAACAACCACATGTTAAGACTTATATTCATATTGAATAACTTGTTAATTATTAAAGGATTTTCATATGGATCCACTATATTTTTCATCAATAATAATGATGTATTGAATTCCAACATACAAAGGCTTGCATTTAGAGCATATGAGATTTGAATGACTCTGAATTCCCTTCAATCCAACCTCTCACACTCTACTTTATCGATCCTATATATATTGACTATAGTAAATGAATATTATTGGACATTTTTGGGTGATATTCCATCAAACATATCTTCAATAATCACAAGTCCTTACTACCATACTTATTATCCTCGATCTTACCATATTCTGATTACATCAATATAATACAAGAAAAACATACACTGAATAAAAAATCATCAAATGAAATTTTAGTATTACCTAAGTTGTTTTTGAGTACGTGATGACAAGATTTGAACTAATCTATTCTTCCACTTTTTGAGACAATAACTGCACCAACAATATACTAGATGAAAAACCACCAATCATTTTGTGAACTGGACATAAAAAGCCCCATAAACTCCACCAATAATAAACAACCCTATGAACCTGATGCACCAAAAGATATGTTTTTTACACCATTCATACTACACCATGTTCCACATAACATATACACACTCCATACAACTCAACACATGTATTCAAGATTATATAAAATAAATAAAGAACACTTTGGTTTTGTTTAGTTTATAAAATTAATTTCTACATCCACAAGAAAAAACAATTTGCATCATTTATTATTTGTAAAATACAAATGTTTCAATTCTCAATAATAAATATTATCTAAAAATCGATCACATTGATTACCCATTATAATCTAATACACATGTATAACTAGCCCCACCCTGAATATATTGTGGGTCTCAATCAGTTTTCCGGTTTCACCACCAAATGTGATTCATTGATGACCATATAATTAATTATAGTGACCTTTAATATCTTATGGCCTTCAACACCAGACCATAGAGGTCAGTGATAATTCATTGGTATACCAAAGGATGTAACTCATATTCTTTCTGTATAATCCACCAATATGTACAAAATTGTATTAGATAACATCCTTTCCCAACAAACACTATCAACCATTAATGATTTTGTTATTGTTGTGTCACATAACATGATATTGATCAATCATTTGACGTTTCTCATTCCATCAATTATAGTCTAATTTGATAAAACAAGATTCAGTCCTAAATAATTGGTTACTAGGGTAGATTATAGAAGAATTCAGTATAGTCGAGTTCATATGGTCAATTTGTATAGAACATTAGTTACAATGAGTTGTTATTGGAGTCATGGACATCATTTGATGGATGTTTGATATGAAAAAATGATTGGAGAAGTAATATATAGTAAAAATTAATTCAATACAGATTAGGTTTATGGGCATAAGGGTGGCATGTTTTTTAAAATCAGGAATAAGCTATGGAATTTTACCCACTAATGAAAAACTATTTTAAATTATAACATTAAAAAATGAATTATATATAATCAAATTTATAAATTGTTTTAGGCCAATTATTTTAGAAGTGATGTAGAAAATCCTCATATAAATTTTTTTACATCATTTATTCAATAATTGGAAAAAATGTCTTCCAAATATGGTTTTTGAATAACCATTTTTGGGAAACTATTTTGAAATCAGTTAAACATATAATCAACATCAATAATTGTTAACAATATTAATAAATAATATCCATATTTAAGTTTTTTTAGTCACTCAACCACTACATATTCTCTATTAATTTTACCCAAACCAATCCAAAACCCACTTCATCATAGACCAAATCCAATGTCATCCTCCTTGAACAACTTTAAGAAATCATCCCAAATCATTCCACACAACTTCTATTCATCCTCCACCACCATCATCCCTAATCCATAACTCTCAATCTTCACACCCCACTACTGAAGTCCACTGGTATTTTAT
Source organism: Viscum album (assembly GCA_963277665.1). NCBI lineage: Eukaryota > Viridiplantae > Streptophyta > Magnoliopsida > Santalales > Viscaceae > Viscum > Viscum album. The sequence goes on along the minus strand of OY728119.1, from coordinate 1,759,451,357 downwards.
TCTATTTTTGATTCATGAGTTATAAATCAAATGAATGTATGATATTATATTTAATTTATTAAATGATTTATAAATTTCATTATCCCCAAGTTGAAATGGTTGGATTTTTAATATATATTAATTTTATTCTAATTATTTTTAATTTTTGGATTAATAATTATATAAATATTGGTCAAATTTTTTTAATAAATAAAATTTGATATAATTTTAAAAAAACATCATTATAATATTATAGTATTTTTAGATTTTTAGTTATATAGTATTTGTTATAATATATTTTTCTTTAAAATTTAATTTAATATAAAATATATTTTTTAAAAAATCTTATATTAGTTAATGCTTTGTGCTTATTGTGGGGGAGTATTTTTTTGAACGATGTTTTGATAAATAAATGTAATATTTTTCAAAGCTAATAAATATTTTTTGTATATATTATTTATATAATAGTTATTATTATTATACTTATCAATGTTTAGTTTTTATTAATAATGAATTTATCTATTAAATTGTTTTATTTAAATAAATGAATATTCATTACTATAAAAAATATTTTTTATAGATTGAGAAAACATTTTTTATTTTAATAATGTTGAAACATGTTTCATTTTTTGAATTATATTAAATAATAATAAATTTGATTTAACATATGTCAATATTTTGAAAAAAAAATTTAATTATTATTGTATGAAACATTAAGAGCATGTAATATAATATTTTATGAGTCTATTTTTAAGTTTTATAAATAAATGTAATTTTAATTGAACTAATTTTTTAATTTTAATTTATTCATTTTAAAGGATTATTTACTTTTTTACTAAATTTTATTAAAATTATCATTACTATTTAATAATTTTAACATGTTTAATGATTTTAAATTAATAACTAATAATATTTAAATAAATTGTTTTATTTATAATATATGCTTGAGAGTGTCATAATATATCTTTATAGGTGGAATGTTTTCTAAGGATATAAATAAATCATATATTTCATCCTCAAAAAAACTACTTATGATTAAATTTTATTGTGGATAAAACATCATGAGATAAATAAATTATAAAATATATTCTATTATTTTAATATATAATATATTTACAATAAGTATTAGTTTTTGTAATTGTTTATATCATTATTATTGTTATATGTAAACATATATTATTTTGTATTTTTTTTAAAATGAATTTCCAATTTCAATATACAATACCTTATATTCAATACATAAAACATTTTATAGGAGATAATGAATCATTGTTGTATTATTTCACAATGACAAAGTGATGAATTTAAAGAAGGGGTTAGTTACTTTTTAGTCTTTATTAAATGAATAGTTATAAAAAATAACATTTTTTTCTTTCCACTCATGATGCTTTTATATATGGGAATTCTATAAAGAAGTAAACTTAATGATCATTAAAAATTTTAATGGTTTTAGTCCAAGTTATAGTCAATGGATATGGCATGGTTAAATTTGGTACAATTCAAGAAATAATGTTAATATATATTTTCAAGATGATAATTTTGATAAAAATTAGGAAATGCTTCCTGATATTTTTGTGGAAGAAATTGAGAATAAACAGATAATTACACACATATTTACTTGATCATAAAATTAAAAATATCTTTGTAGTAAGGAATTCATTGTTTTATCAGTACTGTTAGGATTGGTTAATGTGAAATATAGGAATGGAAGAGGTGATGATTGTTTTATAGAATTAAAAAATATATTAAAATACATAATTAAAGAATACAATCATAAGTCTGATACCTATTATAATGTGAAAAAGATATTATGCATGATAATATTGGGTTACAATAATATATATGCCCACACCAATTATTTTTTGTTATATAGGAATCAATATGACAGTCTTCCTAAGTGTCTTAAATACAGGAAATCACTATAAAAGTTGAAATAAAAAACAGATATTGATTTATTTATTATGCTACGAAGCAAGACTCTTATAAAGGAAAAATGGTGTCAATTTATAAATAAACAATTGAAAATTTTATTTTCAAATTAAAATGATGAATAAATTTTAAGATGAAATTATGATGTGTGAATATTTGATGGAAAATTACATCTTCCAGGTGAGTTCCCAGAATGGAATAAAATTTATTAAAAATTCCCTATATTTTGAAATGAGGTTAGTAATCATAGACATCGACTATGTACATATTAAATATATCAATATGTAAGCCAATATATCAAAAATTTATTATCATATAATTTTTTGGTAATTAAAAAATTATAGTTTATCGGATGAATGTATATGAATATATGATTCTTATAAAGAATAATATTCTATATAGCATGAAATGATTATGTTTACTATAAATGATCTTCCAATGAATAGAATATTGATTGGAAATATTGGAAAGGGATATAAATCATATCCCATTTTAAAATACATACTTTATGTTACCAACTACAACATGGGTAAAAAATGATGTCCTTGATTATTGAAACATATTTATAGATAGATAAATCATAGAATATATTAAATAATTCAGTCAATAGATCGTAATAATTCGATATTTCTACAATTCATTTGATAACCAATAATTATTTTGAGAGGTTGAGAAACATTTGTCTCACATTTTGAAAGAAATAATGATCTAGTAATATTAGAAATATATGGATGTATTGATCAGTATTTCTAAGTCCCATATTAGAGATATTATGAGGTTCAAAAATTGAAATTATTCTTTTTGAATATCATATTTATGAAATTTTAAAATGAATATTATAAGATATTGAAGGAAATTATAAGGAAAATTTGAATGAAATGTTGGACCTCTCATATATTAATTTTTATTTTACTCTTTTATTTGGAATTATATTTTTTCCCTTAGATTTCATCTTGAGTTTGGGTGTTTTATATTATAATCATGTGTTTTGGGATATTTTTCTATAGTTCCAAGGTTTAGGTGCATGATTAAGGGGTAACAATGTAGAATCTGGTTTCGAAGTATTATTTTAGATCATTTAGAACAAAAATAGTTTGAGTTTAACAGGTTTTACATAGTTGGATTCAAAACATGCGGCTCCTAGTAAAAATTGTGTGGGTCCTTGGGTGTCATTGATTGAGGGTGTACAACCTGGTCATGGTTATCCAAACCATACAGAACGTGTGCACATGGTTCGGTAAATTTTGACAGAACCAAGTCACTTGGATGGCACACGATTTCCAAAACAGTGTCGCTGACTAGTGTATCTAGTAATGTGTATATAGTTAGCACAGTATTTGGGAAACTGTGCAGCCTAACTATGAATAGTGCATGTGTGTTTTAAAAATGTGAAAATCTCTTTTTATCCTCTTATTATTTTAAACCCAAACACTACTTTCCCCCTCTCTTAACTTTTGTGACACTCGGAATCCTTCTCTCTTCTTTCACAGGACTCCCCTCCTCCCCCTAGGGTGAATCCTAGGGATTTCTTCATGTTTTGGGGAGTGGATAATCAAGGTAATATCATAATTTCTTCATTAACTTCCTTATTCATCCATTTTCTTTTTGTTTCTCTTATTCATTAGACTTTTGGTTCTTGGTTTTTGTTTCCATTTTTTTAAATCGGGTGTTTTGTATTCTTTGGGTTCCTTGTGGATTTTCATGCTTCTTGGAGACCCTGTGGTGTTGATTGGTTTTCCATTGTGGAATCCCATGTGGATAATGATGGATCTATATGAAATTGGCCTTTCAATTTAATAATACATTGATTTTGAGAATTTCAATCTTATATTTAATTCTAATGAATTATTAATGATTTTTAGAATAATTTTTTACTGTGAAATTATGTTATATCCTAATTGTATTGATTTGTATTTAATTGTTTTGTTAATCAGCACACACTAAGTGTTTGTGAAAAGTACCAATTGAATTTTAAAAATTATTGTTGGATTCTAAAGATGGGTTTTGGATTGAAAATATTGTATTGGTTTCTTAAATGGATTTCTAGGTGGTTTTTGATTTGAAAATGATGTATTGATTTTTTTTGGAAATGGGTGGTTTCTTAAGATTACTTGAGTCTCATTTGTAACTTTTATTCAATAAATTCTCTTCAAAACACTACATGGATGATCCTCTTTCCTTGGTTATGTTGAATGGTATGGGAGGTCTTTTCTTGTTTTGTTTTTTTTGGATCAACCCATATAAGTATTGATTAGTGAAACTAGAATAACTAGCATATTTTCAAGGAATATTTTATGAAATAGTTTATATTAGGAACTAGCTAGTGTCTCTTAGTATGGTCTTTGATATACTTTGTAATTTTTCTTCTTGGTTAGGCCCGGATGGGTTATACCGAGAAAGTTAGTGAATTGATGTCATTGGGTGAGGCATGTGTATGGGATGATTCAAGTGTTAGTATATTCAAGAAAATCCAATGGGATCATAGGTTTTACAATCTTCCATAGAACATGGTTATATGTGGAGGATGATTGAGACGCCCTATTTTTCTAGTTACTCATGTATGTTATAATCCATTAATCTTGTTTATGTGACAATTTCTTCTACATAATTATATGGTTTAATTCTTTGTTAAAAAACTTAATAAGGATTTTGGACTGTTTCATGAAAATGTTTTAATAAATTACTAGACCTTATTATTCTTAATTGTAAATAAAACCCTTACTTTTTGACTCTTTTTCACTTTCATAAAAATTAAAAAGATTCCATATTTGATAAGAAAGAGATTTTAATTAAAAGGGGATGTGGATTGTGTTTTGTATTAAGGAGTAAAGTTGTAGAAAAAATTATGTTTTATATATTATTTTTCAAAACTAAAATCCATGTTTCTTTTTTAAATGTAATAAATAAATAATATATTGTTAGGGCATGCCTACCATGTTTTAAAAGTCACAACTATATTTATTTCTTTTTCTCAAAATTAGTGCAGGTTCCAACAATGTCTTGATTAACATGTGTAATGTCGTGTTTTTTATCAGAGAGCGATCCTCATGGTAACAAGGATGTTTATTGGTCATTAGTTTTTTTTGAGTTTTGATGTTTTGATTTATTTAATATTCTTTTTATGTTTAGATGATATTAATCAGTTTTGTTTATTTATGTTTGGGATTCCCTATTAATTTGGATAATTTTTTATTTATTTTTATTGGGTGAAATCATTCCCATTGGTTATCATTGATTCCCTTAGTGCTTTTCTCAAGCCTAGGTGGGTCTGGAACGCCACTCGGGCCTTGTCATGGACCAACTCAGGTGGCCGGTTCAGGGTCAAACCAGGATTGTTCGTGACAAAATGGTATTAGATCTTGGGTTATATAAATGACCTAGATTTTAGAGTGCCCTTTCCAATTTGGGATTTCATGTTAGAGGGAGTATGATTTATAGAACATGGTATGTTTATAAAAAAAAGTGTCTGAAAAAATATTATATGATGATCCTTAGGTTAACATGGGATTTTGGGCTTTGTATGGCATGTTCAGGTTTTATGGATAATCTGTATTTTTGTAAATGAAACGACAATCCGGCTAGTGGTCTTGGGGAGATTACGGGGCATGTAAAGTTATTTGGATGTTGGGACATGGTCTTGATAGAATATATGTTATTGAGGTGTGATTGGATTTATCCTCCAACTATATGGCGAAGTAACCCATCGATTCTAGTTTCCCATTGTGAGTTGTTTTGTGTTCTTCTTTATTATGAAATAGTTTTGAAAACTGTATCTAAAAAATTGTGAAAAAATGATTTCAATTGGGGATGTTTTTGTCTATGTATGATGGAGAATTATTAATCATATTTATTCTAAATAAATCCATTAAAATGGATCTTTAATGTGATGAAATTTATTAAAATGTTAATTGGATTCTCAAAATTGGATATCTATAATCAAAATAAGGGGATCGTCAAAATTTTTGGATTTCGGAATATAAATTAATTTTTTTAATAGCTTCGGTTTTGAGGTTTGTTTTGAGGGATTTCTAAATTATTTTTGTAAATTGAAACGAGCAGTAAATTGGAAACATGAAACCTACGTAAAAGGTTTTGTTTCAAATGTGTAAATATCTTGTTTTGATATTTTTCTATTCTTATTATTACTAAAATACATGGTTGTTTGAGGAGGTTGATGATTTATGGAATGGATGGATGGGTGCCGAGATTGTCATCAGAATATATGTTTGTGAGGCCCTATGGATTACCCTTGGTTATGTTGCAACTTTCTATGTTTTTTTTTATTATGAATTTTTTTATAGAAGAATTGTTATGTTTTGAGAATCGATGGTTGTGTATAGAATTTTCAAGTGAATTGGGGTGTTTTATAGGTGGTGTTTTCAGTTTGAGTTCTTGTTGGAGAGTTTTTATACTAAGTTAATGGTTTTCATGTTTCTTATTGTACACCACAAACAAATAATTGATGGAGATTTGAGGTGTAGGTATTGGAAATTCACCATTAGCACCCTCCAGTTGATCAACCAATGGACTACATTCTTGACTTTTGGAAGCTGAATCATCCTCTATTTTATGGTCAATCTGATCTATATTAATGGGATGAGTGCATGTGAAAAATCAAAAGACCTTATGGATTTCTTGCTTTTCATATATGTTTAAAGGTTATGTTCTATACCTTTATGATCAAATTTCCATGTTGGAATTGGTGGAAGTCAGTAATTTTGACCAATCCTTGATAAGATCTTAAATATGAGTTATTAAAGGACTTGTACATTCTGTGGTACTTCTCTATGGTTGTGAAAGTGATGAAGGAGATAGAGATTTAATTCATTCTCTAAGGTGTTAGATTAGTGATGGATTTCGTCTGATATTTTTTTATCTCTTTCATTATAATGAATAGTTGGATGATAATAATTCCTTGAAGGCAATAAATTTTTAGAATGGGGATCATCTTAATTTTCATTTGATAGTGTCAATGTTCGGTCTATTATCCTTTTTCGATTTGGTGAGGCAAGATATTTGGGTTGATGCTATGTTGGATGGGGTGCTCGAGATAGCCTATCCATCCTCAGTCTCTAGAGGTGGTGAGGGGAATCCCATTAAGGTGATGGGGAACAATCCTAATGATAGTGATACATGTTGCAGAATTCAGTGGTCATCTAGATTTTCATCATTTTCTTATGGGCATAGGACCCCAGTGTGTCATCAATGGGGAAAATCTAGTCATAAGCAGTCATCGTGTGTGAATTATTAATATACCTCAAATACCTATAGGCACCATGGTCACATGAAAATGTTCATTCGGTTTGTTTCCCAGAAGCGATGTGAAGCCAGATCCACCCCATCATAAGAACCCCAAATCTATTTTTACGAGTAAGGTGTTGGTCCAAGTTTATTAAAATGTCCCTTTCCATTCGAGTGTCCATCATACTATAGTGGTTGTATCATGTAGTTTTTTCCTTTAATTGTAGATTTGATGGATGTTGTAATCAGATGGAGAAACTATATTTTATTCAAGGAATTCCATTCCAAAATTCTAAATTTTTCTACCATAGTTGGATTTATGTCTCACTTTTTACATCATTTCAAAAGATTTATCTTTTGGGGTGAAAGAGGATGATGTGTGTGTATATTTAGAATTATTTTTTGTATGTACCTATCAGATTGAAGTGGGTATAATGGTGTGTCTTGTTTTTTTGGTTCTTCTAAGGATATATTATTGTTTTTTAGATTAGGATGTAAGTGATTTGTGGGTGATGTTGTATGGGAATCTATATGGAATTTGAAAATAGTGGGGAGCCATTCTGGCCTCCTGTGTTGAATCTGGTGAGTCTATATTTTTCATGTAGTTCGTACTTACTAACCTCCTTAATGAAGTTTGGTCTCATGAATTAGTTTCGGTGGATTTATTTTTGGAATGATGTTTGTCATTGGGTATAAGATTTTCTATAATCTCATGAGGAATGGTTCATACCGTATGAATCACTTCGGGTAAGAGGTTCGAGTTTTTTTGAGGTGGTTGATATGTTCTTCAGTTTTAGGAGTTTAACCATGTTAATGTGTGAACCATTTACTTTTTAATAGATCAACTAGAAACATTGTGGTTTATACGGGAATATAGTGTAATAGGGGTTATAATTTTCACAGACCTGTTATTATTTTTTTTCTATTATTTGGACTTATATTTTTCCAGGGATTTCTGCTATAGTTTTGGTGTTTCATTTTTAAATTTTGATTTTTTTGTTGATTTCTTCAATTTCAAGGATTAATATCCCAATTAAAAGGTATCCATGAGGCTTTAGGGTTCCAAGTCTCATTTTACATCATTTTGAACATTCACGGTTTGATTTTCATGGGCTACATAAGGTTGGAATCAAACTATGCACCTCCAAGGATGAAGTATTTGGGTCCTTGATTGTCTCTAGAATAGGGTTGATAACCATATCATCGATAACCAATCAATTTATATGTTGTTTTCATCATTCTCAAATCATTATAGAACCATTCCACAGTGTTGGCTAATCATTTCAAAAACCAAACAACCAAACGGTGTTGGTTACAAGTGTGTCACGTATGTGGGGAATATTTTGGGAACCTGTGTGGCATAACCATAAACATTATCCAGGTGTTTTTAAAATGTAAAATTCCATTCCTACTCCCTTCATATTTAAAACCCAATACACCTCTTTTCATCTTCAATTGACTCGTGAGAAACCAGGGAGACTCCTGCATTCCTTTACATGCCTCCCCTCCTCCTTCAAAGTTGAATTGATGTGATTTCTTTAAATTTTATGGGTGGAACATCATGGTATTATCCACATTTTTTCTTCATCTACCTTCTTCTTCCATTTTATTTTGAGTTTCTCTCTTCCCAAGAAATTGTGGGACTAGGGTTCTTGTTTCCCTTAGATAAAATTGTGGGGGTTTTCTTGTTATGGTTACTTGGGGAATTTCATTCTTCTTTGAATCCTTGTGATGTTCACTCAGGTTGTCGTCATTGAAGAGATTGCAATTTGAGGTAAGATCCCTTTCAATTTTTCCTTTAATTTTTGCAATAAATTGATTTCATTACATTCACACATCTATTTAATGATAATTATTTATTTTTAATTTGTAGAATAATTTTTTATTGTGAAATGATGTCGAATCCTATTCTTATTGATTTGTGCAGAATTATTTTATTAATCTATGAACATTATGTGTTTTCTGAAATTGTAGTTTGGACTATATAATGGATTTATGACTCCGGATGCTTGGTTTTGGATTACTAAATGTGTCTTGGTTTTTAAATGGTTATTTATTTGGTTTATTATTTCCAAATGATGTATTGATTTCTCATTGAAATGGGTGTTTTCAAAACAATTATTGAGTCCCGTTTGGAAATTTTATAAATTATTATCTCTTAAAATATCTCTTTGGAAGATCCTATTACCTTGGTTATGTTGAATGGTATGGGTGGTCCTTGTAATGGGACTCCTTTATGAACATATGGTTTAATGGAAAGTGATTGATCTATGTATTGGTTCAATGAAGCAGTTTTGTGCTTCTTGTGTGTGATATATGTATAAGTGGTTGGTAGCTTGTTTGGTTTTTATTGGTACACCCAAAATTAATATTGACATGGGAAACTGGAATATCTATTGGATTTTCTATGAAATATTTCAGCACTATATTAGATTATTCACATGCTAGTTCCCTTAGTATGGAGCTTTCTCTATTTTGGGATTGTGCCCCTCGGTTCTGTTAGGTAGGGTAAGACCAAGTGTGTGGGTGAATTGATGTCATTAGGTGAGGCATGTCGATGGGGTGGGTTTGGTATTAGTATGTTCTATATTATCCATTGATCCCCTATGTTCTCCCATATTCCTTAGCACTTAGTTATCTATTATGGGTGATTGAGATGCCTTATTAGGCGAGTTCTTAATCTATGTTATATTCCACTATGCTTTTCATGTGATTATTACTTTTGATTTCTAATATGATGTAATTATTTGATAAAAAGTGATTATAGACATTGGAATGTTTCCTAAAAATGTATTAAGAATGTCATACACATTCTAATTCCTTTTTAAATAAGAATAATGCTCATTTTCTCTTTCTCACATTCTTCAAAATTCCAGATCTTCTATATTTTTAAATAACATGGTTTAATGTAAAAATGGAAAAAAAAATTTTCCCATAATGAGAAAAACATTAAACAAATTATGTTTTATATATTGTATTTTGAACATGAAATTGATGTTTCTTTGTTTCAAGGTAATCCATTGTGAAATGATTTTTTTGGAATGCCTACTGAGTTTTAAGAATCATGCATATATTTCTTTATTATTTTTAGACTATGGTTTAGGATCCATTTTAGTCTCTTTCACCATTTGTGATGTCTGGTTTTGGATTAGAGAGTGACCCTTTGGGTCATGTAGGGGTTTAGTGGTCATCAGGTTCAGTTGTGTCTTCATGTTTATATTTTTTATTTGAAGTTTATGATTAGACAATGTTGACTTACACTATTTATTTATGTTTTGGGTGATATATTTATTAAACTACATGATTGTTTATTTATACTATGTAAATTCATTCTCATTGGTTGAAAATTATTCCATATGAAATTCTCTATATCTAGAGATGATCGAGAACACCTCTCGGGCCATATCACAGAGCAGCTCAGTTTACAGTCACTGGTCAACCGAAGATGGTTCAAGACAAGAAATATTGTAAATGGGATTAGGTTTGAAGTTATATCCCACTACTAGAGTAAAAAAACATGTCCACCTATGTTCTATCATGAATTATTCTAGAAAAATAAAAATAATTTTTTTCTAGGCCTACATGGTATCAATGTGCATCAAGAATATTCTTCAAATGTAAAAAAATCAGTAAATGATTTGATATTAATTAGAATGAAATCTCATGACACTCATATTATAATATAATAACTACCATAAGTTTCATTATATTGAATACCACCCATACATGTTAGATTTAATATCATCAACATGTTTTTTTAATTCCTTTGCTAAAAATGTGATGGATCTGAATTACTGTAACAATTATTTATAATGAACCAGTTGATATAATTTTTCATCTATAAATACACGTTCCACAATATTTTTTTACATCAGTATATTTTTAATTGTTTACATAGTATGAAAAATATAGTTATGAGTATTTTTATACTTACATTTGGTGTATCCTTTTGAAAGGTATATGATGATAAAGAAGGGTTATGTTACATATCCACATTGACCTCCATTATTGAGTAGTATATTTTTGATGAGGTTGATTATTTTTTGACATAGTACTTATTTATAATATAGAACATAAATTTGAATATATATCACAATATATGAGTTAATGTTTTGGGAAATGGGATATTTGTCCGGCAAATAAAGCAATTGATAGGTGAGATAATAATTCAGGCATATTTATATATCTTGAATAAAATATATGATTCCCTGACAATAATAATATCACATATTATTTAGTAAAAACAATGTTATTCTGAGATAAAATAAATTTGGGTACTAAATGTGAATAATAAAACATTTGCCCTAGGGTTTGAATAGATTTTTTCATATTTCTGATGATGCATTATAAAAATTGAGGAGGTCAGTGGGTGGCCCAAGTTTAAATGTGATCATATGGTCCATGTATAAAATAAATAGATATTAATGTTATAACAAAGACTAGGATAACATAAGTGAATTTCAAAACAAATGTCCCTAGTATTCTCTAAAGAAATGAATTTTAGAGTGAAAAAGATAAAAACACAATCTTTATGTCAAGATCTTATTAGGGGATTATTAAAGATATATAAATGGATAATTACATTTAAAATTGAGTTCTTTTGTTCAATTGTAAATATATTGTCAGTAAAATTTTCATTAAACATAATTAATTTATAATTACACTAGTAGATATGAATAAATTGGTATACATAAATGTCCCATTTATATTTAAAACACATCAAAAAACTAATTTTTATTGTTCTTGGTCAAATGAATATTTAAGGGTCTATACTTTTATATGATGAAAAGATTATATTCATAATGAGAAATCTGATAGTGATGATTCCTTATTTAATATCCCTATATCCATAGATGTATTATCATATGATACAAATGTCTAAAATATAATCATGTTTTATATTATATGAAATGATCCTCAAGAAGGAATATGTGAAAAAAATACTTTAGTATTATCCTAATATTATAGGCACTTTATATTTATTTCATTTCAAACTTTTCAAATTATAAAAAAATGAAATATGTTTTATTTTCAATTTTATTATTTGTGTAGATAAAACATTTGAACAAATATGAAAAACAATTTTTATTTTACTAAAAAATGTGAATTATATTCATTCATATATAAATATAATTTAGTGTCTCAAGAATATTGTGATCATTCTATTTATCATTTTACATAACTAACTTAATATATATGATAAATGATACATTTTTTTTGTTTTGTTTTCTCCATTTTCTAATTTTTAGTCAATTTGAAATTTCAACCATTAGATTTTTATAATATTTTACAAATTTTTTTATAATTTATTTTTTTAGAACATATAATATTAAGTAGAAGAGTAATATCAATATTCTATAGAGGACACACTGCATAATTTTATTAGAGATCATCCTTATTAATCTATATAGGAGACTCCAACTTCTTTAAGGAAATAAAAGACATTAAAAGATGTAAAAAAAGGTAGCACATTTTTACCATAATTATAACTTTCACATAAAATGGTTAAGCGAACACATATTGATTTTATCTTAATGGTAATCTTTTAAAATTAAATTTTAATCAATTTAAGGGTATTCAGGATATGAAATCTTGATAAAAATAGCATTTTGATTTATAATTATAGAAGTTTTGATCATACTATACTAGCTCACTATGGTATAGAATTTTTCTACTACATTTATTATTGTTTTTTTACCAGGACTTGTTTTTTAGTAATGTTGGCTAAATTGTTTCTTCTCACGTTTAGATGAAATATTATTTTCATGATAGTAAAGAATTTAATAAGAGATGATTATCTATTACTATAAGGAGTTGAATTTATTTTATGTCAAAACTAACATTAGATTTCATTTTATTTATTAAATAAAAAAATACATTTTAACTATAAATGTTGTTAGATGAAGATGCATGGAGTAAATATTTTTAATTTCGGTTGAGAGAATAATGTTTTTAAGTGAAATGTCAAATTGTTTAGGTTATTTTATATAAAATCAATGAAAATAATCACATTAATTGAGTTATTTCCTTGATTAACATGCATTAATGATATCTCATAGGGATGTATAAGTTAAGGATATATACCATCATACCTTATCTCTGGTAGAGTATCTATTACTGAATGAAAAAATGATGGAAATGTGGTTTGAAATTTGGGATCATAATTTTTAGGTTTCAAAGGTATTTTACTTCCTTCATCATAGATTAACAAGATAAATGGTCAAGGGACCATATGTAGAAAAAGGTAATATATATTATATAAGAGTTGACGTATCTATATTACAATATTAAAAGAAGAAAATTATGTAATTTTCAGACTCTTTAATCTTTATAACACTAAAAAAATTAAAAATATTCTTTATAGGAAGCCCTTGTGTATTAGAGAACATAGGGGACATTCCCAACCAAAAGTATGAAGGATATTTTAGGTATTATATTACGGAAATAAGAACACATGGGCTATTGTTAAGGATACAAGGTTTCTATACCTTTTAAAAAGTATTTTTTCATTGTATTACTTCTTCAGGGGAGGATGTATATAATTTTAAAATAGACTCTTTAAGAAGAAAAAAAATTCAAAATATTAGAGAAATTTTGTATAATATTATTAGATAATTGGATAGTTCATGTTTTATATTATGCATAGATCATTCCATCCTGTATATCCCACTCTGTTATCTTATCATCCATTAATAACCATCTAATGAAAGTTAAGAGTTGATGATTCCTAATATGATGTTGTATCATTTGGGAACATACATTATATTTTGGATATATTACATCATCAAAAAGTAGAGATGAAGATGTTTTGAGTAATAGTAACTGATATTATAGGATGGTTAGTTGGAAGGGAATTCCCTGCCAATGAGGTGCCTATAGTTGGACAAAGTGTCATACATTTCATCCTCTGTCCATCTTGACTGGTATGATAATTTATGACATACCTACATATAAATTATATACATTATTTAATATTATATGTAAATTTAATTCAAAATTTTAATATATATATATATATATATAAATATTAATAATACCTTATATATAATGAAATATTGTTTAGAAAACAATGTTAATTTGAGACAAAATCAATTTTATGTACAACTTGTTCTGAAGGAATTTCTAAATTATTAAAATATAAATTATGTATTTAGATTCTTATGAGATACCAATGATAAATAATTTCTACGGGTAAGACTGTATTCTAAGGGTTTGAATGAAATATATCATAGAGAGTATAACTATATATATTATCCCTTATTATGACTCAAGTCATTTGAACTCGATTTGATCATCGTATTTTATTCAATTATACAAATATGATGTAATTTACTATATATGATTGATTTTTATTTGGTATATTTATAAAATTTTTGTTAAATATTATATATTGTTAATGTATGAGTTTAGGGTCTTGTAATTTATTTCTACAGTAATGAGGATAATGCATAATAGAAAATAACTGAATATGTTTCTCTAAGATTTTAGAATGAAGTAGTTATGTCTTGGATGTCTCCTTATATTATGATTTATAAAATAATAATTTCATAATATTGATCAATTTCATGTAACTAAATTATATAAATACATTATAATAATCTATGTTAGTGGTCATTGAATTTTTATGTTTTTTCAAAAGATATCACTCCTTATATTGGTATTTCTTTTTTTAGATTTCTTTAAAATATGTGTATTACAAAAAAAATTTGAAAATGTGTGTAAATGGTGGTTAGGGGACTTCTGCCTTTCAAAAAAGTTTTTTTTAAATTTTTTGTACTAGTTTAAATATACGTTATATATATATATAAATTAGTTATTTGTTTTTTTTGATTAGTTTATATATATATATATATAACAATAAATTTCACCATAATTTAACTACTATATAATATCCAGAACTAATGTCATTACAACATTATGGATTCATATATATACTCCCAACTCGGCATACCTTTTATTAGAGGGTTTTCCCTGGAAATAATTCTGCATTTTCGATGGGGGATTCAGGTTCCCCTACTCTTATGTAGAATTACCAATATATTATTATAAGTCATTTTAAATAAATTAATTAGTACTATTAATTACAATTTAATAACATTATTAAACAACTAATTAAATTACTAATATTTAATAATATATATATTAGGTTTTAAGTAATTCGAAATTAAATATTATATATTTAATAAAGAATA
This sequence comes from Viscum album, assembly GCA_963277665.1. Taxonomy (NCBI): domain Eukaryota; kingdom Viridiplantae; phylum Streptophyta; class Magnoliopsida; order Santalales; family Viscaceae; genus Viscum; species Viscum album. The sequence goes on along the minus strand of OY728119.1, from coordinate 1,759,436,016 downwards.
ATCTTAATAATAACTAAATAATATTGGTTAATTATATAACTAATAATTATATAATTAATAATTATATTACTTAATATTATATAATTAATAATTATAATACCAATAAATATATAACAAATAAATATATTACTAATTAGCTCATAATTTATTAACTAATTAATATAATTATATAATTAAGAATTTTATTAATTATTAAATTTTTTATAATTTCAATACTATACTACTAGTTATCTAATTAATTATTATATAATTATTAATTAATTATTATAATAAATTATTAAATTACTAATTATCCACATAATTATTATATAAATTATAATTATATTAGTAATTAACTAAATAATTTTCATATAATAAATAATAAATAATTATTTACTAATTAAAAAATTAATTATTATATAATTAATAATTTTATTAGTAATTAAAAATTGCTTATTATAAAATTAATTATTAATAACAAATAATGAAAAATTATAATTAATTATTATATTACTAATTATATAATTAATTATTATATTAATAATTTACTAATTAATTATCATATAATTAATAATTATAGAATTAATAATTATATTACTAATTAACAAATTAATTATTAACAAATTAATTATTTTATAATTACAAATTATATAACTACAAATTATATTACTAAATAATTATTATATAATTAATAATTATATTACTGTTTAATTATTATATAATTAATAATAATATTACTAATTATATAACTAATTAAATAATTAATTAATAACTAAATAATTATTATGTAATTAATAATTGAATTTCTAATTAAATAATTAATTTAATATGTAATTAAATATTTGATTAATTACTAATTATTTTTCATTACCCAACCAATTGGGGGTCATGCCATGTCTCCCCATGCTCGCCTCCAATAGGCCAGGGCTAGTGACTAGCACCAAGTAGTTATATCACTAATAGGGGAGGCATTGTCTAAGTATTTGTACACACACACACACATCTCTAAGCCAAAAATGATGAAATGTAAAAAAGAACCACTAATGCACAAAATGCATGCATACCACTAAACTCAACCAACAGAGTATGATAGGAATGTTAAGTGTAGAAAAGTAAAGTGAGCCAGAAAAGAAGCCCACCAAAATAAAGAGTCTGCAAACTACAAAGTCCAACATTTAAACAAAATACATGTTGGGGATACTCCTCAAAGCCGTAGGAACACATCAGCCGGCCTAAACTCACAAAGATGTGTCAAGTCCTCATCCTCCCTGAACTCTGTCAAATGGTCGCTCATCTTCAGTAGACACGACATGTGCATGCATAGCCCGTGCAGGGGTGAGTATTACAATACTCAATATAACACTATGAAACCACAAAGTAATTCACAAAAGAAGATATAGTCAACTCTACATAGTATATTTCTACACCTCATATAACATGAATATATATATATACTAAAACATAGACCAATAGTCAAGAGGAATGTCAAAAATACAGCATACCAACACTAGAGATTCAGTTTGAAGATTAAAAAAAACACTCATTTGAGAGAACTCAATTTTGTTTCTGATAGCATAGATGACGCCTGCCAGAGAAGTACTATTTATTGGGAACCGTTATAAGAGAGATACACTGACATATTTGAAGTGAGTATATGAAACACTTGTTCTGGTAGTACTTTCTCAACGAGTGGGGAAGTTCATGATACCCAAATGAGGATCACTTCCAGGTCCATGGGGTTATACCACAACTTGTCTAGATTAAACTGCTGACCAGAGGATTGACAGCAAGTAGGATTGGTCTTACCGATAACATGACTCCCCTTAGGGAAAAATAACAGATAGAAGATCCTAATGTCTGCCTCTCAAAGGGGATTCCATATACTCTTTCTATAATTTCTTGTTGAAGGGATTATAATCCTGTGAATAGGCATCAATACCAACTGACCTTTAGGGGAATGAGAAAGGGTACCAACCCTAAAGAATCATGTCTAAGATATGGTGTAATGAAATTAAAGCCTTATAAAAAGGGAAACACTACATGTAATAGGGCCACACATTATATCCCTTGACCCTAGGTACTTCCAATTTTCAACAGACTCTGTCATCTGACATGTCATGTAGAAGAGGGATAAACAGCGTGTAGAATAGTTCACACAAAGTGTCCTACTATCCAAGGTCTACACATTATGCACGAGCCATGTTCCATTACATGGATTCATCTTGTGTTCACCTTCGTATATACCAATACACGGGGTAACCCATGTATCCTATCAAGGTCTATCCATGTGATGGAGTACCTATTGTATAGGAAAGCCACGTTCACCACCCCATGTCTGTGTATCACCCGGGATACACACCATATCTCATGGAAGGACCCGCACATTGGGTGATAGGTGTAACATGCTGTGTGACTCTTCACTGCTTCTTGAAACTCTAGACACAACTCTAGGGGTCCATACACAATGTATTGTTGAATAAAAGTTGTACTGGTTTGGAAATTCCTAAAACCTTTGTTCGTGCACCATCATCTCCCCTTCTTCTCTGACCATAGTTTCCAACCTATCGTGGTTGGGAAACTCGAGATACAAGGTCATCTGGTACTGCATTAATCAAATAAGTATGATTTGATTCTTGAATCAACCTAGAAAACAATATCACCTTCAATTTCATTTCTTACGAACAAGAAACAATCCCTAGCCACCATCGTTTGATTCTCTGCAACAACCATTGTTTCACCTTTGTCAAGTCGTACTGATGTTGGATCATCAATTTTTTTTCATTTTTCCATGAAATGAATACTTAAAAATCCTTTCTTCATAAACCCTGAATAACATGAATAACACGATAAATATATGGAGGGAAAATGCTACTGGAACAACCCAACGAACCAACCTCAGCCATTTTTTATACTTTCCTCAATCTATTCCATAAGAAAAATCAATCTATAAAAATTTTATAATCATACTCAAATTCCCACAATCAAACACTCCCACGAGAATAATCAAACTACAGGTCTAGTTGTTTGTTGGTTGATCTGTGTCCATTGTTAATTATAAGAATGAGGAAAGATGTAATTGAAATAGAAAACCCTAACTTGGGATTGGATCATTCATTGAAGAGGTTTTGTCTCTGCGTCATCATCGTTGGTGAGATTCCTCAAGGATGGTGGATGTTGAACTCTGATCAAAGATCTTCCAGCTTTTTCCATTGATAGAACTCTTCAGGATTTCTCTATAGCCTCTAGGATGTTTTATGACTATGAGACTAACCCTCAATCCCTACATAAATGTATAATTAATATAAAACTAAATATGATTCTTCAAAATGTTAAAATAAATAAATATTAATTTTTTTATACATTAAAACATCTAAAAATTAACTTTCTCAGCTGACCCACACTGGTTGGTCATAGGCCACCCCTAAGGTGAAGTCCAATCTTATGAATGCAACAATGTTCTAATATTTTTTATCCAACAAATTTTATTATAATTTTTTCCACTTTTTAGGAAAACTACTCGAATTTTCCATTTAATATATTGAATATATATCAAAACATTATAATGGAAACACTGGTGGTCGAAATTGAACATTATCTTAGCACCTGGTTTAAAATTAGACCCATATAATATTTAAAAATAATACATGTAAAAGTCATGGACATTACATTCTACCAAACATAGGGATTAACGCCCCTGAAAATAAAAAAACAAAGGCTCTACAAAATGATGTTTCTTTTCCATAAGAATATGAGCCTCTGGATCCCATGTTCCCTCCTGGAGATTTCCATGTTATCACTAGACACGTCCCTGGAGAATTATTAACCCATGAAGGATCCTCTCCTACCATTCCTCAATCTCAATTGGGTGCTCAGCAGAGGTCTCTCAATTGGAAATATCCAGCTCACCATAGATGATAACGTTTGATGGATCATGCACATATTTCATAATTTGTGACATTTGAAAGATGTTGTGTACCCGGTGAAACTGTGGGGGTAGATATAAGTGATACGCAACCTCTAAAACCAAACACAGTATATAAAAATGGCCGATAAAGTTTCTAATATAACTTTTCTCCCTGTCCAAGTCTATATAACCATAATCGAGGTGAGACCCAAATGAATTCATGGTATCCTTCCTCAAACATCAAAAGTATCTTCTATTTATTATAATAAGATTTATGATGGATCATTGCAGACTTCAACCACACCTGGATGATATTCAACTTCTCGGTAGTTTCTTGCACCAACTCTCGGCCAATGAGTGCTGAATCTCTTGGGTTAGTCCAGTAGAGTGGTGATTTGCAGGGTCACATGTACAGGGAATCAAATGGTGTCATACCAATGGTGGAGTGGTAAATGTTGTTGTACATAAACTCAACTAGAGGTAGGTGATTCGACAAACTGCATCTGAAGTTAAACTTGAAACCATGAATCATCTCCTCTAGAACTTCAATGGTATTCTCTATCTGGTCATCTGTTTGTGGATGAGGCACAGTGCTCTAGTGTATCTGAGTACCAAAGGCCTCCTATAATAACATCCACAACGAGGATGTTAAATTATTATCACAAACAAAAACTATCGTCAATGGGACTCCATGGAGTTGAACAATCTCTTGAATGTATAAGTGACCAAATCTCTATACTTTTCCAAATCATTTTTTTAATTTTCGGAATAAAAAACTTTTATGATTAGAGGGAACCTCACAAAATAATGGATACCTATTCAAAGAAAAAAAATTCTACAACTGAGAGGCCACACCCAATCAAAAAATTCAAATTTCAAAAAGATACCAGGAGACATTATACCACAGACAACATGCCCCATCATCATAATCAATGTATAGATTCATTGGAACATGGAAAATTTGAAATCTATAACAAATAAATTCAATTGGAAACCATCATCAACATCATGGATAAAGAAAAAATCTTTCAGGATCTTATCCAAAAAGAATCACCATTGGAAGGAACAAATGAGAAATGATGAATCGATGATAATGTCAAGGGGAAGCACCAATTAGAATATTCTAGGAAGAACATGAACACCAGAACAGGGTTTCACCTATTATAATGGAAACTACCACTCAAACAACACCATCCTGATGCATCCAAAAGAACCATCGCACTATAACAACATGTCAAGGGATGAAACACCCAGAAGATAGTGCAAATTTTGATGTGGATAAGACTTACTAGTGGGCTGAAACCATTGAATCATTGACATAACCAAAATAATCAAAACATGTGAACTCTCCAAAAAAACATTAAATGAAATAAACCATCTAAAATTTTCTTTTAGGAGGATTGAACACTAGTGTGCTATTATGAAGCCTGAAAAACCTGAGAAATCCTCCTTCGTCACTGTCCCAACCCACCAACGACTCATCTAGTTCATCCATAATACGTCCATGCATAATGGGGAAGACGAAAAGAGTGGGAGAGGAGGGGTAATGAGGATAAACATGGTTTGTCCATCAATGATCACCAAGATGGAATCGTGTATTTGGGATGTATGTGGTAAACCCCATAATGAAGTCCATAGATATCATACCTCATTACAATTCTTGAACCTCAAGGGGTTTATCCAAACCCACTGGAACCTGGTGCTCAGCCTTCACTTACAGAAATGTAATGCATTGAAAAATGAACTCTACCACTGCCTTCTTTACCACTATCCACCAAAACTAATGTCGGAGGTCCCATTAAATCTTCACCACACCAGGGTGTACTACCAAAGGGGATGTATTAATCTCCCTTATAACCTCCTCCCACAATTCCAATAGTACTACTGTGATTCATCTGAAGTGATTTATGTACGCCCCACCTTGTGAATATCCATTATGAACCCCTTATAAATATATGAGCATAGAGGGTCTCAAAATCAATATCCCCAGCTATGCCGTCCTAACTCTCTCTAAAAGTTGAGGGGTGAAAACCATCAACCGAATGTAAAATTATCTATCATTATCCATGAATGATAAATCATATAAGGCCAACTACACTGACACCTCATTCAATAATTATGAACATGAACTCATGCTAAGAGTAACATTAACCATATTCCCCTTATTAGTAGAATAAAACATTTAAAAGTTATATTCCTAGAGAAAATTCAAGTTATCACATCTTTTTGAAGTTCATATTCTTTTGAGAGAGGATATACTTGAGTATATTTTGATCATAGTAGATGATAAACCACTCACCCAACATATAGTGTAACCACATCTTCAACGTGAATACTACCACTGCCAACTAAAGATCATGTTTTGTGTAGTTATGCTCATGTGTTTTCAACTAGCTTGATCCATATGAAATCACCACTTTCCTCTTCATTTGGACAAATCCATGTCAGGTCCATAATGCAATGTAGAATAATACGTACCCGACACCATCCTCTGGAAATATCCTAATCGGGAACTCATCAAACTCTTCCCCAGTTACTGAAAATCCATTTCGAACTTATCCATCCACATTAAATGATACAAAAATCGATTGAATGTAGTCAGAGATGCGTATATCTTAGAGAAATAAGGGATTAATCTATGGTAATATCCTACTAGACCATGGAAACCATGTACCTCTATCACCCTCCTAGGTGTCTCCCATGCTAAAACTGCCTCAACCATGGCAACGTCAACCACCACTCCATCCACTAATATAAAATGTCCCAGAAAGTGGACTAGTTTAATCTAGAATAGGCACGTTGATAGATTCCCATAGAGATGGTGCTCTTAGAGTATGTAGAGAACCATCTGTCGGTGTCTCGTGTGCTCCTCCTTGGATGCCGAGTATATAAGGATATCATCAATGGAGACTACCATGAAATATTCTAAGTAAGTCTTAACGATCTGGTTCATGAGTCCCATGATCATTACCGGTGCATTCTTAAATCCAAATGGAATTTCTATGTACTCATAATGACCATATAGTAATCTAAAATCCTTCTTCGATATATCCTCATCCTGTACTGACATCTAGTTATTGCCTAATCAATATTCAAACATTGTGAACCATTTCACCCCCTCCCCCCATCAACTAGTCGAATATGTCATCGATCCATGGTAGTGGATAATTAATTTTCAAGGTCACCTTGTTCAATCACCGGTAATCCAAACACAACCTCTGTCTCTCATATGCCTTCTCGGAAAACAAAACCGGGGCCACACAAGATGAAACACTGGGCCTCACGACGCCCTTCATCTACAATTCCTCCAACTACACCCTCATATTGTGATTCTCTAGGAGAGACATATGATATGATGGTACTGATATTAGTGTCATCTCTTGGTGTAAATCGATGCAGAAGTCAATATCTTGGTGGGGAGGTAGACTTGGAACATCTTTTGGAAAGACTTCCTCGTACTCTACCACTCATGTTGGGAACTGAATGATCATAACATATTTTTCTCTAGAATAAATGCTAGCGAACTCCTGAGTGATCAGCTACACCCACTTATGCATGATCCCATCCTATGCTTCCTAAGATTCCCTTTCACCCACAATGGAAAACCATATCCCATCGATATGAACACAACACACCTTTTTCCTAAAAACGTCAATCTGGTCATGGACTGAAGGTAAAAAATCCATACTGAGAAAGATGTCATAAGCCCTCAACACTTCAACCAAGAGTTTCTAACTGAATCTCATGCCTCCATGGGTCAGATCACACTATCAGCACAACCGTGTGATCATCGAGTCTCCTCTTGCAAGTGTCTCCATGTGTAAGGTTTGATTCCTCTATTCTAATAGAATCTCAATGTCTCGTACATGGTATATGGATAAAATTAAATGACTTTATACTATATCTATATGTTGGGAATCCAATATAGAAAAGACCTAGATCGTACCTCATATCATCCAAAGAGTCCTTGGATCGTACACCTCGATGGAAAGTAGTTTTCCACCTACCATGTCCTCTAGCTCCCAAATCCTAGTGCAAACCTCCTAAGGGTGGTGGTGGTAGTATGTCAAAAAGAACGCCACCTCCTGTAACTATCCCAACTTTTCTACCACATCCGAAACCCTATGGATCTTCCTGCTCCACTCATTGCCTCTACCTTGGTGGTCCATCCATCATCCCTCTATCAATAGTTCAGAGGGTTAGAAAATCTCTAGGGAGATGTCCCATGCCTTCACATGTGTAGCATCACCTCTCCCTAGGTTGAATGGATCCATCTTGACATCCTTGAACCGAATATCCCCTTTGTATGATGTCAGCTCCTAGATGCTATGTCCTCTGCACTTATCTGCCTGCTACTGACTATCACTAGCTGAATCTGCTCATCCATGAACCTCTTGACCACCAAATCTTGCTCGAGCACTCCTATAAAAGTTAAAATTAATAGTGGCATAATGTTTGATAAAATTTCCCGACGTAGACCTGACTTGATGGTTCAACCTCGAATGTACTGATCTCTGACCATATCCATCGAGTAATTGGAGAGGTTGGTGAACCATGATGTATAGTCATCCACCATCATGGTACCTTGATGGAGCTAAAGTAAATATGGTATACACAATTGTATCATCATAAAAAAGAGAAAAATACTCTTTAAATATGTACTATATCTCCATCTATGAAATATATGCCTCTTCTTGAGTTTGTGTTTTCAAACTCCACCATCGATCTATCGAACACTAATGAAGGCTCGCTACCAGGATCACCATCTGGTCATCCAGTGTCCTCAATAAATGGAAACCTTTGGTCAACACATGAGTCTGGTCCTCAACAACCTAAGGGTTTATCTTAACATGAAACTGAAGGGTTATTTGACTTTAAAATTCATGGAGTTCACTTAACCTGCGCTCCTCGTCTACTGGTACTATGGGTACCACACAGTACACTATATCTGGTGGTAAAACGGGTCCACCACCTGGAGGTTACATCTAGGAAAATGGTCCCTCTACTAATATCTCATTATTTGGGGGGGTTCATCCTCGTGATCGAGCTACTAAATTCTAGATTGTTTCCATCATTGAGGCATCATGTAAGAAAAAATATATACAGCATTCAATGAGTAGATCTGGCGAGCTAACTAAGGAAGGACATGGAAACATATCACATTACTATATGATGCATGTACCATTGTTTACCTCACAACTAGTGTTATTATGTACTGAGTCAAAAAATATGGTTATTAGAGTCATGGTGTATGAATATGTTAGCCACCCACACTAAAAATCGAGTCTCTACCCAGAAATCCATAATTGAAACAGTTAATGCAATTTTTCCATACCAATCTCACTGACTCTCGGTCCAATGGAAGAACTGACCAACACTAATTCCACTCTGTTAGGACCTATCCATGTGTGGCCCATGCTGCTACTCCCATAGCCTATATCTATTAGGCCACGGGATGGTGACTAGAAATGAGAAGTTATATAACTAACATGAGAGGCATTACCTAAGAAACTATACATACACACATATCCATGCCACAAATTATGATATGTAAAACTACCACTAAGGAACAAATATCATGCATACCACTAAACCCAACCAACAATGTCCAATAGAAATGGAATCTGTAGTAATGTAAACTTGACAAGAATACACGACCAACAAAAAAGTCACCAAACTACGAAGTCCAACCTATACAAAATTTATTCTAGGATTTCTACTCAATGTCATAGGAACACCTTGTCCTGCCTGAACCCACATAGCTATATCATGTCCTAGTCCGCCCTGGACTCCATCATATGGTTGCTCGTCTGCACAACACATGACGCTTGTGGGAAAATCCTATGCAGTGGTGAGTATTACAATAATCAGTAAGACACCTCAAACCCAAAAAGAAATATACAAAATGAGATACAATAAGCTCTACATAGTATATGTCTAAAACACATATAAAAATCGTATCCAGATATACTCAAACCCATACCCATAGTTTAAAGGTATTTCACAACTCCTGCATACAATCACTAGGGATACAGTCTGAAGATTCCACAAATATCACATCTAGGAGAACACACTCCTATGTCTCATAGAAGTGATTATGTCCACCCAAAATTTATCATTCCTTGGGAATTGTCATCAGGTAAAAATAGTGATTGATCTAAAGAGAGAATATAATTCACTTGTTTCGGTAGAACTCACTCCACGAGTGGGGATGATAATGATACACATATGATGATCACTGCTAAATCCATTGGGTGATACCATGACTCATCCAGATTTACCTGTTAAGTAAGAGATTGATGACTAGTAGGATTTGTCACGTAGATAGAAATAATCTACTTAGGGCACCCGAATTTATAGAGGATCCTGATTTGTGGCTCTTAGAGGGGATTCATCTACTCTATCAAAAAAAGACCCACTACCGTTTTCATACTCCTATTAATAGAGAATGATACCAACTACCTTAAGGGTAATGAGAAATGACACCAACCATAATGAAACATGACTAATATGTGGTGAAAAAAAAGATTAATTCCATGTAGGAAGGGGAACACAACGTGAAATAGGGCCACATATTGTGTCTGCTAACACCGGGTATCGCTTGTGTTCAACGACCTATGTTATCAGAACATGTAATGTATAATAGGTATAAACATTGTGTAGAATAGGTATACATGTCATGTAGAATGGATCGCATGTTGTGTCATATTATCCGAGGACTGCTCCGTATACACTGGCCATGTTCCAAAACACAACTTCAAGCCGTGTTCACTTTATTGTGTACCGTTATACAAGGGGAAACATGTATCTGGTCTAGTTCTAGCTATGTGGAGGATTAAACATAATATAGGAATGTCGTGTACTTCACCCTATGTTCATGTATCATCTGAGATACACACTATGTCCCTGGGAAGGGAAAATATATCTTATGACATGTTTCATATGTCGTGTGACTCTTCACTACTTCCCGAAAGCATACCTACAACTCAGGGGGGGGCAGATGTCGTGTATTACTGAATACATGTCCTGTTTATTGGGAAATTCTAGAAACCCTGGTTCAGGATCCATCAACTCCTCCATTTATCTTTCAATTATTTCTGGCCACTCCTGGCTAGTAAATTCAAGATCTGGTGTCTTCTGGTCCCATCATCACTGAATCGGTATGATTCAAGCATTGAATCAACTCGGAAAAAATATCAATGTTATTCTTCATTTTTGATGAAGAATGATAAATAGGTACCCACCATTGTTTTACCTGATACTATAACCATCGTTGCAACATCATCGAGTCATACCGATGACAGATTATCAATTTCAGATCATTACGTCAGGAAACGAATGCGCACTAATCGTTTTTTTGTATTCCACAATGAATGAAAAGAACACAAAAAAATGTGAAGAATTTATGGAATGATAAATCACATGGAAAAAAACAATGAATGAATGTCGACTATTTTTCATTCTGGTCTCAATCCATTCCATAAGAACGATCAATATAACAAAATAATATCATCATCCCCAAATTCCCGCAATCAACCCCTCTCAAAAGAATGGACAAAGTACGGGTAAAACTATTTGTGGGTTGATCCAAATTCATCATTAATTCTAAGAACTAAAAAAAGATGGAATTGAAATAAAAATTTCCTTCTTTTGGGTTGGATCATTTTTTAAATAGGTTTGGTCATTGTGTCATCACCGTTGCTGAGATTCGTCAAGAATGGCACCATTCGATCTCTGATCCAATATTTGTTTTCATTTGTGGTTGGGTTAATTCTTAATGTTCTCTTCAGACCCTCTAATAAGTTTTAGGGTTATTAGCTTAATCCATAATTCCTACTTAAAAGGATAATTAAAAGAAACGTCATTGCATAAATGAAAAATGATAAAATAAAATAACTCTTAATTTGTTTTATCATTTAAAATGTTCAAAAAATAAATTTCATAGCAGACCAGTGTGGGTCACTATTAGGCCTTGCCAAGGACGAAGTCATTGTTATGAATGCAATAGTGCTTTCAAATTTCGGATTTGGGAACCTAATTAAAAGTTATTCCACTTTTTCGGGAAAACTGCTTCCCTCAATATTTAATATATTTCATGTATTTATTCTCAGCCCACCGTAACATGGTATTGCATTCTATAACAGCATCTGGTCTCGAATTTGTCTCATATAATATTTAAAAATACTATATGGTATAATCATGGAAATTACATTAATTAATTAATATAATTATATAATTAGTTAGAATAGTTATAAATTATATAATAATGCAATATTATTCTGTTATTATTAAGATGATTTTTTATTAATTATATATTATTTAATTTTTAATTTATTAAATCACATAATATATTTCTAACTATTTAGACATTAATATTTATTTTAATAATGTTATTAAATAGTTATTAATAGTATAAATTAAACGATTTTAAATGATTTATTGTAATATATTTATAATTCTATGTAGGAAAGGGATAAGCTAAATCCCAAATCAGAAATAAGGAATGACTTCTTGGGAAATACATCTTATATAAGGGAGCCATATGTGAGAGTTTCCGTAAGAATTTAGATTGAAGTAATTCTTTTACTGGTGGATGTTAAATAGCTGATTAATTATATTAATTTTTTTTGTTATATATATATTAAAAATCTAAATTAAATAAAAATAAAAATAAAAATATATAAAAATTATATTTAAATAGTAATATAAAAAACAAAAAATGTTTAATAGGGGTAGGCCCCCTACCGCATTTTACACACATTCTCGAAAAAAAATTGACTTCACCATTTTTGAAATTTTTTTAGAAAACATATATAAAAAATCCTACTTATTGGTTATACTCCATACACATTGACATGTGAGAAAAGAATAAAATAGAATTAAAGAATTATATTTGATTATTTTTATTCATATATATTATAATAACATTTAAATTTATTTCATACTTTTTATTGATGATAAATAGTGGATGGAAGTGTCATCACCGGTCAACTAAGAGAATGGAAAAAATATTGATTATATGTGTCCAAAGGTGATTTGTTCTATAAATAGTATAGTTTTATAGTTATTTAGGATATTTATTTCAATTGATATCTTATTTTTAAAGAGGAATATATTATTTGACAAGGAGGAGTTGAATGTGGTTTTTATGTGCTTTGATTTCTACATGAAATAGTTTAACTGAAACATATTGGTGCATGACAGCAACTGTTGTGCATTCCTCCATTTCCAAGACATAGGTTTCCCCATCCAATGAATTGTACACTGTACATGCTTACCGTTGTCCCGCCAACTTGACCACATCACCGACCAACCATCTCGTATCGATGACTCATTCAGTGCACACCGACTGTTCCACCATTCTACCTCTCACCGACCCACTTACCACCACACCGCTAACCCCTGCCTCACCGTCACCTCCTGATGGCCGGTCGACTGCAACACCATGGCCAAATTTCTGATATAAATAGTTATTAAATAGTTTCACTACATGTCTTATTGAAAAAAATTCATATAATTACACTTATGTTTTCATGTATTACTTGTTTGGGTATAAAAGTTTGAATTGTTTTTTTTAATATTATTTTTACACTCATTATTTATATAAATGAAGTAAATAATATTCCATATTGTTTACAAAATATCCGACCTGGGAAATGTTTTTTAATAGTTATTTTATGTATCCAATTTCTAAAACAAAATTTTATGTCTGTTATAAAATACCTAAGGTGGAATGTGTTTGATTTTTTCAATTTAATGGGGGTTTTAATGTTAAATAATTGAATAAAAAAAATTTAAGTTAAATTAAATATTGATAAAATTTTCATGACAATGTCACTATTATTAACATCACATTATAATTGATGTTACAAAAAACTATTGTAAATGAATCATTTCTGTACTAGTGACCTAAATCCTTCAATCTATGGTGGGTGATATTAATAGATGACCCAAAAGTATGAAAAGTTTCATAGTGGGGAGTTTTTAATCGCTCGCATCATTACATGTTATTGAACTAAACAGAATATAAACTCTAGTGGAACTATAGTTGAGGTTATTTTTTGATTTTAGATTTGTAATAATTCAAGAGTGTTTGGGGAATAATTTTTTCATGATTGTCTTCTTTTTTTAGGAATTGGGGTTAATAAATGAAATCAAAATGTTTTTAATGATATGGGGATACTACCATTTATTAGTACAAACCCAATATACCTGGTGGTGAGGGACTAAGTAACTGATATCATTCTATCAGTGGAAGAACCCCTAAATGAGCTTAGATGTGGTTGGCAGCTCAGGACCAGGTGACCGAAAGGACATTAGGTGTCCAAATTATTTTCATTGGGTACGTAATATCTTCCATGATTATTTTTAGAGGGTTTATTTTTGTTTTTTCTATAATTTTCTTGTAGCGACCTTTTATGGGTCGTTTACTCCAAAAAAACGGAACTAGGGGAGGAATCTCAACTCTCTCCCTCACAATCTCCTCCATTTTCATCTATGTGTCTAGGATGATCATGTCCTATTTTATGAAACCAAAATATGCTAAACCACCCTCTCCACCATCAGTTCATATCCTGCATGGATTTCCTTGAATTATGGTATTTTTAGATTGGTATTTCATGACATATTTCAATATAACACAGTTATATTCCATCCCATTGAAGGGTATTTTCAGTGTGATGGAAAAAAGACATTGAAATGGAAAAAATACACCTTACTTGTGACGTCCCAACACTGATTCAACTTAAATGGTGCCCCGATATGGTGGCCACATGGCCTCAAGTGCACCACACTATACACTATATGGTTTGGAATAGTAGTAGTGGCTTAGCGTGGGTCCATGACAAGACTATTCCTTCAGGTCAGAGTAGCACAATATTATAATCAATAGATAACTAAATAGTGGATATAGATCAATAATGGAAAACACAGCTGAAACACATATAAACTATTAGAAAAAAATATTACATAGTGTAAACATAATATAAACATTAAATCACAAAATAATGAACAAGAGTATTAAACTAAATCATATATGAATGATGAGCATGTCATGTCTCTACAAAATAGGGAAAACATGTGCACATGGTAGTAGACAGTCAATATGGTACATAGTATACAAAAGGAAAAAAAGGTCAAATTTTTTCCAATATCCTACCCAGTCATCCAATATCAATCTCCCATCCTATGTTAGGAAAAATGTCACACATCAAAAATAGAAAGATTCCCCTTATCTACACCTTCAAGTATGTAGTCTTCTGGGTACCATCGGATTCCCCGATAGTGTATGGATAAAATTAGTAGGCGAAAACCAACGACTTATTTAAATATCTATATCATGTATTTAATTTGGATGTGTGATGATATAATAATGAAAACTAGTAATGATAACTTTAAATGGGTAATCTCTAGTTTCTAAATGAATGCTAGAATAAAACTACCTACCACGACCTCGTGCCATATTATCAGTGAACATGTAAACAAGGGACATTGTAACCTATATCATAAAAGTAGTCATTTCCTTTCCTAGTATAATAGTATAGGGTCTTAATGCCCAATATTACAAGAATAGGGTTTCGATGCCCAATATCACATGAAAGAGGGTTGTCGGGCCTTGTATAATAAGAATAAGTGACACCACGATTAATATCTCAATAATAGGGGATGATATTCCCAGAATCCAATAAATAGGAAATATTATACCCAGTATCACAATAATAGGGGATTTTGTGCCTGGATTCACAAAAATAGGCTTGTCATTCCCATTTACCTTAATTTTCGAGGGACATCATGCCTATTACAATTCATATTTTAATTATCAATCAAATAGGATTTAAATCATTTAACCACCAATATGACAAGGTAATAACCATTATCTATGTAATGATGTGACATGGGCCAACCACACTAATTCAATTTAAATTATTATAACTGATAAGGGTGTAAAAGGTGGTATTCCACTACATTAATCCACTATAAATATGATATCATAATTTAGAAGCAATTCCAAACACCCTTTTAGTGGTTTTGGATATAACTCCTTGATGTCTAATTAAGAATATAGAGGGAAAACCCAAAGGCATTGCTCAATTTGAGTTGGATAATATCAATATGAATTTGGTTCTTACAAGTCGTTATGTTCCAAGAAGGAAATCAAATTTAAGATGTACTAAATTTAGTGGCAATATGCATTGGAAATGGCTTGTCTCACATATCACATATTATATAACATTAATAATATAAGGTATCAATACTAGACCACCTAAGTAAATCATGTAATACTCTCCTAGTCCATTATCAGTCCTACATTTGGACTGGATAGGGAGAAAATAGAACAACAGAAGAATGCCATGAAATATGGCATATAGGACTGAATCAAGACTATTTCATTGATGGAATGAGAATCAATAAATGGATCCAATGTATTAATGAGATTACCTAGAGGAATCCATTTAGACCAATAAGAGATGGAGAAAAATTCAGACGCAATGATTTATCAAGAATACATGGTGGATCCAAAGGGGTTCTAAATAGAATTAGAAACCTTCCACATGCTAGATAAAAGAATAACGAAGAGGTGGGATTAAAATTATAAGGTTTTAAAGGAATTTTTGTAATTTTCCCCAAAATATCTAAGTCGCACGGTATGGCCACTTATTTTCCCAAATCATCTACCAGCTATGTGCCTACCACTATCTAAGGATGGACCCCACATGGTTTCATGACCATAGTGTGAATAACCTTATGCAAACCATGAATATACAACTAATACAAAATGTAGTTCCACCCACACTGTCGTGTGCCTTACTAATCACAATTTCCTTAAACAGGGAGGCCTCTTGAGGTCAGATTCTTATCCTCCACATGGATACTCAATCCATTCATACTTGGTTACTCGATTTCTACTAACTGTGCAACATAGTTCCCTTTCCCAAATATCTAGCCTCCAAGATTTGAACAAGCCTATGCAACTCTTGATTATCCAGTAATTTTTTATGTGTCCATATTAAGTTCAAATTAAAGAGTGATACTGAAATTAAAAGTATCCATACGATATATAAAAACAGGGTTCTTATAGTCTTCCCCCATAGAGGGATTTATCCTCGAGTTCTCCTTCAAAGAGTAGTGAAATTTTTTCTGAGAACAACTCCCTCCACTGAGCAAGTGCATTAGCCTCATGCTATCATGTCACATCTTTTACCATGAAATACATCCTTAACAAACGTACTAATGAGAAATTCCTTCCACATGGAGCCTTTATGATCCAGTTGACATTGATTATATGATATACCATAAAATATGCATCAACATCCAGCTCAATAACCATGGGATAAAAATTTTGGGACGGGTTGGCATGATAGCAACATATATGTGAAATGTGGAATATTTCATGCATTATACGATACCTATGAGGCGATAAAATTTGATATTCTTCTTGCACAACTCTTTCCAAGATCTCAAACTACATAAAAATGTATGAAAATATATTTTATTGCCTATGTATCCATTTATTATCATGTTTGGGAGATATTCGCAAGAAAAGAAAATCCATAACCTTGAACTATAGTGGTTGTCAATAACGATCGGTATAAAGTTTCTTTCAAGACTGAGTAGTACTCATTTTATTCCGGATTAGTTGAACCTGCTCAAATGTCTCCAAACCAAAATGAGGACCTCGTATCATAACCTCTCCTACCTCTAATCTGTATAGGTTTTAATTGAATGACCTACTGTATAGGGACTCATAAAGAGTTATCTGTGTCATCTCCTGGTAGATATTATTATATGTGAACTCTAGGGGAGGGATATAATTCTCCCCATAAATGGCAAAATCCTGGATGCAAGATCGAAGCATGTCATCTTAAACCTGTGTCATATCTTCCAACTGGAGATCAGTCTATGTGTGAATATTTGTTCTCAGAAACACTTGTGTACCCATATCTCTATGTAATCTATACCAAAACGTCAATGTAAAATGATCATCCCTATATAAAACTATATAATGAAGAAT
Organism: Viscum album; assembly: GCA_963277665.1. Taxonomy (NCBI): domain Eukaryota; kingdom Viridiplantae; phylum Streptophyta; class Magnoliopsida; order Santalales; family Viscaceae; genus Viscum; species Viscum album. The sequence goes on along the minus strand of OY728119.1, from coordinate 1,759,418,122 downwards.
CGAGTGTATATGTTCGATCATAAAGACATAAAATGTTCAAATCTTATCAACTAAGAATGTCTCTTATATATTAAGGAAGTGGGATACATTCTTTAGTTGATCCATGACTACCCAACCAACTTTTATACCTTGAGATGGCCTTGGTAAGCCAATGACAAAATCCATCACAATATCCATCTATTTTTATTCCTAGATGAGTAGGAGATTTTGAAATATTGTGGTCCATTTGTGTTCTCTATGGGAAAAACAACTTTTTGCGATGGGATTAATTCTCATCCCAAATAGACCGTCCTAGTGATTATTTGCAACGAGATTTGGGGTCTCGTCGCAAAAATGTTTTGCGAGGTTTGCGCGCCAAACCGCATGAAGGTTATTTGAGATGAGGGTTTCCCCAGTCGCAAATAATGTGTTGGTCGGAGGGTATTTGTGAGGGGACCCGTCGCAAATACCTGATGGGGGTAAATAGGTTTTTGCGACGGGATGTAGTCCCGTCTCTAAAATTTTCTCGACAGGTACCTTTTGTGATTGGTCCCGTCACAAATACTCTTTTAACCACCAATTGTAATTAATGCGGGTAAAGGATTTTACGGCGGGTTCCATCGCAACAAATACTATTTGCGACCGGTATCTCGTCACAGCTAATCCAACCTATATATACCCCCCATCAGTTTTCTCAAATCCTCCTCTCAATTCTCTCTCTCTCTCTCTCTCTCTGAACTCTATTTTCAAAGTGAAAATTTGTGTTAGTTTTTTTCACGAAAAAGTTATGAAGCCGTCTACATTAATTGGAGATCGAGTTTAAAGGTATTTATATTTTATTTTATTTAGTATTTATTTCATTTTTTATTTTATTTTTAATTATTTTTGATTAGTTGTAATTAAATTAGTTTTAAATTGTTTTGTTATCAATATTTGTTTGTAATCATAAATTGGAATTATTAGTACTAATTTTTAATAATTAGAAATAAATACGGATAATTAGTAATAAATAAGAATAATTAGTAATAATTAGGACTAATTAGTAATAAATAGTAATAAATAGGAATAATAAGTAATAAATAGGAATAATTAGAAATATATAGTAATAATTAGTAAAAAATAGTAAAAAATAAGAATAATTAGTAATAATTTGCAATAAATAGGAATAATTTGGAGAAAATAGGAATAATTAGTAATAATTAGTAATAATTAGTAATAAATAAGAAAAATTAGTATTAAATAGGTATATGTAGTAATAAATAGGAATAATTAGTAATAAGTAGGACACATTAGTAATAAATATGAATAATTAGTAGTGATTAGGAATAATTAGTAATAAATACGAATAATTTAGAATAATTTGGAAAAATTTGGAATAATTAGTAATAATTAGGATTAATTAAAAATAATTAGGAATATTGAGTAATAATTAGTAATAATTAGTAATAAATAGTAATATATAAGAATAATTACTAATAAATATGAATAATTAGTAATAAATAAGAATAAATATTAATAAATAGTAATAATTAGTAATAAATAGTTATAAATAAGAATAAATAGGAATAAATAGCAATAAATAGTAATAAATAACAATAATTATGCATAAATAGAAAAAAATAAGAATATGTAGGGATAAATACGAATAAATATGAAAACTTACGAAAAAATACGAAAAAATACGAATAATTAGCAATAATTAGCAATAAATAGTAATAATTTTAAATAAATAGGAATAAATAGAAATAATTAGGAATAAAAAGAAATAAATAAGAATTATTAGTAATAAATAGGAATAAATAGGAATAATTAGTAATAAATAGGAATAGATAGGAAGAATTAGTAATAAATAAGAATAATATATAATAAATAGGAATAATTAGTAATAAATAGTAATAATTAGGAATAATTAAAAATAATTAGTCATAATTAGTAATAATTAGTAATTATTATTAATAATTTGTAATAATTAGTGATAATTAGTGATAATTAGTAATATTTAGTAATGTTTAGTATTATCTAGTAATATTTAGTAATACTTAGTAACATTTAGTAATATTTGTTAATAATTAGTAATAATTAGAAATAATAAGAAATAAATAGTAATAAATAGTAATTATTAAAAATAAATAGCAATAATTAGAAATAATTTGTAATAATTAATAATAATTAGTAAAAATTAGTAATAAATATTAATAAATATTAATAAATAGTAATTAATTATAATAATTATTAATAATGATTAATAATTAGTTATAATTATTAATAATTCGTAATAATTAGTAATAAATTGTAATAAATAGAAATAAATAGTAATAAATAGTATTTAATAGTAATAAATAGTAATAAATATTAATAAATAGTAATAAAAAGTAATGAATAGTTATAAATAATAATAAAAAGTAATAAATGGTACTAGATGGTAATAATTCATAATAAATAGAAATTAATAGGAATAAATAGTAATATATAAGGATAAATAGGAATAATTAGGAATAAATAGTAATAAAAAGAAATAAAGAGTAATAATTAGTAATAATTAGTACTAATAAGTAATAATAAGTAATTATTAGTAATAAATAGTAATAAATAATAATAAATTTTAATAAATTGTAATAAATTGTAATAAATTGTAATAAATAGTAATAAATAGTATGTAATATTTAGTAATAATAAGTAAAAATTATTAATAATTAGAAATAAATAGTAGTAATTAGTAATAATTATTAATAAATAGTAATATTTAGTAATAATTAGTAATAATTAGTTATAAATGGGAATAAATAGAAATAAATAGGACTAATTTGGAATAATTAGGAATAAAGAAAAATAATTAGTAATAAATAACAATAATTAAGAATACTTAGTAAAATATTGGAATAATTAATAAGAAATATTAATAATTTGGAATAATATCAATTGTAATAACTTTTAATAACTTATAATAACTTGGCACAATTTCTAGTGGATTGAAGACACTCCTTTTTCTCGATGACACTTCTTCTTTCAACTTTCACTGACTCAAAACAATATGAAAATTATGCTTCTACCTATGCATATCAAATATCATATGCACAAGTTTGATTATGCATACATAAGAACACATTTTTTATAATGTTTTTAGGAAGTGATAGTTGCAAGAATATGATTCGTCGATGAAAAGGGGGATCTTTTGTCTAACGACTCATTTACTTCAATCTTTCTCACAATAAAATGAAAATGAAGAATCTTCTCAGAGGGATGTTTATAAATTATCGTATGCACGAGAATGAATAAGCATGCATCTGAGCAAATTCATCGTTGTGATTTCAGTGTAAGAAAGATTCAAATTAATGAGCCATCAGACAAAAGTGTAGCCGTCAATCCACTGGAAATTGTGTCGCCCAAAATTAATCGTTAAAATTAAAAATTAGTTATAAATATTTATCTTATTTTTTCAGATTGTGTTTTTATAATTTCAAAATATTCAAAAACAGCGATAATTTTATATTTTTTTGAAAAATAAGTAACAAGGAAATCGACATCATTCATTATTAGATGATCTTTATTAGATAAATCAGTATAGAAATCCAAAAGGTTTTGGTTTAAATACTATATATATTGAGGGTGTTAATGTTTTATTATCATTTGCATCATCAAAACCAAAATATGTTTCGGACGTAAAAATTAAGTGTCCTTGTAAAAAATGTTTTCGGAGAACTTTTGATAGATTTGAGAAGGTTGGGGGACATTTCTTGCAATTTGGTTTCCAAAAAGTTTGTTTTTTGGTATCAACAGGGTGAACAATGTTCTAGAGAAGATATTAATAACTTGATTCTGAATCCATCACTGTTTAAAAAAAATTTATATGATTTTTTAGGTTGATATGTTCAACAAACTGAAACTCAAGATGATATTGATTTAACTCTTCAGTTGTAACCATCAAAATTTTATTAGTTGTTGAGGTCTTCTGAGGATGTATTACATCCTAGTTGCAAGATAAGATTATTAGAAACGGTTGCAAAAGTATTTTCTATTAAATCAGATAATGCAATGTTAAAAAACTATTTTGATCATAAATTTTCTTTTGTTAAAACACGTTTACCTGAAAGAAATGTGTTGCCTGTAAAATGATATGGGGGTAAGAGGTTGGTTCGTAATTCAATCCTTATTTATCGGAATATTTAAGCATCTAAAAATGATTTTATCTTATATTTTGGGGAAATTGAGTCAATAGATAGTTATCCCACATGTGGAAAATCGAGGTATTATGAAGCTCAACCAGGGAAGTCTGGATCTATTCTTGTAAAACCATTGAAATATTTTCCCCTTACACTCAGGGTGCAATTTTTATGTTTGTCTCAAAACACTACGTCAATGATGTAATGGAACAAAACCAATATTTCAACCGATAAAAGCTTGAGTCGTCCATCTGATGGTGATTCATGGAATGATTATGACTGTAGGCATCTGTCTTTTGTTTTAAAAACCTGAAACATGTGATTGGGCCTATCTACTAATAATTTCTATACATTTGGTTTTTATGGTAGTCAATATTCATGTTGTCTTGCCTTTATATCTCCATAAAAGTTTCCTCCATGTATATTGATAAAGGATCCCTATACCTTTTTGACCATATAAATCCAAGGGAATCTGAAAATGAATATTGATGATTATTTGAAACCATTGATTAAAGAGTTAAATTCATTATGGAGTAATCGTTTTAGTACATATAATGTTCTTCTGAAACAAAATTTCATATTTAAAGACGCATTGATGTGCATAAGTAGTGACTTTCCGGCATATGGCATATTATCTGGATGGAGTGCACATGGTCCGAAATCATGTCCTTATTGTATGAAAGACACTAAATCTTTTATGCTCTTTAATGGAAAAAACCTATCTATATTGACTGTCATCGCATATTTCTTCTATCCGATCATCCTTTATGAATGAAAAAATCTCATTTCAAAAAAAGTAAAATTGAAAGGGATGAAACTTAAAAAATTATCCCAGGTACAGAGTTAAGATCAGTTGAATTTTCATTATATCCCATCAAATTTGGGCCAATAGTAAACGAACAGAAAAATTATGTCTTTGGAAAAAACATAATTGGATAAAGCATAGCATTTTTTTGGATATTCTATATTGGTTTGATTTGTTGGTCCACCACATGTTGTATGTGATGAATATTGAGAAGAAATGTTTTGATAATTTATTTCATATAGTTTTGGATACACAAGGTAAGACCATAGATACTGTAAAATCACAATTAGATCGTGCACAAATTTGCAGGATACCATAAATTGAACTATTTGATGACGTCAGATCACAGAGGTTAATGAAGACAAAATCAACTTATACACTTTCCAAAGATATTCACTTATTATTTTTTTCATTGGATTGCATATTTGAGACTTCAAGAGGGATATGCATCCAATTTGAGAAGATTTGTTAAGAATGGTTATATTAACGGATTAAAAAGTCAAGATTATCATGTTATAATGGAAATAATTACGTGAATTGGATTCATAGGTTTGTTGAATTCTATGATTTGGGATTGATAACAGACATATAATATTTTTTCCATGATATTTGTGCAGTGACAGCAAACTATGATCCGCAAAGAAAAGTGGAAGAATATGTTTATATAATTATATGTAAACTAGAAAAAAATATTTCCACTGGATTTCTTTGACTCAATGAAACATCTGATATAACATTTTCCACATGAACCTAAATGTGGAGGTCCAGTACAGTTTTGATGGATGTATACATTTTAGAGACATATGGTGATATTGAAGAATAAATTATGTAACAAAGTACCAGTTTATGGCTCAATAGATGAAGCTTATTTGCTGGAGGAAATTTCTTTTTTCTGCTCTCACTATTTTGATTCTGAATATCCCTCAAAACACAACCGCATGAGATGGAATGTGGAGAATGTTAATGATGAAACGGATAATCAATTATTGGTTTTTAATCAGAAAAATAATGGCTTGGATGGAGTTGTAGAATGTTGGATTTTAGATGATGAACATCTCATAGCTCATACATCTGATCTTCTCAACTCTGAAGAAATGACATCATTTGTACTTGGAGTGCTTCAATAACTAATTCTATAATTTATGTTACACTATCTAAACTTCTTTTACTTGTATGTTATATGATTATCTTATTAAGAAAAAACTTCTATAAATTACAGAAGCATCTCTAGAAGAATGCAGAAAAAAAATTCTCAATGATTTCAGAAACTGGTAACATAAATTATTGATGGTTTAAAATCATTTCAGTTTACTATTTATTATATTGATAATTGTTTTAAAAATTTTATGGTGCCTAAAAATGTTGTTAAAATTAAAAAGTGACTGTGTATATTGAGTAACCCACTATCCAAAATGGTAAAATCTTATAATATATATGTGGTGAGTGGTTTTTGATTTCATACAAGTTCATACGTGGAATAAAAAAAAACAATGAACAAAAGAATTTTTTGAAAGGATCACATCATCTTAAAACTAAAGTTTACTTTTATAGCACTCTGGATTAAATTATTAAGATGTGTTATCTATAAAAAAATTACATAATGATGTTTAATTATTGGTGGTTGTATACTGTGTAACACCCCATGATTTTATAATACGTTATTTCTTCAATGTAATTCAATAACTTGCATTACACGCAACACCGAGTTTTAGTGCACCATGACTTATCAAACAAGCCGTTCAAAAGAGGTTATGAATAATATTAACTGAATTTTCAACTTTATATAATACTTTTAATTTTATAATCCATATTATGAGTTCCATAGACACAATTTATGAACAGATACATTTTTTTCAGATAAAAGTAGTAATTTTCAAAAAATGCAATTTTACAGCCTTTTAATTACGAATCTTTTTTAAATCCAATATTTCAAACTTTTATATATTAAAATTGAAAAAATAAAATTCTTCTTTAGAATCAGGAAATATGATTTTAGTTTCAATAATGTTCTGGTGTTTTTCTGATTACTTTTATATTTGGGTGAATTGTGAAAAATACTATATTATAACAAAAAACAAATTTTTTAATCAAAATAATTTATAGTGTCAAATTATACATATTAATGGTTTGGATGTATAAATAGATTTTATTTTTTACATTTAATCCAATGATGGTCATTTTATGTAATTTCACTTTGAAATTGGACATAAACAAGTGTAAAACATTTTATCGTTATTATTTCTTAAAAGTACACCATTTGGTTTTGACAGCGGGAATTAATTTTAAATTAATAAATGAAACTTCTGTGAATTTAATTTTGTAAAATAGACTTCAGTATTTATTTTGGAATATCTAAATTATCTTAGGGTAATTTTTTTGTATTTTCCTGAAAACTTTTAATTTTTTGATGAATAGTGAAAAACACCGAGTTATTGGTTAAAACCGACTTTTTATTTAAATAATTATTTATTTTTTATAAATAAATTATAGGTCAAAATAAATACGTAATACCTATATAATTTCAATGTAATTCTTGTAGTCAGTTTATAATAATTTTAGACATTAAAATTTTATTGGACTTTTCAACGTCTTTTACCCATCTCCTAGGAAAATTTGCGAATTCACATAAAACATAATTTTACAGCTTCTGTGAGTAGAATTTTGAAAATTCGAGAGGCACGGTAAATATCAAGGAGTAAAATGTGTATCAATAAGATAAAAATAATTTTTGGTGAATAATATCTTTTTACTTTTATTTATCACGGTAAAAAGTAAATACTGTAATTAAGGGTAAACATGATATTATTATTACCCTAAAACATTACCTAATTCAATTGGATAAATATAATTTGACAAAAAAACCTTATGAATAAAATATGAACCTCTATGGTCATCATGGATTATATTAGGACATTTATTATTATTTAATTCAAAGAAGAGTTAAAAATGTTAAAATAAAAGTTTAATAACTAAAACATTTTTAATATTGTGTTATACATAAGAGAAATTCGATTATAAATATTAATTAGAAAGCTAAATATATTTCTACAAAATTTTATTTTATTTATAATTTTTAGACATTAAATAATTTAATTTATTTATGATACAATGATGATATAGTAATTACATTATTAGTAAAATATTAAAATAATTGATATTATAAAAAAACAATAAATATAATTTGAGACTTTTACTGAATTCCAAAAATTTTATAGGTTAATATGACATGTTAGGAATGACTAAGTGAATTTCGTTTGAATTTATAAAGTTACTAAGACTTTAAAAAAAATAAATTATTAAATAGTGTCAAAATTGACATAAAGGGGTTTTTAAAACAAATATTATATTATTAATTGATATAATATTCCAAAAATATAAGGATCGGCCAACGGACTTATATGATGATAGGTATGTAATTAATGGACCACTTGGGGGTCTCTAGGAAGTATATATCAAGATTATTAATTATATAATATAAAAATACAAAGAGACATGGTAAATGTCAAACTATTTAACTAAGAGTTAAATCTAAAATATAAGGTTACTATAGTGACACAAACCTGTATAAAATCTATTTGTTGAGTGTTTTTAGACCCATCCTCACCTTATAAATTAAATAATCTAGTTTGGAGCCATTATAAACTGAATATTAATTTTTTATAATATAATACTTTAAGTTTTTTCTAAAGATCCCCTCCTCCAACTTATAAAAGGACACGACTTATAACCAATTCCTCACAACTCTGAAGCCTTTTGGTTTATTCACCTTCTACCCAATTAATCTCCCTACATCCCTATCCTCCTTCTAGAAGCCTTACATTAGGCATAAATCACTTCAAGAGTTCTTTTTGGTTCAAACCAAATGGAGTTACCAAAATTAAAGGTAACAATTTATCTTAGCTTATTTTCTTTTATTTTACTTCTACAACCACTAAACTCTTCTTATTATTTTCTCTTGTAAAAAAACAGCATCCTAAATATACTATTATATTTTTATGAGAAGTATTCTAATTACACTTACACAAACCCTTATCTATTGGGTGAAGAATATAATGTTTCTGTGGATGGAAACCAAACGCCTCACGAAACGATGATTATTAAATTATTTCCTACAGCCTATCATGGTTTCCATTATGATGGAACTATAATTAAATATAATATTAATGATAATTATTTTATATACAATCTTATTTAATACCATTTTATAGAATACCATTATTCGTTTCATGTTATATATATATACGATAATTTCATTTGGGGAAGTGTGGACCCCCGCCCCCTCAAAGTGATATGACTCGTTCATACCATACATAGAAAGTATAAAGGATGGTGGTAATGAAAATAAGTGACATATATATTCTATTAAATTATACTTTAATAATAATATACCTATGTATCATTTGGTTTTTATTCCTTTTAAAATGTAAAATTAAATGGATGTAGCGTTCGTGCGTACGTACGGATTACCGCCTCCACGAACACGATGATATTCATTTCCCCATAATATCCATTCAATAATAATTTTATTTTGATGATTAAAAGTAATTTTTAAGGACAAAAAATAATTCTCGATATAAATAATATACAACCTATCCATAACAAACACGACTTACGTAACGAAGCATATAAATGAAAATGAATCAGTTGACACCTGAAACGACGATAATACGAAACTATTATTAACAAAGCAATATTAAAAGATCATATATGATATCATATTTATGTATATGATTATTTAATAATTTAATAACAATTATTTAACTATTATACAAGAGTTTAACCTACACTCTACCAAGGAAAAGTATAAGGTAAGGGTTTATCTCACAATCTTTTCTTTATCCGAGGTTGTTTATACGTAGTTATATACTGGGACCTCTTTATCATCCACATCCATGTTTCATAAAAATGTATTTCAAAAAATTATTACTATTTTATAGAATATGTATTAATGTCATCTATAATATTGTTTCACTTTTTATATGATTTTTATAATGGAATCTTTCCGTCTCTTTGCAAACATGTTCTTTTTTAACCATTTCGTCAAAATTATTGTATGAATGTCTTTTTTTTAACTTATACGGCCGGTGCAGCTATTTTCCGCCATTATAAAAAATTTTAAAGCTTCCCTTAAAATATTATAAGAATATTTTGAAATTAAATGTTTTATTTTATAACTATGTGACTTTTAAATAATTTCAAAATGAATATTTTAAGAATTTTTTAATGGAACTCTTTATCAACATCAGAATTTTAAATCTTTTAATTTATGTTCATGTTTTTAAAATGATTTTAAGGATTTATTTATATGTAAATTAATTTTTTGAAATGATATTTCTTTTCAAAAGTTTAAAAGTGGTATGGGACACTTTGATTCAAAAATCTCTTTTAAATTACTTCCTTTATAAATGTGTGACTTTTCAATGATTTCAAAAACGAGATATTTCTCTGAAATAGTAATGTCTTCATCTATGTCAACATCCTATGATGGATTTTAAGCTTATTTGAATTTGATTTTTTATGATAAAAAACTTACATATTGTATTGAAGTTTTTTTGATATGTTTTACTATCGATGTGTTATTTTTATACCATTCATGTTTTATGGAGAAAGTATTGAAATTTCGTATGATTGTTTTAAAACGAATGTTTATGTTACGTTTAAACCTATTCATACGAGGAATGCATTGGACAATATAAGTGACGAGTGGAGCCCTCTATAGCTGCACGATGCATCAGTAGGTCTCATGAGACAAACTAGTGTCTTGGCACGAGGCCTAGACAAACTAATTTTTGTAGTCTTAGCATGAGGCCTTGGCTACGTGGTTATAATAGTCTAGAATTACGCATTCCATCATTATGAAAGTGTTTATTGATATTGCATGTGATTATACGACTGGTAGAATATCCATGTGAATAAGAAAATGGTATTATTTCATTTTATTTTTTCCATATTATGATGAAGTTCAAGTTTAAAAGTATTTTTTTACACATTGCCTTAAATGTTTATGATTATTTATGAAATATTCCGCTATATTGTTATCTTTACTAAGCATCTGAGTTCACCCCTTTCTATGTTTTATTTTTCCAGGATGTGATGAAATATTTTATGACTGACCCGCAGGGATAGTATGAAGGGGATATGAGTGTGGACCATGGAGACTATATTATTTTAGTTTTTCACTTTATAATGTAATGTAACATTTATGAATGTATCTAGTGATTCTAAGGCTACTAAAATAATCGGTCTTTCGAGACATAATCTTTTGTGATCATTCCAATGATACATAATAATGCACTGACTCTGGGTAACTGGGGTCGGGGCATTACATACTGAAGAGGCTTTCATGTTCATCGGACTCATGGAATCATCGATATTAAATATAAATGTCTTCATATAGTAAATTAAGTATTTTTCTTGGATTAAGAGGCACATAACATTTATTAAAATATGTAATGTGCTACTTCAAGAGACCTTTGTGATTGGTGGAGCACAATAAAGATGAAATATTGGGAAAATCAGATTACTCAAACTGAATGTGGTTCCACTGAAGTGGAAGGGATTGAAATTTTTCATGAGATTACTCAAAATCCATATTTTTTACAAAGAGAGTTGAATATCGATGATGACACCATACAATTAAGGGTCGATGGTGATGAAGATGATAATAATGTCACAAATGAATTTGAAATCACAAAAGATGATGAAACTGAAACTCAAATGGATATTGATGATGCTGAGGAGAAATATGAAGATATTGACATCGTCAGATATGATGATGATGATGAAGGTGAACATTGACATAGTTAAATACTATTTATAATCACAGCTAATATATATCTATATATAATAGTTATTTTAAACTATCTACTAACAGAAATAATTTTCTTTTTCAGATGGACCTTGATCTATTTATTTAGTTACAGGAGGCTGATCTACCATTAGATGATGTGGATTTTGGATCATCTGAACATCAGCCTACTGGTGGTTCATGGGGTACATGGAGGGGGCACTGTCTTGCACGACTGATGATTTCTGACCCAATCCCCATGCGCCATCAACATCATTCCTTCAATCCATGCACACAGAGTTATGGTAACCTATTTATTTTTGTTAGATTTAAATATTTTATTTCTATAAATACTAATTGTTTGATTATTTATTCTTTTTTCACTGTTTTTCACATGTAGATGTTGGACAGGGGAGCACTATCTAGAACAATTATTTTTCTCAGCCATGGTTAACATGGGAACAGATTCACATTGATGTGCATCACGAAATTTTCAATCATTTGTTAGTACATAAATAAATAAAATTTATTATGAAATTTATTTGATAAATAATATGATATTATAAATTATTTGTAGGGTTTATGGTATCCCATCAATGATAGGATGCGTGGCGCTATCCACGTGGCATGGGAGGCGTCTATGTGTGATAGTTTCCATCATTTTTTCACAATTTGAGAACAAAAAACATTTAAAAAGAAGGAGTGACATATTTTTATGAGTCATATAGAGCCCATAGACCAGAGTACATTTCATCTAACCTTTGGGATGGATTATGTTTACACTAGTTGGGTGATGGATTTCAGAGGAGGTCTTCAGTGGGTTGGCAGAACCGGGGGAGACAGATGGTCACACATCGAGGTGGAATCCGTACATTAAAAATTCATAGTGATCATTTGGTATGTATCTTTTTTAAATATTTTATATAAATTTAAATAATTATAGTTTATTTTATATTTTTATTGGCAGTCAAGCATCCCAATATTACAGTGTATGATGTATAACGGAGGATGTAAAATTATCCATCCACTGGAGAGATTAGAGGTGATCGCTAGAGTCAGATTGTGGTTAGTATTATGTTTTTCAGTTTGATAATAAACTTCATATAATATTTTCAGAATTTTAATTTGAAATTGGAATTGAAGGAGTCATATGAGGCTGAAACCTCTCAGAAACAGGCTGGGAGTCAGGACAAGGAAACTGATCAGACCAGTTCCCACCATTTCAATGAGGCGACATGGATGTAAGAGACTCAGTATGACATTGAGAAGGGCTACGTATTTTTTATCAACTCTTATGTGAGTCCTGGTACTTATTATGGTATTTCTGCGATGTCGGTGTCTAGCTCGAGAGGAGATCATGGAGAGGCATCATCTTCTGCCTCTTTGTATCAGGATTAGTTGAGAACTCAGGCTGATCTTATAGAGAGTTTGCATAAGCAGCATGAAGAATACCTCAACAGCAGTTGCAGCAGCATCACGATGAGGGAGATGCGTCAATGGTAGTAGTAGTATCAAGTGCATATGGAGTAAATTAGTCATCAAATTCGTAGTTTATAGATGATTTTTTTCAACAATCATCTACAACGCTTCCACCTCTTCCAAAAGACGACCACCATTGATTTTTTATGATAAAAACATTTAAATTCATCATTTTTTGTCATATGAACTATTTTCAGTTTATGACTTTTATATTTGTGCGAATATTACATAATTTTATTTCTTATTATTTATATTTCATTACTTATTATTACTATTATATTTTTTAATTTTTGTTCATTTTACTAATAATAAAAATTATATTTTATGATAGTTTTTATATTTTTTTATGAATATTGATAATTTTAATATTTTTTATTTTTTTAATAATATTAATTTTATTTTTTCATTAATCATAATAATATTAAATATTTTTTTTTGTATTATAATTTTTAATGCTTTCTTTTACTTATGATTATAATAATACTTTATGAATTTCTTATAATTTTTTGAGATTATTGTGAATTTTAATATTTTTTATTTTTAAATGGTTTTAATAATATTAATATTATTTTTTTCATTAATTATATATTTATAATGTATTTAGTGTTTGGATATAATTTGTGACAGGGCCTATTGTGACGGGATCCCATCGGAAATAGTTTAAATTTTTATTTTGAAATAGCATTTACAATGACAACAAGGCGTAGTCATAAATATTATTTGGGACGGGCATGTCACAAAAGTTAATTTTTGTATAATTTATATAATTAGAGTGTTGTTTTTTATGGGAACATTGAAAAATGTTTATTTATATTTAATGTATATAATCAGAGACCTATTTGCGATGGGGAACTTCCCTGTCGCAAAACACATTTTTTTCGACGATCCAGTCGAAAAAAACGTATTTCCAATATCATTTTCTACAATGGGAAATTTGCAACGAGACCCCGTCTCTAAACCTTATTTACGATGGGATCCCCTCACAAATATCCAAATTGAAATATCAAAAATTCTAGTAGTGGTTCCACCATCCATAGATTAAAGGTGGAACACCTAGTGAAAAAATATTTTATCTGGCATTTCGTCCCTAGACAACAATGTAGTCATTGCATATCAAGTTACATCTTGGAGATACCCAGCTGAAATTCCCATAGAGAATCTTTTGAAAATTTCATCAACATCTATATCATGTCTATAGGAACCCAGATATGAACATGTATATATAGGATGTCATCATCATCGTTAAACAAATCTAGAGGTGGGTCCTTTCCAGAAATACTCTCCATAGGTCCAACCATTCATTATCTAAAAATATCATAATCATTACTATATCCAAAAATGAATAGTTAATATAATAAAATAAAAGTACATACTGTAAATGATTGTAATAAAAATTAATGTCCATATCATTAAATATATCCATATCCTACCATTCCTTACTGGCCTCCGTAATTCCCTGTGTATTAGTCATCATGCTCAGAGCATTGGAAAAAACATTTCACTTTTGAGGCATCTAGGTGAGCTCAAAGATAAATGACTATAGATATTCAACCCATATTCCCTGCCTATAATTCAATTATTTCTTCATGAAAATATACATGAGGCTCTTATGGTCCATAAAAACTATAAAATGCATTCCTAGAAGGTAATTCTTCTAACAATTCCAGGCATGTACAACAACTTCCATCTCAAGATCACGTTTCAGGTAATTCCACTCACGAGACCTCATCTACCGCAACATATCCACAATGAATTGATATTCCAATATTAGAATAGATTATAGATTGATAACTAATGCATCATAACATAATATATAACATTTTCTCAGCACAATCTGAATCAGGATCGACTCTGAAGTCAATCTCCCTTTTAGATCCTAAAATTCTGTCTCGTTAAATTTTGATGATAAAAACTTTAAACCCTTATTAATAATTCCAATAAGTGGTTCTTCTATGTGGATAATTCATTTTAAATAACAATGAAATAACCTTATATCCCCATGAAATTAGGGATACCAAATATGTTATTGGGATTCTCCTAGGTAATTACATCTCTCACTTTCTCTAGGTCAACTGAAACTCCTACCTCAGATATAATATACCACATGATGTGAAATTTTTCGATTGAGAAGTGAAATTTTATAATCATATCATACGAATGGTTCTCTATTAGGGTATTAAAAATCTTCTTAAGATGTGTGACATGGTAACTTCAAGAATGAGTATACACCAAGATTCCATTTTTTAAGACTTCCATGAAAGAATCCATATAGGGATTGATATCGATATTCATCAAATATATAATGAAAGTTGGCACATTTTAAGACTAAAAGGAATAATGACATACAAATATGAACTGTATTGAATATAAAAATCCATTTGTATTATATCTTAAGCCCTTCCTAAATCCTAATTATTGTCTGATCTTTGGTAAATCTCCAATAATACCCCCAAACCTCTGATATTGTCATAAATATCTTTTATACATACAAGGGATACCAATTTTCCACCATATTCTAATTTAGTAATCATAAATCTACACAAAGTCTACGGGTGGTGTTCTCATTCTTGGTAAAAAGGATGGGAGAACCCCATAGAGAAGTACTATGATATATAAAAGACTCATATTTTAGATTATATATATATATATATCTTGATCTCTAGAAACTAAATTGTATCCATCATGTAAGATGTAATGAATAGTAGTGTTTCTCCAAGAACTCGCTGGATATTATAATCTACCTCTCCCTCATGTTGTTGTTTAGAAAAGTCATCAAATAAAACATTCCTAAAACTATTGACTACAATAGGGAAGTAGTTTGAGTTAGTCCCCAATAATTAGCAATTTGGGTGGTAACTCCACCCATCCCAAGAAGATTTAGTCAAAATATAACTTCCGGGACATCCCACATTCCCTTGTGATTGTATGTTCCACCCTCTAATGATTTAACTGACACCATTCAGTGATAAAAATCTACATTGGATGACAGATAACCAACAAGTCCATCCAAAGAATGAAATAATATATTGTGATCTCATGGACGAAGAGGTTATATAAAAAATGATGGTTTCTTACCTCAAGAGGAATGTCTTTGATCTTTTGTATGATATCAGAATTTAAATCCAAAAGCATTTTCAGTGTCATAAATCCACTGGAGAACTATACACTAAGCCTAAGTCTCTCCACAATAGGCACAAATGTGATATAATTTGATGGAAATTTATGAAAAAATCATAAATGACAGTAGAGGCTACTAGAATACTAAATTTAATAGTATATGGTATGACACCCTATCCATTGGTATATGCTACACCAAATAGATATAGCCTGATTCCAAGCCCAATAATCCACCATAACTACCTAGAGAATGTCTAATTTTCTAGTGATATATATATGAAGTTTGTAAACCTCATCTATGACCTCTTCCTCTAACAATAAGTCTCGTAGTACACCTTCTACCTACAATGTGAGGTGCTACCAAACCATCTCTTGAAGGTGGAGCTAGCATGGATCCTCTGCCACTTGAAACAGATGGGATGGTCCAACATAAAAACAAAATATATCAAATATATTTTAGCCTCAGAACAGTTAGGGGTTTTTGGGACACTAGGGCTTCGTATCCCCATTATTCCCACACTAATGAAAACCCACATAACATTTAGCGGGTGTAACCTGACTGATTCTTCTCACACTCACAATCTCAATGTGCTATTTTTGACCGTTAGTCGTACTAATACCCTATCTAGGTTTTGAACCATCTTGGTTCACACTATTATATTTCCTTAGGTTTTGTTTCATGATAAGGTATTGATTCAATATATCTGATATGGTATTCAAAGAAAACACAATCACCTAAGAATGAATAGGATGTCTCAGTCCATCCTCAACCTGTCTTTATATTAATGGATCATTAGCTGTATAGATGAGTGGAAAACATTAATCCTCTTTTGTATGTGCTAAATTGTCTATAACTATTACAAAACCCTACAACCTATTGATGAATTCTCTAGAATGATTGGCCCTTACCGTCTTATAGATGTAATAGTCAAGGAATCCCGAATTAATATTTCTCCATGTCAATTATAAATAATTACCATCGTGATTTTGAAGTTCCCACTAGCATTTGGAGGATCCATGAAGAATAAAATTAGTGAGTTTTAGTCTCCTCTCATAATGAGTCTCCAGGAGATCAAATATATATAATGATTGTCTTAGTCTATAGCTCTAATACATGTGATCATCCATCCCCCTTAAAAGTGGGATGATGTTGCTCTTGGAACTCCTGCATAAGATCTTCTATAGAGGGGTTAGTTATTTGAGCTTCCTAAATCCACATTATAAGCCCCAAAAAATCAGGTCGGCACTGGGCATCAATTCCTACATCATGAATAGTATTAGGATCCATGGGAGGAACTACTAGAGGTGTGACAGGTGGTTTTGGTCCCAGAACCTTCAAAGCATGGTTATCACCACACTCATAGTTTACAACTCAGTAATGTCATTATAGAATTACTCTAAAAATTACAAAATTTAACCACAGATTATATATGATATTAAAAGACAAATATATTATAATAGAACATTTACTTGGAATTTTTATGAAATAGTTTCACCCCTCTTCTAGCTCAAAGACTCAGTTATGGGTGATAAGAACTTCTATATAGAATAAATGATACACCTCATGCTATCGAATACTAAAGTCATGATTTGGTCAAGAAATATGTATTTTTTAAACATAAATTTAATTCAATTTATATTTGTATTATAGTTGATTTTTTCTACATTATATGGTTAAATCAAATGGTTTTCCACTTGTTATCCATAAGGTCCCACACACCATATAAACTAATGTATGACATCCACTTCACCAAAAATATAACACTTTCCTTTTCATGAGACCAGTTGTCAATCACTAATTGTTTCACAATTGACTACTTTGGGTGTCCACTATAACCAATGTTGGAAAACACTATTAGGTTACAGAAGGAGCTTGGAGTATAAATTATATTTCTCACCCCATACATAAAATGTCAGTCTAGAACATTTATTTGATAGAGGCACATACAATAGTGGCATGAACTCAAAATCACTCATAGTAATAACATGAAATTCTATTAACCAAAATATCTTATAAGCCAGGAAAAATGCCTAGCATGTGGATTTCCATTAATGTTTCTAATATAATGCATGATAAATGATTCCTTTCAATCATCTCATTAGGTCAAGGATAAAAGGTAAACCAAAATTAGAGTAATAATAATCATCACATAGCATATGTTTCACCAAATGGTGGAATCAAAGAAACTGTAGTATGAAATAAAGAATAGCAACAATTATTTCTTCCAAGAAACATTGAATTACAACAAGCATGGTTTAGCCACTCTCAGGCATAACTTATGTCTAAGTCTCATTGTGTTCCCAATAACTATTCTACTGTCTCAAAATAGTAATGAAATAAATTAATTATCTAGTACCACTTTCTTACCACTTGTCCCAGAAGTAAATTAAATGATGCCCCAATAAAGTGAAAAAATGGTCTCAAGCTTGCCTCCAAATACTCTAGAGGCTACCGAATAGAAGTGAGGGCCAAGGGTATGTATGTGTAGAGAATATTTCCTTTGGTCACAGTAGTATAGAGGTACAATAAAAAGATAACTAAATAGTAGTAGATGATCAATAATAGAAATGAAAGTGCAAGAACGTATAAACAGGTGGACTGATAACCCAATGTAGTAGAAATATGATATAAACATCGAAGAACTAAATTATGAAAAAATAACTAAAATAAATCTCATATGAGAGATGATAATGGAATGCCTCTATAAAATAGGTAAAACATTTATACATGGTTGTATGTAGTCAATATATTATATAGTATACCAAATGAACTAAATGGCCAAAATCAATCCAAGAATCCCGAGATCCATTCTGGCCATCCAATATGAAGATCACATCATATGTCATGAAAATAGCCATTCGTCATTAAAATCATGCATCCCCTTATCGACACCTTCATGTATATAGTATGCCTAATACCATGGGATTCTTGAATAGGGTGTGAGATAAACAATGTTGGCAACAACCAATGGCCTCTATAAATATCTTAGCATTGCTTATAATATGTTGGTATATAGATATAATAATGAAAATATATAATAGTAACTATAAATTGGTTGAATATAGTTCTTACAGAAAAACCACGATGAAACTACCTGTTTTGGCCCATGTTGGAATATATCTAAATAGGTAACCATGGGATGAAATGCCCTATATCACAAGAGTAGGGGATGTCCTGCCCGGTATCATATTATAGGTTTTTCTTACTAGTATCACAACAATAGGGTCTCCATGACAAGTATCAGTAGAAATAGGGTCTCTATGCATAGTATCAAAAAATAGGGTACTCCATGACCAGTATCACAAGAATCAGGGACACCATTTCTAGCATCACAAAATTTGGGGTCATCATACACGATATCACATGAATAGGGGATTCCCTGCCTAGTATCACATAAATAATGTCACAATTCCATATATCATAATAATATGGAATAAATTATCCTTTAACATAATTATAGAGGGTCGTCATGCCTCTAATAATTCACAATTTAAATATCATACAAATAGGCTCTATAAATATTGAATGTTATTCTAACAAGGGAATAACTATTTTCCATTTAACCAATAGACATGGTTATAGAACTCACATTCAATTCATTATTTTTATAATTTATAAGGTTTTAAACCATTTTATACCACTAAATCAATCCACTAACAATATGATATCATCATTTACATGTTAATCCAATCACACTAATATGGGTGTTTGCCTATAAATCCTTGAATTCCAAATAATCATATGGAGGGAACACTCTATGGGATTCCTCACTCTAAGGTGGAATACATTGATATAAATTTGGTTCTAACAATTTATTATGTTCCATGAATGAAATCAATTTCAAGAAAGATTAAATTTAGGGGAAAGACGCAATGAAAAAAGTACGCAACACATATAAAATATTTTAAAACATCGAGACTTCAAGGGATAAATACTTAACCACCTACCTCAAGCTCATAGTAATCTCCTGATCTAGTAATGACCCATCATTTTTTATGGATCGAGAAAAAATAGAAGAATATAAGAACAAAAAAATATATGTAATATTAGACAACATCAAGATAGTGTCATTTGGGGAATGAAAAACAATGAACTAGGCTTGAGGTTTTAAGGGCATGCCTATAGGAATCCAAAGAGTTAACATATAATTTATTGAACATCAAAAAAAATAGTTACAAAAATTCCTAGGTGGATCCAATGTGGGAGATCAATGGGGGAAGACACCCCAAACACATTGGGAAAATAAGAAATTATAGGTGGGTTTAAAATATTATGGAATTAAGGTAATTTTGGTAATTGATACTAAAATATATCGGTTGCATGCCCTATCAACATGGTTGGAAAATATGTATTCCAACTATGAGCCTCCCATTATCTAAGGACAGACATTTCGTGGTTTCAAGAACTTATTTTGAGTAATAGTGTTCAAACCTTGAAATCCCCCAACAAAAAATTACAAAGCTACCCCCAGAAGCGTACACCTCGAGAGGAATGGATTCTTCAATATGTGTGGTATCTTGATTCCCCCTACAGATCCTTTACATACTTACTAAAACAACAAGGACTAGGTCACATAGATTCTACTAATACGGTTCCCTGGTACCCTTTACAAAAAAATGATGCTCTATGATCTGAACAAGCATTTAACACTCCTGAATCTATCATGATCTTATTAGGAATCCATATACGGTAAAAATTAATGAGTTAAACTAAAATTAAAAGGATATATACCTCATATAAAATCAGATTCATACATCATTTCTCACCATTTCAAGGGATGATATACATTTAACAGTATCTATGGGATTATTTAAATTATGTTTTTTAATATTAAGAATATATTGATTTGTGATTCAATGGTATTTTTCTAATAAGTATTTCATAGGCATGATGTGGACCATACACACATTGTTGGTCTTCATTTTGGTGTCTTATAATTATTAGGGAGTTTTTATAGTTTATTCCTAATTTAATTAATCATGATTTTACATAATTAATTAATTATGATTGTTTATAATTAATAATCAAAGGTTTATTGTATGATATAGTAATTTAAATGATTGGGAATTCATGTTACAAGATCAGATAAGGATTTTGGTAATTGAGGCTTAAGGGAGAGATAACTCCAATAATGTGGTATGATATCCCTTTTATATTAAGTTATATAATGTATATATTTATACGTTCTATGTGTGTATTATGTATTTGAGTGTAAGTACTTTGAATATGTACTGAGAGGGAGAATAATTATATGATTAACTAGATAGAGAACCATATGACTAGAATGTGTGTTTCCTTATAGGTTTATATATTTTTTGGAATTCATGATAACAACATCACCATGGGGATCATGTTCTAATTATAAAATAGGGGTATTGAATTATTTTTTTATCTTAAGAAAATATATACATTTATATTATGTTTTACCATAGTCTAATGTAAGGGGTCTGGTAAACATAGAATCTCTAATTGATTGTTTAGTTTTTTGGTTGGTCTTTTGATATGTTGGTAATCTCCATTCAATATAATTATATTCTTGATAGTGCAGAAGGGGAAATCATTATAAGGATTGGTTAACCCTAGTGAGGTTTTTCTATAATGGAATATTAGTTGTTATGGATTTGTGATGGACTTTCCTTGATGGTTCTATTATAAGGTGTGCAATGAAACATGGGTCTCAATATATAGGTCATATTTTAATAGGAACTAGATGGTAACAAAGGGTTTGGAATTTGGGGGTACTGTTATGGATGACTTATTAGGCATGGATGATTTCATTTCATAGTGATAGGTTGATGAGTTGGTTTTTAGATGGGTTTTTCTATGTGATTAATTTTGTGAACTACTGTAAATATTTTTCTAATTGTCTTGGCTGCTATGTTTGATGTTATAAATGCTATGAAATCATAGTTATATTGAGATTCATTTTTGGAATGACCTATTGGAATTAAATCAATTAAGAGGTAATGTATATGGGTTAGAATATATAGGTGATTGGTTGAGATAGGTTATAGAAAACTAAGAGAGTGGATTCCCATAGTTAAATGAGATAAATGATTAGTTAAAAATGTAATGGAATATGTGTTAGTCTGTGGAATAGAGAGTTTATCTTTTTAGGAATAGTGGGTGGTTGATTATGGTATAGGATATTAAGGTTATGTCCACAATGACTTGAGGCTAGAATCTAGATCAATTCATAGTGGTGTAATGGACATGCATAATAATAGTAGAGTGTTCATTTTTAGTTTATGAATTCTTTTTTTATGTATGATGCATAGCCTGATAGTTTTAATGTAATATTATCATGAGGTGAAACTATTGCTATATTTGATATTTTAGTCTTGAGTTTAACGCTGTGTATGATCTAGCCCATTAATGGTTATGTATATTAGTCAGGCTATGTTATTCCCTTTCCAGATAACTTTTTGATATACACTAGTCTGACTATGCTACAACATTCCCAAATGATTTTATAATATATTAATGTCATGTTGTTTTATATCTTTCTTTAATAAATTACTCATTTCTAAGATACTACCTATGTTACACCTTTCCAACATGTGTTTCCTACGTTTGAGGGATTTTAAATGTTATTCCTTTTTCTATGTCAGGATTCTATTACGATTAATTTATATAGAACATGATACATAGGCATTAGTTGAATCTAGTCCATTCAAGTATTTTGGTGCCTCAGTTTCCAAATATCAGTATAAAATAATTGCTAATATATTGTGCATACTTTTTTATTTATTTTCTTATACCAATATTCAATTGAAATGTTATGGTATATTTTCAAGGAACCATTGGTTGTGGAATACTGAGATTTATTATCACACACTATAAAAACACTATAATGTATGTAAAAACCTTATTTACTGTTATTATAATAATACATAGGTTGTAAAGGTGATCAGGGAAGAGGGGATTTTTGAGTTGTGGATACAGGGTAAACGAGAGTAATAACTATTTTATTATGTCCCCACCAATAATTTTTTGTTTAATTTTGTAAATGATCAAACCAATGATTTATCATTTTTTGAACCAATGTGTGCTTCCTATGAATCCATTTTTTTCAAGAAGGTGATTAAATTTTTACTGCATGGTTAGATTATATATATATTTTGATTCTCATAGTCTAATCTCTTATTTTATTGGATGTTTGATCTATTTATATAATTTTTTGTGACACAAATAGTATAGTCTTACTAATGTTTTACATAGATTCTCACCACTATTCGACAAGATTTATAATATTGGGAGGATTTCCTAAGGTTACACAGTGTTACCTATATTAGTTTTTTATTTGTAAAACAAATGTAGGGAATTATAAAATCTGTTAAATGAATTTACTACTGTAGAAAGACAAGATTTATGATATATTTCTCTTTAACTAGTATGATGTATTTTATAGATTTGTATGCATATGAAACCAAACATAAGTGAATAATTATTTATTAAAAATATAAAATTAATTATATTAATAGTTACATAAATGATATTGATAAAATAAATGGTTTGAGAAAAATGGTTAAAGTCACTTAAAGAAATACCATTTATTGTAGAGAAACAACTGGGTACTATTTTGTTGAATTAGGAATTTTATAAATTTAATATTTTCAGAAGGGAATAAGTAATCATTATTGATAATATCCATTTAATAAAATTTATTAAATTGTTGATAAATTATGAAGAATTATTTTCTTGTAATTCATAGTTAACCCAAAATCTATTTTTTATAAACATTGTTTTTTTTAATTTTTGTTTTATTTAAAAGTTAATTTATTTTCAATGAGTTTAAAAAATATAGAAAAATAATATTTAATTATGTATAAAAATTATTTATTATTGATTAATTTGTTATCAATTGGATATAAATAATGATAACATAATTTGAAGGTGAAATTGGATATATTTTAGAAAACTATTTTTATAGTTGAAATGTTTTTTTGATTTAATAAATTAAATAGATCACTATTTATGAATGATTTTAATGATTTTTTTTAAAATATATTAAATAATATATTTTTTTATTTTATAGTTATTTTTACTTGGAATGGAAATAAAATAACCTAATTTTTAGGATTAAAAATAAATGTTTTAAAAACTATTTCCCTAGGGTTTTCAAATATTATTTTAAAATTAATTTTTACCACCTATATAAATTAGATGTTATAAATATATATATATATATATATATTATTAATCAAAATATACAAAAACCTTTTATTTATAAATATTTTTTATATTATAATGAATAGTTACCATGGAAAATATTAATCACCGAGGTAAGGTTTAAAACAGTTAACAAGGTGTTAATATTAAAAGATAAGAATAAAATATCTATAAATGTTTCTATATTTTATTGGATGATAATATTTATAACCTCCATTATCCAATATATGCTAATTTTTCTATTTGGGTACAATTTCTGAATAAAATTTCATAATTTTATTTTAAAACCATTAATATTTACATGGGTGCCACTCCCCTCACTTTTAAAGGGTAACTTCATATTTCAACTTATTAAAACACTTTTGGTACTATAGATCAGAAAATACCAACTAAAAAATCATCTAAAATTTCCTCACTAATTATTAGTTGTCCACGTATCACCCAAATTACATCCAATGGGAGCTTATGGTGTAAGCCACATTAAGATACCTGAAGAAGAGGTAATTGTCTTAACCGAGTTATTTTATGTTTATATCTTCTTCCAAAAACATAATATATATTGTATCAATCCTAATATAATTAAATAAGTATCGTCACATTACTAGTTTTTTTCTATGTGTCAACCATTATCAATTTCCTATCCATCCAGAGGAATATGAAAGTGTCTCTTAGGTGTATATACGTACTAAAATCTCCACGAAGTGATGAATTTCATTTTTCATGACTACCACACATTTCTAGTAATTTTAATATATATATAATTAATATATATTATATTTATTTTATAATTAATATTCTATAATTATAAATTAGTATTTAATTTCCTTTCATTTAATTCATGAAAGAAATTAAATCATCACATTTGAATACATGCAGACTACCACCTACATAATGTGTTGTAATTTCTTTTTTTATTACCTCTTTAAATAGATTTTTATAAAATATAATGTTGTGGATAAATATGATATTTATGAAATTATTAATATTATATTGTTGATAAAACCATGACCTAGGTAATAGGGCTTAAATCTAAAAATTTAAACATGTATGAAAAACTAAATAGTCGACACCCAGAATATCGATTTTTGAGGAGAATGTTTAATAAATGGGCGATTGAAAATTTTGAATGAATCATATCAAGAACATAAAGTAAAAAATATTTTTTTTATATAGATTCATAATAAATAAAAATTTAATTTAAATTTGGATAGAATATGTACAAAGTAAGTGAGGACTTGAGGTAAGGGATTATGTTTCTATATCATTTTTATTCAGGTTTTTTCATGACTAAATCTCCATTTAGAAATTATATACTCTATATATCTCTCTCTTAGATCCCAAATATTTTATTATACTCATGTAATTTATTATTTTTTAAAGTATTATTTCCATTTTCCCCTCTTTGTTACTCAAAATAATAAAAGGATATTTTTTTTTGAAAAGATGACTATATATATTTTTGTTGGGAATATTTTTATTCCATGTCCATATTCATTAAAATATTATTAGAATTTTATTTTACAGCATACAATTATGTAATTTCATTTTAAAATATATTTGAATTTATTTTTAGTGTTTTAAAAATAAATTTTTTATATTTATTTTGTATGATTTATATTTTTAATTTTACAAATGTGCGAAGAGAATCATTTTTAAGATTAAAAATGAACATGCTTTCTCATCATTATAAAAATTTTATGATTTTAATATTCATTTAATTTTTTATTTCTTTGATAATAAAATTGTATTCTAATTTTTCCTAGAATTTTATTTTTTTAAAATTTTCCAAAAGAAAATACTATTTTCTCTTGTTTTTTATATCAAATATTTAATTATATAATAAAAATATTTTTCTTCTATGCCAAAACACTTTAAGGGTATCTATAATCCACTAGGAATATGAAAATATGTTTTTTTCCACATCATTTATCTCAATGGATTATGATAATGATGTTTTAACGATGTTTCTATGAAACTCATTTCCTTTAAAGTTGTTGATTAAGATACAATGAAATGATGAATCTTTTTGTGATCTTGTGTGATACAAATGTAATTTTTTTTATGATTGGTGTAATCATAATTATATATCTCTCAAATTAATTGGGTAATGATTAATATATAATGAGATAAAATTAATGGGAATATGGAGTTATCCTAATCAAATATGGGACTATATCTACCCTTAATGAAAAGGAAAGGGTTAGTGAACCCAGTCTGTTATGGGACTCATTACACTATGTTATGATGGTCTTGAATATGAACCTTAAATGATGTAATTATTTTAGATATTAATGATTCTGCCACACTCTAATTAAATTATATTATTCTTATTATATCTTCTCATATAACATGATTGATTTTTTATAATCTCATAATTATATGAGTAATTGTTTTTTATGAAATAATTTTATTCTATAACCCCTGATTTGTGATCTATGACCTATTAGACATGAATTTTATAAGATGTGATTATGATCTCATAGTATTATGGTCATCTTTTTCCAACGTTTAATATTAGATTTATGTCTCCCATGTTTACCCTTACTGAGCATAGGAGCTCATCCATTTTTAGGTTTCTATTTTCCCCATGTTATGATGAATGGTATTATGTATGATAATTTTATAAGGGGTACCATTTGAGAAAAAAACATTATGGGATATTTTTACAATTTCTCATGAAATTAGTAGTTTCTTTTCCTAGTCCTAAAATACATTAAACCTTGACGATTCTGATGAGTGAATTATTATGTAATAGATTATATTTTATTTTAAAATGATAAAATATGAATAAAAATTATACTCAATTGGAATTTTTTTGTTTTCAAAGCATGGTTTAATTATTTCTAGATTTTATATTATGAATAATATGAGTAAATAAATTAATATATACTATGATAAACTGGATGTGACATAGGACAGACCATGTTATCAAAGGTTTATATGAATATTTTATAATTTATAAAATATTATGAATTATTTTAATGAATATATGATATCACACTATGTTTAATGATAAATGTTGCTTACACAACGATTTTTGGTTTTATTAAATGGTTGGAACTAGGACGAATCCTGTTAACAACAATTTTGAATGAAAATGTAATGATCTTCCTAATGAGAAACTAAATATTATGAGGACTAGAATAAAAAATATTATTGGTATTATTATACAACTGTTTCAACATATGGATCATTATGACCTTAAAAATGATCAATGAAAGTAGAATCATACCATTTATTCATTCATACAGAAAAATTCAATTTCTTTTTAAAGGCCATTCGATCAAGTATTTTTAATACAACATATTTATACGATTAAAAATATATTTTCATTTATCTAGTGCTTAATGTATGTAAAATTTGTATCTGTAATTTATTGATTGGAAGGTGAAGAAGATCAAGTAAGGATTCTAATTTAGACCATAATGAAAATTTTTGAAATTAACTCTCTCAAATGGGAGGATATTAATTTGTTACTTTTCAATGATTATATTCCATAGAATATTTACATTGAGAAGGAAATAGAATTCCATGAGATAATGTGAATGGATGATAAATCGATTCACACCCTTGAGGAAAATTTTACATGAAATATGAAGTATTATTCTATTTTTATCATAGACACTAAAATAAAAATCAGTCAATCGCTAAGTGAATTAAAACCAAAAATATGAATGAAATAAAACAAAAGTGACTTTAGTGTCGATGCAGAAATCATTTGATGTGATCTCAAGGTATAAATGGAGACTGTAGCCTTCATTTATTTTCATTGTTTCGGTTAAAATAAGAGAGATGGAGTTTAAATAACATTATTATAATAAATCCCATAGAAGAAAGATAATTAATCATCCTTCATGTCAAAAGGAGGAAAAAATCAATGATGAAGTTTCATTAAGGGGAATAATAAATGTATTAATTGGGGAAAATAATTCTATTGAGAAAATTAATGTTGATGGGATATCTGGAGGTCAATTAATGAAATAAATAGAGACAAAAATTTATTGAAGGAACCACCCACACTCCATTCATCAATTGCAATGAGATTCAACATTATTTTAGGAAGTGTAAGAATTTATCATTTAAGTACTATAATTATCATTATCTACCTCTTAATCTAATATATAATGGGAAAAATAATGTGATAATAACTGATAAATAGGGTTACGAGAATGAATTCTTGAAAGGTATATATATTATCCACTCTAGAACTATAAATAACTTATTTGATCTCAGATATACCCACTATTTTATATCTTAATAATTTTTTAAGAGTATCACATCACCACCAAAAAGATTTAATGAGGAATTAATGATAAAATCTAATAATTAATTTATTATCACATCTAAATTCAATATCATCCATTTGATTTTGGATTAGGGTAACATTATTCCTAAAAATATTATCATTATCCCAGTACTTGAATTTAATGTGATTATGGGTATTGATTATCTCTCTATATATATATCCCCTATCAAATTCTGAGGAAGGTATGCCCCTTTCAATATTATGAATCAACATATTCCATCTATTAGTTCAATGATGAATGGGAAATTAAAAGGGAAATAACATTAATTATGTGGGTATTTATACCTATTCTTGATGAGTATTTATTTCAAATGGTTATGTAGAAATGAAAAAATAAATATATTTCTATAATGATGGAATATGCTGACATATTTCAAAAAGGGTTTCCCCATATTCACCCAAATTATGAAGTTACATTTTCAATAAAAATAATACCTAGTTCAATACCTATTTCAAGTACCCCTTATAGAATATCGCCTATTGATTTTTGGGAATTTAATAAGGAACTCCATAATAAATTGGCTGAGGGTTTCATTAATACATGTTCTTTGCTATGGGGTGAACCTATTTTTCTTAAATATATATTGTTCAATGCCACTTTGTATTAATTATCATGAAAATAAAAATATCATGATCATTAATAATTAAAATATACCTTATATTGATGATTTGATTGGTAAAAAATGTGGGACCTAATACTTTTCCTAAACCAACCATTGTGACTACGATCCCTAATAAACCCTAATATTTTAAGATGATCCATCAATTTTCCATATAAAATTTTGTTTTCCAGTCCTCTTTGGTTTAAACTATGGACAAAAACCATGGCATGGATTGTTATTTTGATTAGTTTAATGTTTGGTGTCCCAAACCTAAATAATAAATAATTCCACCTGATTTCCTATATAAACCCATCCAATCTCCCACATCATCTTCACTCAAAGATTTTGGAGTTCATTCAACCTATTCTCTTCATTAATCAGAATCATCCCAAGGCACCCAAAACTCCAATGAAGCCTCTCTCAAACCTCATCCAATCATTTGGAAGCACACTTTCAAGTAAGGTATTTATTCTTTTCACATTTTGTCCTATTATCATTATGTTGTTATGCTCTTTTTCTATCAATTTATAATTTTGGGGTATGACATTTCACCTCCCTAATACTACGCTATTTTTTTGGATGATGGGAGACCCCTTTCTCCCCCCATTAATGCCTCCCATGTACACCTGTTACCATGTCGAAATTCTTAGAGGGATTTGTCTCTCCTCTTTTACATCCATGTAATTCTTTCGAATTATGCATCTAATTACATTATATTTGATGGGAAATATATCTATAGGACTCCCTTATTATACATTTCATTAAATATGATGAGACACCCCTTTCTATATAATCAATAAATTTTTATGAGTTCTTATTTCACGTCATTATTCGGTAGAAATTTCACTATGATTTTCCAAGCCAATGTCATTGTGTAGTGAATACCATGAAAATTTCTCTATCAAGGGTATACAACATTATGCACATTTACCTATTGATTATAATATTTCATAAATGTGTTCCACATCCCTTTATCATGGAACAATTATGTTGATTGATTCCTTGTTGTACGATCCATGTGGAACACTTATACATGAAATTAAATGATTAAGAAAGTTGTACCCTTATAATGCTCACATGCATTGGGTAAAGTATAGTATCATGCTATTTCATGTGAAAATGAGTGTTGAATCATGCTAATTCAAGTATATCTGGGGTTTGCTCGTGCTTAATATGCAGTGAGGATTTACCCATTCCCCATGTGAAATGAGCCTTACCTCATTCTAATTCCATGTTAAGTGTTGTTGCCACATTTCCATGTTATGTTAATCATGTAATATAATGACTCTATGTTCATGTTTATATTATGAACCATTGATATTCCTATTTTCTAACATGTGTTGTATCATCCATGTTATTCCTCGTTAACTCTCTTACTGGGATTTATAGATCACCCTTTTCGTTATGCATTTCCTTAGGTTATCCCATGCAATGATAATTACGAGGAAATGTAGTGGTCATGTAAAGGATGTTTTCAATTAGTTGATGCGTTCTATTTTTTATGTTTTTATGTAATGTTCCTAATCCCCAAAGACATTATACCTCTCAATATTCTATGTTGTATCACGTGAAGGTTTTATGTAATAAATCATGTATATGTGTGTAATAGAACGAAGGGTTGTTATAGTTGGTATTAGAGGATATATTTGGTCATTTCTTGGGATTGGGATTAGAAAAACCTAGTGAATAATTATAGATAATACTAAGAATAATTAAAAAAATCCCTGATTTTTTGTGGGTATTGATTAACTCTTTTATGAAGAAAACACATCCAGGTCTAGATACGATCAGTTAGAGGCGGCTCTAGAATAGATGTACCTAGGGGTGAAAACCCCGACAAGGAGGTTTAGGTTTGACCTAGGGTAACCCGGTACATGAAAATGGGCCATGCTACACTCATGGTTACGAAACTCCTGGGGGCTTTGAATTGGTAAATTCTGAAGCATAGTATGAACCATTATTAAGGAATTCCCCAAAGAATATATCTTAGAAAGTAGATCATGGATAACATAGATTGAAGCCTATAAATTCATTATTTAAGGAAATAAAAGATATTTATATGTCATCAGTCTTGTCCTTGGATTAACGTTTATCTGTTACCCCTAAAATTCCTCTTCTTCAAGAATATGGCAGGTAATAGGAGGACTCGGGAAAACAACCGATGTGAAGATCAATTTGATGACTATGCTAATGAGATATAGAATCCAATGGGAGTAGGAATCACTAACATTGTCACTATTCTATCTTAGTTAACTCAATATTTTTATAGAATGATGGGTCCAGTGGAATGTTCAACACCCCCTAAGAATGAACAAGTCACAATCGAGAGCTTCATTAGATAAATGACTCCTACTTTTAATGGATCATTGGATCCCTCAATATCCAAACAATGGATAAACACCATTGAAAAGATCTCATCCATCCCTCAATCTTATGGAAAAGAGAAGGTTATTCTGGATTCTTATCATATAGACAGTGAATAAAATCAATGGTGGACATTGATCAAAAATATGAATTCTGAGGAGATCGAGGCATTGGAATAGATGGATTTCTGGAAGATATTTTTTGATAAATTTTTTCCACGCACCCTTCGTCTTATGATTGAAAGAGACTTCATTTCCATCAAGAAAAAAAGATGGAAAATTTTTTAGAGCGTATGAGGAAAACATAACATGGATTGCATGATGCACCTCCATCTATGTCGTTAGCCTTGAATGCAAGGATGACCACTTCTTTGGTGGGATGAAAACTAGCCTGCAGAAAGTGCTGGAAATCCGCGACTTCAAAATCTATGAGGAAATTGTCTAATGTTCCCTTAATGTTGAAATGGAGATCTAAAAACCCCAAGGGTATCATGGGGATATGAAGCATAAGGGTGACATTAATTTTGGTGGTCTGATAGATAGATCCAACGGTGCTAAGAAAATCCCCCGCCCCAGTTGCCAAAGGTGCTGAATGAAGCACCCCAGAAATTTCTTGAAGGGGAAGAGGAAATTATTTAGGTATGGAAGAGAGTGAAACATAAACATTAACTACTATCAAAAAAACATGTGGTTTTGATAGAGGAGAGGAACTCTCCGCTCGAACCTCAAAAAAATGTTCATTACTTCAACTGTAAATAACCAGGTTATCATGGAAATCAATGCCGTAATACAAGGGTTTTTTGAGGAAACCATCAACCTCCAAGGCAGCAAGGGAGATCTTTTTCCATCACTACTGCAGAAGTGAACCTGGAAAACGAAGTGGTGAAAGGTACACTAGTTATTCATTCAATAATGTCTAATGTAATTTTTAATTCTGGTTCTACGCATTCGTCTATATCCTGAATTTTGAGTATAAATATCTCAACACCACCAAAAATCATGGAAGTAAATATGTAAGTGATTACAAAAAAATTGAGCAATCATTGCATCACATGAATATAACTCCTACCCTATATTAATCGGTTGATTGATATTACCAGCGAACCTCGACATACTCCCTCAAGTGGAATATGATGCAATTCCTGGCATGGATAGTCTTTTCTTATATAGAGCCGACCTACATTTCCAAGAGAGGGAAATCACTCTCCCTGTAGAGAATTGAACCTCGATCCTAATCTTGTGCAAGGAGGATGTTGAATATTCTTTAACTCCATCATCTAAAGCATGGATAATACTTCCCTATAAGAATAAGTATCTGTCTTATATGATTGAGTCTAAGGAGGCAACCATCCTTGATGACATACATATTATGAGGGATTTCGCTGAAGTGTTTCCCGCGGAATTGACTAGTCTTCCTCCTTAAAGAGATGTTGAATTTAAAATTGATCTTATACCTGGGGCATTGCCAATATCTAAGACTCAGTATAAAATGGATTTTTTGGAGCATTAGGATATGAAGAAACAACTACTGGAGAATCTGGATAAGGGGTTTATACACCGAAATGCTTCACCATGGGGTGCAGCAGTCCTCTTCATCAAAAAGAATTATGGGTTAATGCACCTTTGCATCGATTATCTTGAGGAATAAATTCATGATAAATAAATATTATACCCTCCAACGAATTGATGACTTGTTAGATCAGCTACATGAAGAACAATACTTCTCCAAGGTAGATTTTATGTTAGGATATTATCAAGTTAGGGTGAAGAAGGAAGATATCCACAAGACTGATTTTCATAAACGATACAAGCACTATGAATTCAATGTAATGCCTTTCGGACCCACTAATGCCCCATCAATCATTATGGGCATGATGAATAGGGACTTTAGATATCACCTCATCAAATTTGTGGTAGTATTTAAAGTTGATATTCTAATATACTCCAAACCAAGGAGGATCACAGAGGTCATCTAAGAACTATACTAAAGACCTTGCGAAATGATAAGCTCTTTTTATAGTACTGTAAGTGTGAATTTTGGTTGAAGGAGGTCTCATTCATGGGACATATCATCATTGTAATGGGATATCTGTGGATCCCTCCATGACATCAGCAATATAGTGATCATGAAGTCTTAAATCGGTAGTAGATGTTTGTATCTTCTTGGGGTTAGCTAGATATCGATTTGTGATAATTTCCTCATAATTTTCCAAACCTCTTACCAAGCTAACATGGAAGGGACTAAAGTTTTCTTGGAGTGATGAATGTGAAGAAAGATTCATGGATATGAAAAAGTGTCATATCACTGCGCTCGTTCTGACATTACCAACAAGTGGAGAACATTTTTTTGTATTAAATGATGCTTTGAAGAAGGGATTGGAATTTATGTTGATTTAAAATGAAAAATTCATTACCTATGCTTCAAGGAAATTGAAATTTTAGGATCATAATTATCCAATACATGATCTGGAGTTGGAAGTGGAGATCATTGCTTTAAAATTCTAGTGGTGTTATATCTTTGTTTAGAAGTGTGGAATATATATGGACCACAAAAGACTCAAGTATATATTCACACATAATGAGTTGAACATGCTCCAATAGATATGGTTATAGCTGATCAAATACTATTAATTCTCAATCCATTACCACCATGGGAAGGCGAACAAGGTGGCAGATGCTCTAAGTAGAATTACCCATCGATTTTATCATTGATGATAATTGAAAAGGATCCAATCTTATTATATTTGATGAATATGGACATGGGAATCATAAAGAAGTGAACATCATTAATCCTTTCAAAAAAGAATATCTCAACTGTATCTTTTGGAATAGTTAAAGGATGCTCAAAAGGATTATGTGGGAACATAGAAGAATGTAGAAGCTATTATAAAAGGTAAATCCTCAAAGTTCAATGTTAATGAAGAAGGAATTGTGATATTTGGGAATATACTATGCGTTACATCACGTAAGATGCTAAATAAGGAACTTTTGGATGATACACATAGTTCAAATTTCGCTAATCAACCAAGAACCAAAAAGATGTAACAAGATATCCGAGAGAATTATTGGTGGGATAATATGAAGAATTAGATCGTAGAGTATACATCAATGTGCCTAGTGTTTCATCATGTGAAGGAAGAAAGGAAGAAGTCTATGGGGATGATGCAACCATTTCCCATACCTGCATGGAAATGGGAGAACATCACCTTGGACATTTCCACCAGAATTACAAAGACCTAGAATGACAAAAATTCAATCTGGGTTGTTGTGGATCATCTTACAATGTTTGCAGACTTCAATGAAATTCAGGAGGATTTCAAATTGGATCAACTAATACAGATATAGATCAGGAATGTGGTATGGCTACATAGAGTACCACTATTTATTGTATCTGATCGTGGTCCAATATTCACCTCTATGTTTTGGAAGAGCCATCAAAATGATCTTGATACTGAACTAGACATCAGTACGACCTATCATCGTCAAATAGATGTCCAATATGATCAAACAATTTAGACACTAGAAGATATGTTAAGATCATGTTCAATGGACTTTAATGTAAGATAGGATCAACATCATTATCTAGTTGAAATCTCATATAGTAACAGTTTCCACTCAATCATCTGAATGGCACCTTATCATGCCATTTATGGGAAGAGGTGCAAAACTCAATATTTTTGGGATGGATTTGGTGAGCATAAGCTGCTATGACAAGAAATGGTCGAAGAAATAGTGGAGTAGGCATAAACAAATCAGCAACATATCATGGTATCCTGGAGTCGATAGAAGAGTTATGCTGATAACCATTGATGATACCTTGTGTTTAATGTTGTAGACATGATATTGATATGCACATATCCATAGAATATGGTCATGATGTTTTCTAAGAAATGTAAGTTAAGTCCTAGGTGCATCAGCCCATTCGAGAATCTTGATCGTGTTGGGGATATGGCCAATCTACTAGAACTTCCATTGACCATTGACAATGTACATGATGTCATTCATGTATCCCTCTTACGAAAGTACATACCAGACCCTTCACCTGTAATCTCATCAGAAGTAGTACAATTAGAGTATTACCTTTTATACGGGGAGCAACCATTGAAGATCTTATATTGTAGGAAACAAGTCCAACGAAATAAGACAATGCCCCTCGTGAATGTGTCGTGGTGAAACCAATTTTGATGACGCGACATGGGAATCAGAGGAAGTGATGAATCAGAGTTACCCTCAACTTTTTTATTGTGGGAAAACAAAATTTTGACGGAGAAATTTCGTAAGGGGGAAGATTGTAACAACCCAAACATTAATTAATACAAATATCTCATAGACTAATTAAATTTCATATGATGGTTATATAAAATATGAACTTAAGGGGTTTTATGTTTCTAGATATCAAAATAATGTTAATAATTTTGATCGTTGTTAATATACCCTTTGAACAGTGATCACATGATTAGTATAAATATAGGGCTTTTACAAATCCAATTTACTCAAAAAAAGTTACTGATTGCCTCAACCAGTAGACTTTCCCTGTAAGAACCCCATTTTTCGGACCTCAAAATGGAGTTGGCATCATTGGGCTTCGCTCTTGAAGAATCCCAAGACGATCATCGATGGGTTATGTTTGAGTGGAACGGACTATGGGAGAAGGGGATGTTAATAGAGATTACCGCAGGAGCGATCAGAGCTAGCCCAAGAGTCTGTCACCATCGAACACCATACCATTCAGTCATATGCATGTATTATAAAAGGGTTATGTAACAATAGCCAAGCACATTGTCTATGTACAATATTTTCCTATAAAAATGTGAATTCATTTTATTATTGTTACTTTGTAAATAGTTTTTAAAGCAGAAATAGTATTTTAGTTAATATTAAAGTAAGAAATATATTTAGATGAATTAATATAATTTTGAATTAAATAATATGTTATAAAAATATTAATAATAAGTTACATTTTATTATTTATAAATCATCATACAATTTTTATGAATACAATTGTAATTTTTATTAAGGTGTGGAAGATGTTTTTGTCAAAAACCATGAATTTTCTATAAATGACGTTTTTATTTTAAAAGTAAAAACACACATATATATAAAATTATTTACATAAACTGATTATTATTTTTGGAATCAGGATTTCGAAATTATCCAACGGTGAATTTTTCATAATTTTCTGAGACAATCGAATTTTTTGGTAAACACTAAATACCATTTAAATATATAATGTGTTTTATGACATCATAATGACCTAATGGTGTTTTAAAAAAATACTAACAACATTATGTTCGGCCAATATATGTTTAAAAATTAAAATTATGTTATTTTAGTTTTTTGGGATTTATTTTACAATGCTTTAGTGGACCCTCCAAGACTTACAAAACTTGTTGCCTTTTTAAATTGTTTTCCTTAAGAGCATGACTCACTTCCACATAAGAAACCCTAATATTATAAGATTTTCGGAAACTGGCCTCATAAAAAAAATTTTATCTACCCATTGGAAAATCCAGGGGCAAAAACCATGAGCTGGATTTTGGTTTTGATTACTTTAATGTGTTGTGTCCCAAACCTAAAAAATTAAACATTCCCTCTCCTTTCCAATATAAACACACCCAGGATCCCACTTATTCTTCCCTAAAATCCTTTTTTAGGTCTTATAAACTCCTTACATATATATATAATCCTACAAAGGCACCCCAAGATCCCAATAAGCCTCTCTCAAGCCTCTTCCATGCCTTTTGAAGCACACATCCAATTAAGGTATTTCTTGCTTTCTCATTTTTGTCATATTTTCATTATATTGTTATTCCCTTTTTTTAAATTAAAAATTTTTGGGTATGATTTTGAACATCACCCATACTACCCTTTATATGTTTGGATTATGGGAAACCCATTTATCTCTCATTAATTCCTCCCATGTACAACCTTTATCATGCCACAATTCCGTGAGGGATTTAACTCTCGTATTTTACATCAAAGTAATTATTTTGTATAATGCATATAAATTAAATTATATTTTTTGGGACATGTATCCATATGACCCCCTTACTATCCCTTTAATGTAAATATATTGATACACCCTTTTCTCTCTCATCAAATATTTTTTATGTGTTCTTATTTCACACCGTTATGCTGCTGAAATTGCTCTACGATTTTCCAGGACATTGTCATTGTGAAGTGAATACCATAACCATTTCTCAATCAAGGGTATTCACCTTTGTACGAAACCGGATCTTCATTTCAGGAATGTTTTGTATTTTCTTGTTGTTTTTGAGAAAAAGTGGAAAATATGGAAAATTTCAAAGTACTGGACGTGTACTTCATGTGTACATGTCGTGTACTTTGATGACGTGTCATGCCGTGTGTTGGTTGTGTCCAGGCCACACACATAGTGTGTAGGGGATATGTAGACACCACCTAAATTAGAGTATGGAAGGGCCATGTACAAAACATGTACCCTATAAGTACACACCATGTAGTTTCGTTTTTGTCATTAAACGGACCGGGGTTGCGCCTAATGGAAAAAATCATCTTCTCCTCAAGGTTATTCGACCGACAGCACCCCATTCAGCGAAAAACGTCCTCTGAGCCCCGGAGCCTCCATCTGTTTTCCAATTCTACCATATTTGATTGCTTTGGAACCATAGTGGTGATCTCTCCTTATTCTTGAGTTTCATTCCATGATTTTCCATCTTCCTCAAGATATTCTGGGTTGAGCGGTTTGGACATTTTCTCAGATATTTTATGTTCTAAGGAGAATGATCATTGTGGTTCAAGTATAGTGATCTCCTAGCTTCACGGTCGGTGGTTTGTTCCATACATTTCTATGTCATTGTGTTTTATGTGCAAACTCCACCAAAACCCGTGAACGAGGTATTGCGTGTGTACCTTTTTTCCCAAGTTGTTTTTCGGCCTTGATTGTATGCTTGTGTAGAGTTAATTTGATCATGTTTGAGGATAATTTAAAATCTTGGATGTTTTTTCCATGCCTTGTTCTGTTTACAAACTTTGGATCTTGTTTATCCTTTGGCCATTATGCTTGTTTCCATGACTTTTGATTGTATGATGGAGTGATATTATTTACATTCTTTTTATGCCGTCGAATGGTTATCCAAGTATCTCTTCAGGTGTACTTTGGCCCTCTAGCTTTATTATGAACTGACTAGCATGGGACCGTGAGAACCTAGTGCTATAGACTATAAGGGATAGACTGACTGAGCTTCCCAAAGAATCTTGAATATCATAGACTACTGGAGGGTAGATCGAGTGAGCTTCCTTAGAGATATATGGTCATTATAGACTACAAGGGTTAGATCAAGTGAGCTTACCAGAGAGTCATGGATATTATATACTATAGGAGGGTAGACTGAATGAGATTCCTTAAAGAGTGTTTAATTTGTTTGAATTCATTAAAACCATTCCAGACTAGATACAGAATTGGCTAAGTGAGCTTCCTGGGAGAGTATGTGATAGACCTGAGACTGTAGGAGGATTGACCGAGTGTTCTCCTCATAGAGTTTCTAGACCTGGGGGTAATAAGAGGGTTAGTCCGCATGATATTCCTCAAAGAGTCCCTAACAACCCTATAATATAAGTGTAATTAATCGAGAGAGCTTACAAAGAGAGTATTATATTTTTTTTATGACCAAACCAGGGGGGTCAGGCTGAGTGCACTGCCCAGAGGGTTGTGGGTACTTCTCGGATAGGGATAATGGGGTTGGCTGCGAGTACTTCCCAGAGGGGTTCTCGTTTTGGTTAGCTGTGTGCTACTTTTCTACTTGTTTTTCTGTGGATTTATTACTATTGTATACCATCCTGTTACTACTTACTATTTACTGTCTATTGTTTACTGTGTTGTTTATGGCTTACTGTGCTTTTACCTGCCTTATGCCCACTGACTGTGAGGCAACGATCTTCGGGTGGTTGAATACTGGGATTTAGTTTCACACACTATTTGGGCCATGCTTTGGGCCCAAATAGACCATGTTGTTTTAGGTGTAGACATGGGAAATCACCCTACAACTTTAGGTACTTGACTAGCATTGGAGAAGGAGAGCATGGGACCAAGTTGAGGTTTCCGATGCTGAGGAGTTGCTTATCTGTTTTTCTTTTGCACTTTGGGTTAGTATTGTACTCAACATTGTGACTTGTTTGTATTATTTCCTAGACATATGTATTATGCATCATTTTATATATACATATGTGATATAGTGGTTTATTGTTCTAATATTCCGATGTTTACTTGTGCATTGTTGTTGGATATTTACTACTTCCTCTATTGCATGTTTCGTTTACTTCTGCTATATACTCTTCCAATAAGGGCATAGTTTCCCCAATATAATTGTAGAGACCCGAAGCTTGACTTACATGGACATTACATTACTTTTGCGGAATAATTAATACACAAAAAAAAAACATACACACAAGGACCGTAATAGTTTAGTGTCTTTGGAAACATGGAAGGTAATCTTATAATCGTGGTGAAATATCTTCAACATCTCCCATAAAGATCTTCCACTTTTTGTTTCCTTACCTAAAAACTTTCTTTTAATCCTGGTAGAAAATAAAACATAAAAAGTGTGAGCCAAATGCTCAGTAAGAGTAATCATGGATAAAATGAAACATTCCATATACATTTGAACTTAAAAACATGAATATAATGTTTAAACAAAAAAATCCTGAGCAACAACATAAAACATGGATGTACATAAGGAATATGTCATAATAGAACATAAATCATGATAAAATAGCATCGGAATAAGACATGTAATTGTGGAAAACCTTAAGAACATGTTATTATTTTAATATTAGCCATGTAATTGCTACCAAGACCATGTTATTGGACAAAGTCCCTTTCTGAATCGAGTTCACTCCTCGTTTAATTCCCGTAACACTGAACCGGATTAACTTACCGTTCCAAACATGTCTATCTCATGAGATATAAATCTTTACCCAATGAATTTTAGGGATATATAGGTCTCACCCATCTCATATTGAAATCATTCTTTCGTGTGCCACAATATAAATATAAATCATTCATCATAACCCAAAAATAAAATGGGTTTCATAAAAATCATTCCATCATAAGGTAATCCATACAAAAAATTGGATATAATTTCATCATTAGAAAATTGAAACCATGTAAATCATAGAGACATTATACTTGAAACATACACATGTGAAATAATGTCATCTTAGATGAAAATGGTTTTGATAAAACACTTGAAATGAATTCATGAGGAAAATATCATTTTTTCTTCAAAGTCATTTTCTTTTCACAAAATGCCATGAAATTTTGAAAGAAAAGGAATTTGTTGAAAATAGTCATGAAATATTTTGGAGTAAGCTTCCTTAAAATAATGTTTTATAAAACCGTAAAAATCCATTCATGCCGTATACGCTAAAAAACATTCTTCTCGTACTTTTGTCAGAAAAGTCAAAAAGTACCTCGTACGGTAAATAAAAGAAAGATTCTTTCCATACCATAGGGTACAAGTAAAAATTTGTAAAAATTAGTTTAAACATACATGAATACACTTTTATAAAACATGGACATGGATTATAGCAATTACCGCAGTAAATACTTACGAATAAGCAATCTAGGATAAAAATGAGATTTTCACAAGTATCCCTTACCTTAGGTCTGAAATGCTTCTTACGTTTCCGAACCTACTGTATAATGATTTAAATAATTTTATTTAATTATTAAAGAATCGTATTTATTGTTATGATATCATATATGGTTCACTTATGACTTTATATTACTCGTTCTTTTGTAAGTTCCATGTCAAAGCAGCGTTTTGGGTTAAATCATTTTATTTATCATACGTGTTTGGACTTATTGTTCTTGATATTATCAATTATATCATGATTTAATTAATTAAATAATGTAAAAAATAATTTATATATAATATATATTCATCATATTCATATATATTATAGATAGATAAAAGGATTGAAATACACCGTTCATGGAGAGGGTAGTCGTACGTACGCATGAACGCTATTTTCATTTCCTTATTGAATTGAATGAAACTAAACAGATGACATAAATATATATATACATAAATCCAGTAGCATTATTATGTCATATATTTTATTATTATTCATTATATATACATTATAATCATTCTTTAATGGTTAATCATGGAAAATGAATCTCATTGCATTCGTGGAGATGGTAGTCCGTACGTACGCACGAGCAAAGATATCATTCCCATGATCGTGGAATTGTATTATAGTGTATGTATAATATTAATGAATCAATATCACCTTACAATAATCATATATATTCATTACTTTCACCATTCTACACATCCAAGTAATGTGGTGGTGGAAAATAGATTACACCACAACGTGGAGACGATATTCCGTACGTACGCACGCATGGTGATTTCGTTTTCCGTTGGATGGATAGATGGTGAAATAGGGTTGTTTCATACTTATAATAACATATCAGTATATGAGTTATTCTGATGTTATTACTTCATAATGAAAAAACTAAATAAGAAGAAGTGGAAGAAGAAATAAAGTTGAATGAATCGGTAATGGACATTACCTGTTCTTTGAATCGCCTCTTTGAGACATCCTCTTAGAGCACTAAAATTGGTCTTTGAAGAAGACCAGAACCTCTCAGATGTTTCTATGGAAGTGGAGAAGAGAATTTGGCAGGGGATGTCCGATCTTGAAGGCTCAATGTGGTGTGAAGAAGAGAGGGAGGATGTGCCCATTTATAAGGGAGGAGAGAGGCACCTTAGGAAAAACTAAAAATATTATTTTATTATAAATTCATATTCGGTTTTTAATAGCTCCAAATTGAGTTATTTCGAATATAAGGTGGGGATGGGTCGAAATCCTATCATCCAATAGAATTTATACATTTTTAGGTTTCTATTTTAACCTTATAATTTAGATTTAACTTAAGTTAAATAATTTTTCTTTTACCATGTCTTCTTGTTTTCTTACACTATATGGTTAATAAACATACTATAACAAGACAAAATAACCACCAGATGTTTATTATTAATATATATAACCTTATATAAGTCATTTGGCCGAACCATTGATTTTTAGGAACAAAATAAAAATTAATAATATAATATTTGTTTTAAAAACTATTTGATGTCAATTTTGACACTATTTGGTAATTGATTTTTTTGAAAATCATTACAGAATTATTAGTTCGAAAAAAGTTACCTAAATCTATACTAACATGTCATATAAACCTACTAAATTATTTTAATTCATAAAAAGTCTGAAATTACATTTTTTTGGGTATTTATAACATCAATTATGTCAATATTTCATTAATAAGATAATTACTGCATCATCGTTATGTCATAAATAAATTAAATTATTTTAAGTATAAAAATTACAAATAAAATACCATTATGTACGAAATATTTTTATATTTCTAATGAATATTTATAGTTGAATTTATTTTATGTATAACCCTATTAGAAAAATGATTTAGTTATTAAACTTTGATTTTAACTATTTTAACCCTTCTTTAAATAAATTAATAATAAATGTCCTAATCTAATCCATGTTAGCCGAAATCGTCATATGTTATTGCTAAGGTTGTTTTTGGCCGATTTCACTTATCCAATAGAATTAGGACATGTGTTAGGGTAATAATAATATCATTTTTACCCATAATTACCCTATTTACTTTTAACTGTGGTAAAAAAAATAAAAAGTTAATATTCACAAAAAATTATTTTCATCTCATTGAACCAAATTTTAGTCCTTGGTATTAACCTTGTCTCTCTGATTTTCGAAATTCCACTCACAGAAGCGGTAAAATTATGTTTTATGAAAAAATCAATTTTTTAACTACCACTTAGTGGTTTCACTATTAATCAAAAAATGAAAGTTTCCAGAAAAATACAAAAAATTAGGCCTAATGTATATTTTATATTATAAATTTAAAAATGATGCCTATTTTACCAAATTAAAAACATATTAGTTATATTAATTAATTTAAAATTTAATTCCCGCCGTCAAAACAAATAGCGTGTTCTTAAGAGATAATAACTATTAAAAGATTGACACTTGTTTATGTATTTTTTAAATGTGAAATTACATCCAATGACCAACATTGTATTAAATTGTAAAAATATATTCTAAATATACTTTAAAACCACTCAAATTAATAATTTATCAATATTAATTAT
This sequence comes from Viscum album, assembly GCA_963277665.1. NCBI lineage: Eukaryota > Viridiplantae > Streptophyta > Magnoliopsida > Santalales > Viscaceae > Viscum > Viscum album. The sequence goes on along the minus strand of OY728119.1, from coordinate 1,759,374,172 downwards.
TTCGACAAAATAAGTTGTTTTTAATTAAAATTTAGTAATTTTGACTATTCATTAGAATATGAATGTTATCCGAAAAGTACCAAAATTTCACCCTAAGATAATTTAGATATTCCGAATCCAATAATGAAGTCCATTTTGAATGATAAAATTTATAAAATTTTAAAAAGTGTGTATTACTATTCATAATGGCTAGTTCATAATAATATTATAATAATATCTCGTTTAGTGAAACTCGGTATTGTGTACTACACACGCTATCATGGAAGGTCACAATTGCGTGCAATGCAAGGCAAGTCAGGGATGTGTGTTTTTCAAGATCCTTTTGGTTTACCGTACAACACAAGATATTAATGAAATTAAAAAGAATATTTTTTATAAAATCTCAGGGGGTTACATTCTACCCCCCATAAAATAAATTTCACCCTCAAAATTTTTCGGGGTTATAAATGGTTTACTATTCGAAAGTTTCTTTAATAGAAACCCTCATCGTATAAAGGAATACCAAAAAATGGATTTATAAACTAAAGTATGAAATGCAACGGTTACCCAAATTAACTCATCACTGGGTTTCCATGTAGAAGAACATAGGTGAAAATATGGACATGAAAGAAAAATCTAACCATCAAGATCTGATGGAGAATGGTAGAGAACATGGCTATGAAAAATCCGACAATCACAAAGCCATAAATTTGTGACGATCTAAGGTACCATCTAATTCATCGGACAAAATACCACTAGGACAACATTTCTGGTTTTCATGATCATTTCTCTAAAGTAGAAAATTTTGAATTAGAAGAAATACTTGCTTAATTTTGGTATAATCTCACTATTGTTCATGCTTTGAAAAATTTCAACTTGATCTCTTAAAGAAATGAAGTTTAATTTGTTATTCGTGATGTGTTAACAGATCATGTGATAGAATGATGGGTCATTCCATCTATTTCAAACAAAAGGTTAGCAAAAGTTATCAAATATACATAAGTCCATCTATGGTGAGGTTAATAATATACGATTCCAAAAATGAACTTATAATTCATTTATCATACCGCTTAATAAAATAAAACTACTTTCTACTAACCAAGGACTTCATGTAGGCCAGTGGTAGGCGATAAAATCCAGTCGCACTTCGGTTGTGGGTTCGATTCCCATAGCCTTGTCTGACGCGATGGACTGTCGCCTGTCTTGCAGGTTGTCCTTTTTCAAAATCTACATTACTATAACATCCCATCAATTATATCGAAATAAACTTCTATGCTTAAACAATACTAACTTATGTCCAACATAATCCATTCCAATCTTTAGGCTTATCTGAAATTCTTCGGTCCAATCTCATAGTATAAAGAAAACAATTACTAGAATGGTTATCTACTAATAATGGGAATACAAGAATTTATCTCACATATATCATAAGATATATCTTGTTGGTTGCATTTCAAACACATGAATACATTAGCCATATATTCTATTGAAACATAAATTACCATAGAACCTTAGTGAAAACATGAATACTGTCAAAATGTATCTCTTTCCACATACAAAAATCCCAAAAAAATCTATATAATCAAACCATAATATCACTTTCTCCTTATATCTGTCATGAGCTCATGAATAATATCAAACATTTAATTTTATCCTTATCCCTTCATTATGCACATATCATCTACTTTCCAGAAATATATGAATAACCATTCATGGTTACTGGTACCATTCATCATACACTTTCAAAACATAAGGAAAGACAACAGTGTAACAATCCTTAGATGTCTCTTTATTCCATAGTACCATGAGATTACTTATACAACATTACACTTGAAAAACATGTAATCATTCCACTACCTTCTTAAACCATTGATTGAGCTTCAACCATTCTTTCAACTCACATATCATTTTTAGTCTCTTCATCATCATCAACATAAATACTACCCATACGACCATACTGATTCACTTCATGAGACTTTCCCTTAGGTCATTGGTTTGCATAATTCCCGTACATTCCATATTTAAAACATTTAACCATTTTTGATGTCATAAAAAACCATTATCCTTATCCCTGGTGTTAACTGAACCTTTTCCTTTGCACTTACTGGCTTGGTGTCATTCTTTTCCACACCCAAAGAATCTTCCGGTTCCTTTGAAACATTCTCATTGATGCCTCTTCCCACATGATTTACATAGGAGAAATTGAACCTTATTTCATCTATGATCATCATGAAACTTCATCTTTATATTATTAGCCGAGTCAGGAAACTTACCAAATTTGAGTTTATTGATCATATTATGAGATTGCTGATTTGGCATAATAATGATGTTTGGACTTCCAAATCCCATTTCATTGGGTTCTTCATGAAGAATATCATTCCATTGTCTATCATATCCTCCATTATCGTGAATCATCTATTTTCGAGCCATTTTCTAAAACCCAAAAAGAATAGTGTGAGAGGAAAAAATAATAATAAAGGGGGAGTAAATTCAATATCTAACATCTTAGGTTTAATATATTATCGTTACCATCATTCTAGGACTATAACCTATACTTATACTTAACCTTAGGGAAATTCCTAGACATACCTTAGAAATATCTCTAGGGATCTCACTAAAGTTCTCGCATCCTAGTTTCCAAAGGTTGACTAAACCATTCCTCTGATACCAACTGTAGAGACCTGAATGTTGATGTAAAATAAAATTACATTACTTTTGAGGAATAATTAATACATAATAAAAACATACACACATGGACAGTAATAGTTTAGTGTCTTTGGATACATGTAACGTAATCTTCTAATCGTGGTGAAAGATCTTCAACATCTCCCATAATGATCTTCCACTTTTTGTTTCCATACCTAAAACATTTCTTTTAATCCTGGGGGAAAATAAAACATAAAAATGGTGAGCTAAAATACTCATTAAGGGTATGCATGGATAAAATAAAACATACCATATACATTTGAACTTAAAAAAATGAACATAATGTTTAAACAACAAAATCTTGAGCAACGACATAAAACATGGATGTTCATAAGGAACATATCACAATAAAACATAAATAATGATAAAATAGAATGGTAATAAAACATGTAATTGTGGCAACCATTAAGCACATGTTATGATTTTAATTGTAGCCACGACATTGCTTCAAAGACCATCTTAGTGGAAAATGTCCCTTTCTGAATCGAGTTCACTCCTCGTTTCAGTGTTGTAACACTGAACCAGATTAACTTACCATTCCAGCCATGTCTATCACATGAGATATAAATCTTTACCCAATGAATTGGAGGGAGATATAGGTCCCACCCATCTCATATTGAAATCATTCTTTCGTGTGCCACAATATAAACATAAATCATTCATCATAACGCTAGAATAAAATGGATTTCATAAAAATCATTCCATCATAACGTAATCCATACAAAAAAATTGGACATCCTTTCATCATTAGAAAAGTGAAACCATGTAAATCATTGAGACATGATACTTTAATCATACACATGTTAAATAATTCCACCATATATGAAAATGCTTTTGATAAAACTATTGAAATGAATTCTTGAGGAAAATATCCTTTTTTCTTCAAAATCATTTTCTTTTCACAAAATGTCATCCAATTTTGGAATAAAACGATTTTGTTGAAAATAGTCATGAAATATTTTGGAGGAATATTCATGAAAATATGGGTTTATAAAACCATAAAAATCCTTTCATGCCGTATACGCTAAAAAAACATTTGTATCGTACTTTTTTCGGAAAAGTCAAAAAGTACCTCTTAGGGTAAATAAATGAAGGATTCCTTCCATACCATGGGGTAAAAGTCAAAATGGGTAAAAATGAATTTAACATACATGAATACACTTTTATAAAACCTGGACATGGATTATAGAAATAACCTCAGTAAATACTTACGAATAAGCAATCTCGGATAAAAATGAGATTTGCACAATTATCCCTTCCCTTAGGTCCGATATGATTCATACGTTTCCGAAACTCCTTTATAATGATTTAAATAATTTTATTAACTTATTAAAGAATCATATTCATTGTTATTATATCATATATGGTTCACTTATGACTTCATATTACCCTTTCTTTTGTAAGTTCTATGTTAAAGCAGCGTTTTGGGTTAAATCATTTTATTTATCTTACGTGTTTGGACTTTTTGTTCTTGATATTGTCACTTATATCCTGATTTACATAACTAAAGAATTTAAAACATAATTTATATATAATATATATTCATCATATACATATATATATTATAGATCTATAAAAGGAATGAAATACACCGTTCATGGAGAGGGTAGGCCATACGAACGCATGAACGCTGTTTTCGTTTCCTTATTGAATTGAATAAAACTAAATAGATGACATAAATATATATATATATATACATAAATTAAGTAAAATTATTATGTAATATATTTCATTATAATTAATTATATATACTTTATAATCATTCTTTAATGGTTAATCATGGAAAATGAATCTCATCGCGTTCGTGGAGACGGTAGTCCTTACGTACACACGAGCGATGATATCATTCCCATGATTGTGGAATTGTATTAAATTGTCTGTATAATATTAGAGAATCGATATCACCTTAAAATAATCATATATATTCATTACAATCACCATTATACCCATCCAAGTAAGGTGGTGGTGGAAAATAGATTACACCACTGCGTGGAGACGACATTCCGTACGTACGCACACTTGGTGATTTCGTTTTCTATTGGATGGATAGATGGTGAAATAGGGATGTTTCATATGTATAATAACATATAATTATATGATTTATACTGATGTTATTTCTTCATAATTAAACAACTTATGAAGAAGAAGTGGAAGAAGATATAAAGTTGAAAGAATCGGTAACGGACATTACCTCTTCTTTGAAGCGCATCTTTGAGACCTCCTCTTAGGACACTAAAATTGGTCTTTGAAGAAGACCAGAACACCTAGGATGTTTATATGTAAGTGGAGAAGTTAATTTTGCATGGTTTGGCCAAGATTGAAGACTCAAAGTGGTGTGAGTAAGAGAGGGAGGAGGTTCCCATTTATAAGGGAGGAGAGGGGCACCTTAGGAAAAACTAAAAATATTATTTTATTATAAAGTCATATTCGGATTTTAATAGCTCCAAATTGAGTTATTTAGAATATAAGGTGGGGATGGGTCGAAATAATATCATCCAATAGAATTTATACATGTTTAGGTTTCTATTTTAACCTTATAATTTAGATTTAACTTAAGTTAAATAATTTTTCATTTACCATGTCTTCTTGTTTTCTTACACTATATGGTTAATAAACATAATATAACAAGCCAAAAGAACCACAAGATGTTTATTATTAATATATATAACCTTATCTAAGTCATTTAGCCGAACCATAGATTTTTAGGAACAAAATAAAAATTAATAATATAATATTTTTTAAAAAAACTATTTGATGTCAATTTTGACACTATTTGGTAATTGATTTTTTTGAAAATCATAACAGAATGATTAGTTCAGAAAAGTTACCTAAATAAATACTAACATGTCATATATACCTAGAAAATTAATTTAATTCATAAATAGTCTGAAATTACATTTTTTAGGGTTTTTATAACATCAATTATCTCAATATTTCATTAATAAGATAATTACTGCATCATCATTGTGTCATAAATAAATTAAATTATTTTAAGTCTTAAAATTAAAAATAAAATACCATTATGTACGAAATCTTTTTATATTTCTAATCAATATTTATAGTTGAATTTATCTTATGTATAACCCTATTATAAAAATGATTTAGTTATTAAACATTGATTTTAACTATTTTAACCCTTCTTTAAATAAATTAATAATAAATGTCCTAATCTAATCCAAGTTATCCAAAATCGTCATATGTTATTTCTAAGGTTGTTTTTTGCCGAATTTCACTTATCCAATAGAATTAGGATATGTTCTAGGGTAATAATAATATCATTTTTACCCATAATTACCCTATTTACTTTTAACTGTGGTAAAAAAAATAAAAAGTTACTATTCACCAAAAATTATTTTCATCTCATTGAACCAAAATTTATTCCTTGATATTAACCTTGTCTCTCTGATTTTCGAAATTCCACTCACAGAAGCGGTAAAATTATGTTTTATGAAAAATTCAATTTTTTAACTACCACTTAGTGGTTTCACTATTAATCAAAAATGAAAGTTTCTAGAAAAATACCAAAAATTAGTCCTAAGCTATATTTGATATTATGAATTTAAAAATGATGCCTATTTTAACAAATTCAAAACATATGAGTTACATTAATTAATTTAAAATTTAATTCTCATCGTCAAAACAAATAGCGTGTTCTTAAAAGATAATAACTATTAAAAGATTGACACTTGTTTATGTCTTGTTTAAATGTGAAATTACATCCAATGAACAACATTGTATTAAATTGTAAAAATATATTCTAAATATAGTTTAAAAACACTCAAATTAATAATTTATCACTATTAATTATTTCGACTAAAAATGTTGTTTTTAATTAAAATTTAGTAATTTTGACTATTCATCAGAATATGAATGTTATCCGAAAAGTACCAAAATTTCACCCTATGCTAATTTATATATTACGAATCCAATAATGAAGTCCACTTTGAATGATAAAATTTATAAAATTTTAAAAAGTGTGTATTACTATTCATAACGTCTAGTTCATAATAATATTATAATAATATCTCATTTAGTGAAACTCGGTATTGCGTACTACACACGCTATAGAGGAAGGTCACGATTGCGTGCAATGCAAGGCAAGCCAGTGATGCGTGTTGTGCAAGCTCCTTTTGGTGTAGCGTACACCACAAGATATTAATGAAATTAAAAAGAATATTTTTTATAAAATCTCAGGGGGTTACATTCTACCCCCCCTTAAAATGAATTTCACCCTCGAAATTCATCGGGGTTATAAATGGTTTACTATTCGAAAGTTTCTTTAATAGAAACCCTCATAGTATAATGGAATACCAAACAATGGATTTATAAACTAATGTATGAAACGTAATGGTTACCCAAATTAACTCATCATTGGGATTCCACGTAGAAGAACATAGGTGAAAATATGGACATGAAAGAAAAATCTAACCATCAAGTTCTGATGGAGAGTGGTAGAGAACATGGCTATGAAAAATCCAACAATCACAAAGCCATAAATTTGTGACGATCTAAGGTACCATCTAATTCATCGGATATAAGACCACTAGGACAACATTTTTGGTTTTCATGATCATTTCTATAAAGTAGAAAATTTTGAATTGGAATAAATACTTGCTTAATTTTGGTATAATCTCACTATTGTTCATGCTTTGAACAATTTCCACTTCATCTCTTAAAGAAATTAAGTTGAATTTGTTATTCGTGAAGTGTTAACAGATTATGTGATAGAATGATGGGTCATTCCATATGTTTCAAACAAAAGGTTAGCAAAAGTTATCAAATATAAATAAGTCCATCTATGGTGAGGTTAATCATATACGATTCAAAAAATGAACATATACTTCATATATCATACCGCTTAATAAAATAAAACTAGTTTCTACTAACCAGGGACTTCCTGTAGGCCAGTGGTAGGCGATAAAGTCCAGTCGCACTTCGGTTGTGGGTTTGATTCCCACAGCCTTGTCCGACGCGATGGGTTGTCGCCTGTCATACATGTTGTCCTTTTTCTAAAACTACATTACTATAACATCCCATCAATAATATCTAAATAAACTTATATCCTTAAACAATAATAACTTATGTCCAACATAATCCATTCCAATCTTTAGGCATATCTAAAATTTTTCGGTCCAAGATCATAGTATAAAGAAAACAATTACTAGAATGGTTATCTACCAATAATGTGAATACAAGAATTTATGTCACATATATCATAAGATATATCTTGTTGGTTGCATTCCAAACACATGAATACCTTAGTCATATATTCTTTTGAAACATAAATTACCTTAGAACCTTAGTGAAAACATAAATACTGTCAAAATGTAACTCTTTCCACATACCAGAATCCCAAAAAATCTATATAATCAAACCATAATATCACTTTCTCCTTATATCCGTCATGAGCTCATGAATACTATCAAACATTTAATTTTATCCTTATCCCTATATTATGCACATATCATCTACTTTCCAAAAATATCTGAATAAACATTCATGGTTACCGGTACCATTCATCATACACTTTCAAAACTTAAGGAAAGACAACAGTGTAACAATCCTTAGATTTCTCTTTATTCCATAGTACCATGAGATTACTTATACAACATTACACTTGATAAACATGTAATCATTCCACTACCTTCTTAAACCATTGACTGAGCCTCAAGTATTCTTTCATCTCACATATCATTTGTAGTCTCTTCATCATCATCATCAACATAAATACTACCCATACTACTCATACGACCATACTGATTCACTTCATTAGACTTTCCCTTAGGGCATTGGTTTTCATAATTCCCGTACATTCACAATTTAAAACATTTAACCATTGTTGATGTCATACAAAACCATTATCCTTATCCCTGGTGTTAACTGAACCTTTTCCTTTGCACTTACTGGCTTTGTGTCCTTCTTTTCCACACCCAAAGAATCTTCTGGTTCCTTTGAAACATTCTCCTTGATGCCTCTTCCCACATGATTTACATCGAAGAAATTGAACCTTCTTTCATCTATGATCATCATGAAACTTCATCTTTATATTAATAGCCGAGCCAGGAAACTTTCCAAATTTGAGTTTATTGATCATATTATGAGATTGGTGATTTGGAATAATAATGATGTTTGGACTTCAAAATCCCATTTCATTTGGTTCTTCATTATGAATATCATTCCATTGTCCATCATATCGTCCATTATCATGAATCATCTTGTTTCCAACCATTTTCTAAAACCCGAAAAGAATGGTGTGAGAGGAAAAAATCATAATAAAGGGGGAGTAAATTCAATATCTAACATCATACGTTTAATATAATATCGTTACCATAATTCTAGGACTATAAACTATACTTATACTTAACCTTAGGGACATCCCTAGACATACCTTAGAAATATCTCTAGGGATCTCACTAAAGTTCTCGCATCCTAGTTTCCAAAGGTTGACTAACCCATTCCTCTGATACCAACTGTATAGACCCGAAGCTTGACGTACATGGACATTATATTACTTTTGTGGAATAATTAATACATAATAAAAACATACACACAAGGACTGTAATAGTTTAGTGTCATTGGATACATGGAACGTAATCTTCTAATCGTGGTGAAAGATCTTCAACATCTCCCATAATGATCTTCCACATTTTGTTTCCATACCTAAAACATTTATTTTAATCCTGGGGGAAAATAAAACATAAAAACGGAGAGCTCAAATGCTCAGTAAGGGTAAGCATGGATAAAATAAAACATACCATATACATTTGAACTTAAAAACATGAACATAATGTTTAAACAACAAAATCTTGAGCAACGACATAAAACATGGATGTACATAAGGAAAAGATCATAATAAAACATAAATCATGATAAAATAGAATGGGAATAAAACATGTAATTGTAGCAACCATTAAGCACATGTTATGATTTTAATTGTAGCCAAGGAATTGCTGCCAAGACCATCTTAGTGGAAAAAGTCCCTTTCTGAATCAAGTTCACTCCTCGTTTCAGTGTTGTAACACTGAACCAGATTAACTTACCATTCCAGCCATGTCTATCCCATGAGATATAAATCTTTAACAAATGAATTGGAGGGAGATATAGGTCCCACCCATCTCATATTGAAATCATTCTTTCATGTGCCACAATATAAACATAAATCATTCATCATAACCCAAGAATAAAATGGGTTTCATAAAAATCATTCCATCATAACGTAATCCATACAAAAAAATTGGACATCATTTCATAATTAGAAAATTGAAACCATGTAAATCATTGAGACATGATACTTGAAACATACACATGTTAAATAATCCCATCTTAGATGAAAATGGTTTTGATAAAACAGTTGAAATGAATTCTTGAGGAAAATATCCTTTTTTCATCAAAATCATTTTCTTTTCACAAAATTTCATGCAATTTTGAAATAAAACGATTTTGTTGAAAATAGTCATGAAATATTTTGGAGGAATCTTCATGAAAATAAGGATTTATAAAATAATAAAAATCATTTCATGGCGTATACGCAAAAAAAAACATTTGTATCGTACTTTTTTCGGAAAAGTCAAAAAGTACCTCGTAGGGTAAATAAATGAAAGATTCCTTCCATACCATGGGGTAAAAGTAAAAATGGGTAAAAATGACTTTAACATACATGAATACAATTTTATAAAACCTGGACATGGATGATAGCAATAACCTCAGTAAATACTTACTAATAAGCAATCTCGGATAAAAATGAGATTTGCACAATTATCCCTTCCATTAGGTCCGATATGATTCGTACATTTCCGAAACTCATGTATAATAATTTAAATAATTTCATTGACTTATTAATGAATCATATTCATTGTTATGATATCATATATGGTTCACTTATGACTTCATATTACCCTTTCTTTTGTAAGTTCCATGTTAAAGCAGCGTTTTGGGTTAAATCATTTTATTTATCGTAGGTGTTTGGACTTGTTGTTCTTGATATTATTACTTATATATTGATTGATATAATTAAAGAATGTAAAAAATAATTTATATATAATATATATTCATCATATACATATATATATATATATATTATAGATCGATAAAAGGAATGAAATACACCGTTCATGGAGAGGGTAGGCCGTACGAATGCATGAACGCTGTTTTCGTTTCCTTATTGAATTGAATAAAACTAAATAGATGACATAAATATATATATATATACATAAATTCAGTAAAATTATTATGTCATATATTTCATTATTATTAATTATATATACTTTATAATCATTCTTGAATGGTTAATCATGGAAAATGAATCTCATCGTGTTCATGGAGACGGTAGTCCTTACGTACACACGAGCGATGATATCATTCCCATGATCATGGAATTGTATTAAATTGTATGTATAATATTAAAGAATAAATATCACCTTAAAATAATCATATATATTCATTACATTCAACATTATACCCTTCCAAGTAAGGTGGTGGTGGAAAATAGATTACACCACTGCGTGGAGACGACATTCCGTACGTACGCACACTTCGTGATTTTCTTTTCCATTGGATGGATAGATGGTGAAATAGGTCTATTTCATTTTTATAGTAACATATCATTATATGAGTTATACTGATGTTATTACTTCATAATTAAACAACTAAAGAAGAATAATTGGAATAAGATATAAAGTTGAAAGAATCGGTAACGGACATTACCTCTTCTTTGAAGCGCCTCTTTGAGACCTCCTCTTAAGACACTAAAATTGGTGTTTGAAGAAGACCAGAACACCTAGGATATTTCTATGTAAGTGGATAAGATAATTTGGCATGGTTTGGCCAAGCTTGAAGACTCAAAGTGGTGTGAGGAAGAGAGGGATGAGGTTCCCTTTTATAAGGGAGGAGAGGGGCACCTTAGGAAAAACTAAAAATATTATTTTATTATAAAGTCATATTCTGTTTTTAATAGCTCCAAATTGAGTTATTTCGAATCTAAGGTGGGGATGGGTCAAAATAATATCATCCAATAGAATTTATACATGTTTAGGTTTCTATTTTAACCTTATAATTTAGATTTTACTTAAGTTAACTACTTTTTCTTTTACCATGTCTTCTTGTTTTCTTACTCTATATGGTTAATAAACATACTATAACAAGCCAAAAGAAACACAATATGTTTATTATTAATATATATAACCTTATCAATGTCATTTGGCCGAACCATAGATTTTTAGGAATAAAATAACAATGAATAATATAATATTTTTTTTAAAAACTATTTGATGTCAATTTTGACACTATTTGATAATTGATTTTTTTTGAAAATCATAACAGAATGATTAGTTCAAAAAAAGTTAAATAAATCAATACTAACATGTCATATTAACCAAGAAAATTAGTGTAATTCATAAAAAGTTTCATATTACATTTATTTGGGTATTTATAACATCAATTATGTCAATATTTCATTAATAAGATAATTACTGCATCATCATTGTGTCATAAATAAATTAAATTATCTTAAGTCTAAAAATTACAAATAAATTACCATTATGTAGGAATTATTTTTATATTTATAATTAATATTTATAGTCGAATTTATCTTATGTATAACCCTATATTAAAAATGATTTATTTATTAAACATTGATTTTAACTATTTTAACCCTTCTTTAAATAAATTAATAATAAATGTCCTAATCTAATAAAAGTTTGCCTAAATGGTCATATGTTATTTTTATGTTTGTTTTTGGCCGAATTAAACTTATCCAATATAATTAAGACATGTGTTAGGGTAATAATAATATCATTTTTACCCTTAATTACCCTATTTACTTTTAACCGTGGTAAAAAAAGTAAAAAGATACTTTTCACCAAAAATTATTTTCATCTCTTTGAACCACATTTTAGTCCTTGATATTAACCGTGTCACCCATATTTTTGAAATTCCACTCACAGAAACGGTAAAATTATGTTTTATGAAAAATTCAGTTTTTTAACTACCACATTGTGGTTTCACTATTCATCAAAAAATGAAAGTTTCCAGAAACATACCAAAAATTAGGCCTAAGATATATTTGATATTATGAATTAAAAAATGATGTCTATTTTACCAAATTCAATACATATCAGTTAGATTAATTAATTTAAAAATTAATTCCCATCGTCAAAACAAATAGTGTGTTCTTAAAAAATAATAACTATCAAAAGATTGACAACTGTTTATGTTTGGTCTAAATGTGAAATTACATCCAATGACCAAAATTGTATTAAATTGTAAAAATATATTGTAAATATACTTTAAAACCCCTCAAATTAAAAATTTATCACTATTAATTATATCGATTAAAAAAGTTGTTTTTAATTAAAATTTAGTAATTTTCACTATTCATCAGAATATGAAAGTTATCCGAAAAGTACCAAAATTTCACCCTAAGCTAATTTCGATATTTTGAATCCAAAAATGAAGTCCATTTTGAAAGATAAAATTTATAAAATTTCAAAAAGTGGGTATTACTATTCATAATGGCTAGTTCATAATAATATTATAATTATATCTCGTTTAGTGAAACTCGAAATTGCGTACTACACACGCTATCGAGGAAGGTCGCGATTGCGTGTAATGCAAGGGAAGTCATGGATTCATGTTGTGAAAGCTCCTTTTGGTGTATCGTACAACAAAATACATTAATGAAATTAAAAAGAATATTTTTCATAAAATCTTGAGGTCTTACAATAACACCCAAGGCCCTCACTGCTAGTCCGTAGCTTCTGGAATATGGGGAAATGCGCTTGATGCCATGTGACCAATCGGGTATGGGGATCCTCTAGGTGGCTTCCAGAACCAGGACATTACAAAGTGGTATCATAGGAATTATTTTCTATTGATTTACTATTTGGATCCTTTAGCTAGGGATATGATGGATTCTGTACTTTGTAATAAGATGTGACTGGGATTAGCTAACCCGTGTACAGGGAAAAGACAACCTACCTCGTTATTGTAGTTTTCATGTTTTGATATTTTATGATTGATATGATTTCACCTAGAGGGATTCACATGCCTTATGTTGTTATTGTTGTTGATGTTACGGTTCTATTTCTGTCGCAACCCAATGAGATGAGGGTATGCCATATCATGCGTCATATAGGAACATGTTAGAAATCACATTCCATGAATTCTTACCATTCCATCTAAGGCGCATTAGCGATATCATGTTGTTGTGATAGACATTGTGTAGATTATTCATGCCGTTGTGATAGATTCTTTGATATACTCCCTACAGTTTGATAGAGGAATTCTTTGTATTTTTCCTTGCTTAAATGAATCCCAAATTTTGGTTATTGAGGAGTTATGGGCCCTCATGAATTGGAACTTGGTGGATCATTGACTTATTCCCCTTGTATATGACATGTAGGAGATTCCAAGAATTGATTCGCGGGGAGTATGGGCCCTCACAGATCAGAATACGGCCCCTTCATGCTTGTTTTTTAGTGTTTTTTGGGCTTCAGTGCAATTTCTAAGCTATTGCCCGGAAAATCCCAAAATACATGGGGTGTACATTATGACTACACGCCGTGTAGTTTTCAGACCATGTCATTGACTGTGTGGGAAGAAAAACATTGTTGTGACAAAGTATTTAGTATCACACCGTGTACGGTAGGTACACGCTTTATAGTACTATGCTGTGTACTCGGCCGTGTCACCAACAACACGGGTTGGGGAAGCTTGTGTAGTTCACGCAGCGTTTGGTACGAACACGTTGTGTATCCATGTTCTAGGTACCCATACATTTCATGAACAACACGGGATGGTGTTACCTCACCTATACACGCCGTGTTTGTTCGGAACACGCCGTGTAAGGTGTCAGCCGTGTAGCCAGCTGTGAAACTAACAACACGGGTCACAAAAACCTTGTCAAGTACACGTCGTGTCCATAGTGAACATTCCGTGTAGTCTACCATTTAAAGGACCATCTGGGTTAGCCATGTAAAGACACTCAGGTAGGAGAATAGAGTGAAGTACACACCGTGTGTGGAGACAAAACTCCGTGTAGTCTGGGGTGTTACATGACCAGAAATGGCAGAGTTACACGCCCATGTGGATGGCCTTAAGGAACATGCCATGTAGTTTTATACACATAATGTAGTCATGTTTAGTAATCATGGGTGTTTCCTTCTCCTCTTCCCATTTTGTACTCTTGTGTTCTATGTCCTTGATAATATTGATATGAGGTGTGCTTGTGATATTTTAGAGCTATGCCTCTGAGATATCCTTCAGTTGTACGTCAATCACCAAACCATGATCAGACACCAGATATAGTCGATTAGAGACCTCCTGCAGATCCCCCTGCTGTTCCGGCCTTGTCACTAGTAGTTATACCCGTTGTAGGCACCGATGCGAATTTCAGGTTGACTTCCTGAGGATGATGAAGACCTTTCAGGGAGCGCCGCCTCGTGCCCCGTCGTTGGCTGAGTTTACAAGGGTCTTCCAGCAGCAGCATCCTCCTACTTTTACAGGTGATGGAGGACCTCAGGATGCAGAGTTGTGGCTCGAAGCCACGCTGACGATATTCGAGAATCTGGAGATACCTCTGGAGAAAAGGGTTAATCATTCTACTTATAAGCTTCGAGACACCACCATGAGATGGTTGGAGGTGATCTCACAGTCAGGGCACCAGCAGAGTATGACTTGGGATGAGTTTTGATGCATCTTCTACGAATACATCTATCCATAGAGCTTGAGGGCCGATCGAGCCTGAGAGTTTATGACTCTCGAGCAGTGTACTCTTTCTGTTATGGAGTACTCATCTCACATTACCGAGCTGCAGCGCTTCACGCAGATTCTAAGAGGTGATGAGTTGTTCATTGCTAGGATATTTGAGGACGGTCTTGGGCAAGAGATCTGTTCCTTGGTGAATATCTTCAGGTTGAATTTGATAACATCTATCTTCAACCTGGTGCTGATCACTAAGTGCAATATGAGGGATTCTGGAGCAGTGATACTGGGCAGTTTGACCTCTAGAGCTAGTGTTCCTCCTTCTGATAGCAGGAAGGGCCGCAGGGAGCCGTCTAAAGGAGATCAGAGTAGGCAGAATGTATCTTTAGCTAGCCAGTTTGTATGCTACCAGTGTGGTAGGAGTGGGCATACTAGAGCTAAGTGCCATAATGACCTGATGGAGTGCCGATATTACGGCAATATGGGAAATCTTCAACATTTTTGTCAGATGTTCTCACCTACAGCTGGTGGTAGGGGTTCCGCTATGACCCTACGTACAGGAGATGTATCACCAGTTTCTCACCAGTCCTGGAACTGATGTTCTTCTGGACGTTCGGGCCGAGGTGGAGGTCGCGGCAGTGGTGGTCAGTCACCAGGTTACCAGTGACAATAGAGTGGATCAGCTCAGAGTGGCCAGCTAGAGGTGCAGGGCCGCGGTACAGGACAAACTTTTGCTATGAAGCAGACCTTTCAGGAGAAGGATCTCGGACCTTCTATAGTTCGAGGTACAATCTTAGTAGCCTCTGTTTTATCTTCAGCCCTTTTCTATACTGGTGTTTCCCATAGAATTATTTCAGTTCCTGTTGTGGAGAGCCTTGGGCTCGGTATCCATTCGTCTGCCGACATGTTGAATCTCGATACACTATTGGGAATGAGGACATCTAGCGTACGTTAGTGCAGAGAGTGCCCTCTTGAGGTTGCAGGGTGTAACTTCTTATGGGACATCTAGGTCCTAGATATTATAGGATATGATGTCATTCTCGGTATAGACTAGTTAGTTCCATTCCAGGAATTCGTAGATTACTATCACCACAGGGTGAGTTTCGTATCACCAGAGGGTGGATCGTTTCCTCATATAGGCGAGTGGGATTTCCAGGTGGGAAGAGCTGTACCAGTGCATCATCGGAAAGGACGAGTTATAGCACAGTTTTACAGTATTTATCTAGATGACCAGGGGACGTCACAGTTAAACATTCCTCCTGTGGTGGACCGTTTCAGAGACATCCTTCCAGAGGAAGTTTCAGGTTTGCCTCCAGAGTGTGAAGAATACTTCTCAATTGAGCTCGTGCCAGGAGTGGCACCAGTGTCCATTCCACCTTATTGGGTGGCTACACCTGAGTTACAGAAGCTCAAGAAGTAGTTGGAGGAGTTGCAGGAAAGGGGTTTCATCTGACCCAGTACTTGTCCTTGGGGTTCTCCTGTCCTTTTGCGAAGAAGGAAGACAATACCCTTCATATTTGTGTGGATTATCAGAATTTGAACCAGTTGACGGTCAAGAACAGATATCCCATATCGTGGATTGATGACCTCTATGATCAGAATCAAAGAGTCTGAGTGTTCTCAAATATTGATTTGAGGTACAGTTATAATCAGTTGCGCGTTAGACCATCAGATATAACTGTTACCTCCTTCAGGAGCTTTTATGGTTTATATGAGTATACAGTCATGTCGTTTGGTCTCACGAAGGCACCGGCAGGTTTCATGGCACTAATGAAGCGAGTGTTCCATCCATACTTGGATTCCTTCGTGTTGGTTTTCATGGATGACATCTTGGTGTACTCTCACAATTGACACGACCATGCTACACATATTGAGATCGTTCTGAGTACACTTAGAGATCATCAGTTATTTTCTATGCTATCGAAGTGCCACTTTGGGATGGATCATATTCACTTCTTAGTTCATGTTATCTCAGAGACAGAAGTATGAATAAACCTAGAGAAAGTGAGAGTTGTAGTTTCCCGGGAGCAGCCTAAGAATTTCTTTGAGGGGAGGAGTTTTCAAGGGATGGCTGGATACTAGATGAACATCATAAGAGACATTTCACACCTTGCATCACTACTAACAGGTCTGACCAAGAAATGGGAGAATTTTTTATGGTCAGAGTCTTGTGAGACATCCTTTTAAGAGATAAAAGGGATGTTGAAGTCAGAACTGATACTAGTCTTTCCAGATCCAGGAAAGATCTATAAAGTTTACTGTGATGCTTCAGGTGTCGGAATGGGAGTTGTGCTTATGTAGGGAGATGGAGTCATTATGTAAGGGTCTCAGTAGTTTCGGCCTCACGAGAGGAACTACCCGACACACGATCTGGAGTAGGTAACTATTGTACATGCCTTACGTTGTTGGATACATTACCTTCTGGGAGATAACTTTGTTGTTTTCAACGACCACAAGTGTCTCAAGTACTTCTTCACCCAGCGTGATCTGAATCTGAGACAGTGCAAGTGGGTCGAGTATCTTCAGTCCTTCGACTTTGAAGATGCCTATACTCCGGGAAAGGGCCACACATTGGCTTATGCATTGAGCTGGAGAACATAGATTCAGGCATTTCAGGAGGCCAGGAGTGGGTGGCAGCTTACATCCATGTTCTATGAGATGCAGGTGGAGGTGCATGACAGACAGGGACATACTTTTCTATCTTCTGTAGTTGTTACATCTACCCTTCTTGATCGGGTATGGATGAGGCAGATATCAGACTCAGAATTCCTTTTCTTGAGGGAGAGTGTGTTAGGATAGGACCCTCTTCCTAGATGGACAGTGGGTGAGGATGAGATATTGTGTTTTCAGGGACACATATGGGTTCCAGTAGACATACACGAGGAGCTGATGCGGGATTTTCATTATTTAGTTTGGGCAGTTCATCCTGGCATCACCAAGATGTATCATTATCTACTCCACCCGTACTGGTGGCTAGGTATGAAGATAGATGTTTCTGGGTTCGTCATGAGATGTTCTACTTGTCAGTAGGTGAATGCGGAGCAACAACGACCAACAGGGCTTTTGCAGCAGTTACACATCCCTGAGTGGAAGTGGAATGATGTTGCAATAGACTTCGTGACTGGGTTACCGAGGTCATCTCTATGGAGTGATTCTATTTTGGTTGTCATTGACAGGCTTATGATGGTTTCTCACATATTTCCGATCAAGGAGACCTTTAGTGTTGATGAGCTACAATGGTTGTAAATCCGATATATTGCACGTCTGCATGGAGTTCCACAATCCATTGTTTTAGATAGGGATGCACATTTTACTTATTGGTTCTGGTAGGGGCTTTAGAAGGCTTTGTGTACACAGGTACTTTGGAGTACAACATACCATCCCCGGACAGATGGCCAGTCCGAGCGTACAATTCAGGTACTTGAGGATATTCTCCGAGCTTTAATTCTAGGCATTGTTGGGTTTTGAGAGAATCATATACATTTTGTTGAGTTTTTCTATGACAATAGTTATAATGCAACTATTTAGATGGAACCATATGAGGATTTTTAAGGTAGGTCATGCTGATAACCTTTGTACTGGATAGAGGTGGGTGAGGCAGCTTTTCTGGGACCTCGTCTTGTTCAGGAGAACATAGATCATATAGAGTTGATTCAGAAGAGGACAGATACAACACAGTCTTGACAGAAATCTTATACTAATCACCAGAGACGACCTCTAGAGTTCATGGTTGGGGATCAAGTTTTCCTGCGTGTCACACCGAGGTTGGGACACAAGAGGATTCAGAGAAAGGTAATTTTCACCATGGTATGTCGAGAAATTTTAGGTATTGTAGAGAGTTGGGCCGGTTGACTATCAGTTGCAGTTACCTCAGATGTATCGGGCCATGCACGATTTCTTCCACGTTTCTCAACACCAACATTACTTTTCAGACCTGTCTCTTGTCTTTCAACTTGAGGAGGTCGAGCTCGAAGCAAATGCATCGTTTGAAGAGAATCATATCCATATTGTCGATCACAGTATGAAGGTTCTCTATGGTCAGTCTGTTCCTTTAGTACGGATGCTATGGCAGAACGGGCGAGTACATGATGAGACCTGGGAGATGGAGGCCGATATACGATCACAATGGCAGGAGCTGTTTGGGGTGTCTTCTTCTATGCCTCTCTATGGAAATTCGGGGATGAATTATTTTAATGAGGATAGTTTGTAAGAACCATTATATTCGTTTCAGGTATGTGTTTCCTTTTTTAGTCATTTTTTAGAAAAATAGGAAAATTAACAAAATTTTAAATGTACACACCGTGTACTTTATGAGTACATGACGTGTACTTCGATGTCGCGCCATGCTGTGTGTCGGCTATGTACAGGAAACCCACATAGTGTATAGGGCTGATGTGGAGGCCGCTTGAAGCAGAGTGAGGAAAGGTCAAGTACACGCCGTGTACCCATAAGTACACGACATGTAGTTTCTTTTATTTCATTAAATAGACCTGGGTCACGCCTAATCAACGAAAACCTATTCTTCTCATGGTACTTCAACCAAGAGCACCATGTATGGCCACAAACATCCTCTAAGCCCCCGAGCCTCCGTCTAGTTTCCGAATCTACTGTCGTCCATTGCGTTGGAGCCTCAGCGGTGAGCTCTTCATTCTTCTTGAGTTTCATTCCATGATTTTTCCTCTTCCTCAAGATATCATGGGTTGAGCATTTTGGATGTTTTATTGGATCTTCGATGTTATATTGAGAATAGATCATCGTGGTTCATGTATATTGCTCTCCTAGATTCAAAGTAGTTGTTTTGTGCCTTACCTTTAGATATTTTTGAGTTTTATGTTTAAATTCCACCAATTACTGTGAACGCGGTATTGAGTGTTTACCTTTTTTCCCCTATTGTTTTCTTACCATGCTTGTTTGCTTTTGTAGAGTTAATTTGATCATGTTTGAGGATAATTTCTACTCTTGGATGTTTTTTCCATGCCTTTTTCTGTTTACAAACTTTGGGTCTTGTTTAGCCTTTGGTTGTTATGCTTGTTTCCATTCCTTATGACTGTAGGACAGAGTGATATTCTTGACATGCTTGTTATGATGTAGACTAGTTATCCAAGTAGCTCATTATGTTTACTTTGTCCCTATATAATTATTATGCATTGAATTGTGCGGGACCGTGAGAACCTGGTGCTATAGACTACAAGGGATAGATCAAATGAGCTTCCCATAGAGTCTTGAATATTATAAACTACAAGAGGGTAGACCGAGTGAGCTTACTCAAAGAGTCTTGGACATTATAGACTACATGGGGTAGACTGAGTGAGATTCCTAGAGAGTCTTGGATTTTATAGACTGTAGGAGGGTAGACCGGGTGAGATTCCTCAGAGAGTCTTTACTTTGTTTTAATTTTTTAAAACCATTCCAGGGTAGAGAAGGAATTTACTGAGTGGGCTTCCTTAGAGAGTCTGTGATAGACCTAAGACTATAGGAGGATTTACAGAGTGAGATCCTTAGAGAGTTTCAAGGCCTTGGGGATATAAGAGGGTTAGACCGCGTGATCTTCCTCATAGAGTCCCTGACTACCCTATACTATAAGTGTAATTTACCAATCGATCTTCCCCAGATAGTCTTATAATTTTCGTATGACCAAACCAGAGGGGTGAGGCTGAGTGCATTGCCCAGAGGGTTGTGGGTACCTCTTGGATAGGACCAAAGGGGTTGGCGGTGAGTACTTCCCAGAGGGGTTCCTATTTTGATTAGCTGTTTGCTTCATTGATACTTTTTATTCTGTGGATTGATTATTATTGAATACCATCATGTTACTGCTTACTGTTTACAATGTTGTTTACTGCTTACTGTGTTATTACCTTCCTTAAGCTCACTGACTACATGACATTGATCTTCATGTGGTTTCTTAATGGGATTTAGTCTCACACACTGTTTGGGTCATGCTTTTGGGCCAAAACAGACCATGTTGTTGCAGGTGTAGAAAAGGGAAAGCGCCCTTTGACTTCAGGTACTTGACTTGAATTGGAGCAGGAGAGCATGGAACCAATTCGAGGCGTGAGATGCTGAGGAGTTTCTTATCTGTTTTTCTTTTACACTTTGGATTAGTATTTTATTCAACATTGTGACTTGTTTGGCTTATTTTCTAGTAATATGTATTATGCATCATTTTATATATACATATGTGCTCCAGTGGTTTATTGTTTTAGTCTTCCACTGTTTACTTGTTCATTGTTGTTGGATATTTACTGCTTCCACTATTGCACGATTCGTTTACTTCTCCTATGTACTCTACCAATGAGGGCATAGTTTCCCCACTATGACACCCAAGGCCCTCTCTTCTAGTCGGCAGCCTCTAGCATTTTGGGAAATGTGCTTGAGGCCATGTGACCAATTGGGTACGGGGTGCCTCTGGGTGGCTTCCGGAACCAAGATGTTACAACCTTTTTGCACATTTAATTATTGATTATAAATATTCTTTTATGTATTCCTCATCCGATTGTTAGAGAATAAATGATGATGATTGATAACATGTTGTATGATCCATGTCATACACTTAGGCATAGAATGAAATGATTAAGTAGGGTGTTCCCTGATAACCCTCCAATGCATTTTGTAATATATAGTATGATGATACATCTTGTGCAATGAGATTTGGCTCTTGATATTCAAGTGAATAGAGGGTTTAATCGTGATTCAAGTGAAATGATGGATTACTCATTATCCTTGTCCAATGGGCCTTGGTTCATGCTAATTCAATGTTAAGTGTTGTTTCCGCATTTCCATGTTATGTTAATCATGTCATATCGGGCCTTTATGTTCATGTTTGTTTTGTGCTCCATTGATATGACTATTTCCTAACATTTATTTTATTTTTCATGTTATGAATCATTTACTCCCTTAATGGGCCTTATAGCTCACCCTTTTCTTATGCATGTCCTTAGGTTATCCCATTAAATGAAAAGTACGAGGGAATGTAGTGGTCATGTAAATGATGTTTTCAATAAGATGTTTTATTCAATGTTTTAAGTTTTTATATAATGTTCCCAATACCAAAAAACACTAGAATTATAGATCTTCAATGTTGTATCAAGTGAAGGTTTAATGTAATAAATCACTTATACCTGTGTAATAAAATGAAGGGTTGTTATGGTTTTGGTGTTAAATGATAATCATAATTTTAAAAAGGAAAATTCTGTAATTGAACTATAAATGATGATTGATTTGAAATGAAATGATTTTATCATTTTCAAAGGGTTAAATGTTTAAGAACATGTGAGCCTGGGTAGTTAGAGGGTCATTAGGTAAAATCAATCTCGGATTAAATTTCAATAGAATTAGATTTATAGTGGAAACTCTAACATAAATCTATTTTGGCAGATCATATACTTGATGGATCATTGATGAGTTCAATTTGGCCTAATCTTATGGGTAGTGTGTACACATATTCCATGATCACCAATATGATATGTCATTAGAACCTATAACTAGAAAATATCATTCTATAGGTACGATGACTATGGTTCTTATTAATATTGTTTTGATTCTATTTCCATTGATTCTGGACCTTCTTTACTCAAGCCTAGGGATTTATATGAACTTATTTATATAAAATGTTTACTTAATACATTGTTTTAAAAGTTTTATATTATAATTAAATGAAAACATGTTTTTTTAATATGAATTTATATCTCCTTTTATGATTTTATTTTAAATTGAAATATTGATTTAGTTTGTGATTAATTAATCTTATTATGGAACACATGGTCAGACCCTACTATGATTTTTATCCCACACCCAACCTTTTTATGTGGGCAGTTACATATTTTCTTATCTAAGGTTTGAGAAAAAGGGAATGTTCTTATCATAGGATGTCGATGTTATTGATCCCTTAGGGATTGATGTGATGTGTCCTATGTGATATTGAGTTTGTATTGTGTGATATTCAGTATATTGATGATATACTATTCGAGTTTTTTATACCTTTTTGTTTTTTGGTACAGTATCATTGAGTTGTTTTGAGCATACTAATATGGTTTTTTGTCTTACTCTATTTATTGGGAATTTTTTTCTAACTATTATATTGGATTATATGAGGTTCTGGTCTCCAACCCAAGGGGATTAGAAATTCTCTTCGAGGTATGTCGGGATTTTCTATGGTATCGCAGTTCCAATGTATCAGGGCCAATTATTTACTTATAGGGACATTGTTTATTTGGTTATTATATGAAATATAAATTGTTTTCCAGATATTTAAGTATATAATTAATTAGAATGAAATAAATATGATAAATTGGATTTGGTTAGAACTACTAAAGGACAATTACCAGTTAATACACTACCACCATATGAAAGAAAAAAATTATGATATATTTTTTTGATTATGAAGGATTGTGTATTTTTATCCCTGATGTGGTTGGACATGAATCCAATAATAACAAATTTAGTATATTTGGAAAAGGAAAATATTATAGGAGTTACATCATTGATTTTTCTAGAAATTTTGTAACCATATTAACCAGATAAGGTGATGAATTCTCAAGAAGATGAAAAGGACTAAAATAATATGATTAATGCCATGAAATATAAGATATTGGAAGACATTATCAAATAAGATTGTGTATTGAAATTTATAAGGACACTCTATGTATCATAAGTACCTATGATAAAGAGGTCATTTCTAGGTGATGCTCATATAACAAATTCCACTATACAACCTAGTAAAAAAATATGTATAATGATTTATGATAATATTTTTCTAGGGATAACATGTATAGAAAATTTATGATTATGCATGAAGATTCTTGGAATTATAATAATTAATGTCTAAGAGGAAAATTCTACTGGGTGTTGTGAAACCTCTCCCCATACCAGTGTGGATGTTAAAAATTGTCACAATATATATTTTTACAAGTATTCCTAATATATTTAGAAGAATGATGTAATATGTGCTATAACATATAATATTAAAAATACTAATAATTTGAAAGTAATAAGGGAGGATCTACACATTGAGAGTATTTAAAGTCTATATATTAATAAATATGACGACCTTCAGGGTTCAATTATATAAATTGGGATACATTTGAGCATCACATATAACCCTTAAATTGATTATTTGTCCGAAAGAAAAATCCATGCATTAGAATATATGATGAGGTCATTCTTACTTGAATTCCAATGAAATTTAGAACAATATCTACCTTGTGTGAAATTATCATACAACGATAGAATTCATTAAAGCATAAAGATGGAAGCATATGATCCTTTCACACTCCCAAATTTTAGGATGATGATGGGAAAATAAGGCTAGTTGGTCTATAAGTCATTAAGGAAATAAATGATAAAGGAGGATCGATACAAAATAAAATCATGATAGATTATTAAAGATACAAAATCTATGCTGGTAAAATGATAAAGGATATTATAATTTCAAGAAGGGGATCATATATTCTTGAAAATATATCCATGGAATTAGGTTATATAGTTTATTATGGATGAGTGTTAAACTCTATGTTATAGTGGAAATATTAAGATTTTATAGAGAATCATATTTCTAGATTATTATTTGGATATGCCACAAAACCTCTTAAAATATCGTAATGTATTTTATGTCTCCCTATTATGTAAGTTCCTTCAAGAACCAATTCATATACTCACCCTTGATGAAATATAGAATTATCCTAAATTATCATTTATGGATTACCATTTCTATATTTATAGTACTAGTTTTAATGTGTTATATAATCTAGGAAGATGATTTCAAATGGAACTATGGGGGAGTAACAAGATTGAAGATGTGGTTTGTTGTAAACCAACCTAGTTATTCCATTAGAATTGAAACCCAGAAGGACCATCCATTAGCCCAATGTGATTTATTAATACCCACAGGCTAGAAACTAGTTCCAAAGTAACAATAATGGTCACTGGGGATGATTTCACCATGATATGTCAATATAAAAATAAAATTCCAAATGAATAATTAATAAACCAAAAAAAACATTCTATAATCAATAAAAATTCATGAAAGGGCAATAAATTGAAATAAATACATAGTAAAAGATCATAAAAACAAACTTCACATGTTGAAAGGCCGATACAATACCCCAAATGGAAGTACAAAAGGGAAACAAAACTCAAACAACTCTAATATAACAAATTGGAATCCCTAGTCACACTTCATATCCCACTTTCCATACATGGATCAAGTGAAAACCATGGAACAAAATAGAACTAGGAACCTGAAACATAATCATAAGAACTACATATGGGCTTGGGCATTGGTGCATATACTAGGTGTGAGTAAAACACACCAAGTAGGATATCACTATGTTGTAAATTTGAATCAATTCATTATACAATTCCAGAAGTTATTGTGTAAAGATAATATATTAAATTGAGTAGATCACATGATTATTGAAAAAAATGAAATGAAATTAAAATTATGTAATTTTAAAACAACCAATTTTATATAAAATAAATAAAATATGCTTAAAACTTTTAATCATGAATTTTTTGTCCAATGTAATAGAGACATCAAAACCATGGAGAAAACATATAACACCAATTACCCATATTCTTAAGCATTTTATTACAAATATATTTTTTATAAAATAAAAAATTCAACTTGATTTCATAAAACCCTTTTATAAAATACCAAAACCATTTATCTTTTAAAAAACACATTCTAAATAATGTTTTAAATAAAATGAATTAATGTAAACTAGAATAGACCCAAAATAATATAGAATCATCATATAAACCAATGTATCAATGTAATATAATAAAATATAAAAACCATGAAATGGTTTCATGTAATCAAATGAACTAAGGGAGTAAAAATGAGCAGATGAAATAAATCCCTAATGTTTAATGATAAGGTCTTAAGTATCTTGGGAAACATCCTAAGACTCCATTATGTGGCTCATGAAATAGTATTGAGGAAATAAGGATAAAACTATTAAAACATTCATGATTTGGTATTCCTACATAACTAACTAGGATACATCACGATCAGTGAATCAAAATAAACCAATGTCTGTTACACTATATTCCAGTAGCATAAAAACATTCAATCATCTCAATCGGTCTAGAATAACCTCACACTATCCAACACACTATACACTAGGGTTTTTAATTATATATATACCAACTAGTATCTTATGACTCATATGTCATGTCAACAATGGAGGTGAAAATAAATAAAAAAATCAATCATTATTTTAATTCAATTTCAATAGGTTGAAATTAAACCTCACCTTACTTTCTACACCCTCACAAGAATCAACACCATTCTAAATTAATGCATTAAAATTTTATAATATGATATATAAATATAATTAATTCCACCATGGGATTACAGTCTACCATATGCACAAAACCCCTATATGGCAAAATTTGGGGTCTTAAATATTATAGAACAATATATTTAATGTGAAAACCAGGCATTCAAAAAAGCTATTGGGAATTCAAACCATATTCACAGCACCTGAAAACCATGTTTCAAGTCTCTGTTGAAAATAAATTATTAATGTAGAATTAAAACCCCATTTTAAATTCAGAAAAAAGATTCACAAATTTTATACCATAAAATACTAAATATATTTTCTTTTATTAATACATTGATGTCAAGAATCCTTTATAAAATAACCCATCCCCTTCTTAGAAAGTATTTGAATACATTAAGAGAACAATGGTCTAAAATAAATTAATTAGAAAGAGGGTAAACTACCAATTTTTTACCAAAAGGCCTTAAAACATCACACACAACTTAAAAAATGAATTTTCAATAAAAAATTCTTTAAAAAAATCACAATCCTTTAGAAATTCAATCAGTATTTTTATGAATAGTTTCATGTGGCCATGTCCATGTCATTCTATTAATCCATTTCATATCCATTTAAAAACCAAAAGGGAGTTCCTTATACATTTAATTCCATAAATAAATGTCTTCCAAAACCATTTTTAAATGATCGACTCTTGAAATTTCACAAATGTTTTACTTGTGAAGCTTAAATGCTAAGTGGAAATTAATTTGAAAACATTCATAAACCTACTACGGGCCTACAATATGGTTCCAAATTAATAAAAAAACTAAAACATATAATAAATTTATTAAATCCATTAAAATTAGATTAATACAAAATAACTACCTCATTAAATTAAAATAATAATCTATACTCAACTATTTAATGGAAAATGTACCACTGAACCAATATACTACCTCCTCATCAATACACTACACAAAACCTCAGCATCTGAACCATATCAAACCATAATAATTACATGAAGTGTGGTTAGGGTGTGTGGATAAAATTATAATCAAAATATAGGAAAAGGGGAGAGTAGAGGATATTGGAAGAGGAATAATCATAATAAATTTCAATTGAAATCAAGAAGGAGGCTCCTCCAAATCGAAGTAAGGAGAGAGAATGAACTCCTTATTCATTACCATTGGTTTGGAAATGGATGTAGGAGGATAGAGAGGGAAAACTACATAAATATAGATGGAGTAATAATTTAATTTCAATATTTTAATGAAATTCTTTGATTTCATAACATTTGGATGCATGGTTTTCCAAACTATGCTCCTACCATGTGGATAAAACTACACAAGAAAAATTGACACACGTATTTATAACACATTGTTATTAAACTGTTCAATACTCAATAAAAAATTATTTATTAATATATTTTATCATATATCTTACTTGTCACATAGTATTCCCAAGATTTTTGCCAAAACGCATATAGAACTAGGTACTGACATGATTTTCCATATGTCTTTCATGGTTTTGAATAACCCTTGTGATACATATGAACACCCGACCTACACTATACAAAATGATCTGAAAAACATTTTGTTTAATGGTAGCTACATGGCATCCCCTAAAATGTGCATGAAATCAATTCACAGAAGAAAAAATTACCAAAACATAAAAATTTAACACCTATTTATCTATGAAATAAATTAAACCCATAATGAGAAAAATTAATATAAAATATATGGTACTAGTATTATGTGGGTTTCATAGTTCTCCCCACCATAAAACATTATATCTCAAAAATTACCAGGTCGATGTAAAGGTAATAGAGGTAGGGAAAACCCCACAACTATTTCATAAGAAGTAGAAAGGGTTAAGAAATACTCAAAACATCCTAGTATTAAGAAATAATTAATGATAAAAAAATCCCCATTAATCTAAATAAAAATATATATCCTCAAGCAATAGTCAACCAAAAATACCCAATAAGAAGCTGTAAACAAAGGGATATCTTATTAGTTCTCCCCACAATTTATAATTTATGTAAATGTGTGAGACTAAAATGATCTCTCCTATAATAAGAGTGTCACAAAGAAAACAATGATTACCCAAATCACTAAAGTAGAAACACAAAATTCCACTAACTCTTGGAATCCAAAAGCTTGCAAAACTCCAAAATGGAGAACCATCCACAAACAGCCAAAAGGATTCAAATACAATTAACATCCATGATCCAGAGATCCTATCTCCAAAACTATAACATCTATTACACCAAAACATCCAAAATCCAGAAGACCATTTGATCAAAACCCTAACATGTCAAAACATCCAAATCACATCACATCTACATTCCTCAACCATGAAAATACCATAGAACATGAACTTAGATTAGAAACTGAGCGAGAAGAGGTAAACCAATACCACATACTTATGTTACTATCACATAATGAACCTAACCAGATTTAACACAACACTATCTAGTGCATTATGTCACGACCCGCCCTCGGGGCCCGTGCCGTGACTACCCCAAGCCCGCCTTCCATAGGCCAGGGGCTGGCGACTAGCACCAAGGCGTAAAATCCCAGTAAAAAGGGAAGGCATTGCCTTAAAAAAGTAAACAAGCACCTCAGAGTAACAAGCGGAAGTAAAGCAGTACACAAAACTAGAATAATTGTGCTGAAGTAAAGGGGCCGGAATACAAGCCCAACTGAAAGTAAAGTACAACTCGAAAGGGAAAACAGCAACTGAAAGTACAAGCGGCTCCTGGGACGTCCTCCTCGATTCCTACCTGAAGGGTAGGTACAGATGGCTCAGCTCCTGGATCGTCCACCACAGATCCTACCTGAAGGGTAGGTACAGATAGCTCACAACTCCTTGGGTCCAACTGTCCGCTCCGAGCACGTCCCGCTCAGTGGTCCTCCTCCGGGTACCGACCTACTCCGTAAGCCTCAACCGCAGTCAGCGCTGTCCGTCGTCTGCAACCAACACAACGAAGTGCGGGCAAAGCCCATGCAGGGGTGAGTATAAGCTACTCAGTAGGGACCCCGAGACCCCTGAAGGTTTCTCAAATCCACAAAGGATAAACCACGAAGAAAAGTAACAATCACGAAGTAACATCCAGTATTGATTAGGTATATGCCCATACATATATCTATGTCACCAATTTCCGTTCGGCTCCAACACGAGCCCAAGAACAATCCAATCCACAAAGAAGAGTAAACAGTAAAATCCACATAGGATAACAGTACAAGTCCACACGGTTTATAACAAGTTTATGAAATCAACGGATAACTATTACCCAGGTATATGCCCATACATATACCTAAGTTATCAAGCGGTCCATCTCAATCATGAGGAAACACAAAGATCATTGACTCAACACAAACCAGGATTTTCATTATCGAAACCGTAGCTGCTGAAGAGCCCCGTCTCTGAAGTGTGCAGTAGTCCTGTCACGACTCCGAGGTACTGCTCACTAACCTATGACTGCTGAAGTACTCCTCCTGTCGAGTATTGTGGGTCTGCTGCCAACTACCAGGCGCTCCGTCCGCTGAGGGTCTGCTGCCAAATATCGGGCGCTACCCAGATAGCCTACTGAGGTACTCCTCCTGTCGAGTACCGCGGGTCTGCTGCCAACTACTAGGCGCTCCGTCCGCCGTGGGTCTGCCGCCAAATACCGGGCGCTCCGTCCACTGGGCTAGTCGACTCACTCCAAGTCGAGTCGGTCAAGCAGTCGTCAGGTCTCAGCCGGCTACACGGTCTCCGTACTCTGCACGCTCGTCTCCACCGTCGCGGGTCTGTCGCTACAACCAAGCACACACACTCCGTAAAGTATCGCGGGTCCGCCGCTACAACCAAGCGCTCCACCGCCAAGGGTCTGCTGCTGCATCCAAGCGCACCACCACTGTCAAGTACCACGGGTCCGCCGCTACACCCAAGCGCTCCACCGCCCAAGGTCAACAGAAGATTCAGCTCACACAGGTTCGGTAGCACTGTTCCACGTAGGATCGCTGAGTGTTGTAGTCGTCGTCGTCGAA
Source organism: Viscum album (assembly GCA_963277665.1). Lineage (NCBI taxonomy): Eukaryota > Viridiplantae > Streptophyta > Magnoliopsida > Santalales > Viscaceae > Viscum > Viscum album. The sequence continues at coordinate 1,759,343,493 of OY728119.1, read as the reverse complement.
TCCACACAGGATCTCTGTACTTTCGTCGTCGCAGTCAAAGTCACAGTAGTAGTAGTCTTCACAGTAACAGTCGCAGCCAGCACTAGGGTTCCCGCACACAGCAAGCTCGTTCGGAGGGTCCGCTCCACGAGCCGAGAGGCTGATACATCAACTGTCACGAAGACCGGAGTTGATGTATCCAAAAGTCCCGTATCGTCAACAGGAACTCAACGCAACAGATGGCGCGTCGATCGGACGCCCGGTCTGAGAGTTATTGGCATTTTCGTCTCCGGGGCCCGGTTGGTTTTTAAGGAAAAACCAACCCGACCGTACTCCACCTGGGTCCAAACCTCGGGCGGAGTATGCCAAAAGATCCGTCTCACTAAGAGGAACATAACGCGACTGACGGCGCGTCAATCGGACGTTCGTGGCTCAAGATATGAGCGTTTCCGCTCCGAAGGCCCGGTTGGTTTCGTGAACGAATCAACCCGGCCGAACTCAAAGTAATCCGAAACCTTGAGTGCGATATACCGAAACGACCGTCTCGATCCAAGGATCGCGTTTCCGCAGACGGTTCGTCGTTCGGAGGTCTACAGCTCATGTTATGAGCTTTTGACTGAAAAGGTCCGAAAACGGGGGGTCTGGGCCCGGCCCGGCCCGGCCCAGTACCCCCTGAACCGGTCCGATCCGGGTCGGCCCGAACCGGGTCCGGGTCCGGCCCGGTTCCGCGTGGCCCGGCCCGGTTGGCTCGGCCCGGCCCGGCTGGGCGGTCCGGCCCAGCCGGCACCAACCGGCCCGGCCTGCGCGACCCGGCCCGGCCGGTCGCGCGGCCCGGCCGCTCAGAACCGCTCGGCCCGCTTGGCCGAGCCTGTGGTTTCGCGCGAAACGGGGGGCGCCGCCCCCCGTGACTTCAATCAACGCCCCCCCCCCCACGTGAGGGGGGCCCATTCCTCGGCTGCTGGGGGTTTCAAACCCCCGGAAATTAAAGCACGGCCGGCATTGAAGCCGGCCGTTTGTCCACCCGCGGGACCTGCGGGTCCCGCCTCCGAGAAATCCGGCGGCCGGCGCGGCCGGCCGCCTTCTCTTCTCCGCCGCGACCGTAGCCGCGGCTCCTCCTCGGTTTCCGGCGGCCGGCGTGGCCGGCCGCCCCTGGTTATTCCGCCGCGGCCGTAGAGCCGCAGCCCACCCGATCTCAGGCGCCGGCCGCCGGCTGCTCCGCCGCGGCCATAGGGTCGCGGCCCTTCCTGATTCCCGGTGGCCGGAGAGGCCGGCCGCCCCTAGCTCCTCCGCCGTGGCCATAGGGCCGCGGCTGTTCTGATAACCGGCGGCCGGCGTGGCCGGCCGCCTCTTGGTGTTTCGTCGTGGCCGTCCAGCCGCGGTTCTTCTTTTTCCGCCGGTGGCCGGTTTTTCCGGCCGCCCTTCTTGTTCGGTCCTTGCAAGATTTTCGTAGCGTAACGACATCGCGCCCCACCGCCACGGCCCGACTCCGGCCGCGGTCTCATCCGTTCTCAAAGGCGCGGCATTATAGCGTCGCGGTTCTTCGTCGTGACCCAAACTGGCCTTAAATAATTCTTTTCGCGCGGTGCAATGGTACCGCGTTACCCCGCTTCAAACCATAATAAAACTAAACCACGATGGAGGAGGATCGGCCGTGTTTGTGCGGACCGGCCTCCTCCCGTTAGTTTGATATCAAGTGGCTTAGAAATACTTGAGGGATGTCAATTAAAATGTAAACAACGAACTCAAGAACCCCTACCTCGAAGGAAGCTCGCGGAGCTCATCAACGATCCGCGAAGGACGAGCGTCGCGGAGGTCGGACGTCACAGAAGAAGACGTCGTCGGCATCGCGGTTATGGCGTCGCGGTAGAAGGACGTGGGTTCGCCGCGAGAGGCACGTCGCGAAAAGTGTGTTGCGGCGTCGGACGTAGGTTCGCCGCGGAAAGCACGTCGCGGAGAGGATGCGTTGCGGCGTCGTGGAGGAAATCCAACGCGTTGCAGTCCGACGTCGTGGAAGAAGGACGCCGCGTTCTTCGTCGTGGAGGAAGAACTCACAAGAAGCCTCCCTCTTTTCCTCTCCGCACAGCAAACGCCAACCCGCAAAGGAAACTAAAAACTAAATTAAATAGAAGGGTTTGGAATTTCAAAGGTTTGAAATTCAAACCTCTTCATTTAATTCCCCACAATTAAAACTTAAGTTATAACTTAAGTTTATTAAAATTAAAGCATGACCTTACAACTTAACACAACACAACTTAAGTCTTTTGAAATTCAAGAGTTTGAATTTCAAAACTTTAATTAAACTCACTTATTAATGACATAAGTTATAACCTAAGTTTACATCATTAATTGTGAGTTGGGGGGGGGTTAGAGAATATGAAGGGGTGGGGTTCGTGTGGGCCCCACCACCCTCTTAACCTCCCAAGGGAAGTTGGGTTGTCACCCAACTTCCACCCAAAGGATAAAAACACTTAAGGAAGAAAAAAATAAAAAATTGAAGTTAAATTTTTATTTTAACATTCACAAATTTATTTTTACAACTCCTCTCGTGTAAACGCAACTTCGGGAAAGGTCTCCTTAAGCGAATATCGGCGCTACGAGTTCATCGGTGTCCTCGGATTTCAATTCCGAGCACCGGATCAAAAGTTAGGAAATCTCGATCGTTCGTTCACTGAACGTACCCGAGCCAAACTTTGGAAATTAATTCCGGGCACTCCGGGCCTCGGAATCAGGTGCCGTCAGAAACTGCGGACTCATAAAATTCCAAAGAAAAAATAAAAAAAAATTTTCCTTGAAATTTCCGGGTCTTTACATTACTCCCACCTCAGGGCTTTACGTCCCCGTAAAGCTTCAACTCACACTTAAGGGAAACAAGGTAGTACTGAGCACGCAACTGAGCTTTCCGCTCCCATATGCTCACCTGTAGATCTTGTGCTACCCGAGAAGCACCCCAGAGGAAGCAACCGTTCACGTAGATCCTGCTCCTGTCGATCCTCGATCTCTACTAGAACCTCTGTGCTTGTCGCCCTGTCATCGACGTCCAACTCCTCGGGGTCGATGACGTGTGAAGAAACATACACGTATCTCCACAGCTGAGACACGTGGTGGACATTATGCACCCGGTGCGACTGAGGTGGTAGGGTCAAGCGGTAAACCTCTTCGCCTACCCTACTGAAGATCAAAAGGGTCCATCGAACTTCGGAGATAACATGCCGCCTCTGCCACATCTCTGAAACCTCATCGGGTTGAGACCGTATAAGAACGTGTTCGTCACCCTCGAATTCAAGAGGTTTCCCTTTTTAGGTTAGAACTGAAACTAAAAACTCCTGCTGCCACAAGGGTAGGGTTGACCAACTCAAGAGTGATCGGTCACACCCTCTTATGCCTGAGTTTAACATGTGCTACCCAGGGTTTCCTTTTCGCCGACCAAGGAAAACCCATTCCGACGTTTGCCTAAAACAGTCAACCGGGGTATGATTTGAGAATCAAAACCATACCCAGATCAACGTCGTAAGGCCTCTACGCTGCCACCAAGAGATTCCAACCGAAACTCTCGCCTCGAGGTCAAATCACACCGTCGGCATAAGTGTGATTATCGAGTCTCCTCTCAAAGGTATCTCCAGACGTGAGGGTAAAGTCTACGGCTTACCCGGAACCTCTAGGTCTGGGACATGATTCGTGGAAGGGTAGAATGATTGGTTCCTATGTCTATAGATATGGTAGCTCGTAGTAGACATAAATCGTACCCTGAATCATTCTTAGAGCTCCTGGGTCACACTCCTTGACCGCAATGCAGCTACTCTCCTCCCCAGCCCTCCTGCTCCCTGAGCCTGGCGGGGACTACTAAGTCGGGTGGTCGTAACATGTCGAAATGTACACCACCACATGCTGCTCTCCAAGCTCCGCTTCCACGTCTGCTACCCTGCAGATTCATCTGTCCTTAGCACTTCCTACTCCTAGAACATTTTACACGCCCGAGTCTCTGAGACTGGCGCTAGTTTCCTGCCTTTCACTGCTAACGTTCACAACCACAAAGGTTCTCTCTAGCATCCTAGCATAGGTAGAAATGCATAGAGGAAAAGTAATGGTTCAGATTTCCTTTAGACACACTTCGCTCAGAAGTTCGAGTCTAAGGAACTGATTACAACGTAACCAACGAGTACCAAAATTGATTGGTAAGCCACGTTGAGTGCTCTGCTTCCGACATGTCGTACTGTCGAAGATGTATTAGCTCCAGAAAACTCACAACTACCGCCTCAAGCCAGTCCTCAGCCGCCTACGAGTCAGGCTCACCTCGAAACATGAGGGATATCTGGTGCTAAAACATATGTAAGGCACTAAGCCTGTGATTCTCTGCTACCGGTACCGCCGGTAGTGTCTACTGACCAACAGGTAGTGACATAGCTGGCGCACTACCCGTAGGTACTATCCCAGGTATCGGTTCGCGTACCGAAGCCTCATTACTATAAGGACCAACCTCGTGGTCACTCACTGGAAACACCAGGTGCTAAGATCATCATCCGCTCTACTAGTATCCAAGCTAGGCGTAGAACTCTAGAAACCGCCTCCATCCAGTCCACTGCTGCCTGGGAAATCTGTCTCGCCTCGTATCCTCAGAGGCCTCTACTGCTGGAACTCGTGCATCGCGCTCTGCTAGCGTGCACCGTCAGCTAGTGGCATCTGCTGCCTAACGGGTGGTGGTGCTGCTGGTACACCACCCGAAGGTGCCAACACTGAAAAAGGGCCCTGCACCGGAGTCTCGCTGCTCGGTGGGCCATCATCGAGAACTCTCTCGGAACTCCAGCTAACTATCTGCATGGTGACATCCTGAACAGTTGCGTCACGGTCAACGATTTATACCTGGTGAGCTGACCTGGTTTGAGCTGACTTTAATCCTTTTGGGAAACACACACGCAATCAATGTTTTCGTGCATTAAGTCGGAAATCAGAAGTCAGGGTCCTGGTGTACGGATACGTCGGCCGCCGCACCAACACTGGACTCCCTGGACGGATAACCACACTCAATACGCTAAACATTATTGCTTCACATAGAAAAGATCAGAGTTTGCGGTAGAACCGAACCCCTCTGATACCAATTTGTCACGACCCGCCCTCGGGGCCCGTGCCGTGACTACTACAAGCCCGCCTTCCATAGGCCAGGGGCTGGCGACTAGCACCAAGGCGTAAAATCCCAGTAAAAAGGGAAGGCATTGCCTTAAAAAAGTAAACAAGCACCTCAGAGTAACAAGCGGAAGTAAAGCAGTACACAAAACTAGAATAACTGTGCTGAAGTAAAGGGGCCGGAATACAAGCCCAACTGAAAGTAAAGTACAACTCGAAAGGGAAAACAGCAACTGAAAGTACAAGCGGCTTCTGGGACGTCCTCCTCGATTCCTACCTGAAGGGTAGGTACAGATGGATCAGCTCCTGGATCGTCCACCACGGATCCTACCTGAAGGGTAGGTACAGATAGCTCACAACTCCTCGGGTCCAACTGTCCGCTCCGAGCACGTCCCGCTCAGTGGTCCTCCTCCGGGTACCGACCTACTCCGTAAGCCTCAACCGCAGTCAGCGCTGTCCGTCGTCTGCAACCAACACAACGAAGTGCGGGCAAAGCCCGTGCAGGGGTGAGTATAAGCTACTCAGTAGGGACCCCGAGACCCCTGAAGGTCTCTCAAATCCAAAAAGGATAAACCATGAAGAAAAGTAACAATCACGAAGTAACATCCAGTATTGATTAGGTATATGCCCATACATATACCTATGTCACCAATTTCCGTTCGGCTCCAACACGAGCCCAAGAACAATCCAATCCACAAAGAAGAGTAAACAGTAAAATCCACATAGGATAACAGTACAAGTCCACACGGTTTATAACAAGTTTATGAAATCAACGGATAACTATTACCCAGGTATATGCCCATACATATACCTAAGTTATCAAGCGGTCCATCTCAATCATGAGGAAACACAAAGATCATTGACTCAGCTCAAACCAGGATTTTCATTATCGAAACCGTAGCTGCTGAAGAGCCCCGTCTCTGAAGTGTGCAGTAGTCCTGTCACGACTCCGAGGTACTGCTCATTAACCTATGACTGCTGAAGTACTCCTCATGTCGAGTACTACGGGTCTGCTGCCAACTACCAGGCGCTCCGTCCGCTGAGGGTCTGCTGCCAAATACCGGGCACTACCCAGATAGCCTACTGAGGTACTCCTCCTGTCGAGTACCGCGGGTCTGCTGCCAACTACCAGGCGCTCCGTCCGCCGTGGGTCTGCCGCCAAATACCGGGCGCTCCGTCCACTGGGCTAGTCGACTCACTCCAAGTCGAGTCGGTCAAGCAGTCGTCAGGTCTCAGCCGGCTACACGGTCTCCGTACTCTGCACGCTCGTCTCCACCGTCGCGAGTCTGTCGCTACAACCAAGCACACACACTCCGTAAAGTATCGCGGGTCCGCCGCTACAACCAAGCGCTCCACCGCCAAGGGTCTGCTGCTGCATCCAAGCGCACCACCACTGTCAAGTACCACGGGTCCGCCGCTACACCCAAGCGCTCTACCGCCCAAGGTCAACAGAAGATTCAGCTCACACAGGTTCGGTAGCACTGTTCCACGTAGGATCGCTGAGTGTTGTAGTCGTCGTCGTCGAATCCCCACAGGATCTCTGTACTGTCGTCGTCGCAGTCACAGTCACAGTAGTAGTAGTCGTCACAGTAACAGTCGCAGCCAGCACTAGGGTTCCCGCACACAGCAAGCTCGTTCGGAGGGTCCGCTCCACGAGCCGAGAGGCTGATACATCAACTGTCACGAAGACCGGAGTTGATGTATCCAAAAGTCCCGTATCGTCAACAGGAACTCAACGCAACAGACGGCGCGTCGATCGGACGCCCGGTCTGAGAGTTATTGGCATTTTCGTCTCAGGGGCCCGGTTGGTTTTTAAGGCAAAACCAACCCGACCGTACTCCACCTGCGTCCAAACCTCGGGCGGAGTATGCCAAAAGATCCGTCTCACTAAGAGGAACACAACTCGACTGACGGCGCGTCAATCGGACGTTCGTGGCTCAAGATATGAGCGTTTCCGCTCCGAAGGCCCGGTTGGTTTCGTGAACGAACCAACCCGGCCGAACTCAAAGTAATCCGAAACCTTGAGTGCGATATACCGAAACGACCGTTTCGATCCAAGGATCGCGTTTCCGCAGACGGTTCGTCGTTCGGAAGTCTACAGCTCAAGTTATGAGCTTTTGACTGAAAAGGTCCGAAAACGGGGGGTCTGGGCCCGGCCCGGCCCGGTTCTGCGTGGCCCGGCCCGGTTGGCTCGGCCCGGCCCGGCTGGGCGGTCCGGCCCAGCTGGGCGGTCCGGCCCAGGCGGCCCACACCGGCCCGGCCTGCGCGACCCGGCCCGGCCGGTCGCGCGGCCTGGCCGCTCAGAACCGCTCGGCCAGCTTGGCCGAGCGCGTGGTTTCGCGCGAAACGGGGGGCGCCGCCCCCCGTGACTTCAATCAACGCCCCCCCCACGTGAGGGGGGCCCGTTCCTCGGCTGCCGGGGGTTTCAAACCCCCGGAAATTAAAGCACGACCGGCATTGAAGCCGGCCGTTTGTCCACCCGCGGGACCTGCGGGTCCCGCCTCCGAGAAATCCGGCGGCCGGCGCGGCCGGCCGCCTTCTCTTCTCCGCCGCGGCTCCTCCTCGGTTTCCGGCGGCGGCGTGGCCGGCAGCCCCTGGTTATTCCGCCGCGGCCGTAGAGCCGCGGCCCACCCGATCTCCGGCGCCGGCAAGGCCGGCGCCCCTGGCTGCTCTGCCGCGGCCATAGGGCCGCGGCCCTTCCTGATTCCCGGCGGCTGGCGAGGCCGGCCGCCCCTAGCTCCTCCGCCGCGGCCATAGGGCCGCGGCTGTTCTGATAACCGGCGGCCGGCATGGCCGGCCGCCTCTTGGTGTTTCGCCGTGGCCGTCCAGCCGCGGTTCTTCTTTTTCCGCCGGTGGCCGGTTTTTCCGGCCGCCCTTCTTGTTCGGTCCTTGCAAGATTTTCGTAGCGTAACGATGTCGCGCCCCACCGCCACGGCCCGACTCCGGCCGCGGTCTCATCCGTTCTCAAAGGCGCGGCATTATAGCGTCGCGGTTCTTCGTCGTGACCCAAACTGGCCTTAAATAATTCTTTTCGCGCGGTGCAATGGTACCGCGTTACCCCGCTTCAAACCATAATAAAACTAAACCACGATGGAGGAGGATCGGCCGTGTTTGTGCGGACCGGCCTCCTCCCGTTAGTTTGATATCAAGTGGCTTAGAAATACTTGAGGGATGTCAATTAAAATGTAAACAACGAACTCAAGAACCCCTACCTCGAAGGAAGCTCGCGGAGCTCATCAACGATCCGCGAAGGACGAGCGTCGCGGAGGTCGGACGTCACGGAAGAAGACGTCGTCGGCATCGCAGTTATGGCGTCGCGGTAGACGGACGTTGGTTCGCCGCGAGAGGCACGTCGCGGAATGTGTGTTGCGGCGTCGGACGTAGGTTCGCCGCGGAAAGCACGTCGCGGAGAGGATGCGTTGCGGCGTCGTGGAGGAAATCCAACGCGTTGCAGTCCGACGTCGTGGAAGAAGGACGCCGCGTTCTTCGTCGTGGAGGAAGAACTCACAAGAAGCCTCCCTCTTTTCCTCTCCGCACAACAAACGCCAACCCGCAAAGGAAACTTAAAACTGAATTAAATAGAAGGGATTGGAATTTCAAAGGTTTGAAACTCAAACCTCTTCATTTAATTCCCCACAATTAAAACTTAAGTTATAACTTAAGTTTATTAAAACTAAAGCATGTCCTTACAACTTAACACAACACAACTTAAGTCTTTTGAAATTCAAGAGTTTGAATTTCAAAACATTAATTAAACTCACTTATTAATGACATAAGTTATAACCTAAGTTTACATCATTAATTGTGAGTTGGGGGGGGGGGGGGTAGAGAATATGAAGGGGTGGGGTTCGTGTGGGCCCCACCACCCTCTTAACCTCCCAAGGGAAGTTGGGTTGTCACCCAACTTCCACCCAAAGGATAAAAACACTTAAGGAAGATAAAAATAAAAAATTGAAGTTAAATTTTTATTTTAACATTCACAAATTTATTTTTACAACTCCCCTCGTGTAAACGCAACTTCGGGAAAGGTCTCCTTAAGCGAATATCGGCGCTACGAGTTCATCGGTGTCCTCGGATTTCAATTCCGAGCACCGGATCAAAAGTTAGGAAATCCCGCTCGTTCGTTCACTGAACGTACCCGAGCCAAACTTTGGAAATTAATTCCGGGCACTCCGGGCCTCGGAATCAGGTGCCGTCAGATACTGCGGACTCATAAAATTCCAAAGAAAAAATAACAAAAAATTTTCCTTGAAATTTCCGGGTCTTTACACATTATATTAATTTTTTACCATATTTGACGCATTTTCCCAGATCATACACCCATATTCATACAATTCCCTATAATAAATTAAAACTCATGCATCACCATAAATATGAGGAAGCATCACAAAAAATATGCACATAGAATAAATAACATGATGCATACGCCTCAAAACAACCACGTTCTCACTTCAGAGAAACCAAAATAAACACTCAGTGATCAAAAGAAATAAATACACATCAACTATATAATTTTATATACACATCAAGAAAAAATAAATAAATAATTCCATAATAAAAAATGATATATAGATAAAATATCAATAAATCACCCAACTAACTAGCTAAGGGTCATCTATCCTAGTCTTAGGAATAAAAATGGGGTCAATACATAACTACACCATTATAATGGGGTAATGATTTTCTACCCCATTTATAGTATAGTAAAGATGAAATAAATCATAAAAAACCAACACTATAGATGAACAATGCACATTTACATGAGACCCTTCCAAGAGGAACATATTATTTATAATAATAATAATCCCAGACCAATCATGCTTCCAAATTACAAAAATGTCCCCAAAACACGTAAAGGTAAAAAATACAAAAACTCATAATAACAAAGGAATTAAAAATTCTAAAATTTCATTCATTTAAATAAACCATATTTCTAAAATAACTAAAACACATTATTATAGAAACATGAATTCACATAAAAGAACCCATCCATTTGAAATCACTACACTTAATTTTAAATACCAATTCCCAAAATTAAATTCAAAATAGTGAACATAAATTTTAAAAACTATGAATCCCTTTGAGAACTAAGCGACCTAGTTTAGATACTAAAAAATAATTCTTTAAAACAATAATATACACATAAATCACATTTTAATGTAATTTTATAACTATACACCACATCATTTCACATAAATATATTTGTTAAAAGACACCCAAGAGATTTAGAACCCATTTCACTCCAACCTTCATCTGATTTTGAAAACAATTTTTTTTTTCTAATATGTATATCATAATTAAGAAATTTAAAAAGAAAAAAATTATCCCATAATACTTTTTGATAAATAAATTCAATTTTTAAACAAGTATGAAGGATTAATTTCAAATAAAAAATAAATTTCTATAAAATATTCATCTTCCACCAAATAAAAATTTATTCAAAAATCACACAAAGAAGGAGTCACACCATAGATCTAAACAAAATTCAATCCTAATAATCAAAATATAATTAGAACCACTTGATTAATTTACCAAAATTAAAAAATCTAAATATTAGAATAAAAACAAGCCAAAAAGGATGAACAACCGTGATCAACATAGCCACTAGATTTTATGGGATATGGTATAATCATGAAATAAAACCTATAATGTTTTCATGATAAAGCATGTGGTAGTTTTAAAGTTCACTATGTCATAAAAACTAACCCCACACCACTAATTCACTTTCTATTTCCATTCTAAAACTCCAAATCAACCACCAAGGAATCTCAACCATGATATTATGATCAAAACACCATAAAAAATAAACAAAACAATGTTCAAAATTCGTAATTCCAATCCCAATTCCCATTGAAACACATCCTGCAACATGACGAGTAGTGATCAAGCACCCACACATTAATAACATCATGATTCCTAATAAGAATCCTAACATAATCATACAATGAAACCTCAAATATTAAAATATTTATATCATGAACCTAGATCCCTATTGAGAAAACTATGCTTTGATACCATTTATAGTGAACATTCCCTGGGTTTTCCTCAAAACCTACAAATGACCTGACCCACCATTGTTCTAAATGGTAATCACAATCCCAATGTTCTTGTAACTAGTTCTATGGTATCATGAATTTTCATCAAGAATGATTTCAACCTTAGATAACAATATAAAAGGAAATATAAGTCGAAAAAATAAATATACCTACCCAATATAGTATATCCAAAAAAACCCATACCAGGATAAGTAATTAAATTAAATATATAGAATATGAATATAGAAATATACATCTATAGCTGAATGAATAATAAAAAATCCCATAAATAAATGATTAAAAATAAATAAGAACATTAATAGATCCAACATTATAATTAGTGACCCCAATACAGCCTTCACATCCCACTGTAAGCCAATGGACCTAACCAAACAATTAAAACAAAATAGTTCTAGGAACCAATAATAGAATCATAATAAAAAAAATTTTGTGTGGAATATGGTGCATATAGTGGGTAGGATCTAAACATTCCCTATAGTATAAAACTAAGGATTCTACGTTAATACCTTCATAAAATATTGTATAAATATTTATTTAAAGATAATATATAAAATATGGGGTTTAACATGCTTAATAAAAAATTTGAAATAACATGGTTCTAAGTATATTTTTTTGAAACCACTATTCATTATATAAAAAATAAAGGATGGTTAAATATTTTAATTAAGAAATTTTTAATTGAGGATATAGGGTCGTTAAAACTATATACAAAATTGAGTCACTTTTTTCTCTATTCCAAATCAGTTCTTGAAAAAATAAATTTTTAAAAAACAACCACATTAAAATCCCTATCACTAATTCCCTTAATGAAATATCTAAATCCATTTCCTTTTTAAAATTATAATTTCTTAAAAAATTTATATTAACTTTTTATATAAAACTATAACATAAAAAAAGTTCTACAAAACAATAATATCCACCAATGTACTAAGAGAATACAATAAAAGATAACATCAGAATAATAGTGTTGTGTAATCTAATGGACTATATGTATAAAAATGATCTAAGAAATAAAATCTCTAAATGTGTCCATAAATGGATGTAAGAATCATGGGAAACGTTTTAAGAATCATGTGTCTAGATCCAAAACTTATGATGAGGAATATAGTTTTGAACTAATAAGTATTTAATATCCTAGTAGTCCTACCGAACTGCCAGGGATCATTTATAGTCAGAGGATAAAAAGAATCCACGGGCCATTTCACTATGTTATGGAACCATGGAAACATCACAGTAGTTCACTCTGTCAAACTAGAACCATACCCTATATAGAATAATATACACCACCTGTTGTAGTTATCTATATATATATTAGTCTATTAGTAATCTCATGAAATTTTAAAAATATACGAGAGAAACCAATGAAATAATAAATCATTATATAATTTTTTTAAATAGTTTCATATTGAACTTCACCTCAACTCATAAATCCTCGCATGAATAAAACATTTTTCACATCTACACATAATAATTTTACTATAATATAAATCAATATAAATCATTCCCCCATGGATTTTCAATCCATTACATGAAAAATAATCACACAATTCTCACATACAGGTTTCAAATATTATAAAAGAAATTAATTAAAATTTACAACTGCGATTTCCCAAAATTTATCTATAGGTGAATATGTTTTCACACCGTTTTAAAATTAAGTTTCAAATGTTATTTGAAAATAATTTTGTAAACCACACATAAAACCCAACTTGGAAAACCCAAATGATTTAAATAAATCATATTTTTTTAATAATTAATATCTACCATTTTATATAGTAATTTGTGCTATTAAAAATTTTATAAAAAATAAAATTCCCTATTTTAAAATAGATTTCAATCTTTCATTATACAAAATTTCCTTATAATAATTTAAATTGGAAGAACATAAACACCATTAATTTTTTATAAAAAAACTTTAAAACAACACACCCCCTTTTTTAATGAAATAATGATTTAAAATTATTTCAAAACACTAACATGCCTATTATAAATCGAATATTAATTCTAAATAAAACTTGACATTTGACCATGTCCATTTCAATTTTTTTTAAAAATTAAAGATTTATTTTAAAACCAATAATGACGTTCCTTGAAAAATCAATTTTGTATGGAAAAATCTCAAAATATTAAATCCATTTTTAAAAGATCTAAATATGAAATATCATAGACACTTGGCATGAGACAAGTCCATGGAAAGTTAAAAAATCATTTTAAAATAAACTACATCCTTTAATGGGCCTATACAATTCATCTAAATTCATAATAAATAATTTAAAAACATATAATAAATTTATTACCTTTATATAATGGAATTAAAAAGAAACACCTTCCACATTTAAGCTAAATCACAAAAAATATCCCATCACCTTCTACGGTATACACAAAAACGAGCTTATATACATACTCCTCAACACTAAATAACCCAAAACCAATAATTGGTACCATCTTAATCCCAAATACCAAACCAAAAAGGGGCTAGGATTTATAGATGAAATTATAATTAAGAGAAAGTGTAATGGGAGGGGAGAGGAGAATAATCGAGGATGAAATACCATAGATTCTTATTGAAATTAAGTAGGAGGAGCCACAAATCAAATGAAATAGTTATATGAACTCCCATTGCACACCTCACAGTTCTAGTGAGCAAGGATGATGTAATAAAGGGACACATACATAAATCCTGAGTGGGGAATATGATTTACCACATTAATAAAACTAATACTAGATAAATTATTTGAACACTAGGTTTTCCAAACCATGTATGAACTATAAATATGCAACTACCCAAAGAAATAGCCTCACAGGATTAGTCAACTCTATTTTAAAACCCCACTTCAACCTTGAATACCCTATCTCATAAAAATATAAATAAAATGACACACAAGTCACATGATATCCACTAATAGTGTGAAATACTTATCCTAGTACCCATACACACTATGTGAATCAAACAGTTTCTATTAGGCCTCATATAGTTTTTAAGGAACCATGTGGTATCCATAGATTCCAACCATGAACTATAACAAAATTAACTATAAACTATTCTATATAATGGTTTCCACAATGTTTCTCATAAATCATTAGTGCACATGGGTAACTGAAGAAAACATTATAGCGAAATAAAAATTTCACCAAAATAATTCATCAAGATGTAGAAAGAATAAATATTGAGATATAATAATAAATAATATAATGTAATAGTGTCATTTCATTGTCACATGGTGTCAGAACCAAGAAGAAAAATATAAATGATTACCTATATTTCTTCATGGGTTGATGTATATACAAAATCTAGTGAATTACATTATTTAATGTGAGAGAATATAATGACCAGAATTATAATATTATAAATGAAATTTTCATTTGAAAAACCATTACATAATAAATTATTTAATTACTATATAGTAGTAAAATAAAAAACGAGAAAATTACTTTCATTGTAAAGGAAATAACTAGTTATACAAAACATGTAACGATATAGTGTATCACTATACTATTAAACTATGAAGGATCATATTCTATAATGAATAATGAGAAAAAATATAACTATCTATAATAAAGAATTAAATAATAAAAAATAATTGAAAATTTAGAAACTAAGAAAATGAGGTGACAATTTTTAGATGTAATTATGGAATGAATTTATAGGAAGCAAAATGTGGTCATTATAATCTGAGCATTGCAAACCATACAATTAGTATGATGAGATTAATGTATTAATAATTATATGACCATTAAATGTAACATATAAGTATTAAATATAAAAAGGAACCTAACTTATAAATAGAATAATATATAAATAATATTACTATATATTTCTCAATTAATGAGAATATAATTAAATATATTTGTCTTAGAATAAAAATAAAATTTATTAGAAATGCATTTTTATATTTTTTGAAACAAATACATTACGTTAAAATACACATGGTTTTTTTAATAATAAAATTTATAATTTATAGAAAATTATTTTAATAAATATGAATTAAATTTTTTTGTTTTCTTATAAAAATTAAACAAATGTAAATTCATGATAACTTTTTGAAAATGTTAATTTTTCTGTGAAAATTTAAAACACTATATGCATAAATTATATATATTATGACATCATATTTATTTAGAAATTATTTCATAATTAATATTTATCAGTCAATAACCAAAAAAATAATGGCTCATACTTTACATATGTATATATTACATAAATATTTAAGAATGTTCATTAAAAAACATAATAAAACCAAACTAGGACCTTATAGGTTTAGTGTCTTTTGAATCTGGGAAACATAAATACATAATAACTCCACCCCTATTAGACATACCATACATAATACCATTATTCATGACCTAGGAAAAGAACAAAAATAACGTGTGAGCTTAGATCCTCAATAATGGTAAACAAGGGAGTTATCAATCATATCCTAATCATAAGACACATGAACATAAAACTTGAAATATTATCCTGTATATGAATGACCACGGTATATTGTCATGAGATAAATCTTAAATGATTATAAGAATCAATTAATGTAATCCCAAAAGGCATAAAATAAGAAATGAAGATTTTTTTCATACAAATATGCATGTAAAATAATTTTATATTTTCCAAGACTCTTTTCAGAGACCATAATAGAGGGAAAAAATATTATTGAACAGAGATCACTCCTTTTTCCAACTCTGTATTAATGAACTGAGATAATTTCCCCTTCCAAACATGTTTATCTCATGAGATATACATCATTACCCAGGGTATTGTAGGGAGATATAGGTCCCACCCATATACTAATTATATCATTTTTACATGTGGTGAAAATAATCATTCGTCATATCATAACCTAAATAAAAAAAGGGGTTTTATAATCATTATTCGATCATAACATAATACATGAAAAACAAACAGTTTCCATAATTAAAATTTCATCATAAACATAATCAAATCATTGGAACAATAAGGATAATATACATAAAACAAAACCTCATTAAATAATTATATCATTTAGGGAGAATAAATTTCATAGAACACTTGAGATTATTTCTTGAGGAAAATATCCTTTCTTCTTTATAGACATTTTTTCTCAAATCGTCACGAAATATTAAAAGAAATGAGTTTTCATGAAAATATACTTGAAATATTTTAAACAAGTTTCATTTAAATAAGGTGATATAAAATTGTAAAAACCCATTCATGCTATATATGTTAAAACAAAACATGTTTCTCATACTTTTTTTTCAGAATGTCATGAAGTACATCATATCATAAAAGTAAAACTATTCCTTTCCTATCATTTAATAATTTTCTTAAAAATGATTAAAATTGAATATTAAAAAGTATATAAGGAGAGAATTTTTTTTGGGATTCATATTTAGCATACATAGTCATGGATGATAAATATACCCTAGTATATACCTATTTTTAAACAATATCGAATAATAGTGAGATTGAAAAATTATTCATTAACATAGGTACAATATCCTTTGTATGTATCCAAAACTACATTATAATGATTTAAATAATGTGATTGAATTATTTCTTAATCATAGTTATTTTTATTATATCATGAAAGATTATATAATCATCTATTTGTTTATAACATTTCATTATTACTTGTTAACCATGTATTAACGGATATGTTTTCTTATGCATGGTTTGTCAAATAAGTTCTTTTTATACTTATTAGGTCATAGATATATCAATATAAAATGATATTAAAAAAATTTATGTTATACTTATTCATTGTATACATTTATATAATCATTATTTAATGGATATCATGTAGAATGAATCACATCACATCATGGAGATGGTAGGTTGTACGTATGCAAGAGCGAGGATATCATTCATGTAATTGTGAAATGGTATGAATGTGGGTGGTATAAATTTTTTTCAAGAATATATATCCCTTTATAATAATAAAAAAATATATTATTTCCAACTTTATACCAATCCATGCATGGTGGTGGGGAACAACATATTACACCACAACATGGAGACAGTAATCCTTAAGTACCCATGCGTGGTGATTTCTGATTCTATAGGATGAATTAATGGAGGAATATGATTGTTAAATAATCATAATAACATCTGAGAATATAATTATAATATATTAATTACTATATAATGAAAAAAAATCATTAAGGAAAATTAGATGAAGTAATAATTTTGAAATAATCAGTATATAATATTACCCCTTCTTCAACAAGCTCCCTCTAGATATCTTCCTAAAATAATAGAGTTGGTATTTAGAGAAGACCCGAAATTATATAATTTCACTAGAGAAGTTGATAAGAAAAATATTTAGTAGATGCACTTGATTTATGGTTCAAAATGAAGTGAACAAGTGAGGGAGGATGTTCCCTTTTATAATTGCGGTGAGGGGCACTTACGGAATCTCCAAAAAAATTAATTAATAATAAAATAAAACACTTCGAATAACATCCAAATTTTTAATGTATCCAAGATGATATGGGATAAGTTTTTATTATAATCAAACAATAATTTTTAGACTACTGTTTATTTAAATTTATACCTTATCATTTTTACTTAACACTTAGTTAATATATTTTATTTTAACTAAGTTAACAAATGTTTCAGTATTAAATGGGTGATATATTTTCTTATTTGATGTAAATTAGTCCATAAATGAATATTATCGAACATTTATTACCATATATTAATTATTATCTAGTTTTTTTTCATAAATGTAAGATTTTAAAATAATTTGATAATACATTATTTCGATAAACAATAAATTGTGTAAATTCTGACACTATTCAATTAATTAACTTTTTAAAATATAAATATAAAAATATAAATTAGAAAAAAATATTATTATATTTATAAGATATCAAGGTTTTCTATAAAATAAATCAGGTTAAATTAATTATTCCTAATTTTATATTTTTATATTTTTAATAACATTTATTTATTTTCTCCGTTAATAAAATTATTACAGCATTGGTTTTTTTGTAATTATTTAACAAAAATATTTATTAGTTAAAAATTAAACATATAATACCATAATAGAGATAATTAATTTACCCTTCATAGTAATGTTAGTATTATAATATATATTTTATAAAGTTCTACATTACAAATTTTATACTAATTAAAATGTGAATGTGACAACTAAAACATCACTTTTATGAAAATATTATAAGTGTCATAATGATTTTCATATGGCTCAAATGGTCAATGAGTTAACCATTGGCGTTTTATAGTCATGATATAATACACAAATATGATTTTATCTTGTTTTTTGTTTTTTAATGGTTATTATAATTTTAATAAAAATTATTATTTTGATTTCTCATCAACTAAATAATTTCACCATCGTCAATTTATAATCCTTTAATGTAATTATATTTTTACTAAAATATATAAATAAATTCACGTGATAAATAAAAAAAAGTTATCATTCAAAATAGAATTTATAACTGAATTTAGCTTCGTTATGAAATTATATTAAAAATGATATTGTTTTTAAAATTTGAGTAAGACATATTTATGATTTTTTTAATTAAAATAAATTAAACATCTAAATCTAATAAAAGTTGATTCAAAGAATACCATTTTATCCCAATGAATATTTATGCCGAAATTAATTCATAAAATCATATTAGGACATGTGTTAGGGTAAATTTATATTATAATTTATTATAATTTATTACCTAATTTACCCTTTTAATGTATTAATATAAAATACCCAAAGTACTATTAATAATACGGAAAAAATAAATAAATATAAATAATTTCGTGTTAATGAGTCCAAATATGGAATCCAATTTTCCAAATTCAAAACAAATAAATTTCATTAATTAAATTAAAATTAATCTCAATTTTGGAATGAAAAAATGTGTTTGAAAAGATAAAACATTACCAAAGATTGAAATATTTTTATATCTAATTCTATGTAAAGTTAAAAACAATTCCCTATAGTAAATTAAATAATTAAATATAATATATTTATATTTTAAAAACATTAAATAATATATTTTAACTAAAAAAATTATTACTATAAAAACAGGTTTTTTCAATTCGAATTTAGTATATTTTTATTATTCATCAAAAATTGGATATTATCAAAAACAATATTCATTGAACATAAATTTCTATATCCTGATAATATAGAAGAATTTTATTTCCTCATGAAAATTATTAATGTGTGATAAATTTAATTTCAAATGGGTTAGACATTAAAAGGTTGTAAAATTACAATTCGTAAAAAATATTGGTTTTTATACATCAAATAAGTTTTATTCATACCTAATGACTAAAATATATATCAGATGAATATGAAATATTTTTTTTAAATAAATTACATGTATATTTCATTAATTTCATTTAGTTAGATTAATTCTCATAATTTCCATCAATATAAATATATAATTGATTTATATTTTTCATAAATAAATTATAGGTAATGAATTCACCATAATTTTTTTTATTATGTTATATTTATCCCTGATAACCTAACGACTGGGTTATAATGGTAATTTAATATCAATGGTGTCTCTATATTCATTTAAACTCACAATTTAATGTAATAAATGATATTGAAGAAATAAAATCTTTTAAATAAAATAATTCATAAAAACATTTGTTTGTTAAATTATTTCCCCATAAACCGAATTTCTACCACTTACTATATCACATGGATATAATTATATGAGGATACCTATGCCTCTTCACATCATTATGTTCCCACATAGCTTCGTCAAATTGGTGTTTCTTTCAAAAATATTTAAACAAGTAAGTGTTATTGTTTCACATATCTATTTCTGTATGATCCAAAATCTCTATTTTTTTTTCTTACTAAGAAGGATCGTGCTCTAGTGGAATAAATTTTCAGTATAGTATATCTAAAGGATCATGTATATACTTTATCAGAAGATATATATTGAATACATCATTAACTTGATAGAGATTTAGTGGAATTCTAATCGATAATATACCGTCACAACATGATCTATAATTTTAAAAGGACTAATATACTCATCTATCAGATTTTCATTCTTTCTAAAATATCATTACTCTGTTCCTTAGAGATATTTTTAGAAACACCAAGTCACCCACTTCAAACACTATTTCATTGCATTGGTTTTCAATATATATTTTTTTTACTCTAACCATCTCTTATGTGTTGTTTTATAGATCTGACCTTCTTTTCCATTCCGTCAACAAGATCTGATCCAAATAGTTTTATTTTGAAAATTTATCCTAGCAAGATGGAGTTATGCACATCATTCCATAGATTAATTCATAAGGATCCACCTGAGTACTGGTGTGAAATCTATTATTGTAATAAAATTCTACTAAAGGTAGGTGTTGATCCCAACCACATTTGAAATCCCTTGGGAAAGATCTCAAAATGAATTCCAGTGTTTGAATTGTTCTTTTAGATATGACATATATCTGATGATGATAAGCAGTGCCGAAATATAACTCTATATCTAGACCATGTTGAAAACATCACCATATCGTCGAGGTAAACCACATATCCTAATCAGATTTAATAGAAATTGGTAATCCATTAAAACTTTTAATTTCCTTTACATTTATCCAATAAATATGATCAAGAGTGAGATCCTCTCTAACAGCAATGATGTGTCGAAGCTTTGTAAGGAGATCAAAATTAAACCATAATGAATTTTTTCCACTAGATTTTTTGGGATATCTGCCCACCAAGTCAATAGTGATGTTTTCCCATTTCAATTATATTTTGTATAATGGTTGTAACATCCCATTAGAATTATATCTCTCAGTTGTAATTTGTTGACAAACCATGCATCAAGAGACATATTCAACAACATCTCTTTTCATTCCATCCCACCATAAATACTCTTTTATGTCACCATACATCTTTTTCATCCATGATGAATAGATAATGAACAACTATGAGTCTAATAAAACACCAATTTCGTTAATACTGGTATGGGAGGAAAAAAAATACGATTCCTGAACCTTATTATTCCATCACAATAAAGATGAATTCATGAAAAAATATCACATTCTTTTGTAGCTCTACATCTTACTTCTGTGCATACTTAATCTTATTTTTTATATATGGATGTAAAATCATTTGAGAAAGATAATATTTCTTCCCTTCATTTAAAATATCAATACTTATTATTCAAAAATCCAAAAATGTTGGATCTTCTGTGATCCTCAAGATGGATAAGAAATAATGAACTATTCAAATCAATGTAATTTTAACATTGTTTATTTTCCAAGGTTGTAATGTATTTAGAAGTCACAATCTTTAATCTAGTCCAACTATATTCTTGGGGGCATATTTAACAACTTTTGTGTGAAAATACACATTAGACTATTATTATTAGTATTAGTTTCACATATTTAACTATTATTATAATAGAACCATATATTTAATGTGAATATTACTAAATATAACTATAAATCATGAGTTGAGTAATGTTTCTCATGTATTTTCAATTTTCACAAGGCATAAAATATCATAATATAATTTTTCATGAGAAAAAATTGACAAATCTTATTAAATGAATCAATATAGATCACAAACCATTCTGCACTAAAAAGTAGTGTGAGTACATGTGCACTGGATAACCTTATTTTTATATATTTCAAATTCTCTTCACATTCCTACGTCCTAAAAGAGATGAATCTTTTCCAATTCAACATTATTAGCGAATTAGAAATTCATGAAATAAATTTCAAAAAACATTGGTAATTCCATCCAACCAAAGAAAACATTGGATATCATTTTTCATTGATGGTCTAGGACAATGTTCATTTTGTTTTGTTTTTGTAAGATCCATAGATATCGCCACTCATGAGATTGTGTGACCCAAAAATGAAAATTTATGAAGCCAAAATTTTATCTTGTTAAATTTTTCATAAAGATTTTATTTTCTCAGGGTCTTTAGTACAATTCAGAAGTGATATTCATGATCATTCATTCTCATCAAATATATAATAATAATGTCTATAAATTATACAAAAATTTGACTAAGATGTACTATAAATATTATATTCATTATAAACATGAATATCGAGGGGGAATTAGAAAGACCAAAAGGCGTCACTATAAATTAATAGTTTTCAAACATTGTACAGAATGTCATCATTGAAATATCCTCTCTATTGACCATTAATTAATGATATCCTGAATGATGATCAACCAGGGAAAATTATTAAGCATCATGTAGATGGAATAATATGACATTAATGCAGGGAAGATGATATTTTTTCTTGAAATTGATATTGTTATGTTCTCAATAAGCAATGAAAAGTATCATTGATACATGTTTTATATTAACAAATTGAACAAGTTCACCGCAAGGTGACACACTAGGGAATATGAATACCTTTTCTTTTTTTTTGAATTTTCTTATTCAATTTCTACAACTCAATTGGCCATAGTATATAAGGTGTTTTTGAAATAGGAATAGCAACTCGTATGAGTTCTATTGAAAAACCAATTTCAGGATTTTGGGGAAGACTTGAAAATTCTTCCAGAATGATATCAAGAAACTCTCATAGAATATATTTATTCATAATGGTGAGTTTCTTCCCAAAAAATCGAGATAGATAACCTCCATTTATTAGAATCCAGACCCATAAGATGAATGCAATTTTTACTAAAAGGTCAAACTCATCCTTGAATAGATAGATAATAATTGATTGATTCACAATATAAAATGTGACTTCAATTCCATGGAATTTTATATGAGATCCCTATGGGGAAAGAAAATCCATGCAATTAATAAAATAAAAATATCAATAAATGAGGGATGACAAGATTTTTTGGGTGCACTTTCCCACAAACATTACCTAAATTAGAATTATAAACTCATGATGTGGATATTGTTCCATTATGAGTTGTCAAAGATCACTCAACCTATAATTGTTGAGGTAATACAGTGATAACCAGAAAAAATTCATCATAAATAGAAGGGTTAATGGATCTAGAATCAAATAAAAAAAATTCATCACTAGATTGGAGGGTATATGTTGCTTTCACTACTTCATTATTGTACTCCACATCATTGATACTGATTCATGTGAGTTGCCTTTGCCTTTGGTCTTAAGAGATTCCAGAAGTCGACCATCGTTGATTACCCCTGGATTAGGGCATTGTTTGGCAGAATTTCCCATTTCCATGCACTTGACACATTGAATTTTAGGTTGTTTATTTTCTGTAGCATTTTCCCTATTCTCATCATTACACGTATTTTCCCAAAAATTCCGTATTCAACTACTTGATGACCTTCTCTCTCCCCTGTACAAAATTTTATTGTACCTTTAATACAATTTTTTCCATGATTATTTCCACAATTTGATCATAATGGAAATATCCTATTCTCTTTCATGTGGTCTTTATATTTTCCCTTTAATTCCATTTTTCTCTTCATATCAAAACCATAGGACTAATGGGTTACTCCATATCTATCTCAACCTTGAGATCACGTAGAATGATTTTCTCTTAGCTATTGATGTCCCTTAATGTAATGACCTTTAGAGACTTGGTTTCCATCCACTAAATAATCAAAAAAATTTACTCTCTTTTCGAAACATAATTATAGACGTGTACATTGAAAGTATTGTAATATTTTCTTCATCGGTAGCAATGGATTAATTTTTATTTTGATTTAGCTCAAAGAAAATACTTCTACATATTTGGTCATAGAATATGAAGAAATTATGTATTGAAATTTTTTTTCTTGAACTCATAGCATTCTATGGATTTAATTTCATCTCTTTTCCTCATATTCTTGATAAGTTTCCATCATTGATCAGCTTCACCTTCCAAATAATAGATATCAATGATGAATTTTTCATTTTCTAAAATTTTGAGAACTAAAAATATTTCGTTGGTATTGTTGATGCATTGTTTATCCACTAGTGGATTAGAATACCCAATGAATGAAAGTGGATGTTTCATCATGAGGGACTCAATCGACTATTGTTCCCTCCTTTTGTCATATGTATGTCTTGTATGATTCATAGCTTGAAAAATATGTTTGAGCATCACTACCTGAATTTTTATTTAAGCTCTCATAAAATTTATTTGATGAAGAAGAGATTCATTTCATTTCCCCTTTCATTCACCATTAACACAGTTCGTCCAGGTTCCAACCATTGACTAAAACCAAGAAGCATAGTTTGAGAAACAATAATCATATTGAAATAACCATATAATCAAGAATACAATTTCAATTTAGGATACTTTATGTTTTATCCTAGGTTATTCATGATCATTTCTAAAACAATAGGATTATAAACTATACAATGTCTTATTTTTAGGATTCCATCTAAGGTTTTCTCATACTAGTTTCATATGGTAAAATATACCTTTGCTCTGATACGAACTATAACAAACCATACTTTACATACATAGATATTAATTTAAAACTGAAAAATATTCATTATAAAACCTAAATAACCACAATAAGACCATTTATGATTAGTTTCATCGGAAACTGAGAATCATAAACAACTGGTTCATATAGAATATACATTGTATCTTGGTTATTTCTTCATCACTAGACCCCATTTTGACATATCTTACTAAATAAATATCATTATGAATGGGGAAAAGAAACATAAGAAAATATGAACTCAGATGATCAGTACTATTGAGCAAGAGAGATATAAATCATACCATATTAATAATACATAAGAAATCAACACTAATAAATCTTATATTGTAAATGAATGATCATGATATCATGCCATGGGATAAATAAATTTTTTTAATAACAATCAAAGAATGTATTCTCAAACGTCATAAGATAAGACATGAAATTTTGTAGAATACAAGTAATCCTATAAAATAATTTCATATTAGTCAATAATCATTAACAAGACCATCATAGAGGATAAATACCATTACTGAATTGAGCTCAGTCCTCGTTCGAGCCTTATATTACTAAACAAAATTATTTTCAGTTACATCATTGTCTATATTGAGAGATATAAATATTTACCCAATTAATTAAAAGAATATATATGTATCACACATATCATAATGAAATCATTCTTACATGTGGAATAAAAGAATAAATCATTCATCATATAATAACCCAATAAAAAAATTGGGGGGTTTAAAAATCATTTCATAATAACATAATCCATGGAAAAAATTGGATTTCATTACTATAATTCAATAAAAATCATAATAAATCAATATATACAATTCTGATAATATAATTGAAACATGAACCTATTAATTAATTCTATCTTCTATGTTAACTAATTTTCTAATATAATTGAAATTAATTCTAGAGAAAATACTTTTTCTTATTCAAAAATATTTTCTTTTCTGAAAATGTCGAACAATTTTAAAAGAGGAGAGTTTATTTGCAAATAATCATCTAATATTATAATGCAATATTCATGGAAATATATTGCATTGAAAATTTAAAAATCTTCTCATGACTTATAGTTAAAATGAATATATTCTTCTCATACTTTTGTTAGAATGTCAAAAATTACTTCATTTCGAAAATGATAATGATTCCTTTCATACCATTTAATAAAAACTCAACATTTGGTTGAAGTTGACTATAAAAAATTATATTAGGATAAAAATAATATTTTTTAATAAAAAATCTGGTTAGATGGTCTGTGATAATAATTTTAACCCAGTATATAGTTATATATAAACAATCTCGGATAATTGTGAGATTGCAAAAAATTTCCCAAACCATAGGTCAGATATCCATTGTGTGTATAAAAACCTCCCAAATAATGATTTAAATTGAGGAATTTAATTATTAATTAATAATATAAATTTATATGATATCATATATGATCATATTATAAATATTTTAATAATTAAATATCATTATTACTCGTTATTCAGGTATTAAGGGCTTCATTTTCTTATGCATGTTTTGTCGAATAACTTGTGTTTATCCTTCTTATGTCATAGTTATTTCATTAAAAAATTATCTTAACATTATATATACCATATTTATTTATTTTATACATTTATATAATCATTATGTAGAATGAATCATATCACATCATGAAGACGAATGGTCGTACGTATGCCCAAGTGACGATATCATTCCCATAATTATGAAATGTTATGGATGTGGATGGTATAAATATTATTCCAAAATACATATAATGGTATAATAATAACATACAATTAATATTTACACCACTATACACATCCATGTATGGTGGTGTTGGAAAAAAGATCACACCACGGTGTGGAGAGGGTATGTCGTACATACACACATGCGGTGGTTTTGTTATTTTGTATGATGGATAAAAGGTGGAATATGGTTATTCTGTAATCAAAATAACCTAAAATAATATAATTTATATTGTATTTATTACTTTATAATATAAAAATTTATGAATAGGAAGTAGAAGAATAAATATGTTTGAAATAATTGGTAGAGAATATTACCACTTTTTCGACGTGGTCCATCTAGATCTCCTTAAAAAGCACTAGAGTTGGTCATTGGAGAAGATAAAACTAATTTAATGTTAATGGGAATGTTTAGAAGGTAATTTTATATGGGAGTTTAGATCTTGAAGGTTCAAAATTATGTGAATAAATGAGAGAGGAGATTCCCTTTTATATTTTATGTGAGGGGCACTTATAGAATCTCCAAAAATATTAATTTATAATAAAATAGAAACCCATTCAAAAAATACCCAAATATTATATTTTTGAATATGATATGATATATTGTTGTAATATTATAAACAAATAATTTTTATAATTGTTTTTCAATAAATTAATTCTTGTCATTATAATTTAATATATTGTTATTTTATTTAATTTTAAATAAGGTAACAAATATTTCAATATTAAAATAGTGAAATATTTAATTATTTTTTCTAAATTAGAACATAAATGAATAAATTAGAACATTTATGACTATATAACATTATTTTATATTTTTAAAAATTTATTTATTATTTTTAAATAATTTACTAATACATTATATTGATAAACAATCAATAATGTAAATTTTGATACTACTCAATTCATTGATTTTTAAAAATATGAAGATAAAATGTTAATTTTGAACAAATTTTTTTATTACATTTCTAGGAGGTCAAGGTAAAATATAAAATCAATTTGATAAATTAATTATCTCAAATTTTATGTATTTTAAAATTTTTAATATCATTTATTTGTTATCTCAATTAAGAAAAAAAATTTCAACATCAATTTTTTAAATTATTCAATATTCTAATTTGTTGGTTAAATATTAAAAAAATATTTAAAATAATTAATATAACTATTCTATATTTAAAAGGATTATTTATAGTAGAATATATCTTTCGTAAAGTCCTATATTAAAAATGTTATATTTATTAAAACGTGAATGTGACAACATTAATGTCACATTAAATAAAATATTATAAGTTGCTTAATAATTTATATATAGTTCCAAATGGTAAATAACTCAATCCTTGGATTATTATGATCTAGATATACTGGACCAATAATATTTGGTATCAATTTTTTTTGACTTTTAACGGTTATCATCGTTTTAATTGTAATTATATTATTGATCCCTCATCAATGAAATAATTTTTCCATCATTAATGCATAATCTTTTTAGATAAATATTTATTTACTAGAGATTAAAAATAAATTACCATGATAAATTAAAACAATTTATATTTAAGAAGATTATTTATAATCAAATATATCTTCTGTATAACATTATATTAAAATTATATAATTATTATATTCTGAGTAAGACATATTTAAATTTTTTGAATGAAAATAAAATAATGTCTTACTCCTATCAATGTGGCTTTCAAAGGATACCATTTTTGTCAAAGGATTATTTAGGTCCAAAAACACTCATCTAATGATATTTGGTTAAGTTTTAGTGTAAATTTATAATATTATTTTTACCCTTAATTGCATGATTTACACTTTTAAAGTATTAATAAAAAAATCACTGAAGTTATTACTCATAATTCCCATAAATAAAATAATTCTATTTACATAATTTATACCTAGAAATTCTAAATATGGAATAATTATTCCAAATTTAAAACAAATAATATTAATTAATTAAATTAAATTTATTTTTGTTGTCAAAAAGGAAAAATAGGGTTTAATAGAAAAAACAATATAAAAGATATAAATGTTTTTATATCAATATTAAATTTAAAATTAATAACAATGCCCTACATTAAATTAAATGATAAAAATAAAATATATTTATACTATAATACTATTAAACAACATATTTTATCCTTCTAAATTATCTCAATGAAAAATTATATATTCAATTAGAATTTAATTTATTTTTACTATTCATCAAAACATGAAAGTTTTAAGAAAAATATCAAAAAATAATTATAGGTAAATTATGATATAAATATAAAAAATAAGAAATTTATTTCTTATATAAATATTATTAATGTGTCAAAATTTTAATTGAAAATGCATATTCCATTAAAAGGCTATAAAAATGTCATTTTTAAAAAAAAAATATATTTTTATACTTCAAATAGGGTTTATTCATACCCTACGACTAAAATATCTATTGAATGAACATAAAAAATATTTTATTAAATATTTATAATATATATTTCTTTAAACTCAATTAATAATAGTAATTTTCTTAATTTAAAAAATTACAAATTTATAATTGATTTATATTTTTGAATAAATTAGTGGTTGGGAATGAATTCCTCATACCTTTTTATAAGTTAGTTATATTTATTTCCGCTAACATAATTGCTTGGTTATAATGGTCATTTTATACAATGGATTTCTCACAGTCGATTTAAACTCATGATTGTTTGGAATGATAAATATTGAATGATTAAACTTATTAATTTAAAATATTTTATAAAAAATCCAGGTGATACAATAAATATGATAATGTATTAAATTAATTTATTGTAAATTATTTAAATAAATTTCCAATCCTATAATAGAGATTCCAATGTCTAAAATGGAAATTGATATTTTCAAATCAATTACATGGGGAAAAAATAATATTTTCATGCCCTAAATAATAATTAAAAATTGGAGTTCAGTTCCAAAACAAATAAATATAAATATATCAAGACTAAATTTCAAAATAAACTATTTAAAACCATGGGTAAGACCATGGTATTTAATTTTACACAACCTATATTTCCAAAGCCTCATCCCCAAAATTTATAATTAAATCTTCCACATTTTATAAAAATACCCACCCATCATCTCATTCATATTAACTCAAAATTGATTGACCATTGATATTCTCTTTTTTTCCTCCTCAATATTCCTCTCAAAAAACACTCAATAATAAATGAGTTCTATATAATGTTCTAGGAAGATACATAGCAAGGTAAGGGTTTTGAACCTCTTCTCTGCCCCTATGTTATGTAATCATTACTAATTTCTTTTCATTTAAATATCATATGTTTTTAGTTATCATTTTTATAAATTACATATTTTAATTTGAATTCGATATAATTATTCCATCTCATTATACCATATTCATAAGTAATTATAATTGCTAATTATTTCCATATTCCAAAAACTATTTTCTAAATCAATATATATGTCATGTATATGTTGAATTATTGATGAATTATTTCTAATAGGGGCACATTGTCTTGGATTATTTGGAAGTAATTTATAAATATAATCCATTCAATATTTTAATGTAAATGTATTGTGTATTATTTTTTCATTCGGAATTTTTTTGTTTTATGAATTTTCCATTGTACGTTTTTAATTATTGAAATAACTATTATCCACCAATTGGTATAAATCCATTTAAGGTTATCTATGATTGGCCTTATGGATCTCTATTTTGATTGATATAGGATGGAGAGTTGGTGATTCTTGGACTAGATTTGGTAAACAAAATTATGATATCAATTGTATAGATTATTTTTAAGTAAATTGTATCTATTTAGGACATAATAATTCTTAAAGTGATTTTAAAAGGTGGATTTTATAGTTCATAATTGGTGTTAATGTATTTATAAATGTTTACTATCTTCAAGGTTTGTATAGTTTTAATATATAGAGTAAAACGTTTCCATTACTTTTCTATCTCTTCAATGTATTTTGGAGATTATATGAGGTGGTGTAATGGTTGGAGGTTTCTCTTAATATATATATGATTCATATAATCTTCTACATCATGAAACAGTAGAGATATTTTCATGATTACTATTATTTTATTGATTTTTGTGATTTAGATTTTACGGGTAATATGGTGTTAGTTGAGCTATCAATTGAAATTGAGGATAATTAGGAAAAGGTGTTTTTATGAGACATTATTATTTTTTTCATGTATTATGGAGAAATTTTCTCTTATAATAATATACATTGAAGAGAGAGTTGTAGATGTGGGATTAGTATCTATAGTTTTATGTGTGTTCATTATTATAGTGATTTTTTCTTGTGTTTATACTTATATATATGAAGTTATTCAATGTATTTGGTACCACAATTGAATTTTTATTTTGGACAGGGTACTCTTTGAGAGGTAACTTACATGGTGTTTAATTTTTAGGTTGTTTTTCCAAGGTTTCTTAATTCGTGAGGACAATATTTTCTAAACATGTATCAAATATAGGAAAAAAATTATTGTCCTTTAATTTACGATCTTGAAGTGTTGTAGGTGTATATAGTGATTTTGGTGGTGAATGGTAAAAGGTATGTTGAATTTAATATAATGTTTTAGGAATGAGAAAAATAAAATTATAATTATTAACCTTTGAACAATGATTTTTTTATTGATTTTGAGAGGAAGTGTGTCCTATGTATGTTTTAACACCATCCTTTTTTCATTATTTTAATTATTGTGGTGTCATGCATTAAATAAAAAACTAATTTATTATGTTGTAATACATTACTGATTATTAAGGGGATTGTGGATGACTGATTACACCACAGTTTTATACCAAGAATTCAATATAGTTATTCATTTCACCCTGATTATTATCAATATTACATAAATTTTTTTTGTTTAACTTTAATTTTAAATGATAATTCATCTATAAAATTGAATATGAGTTGAGTATTGCATCATAAAATTTACTATACACTCCTTTTGGATGAAATATAGATTATTTTACAATAAATTCCTTGATATGTTAGAAATAAAATGATTAATTATTTGAGAGAAAAGAAGGAATTGAATAGTTGTTAGTAAATGGTTTTTGGAGGTTTCATTTGGCCCAAAACCATTATGTTGTAATGTTAGTAATTATGCGAAGGATTTTGGTTTTCATTTTCTAATTATAAATAAAATTTGTATCTCAAAATGCATTAAATTTATTTTCTTTCCATTTTTCAATTGGAAACCCTACGGTTCTCATGACTCTCTAGAATACCCAAACATTAATTTATAACTCTCTATTTTTTATAGATTGCATTCATTTTCATCATGGTAATTATTTATTATGTCTTATTATTAGTCTTTATATTTTTCCCTCTTGAGGTTCTTTAGTCATTCTTGAGGCATTGAGCTGGATGTGGGTTGATGTGTGGGTGATAGGTTATAGGTTTTCTAAAGTATAATTGGATTCTTAATCATGTAATCTTTATCTTAATGGTTTCGTGATTATTCGTGATTCATATTATTTAGTGATTTAGATTAATTATTTTTTTCTATATTAATGTATAATTATAGTGTGTAAAGAATATAACTTTTCATCATGAAAATATTGAATTGTACTAAATAATGTGGGATGAAAATTGTTTGTAACAATACAAGATATCACAGTGCATTCTTCATAAAAAATAACATATTAAATAAAATTAATCAAAAAATATATATAACAAAAATAAAAAAACCCTTGTAATGTTTTGGAATATTAAATATATACCATTGTATGGTAACCATAGAAGTGGAAGGTATAAAATTGGTTATGAAATATAAATAAATATATAATAATAAAAATCAATTCTAACTTTATATTTTTAATTAATTAGTACATCTTGAAACTAATAAAATATGTTTATAAATTTTAATTCTTCTCACATTTAATATATTTTGATATGATTAAATTATTAAGACTATATTAATTATTTCTAGTTTGAAATCAAAAATTCATTTCATATAAAATGTGTTTTCATCAAATTTTTTTAACTAAAAATACAATTTATGAATTATAGGATTTTAACATGAAAAGTTTAACTTTTATTTCCGATTAATGTTGTAAATATTATCATAAGATGGGTTTTTATGAAAAACATGATTTTTATTTGAATAGTGAAAATAACATTTTTAAAAATAACATGATTTTTGTAACATTATTATAATATAAGTATGAATTTCTAGATCGTTAAAAAATATATATGACAAAATATATATTTTATAATTGAATTTAAAATTTTGAAAATTTATTTTTAATTAATTAACCCATATTTTGAATTTTAAGATTTATGATATATTTCTCAAAAAAAAATTATTTTTAATACATTATAAATTTTTTATTTGAAATTTAATTTTTATCACTTCTAAAAATTGTATCAAACAAAAAATCTTTAAATTTATTAATTATTTTTTATGAATTATAAAATAAGAACCATTTCAGGGTATAAATGATAAATTACCTTGGTATAAATGATTTACTATGGTGAAAAGAAAATTGGTAAAAATGAATTACATGTGATGAAATGGACCAAACATGTTAAAAATAATTTTTAATTGAGTGTTTGAGGTGTTTATCGACATTTTATTTTATCCTAAATATTATTTATCAAATTTGGAGACACATTCCTTGAGAGTGACTTCCAATTTTGGAATATTTTTTGGTATTTACAAAAATACCACTCATTTTCAATTATAAAAGGGGAACTCCTCTCATAACATCCCCTCACAAATAACCCCGTATATTTAGAAATAAAAATACCTAACCCTCTCCTCCCCCCAAAATCAAACTTAATGAGGTTTCAATATTCTAATATTTCCATCCCACAAAGGTTTAATCCCCTTCACAATGGATATAATCTCGGTACCGAGGTATAATCTCCTAACATATATTTTTATTCTATTTCTTTCTTATATTTTCTTTTTCCTCAAATTAAATATCATTTATAAAATATTCCAACAGTAATAATACTATTATATTGGATGTTTATTATTTTCATTGTACAATCATAATCCATCATCCATTATTCCATATGGAAAAAAAATGTGAATCATGAATTGTATGGAATGTCGCCTCTAAGAATATACCTTATTCGTTCACATTCACTTTAATACATATTTGGTTTTATTTTATATTTGATTAGTTTAAGTGATACATATAATTAATATATATCATTATATTTTTTATGGGATAAATAAAATGCAATGATCATTATATGGTAATCCATCGATATCGATAAGTAGCCCAAAAACAATCCATGAATATTTTTATTTTCATAAAAAACATGAAACACTCATGTAATGGAATTATAAAATTATATGAAAACCAAATTCTATAACAATAAATGTCTCTTAAATTAGGATAATTTGGTGAATAATAATTTCTACACCATTTTTATGGACCTAGTTCAAAATAATAACAATTATTAACTACTGGTTTTGAAAATAGATTACAACAGCATAATAAAAAAAGAGAGTTGTTTTTAATGATTAGTATAAATGGAAATGAACATGAATATGGTAATAAAATAAGTAATTATGTTTTTTATATTATCTATAAATCATATTAAATCACATTTTTTTGAAATTAATCGTGTATTTATGAGAGTTAATGACTAAAAAACCATTGTTTGAGTTATATAATTTCTTAATTAACAATATTTGGACAATAAATTATATTTTTAATTATTTTATCTCATTATTTATACGGAAAAAGTGCCATCATCGAAATAAATTTCCTTTAAAGGGTTTATTTTCATATTTTTTAAAAAATAGGATTTTTGAAAAGATACTCATATCTTTTTATTTTATAATGATGAATACATAATATTTTCCAAGATATAGTTCCATTATGTAGTATTCATTACTTTGAATTACCTATCTCATATGGAGTTCTGTTCCATGTTTAACCCTATATTTTCTTTTATTATGTGATTATTTTTTGTCATAATGTTTTTTGATATAAATCAATTTCATTCATCATTTTAGTATTTACAATTTTTTTGTTTAATTAATCCCATTTTATTTCCATTGTTTCATTATCGAAAGTGAATTATTTTCATTTGTATAATTAATAAATACATTATTTTTTCCATTATTTATTAATGTTATGATTATGATTGAATTTAACTTGTACAAATATATACAAATTATTAAATGTGGGGTCCTATATAACACATAAATGAATTAATTTAGTATTATATATCTTGGGATAGTTAGACAATGACATAATTAGTTTCTTCATAAAGGTGTGGGAATAATGGGTTTTGTTTTGATGGTTTTCCTATTAAAGTGGTTATGAAAAAAATTCCTTATTGTTTATCAAGTTATTCCAAATTTTCAATAATCAATTCATTTCCATGATATTACCTGTTTCCATGATATTATGTTTTTATATAATGTTTTATTATAATAACATTTGGTATTATGGTCATTTATTAAGATATTTATGTCTTCATCTTTTTCTCCTTCATGTTTATGTTGTTAACCATTATGATATGGTTTTACCTTAATAAGAATATGATATCACACTTTTCTTAGGTTTCCATTACCTAGGGTAATAATATGATTATATCATATAAGATTAATAGAAAATTTCTATATGATAACTATTATGAATAGATGTTAGAATGTTTTGAACAACAATATGTGTATGTACCTAATATCCAAGACATTAATCAATTTACTCTTGGGTTATGTAAATAATTATTGGATGAATAATTTAAATAATTATATTAATGTATTATTTATATCATTTTTATATCGGGACTATTTATTTGTCATTATAGAAGGTTTTATTTACTATTTTAGATTAGTTATATTATTTTTGGGATTATATTATATAACCTTAGTAAAAAATATAAAGATGATTCCTAGTATATATTAATAAACTAAATTATTAGGGAATTCTTGATTAGATGTATTTCCCTAGAATTAAATTCATATCTGGATACAACACGTGAATGTAGGGTCTATAACATATTTAAGTAGGTGCAATTCCCTAAAAATTACAAATAGTGAAACACCCCAAGATTCCATGGTACGCTTCATTTTAAATAATTTTATAGCATTATCTACATGAAACACCGAGTTCGAGCACACCATGACCTATCAAAATATCATTTTGAAAAGAGGTTATGAGTATCATTAAACATATTTTAAATATTATATATTCGTTATGATTTTAACATTCAACTTATGTGTTTTTAGAAATAAAAAAATAACAAGTATAATTTTTCAAATAAAAGATGTATTTCAAAAAAAATTGCATTTTAATAGCATTTTAATGGATAACCCTTTTTTAATCCAATATTTTACCCTTTTATATATTCATTTTGAAATGATAAAGTACTTATTTACATAAGTGGTATAAAAATATAGTTTGGAGAAATTTTTGGTTCATCCAGATGACTTTTATATTTTAATGAATAGTCAATAATACATTATTTGAATTCCAAACTACTTCTTCATCAAAGTTATTTATATAGAAAGATTAACTTTTTAATTGTTTTTAATGTTTATTTATTCCATGTTTTTATGATATAATCCTACTTTTATCATTGTATGTAATTTCACATATAAATTGGACATAAACATATGTCAATCCTTTTATTGTTTTTACTACATACAAACCCGAATTCTATTTTTGACAGAAGGAATTAATTTTAAATTAATTAATGAAAATTACGTGTTTTGAATTTGTAGAAATCGACTCACTATTTGGAATCTTAAGGTAAAAAAATTAAAATAGGTATATTTTTATTTTTGGGCATTACGAATAGTAACTTCACTATTTAATTTTATTTACCATAGTCCAAAGGTATAGTAGGTAAATAAGGGTGAAAATAAAATTATAATAATATGAAAATACTTTAACACATGAACATATCTTATTTTTTTATTCATGGACGACCAAAAAAAACTGAGTCCAAAATTTTGTCATTTGGAATCCACTTCGGTGTGATAATGACATGTAATAACAATTAATTTAAAGAAAAGTGAAATATAACATAAACATGTATCTTTTTACTAAAACAATTTTAACACGGTGTTATATAACTGATATCATTGTCTATAAATACTTACACTAAATGTAAAAATATTTTCTACATCGTGTTATTTTATTTATAATTTTTAGTCATTAAATAAATAAATTTAGTTATGACACAAGGATGATGTAGTGATTACCTTATTAATAAAACAATCAAATAAATGATATTATAAATATTAAAAAAAATATTTTCAATATTTGATGAAATACATGAATTTTATTTATGTATATGACATGGTATGATTCATTTTATTCTATATTTTCAAAATAATCAAGTTTTTATTACTTTGGCAAAAATCATGTCTTTATTAGTGTCAAAATTGACATAAATGAGATTTTAAAATAAACAGTATTCTATTAAATGATATAATAGTCATAAAAAATCTATGACTTGGCCTACTAAAAGGTATTGTGATTAAATTCTCATAAATTTTCCATTTTAGGTTTTCTTAGTATTAAATATTAACTACATTATCAATGTATAGAAATTATAAAAGAAGGCATCGTAAAAGTTTAACTATTTAAATATGGGTTAAATCTAAAAGATAATGTTAATTTTATTACCTAAACATTTCTATAATGTATTTTTAGAGTATTTCGACCCATTCTCATATTATTATATGGATAAATTACTTTGGATTCACTTGAAATATAAAATAATATTATAATAAATTAATATTTCTAGACTTTACAAAAGTGTCTGTCTCATCTCTTGTAATAGATGACTTCTTCTTCTCTTCTATTCACACACCAATGCCCATTCGCTCATAAAAAACCTTCCAAATCCCCTAAAACAACTCTATAATCATTATAGAGGCCCCAAATTAAGATCTAAACCAACTTCAAGAGTCCTTTTGTTAATATTATAAGTAGACACTCGAAGAAGATGTAACCATTTTTTCAAATCTTTCAATGTTATTTTCTTTTTATACCAAGTATTTCATAGTTGTTTCCATACTATTGTTATAAATAAAATATATTAAATTTAATTAGATATTTTTATAATCATGGGACAACCATATTCATCATTTTATCCATCCTACCAATAATAATATCACCATGAGTTCATACGTATGGATTACCATCTCCTAGCTGTGATGTAATTTGTTATTCAACATTAAATTATTTGAATGGGTATAATGATGTGTATAATATATGTTAATATTGAATATGACATGATTATGATTCTTTATAAATAATATACAATCCAGATCCATACTATTTAACCATTAAAGGAATGATATCATTGCTCATGCATATGTACGACCTACTGTATCCATGATGCAATGAGATTAATTATCTGCATTAACCATTCATGAATGATATTATAATTAATAATATGAGTAAATATAATATTTATGAACTAAATATCATTCATTATATACATAAAATATATCCTATTCATAAGAAACATGACGAAACATGCATAGGAAAATGAAGTAGCTAACACCCGAAGTAATGTTAATACTGAAATATTATTAAATATGATATAAGTGTATCATATATGATATAATAAGCATGGATATTGTTCTTTTATAATTTTAGAACATTCCATAAACATTATATAGGTAGTAAATACACCCTTATCTAAAATAATATACAAGGTAAGGTTTAATTTTGGAATGACATTATTAAATTAGATTGTTTAGGAATAAGTGTTTACCAGGGCATATTTGTCATTAAAGTCCAAATTTCATAATTTTTTTTCAAAAACAATATTTTTGAGGTTTTATGTAAGGGATTATTTAACTGAAACATCATTATAAATGTTTTAACGTTTTATACCTCTTAAAATATTTAATTAATGTCCATGTTTTAAAAAATTTTATATTGATTTATTTATATGAACATAAATGTTTTAAAATGTAATTTCCTTTATAAAGTTTAACTGTGTTATGGGACACATTAATTCAAAAATGTTTTTAAATTTATTCTTTTATATTTTGTGTATCTTTTAATGTTTTCAAAGTAAAAAATGGAAATTTATCAAAATGGGTTTTAATGATTTTATTAGATTATTTTCATCTATGTCAACATGACTTTTTGGATTTTATGTTTAATTGTGATTGGTATATTATGATACAATTTTTCATATTGTATTGAAAGGTTAATGGTATGTTTGATTATGGATGTGCTATTTTAATACCATATATTTTTTATTGTTTAAATATTTACATTTCATATACATGTTTTAATACGAGTGTTTATGTTATGTTTCAACTTTTTCATATGAGGAATATATTAGAATTAGGAAATGATGTGTGGGGAATTCTATAGCCCCTCAATGCATCGGTAGGTATCATGAGACAAACTAGTATCTTTTAATACTCCCTTGAAAAAATATTTTTGTATGGTCTTGGAATGAGGCCTTGATGTAGTGGTTCTGATGTCTGATATTGTGCATTCCCATGATATGAGATAAGTTATTGATATTACATTTGATTATTATATTATTATCATATCCACGTAAATGTTTATATGGAATTATTAGATTTATTATTTCAATATAATTCTAAAGATAATGTTTTAAAAGTATTCTGTTTTAGTTTTTACCTTTCCTTAATAGTTTATGCCTATTTGTGGTAGCATCCACTATATTTTTTTATCCTTACCGAGCACATAAGATTACCAATTTATTATGTTCATTTTCCAAGGATGAGAAGATAATTTTATGATTGATATGTATGGTTAATATTGAGGAATAATACCATTATCATAGGATTTTCTATGTTTTATTTAATGATAGAAATTATAATGTAAATTTCGTGTATTTAATATATTTTACAAGACTTTTAAACTAATCAGTACTTCATGATTTGATTCTTTAAAAGAATTCCAATGTATTAAAATAATGCACAAACTTTGGGCTTCTGAGGTCGGGGCGTCACACTTGGTGTCAGAGGATGTTCAACAACAACCTTAGAAATATATTTAGAAAACATAGATTATGGATCATAACCCTAAGATAGACATTAAGGATACATATATAAGACCCCATAAAATTATGGTAGAGTGTAGATTTTGTGGATATTCCATGAAATACATCCCTATATAGATACTATAAGTGGAAGTGGTTCTAGAATGGATATATCCAGTGGTGAGAACATCAAGAAGGAGTTCCGAGCATGACCCAGGGTAACATGGTAAATGAAAATAGGCCTCACTGCACACCTTTTTTGACACTCTTAGGGAATATTCTTTCGGTAATTCATATTTTATTTACAAAACATTATAAAGGATTTATGAGGAAATATGTACTCAAAGGAACCATATTTATGATTATTGATTAGATATACATAATTTTTTCAATTTATGATATGTATTTTACTATCTTGGAATTATGAAGTATGATTCATAACATTGTTTATAAATGGACCCTAGTTGAATAAATTGAAACTCTATCAACACACGTAATCCACATAGGGATTTCCCTCTTATAAAAGTTAATTATTGGGGAGCTCATGATGCAATTGGTGATGAACAACTAATAATCGTACTAGGATAGTTGAATCATGTTATTAATAATAACCTTACCCATATAGAGAACCCTAATTCACAATAAAGAGAAATTTTGGACAGATTTTGGACAAAAGTATTTTGGATAACTCTAATGGTTTGAATAGATTATTTTGAACAGTTGATTTCATTTTTTAAGGTTAAATTTTTTATTAAGATTATTTTTTAAATGTCATAATTTTATAGTTTTAAGAAAACGATAACCCACAGTTTGTGCTATAGCACATCGCATCTAGAAATGTATCAAGACATAAACTTGAAACCATAGGATGATATGGGTGACTCAACTACCACTGGCCTATGTAATTTCTTGGTTTTTATAAATTAGTTTTATTTTATTTTAATGGTATTATTGAATAATTATAAAGTCATTTTTGGAAT
This sequence comes from Viscum album, assembly GCA_963277665.1. Classification (NCBI taxonomy): domain Eukaryota; kingdom Viridiplantae; phylum Streptophyta; class Magnoliopsida; order Santalales; family Viscaceae; genus Viscum; species Viscum album. The sequence goes on along the minus strand of OY728119.1, from coordinate 1,759,303,320 downwards.
CCTATACTATTATTATAAATCCAATTTTATTATCATTTGGAGAGAAAGGTCATTTTGAGGAAGAAATTGATTAAAAGATGAAACTAAACATGTTAGGTAAGTATGTTTCATAATGTTCTTAATATTAAACTTAAATGAAAACTAAAACTCTAGAAAAAATATCACAAAACAAAAATATTTTCCTAGTATGTTCATTTGTGATGAATAAAATCTCCATTAGATCATCATAGATTTATACCTTTGTTGATGTTAAACATTTCCTAATAATGTTATCTATAAATCTACAATAGAAAATTATTGTTATATTTTCATTCATGACCATATTTTCATACATGGAACCCGTGTATGTGTTCTCTCTGGTGACCTTCTTACTTCTAATTATTTTAAAGATGACGTTTTATCAACAATTTTTACGATGTGGGATTGCAAAAAAAAAGTTGGAATAATCAAAACATTGTCAAAAACAAAAGTTTAAAATTATAGGGATGAAATATATTGAATTTTTGGACAATTTAACTTACCAATATTATATTGTATGCTTCTTTTATAATAATTTGATAGCTTGCGCTACACGCAACAACAAGTTCGAGCACAACACAACCTATCAAACGAGTTGTTTGTAAAGTTTTTATTAATTATCTTAACAAAATTTTTAATTTTATATATTACATATAATTTTAACATTCATATTTCTTTTTTCTTAGATATAATATTAGAAAAAAAAATCAATTTTTCATATAAAGAAGTATTTTTCAATAAATGCAGTTTTACCACCATTTAATAGAGAACCCTTTTTAAATCCCATATTTGAACATTTTATATATTTAATTTGACAACATAATATTTTTCTTTTTAGTTAGGTAATAAAAATTTAGTTTGTATAAATTTTTGGTGTTTTTTCATAATGTTAATATTATAACGAATAGCGAACAATGCTGCATTTTAATTCAAAACGGATTTTTCATCTAAATTATTTATATAGTTAGATTATATTTTTTATTAGGTTTAAAGTGTAAATGTATTATGTTTTTATCATTTATTAACATTTTTATTATTGTAAATAATTTAACATTTAAATTGGACCTAAAGACAAGTCAATCATTTTATATGTTTTACTTCTTACAAACATGATTTATGGTTTTGACAACAGTGTCTAATTTCAAATTAATTAATAAATATTCTATGTTTTTAAAATGGAGAAATTTATTCCATATATGGAATAATATGTTACAATTTATGTAAATAAGTATCTTTTATTTTTGGGTGTTATGAATAGTAACTTGTGTAATTATTTTTATTTACCATGGTTAAAAGATAAACTAGGTAAATAAGGGTAAACATAATATTATAATAACATAAAACTATCATTACACATGCCCTAATATTATTTTATGAGTCATGGGAAATAGAAAATATCTTTAGGATGCTGTTTTTTTTATTTGGTAGCAACTTGGATGGGATAATGACATGTTATAATAATTAATTTAAAGTAAAGAGAAATATAAATAATTATGTATCTTTTTACTAAAAAAATTTTAATATTGGGTAATATAATTGATATATATTACTATTAATAATCATTATAAATAAAAAAAATTCTATATAATGATATTTTATTTATAATTGTAGACATTATATTAATATATTTATTCATTACACAATGATGATGCAATGATTTCTTTATTAGTAAAAGATTCAAAAAATTATATATTATAAATCTTAAATTAAATAATATTTGAAATATTCTATTCCATACATGAAATTTATGGAATACAATGACATTTTACTATTTATTTAATTCATTTATTTAAATAGTGTAAAGTTGTTATGAATTTAAAAAATATCAAGTCCTAAATATTGTCAATATTGGCATGATTGGGATTTTAAAATAAATAAGATTTTATTAAATGATATAAAAGTAATTAAAATATAAGAATATTCCAAATAAAATTTATAATGATAAAATTTTCATAAATTATCCACTTAAGGTTCACTTGAAATTTTATTGTAACTATATTAACCATGTTGTGTAAAAATAAAAGAAGTCATGGTAAAAGTTAAACTATTTAACTAAGGGTTAAATATAATATTATTGTTAATTTCATGAACTAAAAAAGTCTAAAAACTAATTTTTATATTATTTAGACCCAGTATTATAGTGTATTAAAAAACAATTTGGATCCATTATAAATATAAAAATAATTTATCATAAATTAATATTTCAACAAATGCCTAAAATGCCACTCTCCTCTACTATAAAAGGGAACTTCTCCTTCTCGTTTACTCACACATCAAAATCCAAATGGATTATAAAAACTCTTCCTAACTATCCATCATACTTTCCTCAATATATTATAGAGGCCACACATTGGGGAAAAATATCTTAAGTATTTATTTTTTGATAACAACAAGTAGACACTCGAAAAAGAGGTAATTGTTTTATCACCTCTTTCAAAGTTATATTCTTCCTATAATTCCACTTTATATTTTATTTCCATACCAAAGAAATAGATCCATTATCATATATATATTTAAATGTTATTTCAATCATGTTAAAATTATATTACTCATTTTATCCATCCTATAAATAATAATATCACCATGCAAGCAAACGTAAGACTTACCGTCTCTAGGATGTGGTGTAATTTTGTATTCAACATTAAGTAATTTGGATGCATATAAGGATTAATATAATATAAATAAATAAATAATATGAAATTATTATGATTATATTTAATTAATATACCATCTAGTTCAAAATAATTTTAATGTTGAAGGAATATCGTCACTTATGTGTACATAGGACCTACCGTCTCCAACACGCGATGAGGTTCATTATCTACATTGAACATTCAAGAATGATTATAAAATTAATTTTATGACTAAATATAATACTTATGAACTTAATATTATTCTGGATATGAATAAAATATATCCAATGTATAATAAATGTGACTTACATCATGAAACATGCATAGGAAAACGAAGCAGTTAACACTAAAACAATGGTAATACTGAAATATTATTAACAAAATGATATAAGAGGATCATATAAGATATCATAAATGTAGATATGGTAATTTAATAATTTAATGAATTAATTTAATCATTATACCAGTGGTTAACTCACCCTCATCTAAAGGAATGTACGAAGTAAGGGTTAATTTTGAAATCTCGTTATTATCTGAGATTTTTTATACATATTGTTTTTTGGGTCATATTTATCATTAATAACAATTTTGCATAAAAATATTTCCGAAATTAATATAATTAAGTTTTAATGTAAGTAAATGTTTATCTAAAACATCATTTTAAATGTTTTATAGATGTATACTTCTAAACATTTTCCACAAATGAACATGCCTTAAAAATTGTTTTAACAATTTATTTATATGGACATAATTGTTATAAATGTTAACTCCTTTCAATATTTTCAAAGTGGTATGGGAAATATTCATTAAAAAAATTCTTCTAAATGTATTATTTTATTAATTTTGTGACATTGAATGTTTTCAATGTAAAAAAAGGTTATTTCTCTAAAAGCGTTTTAATGATTCTAGTAGATTAATTTTCATCTATGTCGACATCCTTTATTGGATTTAATTCTTACTTGGGATTGATTTATTATTATACAATCATTTTTATTGTATTGAAGGGTTTATTATATGTTTGAATATTGATGTGAAATTTTAATACCATTCATGGTTTATGGATAAATTGTTAACATTTCTTATTCTAATTTTAATACGAGTTTTTATGTTATGTATCACCCTTTTCATAAAAAGAATGTATTGAAATCAGTAAGTGACAAGGGGGGAATATTATAGCCCCTTGTTGTATCAATAGGTCTCCTGATACAAACTAGTGTCTTATAACATGGCCTTGAAAAATATTTGTGTATGGTCTTGGCACAAGGACTTTATGTAGTTATTACAATGTCTGGAATTATGAATTCCCTCATTATGAGTTTAGTTATTAGTTTTAAATGTGATAATTATACATGAAGGATATCCAAATGAATGTCTAAATGAAAAATTTGATTTATTCATTACATATTATTTATAATATAATTTTTTAAAGGGATTATGTTTTTGTATTCTTCCTTTACTTAAAAGTATATGCTTATTTTTGATACCCTCCACTATATTGTTTATCCTTACTGAGCACTTGAGCTCACCCCTTTCTTGTCTTATATTTTCCCATTATGTGATGAAGTGTTTTATGATTGATATACATGGTTAATATAAGGAAATAATAGCATTCTAAAATGATTAAAAATTCTGTATTTAATTTTATAAATTTTAAATTAATGTTCTTTTATGTAATCTATTTTCCATGACTTCTAAACTGATCGGTCCTTCATGTTTTGATTACTTGTAATCATGCCAATGTATTAAAATAATTTTCCGAATCTAGGATTCTAGAGTCAATGTGTTTAATATAAGGTATTAACTCAGTCATTACCTGGTTCACAATAAAAATGCAACACTATACAACAGGTTTGAAACTCCTAAGGGATTATTCATTTGATTATCATATTCTATTTTCCAACTGAAATAAGAGATTGATTTCTTCATTACATTGAGGGATTAAATTTAAAAGATTAAGATAACCTATAATAATGTAACCATGGTCCAACTAATATTGATATATGTTTAACTAATGTATATATAGGAAATTATGATAATGTAAAATAAATATATGTGTTCAATTAATTTTATGATTATGATAATTACCAGTAATATTTAATGTTTCAGCATGCATGTCATCCATTTTGGTTTTATTAATATCTGAATCTATAAGGAACCACATGTATAAGGTATAATGTTACTATTACCTCAATGAATTGCCTATAACAATGGGATATTTAGTGAGAGACCTTTTGATTATTACACACCAACTATCATGAAATAAAAATACCAATGTGAACATAGTCTAAGTTCCAAACACACTAGAGAATATATCAATGAGGTCTCATGAACATTCATGTGATGAAGATGATGAATTAAAAAAACTAATATATTATATGTCAAATATATTTAAAAAATAAATAAGCTAATTTTTTCTAGGGGACTATAATATTAATTACACATATAATATGATATTATCAAGATTAAATATGTCATAAGAAAATGAATAGTTTGGATAACATTATTAGAAGAACTAGAGTTCAACCTTTGGTTACATTAATCATTAAATGTATTATCCATGGGAAGCATCATAATTTTCCTGGTTAGTTCCCAAATCCATGGACTAAACTAGATGATGAGAGACACCAACCTCCAAGACAAATAGGTAAATGGAATGTCTATGAATAAATTTCTTTTTATGTGCATTATGATGTTTATCGGGAATATACTCTCCAATATATAATTATATATATCTTATTGAAATTTTAATTGTGGAAAAATATTATATTTAAGAACATTTCTATGATCATTTATTTAGAAACCCGATGATTTCACTATTAAAGAAACATTAATCAGTTAAATTATTGTTATCTAAATTGAAACATATAATGTGCCTTGTTGAAATACTATTATCCTTCCTCTGAATAAATTTAACATGCTTTTAGTGATGTATTTTTTCCCCAAAAATTGAGAAACATTATCTCATGTAAGGAAAAAACATTTCATATTAACCTATAATATTCTATTAATTGTAGTATAACAATAAATACTCTACAAAAATATATATAATGTGGGTATTAAAAACAAATAAAGATTAACTTCTAGACCAAACTGTTGGAGATAAAATCAATATTACTCATAATCTTATATTGAGGAAATAATTATGTTTCATATGATTTTATGGTTGATATATCAATAGAAATTATATTTTGATTCACCTCAATTATTTATATTCCATTAACTATTTATTTTGGTATGTGATAATTTAAATTGTGGGGTGGTAATTTATTTAAGGGGAGAATGTAATAACCGAATATTTCACTAGAAATTCTCCTTAAATAAATAATATACAAAATAGAATGTTTCCAAAACTATATTAAACTAAAATAAAAAAACATGGATATATTTTGAATATTAAATATATATAATTTTAAGCTGTATGATCTCACTATTCATCAAAGTCAAAATTTATTTTAATTTTTGGTTAACCACATTTTAAATGAAATATGGAATTATTTTAAGAGATTGAGGAAGGTATTGAAATCATCATGAGGGATTAATAAATTAAAATACTGAAAACGGGTCTTGTAGTACGTCATGAATGGTTTTAACATAGTTAGTGTTAACCATACAAAATGACTATATGTATTAGTTTTGGGGAGTAATGTTTTTGAAAACTATATGTGGAGAGCTGGTAACCATGTGGGTTACATCTAGATATATTTACACATCATCAACATGGTTTGAAATACCATAGAGGTGGCCCAAGAGACTATGTGACTGGATTTTTTCTAGGCATGGGGGATTACACATTTGGGAAATGATTTGGATAACTGTGTGGCCAAATAAATTACCTTATTAAAATTGGAAATTTTATATTTTTTCCTAACAACCATTATATGAACATAAACACTTTTTTCTGCTGTTTCACTCCAAATAGAATTAGGTGTGCCTCAGGCTCCTACTCCTCTTCTAAGGGTGTTTCTCCTCTGATCTTAGGCCACTTGATGATTCACTTCTTACGATTTGAATACCATAGTTTTTCTATGTGTACATTATCTTCTATTATATTTTTGTTCCTTATAATGGTCTTACTAGTTCATTTATTTCTAATATTCCCAATTTATACAAATTTTTATATGTTTATGTTTATACTCATTTTACAAAAAAATTGATTGTTGGGGTTAGACGAGTTGATATCTATGAAGCTATAGTTGGTTGTGTATAGGTATCACCCATAGTCTTGATGTTTTTTCCAATGTATGTTTTAGGTTGATTTCACCAATGTGTGTAAAATTTATTTAATTGTAAAAAAAAAATACTTGGGGCCTTAAATTAATTCATATGACCCTTCATGGACCCTGTAGGGTCCATCGATGACTAGGAAACTATACCAAAGGACCCCATGGGGTGTGCCAAACCATTAGAAAATTTAACATGTTACATTAATGGGTCAAATAGGTCATTTATAAACTTAACCAATTTAGTATTGTTACATTTCTTGTTATCATGCTTAAAGGGGAACATGGAATAACATTGGAATATGCGTTATATGAAAATATGAGAGTGTAAAATGGTATTATATTATGTACTATGGTTTTGGAAATTACATTTAGTATTTAGAAATATATTTGATAGTGTGTGTTTGATTTTGACTCAGATTTGGTTATCGAAGAGTGAATTTTTTGTTTTGATATGTGTGTTTCTACAAAATGTGCTTCTAAACATAAATTAATTTTCAAAGGGGGTTTTAAATGAATTTAAAATGTTTTTTTTAATTTATTATATAATTTATCATATGGTGAAAACATTTTAACATGTTCTTAAATGGTATTGAAGGAAATGATGAAATCTGGTCTTGAGTTGGTTTTCAAAGAGGAAGATCACAATTTAATGGTGGATTAAAATGTTATAAATAATTTTTGAAAAATTATTTATTCTTTTAATGTTTATGAAGTACAATTTTTTTGAACAAGGGAAATTAGTAAATGATGAAATGGTTTTGGATATTGGGAATAGCGCTCTACATACATGGATTAGTTGTTGGACAGATTCTCTAGGTATAAATATTATATTGTATGGTTTAAGATATTCAAAATGGAGATCCAAATACCTGGTTTATGTGTCAAATTGATAATCTAAGAATAGATATAATAATACAATGTTTGGTTTATAGTACTAGAACTATGTATCCATGGATTGGGTTATATACTAACAATCTAGAAACCAATAGTACTGATACATGGTTAAGGTTCACTCATGAGCCTCTAAAATACAACAGTACCGATTCAGGGTTTATTTGTCAAAAAATTTCTCTTAAAACTATTAGTAAATGAATTTTTTATGGTTACCTAGGACTGATTCTCATCTGGAAAAATAATTATATTACAGAAGAAAATTCATTATTTTTATGTAAATAAGTAAAGAAATATATTTTATGGTTTAGATGACTGATAGTCATTAAAATAATTTTGTTATTCCTAGTGTAAATTTATATCTCAAGGTCTTCCAAGATTAATAATGTAAAAAACTAATCCAAATATCAGTTAATGTTGACCCGTGCGGGTGGGCCAAATAAAATCGAGCGTGCCTCCTCGTACGCCATAGGTTTCCATGTATCAGCGAGGGTCCAAGGTGGTAGAGTGGGGAAACTACACCATCATGATTAGAGTAATACCATAGTAAAATTAAATAGTAAAATTGTGGAAGTATAATAAATAACTCATAGAGGAAAAATTGAAGGAATAACATACAAATGTAAACAAATAACCAATAACCATAGTATCCATAATCACATAAAAATGATATAATTTCACGTGTCTATCAAAATTAAACAAGTTGGCATGTGAGTAGGCATGAAATGTTGTACATGTATAAAAATAAAAAAAGTCCAAAAATTCAATCAATAGTATCATCAAGAGCTAAAGATCAGTGCTATTACTCCCTGCTCCCGTGATATAAATACTAATAATCAACAACTAGGTTATTTCCCCTTTCCCTACATACATTAACATAATCTTCCTAAGAATCATCGATGGCCTAGATAGGGTGTGTGGTAAACATAGTATGCCACCACCAACATTGTCTATAAATATCCAGTTAGGGAATATAATATGAATAGTATAGAGTTACAATGGTATGTAACAATAAAATATGTAATGGTTCAACTCTAGTTCCTTAAGGACATCAAGATGAAACACTACGCTTATGCTTGAGCCGTATTACCTTTGAACAAGTAACCATATGTATACATGTATATATATTATCTATACAGAAAGTGACTTCTACAACCATATATGTGGATAATTCAATTAGACTAGACCCCATGCATTACTCAAGCATCCATGGGTTTTCACATAAGTCTCACAAGTTTCATGGAATGTAATTACTAGTATCATAAGAACATTGGACGTCATTCCCAATATCAAACTATTATAAGGGATTTAAGGATGAATTATAATAATAAGGGATTTCATTCCTATTATCATAATAATTGGGTTTCCATGAATGTATCATAACTATAGAGTCTCTATAAATGTATCATAATTATTGGGTATTTAACCCCATGCATCATAATTATAGGGTTTCCATTCCCTTGAATCATAGTATGCAAGGTTCACCATGCCAATTTACAAAAATAAATAATAGTTTCCCTACATATATTTGTTAACAAATAAGGGCCACCATTTCCATATATCATAGATTTAAGGACTCGTTGCCCACATATAACAATAATGTAAGCGATAAAAATACCATATAAAACAATAAAAATGGAAGACCATGTCAATATATAAAAACTAAAAATTAGGTACCATAACCATATATAACAATTGTATAAGGGGATCCATGTTCATATATCAGAAATCAAAGGGGTCGCCATGCCAATTTATCATAGTAGTGAAAAGTAGTAAATTGTTTAATAAGATTCAATAGGTAGTTATTACTTCAATATCATTTCTCATTAATAATAGAATAACCATTGTATTATTTAATCAATGGACATTTTCTTTCCAGTAACTATCATTCAATTAATCAAAGTCATCACAATTAGAAGTCAATCGATATACAAATAAATGATGGTTTTTTCATTTAGAAATTTATAATAATATAGTAAATTCCATTGGCCCACCATAAGGGGTGGAAACAATTAAAGGGGACCAAATAGTTTCATTAAGGTTTTAATTTAATAAAACCAATTTAAAGGATGATTAAATTTAGGGTAAATACACAGTTAAACCAGCATGTTGAAAAACAAAACATAACACAAAACATCAAAAATTTGGGTAATTATTACTAGGCCCCAACTTTATACCTGTGGAGGATAAACAGTTTGGTATTACCATTTGGTTTGGTCTAGATAGAAATAAAATGGGAAATCAGTAAAAAATCAAAAAAATAAGGGATATGAGGAAATTATTAAATAACACAATCTAGATAAAGTTAAATTGTGAAATAAACAAGATGAATAGATATATCACTAGCCCAGATCCGACAAGATGGTTAGAAGTTGAATCATATTCTGGATGGATGATTTATCCACATACATTGGTAAGAGGATGATAAAATCAAATGAGAGGAAAAATGATCTTCCTATTTGTTTAAATATTTATTATGAGTGGGTGTTAAAATTAGTAGTACATAAGGGAAAATTATACATTAAACCTTTTTAAAAGGGTTGAAAAATTTGGAAAAATGATTATCTATACAATGAACCAACGATTCATGGGATACTATCTAGGGATGGGTGTCACATGGTTTAAGCACACAGTTTGGAAAGCCGTGTGCAAACCATGTGTTTTCTCATGGATGAAAAATTCATTCTTTCACATGGGCATGCAACCTAGGATTCATGGTAAGAGAAAACCATTGGACCCACTCCATTCCACTAAAATGCACCGAACAATTAGTGAAAATATATGGACTAGGTGAAAAAATTCTTACTAATGGTGGGCCCTTTTACTGTCTTCCCCCAGTCATGTTTCGAGGCTATGGGAAAGACTTGGGCACCTTAGTTTCCACCAAAGCCTTCCTATACATCCACTTCTGAAAAACCCATTAATTAAACATAAATTCAATGGATTCATACATTAGTAAAAATCTATTTTCTTACAGTCTTTCCCCCTTAATGGATATCATACCCATGTTACCCATACAAGGAAAATAAAACATCATATGAGAATATATTTGGCCACTAAACATGTATGTTGGCCTCTCGCTCCAAATACATGTCTTATACCTATAATTTCTTATGTAACACATGTACTAAAGAGACATACCATCCATATAAATCCTTTATGAACCAATTAATAATGAATATGTGATACTCCTCAATATAATCATCATTATAAAATTCAACATCCACAGAATTAAATGTATGTGGTGGATGTTGATGATAATGGTGATGCTGTGAAACATAGAAGGCATCAGGTAATGAGTGATACCTATATGGTAAAATCAATTGTTAGGATACCATCCTGACTCTCTCCATGATATCGAATGGTCAGATAAAATGAGGTGACATCTTCCCTTGACTCTATATCTGCCTATACCCAAGTATAGGTGATACCAATAATGAAACATAATCTACATCCTTTATCTCACAAGGTCAATAATCATGATCGATGTAAGATTTATATCTAGAATGAGTGTAATAAGTAAACAATATGATAACATATACCTAATCTAAACTATCCTAAACAAGATAAGGACATTATAACACCACCTCTCTTACCACTGTCCATCAAATAGTTCAACGACATGACCTAATATAAAAGGCCTCATAAGTATCCATCTACGTTTTCACCTAAAATATGTTATTGTAGGAATACTTCAAGAGATGGATAGGATCATCCCAATAATCTCCAAAAACATGGAAACATGTTCATATAATATCCTCAAACACCTATATCATCAATTTTAAATAGAAATAGTGATAAAGATGAAAAAATATGCTCAGCAGAACCTATGTACCCAAATCCCTTTATAACGCCAACTTGAACACTGATGTGAATTGAGAATCCATATCTAAAACAATTGAATGAGGGACCTCATGTAGCTTTATAATGTCATAGAAATACATTTTTTCTAGATCATCAATTGATAAAGTCTATCACATAGAGAGGATGTGGGATACCTTTGTCAGTCAATCCATGAATACCCAATATGTGTCACTACATTGAGGAGACCATGATTATAAAACCTAAAAAAAATAAATTTTTACATATTCTCATTTTCTTTTGGACATTGATAATGTTAGTGTTATGATTGTGGGCTCGTGGTCTACCATCATCACCTATTAGCCGGTGGATCACTTTGTTAAAAAATCCACTATATGACATTTCATCACATGCCACCAATAATGGCGATGTGTGTCATGATAAATAATAGATATACCTGGGTGCACATCCCACTATGAATCATGTATATCCTATATAATTTCCTCTCTCATATTATTATAAACCCAGATAGTGCAGGATGTCGTCTCTATTAACAAACCAATATGGTGGTGGGTCTGCACCAGAAACACTATCCCATAAGGACAAGCCTTCAGGATTTAAGAATTACTTCATGTTTACCCTTTCCATAAGTAATGAGGTAACTGATAGTGATGAAGGTATATAATTTCCATGAAATTATTATACATTTATGTACATATCATAAAAATGTGTGACAGTTTTCCACTCGCTGCTGGCTTCCTGAGCTATCTATATTTGAGTTCTCCTGTACAAAACATCGACAAGGACCTTTCCATTTTTAGGAAAATATGGAAGGTCAAAATCAATGTACTATAGGTATTCAACCAGCCTTCGGTATATATGGTTCAATTCCTATTTCCTAAAGATTTATTTTTGGATCTTGTGGTCCTTGAACAAAACAAAAATCACTCTTAGTAGGTAATCCCTCTAATAATGCAATGTGGGAAAAACTGATGCCCACTCTACATCGTTATTTGAGTAATTCTGAACATGAATCCCAAGCTGCTATGATCGGAACATAATGAATCAATGATCCTTCATTAGAGATAATCCTATCACGACACCTGATGTATCACAATACACTCTATGGAATATTCCTAGCTCTAGTAGAATCAGGATCAATACTGATGTTAGTCTCCCATTCATCTCCTAAAAACCAATCTCAACCATGTAACCATATAAAATGACATTCTTTTTTTTAAATCTCATTAGATTTTATTTTAAGCATTAGAATTCATGTATAAATCATATTTAAAAACCATATATCACTGAGAAACAAAATATAACAACAATGTTCATTGGATACAACTCTTTAACTACATTACTAACATTATTTGGGTCAACTACTAGTCTCAACTTCGAGATAATATAACCAGGATGTGTAATTTTTATATTCATAAGTCAGACTATAATAGCTTATAATATAACCAAAGCTATATCAATTTACTCAATTTGATATTATGGTGTTTGTAATGGTCGTGTAAATTGTGAGAATAAAAAAACAACTCATTCATGAATAGATCCATAAATGAATCATGATGATAAAATAATACTCTGTTCATATATTCCCTGAAGATTGCTGGTGCATTCCTGAGACTGAACTACATAACCAAATACTCATATAGACCATGGTTGCAACAATTGTTTTACAAGGTATGTCTAATGGTTGAACATGAACCTGATGAAAGACTACTCTCAAATATAACCATCAGTATAACCAAAAACATTAGATATAATTTATGTGATCAAATATTTGAGGAAAAATATATTGGTTACTATACATCAACTCGGAACATTTCAGATAATTCATGGAAAACCATAGTGTTCCATATTCTTTATTTAAAAAAAATGACTAGTGAACACAAGTAGAATTATTGGTATGTATAAAACCGTTATCCTTTAAAACCTCTAGATTCCTTCTGATATCCTACAAAATATTAGTTTCCCTACTGTAAGGAGGAATAGATTCTGGTGTCGCACTGGGAAATACCGCGACCATAAATTCTACCTCAATCACTTAAGAGGTAGTTTGGAAAATTCATCCCGGAAAACATGCCATAAATATATATTATAAGAGGTAAATCAAACTTATGTAACCCCTAATCATCTTATAATTTCTGGTAATCTATGTGACCACTCAACCAAGGACACAATTATATTTTCCATCTCTACCCACCTAGACATCCCACTATCTGTTGTGACTATAAGTACCTCCCTCTAGTGATGTGAACAAAACCATTCAATGATATTAATCTATATATGTATGATAGGGGAACCAAAATTCATTTTTGATAATGATATCAAAACCAATAATATCGTGGAATAATTAGTTCCATAATATAACTATGGCTACCTACCATATGGTGGAATTCCTTAAACTGGTTTACACTTTCTGAATGTAAACCCAACGGTGGTCCACAAGTCATAATGACAAAGAATTACTCAATATAAAGTCTATGGAAGTCCAAAATAGACACATAAATTTAGGAGTATGAATCACCTATGTCAAATAAATAATAATCTATTGTACATGCTAACATAATAGTACTTCAAATAGTAGATGACATGGAACACTGATCCTATGGTATAGGCTGCATTGAATATATCTCGACTGATCAATGGCCCTATTCTACAAATCAACTACCTTGAGTGGGTCCAATCTATTGGAACTATGTATCCAAAGCCTAAAAACCTCATCAAAAACATCCTCCTATTCTTGTAAAACTAGTATTCCTTATTATTCCAAACTAGTGATGTGATACTAAAATAACTCTTTAAGGTAGATATGCTAATGATAATCTCCCACTAAGATGAGATGGGAAGATTCAAAAAAATGAAGAAGATTCCGTAATATTCCACAGCCTTGGAACTCAATAAGGTATCTGGTACACATGGTATTTTTATTCTTACACATCCTACACTAGTGATAAAATATGTAACTATTATTAAGTTTCACCTGGTTTCCACGCATCACTCATGTAGTCATAAAGCATCGCTTCTATCCACTAGTCAACCCATTAACTAGTATCGTTTCTAAACTATCTTGCACTACACTTTCTAACTCTATTATGTACCTCTATGTGATAAGATCCTGGTTCACTATATCATACATAGTAGACAACAAATTTTTCCAAATAAAAAATAGGATTCTTAATCCCTTCCACAAATAGTCTCTATTTGGCTATCTCATCAACAATATAGATGGGTGAAAAGAAATGAAACTCAATAAAACAACATGAGTAGTTCATAATGGATAATGAAAATTGAATCATGTTCATGAAATTTCTAGTAAAATCAACTCTCATGGAATGTGGGGTGATATAGTCATATATGCTATATTGGAAATCCCTCCAAATCACTTCATGATACTAACCTTCCTGGTTCAGAATATCCCACCAGCATTTGGGAGATCAACATGGAATATATGTAGAATTATTCAATTTTCTCTCAAGAGGTGTTTCATGGTTCTCAATGATAGGTATGACTCTCTCAAGCCATAACACTATAGCCTAGGGCCACGATCCATTGAAAAGGTAAGAGGCTGCTACTGTGGAAACTCCCATGTCCACTCTCCCATATAAGGGGAAGGACTTGGAGAACCATTAATAGTCTTAAAAAGACATAGAAAATTCTATCTAAATTAGACATAAATTCTAACATAAAGTATAACATGAGGATCCATGTATTCCAAAACTGGTGGTATCACCGGTGTTTTAGGTCCCACGACCTATAGGGAATGGTCTTAAAAACCATTATAGTTTATAACTAGAGGATGTCATGGAATAATGTCGCTATATAAAACAAAAAAAACATAATATAGGAATCAATAATGATAATTATATCATATATATGAATAGGATATGTAAAAACCAACCTATTGAAAAGTCACACTGCAATTCCAGGACAAAGTTCCATATTTTGGAAATATGAAGAATTATAAAGAACAAAAGATACACATTCTACATCCCAAAATTATGGCCATGTATGGGTGAAGCTCTATGAAATATGTCTACGGTCAGTATATACGGAGTTTTAGTTTCAATTTATAGATAACAACACCCTTTTAAAGGAAATTTATATTCCTATTTACTGGAGACCCCTTTCATTTTATTATTCAATTTCATTTAATTTCATTCTATTATATATAAATTTGTCTCTTCAAAATATTGAACTGTATGGATCACCACATTGAATATTATAAGGTCGCATAAATCTTATAAATTTATGTCCAGATACCCATAAATATAAATCACTCACATTTCATGTCACTATATGATATTTTATCAAAGTTCATGGAAATAGTAATAAGCCCCAAAACAAGATGCATGTAATTCAGGTGATAAGTAAAAATATAGAGGAATAGTGTGTAAAAATTAAATCCTAATGTGTCTATGATGATGCATGATGAAATATATTCTTTCCATTCTTGGTCAAGGATATGATATAATCCTCAATAATAATAATAAACTTCACTCATCATCTATTTCACACAACAATGGAAAAAAATAAACTGTAAGAGGCATAATCTAAAACAACATGTCATGTCCTAAGTAATTTGGTCATTCCCTATATGTGTTCTTGCTACTCACTATTACATTTCATTTACAAATTTTGAAACATGGCTAATATCCTTTCTAATATTCCCAATTATATGAAAACAAATTCAATAATAGAACATTCTGTAGTTCTGACGCAGATTCCACTGATTGGATTCCTGAGCCAGTGGGATACATGTCCTCAAATACTCATCACCATACACCAAAGGCTTGATAATAGAAATGAGGATCCATGTATGTATAGTGGGGTCACTAAACCCTTATGACCAGATTAAAACAATGATGAAATGAATAGTTAAATTACAGAGGAATAATAAATAACTCATACTAGTATAATGATAGGTAAGACATCCAAATGTAATTAAATAACCCACACCTTCCATACCCAGCTTGATATATAATATGATGTAATTTCATTGGTCAATCAAAATAAAATAGGTATTCTTGGAATTAGGCTTGAAATAATGTGCAAGTATAAAATTTAGAAAAATAATAGGAATTATATCTCTTGTAGCATTGTGATCAATAGCTCGGTCAAGTTCATTCCCACTACCATGATATGACAACTAAAAATTAATAACTAGGTGATTTACATTATCCCAAAATTCAATCAAAAAATCTTCTTGGATACCATCGGTTTCCCAAATTGTGTGTGTGATAAATTAAGCAGGACACCCATAATGGGATCTATAAATGTCAAATACATTCTTATAATATGAGTAGTTTGTAGTTATAATTATAAGAAATAATAAAAGCTATAAAGGGTTGGTTGTAGTTCCTAAATGGATCCTTGGTTACATTATATAAATCATCATATGTTATATAATCTCTGAATTAATAAAAAAATAATTATATATATATGGTATGTATGTTTAGCGACGCTTAAAACCATATATGTGGATAGTTATACAAGAATCGACCAGAGGCATAACACATGAATCCTTGTGTAGTTGAATGAGTCTCAAATGTGTCAATGGACACCAATACTAGTATCATGAGAAATAGGGACACCATTACATGTATCATATAATTATAAGTGACACCATTCCTATATCATAAGAATAAGGGACACCATTCCATGTATCATAACAATAGGGGCTCTGTTCCCATATCATAAATGTAGTGTCTTTAGGCACATATCATAATTGAAGGGTATCCCTTCCCATGTATCTAAATTATAGGGTCTACATTCTCCTCTATAATAATCTATATGGGATTCCAATACAATTTATAATAAATAATAAGACCAATATTTTCCAATATATCATAAGATATAAGGGTCTCCATGCCTAATTATCATTTTTATAAGGGACATTATTACTGTATATACTAATAGTGTAAGGTACACCATGAACATATTATATTATTAGAAAATGAAATACATGTCCATATGAAAACAAATCTAAAATGGATGTTATGACTATGTATAAAAATAGTACAATGGAGTCCATGCCTGTATATTGTAATGAATAGCGGTCTATGTGCCCATTTATAATAGCATTGATAAGTAGTCAAGGATTTAATAAGATCCAATAGGTAGATCATATTTCAAAATAATATACCTTTTAAAATTTCAAAATAATTGTTATTTCTAATCAGGTAACGTGGTTAAACCAATCGCATTCATTAAATAAGTTATAGTCATCAAAATTATATGTCATGGAAAATACATATAGAATAAAAATGTTCCATTTTTAAATTTATAATAACATTGAAAATTTCATTGGCCCACCAGAAGGGGTATGAAAAATTGAAGGTGACCTAAGAGAGTAAATGGGTTATAAATTAAGGCGTCCAATTTTTAAAAAGATTCAATTTTATGTCCATTCATAGAGAGACTTTCATGAAACACAACGACACATAATATAAATAATCTGGACATTAAAATATAATTACTATTCCACCTACATTATCAATTTATAAGAGATATAATCTAGTATCAGCCTTTTGTAGGGTTTATATTTAAGGAAATGTGAAAAAATAGATGAAGGACCTAAAAAATTGGACATTTGAGCCTAGAAAAAAATAACTATGTCGAGAGAATGAAAATGAAAAAATGATCAAGAAGAATAGGGAACTAACATGTGAAAATCCAATTACGTAATAAAAAGATAAATAATATAATAGAAAGAATATTTATCCATGAACCTTGTTGAAGAGGTGGATGAAATCAAATGGGTGGAAAAAACCTCATGTCACTCGAAGAAGAAAATTTGAGAGGGGTTTAAAAATTATAAGGTCAGAAATTAAAAATGGAAATTTCATCATTTTTACTGGGTTTCATGGTTGAACAAAAGATTGGAAAAACCCATCTATAACCATTAAGGACCTACTTCCTATGTAGGGGTGGTTTATGGTTCATTCACATGATTAGGAAAATTGTACAAAAACTATGTGTTTTTTCTTCAAATAAAAATTGTAGAGCCTTTGCATGGACATGCGCCCTAATTATCATGGTTAGGGAAAATTGTGTGGCCTACTACTACACAATAAAATTTCGTATTGGTTTAGGGAAACTATAAAGACATGGATACACGATTTTTATAAACTGTACAACCTAGTGCTCTATTACACTAGTCCAGGTTTTGGGCTCTGAAAATTCCCCGAACACCCATTTTTTCCCATAGTCTCACACAGAATTCACATTAAGTAAAAATAATAATTAAAAAGTAATAAAAATGATTCATAAATGATATAATGTTTTTTTCTTAAAAATAAATAAATATTTATTTTTTTTAAAAGAAAATCCATTATTTACTTATATATTTGTTTATTACATATTTTCATTCACTATTTATAAAATTGGTTATTTCATTTGGCTCCATTGGTGGGTTCATACTATGTTTTACTCACACCCTTATTGGTCCACCACTGATACCAGATAAGAATTCATGGTTAAATATAAGGATAAGGGAAAATAATACGGTGATTGATGGTCGATTTGGGACTTATGTGATAGAGGATGGATTAAGGGACCAAACTATATGTTAGTACCCATTTTAATGATTTCCAGTTAAGGTTTTCCTTTTTCATTACTTTTTCAAATTATTTCAATCACGACATGACATGTTTTTTTTAAATATTTTCTAAAATTCACTAATTTTCGAACTTTTTTATGTTATGTGTGGATACATTTTGGTTATTTCCTTTTGTTATTTTCAACTATTTTTTATTTTATTTACTTTGATAAATATAATATAATCTCCCCAAATTCTTCGTTATACCCTCACTAATAACCGACATCATTTTACATATGGAGGGTTGTGTGTGAGGTCTAATTCTATTCTCGTTCATCTACTAGTTAGTGTAATTTTGGGTTGGTATGTTTGAAAAGGTATCCATAGAATTGGTTGTTATAACATTTATTTTGATATACACCAATATATAAAAGAAAAATTAATTAAACTTAAACTTAAATATCATCAATATTAGTACAACTAACAGAAAATAAGTTTTTTTTTCTAAAATGTTCTTATTTTCAACAAAAATATTTTTTGATAATAAATCGGGGTTAAAATAAGATTATGTAGTGATATATAATCTAATAAAATTAGTTTGACCATAAAATATTTTTTCATCATATTTTATCTTTTTAATCAAAAATATAGTTTATAGATTTTACTATTTTAATTTAAAAAAATGAACTCTATTTTTAGATATATCATGTAAATATTAAATTAATATTTACTATTTTTAGTTTTTTAAAAATATTGATCTTTTTATAATACTGATAAATATTTGTTTTTAAATTTACAAAAAATTTATGACATTATGAATATATAAGAATGAAAACTAAATTCATGAAACATTTTTTAATAGAAAATATGTATTTTATATGAGAATTAATAATCTAATTTTTTTTTATAATCTCGTATTTTACATCATGGAATTTATGTTATATTAAAAAAGTATTTCAATATATCATACATTATGTATTTAAAAATAAATTTCTATAAATTCTAAAAAATGAATAACACAAAATTTATTTCAAAATATTAAAAACTATTTCCAAAGTATATAATAATGACACTATTTTTTCAAAAAAAAGATAAATTACATAGTTGAAAATATGTTTATGTGGTGAATCCCAAAATAGTAAAAAAAATGAGTTACCTAAGAGGTAGAAATATTTACATATTGGGGATATGGTTAAATTTATTGTTTCAGGTGTTCATTTTTTATATCTTATACTTTATATTATTTCTCAATTTAGGATCCATGATCATTGAGAGTGACTTTACATTATTTAGTGGGTTTATGTTTAAAAAAAATAACACTCCTTTTTAGTTATAAAATTGGAATGCATTTACTCACTCCACATCAAACCAAAATCCATTAGGTTTAGACAAAAATCTAGATAATTTTTTTACACACTAATAATAACCATAATGAGTTATTGGTATTCTAAAAATACCATCACTCAACGGTTTAGTCTTCACTAAAGAGAGTTATTCCATGATGTGTGGTATGATATCCCAACATCACTTTTTAATTTTTGATTATAAGCTATTATTTTTCCCAAAATTTTATTTCACTATAAATTAATGATTAATTAAGTATCATTATAGTAATAATATTGTATTATGATGATTTTAAAAGAATTAAATGGTGACATACCATGTTTTATGAAATAACCACTATGATCGATTGCATACATGTTACGCCACATTGAGAATAAATGAAAAACTAAAAATTATTATATAAATTTTAGCATTATAATCTAGAAATTTTAATGAAGGGAATTAATAATATTAACATAATTATGTAAAACTGGTATACATGTGTTAATAATTAATTCTTTGGTCTAGAATTAATTATAAATGAATGTAAAACCTTTTTTTAATGAAAGTAAATTTTTTTTCTAACAAATAATATAAATGAAAATAAGTTAGTTTATAAAGTAATAAAATCACCCATAATTTGTTTTATTAATGATATATATAAGTAAAATATTTAATGATATGTTTATGATTCATCTTCTAGGATTTATGGACATTACATATGAAAAAATTTCAAATTTTAGATAAGAGATGAATTTCTTAAAAAATTATGTTTTTTCACATTTTGATGGAGATCCCATTTTAAATATCATTTTTACAACTTTCTAAGTTCATTTGGAAATATAATATTTTCCTTTTTAATTAGTATATAAAATGTTTCTTTGTATTTATTTCTGGTATTTTTCAAATAATATTTGTTTTTATGAATAGTGAAAATACTACATTTTAACTGAATACTATTTTTTCATCCAATTTATTTATATATTAATATTGTTGTTTTAATTTGTTTTAAAGTATAATTATATTTTATCATTTATTATAATTTAATTCATTGGAATAAATTTTAATTAAAAAATAGATATAATACCATTTCAATCTTTCGCACGTTTCAAATAAAAAAAATGATTTTTAGTCTTCTCTCAAAAATTTCATTTAAAAATAATTTTAAGAAATTTTATAAATTTAATTTTACAAAATGGATTCAATATTTGGAATCATAAGTTCCAAATTATCTTTTATGGTAAATTTAATTTATAGGTATTAAAATCTTTCCATGGTAAAAAAAAAATATTTACCGTAATAAAGTTAAAATTTTGACAAGAGTACATATAATTGTAAAAATCATTACCGACCAAAATTCTACAACATTTAAAGACTGTTTGGGGTTTTTCTACACCCTACCCAAGATATTAAACCTTAATTACACAAAAATGTCTTCTAATTTAATCCCACCTAGTTATGTTTGTCTTTTTATATAACCTAATCAATAAACTAATCACTTGAACCCCCACCCCCCCAAGTATAAATACATTCTATCCACATCCCATTTTCGAAACAAAAATCCTTTTATCTCCTCAAATAACATCAAAAATATCTCCTCATAACTCTAAAAATGTTATAGTTCTTTTTTTTAAACAAAAAGATCAAATCCATGGACCTCAATGGTCTTTCAAGGAGGGGATAATAATGAGGTAATCTTCTCAATGTATCTCTCTTAATTTATTTTCTTTTTCTATTTTATTCTCACCTCCTTCATAAATAAATGCATAATAACTCAAGAATAATATATATACTGAAGTTGTATTTTTAAAATGTAATATCTTATACCAGATTCATTTCTCACGTCCACTTATTCAATGAAACAAAATATTATCCAAGCTATGATGGTTATTCACATTCGTGAATAATGTTTTTGTACTTTTCCCATTACCTCCTTCATGGATGGTCTTAAAACAATTATTCAAGTTTAATAATATATAAATATGTAAATAATGGTTTATTTAATATTCAAGAAATGTAATATTTAACATACAATCTTCCTTTCAATTTTTCTGTTATACAATAACTTCATTTAGGGATGTGTGGATTACCAAAACCTCAAAATGTGGAGACTTTTTCACGCTTCAATTTGAATTAATTAAGTATTATTTTCATAGAAATTCATGTTATAAATCACATTTTAATTCTTAAATAATTATATAATATATTTATACATATTTATATTCATTACCATTAATTTCATTCATTTAATATGATCATAACAGTTAAAATAACATTCATGCTTACGTATAGCCTACTGTCTCCATTAACGGTGTGTTGAGTTTTTATTAAATAATTTTTATAAATACTTATATAATAAATATATAATTTTTTATATAATTTTTTATATTCTCTAGATGAAGGAATTATGATCACATGGACTATTAACAATATACCATGTTCATTTTTGACTCATGTATCGAATATAGACAAAACATCCTACATAGACATAAATAATTATGTAAATGTTATAACATGGGAAAAGTGATAAAAAATTAAAATTAAAAATAAAATTATTCTCTATTATATATAAATTAATATAAATTTATTATTAATGATGAACAAGTAACATATAAGATGAGTGAGACTCAAGGTAATAATATTTCTGAACTCAATTTCCACTCATTGGATTTTACACATACATCATTGATTATATTATACCAATAGTACATCTGGAATAACAGTTTAATTATTTATGTTTAATTTAAACTTCTATTATTTGTATTTATTTTTTTACACATAATCACACCATTGATAAATTATTTCATCAATTATCAGAACATTATATGATATTTCTCTAACTCAATTTCCATTCAATGGGTTATACATCAACTTTATTGATTTTATTATGAAATGATTATATGGGAAATCAATGTTTATTAATTTTTGTATTATTTACAATAATATTTTGGTTGATATACTATTACTACACAGAATAAAACCATTCATAAAATCTAATGTCATTAATACAAACTATTTAATAGATTTCTTAACCAAATTTCCATTCCTTGTGTTAAACATTTTCTTATTGATTATGTCATGATATGATTATATGAGAAACAAATTTGTCATATCTTATAATTTATTTATAACTTATTTATTTATATTTATCATGAATAAACATTAGCATTCTATTTAATAAAAAAATTATGTTTGTTAGGGACTCTATTACAAAAACATCGATTTAGATGTTTTAATGATATATTCTACATAATATTTAATGTTGATGTCCTTGTATTCAAAATTGTTTTAATTAATTATTTATATGGACATTAATGTTTAGAAATGATAATTCCATTAAAAAGAAATAAATTGTTATGGAACACTTTCATTAAAATGATTTTCTAAATGTTATAATATTGATTAAAAAATGGATTGATTATATCAATAATCACGAATGTGTTTTTAACATATACAACATTAATTTAATTTCTTTCTATTAGGTTTCTATTATGTTTGGTGATTAATTTAAAAATTTACCATACCATTTCAAAATAATGTGCTCCCATTTATGAGGGAACAACTTTTAATTATGGAATGTGATTTCAAAATAGAAATGTTATTTTATATTTAAGCTTGTTTTATGTGTTATAAGGATGGGTAAGAGAAACGAAGATGTCAATATGATTTTTATCAAGTTGATAAATGTTGTTTGATATTAGGAAAAAATAGATTGTCATTAAAATATTCTACTTTTAATATTGGTGTAATTATATAACAGTTATGGACTAATTATAAAAAACTATAAACATAAAAAGATATTGAATGTGAATTCATAACAAAACTAAAAATTATGCAATATTTAATGTTGGGGTCTTATAATTATTATCAGATGAAATGTTTAGTAAACAATAAGAATTATGAGTTTTGGTTAAACATATTCTGTCTTTCTATGTTCACTAGTTTAGTTAACAAATTATTATAAAACGATTTTAGATTGAGGAATGTTGGTTATAAATTGAAAGAGGAGGATATCAAAAAACATTCATATCTCTTCCAGATGAATTTTTTGAAATAATTATTATGAATTCATGTTCAGATGATTTCAAAACGTTTTCTAATATACAACTCTCTTGAAAATAGTTTTATGAGATATCAAACACCAACTCTATACCATTATACCATCATGGATCATGGGTTGTTTATAATCAAATTCAATTTTCTCAATATTTGAATATTTTCATAAAAGGTAAACATTATCAAATAAGTTTTAAATATTTTAACTTATCAATTGAATTTGAAGAATATTTTGATTTTGAAAAATATTCTGAATAAATAGACTTCTGCACATTATATTTATACATACTTTTAAAATATTTTCTTTAAAACATAAGTATGGTCTTTTATAAGGATTATTGAGTGAATTTTTAAAGTCAAACATGGAATGAATGGTTTATAAAAAACATTTTTTATCATGTGTTTTGAAATTATATGTCATACAAGATTAATTTCCAATACCATTTCTCTGAAAACACCCATATGACCCATGTTGTTTAAGGTGTATTTGGATAAAGGTAGAAAGTTATTTTGATGAATCTTTAAATCATTATTTAAATTCATAGATCATTTATTTATGTGAACAAAATGATGGTGAAATCAGGTGGACAACATGAGAATGGTATGATTTTATTTCTATTTGTAATAGGTTTATTAAATCATTTTGAGATTAAATGAATAAATTAAATATATATAAGACTTCGTGAATTAAGATATTTAAGTAATTATAAGTTGGGATGAAAAAGAAAGGAATAAAATAAACATTGAGGTTAAAACATGTGATGGTTATTTTTGAGTATATTATCACATATTGGGTATTTTATATATAATATATAGTTTTCAAAAAAGGATAAATCTCAGAATATGTGACAAACTGTCATTTCAGACATGGCTGTTGGAATCACACCAACAACCGATATGCAGTAAGGCTTTATCGCCAACCACTGGCTTACGTGGATTTCCCAGGTAGAATGAATTTTCCTTTATAATTAAATGGGTTGATCGAATATGAATAAGTCGTTTTTGGGAACATCTGTTTTATCAAAGGAATACCCAGGGTATTGGAAAATGGTTTTCAGATTAAGTGATAAATTCCATTTTTGAAGAAGTTCACTATTTAGGGAAACATTATTACTAAGGTAAATAGAATACTATTGGATTTTATTTGAGGATAAATGTCCAAATTTTACATTGGTAGAATCTATATTTTTATTATGATCTTCTAGTGATTTGAGTTATTTATGGAAAAGATTAACCTATCATAGAAAATATGTGATTTTTGAAATTACATTTTTGGTATGTAGAATTAAGAGTGATAGATGTTATTTGGATATAAATGTTAAAAATTATCTTGGAAGATTATGTTATCAAATCCATATACTCTTTTGGTTTTAATATTAGTTATGATAATTTTAAAAAATTTTAAGGACAATTTTTTATCAGAATTTTTATGTTGAACACTAGGGTTTAATTTTGAATTACTAGAGATTAAAACTATTTTTTCACCATACAATGTTGTATTATTTTTTGAGAATTGTTTTATCTTCACCTAACAATATATTATTTGGTTAATGATTTAAGATATAAGTTATAGATAGTTATTATTTTGTGGCTTATGTGATCTATAGATGTGGATTCTTATTGAATACACATCATTTGCTGAAAAAATGAGTGTGTGGTGGAAATTTATTAAAGGTAAAATCTATACTTTTCGTGTAAGTATATTTATTTATGTTCATAATATAAGTAGTAATTTAATTCTTAAATTCATTTAATAGGTTCCGAAAACAGAAATTGTATCTGATTTAATTACATATTGGGAAATCATTGACCTTTTAACTAATCAAAAATATATTATATTATGATTATTAACATTATCTTAATAGTTTTTTCTATCACTCTCCATAATAACGTGATGGTTAGTCTGATCTTCCATTTCCATGTTTTCCTACATGGAACTATAGTTTTTTTTTCACTTTAGGTGGTCTTTGTACTTCCCATTTTTTCATCTAATGTAGTAGTTTTATTAATTCTTTTTCTGATGTGGGATTTCCAGAATGGTTTTCATAACATCGTTATTGAACCTAAAATAAAATTATGAGGACAAAATTTATTAATGGTGGGATTATGTAGAATCCTTAGTTATATGAAAGAAACAATATGTTCTAATAACATATAGGATACCCTACATTGAGATTAAACAAACAACTAAATATTATTATTTAAATGTTACCATTGTAAGATAGACCTTGGAATATGTAAATTGAATTATAAAAAAACGTTTACGCAAGTTTATATTTAATTATTTTGTACAAAATTTATTATAAATGAATTTAAATCCCTTTATAAATAAAAGGAAATTATTTAAAAAAACAACTTATCTGAAAATAAGTTAGATTATAAAGTAATAAAATCACTCTTTTTATGATTTATTAATGAAATATACATGTAAACTATTCAAATAAATGTTTGATATTGATATTATATTTTTTCTATTCATGACATTATAACAAATTTATCTTCTAAATAAAAGAAGTATTTCTCAAAAAAATAATGTTTATTGACCTTTTGATGGAGAATCCATTTTAAAAATCATTTTTAACACTTGTATAAGTTTTTTTTGAAAAAATAAAAATCTTATTCAGAATAAGGGCATAAAATTTTACATTGTATAAATTTTTCAAATTTTTCAAATAATAATCATTTTTATGAATAGTGAAAAATACATCATTTTAACTCAAAACTGTTATTTCATCTAATTTATTTTTTAGTGATATTTAATTTTTATTGTTTTTAATGTATAATTATATTATTTTTATATCATTAAATCCAATTTAGGTCATTATAATAAATTTTAATCATAAAATAGTAGTAAAAACACTTCAATCTTTTGAACGTTTCACTTTAAAAAACCGATTTTTAGTCTTGTCTTCAAAATTACCTTGAAATGTTATTTTCCCAATTTTGTGAATTTAATTTTGTAAAATGGATTAAATATTTGTAATAATAAGTTCCAAATTAGGTTTTATGTTCAATTTCATTTTTATTTATTAATAATATACCATGATAAAAATAATTACCGTAATAAAAGTAAAATTTTGAAAAGGGTTAAAAGTAGAAGTTAAAAGCATAACATAAATTAAAAATAAAACACTTAAAGAGTTGTTTAATTGTTTTTGACACTAAAATAAATATTATAAATTAATTACAAACCAATGTTGGGTAATTTAATGACACCACATTAGGGTTGTATTTTAATATATGATAATCAATTAACTAATCACATGAACCCACCCCTCCTCAAGTATTAATACCACCTCTACACCTCCCAGTTTCAAGAGAAAAAGTCTTTTAGCACCACATATCTATTCTCAAAAATCATCTCTTCACTATAGACACTTCTAAGTGTGTATACCCTCAATAAAAGACCAATTACATGGTCTTAAAGGGTCTTTCAAAGAGGGGATATTCAAGAGGTAATTTTCTCAGAGATCCTATCTTAGTTTCTTTTTTTTACTTTATTATCACCTCCTTAATAAATAAATGCATGATAACTGAATAATAATGTATATAATTTATTATTATTTTAATATTAGAATATTATACACCTATTTTACTCCACAATACCTCTTATTAAAATAAAAAAATTATTATCCGGGTTTTTTCGGTTATTCTCCTCTATAGATAAAGTTTTTGTTCTTTTTAAATTACTGCCTTAATGGATGGTTTTAAAACTATTTTTAAGTTAAATAATATTTAAATTATTTTATTATTTCCAACACAATTTTCTGGAAATATTATATTAAACACACCTTCATGATTTCTGTATTGTTGTTATAAGATAACATTATTTGGGGAAGTGTACATTACCCCTCCTCAAAATGATGTGATTCATTCATGCATCACATGGGATGTATTAAGGATTGTTTTAGTAAAATATATGATATAAATAAAATGTTACTTATAATTTAAGGATATAATATATATAAATATATACATATTTAATATCATTCCTTCAATACGACCATAAAAATGAAAATAGCATCCAGGCGTACGTATAACCTAACATATCCATGAACAATTTTTTTGTTTGTCTTAAAAATAATATTATAAATAATTATATATTAAATATATAATATATTTACATCATGTTTTATATTTTAGATATGATAAGCTTAGAAACACATGGACTATTGACATCATGCCAATTTCATTTTCTACTGAAGCACCGAATATTGAAAAACCGTCTATCATAAACATAAACAATTATTTAATTGTTATAACATGTTAGAAAGTGAAATAAATTTAATATTAATAATAAAAAATTTCACAAGTAATTTTAAATTAACCAATTATTTTAATTATGATTGAAAAAGGATCATATGAGATGTCTCTGACTAGACGTAAGGAAAATTTAGAACTCAATTTACACTCAATGGGGTTTACGCATACATAGTTCATTATATTATGACTAGATTATGTGTGGAATAATATATTAATTATTTATGTGTTATTATCACTTATATTTGTGTGTATTTTATTTTTCTATAAATAATAACCCCCTTTATAATTTCTTACATCATTCATTAAATCTTTTTAAGGGATTTTTCTAACTCAATTTCCATTCATTGGGTTATATGAAAAATTCGTGGACTTTGTTATGGAAAAATTATTTGTGGATTTTTTTGTAATTTCCAATTATATTCTTGTGGATATACTATTTCAATACATAATCACCCAATTGATAAATTCCTATTTTATTGATACATACATTGTAAGGAAATTTATTAACAAAATTTACATTCTTTGGGTTAATCAAAAACTTCTTGATAATGTCTGTCAATACCCGTCCCTCATGGCCCGTGACATGATAACCCCAAGCCCACCAACCAAAGGCTAGGGGAAGGAAACTACCGTTGAAGGCTTCAATCTTCATGTGGCATGCATTTTCCTGAGTACTTGTATGCACACACATGCCCAACCACCTCGCTATACAGTAAATGGGAGAAACAAGAACCGCAAAATAAATTAAGAGTGCAAGTACAACTGCAAGTAAGTTGTCTAGAATTAAAAACCAACAAGGAATGAAAATATTATGTATAATAAGGAAACTCTAATGGTCATCCACAGAAAACCCCACATGATCGTGAGAGTAGTGAAGCTGCTGGAAGCCGAAGTAGTTTGTCATGTCTTCCTGATCCTACTGGGCCCCACATGGTCCTAGGCCACCAAGTCCACATTCAAAGACTTCATCAGTCCTATCTCCCCGAGAACCCATGTCGAAACTTTGGCCATTATCAACAGACACAACACATGTGGGAGAATCCCATGCAGGGGTGAGTAACACAGTAATTAGTAGGTACCCCATAATAAAAAGGAAAATCCCACATCAATTCCTCAAATTAAAGAACGAAACAAAAGGAAACTCACACTATGTAGAGACCCGTATCCTTGACGTACATGGACATTAAATTACTTTTGCGGAATACTTAGTACATAACAAAAACACACACACAAGGATCGTAATAGTTTAGTGTCTTTGGAAACTCGGAACGTAATCTTCTAAACGTGGTGAAAGATCTTCAATATCTCCCATAAAGATCTTCCCCTTTTTTTTACCTAAAACCTTTCTTTATATCCTGGGGAAAGAAAAACAAAAAAAGGGTGAGCTCAAATGCTCAGTAAGGGTAAACAAAAGAAATATCAATCACATCATATACATAAGAACGTAGCTTTTGGAAATCTTGACCTGCAAAAGAGCTCATAATATCATAACATGGGGTAAATCATAGAATTGAAAATGAGATCCCAATAATCATAACTTAAAACTTGAACTTTGTGGCATGCACACATAATCATGGAAAATCATTTCTTGTTAGTCACGACTCATTGCCAAGACTATCTTAGTGGACAAAGTCCCTTTCTGAACCGAGTTCACTCCTCGTTTCAGTCCTGTATCACTGAACCGAAATAACCTTCCGTTCCAGCCATGTCTATCTCATGAGATATAAAATCATTACCCAATGCATTGGAGGGAGATATAGGTCCCACCCATCTTATAATGAATCCTTTCTTATGTGTGCCACATAATCATAAAACATACATCATCGCATAACACATGTAACAAAAATGGGATTCTTGAAACATCATGACATCATAAATCAATTCATATAAGATAAAGGAATTCATAGACATAATTCCATCACAACATAGTCAAATCAATGTAAAAATATGGATAGAAACAGAACCCTTTATTATCTTAGATGGAAAATAATTTTGATAAAACACTTGAATTGAATTCTTGAGGAAAATATCCTTTCTTCTTCAAAATCAATTTCTTTTCACAAAACATCATGCAATTTTAAAAGAAAGAGATTTTATTGAAAATAGTCATGAAATCTTTTAGAGGAAGCTTTATTAAAATAAGGCTTTATAAAACAGTAGAAATCCGTTCGTGCCGTATAAGTTAAAAAAAAACATTCTTCGAACTTTTGTCGGAAAAGTCAAAAAGTACTTCGTACGAAAAACGACAAAAGATTCCTTTCATACGTATTACTAAAAACTCACCGAAGGGTAAATATGGATTTAAACAATTTGAGGTGGATGGAAATAATATTACATATTGATAAAACATGGATGTGGATGATAAAATACACCCCAGTAAATACTTACGAATAAACAATCTCGGATAAAAATGAGATTGTGATATTTCCCTTACCTTAGGTCCGACTTGCTTTGTAACTGTCCGAACCTCCTGTATAATGATTTAAATCATGTTATTGACTTATTACAGAATCATATTCATTGTTATGATATCATATATGGTTCACTTATGACATTATATTACCCGTTCTTTTGTAAATTCCATGTTAAAAAAGCGTTTTGGGTAAAGTCGTTTCATTTATCGTAGGTGTTTTGACTTGTTGTTCTTGACATCATTATTACTTATATCATGATTTACTTACTTCCAGAATATAAAATATGATTTATATATCATATATATTCAGTATATATATATATATAATAGGTAGATAAATAAAATGAAAAACACCGTTCATGGAGACGGTAGTCCGTACGTACGCATGAACGCTGTTTTCCTTTCCTTATTGTCTTGAAATGGAAGTAAGTAGATGACATACATATGTATATATATA
Organism: Viscum album; assembly: GCA_963277665.1. NCBI lineage: Eukaryota > Viridiplantae > Streptophyta > Magnoliopsida > Santalales > Viscaceae > Viscum > Viscum album. Next base: position 1,759,271,690 of record OY728119.1, on the reverse strand, counting down.
CATAAATCCAGTAGCTTTATAATGTCATATATTTCATTATTATTTCTTATATATACATTATAATCATTCTTAAATGGTTAACATGGAGAATGAATCTCATCGCGTCGTGGAGACGGTATTCCGTACGTACGCACGAGCGATGATATCATTTCTATAAATATTGAATTGAATTGGAGTGGATTATACAATATATCAGAATCAATATGATGTTGTAATAACTATGTATAGTTATTCTTTACACCATTATACCCATCCATGTAAGGTGGTGGTGGAAAATAGATTACACCACGGCGTGGAGACGGTATTCCGTACGTACGCACGCGCGGTGATTTCTTTTTCCGTTGGATGGATAGATGGTGAAATAGGGTTGTTTCATACTTATAATAACATATCAGTATATGAGTGATACTGATTTTATTACTTCATAATGAAACAACCTAAGAAGAAGAAGTGGAAGAAGAAATAAAGATGAAAGAATTGGTAACGGTAATTACCTCTTCTTTGAAGTGCCTCTTTGAGACCTCCTCTTAGGGCAATAGAATTGGTCTTTGAGGAAGACCAGAACCTCTAGGATGTTGCTAGGGAAGTGGAGAGGAGAAATGGGCAGGGGCTGGCCGAGCTTGAGTGCTCAAATTGGTGTGAGGAGGAGGGGGAGGAGGTGTCCTTTTATAGGGGAGGAGAGGGGCACCTTAGGAATATCTCAAAATATTATTTTATATTAAAGTCAAAATCGGTTTATAATGGTTCCAAAGGGTATTATTTCGAATCTAAAGTGGGGATGGGTAGAAATCCTATCAACCAATAGAATTTAGACAAGTTTAGGATATTATTTTAACCTTATCAATTAGATTTAACTCTAAGTTAAATAATTTAACTTTTACCATGTCTTTTTGTTTTCTTTCACTATATGGTTAATACACTTACTATAACATGCCAAACGAACCCCAAATTGTTTATTATTAATATATATATCCTTATCTAAGTCATTTGGCCGAACCTTAGATTTTTAAGAATACAATAACAATTAATAATATAATATTTGATTTAAAAACTATTTTGTGTCAATTTTGACCCTATTTGATATATGATTTTTGTGGAAGTCATAACAGAATTAAATGTTCGAACCAAGTTTCTTAAATCAACATTAATATATCATAGTAATCAATAAAATTAGTGGAATTCATAAAAAATCTCAAATTACATTTATTTTGGTGTTTATAACATCAATTATGTCAATATTTCATTAATAATATAATTACTGCATCATCGTTGTGTCATAACTAAATTAAATTATTTGATGTCTAAAAATTAAAAATAAAATACCATCATGTAGGAAATCTTTTTAGATTTATAATGAATATTTATAGTCGAATTTATCTTATGTATAACCCCATATTAAAAATGATTTACTTATTAAACTTTGATTTTAACTATTTTAACCCTTCTTTAAATAAATTAATAATAAATGTCCTAATCTAATCCAAGTGGGCCTAAATGGTCATATTTTATTCCTAAGTTTGTTTTTGGTCGAATTACACTTTTCCAATAGAATTAGGACATGTGTTAGGGTAATATTAATATCATATTTACCCTTAGTTACCTTATTTACTATTAACCGTGGTAAAAAAAAGTAAAAAGTTACTATTCACCAAAAAATTATTTTCATCTCATTGAACCACATTTTAGTCCTCGATATTAACCGTGTCTCTCGGATTTTCGAAATTCCATTCATAGAAACGGAAAAATTAAGTTTTATGAAAAATTCAGTTTTTTTTAACTACCACTTAGTAGTTTCACTATTCATCAAAAATTGATGTTTTTCAGAATAATGCCAAAATTTCATCCTAAGCTATATTTCATATTCCGAATTCAAAAATGAAATCTATTTTACCAAATTCATAACATATAAGTTGCATTAATTAATTTTATAATTAAATCCCGCTGTTAAAATAAATAGCGTGTTTTTAGGAAACAATATATATCAAAAGATTGACACTTGATTATGTCTGGTTTAAATGTGAAATTACAACCAATGACCAACATTGTATTAAATTGTAAAAATATATTCTAAATATACTTTAAAACCACTCAAATTAATAATTTATCACTATTAATTATTTCGATTAAAAAAGTTGTTTTTAATTATAATTTAGTAATTTTTCACTATTCATCAGAATATGAAAGTTATCCGAAAAGTACCAAAATTTCACCTTAGGCTAAATTCGATACTCCGAATCCAAAAATAATGTTCATTTTGAAAAATAAGATTTACTGGATTTCAAAAAGTGGTTATTACTATTCATAACGGCTAGTTTTAATAATATTTTTATAGCATATCATTGTTTAGTGAAACTCGGTATTGCGTACTACACACGCTATCGAGGAAGGTCGCGATTGCGTGTAATGCAAGTCAAGTCAAGGATGTGTGTTGCGCAAGCTCCTTTTGGTGTAGCGTACAACACAAGACATTAATAAAATTAAAAGGAATATTTTTTTATAAAATCTTGGGCTGTTACATTCTACCCCCCTTAAAATGAATTTCGCCCTCGAAATTCGTCGGGGTTATAAATGGTTTACTATTTGAAAGTTTCTTTAATAGAAACCCACATCGTAAAAGGGAATACCAAAACTTGGCTTTAAAAACTAAAGTATGAAATTTAACGATTACCCAAATAAACTAATCACTGGGTTTCCACATAGGTAAAAATATGGATATGGAAGAGAAATCTAACCATCATGTTCTGATGGAGAGTGGTAGAGAACATGGCTATAGAAAATCCAGTAATCACAAATCCATAAATTTGTGATGATCTAAGGTACCATCTGATTCATCAGGTATAAGATCACTAGGACAACATTTTTGGTTTTCAAGATCATTTCCCTAAAGTTGAAAATTTGAATTAGAATAAATACTTACTTTATTTTGATACAATATCACTGTTGTTCGTGCCTTGATCAATTTCCACTTCATCTCTTAAATAAATGAAGTTGAATTTGTTATTCGTGAAGTGTTAGCATATCATGTGATAGAATGACGGGTCATTCCATCTGTCTCAAACAAAAGGTAAGCAAAAGTTATTAAATATACATAAGTCATTCTATAGTGAGATTAATCATATATAGTTCTTAAAATGGACTTATACTTCATATATCATACTGCTTAATATAATAAAACTAGTTTCTAATAAACAGGGACTTCCTGTAGGTCAGTGGTAGGCGATAAAGGCCAGTCGCACTTCGGTTGTGGGTTCGATTCCCACAGCCTTGTCCGAAGCGATGGGCTGTCGCCCGTCCTGCAGGTTGTCCTTTTTCTAAAACTACATTACTATAACATCCCATCAATAATATCGAAAATCTTCTATCCTTAAACAATACTAACTTATGTCCAACATAATCCAGTCTAATCTTTAGGCTTATAATACTGCAGTCCACTCTCATCATATAGTGGCAACGATTACCAGAGATTTAATACTGTCGTTGATCCCCACATCTCATAAGATATGTCTTGTTGGTCACATTCCAAACATTCAAAGTCCTTAATCGTGTATTCTCTTGAATACCTTAGTGAAAACATGAGTGTAGTTAAAAGTTAACACTATCCACATACCAAAATCCTCAAAATTCTATATACTCAAACCATGATATCACTTAGTCCTTAAATCAATCATGAGCTCATGAATACTATCAAACATTTAATTTTCTCCTTATCCCTTCATTATTCGCATATCATCTACATTCCAAAAATATCTGAATAACCTTTCATGGATACTGGTAACATTAATCATACACTTTCAAAACACAAGGAAAGACAACAGTGTAACAATCCATAGATGTCTCTTTATTCCAAAATTACACATGATAAACATGTAATCATTCCACTACATTCTCAAACCATTGACCGAGCTTCAAAAATTCTTTCATCTCACATATCATTTGTAGTCTCTTCATCATCATCTACATAAATACTACCCATATGACCATACTTATTCTCTTCATGAGTCTTTCCCTTAGGGCATTTGTTTGCATAATGCCCATACATTCCACATTTAAAACACTTAACCATTTTTGATGTCGTAGCAATACCATTATCCTCATCCATGGTGTTAACCGAACCTTTTCCTTTGCACTTACTTGCTTTGTGTCCTTCTTTTCCACACCGAAAGCATCTTCCAGTTCCCTTGAAACATTCTCCTTGATGCCTCTTCCCACATGATTTACATAGGGGAAATTGAACTTTCTTTCCTCTATGATCATCATGGAACTCCATCTTTCTCTTATTAGTCGAGTCAGGAAACTTACCAAATTTTACTTTATTGATCATGTTGTGAGATTGCTGATTCGGCATAATAATGATGTTTGGACATCCAAATCCCATTTCATTCGGTTTCTCATGAAGAATATCATTCCATTGTCCATCATATCCTCCATTATTGTGAATCATCTTGTTTCTAGCCATTTTCTAAAACCCAAACAGAATAGTGTTAGATGCAAAAATCGTAATAAAGGGGGAGTGACTTAAATATCCATCATCTTTGGTTTAATCTAATATTGTTACCATAGTTCTAGAACTATATCCTATACGTATACTTATCCTTAGGGGCATCCCTAGACATACCTTAGAAATATCTCTAGGGATCTCACTAACGTTTTCGCATCCTAGTTTCCAAAGGTTGACTAAACCTTTCCTCTGATACCAACTGTAGAGACCCGTATCCTTGACGTACATGGACATTACATTACTTTTGCGGAATACTTAGTACATAACAAAAACACACACACAAGGATCGTAATAGTTTAGTGTCTTTGGAAACTCGGAACGTAATCTTCTAAACGTGGTGAAAGATCTTCAATATCTCCCATAAAGATCTTCCCCTTTTTTTTACCTAAAACATTTCTTTATATCCTGGGGAAAGAAAAACAAAAAAAGGGTGAGCTCAAATGATCAGTAAGGGTAAACAAAAGAAATATCAATCACATCATATACATAAGAACGTAGCTTTTGGAAATCTTGACCTGCAAAAGAGCTCATAATATCATAACATGGGGTAAATCATAGAATTGAAAATGAGATCCCAATAATCATAACTTAAAACTTGAACTTTGTGGCATGCACACATAATCATGGAAAATCATTTCTTGTTAGTCATGACTCATTGCCAAGACTATCTTAGTGGACAAAGTCCCTTTCTGAACCGAGTTCACTCCTTGTTTCAGTCCTGTATCACTGAACCGAAATAACCTTCCGTTCCAGCCATGTCTATCTCATGAGATATAAAATCATTACCCAATGCATTGGAGGGAGATATAGGTCCCACCCATCTTATAATGAATCCTTTGTTATGTGTGCCACATAATCATAAAACATACATCATCGCATAACACATGTAACAAAAATGGGATTCTTGAAACATCATGACATCATAAATCAATTCATATAAGATAAAGGAATTCATAGACATAATTCCATCACAACATTGTCAAATCAATGTAAAAATATGGATAGAAACAGAACCCTTTATTATCTTAGATGGAAAATAATTTTGATAAAACACTTGAATTGAATTCTTGAGGAAAATATCCTTTCTTCTTCAAAATCAATTTCTTTTCACAAAACATCATGCAATTTTAAAAGAAAGAGATTTTATTGAAAATAGTCATGAAATCTTTTAGAGGAAGCTTCATTAAAATAAGGCTTTATAAAACAGTAGAAATCCGTTCGTGCCGTATAAGTTAAAAAAAACATTCTTCGTACTTTTGTCGGAAAAGTCAAAAAGTACTTCGTACGAAAAACGACAAAAGATTCCTTTCATACGTATTACTAAAAACTCACCGAAGGGTAAAAATGGATTTAAACAATTTTAGGTGGATGGAAATAATATTACATATTGATAAAACATGGATGTGGATGATAAAATACACCCCAGTAAATACTTACGAATAAACAATCTCGGATAAAAATGAGATTGTGATATTTCCCTTACCTTAGGTCCGACTTGCTTTGTAACTGTCCGAACCTCCTGTATAATGATTTAAATCATGTTATTGACTTATTACAGAATCATATTCATTGTTATGATATCATATATGGTTCACTTATGACATTATATTACCCGTTCTTTTGTAAATTCCATGTTAAAGAAGCGTTTTGGGTAAAGTCGTTTCATTTATCGTAGGTGTTTTTACTTGTTGTTCTTGACATCATTATTACTTATATCATGATTTAATTAATTCCAGAATATAAAATATGATTTATATATCATAAATATTCAGTATGTATATATATATATAATAGGTAGATAAATAAAATGAAAAACACCGTTCATGGAGACGGTAGTCCGTACGTACGCATGAACGCTGTTTTCCTTTCCTTATTGTCTTGAAATGGAAGTAAGTAGATGACATACATATGTATATATATACATAAATCCAGTAGCTTTATAATGTCATATATTTCATTATTATTTATTATATATACATTATAATCATTCTTAAATGGTTAACATGGAGAATGAATCTCATCGCGTCGTGGAGACGGTATTCCGTACGTACGCACGAGCGATGATATCATTTCTATAAATATTGAATTGAATTGGAGTGGATTATACAATATATCAGAATCAATATGATGTTGTAATAACTATTTATAGTTATTCTTTACACCATTATACCCATCCATGTAAGGTGGTGGTGGAAAATAGATTACACCACGGCGTGGAGACGGTATTCCGTACGTACGCACGCGCGGTGATTTCTTTTTCCGTTGGATGGATAGATGGTGAAATAGGGTTGTTTCATACTTATAATAACATATCAGTATATGAGTGATACTGATGTTATTACTTCATAATGAAACAACCTAAGAAGAAGAAGTGGAAGAAGAAATAAAGATGAAAGAATTGGTAACGGTAATTACCTCTTCTTTGAAGTGCCTCTTTGAGACCTCCTCTTAGGGCACTAGAATTGGTCTTTGAGGAAGACCAGAACCTCTAGGATGTTGCTAGGGAAGTGGAGAGGAGAAATGGACAGGGGTTGGCCGAGCTTGAGTGCTCAAATTGGTGTGAGGAGGAGGGGGAGGAGGTGTCCTTTTATAGGGGAGGAGAGGGGCACCTTAGGAATATCTCAAAATATTTTTTATATTAAAGTCAAAATCGGTTTATAATGGTTCCAAAGGGTATTATTTCGAAGCTAAAGTGGGTATGGGTCGAAATCCTATCAACCAATAGAATTTAGACAAGTTTAGGATATTATTTTAACCTTATCAATTAGATTTAACTCTAAGTTAAATAATTTAACTTTTACCATGTCTTTTTGTTTTCTTTCACTATATGGTTAATACACTTACTATAACATGCCAAACGAACCCCAAATTGTTTATTATTAATATATATATCCTTATCTAAGTCATTTGGCCGAACCTTAGATTTTTAGGAATACAATAACAATTAATAATATAATATTTGATTTAAAAACTATTTTGTGTCAATTTTGACACTATTTGATATATGATTTTTGTGAAAGTCATAAAAGAATTAAATGTTCGAAAAAAGTTGATTAAATCAACATTCATATATCATAGTAATCTATAAAATTAGTGGAATTCATAAAAAATCTCAAATTACATTTATTTTGGTGTTTATAACATCAATTATGTCAATATTTCATTAATAATATAATTACTGCATCATCGTTGTGTCATTACTAAATTAAATTATTTGATGTCTAAAAATTAAAAATAAAATACCATCATGTAGGAAATCTTTTTATCTTTCTAATGAATATTTATAGTCGAATTTATCGTATGTATAACCCCATATTAAAATTGATTTACTTATTAAACTTTGATTTTAACTATTTTAACCCTTCTTTAAATAAATTAATAATAAATGTCCTAATCTAATCCAAGTGGGCCTAAATGGTCATATTTTATTCCTAAGTTTGTTTTTGGTCGAATTACACTTGTCCAATAGAATTAGGACATGTGTTAGGGTAATATTAATATCATATTTACCCTTAGTTACCTTATTTACTATTAACCGTGGTAAAAAAAGTAAAAAGTTACTATTCACCAAAAAATTATTTTCATCTCATTGAACCACATTTTAGTCCTCGATATTAACCGTGTCTCTCGGATTTTCGAAATTCCATTCACAGAAACGGAAAAATTAAGTTTTATGAAAAATTCAGTTTTTTTTAACTACCACTTAGTAGTTTCACTATTCATCAAAAATTGATGTTTTTCAGAACAATGCCAAAATTTCATCCTAAGCTATATTTCATATTCCGAATTCAAAAATGAAATCTATTTTACCAAATTCATAACATATAAGTTGCATTAATTAATTTTATAATTAAATCCTGCTGTTAAAATAAATAGCGTGTTTTTAGGAAACAATATATATCAAAAGATTGACACTTGATTATGTCTGGTTTAAATGTGAAATTACAACCAATGACAAACATTGTATTAAATTGTAAAAATATATTCTAAATATACTTTAAAACCACTCAAATTAATAATTTATCACTATTAATTATTTCGATTAAAAAAGTTGTTTTTAATTATAATTTAGTAATTTTTCACTATTCATCAGAATATGAAAGTTATCCGAAAAGTACCAAAATTTCACCTTAGGCTAAATTCGATACTCCGAATCCAAAAATAAAGTTCATTTTGAAAAATAAGATTTACTGGATTTCAAAAAGTGGTTATTACTATTCATAACGGCTAGTTTTAATAATATTTTTATAGCATATCGTTGTTTAGTGAAACTCGGTATTGCGTACTACACACGCTATCGAGGAAGGTCGCGATTGCGTGTAATGCAAGTCAAGTCAAGGATGTGTGTTGCGCAAGCTCCTTTTGGTGTAGCGTACAACACAAGACATTAATAAAATTAAAAGGAATATTTTTTTATAAAATCTTGGGCTGTTACATTCTACCCCCCTTAAAATGAATTTCGCCCTCGAAATTCGTCGGGGGTTATAAATGGTTTACTATTTGAAAGTTTCTTTAATAGAAACCCACATCGTAAAAGGGAATACCAAAACTTGGCTTTAAAAACTAAAGTATGAAATTTAACGATTACCCAAATAAACTAATCACTGGGTTTCCACATAGGTAAAAATATGGATATGGAAGAGAAATCTAACCATCATGTTCTGATGGAGAGTGGTAGAGAACATGGCTATAGAAAATCCAGTAATCACAAATCCATAAATTTGTGATGATCTAAGGTACCATCTGATTCATCAGGTATAAGATCACTAGGACAACATTTTTGGTTTTCAAGATCATTTCCCTAAAGTTGAAAATTTGAATTAGAATAAATACTTACTTTATTTTGATACAATATCACTGTTGTTCGTGCCTTGAACAATTTCCACTTCATCTCTTAAATAAATGAAGTTGAATTTGTTATTCGTGAAGTGTTAGCATATCATGTGATAGAATGACGGGTCATTCCATCTGTCTCAAACAAAAGGTAAGCAAAAGTTATTAAATATACATAAGTCATTCTATAGTGAGATTAATCATATATAGTTCTTAAAATGGACTTATACTTCATATATCATACTGCTTAATATAATAAAACTAGTTTCTAATAAACAGGGACTTCCTGTAGGTCAGTGGTAGGCGATAAAGGCCAGTCGCACTTCGGTTGTGGGTTCGATTCCCACAGCCTTGTCCGAAGCGATGGGCTGTCGCCCGTCCTGTAGGTTGTCCTTTTTCTAAAACTACATTACTATAACATCCCATCAATAATATCGAAAATCTTCTATCCTTAAACAATACTAACTTATGTCCAACATAATCCAGTCTAATCTTTAGGCTTATAATACTGCAGTCCACTCTCATAATATAGTGGCAACGATTACCAGAGATTTAATACTGTCGTTGATCCCCACATCTCATAAGATATGTCTTGTTGGTCACATTCCAAACATTCAAAGTCCTTAATCGTGTATTCTCTTGAATACCTTAGTGAAAACATGAGTGCAGTTAAAAGTTAACACTATCCACATACCAAAATCCTCAAAATTCTATATACTCAAACCATGATATCACTTAGTCCTTAAATCAATCATGAGCTCATGAATACTATCAAACATTTAATTTTCTCCTTATCCCTTCATTATTCGCATATCATCTACATTCCAAAAATATCTGAATAACCTTTCATGGATACTGGTAACATTAATCATACACTTTCAAAACACAAGGAAAGACAACAGTGTAACAATCCATAGATGTCTCTTTATTCCAAAATTACACATGATAAACATGTAATCATTCCACTACATTCTCAAACCATTTACCGAGCTTCAAAAATTCTTTCATCTCACATATCATTTGTAGTCTCTTCATCATCATCTACATAAATACTACCCATATGACCATACCGATTCTCTTCATGAGTCTTTCCCTTAGGGCATTTGTTTGCATAATGCCCATACATTCCACATTTAAAACACTTAACCATTTTTGATGTCGTAGCAATACCATTATCCTCATCCATGGTGTTAACCGAACCTTTTCCTTTGCACTTACTTGCTTTGTGTCCTTCTTTTCCACACCCAAAGCATCTTCCAGTTCCCTTGAAACATTCTCCTTGATGCCTCTTCCCACATGATTTACATAGGGGAAATTGAACTTTCTTTCCTCTATGATCATCATGGAACTCCATCTTTCTCTTATTAGTCGAGTCAGGAAACTTACCAAATTTTACTTTATTGATCATGTTGTGAGATTGCTGATTCGGCATAATAATGATGTTTGGACATCCAAATCCCATTTCATTCGGTTGCTCATGAAGAATATCATTCCATTGTCCATCATATGCTCCATTATTGTGAATCATCTTGTTTCCAGCCATTTTCTAAAACCCAAACAGAATAGTGTTAGATGCAAAAATCGTAATAAAGGGGGAGTGACTTAAATATCCATCATCTTTGGTTTAATCTAATATTGTTACCATAGTTCTAGAACTATATCCTATACGTATACTTATCCTTAGGGGCATCCCTAGACATACCTTAGAAATATCTCTAGGGATCTCACTAACGTTTTCGCATCCTAGTTTCCAAAGGTTGACTAAACCTTTCCTCTGATACCAACTGTAGAGACCCGTATCCTTGACGTACATGGACATTACATTACTTTTGCGGAATACTTAGTACATAACAAAAACACACACACAAGGATCGTAATAGTTTAGTGTCTTTGGAAACTCGGAACGTAATCTTCTAAATGTGGTGAAAGATCTTCAATATCTCCCATAAAGATCTTCCCCTTTTTTTACCTAAAACATTTCTTTATATCCTGGGGAAAGAAAAACAAAAAAAGGGTGAGCTCAAATGATCAGTAAGGGTAAACAAAAGAAATATCAATCACATCATATACATAAGAACGTAGCTTTTGGAAATCTTGACCTGCAAAAGAGCTCATAATATCATAACATGGGGTAAATCATAGAATTGAAAATGAGATCCCAATAATCATAAATTAAAACTTGAACTTTGTGGCATGCACACATAATCATGGAAAATCATTTCTTGTTAGTCATGACTCATTGCCAAGACTATCTTAGTGGACAAAGTCCCTTTCTGAACCGAGTTCACTCCTTGTTTCAGTCCTGTATCACTGAACCGAAATAACCTTCCGTTCCAGCCATGTCTATCTCATGAGATATAAAATCATTACCCAATGCATTGGAGGGAGATATAGGTCCCACCCATCTTATAATGAATCCTTTGTTATGTGTGCCACATAATCATAAAACATACATCATCGCATAACACATGTAACAAAAATGGGATTCTTGAAACATCATGACATCATAAATCAATTCATATAAGATAAAGGAATTCATAGACATAATTCCATCACAACATTTTCAAATCAATGTAAAAATATGGATAGAAACAGAACCCTTTATTATCTTAGATGGAAAATAATTTTGATAAAACACTTGAATTGAATTCTTGAGGAAAATATCCTTTCTTCTTCAAAATCAATTTCTTTTCACAAAACATCATGCAATTTTAAAAGAAAGAGATTTTATTGAAAATAGTCACGAAATCTTTTAGAGGAAGCTTCATTAAAATAAGGCTTTATAAAACAGTAGAAATCCGTTCGTGCCGTATAAGTTAAAAAAAACATTCTTCGTACTTTTGTCGGAAAAGTCAAAAAGTACTTCGTACGAAAAACGACAAAAGATTCCTTTCATACGTATTACTAAAAACTCACCGAAGGGTAAAAATGGATTTAAACAATTTTAGGTGGATGGAAATAATATTACATATTGATAAAACATGGATGTGGATGATAAAATACACCCCAGTAAATACTTACGAATAAACAATCTCGGATAAAAATGAGATTGTGATATTTCCCTTACCTTAGGTCCGACTTGCTTTGTAACTGTCCGAACCTCCTGTATAATGATTTAAATCATGTTATTGACTTATTACAGAATCATATTCATTGTTATTATATCATATATGGTTCACTTATGACATTATATTACCCGTTCTTTTGTAAATTCCATGTTAAAGAAGCGTTTTGGGTAAAGTCGTTTCATTTATCGTAGGTGTTTTTACTTGTTGTTCTTGACATCATTATTACTTATATCATGATTTACTTACTTACAGAATATAAAATATGATTTATATATCATAAATATTCAGTATATATATATATATAATAGGTAGATAAATAAAATGAAAAACACCGTTCATGGAGACGGTAGTCCGTACGTACGCATGAACGCTGTTTTCCTTTCCTTATTGTCTTGAAATGGAAGTAAGTAGATGACATACATATGTATATATATACATAAATCCAGTAGCTTTATAATGTCATATATTTCATTATTATTTATTATATATACATTATAATCATTCTTAAATGGTTAACATGGAGAATGAATCTCATCGCGTCGTGGAGACGGTATTCCGTACGTACGCACGAGCGATGATATCATTTCTATAAATATTGAATTGAATTGGAGTGGATTATACAATATATCAGAATCAATATGATGTTGTAATAACTATTTATAGTTATTCTTTACACCATTATACCCATCCATGTAAGGTGGTGGTGGAAAATAGATTACACCACGGCGTGGAGACGGTATTCCGTACGTACGCACACGCGGTGATTTCTTTTTCCGTTGGATGGATAGATGGTGAAATAGGGTTGTTTCATACTTATAATAACATATCAGTATATGAGTGATACTGATGTTATTACTTCATAATGAAACAACCTAAGAAGAAGAAGTGGAAGAAGAAATAAAGATGAAAGAATTGGTAACGGTAATTACCTCTTCTTTGAAGTGCCTCTTTGAGACCTCCTCTTAGGGCACTAGAATTGGTCTTTGAGGAAGACCAGAACCTCTAGGATGTTGCTAGGGAAGTGGAGAGGAGAAATGGGCAGGGGTTGGCCGAGCTTGAGTGCTCAAATTGGTGTGAGGAGGAGGGGGAGGAGGTGTCCTTTTATAGGGGAGGAGAGGGGCACCTTAGGAATATCTCAAAATATTATTTTATATTAAAGTCAAAATCGGTTTATAATGGTTCCAAAGGGTATTATTTCGAAGCTAAAGTGGGGATGGGTCGAAATCCTATCAACCAATAGAATTTAGACAAGTTTAGGATATTATTTTAACCTTATCAATTAGATTTAACTCTAAGTTAAATAATTTAACTTTTACCATGTCTTTTTGTTTTCTTTCACTATATGGTTAATACACTTACTATAACATGCCAAACGAACCCCAAATTGTTTATTATTAATATATATATCCTTATCTAAGTCATTTGGCCGAACCTTAGATTTTTAGGAATACAATAACAATTAATAATATAATATTTTATTTAAAAACTATTTTGTGTCAATTTTGACACTATTTGATATATGATTTTTGTGAAAGTCATAACAGAATTAAATGTTCGAAAAAAGTTGATTAAATCAACATTCATATATCATAGTAATCTATAAAATTAGTGGAATTCATAAAAAATCTCAAATTACATTTATTTTGGTGTTTATAACATCAATTATGTCAATATTTCATTAATAATATAATTACTGCATCATCGTTGTGTCATAACTAAATTAAATTATTTGATGTCTAAAAATTAAAAATAAAATACCATCATGTAGGAAATCTTTTTATCTTTCTAATGAATATTTATAGTCGAATTTATCTTATGTATAACCCCATATTAAAAATGATTTACTTATTAAACTTTGATTTTAACTATTTTAACCCTTCTTTAAATAAATTAATAATAAATGTCCTAATCTAATCCAAGTGGGCCTAAATGGTCATATTTTATTCCTAAGTTTGTTTTTGGTCGAATTACACTTGTCCAATAGAATTAGGACATGTGTTAGGGTAATATTAATATCATATTTACCCTTAGTTACCTTATTTACTATTAACCGTGGTAAAAAAAGTAAAAAGTTACTATTCACCAAAAAATTATTTTCATCTCATTGAACCACATTTTAGTCCTCGATATTAACCGTGTCTCTCGGATTTTCGAAATTCCATTCACAGAAACAGAAAAATTAAGTTTTATGAAAAATTCAGTTTTTTTTAACTACCACTTAGTAGTTTCACTATTCATCAAAAATTGATGTTTTTCAGAACAATGCCAAAATTTCATCCTAAGCTATATTTCATATTCCGAATTCAAAAATGAAATCTATTTTACCAAATTCATAACATATAAGTTGCATTAATTAATTTTATAATTAAATCCTGCTGTTAAAATAAATAGCGTGTTTTTAGGAAACAATATATATCAAAAGATTGACACTTGATTATGTCTGGTTTAAATGTGAAATTACAACCAATGACCAACATTGTATTAAATTGTAAAAATATATTCTAAATATACTTTAAAACCACTCAAATTAATAATTTATCACTATTAATTATTTCGATTAAAAAATTTGTTTTTAATTATAATTTAGTAATATTTCACTATTCATCAGAATATGAAAGTTATCCGAAAAGTACCAAAATTTCACCTTAGGCTAAATTCGATACTCCGAATCCAAAAATAAAGTTCATTTTGAAAAATAAGATTTACTGGATTTCAAAAAGTGGTTATTACTATTCATAACGGCTAGTTTTAATAATATTTTTATAGCATATCGTTGTTTAGTGAAACTCGGTATTGCGTACTACACACGCTATCGAGGAAGGTCGCGATTGCGTGTAATGCAAGTCAAGTCAAGGATGTGTGTTGCGCAAGCTCCTTTTGGTGTAGCGTACAACACAAGACATTAATAAAATTAAAAAGAATATTTTTTATAAAATCTTGGGCTGTTACACACTATGTATTTTCTAGGGTAGTAAGAGTAGAATCATCAGTCACATCATGGAATACCTCAACATCTAAAGATCTCCTCCTATATTGAGTACAATGGGCCTGCTAAGTCACAAAGATGTGCTTCCCAAAAACCGTATACTTCTTAGGTACTCATCCTCATCACATATTGTGGGACTGCAATGTCTTATAGAGGTGATTCACGTGAGTCATGGCCTAATTACATACTTCTCCTCATTGAATACCATGGTCCTATAAAGTCATAGAGAGGTTCTTCCCACTAGGACAAAAGTCAATAGTCTTCAAGTCTCATCCAGTCATAGAGTTATATACATAATGCGCTTGAGATAACCCCAACTCAATCCCTTCGTCACCTATCAAAATCCACAAAATTTACCATATATCATGGAAAAGTATACACCTCATTAAGACGGTACCAATTTTATAATCATATCATCAATTGGATTTATAGTTTGCAAGAAATGAGAGGTTTAGTAAATAGGGGGCTAGTTATGATGAGGCATGTTCCGACCCAGTCAGACCGACCCAACCAACCCGGCCCAAGGGTCCTACATACAATGGTTCATTAAAATTAAATTGAACCGACCTAGTGTGATGTGAGGTTGCACTAGTCCACCATATCCAGTGTGACATGCCCAAAAGGCCTTGCTGGACCCGACCTGGTTGGCCAAGGGTCCAGCTCGCTGGGTCACCTAGCGACCCGGTCTAGTCCTGCTCAGCCCGAAGGGGGTGTGGGACTTGTATTTCATTGCAGTTCATGCCCATTATGTGTGGGATTGACCCATTGGAGGGGGTTCGTCCAGTCGGCACGGGTCAGGACAATAGCACGATCTGGCCCACTGGGATCGGGACCAACCTGCTGGGCTCAAGTCTTGGCCACTAGGCAGGAGGACCATCTCAGGTAATTGGGGACCAGAAACATGGTGCGACCAGTAGTTCCCATCAGAAGGGATGTGTCTTAGCTAAAACGGCCAGCTCCCATTGTCCCCAGGGTTATGGGGCCTTTCCACCAGCCACATTTGATTGATCATGGCTTCGCCAGCCATCCCGACGGGCAGGACGTGGGTCGTCCCTTTACGCAAAACCCCACCTGATGCTGTGTCCTACATAATGCTGTTGCGGCTAACAAGCGACGACATCCCGGACAATGCGGCCCGCCAGCAAGGAAATACTTCTCCACGTGGCTGATGAGGCTGGCCGCTGTCGGTGCCAGGCACTAGCATGGAGTTTAGCGGACCATCAGACATGCTTCAATGGTCTGTTCAATAATTCATTTGAGTTTGTGGCCTATTGAGATCTCCTCCTTCTCCGTGAGGATCCTAAATCGTCCTTGACATTATTTTGAGGGTACAACCATCAATAACATACATGCGGATCTAGTCAGGTCTTGTTCGTGTCATCCTAGAGCCTCCACATTAGAGATTTAAAGATTGGGGAGAATTAGGGGTTTTTGTTAAATCATTCCATGGAATGGTTTGGATCCTGAATAAAATAACCCCAAGAATAAAAATCCCTCCTTCATAACGTGTTAATCATAGGTCAACTTGTTTGTGGCCTGATCTGTGTTCGCAGTTTTTATAAAAGGATGGGAAAAAACATCAAATCAAAAACCCTACCTCTTATAATGACTGATGCCACTACATTCATACTCGAGGAATTAAGATGTAGATATCACTTCCATGTTCCGATCATTGCTAGGCATTGATAATGATGATGTTCCACTGAAATTTGTCATTATTTTCTGTGGTGGAAGTCCGTCCGAGTTTTTTTAGAGAATCCTTTAAATTTTTAATCCATACTTCCCCAGAACATTGAATAATAAATTGGAGAACATAGAAGCATTTCAATTATGATTCAACATCACATCATTAGGCTGTTTTATTTATGAAATAGTGTCGCTGTTAGACATCATTAATGTTTCATTAGATTGCGAGATAATAAGCCATTAATGAGCCTCATTAACGTACATTGTTACCACCTCGTTGTTTCCCTACAGTGTTTAAGTCTTCCATGAAACTATGAGAATTAAAATAAAATAGTTCATTTAAATTATTAAATTCTTTTTCTCAAATATCCCAAAAATAATATTTCCGCTCAACCCTTGCCAGCCAAAGATTATGTCATTTTTTGGACAATCCTGAAATTTTGAATCAAATAGTGCTGCCCGATTTTTGATCAGAGCAATGGTTCAAAAGATAGAAAATCTCACTCGTAAGTTTACTAATTTTTTAAACGTTTCAAAATTACATTCCAGGATCTTCGTACCTTAGAATCATGTGCCTTTGAATTTTTTGGTCTCAAAATAATTCCATATAAAAAAATAAAATTTACAACAAAATCCATAGATGATATATTTTCTCCAACATTGGTGTTTATGTCCCCGAAATCCAAAACAACAGGTAAAAAAATTTTGGGGGTACTGAGCACGATTATGAGCCTCCCTCTCCCATGTTCTCACATAGAGATTCTCATGCATCCATCAGACATGGATTAGAAGAATTGACTGCCCTCATAGGACCTGCTCCTTTTTGGATCCTCTATATCCATTGGGAAATCGGTAAAGGCCTCCCCATCGTAAATATCTATCTCCCCCCAGTCTATTATGTGTGATTGATCATGCACGTACTTCCTCAACTGTGACACATGGGAAACATAATGCACTTGGTGCATATGTGGTGGATGATCTAGGAAGTATTCCACCTCACCAACACTGATCAGGATCTGAAAAGGTCTGATGAACCTCATAGATAGATTTCCACACTAGAAATTTCTTCGAAATCCACATCGGGTTGAGACCCGAATGAACACATTATCTCCCTCTTTTAACTCCATTGGTCTCTGTATCCTATCGGTATAAGACTTATACCTTCTATGTACAGTCTTCATCTACTCCTTGATGATCTCCACCTTCTCAATGGTAGCTCATACCAATTGTGGACCCATGAAGACTGAATCCCACGTGTCTATCCAGAATATGGGTGATTTTCATGGTTTCTCATACAAGGCCTCAAATGGATCCATGCAAATGGTGGAGTGATAAATGTTGTTGTATGAAAACTCAACCAGTGGTAGGTGGTCCTCCCAACAATGACCAAGGCTTAGAATGGAAGGACATACCACGTCCTTGAGGATCTGTATGGTCAGCTCCATCTAACCATCCATCTGGCGATGAAAAGATGTGCTGAAGCATAGTTTCATCCAGAAAACATCTTGAAATCCCTTCCACAACTTGTATGTAAAGCGAGTGTCACGATCTGAGAAGATCATTGAAGTCACTTCGTGGTGATACACTCTCTCCTGGTCGTTGGGTTATGCCAAGACATCTACCATTTTTTCCCTCGGATTGGTATGAAGTAAGCTGACTTGTTGAGTTGGTCAACGATCACCAAGATAGATTAATAACCCCACGGTGTACATGGTAACCCTGTCATTAAGTCCATCGAGATACCATCCAATTTCCACTACGGTACCTCGAATGGATGAGTCATGCTTGCTATAACTTGGTGCTTGACCTCCCCTTATTGACAAGTGAGGAATCATAATATGGACTTGGACACTTCTTTCTTCATCCCTGACCACCAGTACTAATGTTGAAGGTCTTAATACATATTATCCACACCACGATGTACCACCAGAGGGAATGTATGGAACTCCCTCAACACCTCCTCCCACAATATCTCTGGCTATAAGATTCTCCCTTTGATGAGGATGGCATGATCCCCAGCTATTGAAATCCCATATGGAGCCCGTACTTAGGACAACTAAGCTCATTGGGCCTCACAGTAAATATCCCCCAGTGATGTCTCCCTGACTCATTATATGAGTGGGGGAGTTACATCCATCTACTAGAAGTAAACAGCTTCACCATCATCCAGGAAGGATATCTGCATTGCGGCGAACTACTCTGTCACCTTGTCAATAACTGAAACTCAGTTGTGTTTCTGAGCATGTTAGCCCCCAAGTTCCCATTTCGTGGATAATAGACTATCTAAAAATCATAGTCCATGAGGAAATATATCCATCACAGTTTTCTCAAGTTCATGTCCTTCTGGATGAATATATACGAGAGACTCTCGTGTTTACAGTAAACAGTGAACCGCTCACACATCAAGTAGTGCAGCCACATTTTCGAGGAAAATACAACTAACGCTAGCTCTAGGTCATGGGTCCCATAGTTCAGCTCGTACTACTTCAATAGTTGTGATCCTTCAGTGAAGCATGCATTATCATGCATTAGGACACAACTGAGCCCAATCCATGATGCAATGTAGTAAACTACATAAACAACACCCTCCACTAGTAGTCTCATTATAGGGGCACTAGTCAACATCTTCCTCTGCTACTAAAAACTATGCTGGAATTTCTCCATCCATACGAAGGGCTTTCCCTTTCTTGTCAATTCAAATAAGGGGGATACTACCCAAGAAAAGGAAGGAACAAACCTCTGATAGAAATAATCCTACCCCGAGTCACTATGCACCTCAGTCACACTCTTGGGAGTCTCGGAAGAAAGAACTCCTTATATCTTCACTGGATCTACTCCAAATCCAGACTCATTAATGAAGTGCCCTATGAAATAGACCTCTTTAATCCAAAACTAACACAATGAGATCTTACCATAATTTTGGTTCTCTCAAAGTGTATCTAGGACTATCTATATGTGTATAATGTGATCCCGCTCCAACGCTGAGTACACTAGGATTTCATTGATGAAGACTACAGTAAACTGGTTGAGGTAGGGCTGGAAGATCCTATTTATGAGGACCATGAGCACTTATTGGGAATTGTTCCTGTCAAAAGACATAAACAGGAACACAATGTGGCCATACTAGTACCAGATGGTTGTATTCGGTATATATTCATCTCGTACCTTGAGATGTTGATAGCCTAATATAAGGTATTTCTTTGAGAACCACTTCACTCCCTTCTTCTGGTCAAATAGGTCATCAATTCTCTATAGTCGGTACTTTTTCCTCACGGTCACCTAGTTCTGGCTCCAAAATTCCACAACCAACCTCAATCTCCTAGTTTCATTGTTAGAAAAAAACATCGGGGCTGCCCATGGTGAAATTTAGGTCCTTACAAACCCCTTCTCCTTCAATTCCTCCAATTTTACCCTAATCTCATGATGCATTTCATGATCAATTCGATATAACTGTGTGGATATTGGTCTCATCTCGGGGTACATGTCGATACAGAAGTCTACCTCTATATGAGGAGGTAGCAATGAAACCTCATCGGTACAAATATCATTGTACTCATCCACCACTACCGGGAATCTTGGAATCCACTCTTCCACTGCCCCAAGGGTGGGGCTATATAACGGTGAGTGATCAACCACAACCTCTTCTGAGAGAGTTTTACCTATGCATCAGAGGTTTTTTTCTTTCCAGTGAAAAAAATTGGTCCCATCTCTATGGACACAACGCACTGTATGCCAAAAACAGTTGTTCTGAGCATGGGCTGTGGATAAAACATACATTCCCATGATTATGTCGTATAGAACCAATGCTATTACTAGGAGATCCCATCCGAAACTCTCACCTCCTAGAATATTCTCACACTACCAGATGTACTGTGTAATCGTCAAATACCCACACCTAGAATTATCTATCCATAAGGTTCAATAAAATGGATTTACCAGAATCTCATAACTCCTAATGAGAGTTTTGGAAAGGATGGATTGACTAAAACCTATGTCTATAAGTACTAAATTTAGGGTGTATAAGATACTGATCAATCCTTTGACCATCCCCGGAGGGCTCTGGTCATGTGCCTTTTCATACTAGAGCTCATCTTTCCCCTGCCGGCCTCCTCCCTACGGATGGGGTGTAACACCTAGGGGTGGTGGCGATAACACCTCAAAATGACTCCTACTCTCTTCCGCTCAAACCACACCCCTTCCACATCTGCTTCCATATGGACCACCATGATCGAACCGATGTCGCTACTTCACTAGCCCCTTGACCGTCTGCTGGTCATCTAGAAAGAGAGTTGTGTAATCATGTTCCATGTGTTTCATTCTGGAGCATGAGTAGCAAACCTTTTCCCCCCCATCTTACTCTCTATGGACTGGGAGCCTCGAACTACTGACCCTTCATCCTGGGGTTATCCACTAAAATACCTAGCCCACCTGGACTCTCGTGTCTGTTGTATGTTGCCTACCGAAGACTCCACCTCCTTGGGTCTTCTTGTAGATCTAGTTGCGGGCACCTGCTCCGCCAAATAGCTCCCCATCAGAAGGGCTCGATCAATCACCTATTGCTGGGTATGGATATTAAGAGACACCACTGAATCCATGATCTCCCTCTGGAGTCCCAAATCAAAGGCTTGATCCCTAAAGAAATGGTTTTTCTCCATATTGGTGGAGTTGAAGGGATTATCTGTGATCTATGTCAGGTACTCTACCACTATCATGTAGTCATGCTGTTGCCAAAAGAGATATTGGATTTTCACATAGTGCAATGTCGTGGGAAAACAAATCCTCCTGAAAACCCCCTCAAAGCCATTCCATGTGAGAGCCACCTCATCATGAGTGAGGATGGTCAAACTCTACCATCTCCATACTGAGCCCTGCAATAGGCCCGCTACTAATATCTCTATCTATTCAGGCGGTGTCCTCACCAAGTGTAAGACCTATGAAACAACCACTAGCAAGTCCTCAACGACCTGATGATCCATCTATCTATTGAATTTGGGAGGTATTTGTCTCTTAAAATCATGTAGGTCAATGAGCCTATGAACTTTCTCTAACAGAACCACCAGTTGTAGAATCTAACCATCATGTGGTGTTAGCACTGGTTCCCCACACGCTAGGGCAGTCTCAGACACTTGTCCTTGAATAAACACTTGTTCGCATTGTGGGATATCCTAACGACCTCATATCGTGATCCTAGATTGTCATCCATGTGGAGGAATCCTATGATAGATCAACATGGACCACAATTAGAAGTATATACCTAGTGATCTTACTCTTGTTAAAAAAATTTAGAGACATATTTGAAACTATTGTTTTAATATATTGAACCGAAAATAGAATTCACGGTCCTAGTGTATAGATACATTAGTCGGTGCACCAATACTGGACTCCCCAAATCTGAAAGTAGGACTCGCAACACCTAACTCTATTTGCCCAAAACCAAACACAAACTTCTGGTATTTGAGGGGGGATCAACCAACCTCTGATACCACTTTTTCACAACTCATCCCCCGGGGCCCATGTTGTGACTACTCCAATCCTTCCTCATGAAGGCCTAGGGATGGTGACTAGTATTGAAGGTTTAAATACGCTAGTGTGAAGCATTTTCTGGAATACATCTACACACACACAACCAACCACATCCCAACACACTGAATGTGGGAGATATGAACCACTAAAAGAAGTTTTAGTACAAGTAAAACTTAATGTAAGTTGGATAGAATACAAATCTTACAACAATTGAAAACATCTTGTTTAAAAAAGAAACTCTAATTGCCATCCACAGAAAATCCTACATGATAGTGAGAGTAGTGAAGCTGCTAGAAGCTAAAGTTGTATTTCATGTAAGTCTAGTTATAATGGTCCATGGCTTGTCCTAGGCCACTAAGTCAACCGTTGTAGCATCCATTAGTCTTGTCTTCTTGAGAACCTTTGGAGAAATGTCGGTCGTCTGGACCAAAAACAACACATGTGGGTGATGCCTGTGTAGGGGTGAGTGACACAGTACTCAATAGTGATCCGAAAACAAAAAAGGAAAGACAACACAACAATTCCTCAAAGTAAAGCATGAAAAAGAGGACATCACACATCAGGTATATTCTAGGTCAGTGACAATAGAGTCATAAATCATATCGTCAAACACCTCTACTATGGGAGAAAACCTCCACTATCTAGTATAGTGGGCCTGGAAAGGAACAATAGGTTCTTCCTACTAACCTTGAACTAATTAGGTACTTCTCCTAATCACGTACTGTGTTCCTACAATTTCGGATATAGGTGATTCCCACTAGTCATGGACTATTGTAGTAATCCTCCCAATCACGTACCATGGGACTGAAAAATCACAGAGAGGTTCCTCCTACTCAGAAAAAAACTCACCAGTCTTCAGGTCTCATCCAGGCTTAGGGTTCTATATGTAGTGCGCTTAGTAGAACCTATCCTCATGCCATTTGTTTAATCTCAAATTCCAATAAATTCACAACAGAGCATGCAAAAAGAACTAATCCATCGAGAGTGTCCCAACACAGAAAATGGACTATCAATTGGATGTACACATTAAATTATATGAGCATTTTAGTATTTATGAGATGGATTGCGACGACGAACGGTCCAACCTAGTCAGACTGACCCAACCAACCCATCCTAGGGTTCCCATCCACCCCGTCAAAATAAGCTGGACATGACCCGACCAGGTGTAGGATGAGGTCTGTTTTGTCCATCCTAGATAGTTCACATGACCAAAATGCCTTACTGGACTAGGCCCATTAAGCCAAGGGTCCATCCCTCCAGGTCACCGAGTGACCTGGTCTAGTCCGGCCCGACCCGATGGGGGTGCAGGTCAGGATTTCGGTTGGGGTCTGGCCCGCTATGTACGAGTCCTAACAATCGGCACAAGTTCATCCCATCATTGCAGGTCTGGCCCACCTACATGGTCCAGCCCACTGGTCTCAGGTCTGGCCCGCTGGGCAGCGGAACCCGCTCGGCCCACAGACTGATGGGCCCGCTAGCTGGCGATTGACCACACTGTGCGGATTGGGGTTCCAACCATCCGAGACATATCATTGTTGATGCATCCGAGACGTGGGTTATCCCTCCAGTCAGCCGCTGCAGGACACCTCCTCAATTTGGCGGGTGAGGCTGACCGCGGCTGCTGCCACCTTTGGCCAGCAGTTTAGCAGACCACAGGACGCACTCTGGTGGTCCATTCTTGGAGTCATCTATGTCTCTGGGATCAAAGGAGTATCCTCTACACCATGAGTATCCCAAACAGACCTTTCCATAATTTCGATGATACGACCACAAATAACACACATACCGAGGAACTCGAGCCTTTTTCATGTCGGCTTGAGGCCTCCGTGATAGTGGATTAAAGAATGGGGAGGTTTGAGGTTTTTTCATTCAGTCATTCTGTTCCAAGGTTTTGACTCCGAATAAATCAACCCCATGAATAAAACACCCTCCCACATAAATCCCAAGTTGTGGATCAACCTATTTGTAGGTTAATACGTTTTCTTCATTTTAGTAATGGATGGGGAAGAACATCAAATTAAGTACCCATGCCTCTTATGACGTCTAATTCTATGGTGTTCGTCTTTGAGGGATTAAGACATCTATGGAACATCTCAATTACGATATTTGAAAGTCTTTGAAGATGATTATGTTCTTCCAGAATTTGTCGTTCTTCACTGGGGTGGATGTATGTCAGAGGTTCACCAAATAATCCTAAAAAATTGTAATCCATACTACCCCAGCACGTCAAACTATATATAAGATATTTTCACATTGTTTCCATTATGATGTGACACCATCTTGTTACAGTGTTTTATTTAAGAAATAGTGTTGTTGTTATGCATTATTAAAGCGTCATTACACTGCTAGTTAACAAGCCATTATTGAGCCTCAGTAATTTGCATTTTCGTTTCCTCATCACTTCCCCACAGTGTCTCCATCTACATGTAAACATTGAGAATGAAAATAAATTAATTCTTTTAAATTATTTTAATATTTTTCATGAATCTTCGAAAAATATGTTTTTCGCTCATCCCTAGCCGGCACACATTATGTAATTTCTACGTGAATCTCGGCGTTCTAAATTCAATAGTTCCCTTCTATTTTGGATCCATTCAACGGTTCAAAATATAGAAAATCCCACTCACACATTCACTAAAAATACCTTTAAAATGATTAAAATTCCATTCCAGGATCTCCGGATCATGGAATCACGTAAAGTCGACTTTTGTGGTCTCAAAATAATTTCATATAAATATAAAAAAATATATGGAAATTCTGAGAAGTTACAATGTCATGCTACGATAATGTTAGAAATATATTTTCACAATCTTAACATATATTTATAATTTCATTATATGGGTTTATAGTTAATACACATAATCAAACTATAGAATTAAAAATATAATCTGTGTAAAGGACACATTATATAAAAAACTTAATTTAAATAATTTAACTATTTATTCTTCTAAATCATTCCTATTGATGTCTATGTATTCATGATGGATTTAAGGATTTATTTATATTAACATGAATGTTTCAAAATGATAATTTTGTTTAAAATATTCAATGTGGTATGGAATATTTTTGTTCAAAAGATTCTTTTTAAATGTTTTAATAAATAATTAAAAATGGATTTATTATTTTAATAATTTGGAATGTGTTTTTAAAATTTATTACATGAATGGAATTTCTCACTTTCAGTTCACTATTATGTATGGTATTTAATTTACAATATTACTATTTTATTTTAAAATAATAGGTTTCCTTTTATTTTTCTGAAACTCGTAAAGATGAAATTTTATTTCAAAGTGAAAACTTTATTTTTCCTTTAATCTTGTTTTATGAGTTATGATTATGTTATGGTTCTTGGGAATTGTTTTTGTATATGGGAATTTCTATGATAAAAATAGGGTGGGTGAGACTTTGATAGCTCCATAATTCATTGGGTAATGAGATGGAGTTAAATGATAATGTTTCTCCTAAGATATTTATGGAATATACTGTGATGGGTATTCCATTCAAAACCCTGAATGTTACACATTATGTACCTATAAAAGCTACAATGTAAGACTGATATGTATTCTACAAGTTACCTTAATGATTTATGATAGATAAGATGTATTTTATGGAATCTTATAATTTCATGAGATATGTTTTTATGGGTGAAATGTATGATTTTGTATAAATGTTTTAGTGAATTTAAAATATTCATTGACTAACGTTTCATTCTTTATTTTACATAACTTATTGAGTTTTTTGTGATCATCCCATGTCTTTGATTTTTTTTTCCAAATGATATAAAGATGGTTAAGAGAAATGAAGAATTTAAAAAAACATTCCAATAAGATGAATGAAGTTTTATATTATGAAAAAATGAATTATGAGTAGAAGTATCTACTTTTAATATTTGAGTTATTAAGTTATAGTTTTTTCATAATTAACTAAAAATATAAACCTAAAAAGATCATTAATTTTAATTATTGACTTAAATCAATATTTTTTAAGGTTTAAGGAATATTCCTTATTGTTGGTATCAAAGGAAATGTTTAGACAACTTTTGGGATTTTAATTTTTTGTTAAACATTTGTTAAGAATCGATGTTTATTATTTATGTTAAATCATGGTTCTATAAATATTTCAGATCATGGGAAGATGGTGATAAATAGAACTATGAGGATCTAAAATGAAATTCAAATATATTCATGCTGAAATCCTTGGAATAATTATTATAATTTCTTGTTCAGATTATTTTGAAATTTTTTTTAAGAAACAAATTTATTGAAAAAAGTTGAATGAGATATCAAAAAACATTTTTGTAACCTGAGACCATCATGGATCATTGGTTGTTTTTAATCCAATATATTTTTCTCAATATTCACATATTTTTAAAAAAGATAAATATTATCAAGTAATTTTTAAATATTTTACATTATCACAAGATTTAGATGCATTTTATTATTTTGAAAAAGATGTTGAAGAATGTGACCATTTGACATCCAATTAATACATAAATTTAAAATATAATCTTTCTACAAATACTTATGATATTTCAAATGTACAATTGAGTGAAATGTTTATATCAAAATAGATATAAATGGTTTATAAAAATCATTTTTTATCAGAGGTATTGAAATTATGTCATACTAGATTATTTTTCAAAACTAGTTTTCTGTGAAAAACCATATGACACAAGTTGTACATGGTGAATTTGGATAAAAGAAGAATGTGATTTTGATGAATTACTAAATCATTAATTCAATTCATGGACCTTCTAAGTATTTGTAAAAACGATGATGAATCTAGTTGGACACCATGACCAAGGTATGATGTTCTTTCGTTTTTGAATAGTTTTATTAAATCATTTAGGAGATTAAATGAATAATTTCTCTATATATAAGACTTCATGAAGTACGATATTGTAGTACTTATAATATGTGATGCAAACGAAAGGTGTGAAATAAAATTCAAATGTATATAATGTTATGATTTTTTGAGGATTTTATATCATTTTGGTAAATTTATAAGAAATATATAGTTTTTGAAAAAGGATAAGACACACATTGTGTGACAACATGTCATGTCGGACAAGGCTGTAGGAATCAAAACCACAACCGCTGTGTGACAAGGATTTATCACCTACCAATGGTTTACACGATGTCCATGTGTAGAATGAATATTTATTTATAAATAAATTTGTTTATAGAATATGAATAAGTTGATTTGGTAACTTATGTTTTATCAAATAGAGAGCCTTGGTATTGGAAAATGATTATGCTATTAGGTGATAAATGTCATTTTCGAAGACGTTCACTGTTTTGGAATTCCTATAATACTGAGGTATATAGAATAATATGGTATTTCATTTTTGTAGAATTGGCTGAATATTATATTGGAAAATTTTTTGTTTTTATTATGGAATTACTGTGATTCATGTTATTTATGTAAATGATTACCCTATCATGTAGAATATGTGATTTCGGAAATTTCATTTTTGGCCTGACAAATTTTGAGTGATTGATGTTATTTAGAAATAATTGTTAATATATAACTTGAAAGACTATGATATCAAATCATTCTATTTTTGGGGTGCAAATAATAGTTTGGAATATTATGAGGAATTTTAAGGACAATTATTTATGAGATTGTCTACGTTGATCATCGGGTTTTAATTTTGAATTATTATATATTTTAAATAGTTTTTCATCATAAAATGTTTAATTAATTCTGGAGAATTGTTTTATCTTAATCTAACCATAATGGTTTTTTTATTTTTCAAGACAGTAGAAATAAATATTTAATTTTTTGTGGGTTATGCGATTTTATAAAAGTTGATTCATCATGAATACTCATATTTGGTTGAAAACGATGAGTGTGTAGAAGAAATTGATTAAAGGATGAATCTATAATTTTCAAGTAAGTCTATTTATTTATGTTATTATTCTAAAAATTTATATAAGTCATTAATTCCATGAAAAGGATTCAGAAACAAAAATGTTTTCCGATTACTTTACATAATTGGAAATCAACGTCATTTTAGCCAAATAATAAAGTTATAGTATTTTTATTATTAACCTTATCAGGAAAGTATTTTCTATAACTCTCAATTGGTTATTTATTATTATTTTTGGCTTCCATATCCATTTTTTCATACATAGAACCCTAGTATTTTTCAACAACGGGGATCATTCTACTTCTATTTCTATCTTTTAAAGTGGTTATTTTATTAATCCTTTTTCTTATGTGGGATTTCGATAAAGGTATTTAGTATAGTAAAACCTTAGTAACTGACCCCAAACTAAAATTATTATGAAAAATTTATTAAATGTGGGAGGATATATCAAAACTAGTTTTATGAAAGAAACACAATGTTTGATAACATACATGATACCTGACATCGAGATTAAACAAAAAAATAAATATTATTATTTAAATGATACCCACATAACCAATACATTGGTATGTTTATAATGAATAATATTAACTGAATTATGAAAAAATGTTTTAAATTTGTTTATAATTAATTATTTGGTGCATTATTAATTATAAATGAATGTAAATCCATTTTTAAATAAAAGGTAATGTTTTTCTAAAGAATACCATTTAAATAAGAATAAGTGAGTTTATAAAGTAATAATATCACTCTTGTTTTGTTTTATCAATGAAATGTATATGTAAAATAATAAAATTAAATTTTACGAGAAATGTTATATTTATTCTTTACATGACATATGAACAAATTCAATTATTCAGATAAAAGTTGTATTTCTTGAAAAAATAGATTTTCGTCACCTTTTGATGGAGAAATCATTTTAAATATTTTTTTTGATAATTTTATATGTTTTATAGGAAAAAAAATTAAAAATACAATTTTGATTAGGGTCATAAAATTTTAATTCGGATAAATTTTTGGTATTTTTATGATAATATTTATTTTTAACGAATACAGAAAAATACAGCATTTTAACTCAAAACTCATTTTTCCATTTTATTTATTTATATAGTTATATTATATTTTTAATTTGTTTTAATGTATAATTAGATTATTTTTCTATTATTTAATCCAATGTAGGTCATCATATTCAATTTAAAATAGAAAATATATATAGAAACATTGTTATATTTTGAATCGTTCACATTAAAAACACAATTTTCAGTCTTATCTTCAAGATTACATTTAAATATAATTTTCCCAATTTGGTGCATTGACTTCGGGAAAATAGACTCCATATTTGGAATCATAAAGTTTAAATTAGGTTTTAATTTCCACTTAAGGATTTTTTATTAATCTGTTACCATTGTAAAAATATTATTAGCTATAATAAAAGTAAAACTTTGACAATGGTTAAAAATAAATGTTAAAATCATAACCTACATAAAAACTTCCACATTTAAAGACATATTTAGGTGTTTATAGATAATAACATGACATTAATACATTAATTAAAATCCAAATTAGAGGAATATAATGAAACCTCTTTATTTTTGGATTTTAATATAAGATAATCAATAAACTAATAAATTGAAAACACCCCTCCTACAGTATAAATACCACCTCTCCACCACTTATTTTTAAACTACAGTGCCTTGTATCCCATAAAATATCTTACCAATCTAATACTACTCACTATCCCAACATCAATGTGCCTCTTGTATCACTAAAAGACTGAATACATGGTTCTCATGTGTCTTTCAAGGAGCGGTTATTCAAGTTATTCGCCTTTGTGAATAATGTTTTTGTTCTTTTATACATTACCAGATTCAAGGATGGTATTAAATCTATTTTCAGGTTAAAATATATTTAAATATGTATATTATTATGTATTTAATATTCCTTAAATGTTATATTAACCATACCTTCTCACTTTCCATATTATTGTTATATGATACCTTCATTTGCGGGTGTATGGATTACCGCTTCCACAAAATGATGTCATTAGTTCACGCGTCACATGGTATGTTTTAAGGATTTTTTTAGTCGAAATATATGATTTAAATAATTTTTTTTAAATTTTATGATATTATATATGTATACATAAAAATATATATACATTTTATTTGATTTACTTCCTTCAATATGATCAGAAAAAACAAAAATAGTGTTCTTGCATACATTCGACCAACCATCTCCATGAAAAATGTTTTTAGTTGTCTTAAATACATTATTATTAATAATGATATAATGAATATATTAGATACTTATATCATGTTTTATATACTATAGATGATGGACTTATGACCACATGGACTATTGATATAATACCACGTTCAATTTCGGATCAAATACCGAATATCGACAAAATGTACGATATAAACTTAAATAGTTATGCAATAGTTAGAACAAGGTAAAAAGTGACAAAAAATTAATAATAAACATGAAAATTTTTTCAGGGAAGTTTAAATTAACGATTTTTTATTATTAACAATTAATAAGGAATATATTATATGAGTCTGACTCGAGGTAAGGTAATTTCATTACTCAATTTCCACTCATTAGGATTTACAAATACATCCTTGATTATAGTATTTAATTATTATGTGTGGAATAGAGAGTTAATTATTTATGTTTTATTTACACTTACTTTTTTGTGGATTTTCTTTTTCAAATCATAATCCCGCTATTAACAAGTCATATATCATTTATACGAACATTGTAAGGGATATTTATAACTCAATTTACATTCATTGGGTTATACATATATATGGATGATTTTATTATGAAAATATTATATATAGAAAAAAATTATTGGTTTATTTTTTAATTACACTTATATTTTTGTGGAAATAAATTTTCTTACACATAACCACCCCATTGATAAATTCTTATGTCATTAATATAAACTTTTAATGGGAATTTCATAACCCAATTTGCATTCATTACATTAACCTTCTACTTATTAATTATGTCATGATATGAATATGTGAGAAATAAATATTTGATTTCCTATCTTGTATTTATAATTGATTTATATGGATTTATTGTGAATGAACATAATTGATCTATTTTATTAACAAATTATCATTACATGGTGAACGTTAACTAAAATATTGTTCTAAATGTTTTAATGATTTATTATTCTAAATCATTCTCTTTGATTTATATGGATTCCAAATGGTTTATAGTATTTATTTATAAATTAATTAAAGTTTTATATTATAATACATTAAAAAAGATTCAAATTAGCATGGGAACTTTTACAAAAAATATTCATTTTAATTGAATTAATTTTGTATTAAAAATAGATTGATTATTTTAATAATATAGAATTTCATTTATCATATACCCCCAAAATAGAATTTCTTAATATCATGTTAGTGTAATATATCGATTCATACATTACTTGTTTAAAAATTAATTTTTAAATAATGTGTCCCCATTTATGAGTGTGCAACTTCTAATGATGAAATGTGATTTCAAAGTGGTAATGTTACTTTTTACAGTAAACTTGTTTTATGTGTTTTGATTATGTTATTATTTTTAGGAATTGATTTTGAATACGGGTGGTTTTGTGATTATCAAAGGGTTGGTGATACCATTATATCACTCAAATTAATTGGGTAATGAGATGGAGTTAAACAATAAGTTTTCTCCTAAATGATTAATGGGATATACTATGATGGGTATTCCATACATAACCATGTTTGTTATATTCTACATCCCTATGAATGCTTCAATGTATGTATGATATGGATGCCACAATTTAACTTTATAACTTATAATTGATAATAAATATTTTTAAGAATTTTAAAACTTTATAATGTATGTTTTTAAGTGTGAAAAGTAAAATTTTGTGAAAATATTTTCATCAATTTAAAATATTCATAGACTAATGGTTTCATTCATTATTTTATATACCTTGCTGAGAATTTTAGGCTAATACCATGTTTTTGAAATATTTTACACATGGTAAAAGGATGGTTAATAAAAATAATAAGTATGAAATAGTTTTATCAAGAAGAGATACCTTGTTTTGTATTATGAAAAAATTATATAGTGAGTAGAAGTGTCCACTAGTAATATTTGAGTTTTTATATAATAATTCTGGAATAATTCTACAAAAGTAGAAACATGAAAATATCCTAAATCTGAATTCTTGTTATAAATCAAGAGTATATAATTCCAATGATTGGTAAATTATATAACCAGCCTCCCCTTTTCTGTTAATATATACAGAAAATGGGAATTATGAATTTTTTTGAACTACCATAAAAATGAATAAATATGTTTTTTCATTAACTTCTGATAATTAATGGTTATAGATTATATTTTATTATTATATATGATATATATATAGGTAATTTATTTATTTAATAAGGGACTATTAGAATATGTAAATTAACAACCATTATAATGTAATCCATCGATATAAGTAAATAACCGAAAACTAGTGCATCACTGTTTTTCCCAAATAAGTGACTACAAATCACATGTAACTGAATTATAATTTTATAAGTACTTATAAATCATCAATTTAATGAGAATTAATTATTTTGAAATTATGATATTCTCTATAAAACAAATATCAACACTACATTTATTAACCAAGTTAAAATCTGTTACAATTTTTAACAGATAATTTTGAAAAGAGATTACAACAATACATTACATGAAGATAATTTTTATTAAAGAATAATATATATATAACTATAAATGAAAAGGGTATTTAATATGTAATTAATATTTTAATATTTATGATACAAGATTTTAAATCACTTCTTTATAAAAAATTGGAAAGGGAAAGTAACTTGGTTACTCAAAACATTTTGTTTGAGTTATAAAAATTATTATTAAACATTGTTTTAAAATAAATTCCATATTAAATGATTTTATCTATTTTATATGGAAAAAAGTTTTTGATATAAATCTAATAGCATTAATGTTTTTATTTTTAGTGTATTTGAAAAGAAAGGTTACTTTTTTTTAAAAGTTACTCGTAACTATTAATTTCAACGTATAATTTCTTTTATTATGTGTTGATTTTTGTTGGTCAATTTTTTGTATAAAATGATTTATTTCATGATATTATTTAATACAATTTAATTATTTTAAAAAAATTATTTACATGGTTATTTATGAGAAATTAATCATTTACATTTTTATGATATAGAAACTCATTATTTTTCCATGGTTTATTTATTATATGAATGTGATTAAATTTATGTAGCACAACTAAGTGTGGATAATGTTAGCTAGGGTCTTATATCTCCCTCTAATTCATTGGTCAATGCTTATATTTCATAACATAGTCAAAAAATGACATAATATGTTTATACATATATTCAAGGGTAAAATGGAGTTTCTGATGATGGTTTCCCAGTGGTTATGGTAGTGAAACATTATCCATGTAGTTTATCTAGTTGTTATAAATTCTCAAGAGGAATTTATTTTCCATGATATTCCATGTTTCCATGATTGCACATTATTTTTAATGAATTTTCACCTTTATATCATGATCAAATGTTTTTTTATTATTGATATGTATTTTGATTCCCAATATAACCTTTTTGATTCCTTAATGAACTTATCATGATCTTATGTTGCTCTATAATGTTATATGATTATAATATATTATATTATAATTTGTTTTTAATATATTTTTGTATTTATCATGTTCCCTTTAATATTTATAGTCTAACTCATTATAATATGATTTCCATTATTGAGGGTATGGGATCACCAAATTATAATGTTTCCATTCTCCATGATAAGATGATTGTAATACAATATGAGATATTTTAAAATGTGTTGTGGGAGGGTTTTTTTAGATAAAAGTTTACAAGTGTTTAAATAAAATAAATTTATATATAGAATCTCATATATAAGAAAACATTTAGTCATTGGGGTATGGAACTATTTATGAGATGCATTATTTATAACATGAGATTAAGGTAGTATTAAGGTCATGTCTAGATTGGTGTGATTTATTGTTTATACATTACAATATTGACATATTATTTTTTACAATGTTTGTTATTTTGATATAACATTACAACTATTTATATCATTGTTGGGGTTTTAGGTTTTGATTTTTTTTTCAATTTGGAATTTTTTAGTGTGTTTTTATATCCTTATTGGGATTATAGATAATAAATCATCTCATTGTATGTAATTTATACCCTTGGAGCTAGACACTATTCTGAAACATATTAGAGTCAGGATTAGGGGGTAACTCATTTCATCACTACTAGTCTATAAAGGTTTTTTCACTTGTAAAATTCATGATATTATTTATTAATAAAATTTATCATCAATTAAACTATTACGATAGAATCAATGATCAACATATTAAATTAATACAAAAATTAATAGTAATTTTTAATTTACAATAACCTCTCAATCCTATGATTGGAATACTTTACAAACACTCCTTGAAACTATACAATGATTCATAATCTAAAACATCATTAGTCTAATTAAAGTCTAAGATAACTATGTTTAGATTCATAAATTAGTAGGAGGAAAAATTGTTTTCAGGAACATATTTCAATATGATCTAATGTCATGATAGAATATTGTTCAAAAATATTAATCCATTCATTAGATTTTTAACTCAATTAATGATTAAAAACTAGATAATATTTACATTATCTTTAATTTCAATAAGTTAAAATATATTATAATATTATAAAAAATCATTCCAAATATGTATTTAGATATTCATGAGGTGGATTAATGGATTGAATTGAATCTGAAAACATCTAAATGATATAGTAATGAATCAAATTCAATTTTCAAGGGTTAATTTTAAAATTATTAGTTTTATAATTTTAAATAACTACATTTTTCTTTGGAGTTTTATGGTTTTGATGATGAAAATGAATATAGGGGGATGAATATATGAAGTTTCTTAGAAACCAATAAAGTAAACTATTAGGTACCCATTGTGTAGAAATTGAGAATTTCTTTGATATCAGGAATAGATATTTTCCAAAATCCAACAATCGTTTATCCATTTGGGTTATACAGAGTTTCGGTCATCCACCGGGTGATATGTGGTTATCCAGTGGGTACCTATTCTGTTTTCCTAGTTTTTTAACAATTTTTGTTTAATAATTTTATAATAATGTAATTTGGGAACGTAATCCGTATATCCTCATTTTTAAAGGATTATCTTTTGATTTATTCAACTATTTTTTTCAATTAGATTAAAATTTATTTAATGATTCACACTAAGTTTCTTATATAATTGATTATTTTTTAGGTTTTGTTTGAATCAGAATATGGATTAAATAATTTCATACCATTTTATTATAATTCATGAAAGTATTGATAGTTATATTATTCTAATTAAATTTAATGTTATTATATTCAAAAAATTATTCACATTTGATAAAATTATAAGTTTTATGATATCAATCCCTTCTTATTATGTTTACATAACTTATAGAAAGTCACCTCAAATTTTTATGTGATTATAGTAAATTTATCTACTATACTTTATCCAATATAATTCTGTAATTTAATCCTGTTCTAAAATAATTATCTGATGTTACAATAAAATTAAAGAATAAATTAATATAATTATTTATTTTTAATTGATCGTGTGACTTCCATGTGAAATTATGTTTTGAACACGTGCTTTAATTGTAAAAATTATTCATAACTTAAATTAAAAAATTTGAATCTCTTAATAAATGTTTCTAACTAAAGGATAACAATAAATTCTGAAATATTTGGTTTAAATAATAATTTCTATTCGTCATTATTTTATGTTTAATATTAATTTCTTATGCTTAAATGAGAATAATTTATGGAATAATATTTAGAGTACAAGAGATGATTAATTAATGAATTAATATGTTGTAATTACGGTAATTGTATTGAAATTTAATCATGAATTTTTTATGACCTAATTATTTATTATTTATTTATATTGGATTGAAAAAAAAATAATTGGATACATGATTATTTTCAATGTTCCCCCATACACAATTATTTTGAGTCTGGGCGGAGCTAGTTTCTAAAAGCATGTGGTCGGTAAGGCATACCAGGGACACATTCAGTTGCGCCTTGTTAGATAAAATATTAGATTTGATCCTACCTCAAGGATTATTATTACCTACACTATGACCCTCTTATATTATACATATATATATTCATGAACCCTTTCAAATAATTATATAACTTACCATAAAAAATGACTGACTGAAAACATGAATTTAATAGGGAACTACAGTTGTGAATTATAATTCCTCCCATTTGATTCAAATATTTGGTTACTCTGTTGTTTAAATCTATATAGAAAAGAATAGTGGGTTATATATATATAAATGGGGAGGAATTGGAATCATATAAAAGGAATAATTATATATTGTGGAGTTTATAAAGTACCCATGATAGGGGATTATTTTGTATCCCTATGAAGAGAATCATAACCCATGAAGTTTGGTTCCACATGACTTGACACATTGTACCATTTAAGGTCATATTAAAAAACACCATAGAGATTCTTTTATTGTTTATATAGTTATGATTTCATTGTGGAAACTTCATGTTTGGTGGAATACACTACTATTGAAATGTACCTAGAAATGGTTTTGGTGGGACTTATGCATACCCAACATATTCTAGATCACCCTTCATATTTGTAACTAGAAAAGAGAGGGTATAGTTGGGCCCGACATTATAACAAAAAAAAATTATATATCAATTTTCTTTTTGTGATTTAATTAAATATCCTATAATGGTACTATAAAAAACATGAATTAATTTGGTTTTATTATATCCCATAATATATAAAATATTTATAATAATCAATGAAATTGATCAAATAGTTATTGAATAGTGTTTATATGATTTATATTAATACATGGATATGATAAATCTAATATACATAGATAAAATAATAAATAATATCAACTAATAAGATAAAACCCTATGAAAACCAATAATCAGTTTTTTAGGGAGAGAGTATCAATGGGATATTTCGTTGACCAATACCAAGTATTGATTCAATAACTAAAGTAAATGTGAAACCATTTACGGGAAATATTTGAGTTCATCAGGATCACAACTGATAACAATTACACTGAACAACCCCATGAAAATTTCAATATTGTGCACCTTACCCTTAAGAAGTTTTATAAATAACCGAGCATAACATGAATAGATATTTCATGAATTTATATGAAAATTTATCACATGAAAAATATATATTCTTAAGGACTGCAATAGTTCAATGTCTTTTGATACATGGAAACGTAATCTTCTTACTTGGTGAAATATCTTCTATATCTCTCATAAAGATATTACCCATTAGTAATATTACATAAAATCATTCTTCATATCTTGGGGTAATGAAATATAAGATAGGGGTGAGCTTATATGCTTAATAAGGGTAAATAAAGAAGATATGTAAGCATAACACTGTTATAAAGGTATAAAATCATGATCATAATATTGGAATACCATACCATACATATCAAAGACCATAATCATGAGTCATGGGATAAATATTAGAAGTTCATAAGACTTGAATCATAATGAATTAAAAAGTAACAATTCATGATAGCATAATATAATAACAATACATAGACTTGTTTCCCAAACATAATATTATTACATTGTGAACATGTGTAAATAAAAATAGGGCCAATCATTTAGTTAAGGACATGAATTCAGTCCCTCGAATAAACTTATAGTCATGTTGCTTATTCCTCACATAAAATTATAAACATATAATCAGGTTCACATATAAAAATAAATTCCTATTACTCATGGCTCATTTCCACATCTTTTTAGGGAACTTCATGCAGACTACACCTACTAGTCAAGAAACATCCTCACCCCCACATCTTAGTACTTTAGTAATAAGGGATAATGTTTCCCATTCTTACCATAGTGGATTAGTTTTAACCATCTTGCTATAGTGGATCTTGTTTTCATATCATCCCACTATGGATAAGGTTTCCCTATCATCCCATAGTAGAATATAACTAACTAGTTTCTTATTTGGATCCGGACACACATTTTTCCCATTGTAGACCAGGACAAACGTGTTTCTGATTATGGATCAATCATTTAGACATGTTTTCCATCACTATTTAATGAGATATAAATATTTACCCAATGCATTTGAGAGAGGCATCGTCCCACCCATCACATAATAAAATCATACATACATGTTTCACAAGACAATAAAACATTCATCATTTCATGACCCATAAAAATTGGTGGGGTTTATAAACATCATATCATATCCCATTAAATTAAATCGGTATCATAAAAATTTCATCATATAACTAACTATAAAAAAATGGGAATCATAATAATTTTTCCAAATGATAAGAAATGAAATGAAATGTGTATAAAAATAATTTAACTAATATAAGAGAAGCAAGTGTCATAAAAATCTATCCATCAGAAAAAACTATTGAATAAATAATTTTAATTGAATTGTAGGATCATATCTCATTCAAAAAATAAACAATAAAAATTTATTTCATCTTAGAAGGATAAGTATTTTGATGAATCTCAAGTATGATTTCATGGTGAAAATATCATTTCCTATTTGAAAAAAAAAATTATTTTTAAAACATCAAGATTTTTGGAAACATTTTTCTTGTAAAATATAATTTAAAACTTATAAACTAAACAAGAACATATTTGTAAAACCATTTTCATTGAAAATTTATTTAAATATTAGAATAAAGTACTAATATAATTTTTTAAAGCATTTTCTAGAAAATTAATTTGAAAAATAAAACGAAATTTTGAAATCATTGAAATAATTTTCTTCGAAAAAAAATCATTTTTACAACATAAAAATTATATTTCTAAAATGATTTAAAATAGTTTTGAATAAAAAAATATTCTTAAAAACATTATTCATTGAAACAAACGTAAAAAAATAATTTAAATAATATTAGGAATAATGTTTTAAAAAAAATCTCCTTTTAAACTTAAATATTAAGCTTCAATGAAAAGATAGTCATACTGACGGTTAATTCTATACATGCCAAACAATACTGTTTTCACCATAAATGATTAAAAAAGTGCCTTGATCATAGTAATGACAAGATTATTCCTTTTAAAACCATCATTTAATAGTTAAAAAATAGTTATAATTTTATTTTATTTATTATAAGATAATAGAAAACCATTTTTGAAAACATTTTTAGAAAACATGGTTTTAATATAAAATAGATTTCTGAACGAAAGGAGATATTAAACTTATTTTCCAACATTTTTCATAATTATCTTCAGTACTAATGATTGGAATAATTTTAACATTAAATTGATATAACATGATTAATTATAGGTGCAGATAATTAATTTTATATCATGATATATTTATCATTATATTCCATAAATTGAATCATAATTAGAAATAATCCGGATAATCGATGAGATTGTAGAAATAAACACTTACAACATTAGTAAATTTAAATCCTATTAATCATTATATAATAACATTACATGAATCTTATAATATCATTAAAATAATAATATCAATGATATAACATGTCAAGGGTCACTATTTACACCTCATAGAATTATATAGGTCAATGACATAAAGTTTGCCTCAACGAAGGCAAATTGATACAAAATTACCTTACTGATTTGGAAACTTTTTATAAATAAACACCATGAAATTGTTATGATCCAATGGATATATAATTGACAAAAAATTAATTTTAATTATCATATAATATATTCAATTACATTAAATACACAAAAGAAAAGAAAAAACTGGTAAACATGGGATGTATCTCATAGATAGGAAAAGTGATAGGAGAAAACCCTTACCTCAA
Organism: Viscum album; assembly: GCA_963277665.1. Taxonomy (NCBI): domain Eukaryota; kingdom Viridiplantae; phylum Streptophyta; class Magnoliopsida; order Santalales; family Viscaceae; genus Viscum; species Viscum album. The sequence goes on along the minus strand of OY728119.1, from coordinate 1,759,231,363 downwards.
GTCATGAATATCCTTGTAAACATTAAAAAATAATGTATAATAAATATAATTTTATAATTAATATACACATGAATTATAATAGTAAATCTTTCCATATGTTATTTTAATATTAACATATATTACAGGTTTGTTACTAATTCCATGTTTAGTTTATGTTTCAGGTAATAACTGTTTTGGTTTTCATAAATATTTTGACTTATTATTCTTGATGATCTTACTTATATAATGATTTAATTATTGAAATAATTTGAAAACTGTGTTTATATCATATATATTCACTATATATATTTATTTATAATAATATCATTTGTATATAAATATGTAATGAAATACACTTTTCATGGAGACGGTAGGTCTTATATACGCATGAACGTAGATTACGTATTATTATCATATTGAAATAAAGAATTAAAAAGAAATATAAGTATATATACATATATATATATATTATAAATAATTTATAATTAATATTTCATATATATCATATATTTTTACTATAACCATCTTTAATACAAGCCATTTAATGTGTGAATGAATCACATCACATTGAGGATGCATTAGTCCACATGTTCACAAACGAAGTTATCATATTTAAAAAAATGAAGGTAATTAATGCATATATAATATAATAATTAAAATTACTGAAATAAATCATAGATAACATATATATAATATAAAAACATAAATTCCTTCACTATTATCATCCATGAAAGGTAGAAATTAAAGAACTAACAACATTGGTTTGTGAGACGGTAGTCCATCGTACACAAAAACAATAATAATATATCCCATTAGATGGTAGTTTGTGTGTGTGTAGGTAGAAACATTAATGTAAAAATAAATTATATTTAAAATAATTATTTTATTTTTTAATAAGGTAATAATATTATTTCCGATCGTGGATTAAGAAATAAAAACTAAGTGTTTATTGATGGATGTTACCTCTTCTTTGGGTAACTCTTTTTGGTTTTCACCGAAGGGGATTATTGTTTTTCTTTATAACCAAAATAATGATTCTAGGATAAATTTAATGTTCTTGGGAGGTTATTTGGGTAGTTCTATAAATTTATAAAATGGATTTAGCTATGTAAATATATGGGGAATATATGATGCTTTTTTTAGTTGGGAAACAGACTCGTTGGGTATTCATGAAAATAATTTTTTATACAAACATTTTACGAGTAAGAAAAGTGTAAAAATACACAGTTATAGATAATTATAAGTTTTTTGGAATAACAATATCCATAAAATAATTTTTACACATGTTAATGGTAATATTTACACTTTATTTTCTAAGCATTGTCATTAATTAAGGTCGTTTTTAGCTTAAACACTTTAATTAATTTTAATTACATTCACTAATATTTTTTTCCAAAAATAGAATTGAACTAATAATAAATTATATGTAATGATGAAAGCACATATTAACCCGATTTTCCATATTACAATTATATAATTTACAAAAATTAAATTAAAATTAATTATATTGATGTGATGTGATAATGGGTTTATAAAGAAAATAAAACCAAATATTTAAACTGTTTTTTTATAAATGTTTATTGTGAAATTGGTTCTAATGAACTAATTTCGAATGACTAATGAATAATTTATCTAAATATAATTTAAAACTAATTTAAATTATAATTTATCTAAATAAATTAATTGAAAAAAAAATATTACTTGGATTAAAATTGAGTAACTTTAACTATTCATCCAAAAAATGAAATATTTTAGGAAAATAAAAAAAATCATCCAATGTAAATTTTAATAACAGGATTTCAAAAATATTTTTTTTATTTAAAGTAATAAATTATAAAATTAAGATAATTTATATTTTAAATAGTTTATCCATTAAATAGGGGTAAAATTACGTTTTTGAAAAACATAAAACTAATTATTCATAAAATTGTATTTATTCACATCACATTCCAAGAAAACACATAATATTTATATTAAATAGTTTAATAAATATAATATATATATATACATATATATTTCATTCAAAATAATTTATAAAATTCATTTTAAATAATTTATTAAGGTAAACATTGTCAGATTTCATAAATATAGTTCTCAAGAAAATGATTTCCCATATATAAAAAAGGGTTTTATTTTCACTTATAGTTAATTTTTCAAAAAATATATCTCCTTATATAAATCTGTAAAGTATATTCTCATAATTTATTTAATTTCACATTAAATTCCATTCCAAATGATAAGTTGAAACTATAATAATATCTTAATAACAATATTAACAATATATTGTAGTTCAGAAAAATCAACCTTGAATGTCTCACAATCTATGAAATGAACAAATAGTTTTTTGTAAAACAATCCAAACATAGTGTTGTGTCTATAAAAGATAATATAAGTGTTTTGGGTAGTGTATGATTAACTTGGTGTTTCATTAAACACAAGTTAAACATAGTGCTTTCATATTAAATAATCAAAATTCAGTGTTTTGTGAAATGAAAACCTATAAAAAGATTAAATTAATTCAAATATAATATTATAAAAAATCTCAGGGTGTTACATTATACCCCCTATAAAATGAATGTTTCCCACAAATTTATTATGCATTGTCACGTTTTTAATACTTGAATATTCCATTATTAGAAACACAAATCATAAAAATTAATACTAAAAAATCCTTTTAAAATGGTAATTTGGAACCATAATGGTTAACCAATGTAACTCATAACATTGGTTATACGTAGGAGAACGTAGGTTGGGAGTGAAGAGTTGACATTGAAGGAAAACATAAATAATTATAAAGGGTGATAAAGATCATTGATCACTAATAAATGAATTATCAATGTAAAAGTAAGGGCCTCAAAACCATTAATATGTGATAATTTATAAGACCATCCCTTAAATATAAATTAAGGTATTATGATAAATAATTTTCAATATATTTGTCTTGGAGTCGAAGAATATTTTCAAAAGTATATATATGCACTTTATATCATTATATTCCAAATGAAGTATTTCACCCTTTGGTTATGCCTTGATCAACTCCCACTTCATCACTTACTTCAGACAATGGCGGTGAATTTGTTATTCCTAAAGAACTAACAAATCACGAGATCCGTAAATATAATGATAATTATTTCCGTCTATCTTTTTTTACCTTCACACAAAAAGGATTAGCACCTATTATCCAATGTGAATAAATAATCCTATGGTGATATAATACATTAATCTCTAAAATCTCATCTAATTTTTAACATACACCATCCCATAAATGGATAACCACCTAACCATTCCAAAATTTGAAAAAAAAATATAAGAAATATTATCACAAAATAAAATTATCATTCACCCTCCATATATCAAAATGTATCTATTCATTTTCACATTCAAACATGTGAATACCATCGTTGTATATTATGATGAAACATGATAATAACATGAATTACCATATTTACTATTATAAAACATGCATGATTCAATATTCATAAGACTACCAGATATATTCCATATGTTCATAAATTTTTCAACATTATTCTAGATAACATAGATCACATTTTATAAAAAAATCACTTATTAGTTCAGAGGGTATAAATACAATAAAATTTAAATTATTCAAATAATCATTTAATTATCTATATAAAATAAAATTTCTCATCCTCATGGAAATTTCAGGGGTTACCAATTCATAACAAAAATATAAATTTTCCATTAAATCAATTTTCTTTGTAATCAGAACCATTTAACATATCATTTCAAATCCATAATTAAAATCTTATAATGAAGTTATGTATATACTTCATGATTCATATATCATGATCTTTGAATTCCAAACCCCAAATCGTTCAATCATACAACATTATTCTTAATAAATTTTGAGGATTCATTATATTATTCCTTAATAGTCATTTCCTATAATATGAAATATGATTAGTTTATTAAGGATAAATAACCTCATTTTAGTAATTATTCCAATAATTAATGTAAAAAATCATAAAATATCCTATACCATTCACATTTCATTCATAGTCTCTTTTGCTTTAGAAATATATCCAATCCTCAAAAAGCATCCCGATTTTATTCATGAGAATTAAACATAGGAAATTTATTTCCATAGTGACTATGCTTTCTACATATGAAATATTTAATGTGAATGAATTTACTTCTATCTACAAAAATATACTAAAAACACAAATAATTTTTTGAGAACCACATATCATAATATATAACCATATAATCAACACTTATAAGATGACTAAATCATGACATATACTTATTTAATATATTAAAACATATGGTTATCCCTGTTTATTCAAATTCATTCTTTATCATGGTTCATAAAGAGTTTGTTAATTTCCAATGAATACCCACTAGGAGTGTCAATTTAGTCATATAGCAAGGAACATTGTTTTTCAGTAGTTTCTAATCCAGTCTTGATCAATAATCTATTTCTGGGGTTGTTACACCTATGTAAATCATTTCTAGATCCACAACCACTTTTTCTATCTTGACATTTATGTATTGTTAGTAATCCCCTTTCTCTATCATTTCCTAGAATTCCATGACATATTACTATAATATGACACATCGTCAGACTTATCCTTAAAAACATTACTAGACATATCATTAGAAATAACCCCAAGGATGTCACGAAAGATTTCTCATCCTAGTTTACAAATTTTGAGTAAACATTTCTATTGAAACCAACTATAGAGGCCCATGGTTAACATAGAAGTATATTAAATCATATTAGATGAATATTCATTTCATTACAAATATTTATTCCTGAGGAACATAATAGTTAAGTGTCTTTGGAAATTTGGAAACATAATCTTCTAACTTAGTGAAAGATCATAAACATATCCATTAAATATATTATCATGTAGTTATACTACTTAAAAACATTTTTCTTAACATTGGGAAAGGAAACATAAGAAATGAGTGAGATCAAATTCTTAGTAAGGGTAAAAATTGTATATATGAAAGAATAACATGTTCATATGGGTATGGATACATGGTCATCACATTAAAATATCATACCATACATATCAAAGATCATAATCAAGATTCATTGAATAAAGATTAGATGTTAATAAGATATGAATCGTATGGTAGTCAAAAAAAATAATTCATGACATCAAAATATAGTTACAATACATAGAAATGTTTCATAAACATAATATCATAACATTTATATTATTTTTAAATAGAAACAAGTTTAATCATTTAGTAAAGGACTTTAAATCAATCCCTCACAAAATCTTTTGGACAAGGAACCAGGTCAATGCATAACATTGTGGCTAGGTAATTGGGTTTACACATAAAAATCATTACCTCAAAGTAAATGATCATTGAAAAAATACTTTTTATTAAATTCATGTGAATACACCTATTGAGAAAGACACACCACCATCCCCAATCATAGTCTATTCCTTATAAGGGAAAAGGTTTAACCTTTTTCCCATATTGTATCGAGTTTCCCTATCATCCCTCATTAAATCAGGTATCCCAATCTCCCCTTAGACGGTTGGGTTTGCCCATTTTTCCATAATTGATATAGAAAATCATATTTCCCATCTTGGATAAAGACACACCTATTTCCCATTATGGACCAAGACACACCTCTTTCCCATTGTGGATCAATCCCGTCAACTTATTTCCCATCATTATCTTATAAGATATAAATAAATTTCTAATGCATTGGAGAATGATATAGGTCCCACTTGTCACATAATAAAATCATACTTACATGTTTCCTATGATAATAACACATTCATCATATCATTTCAAATAAAAATAGATTGGTTTCATAAAAATAATATCATAACCTATGAACATTAATGTGTATCATAAAAACATCATCATATCATTACCTATGGAAAAAATATATGCCACATAATAATTTCATTACATCCTTACCAAAAGGAAATAAATGTCTTTCAAAAGCATATAACCTATGTATAGGAAAAACGTGTAATACAAATTATTCTATCAAAACATAAACCATTCATGAAATTATATTAATTGTATTGTTAGATAATATCACCATTAAATCATAATATTTATAAAAGAATATTATCTGAAATGGAGAAGGATTTTGATGGATCATATTGAACATTTCTTAATGAAATATTCATTATTTAATAATCCATTTCATAACACCATTTCAAAAATAAATGTTTTATAAATAGAACCATACAAGTTCATTTAAAACATTAATTGTGGAAAATAAATTTTCATCTTTGAAGAATAATTCTTTTTAAAAATAAGTCAATTTAAAAACAATTTTCTTATAAAATAAATTTGAATATATATAAAGGAATATCTATGATATTTAAAAAACAACATTCTTTTAAAATACATTACAATCTAATAAAAATGTTTAAAATAATTGTGACACCATTTTTTTCTAGAATATTTTTTTGAAAAAATATAATTAAATATTGAAATAATTTAAATAATTTTCATTGAAAATAGTATTTTAAAAACATATAAATTAATATTTGAAGATCATTTCAAACACTTTAAAAAATATATCCTTTTTAAAAACCATTTTCTTTGAAAATAGTATTAAAAACAATGAATTTCTAGAAAATTATTAAAACATTATATATAAAAAACCCTGTAAAATTGAATGTATAAGGGTATATACTATATAATAATTACATAAGAATAAATAAATCATAAAAATAAAATATATCATAAAAAAAGTTTTACAATATTATTTCCATCCTTGAATGGTGTGAATGGATGAATGAATGGCATCAGTTCGTGAGGTAGTAATTTTCCGTACACCCGAACATTGATTACACATACCATTTAATGGAATTTTGTGTGACTGTAGGATGAAAACATAATATAAAATCATCTCAATATATTTATTATAATTATTTGATTATATAATCATGAGATAATAATATTTTTTAGTGGGGAATGTAATTTAAACAAGTGTTTTTTAAAGATGTTAACTCTTCTTTAGGTAACTCATTTTTTTTTGAACAAAAGGGATTCCTTGGTTAATATTATTTACAAAGGTATAATTATTAGATTAATTGAGTCATTTTTTAAGATATTTATTCAGGTATTATTTTAGGTAAATGTATTGATATGTGTAAATATAGTGGGAGGGGAGGAGGCCTTATATAACTGGAGAACAAGACACATTGGGTATTCTGAAAAAATATTGTGTTCTACCTCACAATTTACAAGTCCCCAAAGGGAAAAAAGTAGTCTATTATAGATCCTTAAAAGTGTAATGGTCTAACTATGTCCATATAATATTTTTTAGATAAGTTTAGTGCAATTTTTACACCTCTTTTTCCAAGTTTAGTCTTTAATTAATCTCATTTTACCACAACTACTATAATTATTTTTAATTATTTTCACTAATATTTTTGTTTAAAAACATATTTTACTTAATAAGAAATAAAAAAATATGATTATTCCAAATATGGAATCCAATTATACAAATTGTAATCATATATGTGGTATAAATTTATTAAAAATTAATCCCATCGATGGTTTGAGATGATTGGTTTTAAAAGATAAAATGTCCAAAATATTGAAATATTTTTATATATAATTTCAATGGGAATTTTTTTACAATGAAAAAAATTGTATTAAATGATGTATAATTTATCTAAATATACTTTAAATCAATTTAAAATATAATTTTACTATATTAATAAATTATACGAGAAAAACGTTTTGAATTAAAATTCAGTATTATTAACTTTTCATCAAAAGTGATATTTTTTTGAAAAATTAAAAATAATTGATCCAAATTAAAATTTTAAATTAAAATTTAAAAACTAAATTTTAATTTTTATTTAAAAAAATTATAATTTTTAAATAATTAATATTTAATATAGTATCTCCATTAAAATTAAATAAAATTACCTTTTTCAAAACAATACATATTTTAATTCAAAAATTATATTTATACATATCACAACCCCACAAAATAAATATAATTAATGTTAAATAGTTTAATAGATATAATATATAAAAATATATACATACATTATTAAAATCATTTATCAAAAGTGTTTTAATTATTCTATTATGGTAAAACTTGTTTGATTTCATAAATTTAGTTTTCTAGAAAATGAATTTATATATTTTAGAAAGGGTATTAAATTCATTTACAGTTAATTGGTCACAAACTACTTCTTCTTATATACACGTGTAAACAATAAATTCATAATTTAATAAATTTTATTTTAAAATACCATTCTAAAGGATAGTTGGTAACTATAATAATAGCTTAATAACAATATTAATAATATATTCTATTTCGATAAAACATAGCCATGCATGTAACATAATATATCAAAAGAACTCGGAATTGTGTGTAACACAAGACAAACATAGTATTGCCGGAATAAAAATTTAATCAATGTGATTTGTGTAGTGAAATAGTAAGTTGTTATTGTGTGAAGCACAAGTCAAACACAATGACTTCATATAACTCAAGCTATATTTACTATTCTATGAAATGAAAAATTTCAAAAAGAATAAATTAAGTCAAAAAAACATTTCATAAAATCACATGGTGTTACAGGTTTGATACTCTAATATATGGTTGTTTATCTAGGATATAATAATATGAATATTTATATATATTTTCATATATTAAAATGGATATATTAATTTCATATTATCATTAATTTTTAAATTATTATCATTTTGATATTATGAAACCCAATTTTTTTCAGTTATATGAATTTTCAATTAGGCCTCCATTTTTGAATAATTCATGAATTATAAAAATAAATAATATTTTTATAATATATTACAATTAAATAATTTTTATTATATATAAATGATAATATATGTTTTTATGAGGTCAAATTAAATCATTATAAGGTTTCATAAACTATTATTGTCAAAAAACAAATCATTTCAAATAAATATAGAATATTGTTTTAAAAAAGAAAATTAAAAAATTTATAGAATTATATGTAAATAATAAATATTATTTTTTAATTATCTCATAAAAAATATCCAATGGGAAATTTTTTATAATATTTGGAGACAATCAAATTTTGTGTAATATTTAAATATGATAATATATACATAGTGTATTATGACATACTAAAATCCAAAATGTTATATAGTAAATTATGTAACATGTATCCATGACTTAATAGATGTTTCTCCTTTAAAATAATATGATTCTGAGGTAATTTTATTAATATAATAAATCTTTTAGGATTTTTCCAAAACCTATATTATATTTTACAGATTTAAATTAAATTATTTATAAATATGACTCAATTACTCATCACTAATTGTAATATATTATAGAATTACACCTATTTAATTATAAATCAATTTAAACCAATCCTCATTGTTTTAAACCTTGGGAATAAACAATGGGATTTTTTTGGTTTTGATTACATTAGTATATAGAGTCCAAAACCGATGTGTGTGAAATAATAAAGGACTCCCCTATATTATCCAATATAAACCCACACATTCCCCCATTCGTAATCAAAAATAAAACATTTGACATGTCTTTAATCATTCTTTTCATCTCTGTAGTCATCCCAAGTGCCTCATACTTTAAAAAAATCTCCTTATAATCTTTTAAATTAACTAATAAAGGTAATGAATTTACCTCTCTTTTTTTCCATTCATGAAATTTATTTGTAATAAGTCCTTTTAATCTCAATTCAGTAGGTGTTCGTGAATTTATAAATATCCCTACACTATCCAATTTATTATCAATTATTGATGTATCATTTATCCCTTATCATTATTACATTTATATAAGATTTTACTATGCCAAAATTTAATAAGGGATCTCAACCTCTTCTTTTCCATTCAAGAACATTCTTTGTAAATTATCATTTTGAATACTAATAGGTTATTTTGAAATTAATTTGTAAATATATTTATATATACTCTATAATTTATATCCTAACAATGATATATCATTTATCCCCACTAAATATATCATTTACCTAAGTTGTTACATTACCTAAATGTAGTAAGGGATCATCTATTTCTATTATTTATTCTAGAACCTTTTTTATCTAATGATTTTTTTTCCAATTAAAAATGTTGGTATATGATTTTTATATCTCTATTACTTACCATATTCTATACACATTATAAGACACCAGATTTACAACCATTAAATCATTTTATGAATCTTCATGTAATACTATTATGATGTCGAAATTCCACTACAATTTCTCAAAAAAAAAAGGATTTTTTCATGAATATACACTACCCCATTTCCACTCAAATCTATTCAGTAGGATGTAACTATTCTTAGATTATTGGGTAATTCCATGTTTCTAACCCACACTCCTTAATCATTAGGATAAAAGTTATGGAATACATCCTTATTTTCTACGATCAATGTGGCACAATTATGCAAGTGCATGATATGAAAGTGACAAGAACGCCTAGAATTATATAGTCCTCCATTTAATTAGGTAATTTTTTAGTCTAATGGGAAATAATGTATGGTATTATGGAGTGAACCTTATTCATTATGGGAATTTGTTTCCATGTTTTGATGTCTTCGAATTTATCTGTGGCCTATGTTAATGATTTAAGGTTTAATGTTGTTTCCAAATTCTAATGTTTCCATAATCTAATTTTGAAATATCATTCCTCATTGATCATATTTATGATTCTCATAAATTTAATGCCCCATTTTAATTCCTATTGTCCGACATGAAATACATTATTCATGTTTTGATATTTTTTAATCCCTTTCTTTTCTTTATGATTCAATCCTTTCTTATATATATCGCTAAGTTATCTCATACAGTTTTATGAATGATAGAAAATTATGAGCAAGTTAAGGAAGCATTCAATAATAAAAATGTGAATATTTCAAATTATTTCACCAGGGAGTTTCTAACTCATGTGTTTTTATCAGTTTGTATCACATTTCCCCCATAATTTCCTCTTTCAAAATGTGGGAAACATTCATCATTTTCGCAGCAATTTAGACTCTGTGATTGAACAAGGATGATCAGATTTCAGTTCCTTCTTAAATATATTCCTCCATGGAACATTTCACCTAGTCTACGTCCCCCTAATATATGAATATGTGTTAGTGAAACTCATTCAATTTCAAATATCTTTGTGGATTCTAGTTAATTACGATGCTTCTGCCTAGATATTCCAAGGGGTCTTGATAAGGATGCAACTGTCGGTCGGGTTAGTAGTCACGTTGGTCATCACTGAAATGTATAGATGATAGAAAATTAAAATAAATGATACATTACTCATAATATGGATTCTCAATGTCATTAACCCCATTGAATCTTGTGGGGATCACAATGTGTCTTATAACATTTTCATGTCTTTTGATGTTTTCCCTAGGCATTCCATGTTTATCATACGTTTTTTCACAAGTTTAATGTCATGTGAAGATGGAGAGAAAATTAAGGGAATGTACCATAGAGATGGATCATACAATTGGATCCCTTTTAGGGATCCTCTAAATGGTTTACCTAATTTATGGATTAGATCAACCAATGAGAGAAGACCCAGGGTGGTGCACCACATAATAAGAATGATTCACACTGTGGAAGACAATCTAGAAACCAACAAGGTCATATCAGTGAGGTGTACACTAATGTGGGGGGACACAAAGGTTTAACAATGGTTGGGATTGAATCTAAATTATAATCCCAATAAACCCATTTTAGATGATATGGATAAAAAATGAAGTTGTTTGAGAGGGAACAATGTGGGGGTTGTAAATGGCAAGCATCTCTTCACAAGAGAATTTCTCTTATTTGTATAATGGATGATATGGTGTTAACACATGGTTCAATTCCCAAGTGCTACAAAAATGAATTATGATATTAATATATCATACGTGTAGGAACAACCCAAATTGATGGCATGACTTTATAGGGATGTTGCAACCTAGGTAAAATCAGGACGGATAAGGAATGAGGGTTGAGATTAAATGGTTGGATTGAATGGATTGTCATGGGTTTTTTCCTTGAACTATATTGAGGTTTCATACATGTCATAGTTGGTTGGGAATCATAGTCTATGTAGATTTGAATGGGGGTATTGGAGTTTATTCCAAATCATTATTCCTAGGAAAAAATGGGTATATAGTTGCAGAACCAAAAGGTCGTGTGAACTCCAAAATAGGGCATGATTCTCATTTGACCTAGTGACTTGAGGGAATGCACATTATAGATGTGGATGATGGGTTTGAATTTTATGGAGGCTTCCTGCATACCCTATCTTGAGTGAAGGGATCAAAACCATCATAGTTAAGACCAAAAGGGCCTAGGGATCATACCAAATCGGATTATTGTTTGGATGGAGAGGTGTGTCACATTCCCTTCTAACCTCTAAGGCAACCTAAATCATTTTTGGTGTGAGAAATAAGATGGTGTAACAGAGAAGACGGTCGCAACATGAAAGATGCATCGACAAGAGGTGTATTACAGATTAAAAATAAAATCTATCCATGGATGATTACATTATGAGTGGTGAGGATCTCATTCCATAAGGGGAAGAGTTTTTTCAATGTCATTTATACATAGGGAATCAACTCAAAGTATGTTTCAGGTATTCCGTGGATTCTTCATGAGGCACACAAGTCAACAACTCTTAAAGGGCGAGGGACAAAGATCTAATGATGTTTGATGAATTAAGATCCACATGACCACCGCCCATATATACCTATTCATAGGATTTCATTCCATTTCACTAATACATGGTGACATCTTGATCTTTCCACAATTGGTGAGATCATAGTTTAATTTATTGTGTTGAGGACTTGCGTGATTAGAATTTTAACATACTCTAGTTAAGATGTGGATAAATCACTTCTCTCCCCTTAGACTTACATATCAAATTCACATCAACCATTATGGAAGGGAATGCACCAGAAATGATTGAAGGTAAGTGTTCGGAGGGGTGTTCGATAATGGGGTCCATGTTAGAGTAACTATGTGGAAAAGAAATATCCATTAGTGTACCTATGTTGAAATTTAATAGGTAGGGAAACACTACATGAAACACCTCATGAGAGACCAAGAAATCACTATAAACAATCCTAGTAGGCAGCATGGATGAGGTTCATAAAAGACGTGAAGGATGTGTGTAAATGGGTATCAGACATGATGATTTAATGTAATAAAAAGCCATGGATGTTTATTGAAGGGGTGGATGAAAGATCAGAGGCATGTGTGCTAGAAACTGGGTTTGAATAGAATATAGAGCATACAAAAGGATATGGTTTTTTGAAAGGGTATTATTTTCTTTGCACCTAAATTAGGTTGAATGAATGTGGGTGATGGTCAATCCCTTGTGGTCCCACACAAAGGGGTCCCATAGGGGACTTGTCGTGAAAGAGAACATACAATAATGGGTTCATGTATTGCAAGCTGTTGAAAAATAAGAACCTTACACACATTAGAGTAGTGGTTCATCTTTTGAATGATCACCCTGAACAAGGGGTGGGGGGTAGGGTGTTCCCTTGTTTATATAGAAAAAATATTCTACTACACACAAATGATTTTCGGGCATGGAGGCCTTCATTTGACCTCGCAATGAGTGAAAAAAAGACTCAAATATAGACATCCTTTAACACACCCACTGCTACAGTTTATCACACATTAATTGGACTTTTTATACATCCAAGGCTAAATAGTTCTCTTTGACATCACATTAATCATGCAAGACCCTTAATTATGGATTTACTTTTAGTACGTTGTCCTCAAATCATGCACGTTTCTCCCTTGGCCATTTCAGAAAGTTCCATCGAGTAAAATTGTGTCTTGAATCTTCTAAATGATAACCATTTGTGGCCATAATTGTAATTCAACACAAATAAATTCCCAATATAATTTGAGTTTAATGTGAAACAAATGTTTGGGTTCTGAGGTAAATGTTGAACAAATGGTGTCGTTGAGGTGGTGCATAAAAAATATGAAGGGCTACATGAAAACCACCTTGTGCAACACGTGTAGGACATATTTTTCTGATAATTAGGTTTAAGGGATCTTATGAATAGTATTTTGACTTTCAATATGATAGGAGACATTGATCTCATGCGCGTAGGATTCTAAATCCTTTTCGAAAAAATGGTAAATGATCATTTCCTTACGCGCAACCATTGTATTCTTTAATGATTGAAAAGTGAATGAAATTTTCATCCTTTTACATTAACATCATTAAATATTATGTGTTGAAAATCATTTCTCATGACAACCTCTACTCCTTTGCAATCCAGCCTTGGGTTTCAAAACTATATTGATATGGCATGTCAATAAAGTGTTACTAAGAGGTAAGTTTCCATCTCTTCATAGAGTGAAGAGATGACTTGGAACCCTAAAATACATTACAATAGGAAGGTCCCATCAAAAAATAATATTCCCTTTAGAATTATGAGATAACTACAGAAGAATTATCTCTTAAGTGACTATCTCCTATTTTTCAATTTCAGGATACCGGACGATGAAGTTTTCTTGGACTTTGAAATATATTCACTATGGTCATGGGTCACAAGAGAAGATATCCTCTAGTGATTAAAAATTACAATAAATGTTTCTCCTTAAAATAAGATCCAAGACATACCCTTAAATGTCCAAAATGAAAATATTAGAAGAATCATGGGAGATGATTCAGTTCCTTAGGAGTTCCTTTCCAACTATGCATTCACATTCCAATGTACTATAAAGGATGAAAGCGTTGGATGGAATCAAGATAGTGACTTGAGGTCTGGGGTTAGCTTCATAAGTGAATGGTAATGGGTGTACTAGGTACTCTATACATGTAAGGAGTTCAGAGAAATACTATAAAAAATTAAATTATATGAGGTTGTATGGACATAAAAATTTCACTTTGGTCATCAGTAGGATCTAGTGATAGAGTTGTTCAGCCAATGGTCTCCAAACTCAAACATGTTCGACCTCCACAATGGAGAAGTCGACATTAGCCTATAGGACGTTCTTTATATCAGAGGAATTCCCCTATAAGATATATGGTATGGTGAGTTCCTACTTCTAGAGAATATATAGGTATATAGAGCACAAAACCCCCATTCTAACATGGGATATGTTATATGTGGTGGTGGAGAAGTAGTATATCAAGAAAATACAAAAGGATAATTCTATTCAAGTGTGAATAAATCTAATATTTTTTATGGTAAAGAAGTTGAGGATGCATGGATGAGGAAATTAGTTTCTGAATGCATTGTAGTGGGGGACGGAAGGATCATATTGTGTGATCAGAGAGGCAAATGTTTGTTAATCATGGGGGTAAAACATGGTTGAATACTAGAACCCACTAGTTCAATATTCTGCCTTTCTCACTACCATCTCAAGAGGGTGGCAATTTACATTGAGGGAAATTAGAATGGGGTTTTTGGGGGCCTTTTTGATCACAAGCACTAGTTCAACATGGTATTTCCCCTCTTGTAATGACATTACAGTATTATATGAGATATCTCATGGGAATGGACACCTAAGAGAATTAATATTCTATTCTAGATCCTACGTGGCTTGATTGAAGCTCATCATGGAGTATAAGATTTTCCAAATCCCATCATTCCTCAGAGAAAATGGATTATGGTCGTACATATTGAACATAAATTTATTTATTCCAATATTTCTCAATTATTTAGTGGTAATCCACTTGACCAGTAACTATGGAAATTTCAATTTCCACAAATTCTACACCCTGGTTTTCCAGATGGTTGAATTCATGAATGGATTACTAGAAATAATAGAATACCTATGGACCATTAGGGCTGGTGTTCTAGTGTCCTAGATCAATGAAAATATCATTAGTGAACCATAAATGTCACACGAAATTTCTAGAAATATTATATTCCCTTAGGAACAATTGAGAAAATATATACAGAGTACTGTGATTAGAAAAACCCATCAATCCTCTATTAGATTTGGTGCATGCTAAAACCTATTGGGTTTAATGAGAAAATCATGATACCACTTATTGATATTGATTCCAATGTATCAATATACTATAAAAAATATCATTGGAGGCATATTCAGAGGCAATCCTATAATGAAACATTTAGCAGATCAAAGAATATACCATAGAGAAACAGTGACAAGAAGGTAGGTAAGTTGTTATCCAAGGGGCATGGAAAGTGTAAGGAAAAATCACTTGGGTGACCCGAAAGAGAAATTTTGTAGTGGGGAACTCATAGTGTGTGGCTGCACCTCCACCTTCAATGGAGGTGTGGTCTTGATGGTGACCTCAAGGACTAGCTAAAGAAGCTCCATAAGAGAAATTTATATATATCTTCTAGCCAGTTTATGATGCTATATTCCAAGACCTCATGTATGCTTGGAAAACATTGTGGAAATATATATCAACCAAGGACCTACAATGGGGACTATCATGTGAAAGTATTGAACTAGCAGTTATTGGGCACATTCTTGTGCTGGAGATAGTGGAATTTCATTGGCGTCATGCATACCCGATGGCCATGGATGTATATGAATTTAAACAGGTGATATACAAAGAAACACATGTTTTGGTGAGAGTGATGCTTGGTAAAGAGCATGATATTGAATAGATTCCACCAACGGATGACAGCGGTGATGATGATAGAGATGAAAAGGCTGAATGAAAAGGAAGATAGAATGTGGAAGGGGGTGATAAAGGATAAAAAGAAGAAGAGGTTGATGTAGAATCGTCTGGTGGTGGGGAATCCCAATGGATAAAACCAGATCAAGGGATTCACCATGTATCAATTGGTATTGGGGGCTCTGATGAGGGGAACTTCGATTATCTCTTGGTAACTCTTAACTTATATCTTATTGGTGCCTTCACCTTTAAAACTTAGATCCACAAATGAAACCATGTTTTTATAGGATAACATTACTATTGATAATGGATCACCCACTAAAGGGGGTGTGAACAAGACAGTGGATGGAGATGGAAATGTCCCGGGGATTTCACCTAGGGATGAGTTTGGCGACGAGTCAATCATGAGGTGTCTTGTGGTGTTCCAGACGATTGGCTAAAAGCATCAATCATGTAATCTTAGGTTGTTTCCATTATCCAGGGGGTATTTATTATATTCTATATAAAATGTGTTTAAGGTTATCCAATAGTGGAAATACCTACGAAAAATTAGGAACATAATATGGAAGCACTCAACTCTTGTAAGTCTCTTCCTTCACAAACCCACACCTATCACATGAAGATCAGGATTCACGAGGGGTCTTATTCTGTGTAGTACTCGAATGACTATAGTCCATACTGCTAGATGATTCTAGATAATCCACGGGAGATCCACTGATGACTATTCCAGTCCATTAGGATCTGATCATCCAAGCTAATTAATCATTGGAAACAAAGGAGTGGGAGGTTATATCTATGGAAGATTCCACTAGAAGAGAAGATATCAATGTTTTATGAGTTGAGGATTACATGAATGAAATAATTAAAGGTGTTAATCCCCATTTTCTAGAGCTTATCCCTAAACATAGGATATCAGAGGAAGACCGTTATACTAGACTCTGGTATTATTCAAAAAAAATTAACCTAGAGATCCAAAATAGATTGATGACTTTGATCCTGACCTGGATGAGGAAATCCAGAAAACGTTTCGTAGGGATTGGGAGTATATCAAGAATTTTCTTTAGGCCCTAGAGGAACAATGTGTGAGATGAATGGATTCAATCCACCATTTGATATACTATCGGTTAACTTGAGGGGTGGAATCTCATGGTATGCATATGATGATATATAACTGTCTTGATTAAAAGATGAGGGAAAGAATTCAACAATTCAGTGCTTCTTGGTACAAGGAGGATTCTGGCAGCATTTGGAAGCCTCAAGAGGTAGAACAATAGATCCATCACCTAGAGAAACATATATATGATAATTCCTATTTTTTCCTGAGAAAAATCATATTTTTCAAACAACTGAGGGTCCAGCTGGAGGAGGCCCAAGAGAATCTAAAATAGGTGAGCAGTTAATTGGATGATCATTGAGATGAACAGGAATGGGTGCATATCAGGGTGAATGAGTTTTTCCTAGTGTCCATAGATGAGAAAAGGGAACATAGGAAGTGGAATTATACTCAAAAGTCCACACACAATAGGGTGTAAAAGAAGAAGTTCTATATTGAAATGTTTTATCTATATGGGATGTTTTGTCCAAAACATTTAACAAACTTTCTTGTTTACATTCATTGAATTGTGTGTATGGACACGTTTATTCTTGATTTAATTTTTTATTTCCAATAATAGTAATGAGACAAATCATGATCAATCACTAATCTCACATGGGTCATTCCAATCATGAGAAACATGGGATGAAATCATAATTTAACACATTTTATGAGAGTGTCAAGTAATCATCAAACACTTGGGGTCTTAGGTTATTTATTGACCACTGGGAGTTTTTTGGATGAGAGATTCTATGAATAGATTATAAAGATCTTGAATCATCCATCATGCCTCTCTTGGTGTGCTTTAGTTTATGAAATTTATAACTCTAGGGGACTTAGAATCCATACAAACAATGGGGGATAAGAAGTGTGCGTCATGATATTCAGAAATATGGGACATTATGGGAGCATCACCACAATATATGATAACTATTGAATGTGTTCAAAATATATTACCCATATTGATTATCCTAAAATAGAGACAAAAAAACATGTGCTGACCGATGACCACGTTAGAAACATGGGAAATGTCTCAAATTTTCCTCAAAAGTATTTAAGAACATTGTCCTAGGATGGTAGGTGAGTCTTGGCCAATCACTATTTCATTAGGGAATCCATTCAGACATGGAAGAGATTGAGAATCCAAATAACGGATACACAAAGCATGAAAGTGGTGTAATGGAATGTTTGAATGGATTTCACAACTCTCAAAATCTTTTCCCCATGGCTTAGAGAACACTAGAGTGATCATACTGGACTGAACATGTATCGACCTATCTTCCATGAGATCATTGTATTGGATGTGTAAGGAATGTTGAAGATATGAACAATGTTGTAGATAATCAGCATCAAGGTAGAAGTTCTCTTAGGTGAGGCTTGAGATACTTTGCAGTTTTAAATCAATCAAGTGAGGATGATGAAAATGTTATATAACATTATATACTGAAGATGATGCATGTTACAATTTAACATCATTTTTTAGGACAAGTCCCATAGATTGAAATCATGTTCTTTAGAATTTGAACAAATTTTAAGTTTGTACTGCCTGGGCCCTAGCCAATAGTTTAATGTCATGTTTCATAGACTATGAATTTTTCTAAAGAATATGTATGGTATAGATGTATGATTCCCTACCTAAATGTGGTCAAAGAATCATTCATACCATAGAAATATAATGAAATCAATAAGATTAAGGGTTCCAAAAAATTGGTATTTGGGTGCGGTATTGTGATAAACATGACTCACCACAATTCCCCTGTCAGGATCATTGTTTGTGGTCCTATAGTGTTGAACTAGGATCTCATACATACCTTAGCCACATTAATATAATCCTTACCAGAACTCCTAATACCACATGAGCAATGATACATGTGGGAAAAAAAGAATGGAAAAGGAGCCAATCTAACATGTAGGAGTGCACATCAGGGGTGAAACCGAGGATGAAAACTCACCATGGTATAAGGATTTAAAAATAATGTATGTTGATAATTCCAATGACTATAGGAAAGGAGGACTGGTAAGAAAGGATCAAACAGTGACCATGTTTGAAACACACAGATCATAACCATATGAGATAATAATGGGGTGAACAATTTCAAATTGACTATTCACCATGTTCCAAACCTATTATTATAAATTTGATGCTGATGATATATTATGGCATTGACCCACGATGGTAGGTGATCCAAAGCAGCATGAGTCTATCCCCATTAAGGGGTCTGTCTAGAAATAAAAGATGGCGGAAATCCCAAACCAAGGAGGAAATGAAGTTTTTAATTGATATATCAATGATTTATATTCAAACATGAGTTTGATAATTGTTTATGATCATACTAAATTGACATTGGGAAAATGTTTAATGACACATTACTTTGACTAATAGAAAAGTATTAGTATTAGGGTGTTGAAACAACTTATAAGAGGTAAAATACAACATGAATGAGCCCATGGAGTCTCATGTGTTGCATACATATCCTAATATGTATGAGATAAAGTTTATGCTCACAATTCATGGACCGCAACTGAGGCCAAATGGCCTAGAATGGTTAATGAACCTGGGGCTGGGCCTGAAGAAGAAATGTATGGGAATCACTACGTATCCCATAATTATGAAAATAATGTCATACATTATTCTTAAAACATAGTGTGGTGGAAGACCAATGCTGGTGGTGGGGGACCTCTCGGTTGAGGAAGACGAATATTCCCATAATTATCATGGGTTATATTTTACACATTCATGGTAGGATGACAGTTTAATATTTTTTTTAGGAAATTAAATCTTAGTTTGAGTTTATGGAGTTTTGAATAAAATGGTAAAATTAAAATAATAATATGTAAAATATAGTGTCATAACTAATCTAATGTGAATGACGACCATGGAGGGCCACACCCAGTTCATGTTCAGTTTAGAGGAATATAGTATATAGTTCGATGTCATGTTTCTTGGACTATTCTATGAAAATAGTGGCCCAAGATATAATAACCATTCAAATGGGGACATATACAATATATATGGTTGTCACTATGTAATCCATGAGGATGGGAATAAATCCACCTGTAGTTCTGGAGTTCTTTGTAGTTTAACGCCATGCAGTAAAGATGAAGATGAACCGACATGATGGAAAGTGAATATTATATATGGGCATAGAGTCGATAATTCGGGTGTTACTGTGAATCCCACGAGTAAAGTAATCAAGCCATTCATAGTTCTTGAGGATAAATCTCCCTACATTGGTCTGACCCATACACTAATATATGGAATTTTTGTATATGTTGTTTGTTCTTGTTTTTTTGAATGGATGGACTAGGATTAAAAACTAGAGAATTATTATGATTCCAATGTGGATAGGAATCAATATATATGAGGTTATTAAAATATGGATTTTTGGAAAACTACTTCCATAAGAGATTTCCCCCTAGGTGAGAACACCTCCATGCTATGCAGTTTTTTGTCATGCTATTAGGATGATGTTATCGTAACTTATGGTTGTTTTCTAGTATAGGTCTCAACATTTTATCATTGTGTGACAAGGAAATTAATTGATACACATTTTATAACTATGGGAAAAGTTCATTTGTGGAGAGTTATTCCAAATTAGATGTGTATGGAATATAAAAATAATACGATGTGAATGAAGTCTACAAAGGCCTGCACCAAACCACACACTCCAAGAGAAAACTCATGCCAAGGAGCTGAAAGGGTGAAATTTTTCTTCGGTCCAATTTTTGATGGGAATTAAAACATATCCCATGAGGTAGGAAATGAGTCCTTATGTATTTATTGACCACATCATGGTAAAAGACCCACAACAAAAGTGATCTCCTCTTAGATAATGACATTATAGTAGTGTTTTGTAGTTTAAAGTCATATATCATAGATTTATTGGTTGGTAGTTTATGTTCATAGAATTCAGAGCATGCATACACACATATCTGGATTACAAAATGACCCTGACATGAATAAAGAAAAAGTAGTCTCATCGCCACACCACATATTAATTATATTTGCATGTTTTTTTGAATCATGATGCAAAAAATATAGCGGATGCACAGAGTATATGCTGATAATGCTTGGACCTACTTTAGGTAGGTTAAGGTAATGTTTCATACATCATAGGCAATTAGTTTATGGTCATAGAGTATGGACCATGGTAAAGGGGTTCAGTCAGATATGTTCATTATGGTGGAATGGAAAACAAGAAAAGAATGAGAATCTATGATATCTCAACACCACACAACATAATCCAAAGAGTATCATGCACAATGTTCAGAGTCATAATGCTTGGACTTGGGCAGGTTGTATCTGAAATAATAGACATATGTAGAATAGAAAATGAAGCATGATGTAAATGAGGGATAAAGAGGCCTATACCGCACAACACAT
Source organism: Viscum album (assembly GCA_963277665.1). Lineage (NCBI taxonomy): Eukaryota > Viridiplantae > Streptophyta > Magnoliopsida > Santalales > Viscaceae > Viscum > Viscum album. The sequence continues at coordinate 1,759,209,359 of OY728119.1, read as the reverse complement.
CTTCAAGGAAATTCCACACATAGTCTAAAGTCATAAGACATAGACATGGGTGCCTAGTTTAACATAATGTTCATTGGACATGGGTAAATTACTTTTTAGGTCATAGAAAAGGGATGACCAATGTTGTGAAGTTCAATGTAATGCATCTAGGATGGTGATTCAATGTTGTTTAATTTCATATAGCTCAATCCTGAATGGTTTTTACTTTATGGTCATAGAATTTAGACCATGGGATATACATTGCATGGCGAGGTGAAAAAAATGACTTGAATGAGGATCAAGAAGTATCGTCACCACGTCTTGTATTCTTGTGTAGGATGTGATTCAGTATAACATGGGTAAAAACCCTTAAAAAACTCCCTAGACCGAGTGATTCATGCCCAATGTTGGAAAAATGAGTGGTGTCAGGATTTCCCAATCATGTGGAAGAACCCAACAAGGGTAAGGAAATGCAATATGGGAAAGACCCAACGCAACTGACCCTACTACTCAACACATGTAGATGAATGAAGGGGTAACACCATAGGTATCAGGTTTTTACCAAGAAATAGAGAGGTCGAAGATGAGGTAAACATGGACTTTTGAGATCTAGATCATGAAGGGGAAATTGATGGGTAAGGGCCACTGTAAACAAAATTTGAATCACGTGATAAAAACTAAACCAGTCAGGGATGTGGCATGCAAATGAAGAATCGACTGCAAACCATGTTCGATACATAGGATTTACTATTCATTATCAGATATCCAATATGATGTTAGCCTAGGCTGAAAGGTGATCAAAATATGGAATGAAACCATCACCATTAGGGTTCCATATTTATATGAAAGATAATGGAGAACTGAATCGTGAATGACCCAAATTATGGATGTTGGATAATGGAAATGTCATTATAGAACCAACACTTCAGGTTTTAGGCACCGGCACATTAGAACACGTCAATGGTAGGATTTATATGCACTCATGGTATAGGACCAGGGTACTATAAATATTTTATGGTCATCGTTCATAGACCAAAGGATCTTTGGTTAAATTCTTAGGTTTGGACCATTTGTGTCTAGTTAAACATCATGTGCTTGGGATGTGACAATGCGGTTTAGCATCATGTGGTAAGGTTGATAAAACATGGATTACTGTCATTTTTCATGGGCAGTATGAGGAATGACCTTCTATGAGGAATGTGCGTCATGCGATAGTTATAACTTTTCTTATATGAGGACCCCTGGGGTCTATATAACACTACATAATTCTAGGGTTAAATGAAACATAATAAAAAGACATGATATTTGGACATGGGTGCCTTGTTTAAAGCTATATTATTTGAAAGAATGTGTAATTTTCTTTTAAGGTCACTAATAAAGGACATTCAATGAAGTTCAATTTAAATTCATGTAGCCAGGAAGCTGATTAAATGTAGTTTAACATCTAACGACTCAGACATATGTGGATTTTAGTTTGAGGTCATAGAATTAAGACTATTGTTTTTTACATAGTTTAAAGTCATTAGACTAATTCTATGTTCGTTACATACATTAACATCATAAAAATAGTATTTTGAGCGTTCTATTCACCATCAGGATGCAATAATGTTGTATCCCATTTATGTGAAGTATTGTTTGAGGAACATGGGATTTGTTGGTGGAGTGATGTTCTCCCCATCCTTGTTGTCCAATTATTATTCACTATTTGGATAGACCATTTGATGGTTTTTTTGTCCTCCCCACTAGGGTTACAATATTGGTGGCATCATTCAAAGTATCATTATTGTCTGGAGAGCCAAATTTTTGTCTCCATAAAGGAAGTATTAGAGATGAACATTCTTGTTGAATGCTCTAGATATCTTGTTCTGATGCATCTCTATATTATCCAAGGCCCAGGGCCTATTATCATCGATGGATTCCCATTAATCTATATGGACTTCAGCTGTATTTTATATCATATTTTGATCATAAATTTCTATTTGGAGTTAAGTTAACTGTATCTCAAAGGTAAGGGATTCCTCTATTATGTGAACTATGGAATCTGGGGTCAGCTAGGTGGAATTGGGTTTCATCATCCGATTATCCCAGAGATCATTGGGGAGCTTGTCTGATCAAATTTTCTAGTTCGGGACAACCATCTACTTTATAATGATGGGGATCTTTTTTTGTAATGCCTTGATATTTCCATTTTCCTGTGCGTGGTAGCATGATTTATAAATGGACCATATTTATACATGGTATAACAATTATTTAGTTCACCTAGAAAAAATATTTCATTGTTATTTGGTGATAATATCACGAGGGAGTCTGGATCAATAAATGATGTGAGAGATAACTATTTCAGCGAATGATAAAGATTTTAATTCCTTAAGAAGAACTTCTTCTTCCAATAAAGAAAAAATGTTTATTGTGGTCAGAATGTACTTTTAATAGTAATCTATTGCTGGTGGATATAGTCCCACAATATCGAGTCTTCAAAACACAAGGGGAAAAGAGTAATTGGTAGTATAAAGAGGATATAGTTTTTGATGTAGGAATTTTTCATTAATATGTTACACATGGAACCTACTGGAGAACTTGATATATTCATATACCATTGTGGGATAGATATAACCTAATATTAGAATCTAGTGGGAATGTTTGACCCATTTTTATGATCACCACAATACCCATAAAAACTTCCTACATAACCCATGGAATCTCATATCCTTGAATGTAAAGAAGGATAATTCTATCAAACTGATTTTTTATGAGATTAAATTCATGGATGGGGCCACTCAAGAGCGTGAACTCCTCTGTGGGTTGATATATTTGTTCATGCTCAACTATATATGAGGGAAAGTTACCATACCAGAGATACTCAAGGAATGTATTCATTTAATTATATTTTTATTCAACTCTAAGGGGATCTAGGGGTCCTAGTGTTGGTTTATTAGTGGTCAAGTGGATTACCTGATTGCTGTCATCTCCATCTAAACTAGAGGGGAAGATGAATCTTCAATGTGAAACGTAGATGAATATTTTTTCTAGGAAACGCTCTATAATAGAGGAATATAGACTACCCAAAAAATTATTTCATCCATTATATGACAGGGGAACAAGAGTTTACTCTGTTTTCTAATGTAACTAGGCCACCAGTTGGTCAGTTCGTTCTAGCAAGGACAGGTGTTCCAGCTTTTGATGATGTTTTCACCTTTGACCTACTTTATGACTAACACGAAGTATCCATTGATGTGAATGTGGGAAACATAATTTTTGAGGAATAATTCAAGAATAGTAAAGAGAGAATGATATTGTACCCCATTGTTGCTATAGACTTTTGATAGATGGAATGAATAAGGGAGGACAACTTGTATTGGGGTGATGAAGACAATCCCTTGGCCCACTCTATTGAGTCTGGGATCAATGATCCTTATAATGATTGGTCTCCCAGAGGCACCATAAAAAGTAATATTTCAACATTGAATATCTTAATATACTAATAGGATCACCTCATTTGAGAAATAAAGATCGAGGGACTGCTCTATGGGGACTAGATGGGTAGCTAAGAATACTTCTAGAGCATTTCCCTTGACAGTCATCAACTGAAAGAATCTGATGTCAAATGACTAAATAATAAATTCCTATCATATGGTATGACATTTTATCATTGGGTGGTTCATGATATAATTTAGAAGGTCCACAAAAGCTTCCATCTTTATATCATGTTGTTAACGATAGTTCGACAACATTTTCACTATGAATACCAATGTGAGGATGCTCTTCTCGATATAAGAGTATCATGAATTTTTTCTAAAGAGCATGTGAATGAGATAGTATAAGATGTATATGCCCCTTATATTTTCTTCTAGACAAACAAGGCATTGAGGTACTATTATAGCTTAGTCACATAGAGGACCAGTATCTTCTAATTGCCAAGTGGTATCAAAACCGTAGTTTTAATCGGATATTACATGATCTCCTCAAACGCGGTATGAAATTATTCATCCCATTGGTAGAAGAAACCATTCTTAATACATTTGGTGAAGGGAATACTCATTATGGATATATTAATTATGAATTGGTGTATATAGGCTATGTGACCTTAGAGGTTGTGGTGATCCTAATGATTTCTCAGAGGAGGCATCTGACTTATGGTCTTGATCTTATCTGTGTCAATATCAATGCATTGTTTTGAGAAAATGTCAAGATACTTTGTATAAGTAACCGTGAATGTCCATTTCAATGGGTTTAGCTTCATATGGACTGAATGGAAGAAGCCAAGAACTTTATCAAGATCTTTGATATGGTCCTGATGTAGGTACATATTATAACAGAATAATCCATGTAGCATTACAATAGCATCCTGGGGATTAGTTTGAATATGAGGTGCATTGTACGCTGATAGGTGGTTCCCAAACTCATTAGGCTGAATGTAATTACCTAAGAGGATAATTTTCCTTACATTTCCCTGACAGTGGTGGACACTTTTTCTTTAGGGTCCATTTAGATCTTATTGAATCCATAATAACCATCCATGAAGGATAGATCTTAGAATCGAGCCATGGCATAAATCGATAGCTCTATCACTTAATAGGGAATCCAATCCATAAAGCAATTATGGTCGAAGTCTTATAAGTCGATAAAAACTTTTATTTTTTTCTTTTTATTAGTGTCATGATGTTAGTGATCCACTTAGGGCACAGATCATCCATGAATATGCTGTATTTTATCATATTATCAACTTCATCCTCAACCAAATAACCCTGAGAGGGGTGAATTTTTTAGGGGTTTTCTTGATCAAATGATGTATTGTAGGGAGGCCAATATAATGATATAAAGTTTGAGGGTATAGTCCTAGAATATTGTCATAACTCTAGGAAAAGTATCCTGATGCTTCTTTTAGAAACCCACATATCTATGTTGTTCATATTCATGAATGGATACACTGATCTATGTTGGGATTAGATTTATCTCAATTTCAGTTTTCACTTGAGACAGCTCATCAACAGTGGTGAAGAATCATTATTCAAATACAGGAGGAATATATTTCCAATCCTCTTCATCGTTTGAGGTCAGAGGATCGATTGGAGGAGATGGTTCATCCAAACCAACTAATTCTAGAGGAACACTAGTACTTGTTTGGGAAGATGTGGAGCCCTCACAAGAGAAATTATGCTCTATTGAGTCCATAATGACGACAACTGTCCAACATATTATATTAGGAATCATGCTAATGGGTTCATGATTGATGTCAATGAAATGGGGATTGTTCAGTCTATGGCTTCTCAACCTGTCTCAGTAGTATATGAATGTATGAAATATTGTTGTATCAATGGGGAGATTATCCTGATACCACATAGGGGTAAGGGGTTTTGGTATAACTCGATCTTGACATGTGTATCAGTATGAGGTAATATTTTGATGTTCCTTGTACCTAGGAATTTTTCTTCCTCCTTTCTCATAAACGATGAAGCCATGTCACAAGTTTGTAACAGTGAACTACAACCAATGAATCGGGATGATAAAATCGTCATCCATGTCCTTTGAAAGGTCGAACATAGTGGTACTGTGATCCAACTCATTGGTTTCACCATGTTTTTACATGATATTATAATAGTCAACAAAAAAATTATAGGATTCATAAGAGGCAAATATAGATTAATCACCTTAGAGAACACTCACTCGACCGTTGACGGAGTACATGAGGCATTCATGATAGTAGGAAAGAACTAATGCATGTAGATGCATCTAGGGTCTACCCATCCGCGCATTATATACAGTATCCTTTGAGAGAAACCTGAATTCAATGTTTTCTACCAAACCACTGATCTAGGTTTTCACGTTTATTCTTCCACAAGGCCTTTACACTATCCAATCATAAACCTGTATCTTATATTGGGAGGTACATAGAACAACCTTAGTTAATCCCAACATATGTAACTTTTGGGATGCGATGAGGTTGATCCAAATGCCTTTTTTCAATAAGATAACAACATAATTCCACACCATTGAACTAGAAAGTGATTCACATTGTGTGGATTTCCCCCATTTGGGATTGACTTCATGATTTCCAAAAAACAATATTATGGATTGGCATATTTCTCGCTCTGATTTCTCAGTATGGAAAGCTTCGGCAACTGCTACCTCTATCTCAAAATAAAGGTGTCTCCTCAAAAATTTTACGAGGGACTGTAAAATGTATTCTAATAGATATAGGGAATAAAAAATTGTATGTTTTATTGAAATTTTGAGGTGTTGGATGAGAACATCGTACTTCCATGTCATTTGTACATTAATTTTTACCTGAGGTTTATCATTGGCATGGGAATGACGGGATGTCCTGGTTCAACTGGCCAATATTGACTCTTATAGAAAATGTTCATCTACATAGCAGATGGAATTCCAGAAACTTAAAAAGGATGATTTTTTGAAGGATAAGGCAAATCTATAGCTAGATGTGTCTGATCATGATGTGGTCATGGCTGTTCTTCCTTGTCAAGTAGCAAGATCGATGAGGTTAGTGAATTTGACAAGATGTGTTAAGAGGATTGTTCCTTGTGAGATCAATGATGAACCTAATATCTATTCATAGTGTCATTCATTTATTGGAATGAATCACTAGCATGGGATTTTTAATTATCTACATACCCGAGGCCCCTTCGACAATAACATTGACCGAGGACATTCATAGGACTATACTCTTTGTTATTAGTGAACATGTAGGGATCCACCATATTGACATCATTCACAGGGTCATACTATTATTTTTAATCCACAAAATATTACCATACTATGCAGAATCTGGGGAAAAATATCATTTATAGAGGAATGAAATTATTGATATTGTGGGATGACATCAGCAATGACAGATGAGTTTTCTTCCATTTCTTCTACAGATTCCCACTCTTCTGAGATGTAGAAGGCAAAGATGTAGATTCAAAAAATAGATTACAAATATCTATAGGATAAAGAAAAAATTTCATAGGCTCTGGATAATTAAAATGGGTATGGATGACACCATAATGGTGAGATACTTCTTTGTGTGCTAACCAATCATCATTCTTACGAATCCCATGGTCAGAGACCTGTTGCAATTCAGATTCACCATCATTGTCAATATTTTCACAGATGCATTCCACTTACATTGGGGCATGGCCCAATTTGAATACAATGTTATCAGTTAGTTTATGGATCCAGTCCGTGACCACATATCATATCTTGATGGAATTCCCAATGATCCTGTGATAAGGGTAATATTTAGGGAGATTACAGAGATCGACCTTATAGAGTTTCATGAATTCTAGTGCCATTAGAATTCCATGCTCTCAAGAAATTCATGTATAAATCGGAACCGGATCCTCATTGAATGTGTATATTAGGGTCCTCATATATGGGAAGGGAGCTTTTGGAGCTTTAACCCCAATGAGTTGGTAGAGCCTGATTCTCTCACCTAGGGGGTTGTGTTTCATTACGGGGGGTGGTGCTTACTGATTCTACACAGGGTGTTGCTGAGCCTAAGGATTTTAATAAGGATATTTCCCTAAGTGATGATATAGATTAGGCTCTTCCAGTAATAACTCTAATAGTATGGGGCCTCTATCAATGCGATGATAATTTTCTCTTCCTTGGTGGCTTATCTTGCGAGAGATGGAGGAGGCAAATGACATACCTTCCTGTCTTTTGGAAGGATTAATTTAGTTGTTGGGAGTTGACAATGAAATTTTTTAAGCAATATGGGATGTTTTGAGTGATGAGGTAGTGGATAATATCAGTCTTAACATTCCCCATTCACATCGTCAGTAAAATTTATTGGCCAATGGAATGTGGAGTAAATATATGAGGCTATTCTATTGGGTGAAAAAGTCTGCAACATTCTCATCTGGTCATTTCTTTTACATGAAGTGGACATAAATATGTGTCTTGTGTGTGGTGAAGCTAAAATTTTATATAAAATACCTAAAACAATTATCCCAACCAAAAATACACCTTGTGGGTAACGGGTTGTACTATACAAAAATAGACCCTCCCAATGTATGCTCAAAACATTAGATCCTTGAGGCCTCTTACTATTCTAGAGTCCCCAAAGTGGGTCTCCACCTTGAGATGAATTGGGATAGATGTTTTAGTGGTTTTCTCATACCATTGAATGGTATGAATGTTGGATTTCTGAAATCAGAGTGTGCTTTCATGTCATCCACCTGTACTGGATATAGCTTTCCATCAGGTGGTATTTCCACCTATCGCATATCTAGGGATTTAGGGAGAACTGAGAGAGTAAATATTAGATAATATTGTAGGTTATACTTATCATGGAAAGGATTTATGATGACCACTACCTTGATAGCCTTGTCAACATGATAATATGGAATATTAGCTCATAAAGCAGCTTCTAGAGCTGCTAGTAAAACCGCTGGTTGAGAAGTTGGATCTGAATCCCAAGGGAAGTTTTCAGGGAAGTCAGGCAGATTTAGTGACACATAATATTGTTTCATTCCATAGAAATTGGACTCTTGACTTTCATGATGCACGAGACTATAAAGATTTATGGGAGGAAATTGATCATGAAAGGCTTTTGGTTTCCCCTTCATTATCAGTAGAGGGGGGGGGGGTCTAGGAACGGTTTGAGGATGACCATAATCAAGAATCTTATTTGCAAGGATCTCAAAATGTTACTCATCAACAAACCCCCTCTAAACTATAATCTATTAGAAAAATTTCTTCGTGATGAGATAAACTTTATACTCTTAACCAACATCAAATGGGTAAGGTGTATTAGAAGTCACAATCTAACCATTACAAATTTTTGTGTTACTACCAATGGGAAATTATATTAATGGGTGTTTAATCCATTGTTCTTACCTTTAGAGGTGATTTTAGACACCTGTGTGGTCCACCTGATTCTACACTGCCATAGGTAGTATGTTATCTCTATCAAATCCCATGATGAGGTGATCATCTATATTTATCTCAGGGAATAAAATGATCAATATGATAGTTCCTGATGGCATTTCATCAATTTCACAAGCATGGACAGGTATTTGTAGGATAAGAATGATGTAGATGGAAATGTAATTTTTCTAACATTGGATATTTAGCTGCAGAGATGGCTCTCTAATAACTCTGCATGGAACCACAATGATCTGAATGCATCATTATTGAAGGGTCTGGTTGTAGTTGGGTCATGCATGGTGTTGGTCCTCTGGATGAGATTCCAACTCAACCGAGAAGAACTTCTAGTCAAAGTCATCAAAATTTTCCCCGCTATTTATGTACAGCACAGGATGACCATATAGTTACAAATGCATCTCTGAGATAGCTCATCAAAAGCGCCTAACCTTATCTTGGGTGAGGGCCTCCATATTATCAATGTTAGAATGTGTAATAAGTTAGAACTTCTCATATAGATGATTGACTAGTAGGGTTCCCCAAAAAATAACCTTTTCAAAAGAGGGATCCATCTCTTGGTTTCCCTAGGCCCCAATAAGGGCTGCATGAGAAATTGGAAATAATAAATATGCGGATTGAAGTGGTAGTAAACAAGCTTGTGGGGAGAATACTTCATGCAGTTAATGATCATTGTACATTGGTTCATCTCCAATAGGTAGTGCTATCCACAACATCACATCCCTATAGGATACAGTACTGATAAATAACTCATGTGAATGGGTGGATACAATCATTTGTGGTTCCACTAGGTGCCGACTGTCTATAATATCACAGAAATATTATATGTGAACTCATGTAGATTTAGAGAATGAAGATGATGAGGATATAAATGACTGCACTATGAGACCCTCGAATTGAGAAAAATATTCCTCCATCTACATATAACTATGAAGAGACTTAGAGATTTGGTGTATCTAACCTTCCTGGATGATAAATCTCACCTTTCAGGCTGTGGCCCATGAATCAGATGTTGAAGACTGGGAGGAAGGATCCACAATTTATTTACACATATATTTAGAATATATGAACATAATGGTATTGAAAATGACCTAGTGATTTCCATAGTAATTCCTTCATTGGTAACTATATATCCTTCTTCCCCAATAATTATTTAGGTCATGGAAATGCTTCGACAAGAGGAGGAGATTTATTCTTGTTGGCTCTAGAGTGGGGAAGACTGCTGCTTGATCTAGTTTTAATATAGGGTGGACTATTGTATCTATTTTTGTCTATGTGGCGATGACCTCTTCGGGGATTTATTTCAGAGTGGGGAGGTCCTCCACATTGGTTAGCTGAGGTGGATGATGAACCTAGGCATATACAAATTGGAAACTGGGAGGACCTCCATGATGAAAAAAATTAGTATGGGGAGGACCTTCATACAAGTTTTTGGATGTATGGGGAGGAAAACTGTGATAATTACTACAAAGTGGGGAGGTCCTCTGATGAAGGTGATGGAAACATGGGTAGGACCTCCATGTCGGATATATCTGGCACATGTAGGTCCTTCGTTATTGTTGAAACTGATAATAGGGAAATAAATTCATACTAATATGTGATGAAATGGGGGAAGGCCTACTCATTGGTTGAATATAGAATGGGGAGGGCCTTCGTACTTGAGGATAGAGAAATTTGGTGGAAATCAATGTGGGCTATTGAGGGAGTGGGGAGGACCTCCAATTTGGTGAGATGAGGCATGAGGTGTACTTGAGAATATAAAACACGGTGCTCAAGGAGGACCTATATTATAGGAAACATGGGAATAAGAAGGACCTATGTACTGTTTGTTGGAATCACAGGGAAGAACTGCAAGGTGATTTCTTCTGTAGTGGGAAATACTTTTGTTGAAGGTGTTACAAATAGGGGAGGACCTCTATGTCGGCTTCCCGTGGCATGTGGAGGACATATGTGTCGATTGGTATTGATAACAAGGATAAGGCATTCATAATAATCTATAATTATTTAATGAAGGACTCCATTTTGGTTGGCTATAATATGGGGGACCTTCATAATGGACTATGGAGACATGGGGGAGACCTCGATATTGACTATTGAGAGAGTTGGGAGCCCTATGCTTTGGAGAGCTAAGGTGTGGGGAACTCCTAGTCATATATAAAACAGGACATGGGGAGGACCTCCAAGATGAGAAACATTGGTATGGGGAGGGACTCCATACTAGTTTCTAGATGTGTAGAGAGGGCTATAGTGGTTAATGTTACTAGATTATGGAAGACCTCTTCTATTGGTGAAAAAAGGGGGATGACATCCTGTCAACATTAGGTGGCATAGGGGGACCTCCATGTCAGTCAGTAGTGATAACACTAGGATGAACACTGTCTTGATTGGTGATGAAGTGGAGTTGGACACAACTTTGGTTGGATTTAGTATGAGGAGGAAAATCATAATAGTAAGTGGAGATATGGTAATGAGCTCAATAATTTCTATTAAGAGAGTTAGGTGGCCATCCACTTTGGTTGGATGTATTACATAGAGGGTCTTTGTGGTTGATGGTAATGAAGAGAGGTGGTATGTCCCTTTGGTAGGTGCTACTGTGGGGATGACGTCCACTTGAGATAGTAATGGATCCCCTTCTAAGTAGTGGGAAGGATATTGTGGAATGAACTGATGGTGGCATGGTCCATATGAGCTATTGAAGATTATGACATTTGATAGTAATATCCCTTATTCAGGGCCTGATGTAGGCATTAGGTCATCCAAACAGGGGATATTAGTTAAGGGGTGTAGACCACCTATTCATTTCCACAAGATACCAGTCATTGCTGGGGATGATAATGCCTAGTGGGATCCCTCCTCAGTGGCTCCCATGTGTTAGTTAAATCTATTATGACCTAAGAATACCCTACCTCCTCGGCATAAGTAAAAAATAGTAAGAAAAATATTGGGAGAGGCTCTCTTAGTTGTTAGATATTGGAGTGGGAGTAGTGGATTCCTACGCGACCCATGTGGGAGGTGGTGTTGATAAGGTATAAATGCCTCTTATTCTGGGAGGGCCATATCCTTAGTGGGAATCACCCCCACTTACTTTTACCACTGTAAGAGGGTTCCAATCTCTATCATTGAGATTATTTGTATGTGTGAGACAGGGTGTGGGCCCATGGTATCCTTTTTCCTAGCGGATGTTTTCCCAATGACATAGTCATAATGGGTTGTCACATTTTAACTTCTCCTTCCATAGCATCTATGGGTGGGGATGATTGATTTCATGTAACATGGGTCCTGAATGGAATGAATATTAAGATATCATTTTAGATATTAGGAAAGGAATACCCAATGCCTCAACAACATCCAATCTACCATGGATAGAGAGTGAGAGATCTACACTCATGATTTCACATACTGAAATTCCCATTGATTAAGAGCGCCCAATTATAGTGAGTTCCATACCAAAAAAACTATTTTCTGGTCGGGACCTAGAAATTGATGTATGCATCCAGTGATATTATAATTTATGGAATTCATGAATTCTATTTATCCCCATGTTGTTGAGAAGAGTTCTGATTAGGTTTACATTTCTTTTTTAGATTCTTTCACTGGGGCATGTCTGAATCATTTGTTATTATTCACTAGTATTACATTGGTATCGATGTATTATTGCATTCCATAGGTTATAAATATTATACACATTCATGATGAGGTCTACTCCTTTATTGAATTAGGATAATGGGATTTTTTTCTCCTTCCATGGATTCTTCCTTCTGACATGTCGCCTAGTCCTGGTCTCCCTCAATGAATAATATGTGTTTGCGAAACTAATTTTTTGTTCCATAGCATTTTCGACACAGGTTAATTATGTTTCTTATTCCCAAAAATAACAAGGTGTATAGGTTGGGTAAAATCCTTCAGTCAGGGTAGTATTCACATTGGGCTTCACTATCATATATGGATGTTGGAACATTGGAACACATTTATTATTCCTTGTATGAAGGATAATCAATAGTGTGAAACCCAAGGTCTCTTGTAGTGATCAAAAGGTATATTTTAACATAGAAATGTCTTCCATGGTTTTCCTCAATAATTCCTTGTTTATAATATTGTTGGACATGATTTTATCCTCCTAGAGAGATGGAGGGAAACTGATTAGAATGACCCATGGAAACAGATTTGAGAGGTGAATTCATAGAAGGGAGACACAGAAGTGTTTACTAGATTGATGGATCAGAACACCCAATGAGTGCCGACCTGGGGTGGTGAATTTCATAAAGGGAAGGTTTCACATCATCAAATATAATCTACACACCTCTAATGACAGATCATAGAGGTGTCCTCTAATTGGGGTGAACATAAATGTTTATAATTTCCTTGGATTGAACCTCCGTGAGGCTTTCTACGTACCATGTATATAAGAAATGGATCAAAACCCACATAGATTGAGAGGGATAGAGTGGGGCTTACACATGTTTATTTTCCTTTCACTATGGGATTTCCCTTTGTTTGATGATACATGATGTGTTGATTATGCATGTATAGTATCCCAAGTGCTTCTAGGAGAAGAGATGATGTAGATGGGGATTTTCTGTAGGAACAATCCAAATGGATGGAATGATTTTATCAAGATGTGTTGGCCTCGGTAAAAGAAGGAAGGATATGAATTAAGGGATAAGATGGAATGGATGGAGTGTATGAATGGTTGTAGGTGTTAGGATTTAACATCAGGGTGGATTTAAATTAATTCTAGTTGGTTGCGAATCAAAGTCCACATATTTCTTAGTGATGTCATTTGGGATTATAATAGAGAAGGAGGGCCAGATAATACAGGTTATATGGTTGTAAAACCCAATACAAGGGTGAAATTTGGACTGGGGCATGATCCTCCTAAGACATGGAGACTCTAGGGAAATACCATGATACAAATAGATTATAGGCTTGACCCACAGGGAGGCTTCCTATGTACACATTCTAGATTCCATGGATCAAAACCCATGTTGTTTTGACATGAGGGGCTTAGGGGTTTCTCTATGAGGGAATCCTATTGGGATGGAGAATACTTTCTCTGTCACTATTGACCTATAAGATAACATGACTTATTTTCTATGTGTGGAACAAGAGGGAGTAGCAGACCAGATAGATGCATCACGAAAGATGTGTCTGTGAGAGGGTGTGTGGGGCTTATATATAAAAGATACCCAAGGAGGAAGAAATATTGTGTGATAATGATATCTTTCCATGGGAGGATGATTTTGTTCCTTGTCATTAATACAGAGTTCATACTATCAAAGGAGTTTCCTGGGCTTATTTGGAGACATCCCAAGGTGCACATGGTGATAAAGACCAAAAATAGAGGGACAAAGATATGATTAAGTAGGAAGTAGTGGGCTCCCAATGAACATACATCCTATGTTCTTATGTAGAAGATTTCATTATGTGTCACTCATATACAATGATATCCTGGACATTACATGAATGGTGTGATCACAGTATGACACCATGTGTTATGGAAATGGGTGCTTAGTTGTTTAACATCCTAAATCTCTGATATGGAGGACTCAATCCTTACCCCATGGACTTAAATAATTGATTCCCATCAACCCTTAGGGAAGGGAATGCAGAAATAATGGTATAAGGTCAGGGTGTAGAGGAGTGGTCTATAGCGGGTTCCATGATAGTTTAGTTATGTGGAAAATCTATATCCAATAGAGAACCTATTCAAAAAATAAATATGCTGGGAAATGAAAATAGGATAATCTCACGAATGACCAAGAAATCATATACGCAAGTCTGGAGGGATATGTGGAGGAGGTGCATCCAAGATGTGAATGGTGCAAACAAAAGGGGATCATACATGGTGATTTAGAGTTAAGGATCTCTATGGGGGTTCACAGTAGTGGTTCACACAAGATCAGAGGCATGCACAAAAGTGAGGGGGTTTGAGCAGAATATGGGATGTGCACAAGTATTTGGTTATGTTCAAAGGGATACTTTTTCATGAACCTAAATTAGGATAAATGAATATGGGTTATGGTCAAGCCCCAGTGGTCCCAATTTAGGGGGACCCATAGGGGACCTATCAGGCAGGATCCTATACCTTGATGGGTTCAAGGCTTACATAAAGTCACAGAAGATGATCCATACAAGCAACAGAGTTATGAGATAGTTTATGAATGATCTCCTAGAATAAGAAGGTTCGATGTACCTCTATATATATATATAATAATTTATGGAATGAAAAATATTTTTTGTAAAGAAGGCCGCTATTTTATGTTTCATTGATCACCAAAATACTCATCTGTTGGTCATCATTTTATGCTTCCCCATTCCCCATTTGAGATCTAGCCTTGTATATTTTAAGATTGATGAGGAAAAGAGGCATATATGATTTCACAATTATCATGTAAGACCCTTGGGCATGTATTTACATCTTTTGTGCAGATCTAAAATATTGTGTGTGGCTCCATTGTTCTTTTCATAATGTTCTGTTGAGTCAAAGGGAGTCTTAAATGTTCATAAAGATAACTTTTTTTGGCCTTAAATAGAATCCAGTTCCAAGAGTACCTCTATATTCTATTTGTATGTACATATTTACCTAAATAAATTGGTATTTATAGTATTTTGCGTTATATTATGTTTAATATTATACAATAAATCATGAATTGAAGTGTTTTAAATACAAGTGTTTTCATAGTTGGTGTAATAGGGATGTTCACTTATTTTCCAGATCTAGATTAGGAAAGTACAGTGAGAACCATATGGATAAGAATAAACACAAGAAAAAATCCCTAAATTTTGGAAATATATTATGTATTTTCATACCATGAAAATACATCTCTGCATCGATGCTACAACTAGATGTGGATATGGCATAGAGGTGCATAGGTGTAATAATCTTGGAATGAGGTGCATTGAACTGGACTCGATCATCACTTTGTGAGAAAAAACTGTCCTTACTATACACCTGGTTTGACATTCTTATAGAATATGATTTGATATAGTCTTATGTACATAAAAAATAAATATTTAATGAACAAAAAAACTCATAACAGTCTATGTTAGAAAAAAGGTCAAGGAAAACACAAATTGCAGCCTGATAATTCATAAGTAAAAGAATAAATATTATTTCTAAGTCATCTGTTTATTGGATTCCTGATTCTGATTTTAATAATTTAAAGAAACTAATACCAAATTTACCATTAATTCTTTCCATTGTATTTGAGGAATCAAGTAAAAATCCTATATAATGGTCAATGTGACGATTTACCAAACATGATTCCCATCCTAATGGGAGATGGAATCATGAACTTTATAATTATAATATATTAATTGAATTTGGTTTTTAATTGATCATTAATCAATAGAAACACCCAAATCACCCACAGAAAGAACAAGATTCAATTGAGACCCTAATGTCACAAATACTTATGACCTTTATTGGATCCCATGATTCCTTAATGATGGATAAATGGATCAACTCTATTGAGAATATCAACATCTACGTTCGATTTTCTTATTAAGATATGATCCTACTGCGACTTTATTGTTTAGAGGGATATGATGATTAGTGGTGTAAATTGATAAATTATATGAATATTGAAGCAGTGATTGAAGTGATTGGGATAATGGAATTATGAAAAATATTTTTTGATAAATATTTTCCTTGCACTATTCATCTTAGAATGAAAACATATTTTTACCCTAAAGAAAAAAATGATAAATATATCATGTAATATGATGGAAAATTCACAAGACTTGCATGATACACCATCATCATTACCATTACCCACGAATGAAATTTTTATGACTACTTTGGTGGGATTTAACCATGTATAGAAGAATCCATGTAAAAATTGGACATTAATAATTATGAGGTTATTGTCCACTTTGACCACAAAGCCAAAATATAGATATTTGGATCTTGAGGGTCTGATAGGGATATGAAGTATAAACTAGAGGAACAAAATTCTCTAGTCAATCCTCAACATATCATTTATTGATTCATGTAAAAGGAATAAGGGTTCATTTAATCCCAATAAACTAATACAAGGTTGGTTATAGAGAATTAACACTAACAACCTCCAAGGATTCAAGGGAAGTCTTATTCCATCCAAACTACTGAGGTGGATCTAGAAAAAAGTTATATGTATTCTATTTATTCATTACTGAATAGAAAACATACATTTTTATTCTAGTTCTATGTATTCCTTTATATCATGAAATATTAGTAGAACTTTTCAAACACCACCATAGATCAAGCTATGAGTGTTTTCAGTGAAAACAAAGAATTCGCCAATTATGGAATCCCATGTATAAAAATTTTATCCTGTCAAAATTTATGGGATTAACTTCCGAATAAACATTTTGATAATCAATTTAGTTTGATTTGAATAAATTCAGGGTATGTATTGGATTTACTTTCATATAACCAATATAAATTGTCATGAGATGGAAATCACAGTCTGTATCTGGTGCCATAATCAAATTTGTTACAAGTATAATGAGGAGGTTTAATATTATTTATCACCAAAATATCAAAGATTGATATTATTTCCTTATGGAAATTATTATCTAGGACAAATAATTGAGTCTAATGAGAATAATATAATTGAATATATTCCCATTGTGGGGGAATACAATCATGTGTTTCCCAAAGAACATTTTTGGTCTTCTCCTTATTCAGGAGGTTTACTTTTAAAAGAATATTATACATAGGAATTTTACAATATCAACGAATCTATATAGAATTGTTTTTTATGGAACATGAGGAGGTGAGGAGTAAATTACTATATAATATAGATAAAGGGTTCATACTCCCAAGTTCTTCATCATGGGGTGCACCAGTCCCCTTCATTAAGAAGCAGAGTAGTTCAATCTTCCATTGTATTGATTATTGTGAGACCAAAATAAATAGATAAAGAACATGTATCCTATAAAATAGATTTATTACTTGTTAAATCAACTACATTAAACCCAACACATATCTAAGGTGGATCATCAGTCAAAGAATTATCATGTATGGCTAAAAAATGATGATATTCCCAAGACAACATTTCATACAATGTATGAGCACTACATGTTCACTATTCTTCCATTATGACTTTCTAATGCTCCATTTATCATCACGAACATTTTGAATACTATATTTACAGATCACCTTAAAACATATTTTGTAGTATCTATGTATTATATTCTAATATACTTCAAAAGAATAGAGGACCATGAGGAGCATTTTAGAACTGTTCTAAAGGACTTATGAATGGATAATATTTAGGAGATGTATTGAAAATTTTAATTCTAGTTGAAGGAAGTACCATACCTAGTGCACATCATCTTATTAAATTTGATACCTATAGACCCATTAAATATAGAAACAATTTAATTACGTTTTTTCCCAGCATTTGTGACAGATATACGAAGTTTTCATGGATAGTATGGGTACTGTGTCTGATTTATATAAAATTTACAATGATTGTCAAACCCTATAACAAAGAAAACTCAAAATGGAGTGAGGATTTTTTAGAAAAATGTAGGTGAAGATAATTTCAATGAGTTGAAAAAGAGGATTATCACATCACCTATACATTCTCTACCCATAATGGTGGAATATTTCATAGTATACAGTGATTATTCTAATAAGGACTTGGGCTGTGTAGTAATGGTGAATTAAAAAATGATAAACTATGCTTCAAGGAAATTTAAATTTATAGAATAGAACTACTCAATACATGATATGGATTTTTAAGTAGTAATATTAATGTTGAAAATATATCTTGATGGTCACATTGGGGAAATTCGGAAATGTATTTGAATCATAAGAGACTAAATTATATATAATCACAAATAAAGAAGAATATGCGCTAGAGAAGATGGTTAGATATAATTATGTATTATGACTCCTCAATCTAGTTTAATTTTAGGCAATAAAATAATGTTTTATAAAATTTAAGTATAAAGGATTCATGATTATTTTTATTTATGGGAATTGAAAAGGATTCAATATTCTTATACGTGAAAATGATTGACATGGGAATTATAAAAGAATGAACATCATCAATCCTTACACAAATGATTTCTCAACCATACTTTTTTGAAATGTTAATGGAGTCTCAATAATATGATATGGAAATTATGTAAAAGGTGGATCTAATAAAAAAAATTAAATACTCCGATTTCATAATTAATAAAGGAGTGGTATGATTTGGTTCATGAAAATGTGTACCTTGAAATATTAGCTAAAATAATGAGAAGTTGGATGAAACACATAGATAGACCATCACTATCCATCCAGGGGGAAACAAATTGTATCATGATAACTGAAGGAACTATTAGTAAAACAATATGAATATGGATATCATTAAATATAAATCAAGGATCCTTTATTTCAGAATGTGAAGGATAAAAAAGAAAATATCAAAGGGAATGATGAAACCATTAATCATAACAACATAAATGAGAAAACGTATCCAGGAAATTTATCACAAGGTTTATGAAGGAATCATTAATAAATAATTATATATGGGTTGTAGTGGATCATATTTCAAATATTTCTCACTTCATTTCAATCATGAAGATCTTTTCAGTCAATCAACTTGTATGGGTATACATTCGAGAAGTTGTGAGTATTAATGGAACAAAAAACTTGTTTATATATAATTAAGATCCATGATTTACCATCATGTTTTGGGAGAGTCTCAAAAATGATAAAAGTAGTTAGGTGAACTTAATAAAGGATAGTCATCCTTAAATTGATGGATAATATAATCAGACTATCCAGAGACATGAGGACATGATGAAATCATGCTTGATAGAAAACTAATGGGGAAGAGATCAATGAATTCATCCATTCGAGTTCACATAAAATATTAATTCCCATTTTATAAAATAAATGGCTCTATATAAATGCCTTTTACGGTAATAGATGATGAAAAATTTCATGTCATGATGATGTTGGTGAAAATAAAAATGGGTCCTGAAATGGTTGAGGAAATGGTTTAAATGGTCCAAGCCATTCCGCAACACATCACAGATGCATAAACATTATAAAGGTTCTATGATGACATTTATCTATGATAGATAGAGACTAATGTTATTGATAATGTATTACTTCATATATCATCATGGAATAAATTCAAGAGATTTTGGAATAATGGAAATCAAATTCCATGATACATCAGTCCAATTACGATCCTTGATCAAATCAGATATGTGGTCTATTAAACATAACTTCCCCTAACCTATATCAAGTACATCATATGTTCCATGTATCCCGCTTACAGAATTACGAACCCACCCCTAAAATGTGATAAATCCAATGTTTATACCATTAATGAATGATAATTCATGTAATTGGTATCTGATAATGTTCATAGGTCATTAAGAAAAATATCTATGAAATAATACCATGAAACTCGTAAATGTTCTATAGATAATGAAACGGTATAATGATGTGGTGTGGGAATCATAGGAGGTGGTGAAATATCATTACTCACCAATATTTTTATTAATCTAATGAATATTTCTAGTGTGAAATTTTTGAATAGGAAATAATGTAACAACTCTAAATTTTATAATTAAGTCCCCTTTATGATTGATTTAAATTCACTATTATGGTTATAGAAAACACATTCACATCATTGGTTTTAGAATATCCTGTTATATTTAAAATAACCATAAGAATCAAAATAATCAACAAAATATACAATTAATAGTGATCATATGATTAGTATTAATATATGGTAATGATAAATCCAATTAACCAAGACAAAGAAGAAATGACCTCCACCATCAAGAACATACCATATAATGCTGATGTCACACAGAGGTGCTCCCCACCATGGGTCTGCCGCGTCACATAGAGGCACTCCCTACTGTGGGTCTGCCCTGACACAAAGGCTCTCCCCACTGGGCTAGTCGAGTCACTCAGAGTTGAATCGGTCCGCAGTCATCAGGTCTCACTCAGATTCTATGTCACTACGCTATGCATGATCGCCTCCCAGTGGATCCGCTCCCCAAGATACAAGGTGATGATCCAACTGTCCTGAAGTCCCACGTAGAATTATCTCAAAGGTCTTCCACATCATAAGACGTTCTAGGCCGAACCGGCCCTGAGCCCGGGCAGAACGACCCACGCGGCCTGCTGGGCTAGGCCTAGTGTGCCAGGCCAAACCTAATAGGTTGGCCCACCCAATGGGATGGTCCAAACCCAACATGTCTGTCCGGGTCATCCAAGAATAGCTCGGGCTGGGTCAGACCGGACCCGGATCCTCTACCGACCCTTTACATTCTTTGGGCCATATCTTTGGCACCATGCATCCATTTAAGGAACCGTCAGCGATGCTAGTTTTCTTTGAGCACAATAGTCCCTCTGAGTATGCCACAATAGAGTTCGGGGAATTTTTTAGATATGCTATGGCTGGATCGTGCACGAATCCAACCAGGCCACCAAGACTAAAACCCTAATAACTCACATAAAGGCGTCTGATTGACGCGCTGTTTGTTGCGTTGGGACCCCTATGTCGTGGAAGATCATTGAGATAATTCTTTGCGAGACTTCGAGGAAGTTAGAACATCGGCCAGTAGCTTGTGGAGAAAATCTTCTGCAGACGAGAAAGTTTTAGTTCAGAAACCTAGTAGCTGGTGGAGACCTGACGACTATTGACCGTTCGACTCAGAGTGACTCTTCTGGCCTAGTGGGGAGCGACTAGGTGACTCAGAAGATACATAGTGGGGATCACATTCGTAACACTATAGACCCACAATACTTGACTCGAGCCGGCTCACGCCCCCCCTCAAAGCTCCATGGACAAACTAGCCCCGCCACAACCTTCTGACCGAGCTACTCCAGTTCATGCCCTCATGACTCTCCGGGCCGAACTGGCCCCGAGCCCAGGCCAAACCACCCATGAGATGTGGCCGAATGGCCCACACAGCCCGCTGGGCAGGGCCGAGCAGGACGGGCCATACCTAAAAGGCTAGACCACCCAATGGGCTGGGCCATACCCAACTGGCCTAACCAGGGTGACCCAGACTAGGTCGGCCTGGACTGGGTCGGGCCTGGTTGGTCCGACCGGGTCGGACTGGACCCGGGCCCACTACTGACCTCTTAACATTATTTGGCCATATCTTTGGCATTAGATAACCATTTGATGAACCGTCAGTGGCGCTGGTTTTCATCGAGTGTGACGGTCCATTTGTGGATATCCCACTAGAGTTTGGGTAAATTTTGAGATACTATCAGGTGGGATCGTGCATGAATCTAACCAGGCCCCGGGTACTAAAAGGCAAACAACTCACAGACCGAGAATCTGATTGACCCGCTGTCTGTTGCATTGAGACCCCTATGATGTGGCGGATCTTTGAGAAACTTCTACGTGGGAGTTTAGGAGAGTTAGAGCATCAACCGGTATCTTGTGGAGAACATACTCCAAGAGAAGAGCGTTCATATCACAGAGACCTAGTAGATAGATGAGACCTGATGACTGGTGACTGATTCGACTCGGAGTGACTCGACTAGCCTAGTAGGGAGAACCTTGGTGTCTCGGTAAACCCATTATGGGGAGTGCCTCCATGTGATGCGGAAAACCCAAGTTACTCGATAGGAGGAATACCTCGGCAGGCTATGAGGGGGAGAGCCTCTGTGTGACACGGCAGACCCACAGTGGAGAGCGCCTCTATGTGATGTGGCAGACCCATGGTACTCAATAGGATTTGTACCTCAGCAGTCCATTGTTAGTGGGAAGTACCTCTATGTGAATGTTGTAAGCCAACTTTTCACGATAGAGGAAGGGTTCTCCAGCAACCAAGGATTTGATAGTGTGGCTGGGAAGTTACTTGATACTATCACTATAATAAAATCCTGGTTTGGGTTTAGTCAGTAACTTTTGTATTTACCTCATGATTGAGATGGATTACTTGATAACATAGATATATGTATGGGAATATACCTATGTGGGGATATCTGTTGATTTCAATCTTTATGGTATATCCTTGTTGGATTTTGAATGACCATGAGGGACTCGGGGTCCCTACTGAGTATTTTTATACTCACCCCTTCAAAGGCTATACCCACACCTCATTGTGTTGGTTGCAGACGATAGACAACGCTATCTGAGGTTGAGAGTACCTGGACTAGACGGTGCCTGGAGGTGGACTATACAATGTGTTGCTACGTGGAGGAGACTGATAGATGTGGTCTGTTGAGGAGTCTATTTGTACATACCCTCCAGGTAGGATCCATGGTGGATGATCTAGGAGCTTCTCTTCACCTTTTTAGCTATTTTATCTATTTTAGTTGTGCTTTTTATCATTTGTTCTTGTATTTTCCTATTGTGATTCTATTCCGGCCCCTCTACTTTCTTAACTATTTTTATATTGTTTTACTTTGTGTTTTTCTTCCAGCTCATACTCGGTTGTGTGTGTTTTCAAGTTTTAAAGGCAATGTCTTCCCAGTTTAGGTATTTACGCCTTTGGTGCTAGATGCCAATCGCTGGCCTATGGTAGGCGGGTTTGGGGTAGTTACGGAACGAGCCCCAGGGGATGGGTCGTGACATGAAAAATACATTTAAAAAAAAAAATAAAAAAAATTACTTCATTGAAAATTCAATTATTCCCCCCAAATATCAATCAGAAAACACATCCTCGTATGCTTCGAAAATGTGAAACATAAGAATGTTGTGAGATTATATTCTCCATAAGGGAATAAATACAATGATTGCTATCATAAAAAGTCATATATTATTATATAAAGGTAATAAATTGAAAAACATTTCATGTAATAAGTAACATGAGAATAATATAGAAGAAATAAAAGATGATCAAATGATTCCATATAAATAATCACATGAGAATTAAACATAATGATGGAAATTTTACCTGTTGAATAGTCACGTGGAATATTAATAACTAATCTCATATTGATGGAATTCATAAATCTAGAAGTATAAAACACATTGTTAAGGGATCAGTGGAAAATTATTCAATAATGTGTAAGACCTCAGCCAAAACCCTATAAGTTTGTCTTATGTTACCTACTGATGCATCGGTGGGATGTAGAAGACCATAACCATAATTTACTCTATAAAATTAAATCCACACTTTCCAGGTGTAAAAAATAATCAAGAATAACATTTTTATTGAATATATAGCATACGAAATGTGAATAATTTTCCCAATAAATAAACAATACCATAAACTATTCAGAGTAAAACGAAGGATTGTATCAAAGAATCACATATAGAGTGTAACTAATCAAAGAACATCTAAATAATGAATATGGATGATATTAATACTAAATATACCCAAGGGATAATTATTAAATTACTGGGTTTATTTCATTTATGAATAAAAATATTTTTAAAAACATTCTTTGAGAAACATATTTGTTTTCACTTTTAAATTCATTAAATTTTTTCAAAAAATTATTAAAATTGAATTTCACTAAATATAACCTCCATATAAAATATACTACCATTTTAATAAAATTAGTAGTAATAAATGATATAAATTATATTCATTCTATACATGTTAAATCATTTATTCCTTTAAAATTTTAAATAAAAACTAGAAGATATTTGTTTTGATAATGACAGAAATATTCCGTTAAAAAATAATTGTTAAATGTTAAACTAGGTTAAAATTAATTTAAAAATTTTAAGACAATTTTTAAATAATTTATTTATTTTTTGGTAAAACATAACCATGAAGTAGAAATATTCCCCATTAGAGACATAAACATAAAGAAACCAAAATAGTGATGAGATTGAGAAATAATCCCTAACCTCTTTATAATTTCTTGATTCGTATGCCCCATAAAATAAAATGATTCTTTAAAACAAAATAATATATGAAGATTTATGATATTATATTAAATTGGTAATATATAAAACACCAAAAGGAAATAAGTTTTGAATAAGATATATATCCAATAGAAAAAAACGTGAGATGAAAATCTCTTACCATTCACTTTTATTTAGTTTAAAAATATTTAACCACATGTATAATGGTTTGATGAATGTTATTAATTTATACCATAACCATATCCATATTTATGATATCATATATTATCTTCTAATATAATAACATCGCCAATTTAATACTAATATTTTTTTTATTACCCTCGTTTCATGTGTCAACTAATACATTTTACAATGAATGATTAGTCATGTATGTTCTGATAATATTGAATTGCACATACTTATATCAACCCCAGAAATAGATTGTTCTCAAAAATATCATGTTTATTCTTCATATACATTATCATAATCATTATTTATTGATTAACATGGAAAATGAATTGCATCATGTTGTAGAGATAATAGGTCGTACATATGTCCAAGCAACTGTGTCGTTCCCCTAACGGTGAAAGGGAAAGGATTTTGAGGAAATATTAATATTTCCCCAATAAATATAATGTAATATTTATTATATAAACTAAATATTTATACTATTATACCCATTTGTGTAAATTGGTGATGAATAAAATATTACACCACGGCGTGGAGATGTTATGTTGTTTATATGCATGCGTGGTGCATTCCTTTTTCATTTGAGGATTAAAAGGTGAAAATGGTTTTCTTATAAAAATAATAACAGCTTAAAATATATATTATATTGTAGTTATTAATTTATTACATAAAAACAAATAAGAATAAGTATATAAAGAAATAAACATGAAAGTTTCAATAAAGACGATTACTTCTTCTTCAAATGACTTCCTTTAATAAATTCTTAAGGGATCCAGTTCTGATATTTTTAAAGGAAAAAACATATATAAATTAAATTAGTATATTTAAAATATAAATTGGTAGACTTTTATTGATCTATATAGCTCAAATTTGAGTAAAAAAGTGAGGGAGGTGGTTCCCTTTTATAATTGAGGTTAGGGGCTCTTTCGGAATGCCTCAAAATAATAAAATATAATAAGGATATTCTAAAGTAAAATACATACAAATTACCAATAATAAATAGGGGAAGACATATTAATACATATATAATCCACTTTATATTTATTTAACATTAATGTGATTTTAAAATAATGTAATAAAATATTAATTCAATAAAATATTCTCATTATCAAATTTGAATATATTCATTTAATTTGACTTAAAATACATTACAAAAAAATGGTAATTAGAATATAATGTTTTAAAATATCTCAAAAACATCTTATAAATATATAAAAGAAATATAAACATTAAAAACCCCAAATATATCATGATTGATAATTTGAAAATCATTAATTTAATTTTTCTATTAATTAAAAAATATTGTATAATCATTGTATATAATTTAAGGTAATTAATGATCTTATAAAAAGTATATATAAATTTATATAAATTAAAAAAAATCATTAAGATAAAAATATAAATTAATCATCATTCATTTATTAAATGATTTCCTAATGTAGACACATAAAAGATATTAAATGTAATGAGAGTGACCGTTTGTAACTTATATTGCTTTAAAAATTATATTAGTAATTTTTATGGAAAGTGTACATTAAAAAACTATCATGACATAATAATATTTCTAGGGTTCCATTTTATTTATATAATGTTTTTTGTAAATGTTTAGGTCTTGGTTATACCCTTATTTGTTTATTTTAACCCTTATTTAACCCCTTTGACTAATAACATGAAAGTATAAATTTTTACTCTTCAAAGGTTAATATAGTTACTATAAAATAATGAACTGGCCATCAATTAATCAAGGATGAAATTTTAAACCTTATAAGAAAATTTCCAATTTTGAGATTTTTCTGAATTTGACACAATTTAATAAATAATTATTTATTTTAAAATATAACTGATGAAAATTTTGGTACTATTATTTACATGACTATTTAAAAAAATCATAAAAATTGATATTAAAAAAACTATTTTTAATCATCAGTATCATGTCATTGAATTATATTAAATTCAAGGATGAAATTTATTATCTCATATTATATTTATCTTAATAATTTTAATATAATTTTTCTAATAATTCATTAATTAAATGAGTATTGCATCATAATTTTATAATTACATAATGGAATTATTTATTCAATAAAAATTAAAAATAAATTACAATGATGAAAATAAATATTTTCTAATTTAAAATACTATTTATAGTCGAACATATACCCTATATAACACCATATTAAAAATATCTTACTAGTTAATAAGAAGAGTTTGACAAGGTTGATTCATCATTGAAAAAAATATTATATGGATATAATATCATCCAAAAAGTCATAAATTTTCACATAACAAATAATTTAATTCTTATTGATGAAAAATAAGAATCGATTTAAAATGGAAGAAGTGTTATGGCCATTTTATTATATTCATAATACTATATTTACCTGTTATAATCTAATTTATGCTTAAATGTGGTAACAAAAAAATACGAAAGTTATTATTCAAACTGTCCAAAAAGGGAACTAATTAATAAATTTGGAACATAGGATTCCAAATATAGAGTAAGACTTTTATCTTAAAAACACATAATTGTATAAAATTAATTTAAAATTAATCTCGTAGATAGGATGAAAAAACATGTTTTTAAAGTGAAAAAGTGGAAAAACATTTATATCCAATTTCATTGAGAAATTGTTTAAAATGAACTAAATTGGATTAAAATATTTATATTTGAAAAATTATTAATTTTAAATAAATTATGAATATAATTTATCATTATAATTTTTTTAGATGAATTGTCTATTTTATTTAAATTTTCCTATTTTTCATTATTTATAAAAATTTAATCTTATCAGAAGAATTTAAACAATTAATCCAAATTAAATTTTTATATTACTATTTTAAAAAATATGTTTATTTAGACAATTATAATTTATTATTGTTTCTTAATATTCTTTTTAGAAAAGAAATTCCTAAAAATGCGTCAAAATTATAGTTTAGATAAATATAACTTTTTATGTGTAAGAGATGGTTTATTTTTATATCATGACTAGAAAACACATAAGATGAATGATAAACATGACATTGAATATATTATATTTATATTTCATTAATATAAATACACAATTTGAAAAAATAATTTCTTAATTTAGTTAATCATTTTCTTAGCCGTTAATATAATGGTTATGTTGTAAAGATAAAAATTAAATAATAATTTTAAATTGTTAGTTTATGCTCAATATAGAATATAATTTATTATATCAATCAAATTATTTAAATTTAAAAAATATGGATTTCACATTCTCCCCTTCTTCAAAAAGAATCATTTTCAATATTTGAAATCTCACTCCAATAATCAAAGGATGATATTGGTAAATTCCATTGTGGGAAACCCACATCATAAACATGGTTAAAGAAACATCCTTATAAGAAGATGGAATGGAATATGAAAAGGTCACTATAAAAATTGGATTCTTGAATATGAGAATATTATTAGGATTTGAAAATATGGACATGGAATAAAAATCTAACAATCTTGTTGTGATAGAGAGTGGTGGAGAAAATGGTCATTATAATGTCAGCCAAAAAACCCATAAATAAATTAATTGTTAAATGGATATTGATTTCTCTGAAATTCAAGCAAAATGATATAATTTTTTTTTCCAAAATAAATTTCACAAAGTTGATGAATTATTTTACTAAATACATATGAAAATGATAAATTAAAGTTACTTGATTTATTTTTTTGTCATAAGTGTAATATCATCATTCAGTTTAAATTTGATATATTTCCACTTAATTTATTACACTGTGAAATGGATATTCAAGATGATTTTTTCTTACCTGAAGCACTTATAATGAATCATAAGGTCCTCATGTATTCCCTTCAGCCTTTAAACATTTTTCAAAACTGAAATGGATAGAAAATATTATCCAAAATGATGAATCATTCATTAACCTCAAATAATAATATCCAATGATAAAAATAATCCATTTATTATGTATTAAACCACAAGAAATATCCAAAAATTCATCTTTCCAAAAAAATTTATGTTGGGTCACTGAATTTAAAAAAATCAACTTAACAATATATTTTCTCCAAACAATATATTTTACTAAATATATAAATACCTTGATCACCATTAAACCATAATAACAACATGAATTATCCCAAATACATCAGGAATATGTAATGTAGTACTATCATTATATATATGATTATTCATATAAATAGAAAATCCTTAATAAAATAAATTTACCACATGATTATTGAATCCAAAAGAAAGAAACATTAATTATTCAACATAAAATATAGTAATTTCATATGCTTGATCTTGATCCATTTTCTTCTTCAAATCCATATTCCGTTAAAATTTGGAACATTCGTTTGCATTTTTCCCATTCTCCATAAAGTTGAATCATTTTATATATTCTTTCATTCAATGAAATCATGATCCTGTTGGCCTTTCTCCCCACCCATGTAGAAAACTCCCATTCCTTTAAAGAATTTACTCGGGTGTTTCCAACCTCATTTATCACATGTGGGAAATTCCTTTATTCATGCATTCCAATTAACCATAATTTAATATAAATAATATTGATTTATTACTTCATTTCAGCAATATAATACTTTGAGAATTCATTCTTTATATTGATAGAACATGATAATATATCATCATCTGATTATATAATTTCGAAAACTAGTTCCCTTCACAGAAATGACTTAATCCCATCAAAGAAACAATCAATATATATCTTTGGATTAAATATAAAGGTTTCAAATATTCTTGGGGACCTTATAAAATTGGATTCATACATAACAATATTATCATTCTCCATTTGTCTAATACTAAATAACTTTCTCCCCATATCCACTCATTGTTAGTAAGGAAATATTTTTCCAATAAAATCACTATACAAATCGTTAATTTTATAAATTATATTTCATCTAAATCTATAGTTCTTTGAATAAATGATCACCATTGATCTGCATCCCTCGCGGGATGATAAAAAATCATTAAAAACTTACCACTTTCATTACATCCCAAAGTGTGAAATATCTTCTCTGTATAACTTAAACATTTCTATGCAATAAATAGTTTTGTAATTTCATTAAATGATGGAGGTCTATAATTTAGAAAGAAGTATAACATTGTTACCCCACAATTTCTATTCTTATTATGCACTAAATGGAATGTTTTTTACTCATAACATGAGTGAACTATCAAAATATTGTTATATTTTTTCAGTACTAGATCTAGCTTCATTATCCTACTAGGGAGGAAAATCCCTCGATGAATTGATATAAGTTCCATTCCATACACTTGGTATCATTTAAAAAATGGAGTACACTATATTAGATCCTAAAATTATTTAAAAAAAGTATAATCTCTCAACAAGTGAATAACATAAACTAATTTGAAAATTTAGGTGTAACTAATCTCTAAATAATTTTATTATTTTATATTGATATATTTCCAAAATCCATCATAGAGTTTCATTATAAAATTATTGATTTCCTTAATCTAGATTCCAAGGATTCTACAAAACATATAATGATACCAACTATAAATACCTGATTTCTAATAGACCAAAGCTGATGCCTTACTTTATTACATCGGCATAATATACCAGGAATCACATCCCAATGGACGGAATAGTTTAGTAGTCGAGTTAAAATAGATATATACATAAAATTCATATTAAATCATCAACATATTATTCTATAATAATTTATTTTATAATGTCATTGTTCCACATGAATATAAATGAAATAACACTTTATTGTATCTTATGGAAAAGTGAAACATAAGAAATGGGTGAGCTCTGATGCTTAGTTAGGGTATATATAGTATGGAAGATATCATAACTAAAAGTGAATGATATTGGAAAGATAATAAACTACAACACATTCTATTTAATAAATAACATGAGAATATTATGGTAGGAATAAAAGATGACCAAATATTGAAATATACCTATTCAAATGAGAATAAAACACAACCATATATAATTTAAAAGTTTAATAATCCTATGTGATACAAATAACTAATCTCATAATGATGTAATGAACAATTCATGATTTCTAAAAGATACATTCAATTCCACATCCAATAAGTCAATACAAATGGGTATGTCCTCAGCCAAAATATGATCAATTTTTCTCATGTGACCTACCTATGCATAATGGTTATTTAGAAAGCCTTTCCCTTCACATACTATGTTCAATGAATTCTACACATGATACGGGTAAAACATAGACAACACAAACTATTTTATTAAAAAACTAGAATATGAAATTTGAATACTTTATTCGATCAAAAAACAAAACTATAAACCATTCAGAGTAATAATAATATTGGTATCAAACTATTAAATCCATATTCAAACAAATTATAAATGAAAAATATATGAAGAAGAATTATATGAATAAAAAAATACCATGTGGATCAGAATTAAATTAAAGGGTTGATTTCATTGATTTATATAAATAAATTGAAAAATAGTATTTGAGAAAAATATTGTTTTTCACATTGAAATTCCCTAAAATTTTACAAAACATTTTGAAACTAAATTTCAATAAAAATAAACTTTGAAATTTATATAATATCAGTTATAAAATTTGAGTGGTCATGATATCGGTAAATTCAATTAAAGACATAAACTTTATGAAAATATTCCTTTCATTTTTTAACTATAAGCCAAGTGAGCATTTTTTTTTAAATGACATGAAGAATCCTTTCAAATTATTTTTTTACAAATTCCAACATGTGTAAAAATAAATTTATCCAATTCTAGGAGAATATTAAAAACCTTTTGAATACATTTTTATAAGTCATAAACATTGAAGCGTAATATCCCTTAGTGGAAACTTAAGCATAAATAATCTGAAAATAGTGATGAGATTGTGAAATAAACATGTACCACTTTGTAATGACTTGAATATTCTACCCTATAAATCCAATTGAATATTTAAATAGCATCAATATAGGGATATTCAACATATTACATTAAAATGGTGGTATATACACCACATAAATAAATTATGTGTTGAATAAGGCATATATCGCACAAAATTAAATATAAGATGAAAATCTTCAACCCCAATCTCACCATTAGTTGAAAATTATTTAAATTCAGTTATAATGGATTAAATCACGTTATTAATTTTTAACATAAACATATCCGTATTTTTTATACCATATATGATCCTTTATATCATCTTATCACTAATTTGTTAATAATATTTCATTATTAGGCTTGTTTTTCGTGTTGCTGTTTCATTTTCATATGAATATTTTATCATGTAAGTCGTGGTTCTTATTTATAGGATATTGTCACATTAAATACATAATGATATTAAGGTTATATATATCATATTTATTCATTATATAAATTCTTATAAGCATTATTAAATGGTGTGCATAGAAAATTAATTGCATCATGTCGTGGAGACTGTAGGTTGTATATACAGACGAGTAGCCGTCTAGTTACCTTAATTGTTAAAGGGTAAAGAAGTGTGTGGTATATTATTTTTACCAAAATAAATATTATTTAATATTAATTATATAAATAAAATATTTCCATCATTATACTCGTCCATGTAAAATGGTGATGAAAAACAGATTACACTACAGTGTTGAGACGGTAAGACGTTCTTTTTCACGGACGAGGCATTCATTATTCATAGGTTAGATAAAATGTTGAATATGGTTTTCCCAAAACATTAATAAAATATCAGAATATTTATCACACTGTATTTATTAATTTATAATGAAAATAATATAGTAAGAGGATGTAAAAGAAGAAATAAACAAAAAACAGTCGATAAAGGTAATTATTTTTTCTTAGGGGATCTAGGTTTGATACTTTTTAAGATATAGAAAATCTAAAACATAAATAAGTTTTAATAAGAGATATTAAAATATTTTCGTCATGATATATGGATAAAAGTGCTGCAAATTAGTGGGGGATGATGTTCCGTTCTATAATTGAGTTGAGGGGCACTTTTGGAAATCCATAAAATATTAAAATATGGTATAGTTATTCTAGTGCTAAAGACTTCCAAATGGGAGAAAATTTAATATTTGAATATATGTGACAGTATATATGATCCCCTTTTTATAATTTAATTTTTTTTAATAATATATTAAAATATTAATTCAATAAAATATCATTAATTTCAAATATGGTAATATTCATTTAATTTGGATTCAAATGCATCAACACATAATGGGAAATAAGATATACTTATTTCACATATCTCTATTATATATTGCAGATTTATAAAATTCATTATAAACAATAAATACTTCCAAACATATTAAAATTAATATTTTAAAATCAATTATTATTTTTTAATAAAATAGATATTGTATTAGATTTACAAAAGCAATTAAGGTAATTAAAAAATTTATTAAAATTATATATAATTTTATAAAATTAAAATAGATTCATTATGAGATAAATTTACATTTAGGATTCATAATATATTTTTTTTCTATGTGGACACAAAGAAGATATTAAATACAAAGAGAGTAACATTTGGTAACTACCTTTGATTTAATGAATATACAAGTTATTTTCATGGAAATGATTCCATTGAACAAATAAAATTAGAACATAATGTTATAAGGGACTAATAAAATCCATAATATAATTTTTATACATGTTTGGATGTGTTTATACAAATGTCTTTTGGTTTTAAAACTAATTAAATCCCTTTGAATCTTACCTTGACAACCTTAATTTTCACTCTTTAAGGTTTAATATAGTTACTATAAAATGCCAACCAAACACAAAATAAATAAATAATTTAATTTGAACCCTTTTACAAATTAGTTGGCCTAATAATATATTTTTATATAATTATATCATTTAGGAAAATATTACTTATTTTAAAAAATGATTAATGTCATTTTTCACACTATTAATTAATTGGCAATGTAAACATTTCAGAACAACATGATATCATAGAAAAAACTATATCTAAAACATCATTTAAAGATACTCTAAAAAATTCTTATATGACATTAATTATATCAAATTATATTTATTTTAATACTATTAATATCAATGATTCAATATTTTTATTAATTAAATAATTATAGCATCACTGTTGTATAATTATTTAATGAAAAAAAAATTTCACTAAAAATATAAAATAAACTAAAATGATAAAGTTAAATATTTTAACTTTCAAAATAATATTTATATTTGAACATATCCTCTAAGATAAGACATGTTAATAATATCTCACAAGTTAAAGAAAATAGTATAACAAGTTTGAATCTTCTTGGAATAAAATATCAATATGGTTATCATCTGATCCAAAAGTCCCAAAATTTTTATATAATCAAAAATTTAATGCTGACAGAACAATAATATGAATCAAATAAAAATGGAAAATATATTATGTTTATTTTATAATATTTATTATATTATTTTTAACAATAATTAAATGATTTATCCATATTAATGGTAATGAAATTAATAATGTTACTATTTTTGTTGTCCAAAAAAAATGTATCTATTAAATAAATTTTGAACCTTTTATTCCAAATATTTAATCCATCATTCATAATTAATAACACATAATTCGATAAAATTAATTTTAAATTAATCTTATTTATTGGATGAAATACTATGTTTTTTATAGTGAGAAACTGAAAAAGATCCTAAAGTTTTTATAT
This sequence comes from Viscum album, assembly GCA_963277665.1. NCBI lineage: Eukaryota > Viridiplantae > Streptophyta > Magnoliopsida > Santalales > Viscaceae > Viscum > Viscum album. The sequence goes on along the minus strand of OY728119.1, from coordinate 1,759,174,912 downwards.
CAAATTTAAATATATAATTGAATCCAATAAAATAAATTAGATTAATAGATTTATAATTTATTTATTAAGACATCAAAACCATTTCAAAATATAATATAACATTATAAATTATTTAGATGAAATGATTATTTTTATTTAAAAGGATGTATTATTCACTATTCATTAAAAAAATGAAACTTATAACAAAAATATAAAAAAATATACAAATGAATGTTTTTATATTAATATTTAAAATAAAAAGTATATTATTTATATATAATTTATAAAATTTAAAAAAGAGTTCTTTAAAACATTTCATCCATTAATATTCCACAAAAAGAGCCTTTAAGAATTATACAACATTTATTTGTAAAATTTGATATAAATTTTATTTCACATCTATAAAACAAATATGATGATTGATATATATTAGATTGAATAAATTATATATATATATATATATATAATTAATATAAATATACATGTTTATACCATATTTTCATCCTACATCTAATCATGTTAAACCCCTCCATTCAAACGGATATGTTATAACGATAACATTAAAATAATAATATTTAGTTTTCTATTTAGGATTGATGTGGTGTATCATGTACATTGTAGAACATAGTTTTTCATTTTAGAAATTTGGGATGTCAAATTTAACATTTATCATTCTTAGTTCAATCTAGGATAAATATAGTTTTTTATCTTCTACTTCTCAATCTAATCCTCACAATAATGATCCAAAATTTATATGAACGTTCATAAAACATTTGAATCTCAATAATTTTGGAAATGTATGCTCTAAAAATAGAAATTATGTTTCCTAAAATAGAATAAATCATTCCCAATATCACAAAACCTTGTCTGTATGTACCCAAATCATATACTCTCAATAACATACCTTTCTCATCTATATTTCTGTGATGTTGTTCCAACCAAATACTAAAACTAAAATAGTTGTGATAAAATAAAAAATATGAACATAAAAATATCAACCCCAATATTTCTTCCCTTATAGAACCAATGATTTTGACATATTATAATTTTAGATAAAAAAATTGATTCCTTTGATAAATCATTGGTTATACAAATTCGTTTGACTATTAGGTTCTCTAACCTAATTAGTTAACATCATTTTAAAATACACCTTCTTTTGTTTTATAACCCGAAGGTATGTCTGTGTGAAAACTAAATCCAGATTCTGGTATTCTTAGAATCTGACTTGGTCACCTATAGGGGATGGAGTGAATAAATGGTCCTCTTTTTCATCTTATGGTTTGCTCCTTTTGAAAAACAAATTCTTGAACTATTTAAGGTTATCAATACACTCTATAAAAACACTCATCCTTTCCTCTTATGTAGAGATGAAATATTAATCACATGATATATATAATGATTAGTACCCGTTCCAATTATTTTACATGTTTCATTATCCCCCAAATAGTGATTCGTCCACAACTTATCTTTTTTATTTGAAACACAATTTCATAATTATTCTAACACCACCTATATAATCCACTATAAGATTTTGAATATAAACAAATTATGATCCAACATTAAATACAACACCATGCTGATCACATCACCTTCTGATTCTCATCTTCCACGGACATATTGATCAAAAAATATTAACATGTACTCCATTAATAATATAAGAAAATGATTTTGATGTTTGTTTTATGAGGTAAAAAATACAATTATATTCTTTGGTGATATAAAAAATTTATAATATGTAAGATCTCAGGACTTCTCTTTCCCCCAAATGTCTCATATATTATTCCTCTCATGAATGCATCAAGTCTCCTCAAGGATACATTTTCACTTCCTAGGAACACTATACTACTTCCTTGGTGTCCAACATCATTATTCAAATATGAGGGTCATTCATTTAAATTTTTTTACACCAATCATATACTTAGTAGGAAATCAAGTACACTAATTTACTTATCAAAAACACCCCACAAATTAATCCATAAATAATGAGAATTAACTTCTCATCAACACCGCCTTATTCATGTGTAGTGGATTAATTATAAAATTATTCAACCTTTAAGAAACTAAAAACTCCATCAAAATATGTAAAAATCATATAAAAATAATGTGTCCTATTATTATTGAAACACTAAAGACTGGTTTATACATAATCACGATGATTATATTCAAATTTTCTATGCTTATGCTGAAGATGCCAAGAACCAAAACCAGGTGAAAATCATTAATCAATTTTCCCTCTATAATAGAAAATTCTATTGAAGTGGTCTCTTTGATCCAGGTTTTTTATATTGAGACTCCACCATTTGATGACATCCACTTTCAATATATTCATGGGCCATCCCATTTTGGCATTATTGGAATTTAATATATCTAATGTAGTAAAAACACATTCTCATGGCATGGTCAATGCGTAATAGTGCAAGACCATTGGTAAATTTCCTTAATGACTCTAAAAAAATGTGACATGCATAGGGTGTTGAATTTCCCATGTTAGTTGCACCACCACCAACCATCCATAATCACTTAAATGAATTGTTCCCATTTTGGTCTACCCAATTCCACACATGTAAACATTTTAATCACAATGGATTGTGATAAAGGAAGGATAAAGAATGTTTTTCTTTCCAACATTCATGCATAGAAACTATCAGACCATAACTTCCATTTTTCTCATTTCAGGATGGGTCATGTTTTATTGGTGAACTAAGGCTTCAACATAAAAATCACCATGTCTTCCTCTACTTATTTTATATCCTATGTTGGAATATTCTTCTCACAAAATCTTGTATAATGAGAGTAGTATTCTCCTCCAACATCACCATGATGATCACTAGGGAATGGTCTTTTACCTCTTGGTCAGTATCAATATTACATTCCACCACATCATCATGTTTCACCTCCATAACTCCAAGATATTATTCATTAATAAGAAATTCAAATTGATAAAAATTCACTATAAACAAATCTCACATATCCAACAAAATCCTTTGGAAATTCTAACAATACATTAATATGGTTTTTGTTGGAAATACTCATCGCTTCATATTGAAAATCATAGTTCTTTTATCCCCGGTATTAAAAATGAAATTCAAAAGTCATATAATAGATCCCAGTTCATATTTTATACTCATTAAAACTTATCCTCCCTATTTCCATTTATGAGTGGGAGATATCACATGATTCATTAAAAATAATGCCTTTGATCAATCCACTCCATGTCTATATTAAATTTCCCAATATAAAATATAATATAGTTGTTATCAAGATGTTATAATTTTTTTATAATAACTCATCATGTGATATTATTTTCAAAAAACAAAAAATTCTCAATTTTGGGGTTCTTTAAATAGAATTATCCTGATTTTATTACACACATCTCAACCCACCATCAAAACAATTCAAGTGCAGTAATATAACTCTCCCCTTATTCTAACGCATAGTTAAACCATCCCTTATCCTTGAAAGATATTATGAACAATTTAATAAAATAAAGTGATTATTAGTTTCTCTTAATTTTGTTTTATATTTCTCTATTTTTTATTGAAATTAAATATTAGAAAAAATTCTTCTCAAATGAGCTCCCTTCAATGTATTTCCTCTTATTCGCTTCACCATGGAAATGTGATAAATGAAAAAATTCATCATTTGTGTGGAAAAATTATATACTAAATAATATATTTTATTTATAAAAAATTTAAATTAATATATAAAATATATTAATGGAATGATGAGGAACCACTTTTATGGCCCAAAAAAACATTTTGGCTAAGAGCTTCCTCTCAATCGTGGTCATTATTTCCATCCAATATCAATATCTCTTTTTCAAAACATAATTCTTCACATCAGGAATCAAGAAATATTTTTATACAATTTTATTTTATGTATTTATAGACACTTATTGAGCAACAAAAATAGTCATACAATCCATTTAAATATGTCCAAATTTCTCACACCTTTCAAACATCTCTATATCATCACCTATAGAAGTATTCTCAGGTGCTTGTTTTACTTCATTTTACCCAAATTTCATTCATTGACATTTTTCATCCTTTTATCAATGAAACTCCACCTGAATTATTCACTCATTTAAGATATAAATACATGTTAAATAAATATGAATTGGATTTTTGAACATAAAATGTATAATGTTCCACAATTATTGTTCAAATATATTAAAAAAATTTAGTTGAATATTAATTATAATACTGAAATAGAATCACGAGGATCATAAAGGAGTAATGCCTTTGGAAACATGGAGAGACAAACAACTTCTCCATAAGTGAGTTATGACATCTCCCATTGTGATCTTTATAACTACAAAACATCCTATAAATATTATAAATATTACCCTTAATTATAAACTAATGAAATGAAATACAACAAAGGGTGATCTCATATGATCTGAAAGGGTAAACAAGATGGATACCAATATATTGTGAGAATAATGGCATGAGAACATGTGGATAACATTTGAAAACCATACGATACATATCATAGATCATAAGAATGAGTTATGCAACCCATCATATATGTCATTAAGACATGAACCATAATGAAATAAGATAAAATGATCCATTATATCATAACATTTAAATATGACATATTTTTTTGGAATACACATTAGCATAGAAAATAATTTCATTGGTAGGTAATGTTTCATTTCCAAGAATATCAATGTAGAATGGGTTCACTACAATAACCATAATAGTGGTCAAGGTTCACTCCCAAGTCTATCATAGTAGATAAAGGCCCTAAATAAAAAGGTTTCTCTTCCCATTCGAGTATTCTTTTTTATCAAATGTGATTTTAATAAATATCCAATGCATTGGAATAGATATAGGTCTCACCCATAACATACTGAAAATAATAATTATTTTTGTTACAAGATCATTAAACAGTCTGCATATTATATCCCATGAAATGATATGGATTTAATAAAAATTTCATTATTAAATAAAATGTGTAAAGTAAATAAATTTCATTATTATATCATTATTTAATCAAAGCAAAACCTGTGGAAAAAAGAAATAGCTTCCATAATCATTTTATCATGGTATAAATCATGTAATACACATGGTTTTCAGAAACAATATATCACGATAAAAATAAACTATTAATAGAAAAAATAATAATTTTATCCTTGGATCATGTCCCTAATACTGAATAGGCAATGTAAAATGTTTTCATGTTATATGGAAAATGATTTTAAAATAAGAATCCTATGAAATGTTTCTTGAGGAAAGCTTCGTTTTATTGAACACATTTTTTTTAAATAACAAATTCAAAACAAATTGTTGTAATATTTTTCATTCAATATAAAATAAAAAAATCTTATTAATTAGGCTTCAAATCAAATAATGGTCATGATGTTGGAAATTGTTTTGTTAATTTCGCATACGTTAAAATAAATATTCCTTAAAAATTTACGCAAAAATAAAAATTGCCCTTATTTGGAAAATAATATGAATATAAATTTCAAAAAAATATGTAAATAGTCAAACATACTTAAATTTTCATTAAAAATTCATTCGAATAATTAAAAAAATTATTTTTTTTAGAAAAATGTAGTTTTGGATGAAAAAGGTGTTTTTAACTGAATAGGGAAATAAAGATGATGATTTTTTAAAAATTTATTTTTAGAAATTGAGTACATAGAGAGGAAAAAATAATTTAAAATATTATTATGCAGAAATAAACATTTAAGAAGAAAACACATGAGTTTTTTGAGAGTTATTTCATATAATTTCTTCATTGGATATATAATCATGATGAATCTATGTAAGCATTTTTTTTGTAACACAAAACTCTTACCAAGCGCATAATGGAATATAATATCTCAAGACATTATAATATATTTAATATATGAAATAAATTCAATACATACATTTAAATTAATAAAATGATGATTATCTTCAATTATACATAAAAATACATTATTCGATAGCTAGCATTACAGGCAAGAATGAGTTTTAGGGAACAAAAATATATTATTAATAATATTATTTTTTAATATAATAATAAATAACCTAGAAATTAAATTTCTAGATATTAATAGTATTATCTAACTTATTAAAATAATTTGTTTACATAATTATAAATTTGATTCATTTTTTACAAATGAATTAAAAATGATTATAAATTTTTATTGAATATAAAGAAAATTTTATTATGCCTAAAATAGTGTATTATCATAATAAATTAAATTAATTAAAATTATTGAAAGATATTAATGATATATATATTTTATATATTCATTAAAATATTTTATATGTTAATTCTATATCTTTTATAATCTTGTGATATAAATAAATAATTTTTTATGCTTAAAAATAATATTTTTCTAAAAAGAAAATTTTACCGTTTTTTAATGGAATTATTTTTTTAAATATAAATTTTCAAACTATTAAATATTTTATGTCAAAATAATAAATTTGTAATAAAGAAATAAATGTTATGTTATGAGGATTTTTTATTATTTTTTATGATGTTTAATTTTTGGACGAATAATGAATATTACGAAATATTAATTCCAAATTGCTATTTCATGTAATTTATTTATAATTATAAAGTATATTGTTAGTTGGTTATAAATATAAATTAAACATATTTATTATAAATTTATGTAATTTTAATCAATTTCATTTTGAAATTGAATAAAGAACATATCAATATTTTGAACACTTTTACATTAAAACCATGCATTGTTGTCTTGTTTTTGTGATTAAATTTAAATTAATTTATACCACTAATGTGATTGGAATTTTAAAAAACTGATTCCAAATTTTGAATAATAATAATTTATAATTTCTAATGTGTTCAACTTATTTTCTTAAATAAAATATTTTTTAAGGAGAATAAAATAAATTATAGTGATTTAGAGAAAAATTATCTTAAAAGGGACTAAAATTTATCATTTAGGGCCAAAATGACATTGAAACATCTCCGAAAACAATTTTATGGCCATATTTCAACACTATGCTCAATTTTATCTGATTTGGTTCATTTTTGTATCCAATGTTCATAAGAAATTCTTTGATGGAACTTGTTTTTTTAAAAAAAATTACAAGAATGCCACCCCTCCTCCACTATAAAAGGGCACTCACCCCTCCCACATATTAACAACTCTCAAAAAAAATTTCTCGACAAATATATTACCAAAATTATCCCCAAAATCCCTTGAAAAATCATATAACACAACAATTGGGAAAAAAATACATCCATGGAAGTCCACTGGTGAAGACCAAAAAGTGATACCCCAAGAAGAGGTAACATCCTTCCTCACATTATTTTCTATTATTTTATTTTTACAACCCAAAAAAACATTTTATTCCATGATTATAAAATAAGAAACATATCCTAAATATACTTATGATTTTTTATTCAAGGGTTTTGATATATACTTATTCACACATTCATCCAAATGGTAATGAACATACTTTTTATGTGTTTGGAGAACAACCGCCACAGAAAACGATGTCATTAATATTTCAATTACCACCTATCAAGGTGGAGAAATATTATTTAAAGGATTATTTTATATGATATATATTATGTTTATACTTTTTTATTCTTCATAAATTATCATAGAACACATACCATTTTTCTTCCCATTTTGTGTATATACCTTAACATGTTTTGTGGAAGTGTGGACTACCCAACCCTCAAATCGATGTGATTAATTTACAATATACATGGAAAATATAATGGATGTTTTTATAAAAACAATTTGATTTATATTTCATAAATATAATAATATATTTATAATATAAATTTATATCATTTAATTTTTAATTTTTATTAAAAAATGAAAGTAGTGTTTATTCGTACATACAACCTACCATCTCCATGAATGATGAATTTCATTTATTATCTCTAGATATTATAGATTATTATAAATAAATATTTTATAAAAATATATAATAATTAATAACTTTATTTCATTTATTATTTTATTAAATTACAATATAATTCATAAGAACAACAAGTAACATATCAAAATATACTCAAATAACTAAAAAAGTAACACCCACAATATTGAATATAATGACCGTTTAATAACTATAAGGTAGTAATATATTATTATAAGATCATATTTGATATAATAAATATCAATATGGTCCTTAAAATTTTTTTTATCATATTAAAAACCATTATAAATGAATTTATAAGACATTCCCACGAAAATGAAACCCAAGGTAAGGGATTCTTGTCTATGTTTTCTTTCTATGAGGAATATAGAGTTTTTATCACTTACGTATTTTGTGTAGTATATATACTACAACATTTGATATATTATATCATAAATTATTTTATCATAAAAGTATTTAATGTTTCATTTTATGTTACATCATTCATGGGGCTTATGATTTAAATGTTTCTATGTACTGATTGACATTTTCTCTATTTCCATTCATTGAGACATACATTAGTGTTGTACAAATTATTTCTTATATGTGGTGTAAAAACTAAAACATTTAAATTTAATATCATTATTCATTCATTCTTCATGATATTTTAAGTTCAATATGAATTATTTCATCGAAATAGATTTCAATTAAGTGTTACTAAGTTGAAAATAACTTCCTGACTAGTTTCTTTTATTTGGTTAATATTAATTATTCATTTCTTTTAATATTATAAATTTTATTATATAGTAACATTTACTAAAAATTGGTTTATTTACACTTTTTTAAAATGGATTTAAAATTGACCTAGAAAATCTATTCATTGATAGATTCTTATATCAATGTTATGGTATTCTAAAGGGTTAACTTCACAATATCATTTTTTTCAGGATTGTTTGCCCTTGAATTTCAAATTGAGTAAATTATTAGATAATTTTTTAATAGATACATTAATTTTCATATAAATTATATATTAATTAACTTTTCCAAATAATATAACAAAATTTTCCACTCATTGGTACTCGAAATGTTTTAGAAACTATTTTTAATAAAACCTAACTTCATTTCACTCTTTATTCGGAGATCCTGTTTTATTCTAAAAAAACAATTTTCTATAAAGGACGAATTTTTTTTTTCATTTAAAAAATAATTTATTAAATATATCATTTCCCTTTTGGTTTTTAATAAATGATTCAATTTAATATTCTCGTTTGTTTTTAATCAACTAACATTTCTATCCTTTTTTCCATGAAAAGGGCATTTTGACCTTGTTAGACATGAATAGATTTACCCACCGTTATTCCTTCAAATATAAATTTTCAAGTTAAAATGGTTAATTTTTTAATAAACAAATTTAAAGTGTGATTTTCAAATAAAATTATTTTCAAATTTAATGTTTTTAAAAATGGTTTTTTTTGTAAAATAAAATGGATATTTTCCTCCTGATTTTTTTAAAGACCATTGTATAGCATTTCAATTTATAAACAAAAGAAACCATTTATACTTACTACAATTTGGATAATTTTTTTATACTAAAGTTATTCATCCTTTAGTTGGTAAATAAATATCTTTTACTATGAAATTATTGACCTTTACTTCTTTAATTACATTGTTATTCCCCTTGAACGATTCCATTTTTTTTAATCGTTGATGATTAAAATTACCCTAAATATCTATATAATTTATCTTGGATATGATTATTTCCTAAATCATATACCATTATTAAATACGGTGCGAACATGAATGTAATTTTATTAACTCATGAAATATGGATAAATTTGTATATTCTAATACATATATATATTGGATAGGGCATATTGTTTAATTGATTATTTGATATATGAGAAAGGATTTTGATATAGATAAAATTGGTGGGGACCGGTTATTGATATCCCCACAATTCATCGGTGGTCTCATGGGTCGAGATATTTTTCTAGCCTTAGATGGGTTTTTACCCAAAATTCTAAATTGTCTTGTAAAGTGTCTTGATGGTAAAGGTATCATGAACCTAGGAAACATGGTGTCTAATATTTAATAATTTCTCTTATTTAGAATTAGTTAGTATTTATGAATGTGATTTTGCATCAACATATCTATGGATTTTTTTATTCCCATTTCCATGATTAAGTGGAATTGTTTTCAATTACATTCCTTGAAATATTATTTACTCAAATACTTATAATTTTATTGAATAAATTTAACATTTTATCTGTTATTATTTGGCCATAGATAATAATATCATTTATTCAGTAAGTCTTCTACTATACATGACCCTTACTGAGAATTTAAGATTACATTTATTTTATTTCTTCCCCCAAGAATCCAAGAAGTGTTATAAGGAAGATATGAAAGGATATCATAGATGGAATAAATGTATCCAAAATAGAGAAAAATTATATTATAATTCGTCTATTCATTTGTAATACAAGACTCATGTATGTATCTGGATTACCAAGAATACTAAACTATTACATATTTTGGGATTTGATTCCTTGTAACCATGCCAATGTAATTCTTGCATGACATTATCTACAGGATTTATGTGGTCGGGTTGTTATAAATGGTATGAGAGGAAGTTTTGTTGCATTCTTGGGAATAATATTTATTAAAACATGTAATATAGAATATAACACTAATATTGAATTTGTGGACATGTTTAGTGGAACATCCTAGAATTTTGTTTGGGTAGATATAATTTTGGTCCTCCTAGTAAGACATCCATATCTAGATACTTCTAGTGGACGTGGTTCTGTCATAGTTATAAATATAGATTAAACTATGAAATGATGTGTCAATACTAACTCATTGTTACATGGTTCATTAAAACGATCATTACTTTTCACCTCATTTGACACTCCCAGTGGAAATTATTATGAAAATTCACATTTTATTTACCAATAATTTTTGGGGATTTAAATATATGATGGAAATGAATAACCTAGGTTGATTTTTATTGAAAATAAGGTTAAATTATTTTCAAATCCTATAAATGGTTTTAAATTTTTCTCAAGACGACTATTTGTAGTCACACTATGATTTCTAGTTTTAGTCAATGGTTGGAACCTAAAGGAGTCATGTTAACATTGAACATCAATGACAAGGTGGTGATAATGAGAAAACAAATGGGATGTCAATAAAAGTGAATGGTATCATTATTACTCCTAATCAGTTTTCATCATATATAATTAACCACATATACCTTAAACAACTTATAAATTCACCAACGTAGTGATTCATGGGGTTTCCTAAGAGCTCATATGGTGGAGACCATGTAGAAAATAAGGTTTTATTTCTATCATGCATGAAATGTGGAAGAAGTCTCCTAAGAATGTTTCTCAATAGAATAGATACATGGTTTGTGTGTGGGATAGACGTACATAAAGCAAAGAATTAATGATCACAATTGAAGGGTAAAATGGAAGGAAATAAAACTCATTCTATGGATCAATTTATAGTGCATTGCCTTATGTTTGGTGAACATACGCGTTTATAGAGTCAATTCAATATTCTAAAGGATAAAATCTTTAGCAAGTAATTATTTCTATAAAAATAAGAGGAATTTTTTTTCAATGTATTGGGGTTTTATTTAGAAACATAGTTAAAAGGTAATTTAATGACTATATTTCATGGATCTCCATCATATTAATTAATATAATTTTTTGAAAAGGACAACCTATAGGTCGGTTGACGACCCATCAAATCTAGAATGGCCACTGGAGTTGAACTGATGAATGATGGAAAATATTGTATTAATTCCAACCCCTAATCTATGAAATTTCGTTATTAATATGTCATCCATTATAGTCGAAAAAATAAATGAATAAATATTAATGATGAACTTTTAGTATCACTTTTTGGTTTTAGAGATTAATTTATTAACCTTTTATTATTTTGATAATTGTTTGAGAAAAATAGGTATACATGTCATTATTTTATAGGCCTTGTTATCCATTAAAATGTTATTTTAGTGATTCAGGAATCAAGGTTAGTTTTTGGATATCTATTTCATAATGTAATTGATGAATTAGAAATTGATCAAATAAAAAATAAATGATAATTGTGTATATATAAATATTGTCACGACCTACCTTCACCATGATGTGGGATGGGATAAAAGGTCTCCATAACCATCCTCCTCCATGTTTAAGGAGAGATAATGACCCCGGTGATCTGACTTCAATAGGTCTTGGAGTGCAGACTAGCACCAAGGGTATATAATCACACATAAAATAGAAGGCATTAGCCTTTTTATTTAGTAGGATTGGGTGATAAGAGAGTAAATCCCAAACAAAACCTAAATTGAAAGTAAAAATAAAGAAAAAATTTCAATCCCATATGCATGTTCTAATAATAAGTTGTATGAAAATAAAAGAAAACTCCAAAGAATGATACCAAAAGAAACGAAAAGCAGCAACATCAATGGTCCTAATGTCTGGACTAGTAGGGTCCATCACGGTCATCAGAGACCTCTTGGAAACCTGAAAGTAGTTTTATATACGTGGGGTGAGTATAAATGTACCCTCAATAAGGAATACCAAAATCTCTCATTCACAAGTGAGGATGAATTATAATGCCCTGTGAAAAAGGAGATAACCAAAGCACATATCAAAGAAACTATCCACCCAAAACTCTCCAAGGAACACTCTTAAAATAACACAAGTCAATTAGAGTAATAGTAACAACACATTGATGGTTGGGTACCCCACACTACTTTCCCACAAGTTATTGAATAAATCCTATGTGTTAGACCTTCCCCTCCATATTCATCGCAATATTACTGCCATACCCCACATGTACACACCTATACTGACACAACCAAACATCATACCCACAATCACATGGGAGAAAGACACATGTAACCATGCCCAAATACCCCTCCACCAGAAACAATACCACTATGCCGAAAACACCTGGGCCAGAACAACTACTGTTATGACCAAAGACACCTAGGCCTCATCCCAAATTCACTTTGTAAAAAGCTTTACACTCACCTTTTCCAACCCCCAAAACGTTCTATTCCTGATGAATATTGAGCAATAATGGACCTCATTCCATCCCATCCTGCCCGAAGTGTCTTGGGAAACATGGGAAAGGGATTAAAAACGGTGGTAATAACCAGCCACTCATATGAGTTTTTTAAAAAAACACCATCTCCCATGAAATGGGGGTGTTCAACATGAAGTTATCTACATTGGTGGGGTGAAAATAGGAGACATAAGAATTGAATTTTATATATTGGTAAACAAGAACTCATTAAAACCTAGGGGTTCCAAACCGTCTCATACACAAACAATCTCGTTACTAGTCATTCATGAAAGTCACAACACCAATGACCAAGTCACAACTCATTCTCAGAAAACAATAAAACATTGAACCCATTTTTGTTTTCATGTTCTAGTGTTTCTATTTAAATAACTCTTCACTACCGGGTAACTAACAGGCATAGTCACATGCCAAGGAAAGAAAAACAATCAAGCAATAATATAAGCATTCACACCCGGTTCTATTTTATGTCACAACAAAAAAGGGATCCAAGAGATCCCTCAATGTATTGGAACCAAACCAACTCCAAACATACAACCCCACATGACCTTAGATCAATAAACCAACAAGTAAAAAACAATAGTGGATCCCATTCCCACCCATGTCACCTAATAATAAGCAAGGAAAACAACCACTCAAACTACCATGTCGGAGAAAGTGAGTTTCAATATTCAAACACACCGTTCATTGAGTTCCTTCTTTTTTGTTGTGTTAACTGGGGTGATCACACAAGGATTATTGTTCACTAGAAATCCATTTAATCAACTGAGCTTATGTTATTAACTAATTTCCATGTTAATGACATCCAATCATCATAGAAGATAGGGGTTCATTAGATTGCCAGGAAAGACCACCAACGACTATGATTTTTAGTGGACATAAGCCTATACAATTCACAACATATAAGCAAGGGTAAAAAATTACAACAACATCCTCAAGTACATATTTTAATTCTTTAAAAGTATTTTTTTTATCTTTGATAATTTTTGGATTCATCCATCCCCATAGAAACATCAGAATACCCGCCCCTCATGATACATAGTAAAGAGATATGAAGGAAGAACCGTCCCTTTATGATCAATGTTCGATGTTTTTTCCATACACCAACAACTGTGGATAATCATCTTTTAGGGGAGGAACGTCGAGGAATCCAAGGGTTGGTAGGAATGTCTCCAGTATAGGAGAACCACTAGAATCCGGAAGGGGGACACCAAACGCACCAATGAATGGAAAAGAGACCATACATTAAGAATAAATAATTCCCATTCAATAAAAAGAAGAGATCCTGGTGTTACAAGATATTAATTTTTTATGTATATAAATGTGAATTATGGTTTCACCATGAGTTTGGATGTTTACACATGATGTAATCAATATTATTTAATAATTTTAATTGGATATGTGGCTATAACGATTGTGACTTAATGGGTTTCCTTTAAGTAGGTGAAAATCTTCAACATGGGCAGAACTGGAATGTATGGGATAAGGTTGTGGCAGTGAAGGAAAATCCACACGTATGAGTAAGTCAACGGTTGCCCCACTCTTGGGTTATTTTTGATTTTGTTTATGGGATTTTAATGTCTTTGAAATGTGTATTAATACACTCTAACGTCAAATGATACATTGCGGGATCAGGACTGGAAAAGAAACAAGGGTGGGACACCATAAGGGGTGCCACAATCACGGTGCCACCATTTCGGTGTCCGACTATGATGGTGCGTCCTTTACGGTGCCACTATCACAGTGCCACCCTCACAAGGACACCCTCACGGTGCCACTATCACAGTGCCACTGTGAGTGGTACCACCATTTTAGTGTGTTACTATGATGTTGTGACCGTTATAGTGCACAGTTTTAGTGTGTGACCGTGATGGGTTCCACTATTTCGGTGATACCACTTGATTGTTCTAAGACTTTTCAAAGTACAAGAAAAGGATGGTCTGGACCATTACATCAAATACCTCTCAAACTATTATCTCCCTCGAGAATCAAACTAGACCCAAAGAAAAGAGAGGGGTCCAAACAACCACCTTGAAAGATACCTCTCAAGAGAAAACCTCCTCGACATCTTGGAACACATCTCCCCCATGTATACATATGAAAATGGAATGGTCATACCATCTATACAGATGGATTAGAGAGTCCTTTCCTCTATGCCTTGATACTATCTTCTTTGGGCAGCAATAACTCACCCGCATGGGTTTAACAGCATCAACATTAATGCTTCTTGACTAGAGATCAGGTCCTCCCTTCCCCATAGTCATGACACATCACACTATTCCAGATAAAAGGGAAATAGTCTATTTCATAGTGAACAATGTCAAACACTACATCACAAGCATGTATAAAATAGAACAGAACAAAACTCAAAACAAATATTGTTACTGAGCGCGCATATGTGCCTCTTGTTCCCAGGTACTCCTATCACAGTCACCATGAATCTACAACACACCATCCAAGGGAATGGTTTATCAATATAGCAGCTTCCCCTCACGGTCCCTGATCCTTGCTAGTCGATCTACGAATGTCGGATCATCATCAGTATCTATCTTTCCCCAGTCAAGAACATGTGAATCATCATGTAGATAATGAAGGATATGAGACACATGGTTGATGTCGTGGACCCTCAGTAGCGGCAGTGGTAGCGCCATTTCAAAAGCCACTTCGCCGACCCTTAGTAACACCTAGAAGGGTCTGACAAATGTGGAAAAATCATACACCTCCTAATGAACCATTGATGCCCACGCTGAGGGGAGACCATCAAGAACACGTGGTCCCCAACTTGGTACTCTAGGGGTCTCCTCCCATGGTCATCATACGACTTCTATCAATCCTGGGCTACCTTCATCCTCTCCCATATAAGCTTAACCTTCTCCTTCATGCTCTGCACTACCTCGGGGCCATGAATACCAGCTTCCCCGACATCTGTCCAACACACGGGTGAGCAACAGTACCTCCCATACAATGCTTCAAATAGTGCAATTCCAATGGTAGATAGAAATCTACTGTTGTATTAAAACTCTACCAAAGGAAAGTGTTTCCCCCATGATCTCCCAAAGTCCAAAACACATTCCCATAGCATATCCTCCATTTTCTGGATAGTGCACTCTGTTTTCCCATCTGTTTGGGTGTTTAAAATAGTGATAATGCATAGCTAGGTGACAAAATCTTATTGCTATCCTTTCCATACTTTTGAGTTAAACAGGGTATCTTGAGTGGATAATATGGACCTCGTAATTCCTTTCATCCATAGCACATCATCCATGTACCTCTATGCTAGGGCACCCACCGCACTTGAATACATGATTGCCAAGAAGTGAGATTATTTCTTCAGTTAGTCCACCACTACCCAAATAAATGTGCAACCCCTTTGAACCACGAGACACCCCAGAAAAAATCCATCAAGATGTCATCCAAATACACTTGGGGAAATCTACAAGATGTAACAGACCATCCAGGACGCGAGGCTCAACTTTCACCTCCTGACACACAATTCACTTTTTAACAAACTCTTCCACTTCCCATTTCACCCCGAGCCCCCAAAACTAACCGCTCAAAACCCAGTACATCTTGGAAAGTCTTGGGTGTACTGCCAGCGGTGAGTTGTGGAACTCGCCATGGACTCTGTAATTTTTTCCAAGGGGAAGATCAACTTTCCATGAAACAAAATCTGATTCTGGCCATCTTCTGACCACCCGTCATGTGCATTTCCATGGCTAACACGATCAGGCATCACTTCAGCCAATAAGTCCTCCCAATGGGACTCAACCTCCTACTATAATAGAGAGAATTTCACTGTCATATGTAATAGACATCCTCTGCAATCCTTCTCCATTTTATCCAGGTGTAGGGAAGCATACTCCTCCATCTGCTTCCAAGAAACTTCTGACTCTCGAAACACATCTTTCTACGACTTCCTGCTAAAGGCATCAGACACCACATTCCCCTTACCTTCAATTTAAGAGATTTCAAAGTCATAGCCTTAAAGAAACACCATCCACCTCTTTTTCTGAAAGTTCAGGCCCCACTGAAAAAATATATAACATTAATCTATTCTGATCAGTGAAGACTATAAAGCACTTCCTGATGAGGTATTACTGCCACAAAATTAGCGATAACACAACTGTTGTGAGTTCCTTGTCATGGGTTCCATAGTTACACCCATGGGGATGTAACTGCTTTGACCCATAAAAGATCACCCCTACTACTGCATCAACACACACCCAATCCATGGCCTAAAGAATCACATAACACCTCAAACATCACCCCTTCTTCTAGAAACCTTAGTACTCGGTAACTAACCAACATCCCATATATATAATGGATTACTGATTGACAATGTTCACTCCACAAGAACGCTTGGTACTTTATAGTCAATGTTGTCAATTGAGCTGCCACTCGGGATCTGTTGGGCACAAACCATCTATAATATCCTTCCATACTCAGGAATATATGAACCTCTACCACATTCTTGGGTGCTTCTTTAGAAACAACTACCTCGAGCATTGATGGGTCCACTGCAATCCCCTTCTCTAAAAACACATTTCCTAGGATGTGTACATCTCATGTCCTAAAAATACACTTGGACAACTTCTCATAGAGCTAGAGACTCCAATGGACCTCTTAAACCATCCTCAGATTCTCACCAGGATCCTCCTCTGATCTTGAGTAGATTAGGATATCGTAAATAAACACGACTATGAACCAGGGTAGATACTCCTAGAAGACAGAGTTCATGATCCCAATGAACACGGTTGGTGAATTCGTAACAGTGAACGAAATTACCATGAAATCACAATGCTTTTATCTGCACCGCAACTTAGTTATCAAGATGTCACCTTCCTTCACACTCAATTGGTGATATCCTGACCGCAGTTCGAGCTTGAAGAACCATCCTTCCCCCTTTAACTGATAAAAAAGATCATTTATCCTCGGGATAGGGTCACTATTCATGAGTGTCACCTTATTAAGTCTCTGGTAGTCTATGCATAGCCTGAGTCCACCATTTTCCTTCTTCGCAAACAAGGAATTAAAGGCATGTTTATCCTGAACACAGAATTATGTAGAGGGGGTAGAGTCACTACCACTTCAGGGAAAACATTTATGAACTCACTGACAATTCTATAAGAAACCACCTTCTCTGAGTCTGCTGACTCCACCAATGGATCGGCTAACAAGGAATGAAAGGGATCCACTCACCAGTTGTCCTTCTGGAAACCCCACTCACTGAAGGAAGTCACATGTCGGTCTCCCATATCTGGAAATAAACCCTTCTATGGAATCATTTGATACTTGCACACACAGAGAAAAACTAGTAGATGCCATGAATGACATCCAATGGCAGCATCGGTAGAAAAAGTAGGTCCCCAATAGACTGATGTGGTCCCAATATCATTCTAAATATCTATCAAAAACGAGACAAGCTAGCCTGACCACCGACTAGCATTCTCAAAACCAGGGGTACAGAAAGTGACTCTGTATCTAGAACCAATGCATGGGCTAGACTCGGTGAAACAAAAGAGTGTGAAGCTCCTGAATCAAACAAGGGACATGAAAGAGTTCTAAACAAGCTGGTCATACCTCGAACAACCTCTAGGCCTATTGGAAGTACTGCATATGAGGTGTGAAACTTCCCACACCAAACTCCTCTACCCCTATGCTATCAACCACCTCCCCGGCCATGCCCTAGTCTATGTCCCAGAGGAGAACCCGGAGGTCATCATCCCCTTGCAATGTCTACTCTTGGAGGAGTGGGAGCTCATTGTCCCTACTGCTACTGCTAGAAGGTTATGGATGGAAACTACTACTGCTGAGGTGGGGGCTGAACCGGCCCACCACCACTATAGTGTACTCAGTATGGAAACTAATTTTGAAGGATACCACGACTACCTTAGATGATAAAAATCGGACCTATTACCGAAATAAAATGGAAAGGACTGCGAGATCAAAGTTGGAACTGCTAGGGCCCGGTCCCCCCTAGCCGAAACCTAGAAGGCCCTGATATATGGGGCCTTCTACTGATGGAATTCCCCTTTGACAATCCCAACTTGATCCTTTCTCAGGGCACAATCCAAGAATGTGCATCTTCTCCACCACTTAATCATACTTATGGACCACCATGTATGTCGGTAAAGTGAAGGGAGTAACAACATAATGAAGAGAAGGTTTGAGTGCCTCCTCTAAATGTCTCGCCTGGGACTCCTCATCCGAAAAGGGGTCTAGAGCAGAGTGAAGGAGATCCTTGACTTTGATCCCCAACACTCTCACTTATATAATACCTTGATAATGGGAGAGTATATTCAACCTCTTATAATCTTCATTCCGGAAGAGAGGAATTATACCTAGAACTCTATCTCAAAGACAGTCCATGAAACCGTATCCTCCCCCTTATCTTCGAGATAGAGAATCCACCACTTACTCACTACTCTCTGCATTTTATTTATAGACAGAAGAACCTAGTACTCCATCGGAACCTGGATAAAGATGAAATATATCACCAGATCCCCATGCCAACTCACTTTCTCCATGTATTAGATGATGCCCTCATACTTCTTGAGGATCAGCCGCTGAATTGTATGAAGCATCCTCTGCCATTTTTAATCCTCTTCCTCTCGATCACCACTCTACTGATCAGCTAAATCATCCTCTCAAGCCTCGATTACCTTCACTACTTGGGGTCATCATCCTAGTTCCATAACCACAAGGTGACAAAGGAATGCCTAATCCAGAGTAGTGTAAAATTTCTGTTTTAATGTTTTCATAAACATTTAATTTATTTAAGATCACCAAAGTAAACAAGACACACATGAAGACAATTCATTATGATTCATGTTCCTTTCCTAGTTTATTTACCCTGTAATCAGTGTAGCCTCCCTTGGTTGTTTGGTAGGTCCAGAGTCCTTGCATCAGATCATGAGGGCCCTAAAATATCATGTCTTAGACGGTCTTCCCTGTCCTATTTCACATTCTAAGATTTCCTAACACTATTTCCCTACTATCCCATGCAATATGCATTGTGACTAACCCCAATTTCCATCCTATATCTCATTCTATAAGCCTTTTTTACCATTCTTCCATGTCCCAAATTAAATAAAATGATGGAAGGGACAATAGATTCCCAGACCCTTCCTTCATCAAGTTGGAGGAGAGATAATGACCTCTCAGAACCACCTTCAATAGGTCCTAGAGATGCGACTAGCACTGAGGGTATAAAATCAGACACAAAACGAAAGGAATTATCAATTATATTTAGTAGGATTAGGAGATAATATAGTAAATCCCAAATAACTCTAAAATAGAAGTAAAAGTAAAGACAAAACAATCCATTCCCATATGCATGTTCCAATAATAAATGTTAAGAATATAATAGAAAACTCTAAATAAAGGTACAAAACGAAAAGAAAAGATTCAACGTTAATGAACCAAACATCCAGAGTAGCAGGGTGCATCATGGTCCTTGAAGTCCTCATGAAAACATGAATTTAGTTTTATATATGTAGGGTGAGAATACGGGTATACTCATTGGGGACAACCAAAATCTCTCATGCAAAAGTGGGGATTCATTATAATGTCTTATGAAATGGTGAAAACCAAATAACCTAACAATGAAACTATCCACCCAAACATCACCAAGGAACACTCCCCAAATAAATAAATTCGAGTAGATCTTTTATAAAATCACATCTATGTTTGGTTACCCCACACCACTTTCCCACTGGTTATTGAAGTAATCCTACACGTCATACCTTCCCCGCCATTTTCACCACTGCACCACTTCCATACCCCGCCCACACACAACTGGGCTACCCCAACCACACATCCCACCCGTAAACACCTGGGCCACAACCACATGTGACCATGGCCACAGACACCTGATCCAGACAAACTACCACCACGCCTGAGGACACAAGGGACCGTACTACTACTCCAACACCCGATGACACTAGGGCCTCATCCTAAAGACACTTGGGAAACAACCTATGGCACACCTGGTCAAATCATTAAAATGATCCTTTCCAGATGAATATTGGGCTATAATGGACCTCATGCCATCTCAACCAGCCCAGAGAGTCTTTGGATACTTGGGAAAGGGATAAAAAAAAGAGATAATAACTAGCCACTCATAGGAGTGTCGGGAAAACAACCTCCCCATGAAATATGGAGGTTCAGCATGAAGTTCTCAACTTGGGTGGGGTGTGATTAAGAATAATAAGATCTAAATAATACATATTGGTAAACATAAAATCATCCTTACCTAGGGGTTCCAAACATGCTCACACACAAACACTGTAATTACACTTCATTCATAAAAATCACAATAACCACAAAAAAGTCACAACTCATTCTTGGAAAACAATTCCCCATTGAACACATTGTCATTTTAATGTTCAAGTATTTGCATTTAAATAATTATTCACTACCGAGAAACTATCATGCAAAACCACAGGACAAGGAAGGAAAAACAATCAAGGAACAATTTATGCATTCACACCCAGTTCTATTATAAGTAACAATAAAAAAATCGATCTGTGAGATCACATTAATGTAGTTGAACCAAACCAAATCCAAACATACGGCCCCACAAGGTCTTAGAACCCCATACCAACAACTGCACCACAAAAAGGGATCACATCCCCATCCTTGTCATATGACAATAATCAATAAAAACAACCACATATATTACCATGACAGAGCAATGGAGTTTGCAGATTTAAACACACAGTTCATTGAGTTCCTTCTTTTTCATTGGGTTAACAGGGGTGATCACATAGGGATTCTTGTTTATTGGACATCCAATTAATCAAATGAACTTACATATATAACTAATTTCCGTATTATATCCATCGAATCATCACAAAAGATTGGGGTTCATTTTTTCAAAAGGAAAGACCACCAACAGCCATAATTTTCTTCTGGAAAAAGTCCATATAATTCACAACATATAAGAAAGGTTAAAAGAGTACAACAACATCATCAATCACACACCATTATTCTATAAAAGTCTGTTTATTATGTTCATTTGTTTTGGTTCCATCCATCCCCGTAGAAACAATAGCATACACACCCCGCATGATACAAAGTAAACAGAGATAAAGAAAAAACCCTACCTATATGGTCAACGATCGATGTTTTTCTCCATGCATCAAGAAATAGGGATGTGTGACCTGTAGTTGAGGAAATTCAGGGACTCCAAGGGTGGGTAGGAAAATATATAGTATACGCCACCAATAACATCGAGAAGTGGGACTCCAAACTCCACCAGAAAAGGAAAAGTGACCAGCCATGAAGAAGAAGGAATTCCAGTGTGATAAGAAGGTTCGATCATGATCGGTGACACCGTTTCGGTGGAACCTCTTGTTGGGATTGATATTTTGGTAACGTACTAGACCAGGAGGGTCCAGGTAATTACTAATATGTTATGTAAGTATATTTCTTAACATTCATAGATATTAATAGAATTACTCAACATTAATAAAATGAATGATAAAAAAATGTTCCACTAATACATTAATTTTTCTTGAACTGATAGTCTATTGGATCATCAAAGATTTGTGGATTTGATTCTCACAACATTCCATTGATCATTCACATTTATGTGATTGATGAACTCAATCACTCCCTATAAATATTAACAATTTTCCTCTATGTATATATCTCTACATTCAATTAATGTTCTTTTACTTATAGACCTAGTTATATATTATTCAATGTGACATTTGTACTTCCCATTATCTATGTTCACGTGGTAGTTTTATGAACACTTCTCATGATGTGGTATTTTAAATAGAAAATATAAAAAAAACATTTTATACTAGGATCATGATTAAATTTCAAGGACAAAATTTATTTATGATGGGGAGAATATAATGCCCCAAAATTATAAAATAAGAACATTGTATTCAATAGAGTGTAAGTCACACAACACCAAGAAAGTTAGGGAGTATAATATCCCAAGACATTAAAATATAATTAATATCTTAAATAAATTCAATCTATATCATTTAATTCACACAATGAGGAGTTATACTACGTTACATGCAACAAAGACTTTCTTCAATAGCTTGTGTCTCATAGAATACCATGTTTTAAAGAACGATAACATATTTTTAAAAATATTATAATTTAATAAATTAAGATGTCACCATTCTTTTAAATTAGTAGTTATTAATAGTATTAACATAATTAGTAATATTTTTGGTTTATAAATAAATAAATTAAATTTATTGGTCAGAAATTAATTATAAATTAATAAAAAAACCAATTTAATATAAATGATATGTTTTAATGATCATAAAGATATTTCATCCCAATGGATTAAATTAATTAAAATTAGTGAATAATATTAATAAAGTATATATTTTATATAATAAATAACAGATTTTGTTTATATTAATCCTCAATAATTATTAGTCATAATATAATAATAGATCCTATTTTATGCTTAATAATTGTATTTTTCAGAAACAAAATTTTACCACCTCCTATTGGTGAAAATTGGTAAAATATCAATTTTAAAGCATTTATAGTTTTTATATGTCAATATAAAATTAATTTGTGAAATAGGAATATAAAATTTAGGTTAGGGAGATGTTTTTTTATTTTTTATGATGTTTTATTTTGGATGAATAACGAAAAATACTAAATTTTATTTCAATGATATTTTTTCATGTAATTTATTAATACGAATAAATTATATTTTTTATTGTTTTTATAGATAAATTTGATATATTTTATATCAATTTATCAAATTTAGTTCATCAGAATATGTTTCACATTGAAACAGATTATAAAAACATTGAATACTTTTGAACGTTTTTACTTTAAAAATATAATTTTGATGTCCTGTCTATGGGATTAAATTTGAATTAATTTCATAAATATATTTGATTGAAATTTAGAAAAACTATTTCCATAGTTAGAACCATCATTACTTATGATTTACAATAAGGTCAAATTAGTTTTGGAGAAATAATATTAGTGAATGTGTTTAAAATTAATTGTAGTGATTAAGAGGAAAATTATATTGAAAAGAGACTAAAACCTAATCTTAAGGGAAAAAATGACACGAAACCTATAATAATTCCATTTTATAACCATATTTAGATCCTATAACAAATTTTATCTAATGTGTTTTATTTTTTACACCACTTTTATTTTGAAAACAGTTGGTTGAATTCACTTTTAAAAAATGTACAACAACACCACTCCTCCACCACTATAAAAAGGAACTCACCCTACCACTAATTCAAACCAATCCAAGCACATTAGATCAAATAAAATCTACAAAAATAGAACCTTAAAATTCATCCCCACATCCTATAATTCAACTTTTGGGAATAAATCCATCCATGGAAGCCCTTAGGTGTAAACTAAAAAGATGTACCCAAAATAGAGAAAACAAACTTCCTCAAGATGTTTTTCTTTATTTTGATTCTCCATCCCCAATAATAATCTTGTCAAAATTATATATAATAAAAAATATATCATTAATATACTCATATTTTTTTATTATAATTGTTATACCTACACTTACACAAACTTCTATCTAACTGGTAATTAACATATCATTTTTGGGTACGACGAACTACCACCTCACAAAATGATGTCGTTTTTTTAATTTACCACTTCTAATGGCTAATAATTATGATTGAAATACCATGTATATATAAAATATATTAAATTAAAAATTTATTTATTTTTTTAACTTTTATATAGCACATACCCTTATGTTTTCCATTTTGTGTAAATATGACAACATCATTTGTGGAAGTGTGGTATGCCGCCCCATCAAAGAGATATGATTCATTCACACTATACATGGAATATATAAAGGATGGTTTTATTAACCAGATGTGACTTATATAAAATAGATATAGTATTTTAATTATAATATAATTTTACATTATTTAAATTTATTTCTTTTTATATTATAATTAAATGAATATGGCATTCATGTATACGTATGACTTACTATCTCCATGAATGGTGTAGTTTATTTTTTATCTCCAAATATTATGGAATATTATAAATTAATATATAATAATGTATATTATTATCTAATCATGGTTTAAATTATATATATTATTAAATCAAGATCTAGGTAATACGAAAATCATGTAGCAAGTCAAAGCATATTTGATGAACTATGAAATTAATACCTGAAATAGTGAAAATAATTGAATTTTACTAACATATGGGTAGTGAGATGTCATAAAAATATCATATATGATATCATAAAAAATTATGTCTTTGAAATACGTTATTAAAATTTTTAAACCCGTAATAAATAATGTTATAGGATGTTCACCCAAAAAAGAAACACAACGTAAAATATTCTTGTCTCACTTTTCATTCTGTGAGGAATACAAAATTTTCACCACTAAATTATTTTTTTTTCATGTATCTAGTATAGATTTTTATATATTATATAATTTATTTATTTATATTCATTTTATTTAATTATTGTTTATATTATCTCATTTATGAGCCATATGATTTAAAAGTTACTAAGTAGTAAGGGACTTCGTCTCAATTTCCATTCTTTAAGATTTAATTTATTGATGTGCTCCTAATTTATTATATATAGTGTAAATAATTCCACAACTTCTTGTAAAATAATGATTCATTCATTATTCCTAATATTTTTTTGTTTAATTTTTAATTATTTCATCGAAGGGGATTTTTATTTATCTTTACTAAGTAGAAAAGAATTTCATAACCCAGTTTTTTTCATTGGGTTATATTTCTTCCCAATTTCCATTAATATTCGATTATTATGTTTGTAGTAACTATATATTTTTGTATTTACACTAATTTTTTTTTCTGTATTTAAATTTGAATCACCTAATATATTCACTTATTGATTCATATATAAATATTATGGTCTTATCAAGGGTTTACATTACAATATAATTTTGTTATAGATTGATTAAAAATGAATTTCCATCTGAAGAAATTATTTCTAAAATGTTTATTAAATCCATTAATTTTCCCCTCGTCTTTTTATTCATGACCTTTTCCAAGTACTATAACAATTTTTCCACTATTTTGTAATGAAAAGTATTTTGAATATTTTTAAGAAAACCCGACATTATTTCTCTCTTTAGTCAGAGAACCTATTTTCAACTCAACACATAGTTTTTTATAATGGTTTTATTAATTTTAAATTGTACAAAATGATATATTAAAAACAATTAACCATATTTCCTTATAATGTTTTTTAAAAATTCTTCCCTTTATACAAACAAAAAACATTTGTAACATTTTTACCATGAAAATAAAATTTTCTTTTTATCTTGTACATCATGAATGGATGTACCCACCATCATTACATTGACTAAAAAATTTATAGTTTGTTAGACTAATTTTTAAATAAAATGTTGTAAAAATAATTTTAAAATAAAATTAATTTCAAGATATCTTTTTCAAATTTAAAATTATAGTTTCATCATGATTAATTTTAAGATATCTTTTATTGAATTTTATTAATCAATTACAACAACCCTTTATCCTTACTCCACTTGGGATATTTTTTATCAATACCATACTTATTATTCCTATTATTGTTTTATGATTTATTTTGACAAGTATATTTTTGAAATTAAATTCCATGATTCATTTGATAGTCCCCTTGAAATATCTTATTTTCCGTAATCATTGAACAATATGTTTCCCCTAAATATCCATACAATTTTTTCTGGATATGATATTTTCCTAATATTTATTCCATTTTTTCAAATGATGTGTACTAGAAAGATATTTTATTTATTGGATTTATATTGACTCATCCATATCTTCTACACCATACTAATATTTCATAAAGAATAATGTTAAATCAATTATTATATATATGATAAATTCTTTAGATGGGTAGGACCTGGTTGGGACCTGGTTATTGATAGACCTTCAATGGTTTGTTAGTCTCATGGGATGAGTTTTCTGGAAAGTATTATGTCAGTTTTTACCTGATATGGTAAACTGACTTATGAATTGTCTTGATGGTAAAGGTACCATATACCATTGAAGAATTATGTATAATTACATGTAATTTACATCATTTGGATCAATTATTATTTATCAATGATAATTTGTATCGATATACTTATGGATACATTTAATTTACAGTTCATTAATTAAAATTAATTTGTTTTTTGTTATTTAACATTACATATTTTTTAGACACATACTTATCATTTTATTTATTTAATGGCATGTCTCTGAATTTATTACCATATCATACTAACTATTGTCATTGATTTGTTATTGATTTCACTATACATGACACTTACTGTGCATTTAAGATCACCCTTATTTTGATTCATTCCATAAAAATCCTTGATGTGTAATGAGAATGATATGAAAGGATATCATAGATATAATAAATTAAACTTCAAAATAATAAAATTATTTTGAAATTAGTATATTCATTTATAATACAAGGCTCATGTATGTATCTAGTTTAAAAAACTATAAAACTCTTTAGTTCATAAGGATTTGATTACTTATAATCATGACATTATAATGGAAGCATGACACCTACTTCGTGATTAATGGGGGTGGGTCACTATATTACAAGTTAATGGTGATATATATACACTTAATAAATCAGGATAGTTTCATAATATAACATTTTTCTCTTATAAAGAATATTGAAACAAGAATACCATATAATTTTGTTAACATTGAATCCATAAACCCCATAAAAGATAGATCCAAAAATGGATATGTTAATAGAAAACATTTTTATTCTACTAATCAGAAAATAACTTCATTGGAAGTATATACACTAGATAATATAAATAGGATGTTAATATGTCTTGTGTCTTACAAAAGTAAAAAGTGGGACAAAAATCCATTACCATAATTCCCAACTACCTTCATACATGTTAAAACCTCTTATATAATAAATATTGTTTTATTATACATATATTAAATAAAAAAACAAATATATATATACTATAAATTATTTACATATGATATTTTAATAAACAATATTTAACAAATCTATGTCAATGTCATGTTTCAGACAATAGCTGCATTGTTTCTTCATGTGTGGTTTCATTAGTTTGTTATGGCCCTCTTAATTTGATAAAGGATAAATAATATTTATAATTTTAAACATTTTAAAAATATAATATATATTATCTATAATTTTATTTATAGCGATCTATAAAATTTAGGAATAGATAATGTAATATTCTATTCGTGGAGATGGTAGGTCATACGTACGCAAGACCATTGTTTCCAATTAAATTATGGATTTAATGAAATAGACATAAATAATATATTACCATTATAAAATTATTTTTCTATAATACATATTGTGTGAATTCATAAATCCCATCCTTATTACCATCCATGAAAAGTGTTAATGAATCTCATCACTTCGTGAGGTGGTAGTTTGTCGTATACACGTGTGAAATTTTTTGTAACCCCAAAAAAATAGTAAGATAGATGGTGTATGTGATATAATAATTAAAAAATTAAATTAATATCATATATATATATAATATATAATACTTTAATGTAACATTATTTCCCGATATGAGTGGTTGGTAGGGAAAACAAATAATATTAGTTTGTGAGACAGCCCGTCGCACACACGAATGATGATTTCTTAACCCATTTGAAGAAATATGAGAAGGATTTAGGAAATTACATTAAAATAATAACCTATAGATATATATATTATACTAAATTTATTGTATCATCATTTTTTTTAATTTTAATTGTATGAGGTCGATGGTGAAATAAATTTAAATGATCGTTTAGGGATATGACCTCTTCTTCAGACAACTTCATTTGGTTTGAAAAAAAAACATAGATTGGAATTATGAACAAAATAATGTTTATTGGATTATAAAATTTATTATGATATTTATTTGTGTATGTATTTTTAAAGCCAATGGGGTTTTATTTTTGAATAATAGAGGAGAGTGGATGGCCCTTTATAAGTGAAGTGGGTGGCACACAATTGTAGTTTTTGAAAACAAAAAGTTGTACCGACATTTTTCACATGAAAAAATGATAAAAATATAGTCAATTATCAATGATATGATAGATAAGGTCTAAATATAGATATAAAATGGGTTTTGGAAAATATTTTTTTCATTTTAACCATTTACCTTTTTGTTTAACCCCCAGGTAAACCCATTTTTACCTTAATCACAGTGGTCGTTTCCTACTATTTTTACTATTCGATATGGTAAAAAATTAATTTGAAATTACTATATAATATAAATTGTTCCTTTTCTAAATATGGAATCCATTTATCTAAATACCATTCAAGTATTTTTAAAATTTAAATTTAAATTTATACACGTAAACTCGATAAGAAAGTGGGTTTGCAATGAGAAAATGATCCAAAGTATATAACATTTTATATCACAATTTAACATGAAATTTATCACTGTGACATAAATTGGATTAGTATATATATAATTGAAATAATTTATCTTTTAAAAAATATTAAATGAATATTAATGTTTTTAAAATCATTAAATGAAATTTTAAAACATAATAATGACATATATCGTTTAATATTTGTTAAAATATATATATTTTTAGATAATTATCCAAAATTCAGTACAATATAATTTCAACATGTATATTTCATAAATGATGTTTATTTTGTCAATTCTGTTTTATAAAATGGTTAAAAATTATTTTTATTATTTTTATAAAATATTCAATAGAAACAGGTTTTTATAAAATATTATTTTTGGAACATATAATGACTTCTCTAAAAAATTTATTATTATTTTTCAATAAGTTTTATTAATATAATTTCTTTATACTTTATATTTAAAAATTAGTTATCACAATTCATATATCTAGGTTAAAAATTTAGGTTATAATGATCACATTTGAATTATATTATTAATAATATATCACAGTTTTTCAAAACAGAGTGTCGTGTGTAACCCAATATAAAGTTAGTGTTTAGTATAATGAAATATTAAATTCTTGATGTATGTAATTAAAAATATCAAAAAAAATTAATTTATTTAAAATAATAAAATTTCATTGAAACTCTGGGGTTATATTCTATCTCCCTTAAAATTAATTTATCCCATGAAAAATTTTCACTTAGATAAAAATAGATGCGGATACTAATATCTCATAAAAGTCTTAGGTTCCCATTTAGATTCCTAAAACTAGGGGTATTTTGAAAACAAATTAACATGTGAGTGGCCTTATTTCATATAACTTTATCTCTATGATCTAAAATATCCACTGATTGTTCCTCAGAATAAAATATTTCTCTAGCAGTATGACCTCTATGATTTTTACATGTGAATGGTCACATTTGTACATCCTTAAGAGAGATACATGGACGAAATGATGAAATTGCGAGTGTTTTGGTGGAACTTCAAACCAATAAGATATTTTTTCAACATGATCAATAATTTTAGAGAAACTAATATACCTATTTCTTACTTTTCCCTTCTCTTTAAATAACACTACCTTCTTCCACAGTGAAATTCACATAAACCCCTTATCCAAAAATTCAAATTTGAGATCATTTCAGCTATTTTCATCATAAATTTCCTAAGAACTAAATGTTTTCTTTAATGTGTTGTTGAATAGTTCTAAACATATATTATATTTCATTATCTATCAAAGGTGCTAATAGATTTCAATATCCAAATCAAATCAAACACTTTAGATATATACACATATTTTTATAGATTGACTCATAATTAGCAATCTGAATACTCAGGAAAATCTATTTTTGTATGAAAACTCAACTAGAGGAAGGAGTTGATCCCAAACACCTTTGAAATCCAAGTAATATGATCTCAACATATCTTCAATGGTTTAAATTTTCCTTATATAATAACAACATTTTTGACTATGATACACACTTTGTAATATCAAATATGTATCACGATATTGATGAACACTTCCCCAAAAAGGTTCTATTATCATTGGATCATGATCATACACAATTGAATGTGGTGATGGATTAAACCTTACCACTTAATGTATATCCTGGAATGTTGATCCAGCAAGAAATATTCTCATGTAATGATGATGTGTGATGAATTTTTCAGGTGATCATATACCACCCATATAATAGTTTTACCTTTAGATGTTTTGTGTCTTACAATGAAAAAAATCCAAGGTGATGTTTTCTCATTTCTATTTTATTATGTGTAATGAATGTAATATTCCCTTAAAATAATTTGTCTCCCAACCTTAACATTCTCACATACCAATAACAAATACAAAAAATCGGTTATATCATTCTTCATTCCATCCCACCAGAAGTACTCTTTAAAATCTCTAAACATATTCATACATCCAGGAAAAATAGGGAATGATGAATTATGATCATCCAATAAAAACTCCTTCTTTATAAATTGTATAAATAAAACACAAAAACATTTATGTATCCAAATTATTCCATCATGATCGAGGGTATCCCTTCGAACATTTCTTTCTTTATTTTGTAGCTCAACATCTTCCTTCTATGTCTCTTTAGTCTTTACTAGGCTAGATGGTTGATCATTGAATTGAGAAAGATATTATTTCTCTCATTCATTCATGATTTTTGATCAATCCTTTCAAAATCCAGAAATATCTTATCATCGGTGATATTCATCATTGATAAGCTAGTATGATCCATTCAACTAAATTCATCAACCATATTTCTCACTTTCTTAAGATGGTAATGTATTTACTAGTCATAATATTTAATTTTATCTAGCAGTCTTCTCTTGTGCATGTTCAACCACTTCAATGTGAATGTATACTTTTAACATTTGTGATTAGTATATATATTTCCCTTTATTCTAAATGGTAATTCCCCTATATTTTTAATAGAAAAATTATCATAGAAAAATCCAAATCATGAATTGGTTAATTTTTCTTATGAACCATTAATTTCCATGATGCATAAGGTATAAATACTTTATTATAAATAGGAACTAAACAAAATAACTTCTTGGCTACATCACTATAGATTACAAACCCTTATATATTATAGGGAAAAGTATGAAAAGCTACACTGACAAATATTATCGTTAGTTTCTTTAAATTTTCCTCACATTCTTCTTTCCAGATGAACTTGTCACCCTACCAAGACAACATGGTGATTTGATAAGATAGTCACGATAAATTATGAAAAAAACATAGATAAAATCCTGCTAAACGTAGAAAACTATGGACAGAAATCACTATTATTATCCTGGGCCAATATAGAGTGTCCTTCATCATTGATGGATCTACAGATAAACCATCTATTATTATTATATAAACATAAATTGAATCATTTTTCAAACAAAATTATAATTTGTTAAAATTTAAATATAGTTTATCCTCCTTTGGAAAATTAGATAAATTCTCAATTAATAATCAATATATACCATTTTCTTCTAATTGATAATATTGTCACTTATAAATGCTACCAAAAACTGATCAAGGTATTTTCAATATACTCTATTCATTAAATCTATGAATATAGTTGAGGAATTAGTATGACTGAATGGAATCAATATATATTAGTAGTTATCATACCTTATAAGAACTGATGCATTGGGTATAACATCCTTATTAACCTTGAATTGATGGAATCCATAATAAACATCAATCTTTGATCAATATTTAGCTCCATCAAATTGATCACATTGTCCATCAATACAGTGTGAATGGTACTTGTTCTTGATCATGATCTTATTCATCATCTAATATATAATATATATTGGCATTCTTCCATCTTTATTTTATGAAAAATATAAGGATCACTCCAAGGTTACTCACTTGGGAAAATGAATCCCTTGTAAACATTATCATGGAGTTGCTTCTTCCAATCCTCCAACTCAATGAATAAAATTTTATATGGATTCTTTGAAATTGATATAGAACTAGGTAAATTTTATATTGAAAACTAAACTACATTATTATTTGGAAGAGTAGGAAACTATACCGGAAACACATCAAAAAATTCCAACTAAATAAGCATAACATTGATGGTGAGTTTCTCCCCAACAATCTATAGTAAAAAATCATTTAAATGGGAATCAAGATATATAAAGTGGATTTAATCTCTTTTAGAAGTTTCTAATTAATGACACATTAATATAAAATCATAGTTTATTTTGGAATGAATATTATGAATTCCATTCCTTGATAATTGATTTAGGATTTATGTGAATAAATTCAATCAATGCAGTGTGGATGTTACATGTTCTTGATCATGATAATGTCTATCTTCTAATATTCAATGTATATTTTAATTGATCCATATTTCTTTTATGAAAATGAAAATTTTCACCACAAGGTGACACACTTGGATGAATGGATCCCTTGTAAATATTCTTTTGGAGTTGCTTCTTTAAATCCTCCAACTCAACCGAGGAAAGTTTATATGGATTCATTAAAATTTATGTGGAAGTAGGTAAATTTTATATTGAAAACTCAACTTCATGATTCGTTGGTAGACAAGGAATCTAAACCATAAACACATCAATTAATTCACACTCAATAGGCATATAATTGATGGTGAGTTTATCCCCAACCATCTAAGGTAAAAATACATTAAAATGGGAATCAAGATCTATAAAGTGGATGTGATATCCTTCAAAAGTTCATACTTATTGTCCCATTATTAAAAAATGATAGTTGATTTTTTAATGTAAATCATCAATTACATTCCTTGAAAATTGTTGTAGGATTTATGTGAATAAATCCAATCAATGCCTAAGATAACATCAAATTGACCCAATATAAGAGTGATATGACTTGCAAGAAGTACATTCCCACATATTTCAAATAAAAGGAATCATGTAATTATGATATAATTATATTACAATTGTGTATTTTCACTGATAAATAAATATATCATAATTTGTGTGGCATATTGATAACCATAGAGTGTTCTTCAGATATGAATGAATGGGAAGATCTAGAGTCTAATAATATATTAGTAGTTTTAGAGTCGATGGTAAGTGAAGCTTTCACAACATTGTCATCTCTCCGCTAATTATAAATAGAGATCAATTGATATTTACCCTTGTCTCTCATATTAAGTGGTTTCTAATTTTGATTATCCTCATTAATAATTGTATTTTTTAAATGGTTAGAATAGGGCCAATACATCATATATTTAAAAAAATTCAGTGTTGGTGGTGCAATTTGGGAAGATTTCTCTCCATTCACATCATTAGATATCTTCTTCCATTCACTTCGAAAACAAATTTATCGATAACCTTCCATCTCACACTTAAAATATTTACCAGTGCCTTAATAAAATTTCTAAAGTGTTTCCTCCCATACATATAGAATGAAAAAAATCACATCTACAATAGTCCATGGTTTTTAAACTTTCATTTGTAATAAATTTTTCATTTTCATGTCAAAACCATGAGGTTGATAGGTAAATAAAATATCTATTTCCTCCAAAAGATTACAAAAAATTATTTCTTTGTAGCTATTAATGTTACTTATGGGTAACACCCTTTGGGGCATTTTTATTCCACTGAAGAATCAATCAACAATACTTTAAGGATGGATGATAATTCCAAAATCATACCCTGTATGTCTTATAATATTTCCCTTATAAAATAAAAAATCTCCAACCTTCTTATTTAGATCAATGAATTCGTTATTCATTTTTGTAAGAATTATATATGGGATGTATATATTTGAAAAATGACCTCTTAAACTCATCCCACAATATAGAGTCAATATAATCATCTTCTCTTTTATTCTTGATGTGATTTAATCAATTATCTTATTATACTTCCAAATAATAGACATACAAAATTAATTTTCCATGATTCAATCACTGTATAATAGGAAATAAATAATAAATCGTACTAATCCATATTTAAGTAACTATTGAATTAGTATAACCATTGAAAGAAGGTGGATGTTTCCTTATAAATGTCTCAATAGAATTTTGTTACCTCTATTTATCATTTGGAATATTAGCACAATTAATAGCTTGAGAATGTTGTCTGAGTATACTAAATAAATATTTCATTACTAATCCTATAATTTTAGGATGATTGGAATGAAAATAATTGAATTTTCCATTGGAATAATCATTAACATAGTTCCTTCATGTTACAATCATTATATAAAACAAAAAATAATATTTGTAATAAATAATAATCATACTGGGGAATCATGTAACTGTGAAAAATTATATTGATTGTCTAAATCATGGAATATTATTTTTATTATATGAATGGATAGGTTTATCCTAGGTACTTCATAATAATCATCTATTTTAATAATTAATGATGGTTAATAATGATTTTGTAAATTTCAAATGTTTATCCTCCATCATTGTAAAACTATGTGTGCAATAAGGATATTTATTCTGAACCAAGTGATTATCAAGTCTTTCTCAATATAAAAATTTTGGAGTTATTAACACTAGGTACCTTTGGGACAGATTCATCTACACATGTAGTATCCATACATGAATTTAATTTTCTAAAAACTACTAGGTATTTCGTTTACTAAAATTTAATGAATGTTTCAAATACTTTGAATCATCTTCTGAATTAACATCATATATATCCTTAGAGTTTTGACTAATGTTTCTAGATCTTATTTTCCAAAAGATAACTAAAAATTACCTCTAAAACAAATTTTAAATACCCAAACTCTTCAAACATAAAAATTATATGTTTTTAGATGAATATTAACTACATTACACAAACACACACATAAGGTTCATAATTTTATAGTTCTTTTGAGAACCATGACATATAAACATCTTCTCCATAAGTGAGCTATTTCATTTCCATCTATGTTATTTAAAATTTTAACCCATGATACACATATGATATCTAATACTGTTCATCATAGCCTGAGAAAAGGAAACATAAGAAATGGGGATCTCTGGTTCTTAGTAAATGTAAGAAAGTGATATATCAACATATCATGACCACAAGGCTATAATAAAATGATAATAACATTTAAAAACTATACAATTCATTTCATAGATCATAAACAAGAGGAATGTCATATGTTATTGTAGTTTATAAGAGATGAATCATAATAGAATCAAATAACATGTCCCTCAAGAAAGAAATTCTAGAATAATACATTTAATTGTGGAATAAACATTAGTATAGAAAAACATTCGCTTATTAGATCAAATATTGTTTCCAAGTTTATCATAGTTGAATGGGTTCACTCCCCAAACCATTATAGCAGTGAAGGTTATCTCCCCAGACTATCATAGTTCATAGATTCCATTACAGAACAAGGTTCATCCCTTATTCCAGTCCTTTTTATCTCATGAGATACCAATCCTTACCCAATACATTAGAGAGAGATATAAACCCCCATAAGATAATAAAAATCAAACATATGTTGTCAAACAATCGTCATATCAGAAACCATGAAATGAAATTTGTTTCATAAAAATTTCATATTAAAATAAATTTTTTAATATAATAATTATTCAGAATTATTTCATAATTCCATCAAAGCATATGATGTGAAAAAAATAATAATGTTTAAATAAAATTAATCATGGTATAACCCATTAAAGTGAAATGGGTTCTATAACCATATTATCAATATAAAAACAAACCATTCAATAAAATAATAATAATCATGTACATGGATCAAATCACTAGTAAATCATATTTAATATCAATGGATATCATCATAGATGGAATTTTTATAAATAAAAATCACATGGAAAATTTCTAGAGAAAAATATAATTTGTTTGAAAATAAATTTTCTGAAATTTAAAAATTTAAAATTTTATTAAATATATTCTCATGAATATAACATCGAATAATATATAAATTAATCTTCAAATAATTTATTGATAATAACTTCATCAAATTTATGTTCTTTTATTACATGTTAAAAAAATAATTGTTTCAAATTTTTTGAAAAAAAACTAATTAGACCTTTTCTGGAAAATGATATGAATATTACTATAAATCGGGTTTTCAAATTTAAAAAATGTGTAAGAATTAATTTGATGAATTTTTTTTATATTGATACAAATATTTATTGAAAATGATTATACAGAACATGGTTTTTTTTACTGTAGTGAGAAAAAGAAATAATTTTTAATAAAAACATTATTTTGAACTCTTGAGTACATAAAGAGATGAAAAATTAAGTAAAACATGAAATATTTAGAAATAAATATATAAGAATAATATACATAAGTTTCTTAAGATATGGTAATGTGATTTTCTCTTTGGGAACATATTCATGAGAAATGTTCATAAATGACGGGATTGTAATGAAAATCATTACAACATTGGTAACCATGAATCATAAGCCCCATGGAAGAAAAACATTAAATAAAACCTAGAACCCATAAGAATAAATAAATTCATTATATTAGGTTTAAAAGGGTCTGTATATACACTTCATAAATGAATATTTATTTATATCATAATATTCATCTCAATGATGAAAAATTGAGACAAAAACTCTTAACTGCTTTGGTAACTTTTGAACTATAAAACACATTAAAGATAGATCATAAAATGGATATATAAATTAATATAATTTTGAGAAAAATAATAATAAAATAAATTCATGAAAATTATAAAAATAGTTAAAATAAATGGGTAGTGAATATCACATGTGTCTCATAGAAGTAAAATTTGAGATGAAAATCGCTTACGTTAAGGCTCAAATTCCTTCACACACGTTACAAAATAATGTATGAAAAATATAATTTTATTATAAATATTTAACATAATAGAAAATCTATAAATATTTCATAAAATATATTATTTTTATATGATCATTTTACCTAATTATTATAAATTTCATGTTAAATTCAAAATTCTGGTAATAAATTCGTTATTTTTTCGTGTATGGATTGATTTGTAAGTTTTTATCATCTTACATTGATCATAGATCCATAATATCCATAATATTAACCATGATATTAATATAATATATATATATTCATGATATTTTTTAATGTTATCCATTAAAGGTATAGAGAGAAAATGGAATACATCATTCATGGAGACAATAGATTGTATGTACACATGAACGATGTTTTCATTTTCTATAATGATTGTTAGAAAGAAACATAAATAATATATTACCATTACATATTTATTTTTATGTTCTATATATCACATATGTTAATTAAACCCATCACCATTACCTTCCTTGTAATGTGTGAATAAATCACATCCGTCTGCATAGCAATAGTCAATCGTACACATCATCGATGTTATTGTATTCCAGCAGAATGAAAAGAAAGAATTTTTATGTGATATATTAATTATATATGTATTATAATATAATATATATCATATATAAATATTTAATTTTTCATTATATCTCTCCATGATAGGTGGGGATGGAGAATTAATATCGTTAGTTTGAGAGGAGGCGGTCCACCATACACAAAATGATGATTTCCTAACCCATTTAATGGATGATGGGAATGATTTAGGATTTAAAATAAAAATAATTACATATATGGATGTGGAATATATTGATATTATTATATCATAATGGTTTAATAATAATTAAAGTAGGTGGATGAAGAAATAATATAAAAACACTTGGTTAGGGACGTTACCTCTTCTTCAGAAAACTTATTTTTGTTTTCATAAAAGGATTCACTGGTTGGTTTTATGAAGAAATTATGGATTATAAGGAGATATAAATGAATAAATGATTTTCTTTGTGTAGTTTTTTTTAAATAAAGGTGTTTTACAAGTGTAAATTGGAGAAGAGATTGTATGGCCTTTTATAAGTGAAGTGAGTGGAAAAATTGTTATTTTTTAATAGAAATAGGTGTGCCCAAATTTTGTATATGAAAATGGGATAAAAAATTGGATATTATAGAAAAAATATATAATGTTGAAATATTTCCATAAATTGTGTGTTTCACTAGGTTTGGGTCATTTTCAATCCTTATGTTTTTAAGATAACCCCCAAATAAACCCATTTTTACTTTAACTGTGGTATATATTTTTTACTAGTGGTATTATTTATTATAGTAAAAAATAATGTTGACCAAATTAGATAATAAAAATTATTATAATTTATAATATTGAATCCATTTTTTCAAATAACATTCATATGAGTGGAAAATTTTAATTTCAAATTAATCTCACGAAGATGAATAGAAAGTGGATTTTCAAAGATAAAATATTTAAATGTTTACACCGTTTTGTGTAAAAAAGATAATACTAAATTGATTAAAATGTATTAAATTGAACTAATAGATATATAATTTTTATAATTTTAAAATTATATAAATATTAAAATTGTTTTGATTTTTTAAAATCTCTAAATTAAAAAGTTTAATTAAAAACATTATTTTTTCAATATTCACTGAAAAAAAATTATTTTAGGAAATTATATAAAAAATTCACATCAAGACATTTTTTTCATGTTGTTTTAAATAATGAAATTTATTTTTTAAAATATTGTCATCTAAATCGGTAAAATTTACTTTTAATATTTGATCACAAAATGAAATAAAAACAATTTTTGAGAAAATATTATCTCTAAGATATATTAATAATTTTCTAAAAATTATTTACTTTTTTATGAATATATTTTCATTATTTTAAACCATTATACAAAATTTTTAAAAATTATTTATTACTATCTATATTTCTATGTTCAAATACAATGCTATTACCGTCCTGTATAATAATAATTATATATAATAGTATGATAAAACTCATTTTCATGTGATATGTAAGCTTATCTCTGTGTTTAATGTAAATAAATCTTAACTAAGTGTTATGTGTATTGAAAAATATAAAATAAATTTTATTTATTGATAAAAATTCATAGAAACATGTGGTGTTACACCTTCCACAACCCCAACAATGACCTTTGAATTATTATCATCTTGGCTGCTTCCAGACTTATATTAAATAGTAATATTTCTATCCTCCATGAGAATTAATATTAATAGGTAATGGTGGTCAACATGACCTATATTTATATTCATTTAGTGAATAATATTTTCTATAATTCTTCTTATAATGAACAATATGATTTATCTAATAACACACACACCATTCTTTATAATAGAAATGTTTTTAGTTTCACCTGGTGTATGCTTACCATGTTTCTTTAATCCTCTATAATGAGAAGGTTATACTCTAATATCAGGGGATTTATTGAAATATTTTATATCTTTTTTCAAATCATTTAGATTTATATGACATATATAATTTTTTTTTCAAAACATATTCTTCTACGGAAATAAAATGTTCCATAAGATCACATATCATATTTCCATTATCGACCATATCAAACTTGTGTTACATTATTTCATTAAATTGGTAGAATCCATTTTGATCAGCTACTAATTTTCGTTATTAACAACCCCTTTTACCTCGTTACCCAATTCACACATTTGAATATATGTTCTATTATTTTTCTTCTCTTGATGTTCCTTGTCTTTTTGGAGTTTTGAAATATTCTCATTAAAATATTCCATATTACATATATATTCCCACTAATGATTGATTCTATAATCTAAATAATATTTTCTACCGTACTAATATTTGCATTCCTTAAATGTAGAAAAAAGTGACTTCATTTTCAGAATTTTTGGATGAAGCATCATTCTTGAAAAAATGTTTCCCATTTTTTATTAGACTTCACCTCGTTTCACCTTTAACATTTATTTATGGATTTATTCTTCCATATATAATTCAAATTCCCCATACTGCTTATTTTTAAAAAAACTTTTTAATAAGGTTATTATTATTGTAATTAAATATTATAATAAATTTTCTACCTTTCGCCTCCACTTTCACTTAAATAATATCTTTGATAGGATAATAAAAATATGATTGAGATCTTCATCATATTTTTTTATCACTGATGTCTTCAACTTATTTACTCGTTATATTTCTATTAGAAAAAAGTTCCACTTTTCACTAATTAATAATTTTTAAAATAGGTCCCTTGATCATTTCATATCCAATAAGAATACCATGTCAATTATCAAATGAAATACCTTCTTCTTCTTGAGAATTTTATATCTTAGGATTAATGTAATCTAAAAAGTTTCTCATAAAACACTCCAAATTAGAGAAGTCTTCATGTTTCTCATCTAATCCATTAATATTTCAAACTATTTCATTTAGTTGAGATAAATTCTTATCAACATATTCGCCTCATGTCAACATAATGAATTAGAATACGATCCGCTAAATTTGAATATTGTATTTTTACCATTGTTTATTTCCTCATAGTTACTCCACAATTTATCCAAAATCACCATTACAGTTTTATGATCCATCATCGTGAAGTAGAAATTCACTAAAAATTACATCAATATAATATTTTTCCTTTATGTCCACCTCCATGTATATTTTATCATCATCGTTTATATGATAGTTATTAATAATTGGAGGAAACCAAATTGTAGAATCATCACATTCTTCAAGGGTAATAGAAACAGTGTATAGAAGAATATCATTCCCCAAAATATGGTAGTTTTTTCATCAAAAATTGGAAAACTCCTTGGTTTTCCCTATAATTTTGATTGTTTATTCTTCTTAGATCAATGATGTGACTCCTTTGATACATCAAGTTAGGATCTTAATTGATCACATAAAGGAGGAGGGTGTTAATCAGTGATGCTCATTTACTTTTTTCAATTTACTTCTTTTGAAATTATAGCTAATGAACTAGTGATGGTTCTTAATACACTTATAAACTGTCAACATTACCCGATATGTATAATTGAGGATAAATAACACGTATTTATATGATTTGGAACCCATGCATACCCCTTACCTTGTTGGTCAATTACCCCAACATGGATTAATAAACAACATCACAAACATATTTAAATCCTATAGTAACCATTATACCCACATAACTTATACAATCATATAAAGGATATAAATTCAAAAGATATGGTGATACAAAAATAGATATTAAAACCCAATGATAACATCACCTCAATGATCACTTCAATAATTTTATTTTCTCCTCTATAAAAATATTGATAAAAAATATGTATGTGTACTCCATCAAAAACATCAATATCTTTTGTTTTTACATGCCTGATTTTCTTGAAAGTCCAAAAATGTTCTTCATTGATCTATATATTCTAGAATATTGAGGATATCAAGAATTATCTTCCTCCCAATTTTCATTTGGATTCGACCCCTTAATAATGAACAAATAATATTTAAGGTCATATTCTCCCTTACTGTGCACACTCTTATACTTTCTAGGTGTTGAGCCTCCATCCTCAAATAGGAGGGTCAGTCATTTATACTTTTAACACATTCCATATCTTTAATTAGAAATTAAATACATTCATTATATTCTTAGAAACAGCCCTTGAATTTCCACATAACTACAAAGAGAAAACTTCACATAGACACTATATTTCTTCACATAGTGCAGATGAATTTTATAATTAAATCACATTAAACCCATTTGTAACTCAAATAAATGTATCCTTGATCGTGGAATATTTTTTTGTTCTTCTTGAATCACTAAATACCAATTTATGAATCTATTGGGTGATTGTACAATTATTTTCTACACCTACAATGACACATCTAGTACCACGATTTGGTTAAATGTGCTATGAAATTTTGCCTCACAAATAGAAAACACTATGCGAGTATCCTCCTTCTTCAATAGGTTTTTCCTTATTAATACTCCTTAAAAAAACAACTAATACATTTATGTTTATTGTCCATCCTTTTTTAGACTACTATGAAATTCATGTCTTCAATTTAATATAACCACTTTATGGTGGATTTTTCATTACGGAGTACCACAAGTTCTTTGGTCATTTTCATGTAAGATATTATACATCATGACATAAATAGGGGTTTGTATTTCCCTTATTGTCTTGAAAGAACTCCTATAAAATAGGTCACATAATGTTTCTAT
Source organism: Viscum album (assembly GCA_963277665.1). Taxonomy (NCBI): domain Eukaryota; kingdom Viridiplantae; phylum Streptophyta; class Magnoliopsida; order Santalales; family Viscaceae; genus Viscum; species Viscum album. The sequence goes on along the minus strand of OY728119.1, from coordinate 1,759,132,132 downwards.
TCTAATTTTGTACTTCCCTATTTATTACAAGTTGCATCAGAAGCACCATGTCTTGGGCTATGGGTGGGGTCAAGAATGTTTTTTCATCTCAACATCCATACAGTGTAAATCCCAAACCATGACTAAAATTATTTCCATTTTGGGATAATACATGTTTCGTTGGTGATCCAAGGGTTCACCACATATTCACCACATAATCGTATGCAAAGGTTTTATCCCATGTTTCTATGTTATTCTTACCATTCCCTATATCATGGGTGTTGTCTCCACCACCAGCTTCAACATTGACTCTACTACGGTATGGTCATACCCCCATTTGGTATTATCAACATTATATTCCACCACATAAGAATGGTTCAGAACTATAAATCTAAGATATTCTTCTTCAGTCTCATTCCCTGTTATCATTAACTCATGGTCAACCAATCCTATGAATCCATCACTATCCTTTCAGAATGTTAACAAGTATCCAATCATGGATTTAATTTCTAATAAATCAATTTAATCAAGGATTTAATAAAAAAAATTGGATGTTATCATATTGATTGTAATATTCTTTGGGTTTTCACTAACTTTATCCCTTCTTAATCCCGAAATAATATTTTCATTATTTCCATAGCATAAAACTGAACATAATCATGAAGGGGTGTCTATACCATTGAAATTGTGGTCAAAAAAAATTTTCAAGACTTTTACTCAGCTAACATATTAACCACTACATGTATCAATACCTTAAATTTGATACTAAATATAATATCTTGGTCCTTCAGTCCTGATTTTGGTTCTGTAATGTCAAAATTTACATTACCTCTTTCAAACCACCATTAAAATACAAGATATAATTGTCCATTATTTCAAAATAAAAAAATAATTAGTGAAAGTTTTTTCTTGTGAATATATTATATATTATATGTATAAATAAGTATAAAAAACTAAAACTAAAAAAACATGTACATTCTGTCATGTAGAAAATTTTCCAATATATACAAAAATCTACTTAATCCATATTGATTCTGTCATGAACCGAATCTGATCACCACTGAAACCGGCACAAAACCCAACCAGTGACAAGCCTCGAAGGGCATTCCTGATCCCCATGGGATGGATCAAGTGCCTGGGTATCATTAAATTAGAATTGGGAACAATTTACCTAAGTTTATAAACATAAAACAACAAATGAATCCAATAAAACGAATCTGTATTTTTCAAACCAAACAAAGTTTTAAAAAAATTCATAACTGAATTACATAGTCTAAAACAACTCAACAAGACTATAAAGAAGGTACAAAACAAAAAATGAACATCCCAAGAACCTCAACATGGAAAGAGGCATCGCCCTCATGCCATCTCCACAACACTGCATCATGAATGACCAGTGAAAACCAGAACTGATGGCACAAAATTTGTACCAACACCTATGAAAACAAAAATAACCAAGTCTAATTACACCGAATGGTGTAAGTAGGGTGTGATACAATTCCCAATATGATTCCACCACTAATATATTACATGTGAAAAACATTCAAATACAAAAAGCATGCATGATTTAAAAATCATGTATGGTCTAGTTACAATTTCCAAAAGATGCAACATAAAAAAATCAGTTTTCAAGTGGGAAAATTTAAAGAATCAAAATTTTTAAAATAAATTCAAAATCTAATTATTTTATTCATACAAACATAACATATGATTATGGTATGTATAAAGGATCTAATTATAACAAGCAATAGGAAATAACCCCTAGGCACTAGCTAGCTGTGGGTCCCAGGTACCTCGTATCTTGGTGAGAGTAACCACAAACAAAATATGCTCTCATGCAGGAGCCACTATTAGGGAACTTACCCATAACCTAGTGGTCCCCAATCATCATAATCATAGTTTAGTTAGAGTTGTAAGAATCAATATTGCTAAGTGAAACTGAGGCCAAACCCCCCTGATTCACTAGCATACAAGTACACATCCACCCACCTAGATACTTGGGTTTTGCCTTTGTGCTCAAAAAAGTTCAACAAGACAAGAAATATTTTTTTCACGTGAAAATATCTCTTCCACATTATAGATTCACCAGACTTACCCATTTACATCAAACAAGTCACAAATTTCACTTTTCATTCAAATGCATTTTTAAATCAAACTCACACAAAAATAGCCCACAACACTATTTTGCATAACATTCAAAATCCAACACATCCTTTAACAATTTTATAAAGTCCCTAAAAATATGATAAATTTCACATAACAGACCAATCTCATGTTTCATAATACCCTTTTTATAAATAAAATCCATTTTCCACATCGCACTCACACAAACATCCCACATCACATTCACACCTCTTTCATATTTCAGTAAATCATTTAAACATTTTTATAACAAACTTACAAGAGGATACACATCACATGACAGGCCTATTAACATTTAAAATGGTCCATTTGAAAGTAAAATCTATCCAAAATAGTTTTCCAATATGGTTTCACCTGTTACATAAATCATTAAACAATTCAAAACTTTTATAAAACATTTCTAAAGAGTGTACCAAATCTTTCCACATGAAAACCATTTCAAAACTGTATTTCAAGGACAAAATCACACCAGTACAAATTAAAAACAGAATTTACAGACCCAAAAACATTTATTAAACTACATCCATGTGTTATACAAACACCTCAAACAATACAACAAAAGATCCACATGAAAAGCACATGTTTTCAAAATCACTTTCAAGAACTACAATAAGGTTTTACACATTAAACCAATTTAAAAAACCACATTAAAACCTAATGGAACACCAATACCCTACCAAATCATAATTTTAATCCCAAAAAAGGTTTATTAAACCAATTTCATATGTTATAATACACACCCAAAAAATACCAAAAGGGTTGCACATGAAAAACACCCAATTTTAATCTAAAATGAAACAATAAAAACAAATGCTTTTCCAAATGCAACATAAATAGTTCATGTACCACACACATGATATTATGAACATGAATTATAAGTAATTAAAGAAAACTAACTCATCTAGATATGATTACAGAAGGAATCACCTACCTTTTATGCTGAAACCATCAAAACATGGTGTGGAACATCAACCGCACCGCCGCCGCACCTCAAGGAAGATAAATCCAGCCCTATGAAACAATATATGACAAAAAATACAACAAATAAAACACTAGTTTCGAACCTCAACTTCCAGACGTGAGGAATTTCAATAATGGGTGAAGGAAACCCTAATGAAGGGGAAGAAATAATGGAAAGAAAAACATACTTGAAACATATTGAATCAAAAGAACCAAATACACAAAAATTTGAATCTCCAAGCAACCAAAACTGATATGGAGGCTCTAATGGGGACGAGAAGGTCATGTGGGTACTGAAATGTGGTCAATGGAGTGAAAATTAAAAGATTTATGAATGAATTAACTCACCTTCTCAAATCTGGACAATTTGAGGAACCCTAATAATATTTTCCCTACTCTGAGAGCCAATGAGTTCCAAAGTGGAAAAACGAATATTGGGGGTCAGGCTCAAGATTTTGGATTCATGTGGGAGGTGGAATCATGGGAAAAAAGCAAAAACTGTGTATGTTATTAAAGATTAAAAAAACAATTTAAAACTGGAAATGGCTCACGTGTTGGGCCAATTCCAAATTAATTCACTCAAATCCAAAATACTAATGGCTTCAGAAAGGGTCCAAATGCACATGGTGATTTGGATAGTTCATATTAGGAAATGTGGGAAGTTGAATGGATGAAAAATGTTAACAAATTAAGGTTTTATAAAAGAAATACAATTTATTTTTAAATCAGGAATTGGGATCACAGTTTGGCCCAAATTTTGAAAACCCTCCATTTCCACCAAAATGAATGGAAAACCCCCAGAACATTAAAATAATGTAAATTAAATGAAAAATACATTTAAAATAATTTACTTATGTGACAATTCTCCCCACCATAAAATGTTATGTCCTCGGAAATCCACATCATGGCCAAATACAAAAACCAAATCCAACCAATAATCCAAGATGTGATTTTTTACCAAGATTCTCCCCCAAAGTCCAAAACACCTCCAGTGATCATTTAAGGAAGGATCACTCTCACAGCCAAAACATACACCAAATTATTGAAACAATCAAGCACATTCAGGCTTTATCCCAAATGAAAAATTTTCAAACACATTCTGAACAAAACACAATCAATTTTCCTAAACAAACAACAACATCGAACAAAGTTACACGTACCCTACTATAAATAAACCATTGGGCACACTTCAATATCAATGTTTACCCAAGGAAGATGTAGGTAGTCATATATATTCGAATCATAACACCTACTTCCAAGAAAATACCAATGAAAAAAAATCTGAGTTACTCGTATGAAGAGACACAAATGGGCTCCCCACAATAAGAGTCGTCTTAATTGTTTTACCAAGAATGAATCAGGACACTAACAGGGGGAGGCCCGAACAGACTCCCTAGTACAAGGGGTATACATGCATTAGAAATTTTCAAAATAATATGCATGATATCGATTTTGGGTCTCCCCACCACAAGAACCAACCATCTTAACCGACCGACATGGGCCGACCTGAAAAGGCCCCAAAAATTTATAGATTTGGGAAGGCTTCACTATTATTCCACATGGTTTGGGAAACCATGCACTAATTTCTACATGGATTCCTGGAACATGTTTACTACTAATCGTGCAAAAACTGTGAGCACATCATGTCTATCCAAATTTCAATCCATTCTCCAAAGACTCAATGGAAACCAAAGGGGGGAGTGATATTGGGTGATGACATGGGTACAAGTCCCTCCACCTATTTCTACTAAATGCGAACAATAGAAGAAATATGATGAAACCGTAGGATTAAAATCATTATATCTTTCATACTGAGGGTAGGACATTGGACAAGGGATTAAACAGCATTGGGGTTTCCCCTTACTATGTGCCAGCTTCTCTCTAGGACCTATGGCTGGAGCTCAAAATATTGAAGAATCTTCAGCCTCACATTTAGGCTCTGTAAACCCCAATGTGGAACTTCTTATTTCGGTTCCACAAACAACTACACCACATACCCCGATGGGTTCACCAATACATAACAAACTCCATAACTCACTTTACTAAAACATGACATTTAACTAAAACAAGGGATTAGAAGATGCGCACACATCACACCTTGATTATTTTGGTGAGAAAAAACAAAAGGGAAGGACGCATATAAACACCTTCCTCTAAGACAGATGATTTTATTTTTTTTCCATGGGATACTTACTCCCAACATAATAGAGTACCTCAAGGGATTGCACGACCATCACCTTTACAGTAAAATGAACACACAATATCACAATGTCTCATCAAACATGACCTTTCTGATTGATAGAAATAATATGTGGAACGAGACCTTATGCCAAATCCCTAAACAAAAAATAAGTCCAAAAAGTGCACAAAATAGCCTCTCATTACCAAAATCCCAAAATTGTGGGTTTAACAAGAACTATTTCTTCAAAAAAACTCTGAAGAACCCAGAAGCACTCTTAGACACCATCGAGACCCTCATCCACACTAACAACCCCAGAACCCTTCGACCTTCGATGAATCGGGAAAATTAAGAAACTAAGGTCTCTTTCAACCTTCCACAGGAACTATCCCACTACAAGAGGATCCACAAATCAACGTAATGAATTGTTGTAGACTCAATCAACAATGATCGACAAAAATATTTCTCATATTGATCAACTTTAGGTTCTTAAAACGGTGAAACAATCCTTGTTTCACTTCAGTTGTGCAATAACCCTTAATGGGGCGTACCTTATCCAAAGATTGAACCAAAGGACCCAACCAAGATGGTCCATTGGTCAACATATACCAAAATCTAGATCCAAAAACATGAAGGGAACCACCGTACAAGAATCCCAAAACATTTTTCAAAAGAGACCACTAACCGTCCCTACAACACTACATACTGACCAAACACAATCCCAAAACACACTTCAAATATGAGAGGTTCATAGACTCAAAACAACCCACAACATAAAAATTTTCAAAAACCCATAATACAAACCATACCAAACTATTCATCAAGATATCGTGTTTCTCGTTAAAAACCATTTCTTTGAAAACGAACTCTTTAGCTGTAAGTGTATCCACCAATGGTACCCCATGGGCCTCACACATGCATGTTTTTGTGCCACATCGGGCACCCTCCTCATATCTGTCCCGACACTCATCCAATCAAGCCATCAACCATCCATCATCCCATATAACCCCATTCATTTGGTCCCTCATGGAAATACCAAAGGATAAAATAATTATTCCTTCATCTTTGAAAAACCAAAACGGTCAACCAACAAATCCTTTTTCTCAAAACTGCTAACCAGGAGATCCAAATACCAATTATAATATTACTGATATATTCATAAAGAAACAACCATTTATAAAAGAACTCAATTTCATGTTTTTCACCATAATTTTATAACATCTCATCCCATCAAAACACTCAATGATAGTTTAGAAAACTCTATTGGAAACAATTTTTCAAAACCAACTTCAGTATAGTTTCTACTTTCAAAGGAGGTGTAAGCACACAATTTTCCATTTCAAAATAATTTATAATATTCAGTTACACTATTTCATAAACCAAACCATTCCATATTTATTTGAAAATCATTTCCCAAAACCATTACACTTCTTAAAACTGAGTTACTTTAAAACCAAAGTTCCATGATTTCAAAACTAAAGAACACGAGACAATGTGAGAGAAAACTAGTTTCAGTGGGTGACTTGGACATATGGTTGGTGGCCATATTACAATAACTTCACTGTCACAGTGAGTGTTATAGGGAATATCCCCAACTCTGCATGGCTTTCCAGGCCCTTTGTGCTTACAAAGATCATTAATCCAACTCTCTTTTCATTTCCCCTAATCACCATTAAACCATGAAAACCAAAGGACTCCAAAAGGTCACAACATCCATGAGAGACTTGAATCATGTCATGAGGTGTGGTGGTTAGCCACAATACTCATAACCAAAATTCCAAGTCCCGACAATCCAAACTCTAGAATATCCCGACTATTCCACAAATAACATGACCCAAAGAGAGCGAACCTCCTTTGTTACCATTTTGTCACAAACCAAATCTGATCGCCACCAAAACCAGAACCAATCTCAGCTTGCGACAAGGCCCGAATGGTGTTCCTAATCCCCATGGGCAGGAACAAGTTTCTGGGTATCATAAAATGAGAATTGGGAATGATTTACCCAAGTTTATAAACATAAAACAACAAATGAATCTAACAAAATGAATCTGGATTTTTCAAACCAAACAATGTTTTACAAAAATTCAAAACTGAATTACATAATCTAAAACAACTCAACAAGACTATAAAAATGTTAAAAAACCAAAAAATGAGCATCCCAAGAACCTCAACATGGAAAGTGGCATCACCCTCAAGAAATATCCACAACAACGCATCATGAATGACTGTTGAAAACCCAAATTGTTGGCACAAAAGTTGTACCCAAACCTGCGAAAAAAAAATAATCAAGTCTACATACACCAAATGGTGTAATTAGGGTGTGAGCCAATGCCAAGTAAGATACCACCACTAATAGATTCCATGTTTTAAACATTTAAAGATGAAAATCATGCATGTTTTCAAAAACATGTAAATTCTAGTAACAATTTCTAAAAGATGAAACTTAAAAAAATCAGTTTTCAAGTGGGATAATTTACTGAATATAAAATTTTAAAATAAATTAAAACTCTACTGAATTTTTCCTGCCAAAAATACCATATTCTGAAGGTAAGTATAAAGGATCTAATAACCACAAGCAATAAGAAATAACCCCAAGGCACTACCTAGCTGTGGGTCCCAGGTACCTCGTATCTCGGTGAGAGTAACCACAAAAAAATATCCATTCTCATGCACGGGACACTAGTAGAGAATATACCCATAACCTAGTGGTCCCCAGTCATCATCATCATAGTTTATTTAGAGTTTTAAGTGTCAATCTTTCTATGTGAAACAGAGGCCAAACCCCACAGATTCACTAGCATTCTAGTACACGTCCACCCACCTCGATACCTGGGTATTTCCATTGTGCTCATACAAGTTCAACAAGCCAAGAAATATAGTTTTCACCTGAAAATATCACTTCCACATCACAAATTAACAAAACAACCCCATGTACATCATAGATGTTACAAATTTCACTTTTCTTTCAAATGCATTTTTAAATCAAACTCACACCAAAATTGACCACAACACATTTTTCCTAACTTTCACAATCCAAATAATCATTGAACAATTATATAATGTCCCTCCAAATATGGTCAAAATCACATAACAACCCAGTCACATGTTTTGAAAATCCCATTTTATAAACAAATTCCATTTTCACATCGCACTCACCCAAACAACCCACATCATGTTCACACCTCCTTCACATTTCAATAAATCCATTAAACATTTTTAAAAAAACATTTCTGACATGATACACATCACAAGACAGACCTATTAACATTTAAAATGGTTAATTTGAAAGTATAAACAACCCCAAAAAGTTTTCCAATATGGTTTCACCTCTTACATAAATCATTAAACCATTCAAAACATTCATAAAACAATTCTAAAGAGTGTACCAAATAATTTCACATAAAACCCATTTAAAACCGTATTTCATTGTCAAAATCACACCAATAAAAATTCAAAGAAAAATTGGCAGCCCCAAAAAATTTTATTAAGCTACCCCCATGTGGTATACAAACACATCAAACAATAGCACAAAAGATCCACATGATAAGGACACTTTTTCAAATCACATTCAAGATTTAAAAAATGGTTTTACACCATAAACCCAATAAAAAACCCCCCTTACGACCTAATGGCACACCAATACCATACCAAATCAGAATTTTTATCCCAAATAAGTTTTTTTAAACAAATTTCATATGTTATAGAACACACCCAAACAACACTCAAAGGGTTTCACAAGAAAAACACCAAATTTTAATCTAAAATGAAACGATAAAAAACAAATGCTTTACCAAATCCAACATAAACAGTTCCCGCACCACAAACAACATTATTGGGAACATGCATAACAAATAATTGAAGCAAACTAACTCATCTAGAAATTATTACACAAGGAATCACCTACCTTTTATGCCGAAACCCTCAAAACATGGTGCGAAACATAAACCAAACCACCACCGCACCTCAAGGAAGATAAATACAGCACTAGAAGACAATATATGATAAAAAAGACACCAAATCAAACCCTAGTTTCAAACCTCCACTTCTGGACATGAGGAACTTCATGAAAGGGTGAAATAAACCCTAAGGAAGGGGGAGAAATCAATGAAAGAAACACTTACATGAAACATCATGAATCAAATGAACCAAATACAGAAAAATTTGAATCTCCAAGCAACCAAACATGATATAGAGGCTCTAATGGGGATGATAAGGTTAGGTGGGGACTAAAATAGGGGAAAAAGACTGAAAATTACAATATTTATGAAAGAATAAACATACCTTGTCAAATATGGACTATTTCAGGAACCGAAATACATTTTTCCCTACTCCACAAGGCAAATGAGGTCCAAAGTGGAAAAAAGAATATTGGGGGTGTGGCTATAGATTTTGGATTCAGGTGGGTGGCGGAATCACAGGAAAAAAGTAAAAATGAGTATGTTATTAAAGATTTAAAAAAACAATTTAAAACTGAAAATGGATCACGGGTTTCCCCAATTCCAATTTAATTCACTCAAACCCAAAATGCTAATGTGTTCAAAAAGGGTCTAAATGGACATGGTGATTTGGATAGGTTATAGGAGGAAATGTGGGAAGTGAAATAGATGAAGAATTTTTACAAATGAAGGAGTTATAAAAGAACAAAATTATTTTTAAATCTGGAATTGGGCTCACGTTTTGGCCCAAATTTTGAAAACCCTCCATTTCCACCAAAATGAATGTGAAGTGCCCAGATCAGTGTGAATCACTGAGAGGGGGAGGGGGTGAATCAGTGATCCCTTAATACTTTTTTCTAATTGATTCCTTATCAATTAAACCTCTATGGCTGGTTAAAGCCTCGATCCACTCTTCTTGTATCTCTCATCCTTTCCCGGATTATGCAGTAATGAAAAGGCACAGGACACAAGGATTTACAAGGTTCAGCACCAAAGGCCTACATCCTTTCCATTCTCTCCCAGCATGGATTCTCCCATTATAACTTGTTAGAATTACAATGGTCGATACTGCTTCCCATCGTATCTCTCCTGAGTCCCACAGGAGGGTCTTTATACTGCGTCCCACAGTGTTACCAGAGTCCCACTGGCCTGCTCCAGAATCCCACTGAAGACTTCTTCTCCCTGAGTCCCACAGGGTCTTCTCATGGCTCCTCGAGTCGCACGAGTAGCTCTTCTTCACTTTAGCTCTTCAAGTATCCTCAGCAGCCTAGGATAAAGGCTGCTGGCCTTACTCTTCTTCTTATCAGTTGTGGTGAACAGGTCTTCTCGTCTTGCTCAGGATTTATCTCCTTCTTCTAAGGATGACCTAGCCTCTCTCCAATTACTGAATACTCAGACAATTGATGTCTTTAACTTCAGTCTGGTCCAATCTCACTTCACTTCAACATCATGCACTGAGTGCATGGCAACTCTTCATCTTCATGCACTGATATCATGGGTTCTCAAATCACTTCAAGATCTTCAAGTCTTGGACTCCTCAGATGCACAACACTGATTGAGCACTGTTCACGTGTGCACGTGCATGCATGCATGCATGCACTCCCCTTTTTCTCCTTGGTGTGATAAACACACAATGGGTGTAAATACTTTTAGCACACACACCTTCTTGAACATCACACACTTTATTCTCTTTTGATTACACACATAAATGTGTGTTATACACTAGTGTGGATGTCTTCTCTTCTTCTTAGTGTGTACACACTTTGGTTTGCACACACACACACTAAGGTTCGGCCATTTAGTTCTTTTGCACACACAAATGCCTATAGCCTTTTTCCCTTCTTGTACTCTTCCACTTTGCACACACACTTTGCTTTTCCCTTTTAATCTTCAAGTGTGCACAACCTCCAAGGGCTACGGCCTCTTCTTGTTCTTTTTGCACACAAGGCTCAAAGTCCTCGGCCTTCTTCTTGTTTTGCACACACACAAATGTGGTGGCCTTCCACTTCACTTGGCACACAAGGCACTAAGGTCCTCAGGTCTTCTTCTACACTTACCACACACACACAAAGTGTGGTATACTGTTCTTCAAGAGCCGCACAAGCACAATGGGTGAAAGGGCCGTGCAAGGGTGCGGCCAACCTCTTCCTTCACAACTGCCACGCAAGATGCACTGGCCGCGGGCGCGCAGGTACTACTGCCGCGCAAGCACTCGGGTGTGCAGGGTGCAACACCGCGGGGCTTCAACAGTGGGCGCGCAAGATGTTGCGGCCATGGGTCTTCCTGCTGCGCAAGGGAAAGGCGCGCAGGGATCCTTCTCCAACCTCTTTCGCGCAAGGAGTGCGCAAAAGGAACCTCGCGGAGCAAGGGATGCTCCGGGATTCACTGCCACGCAAGTGTGCGCGCAGGGCTTCGACTTCGTGAGGCACAGAGTGCTTCTCACGGGACTTCTTTCTTCAAAAACTCAGCAAGCACTCCAAGGCCTTGAGTTCTCCTTTTATAGGCAGAGGAATTCCTTTGATCATCCGCGTGATCTAACTTCAAAATCCCGAAGATTTCGGATCTTCAAGATTCTTTGAAATCTTCTTTTTCTCCTCTGTTCACGCGGGTTCTTTTATCTTCAGCCTTATCTTCGTGCATGCATTTTAAAACGCATGCATGACTTCATTTAAAACCGGTCCATGCATAGCACGAACACCACATGGCCTCGGTAGCTTCGGTTTGCCTCGGCCTTGTTCGAAATTCTTTCTCGATGCATGCATGAAACATTTTAATGCATGCATGAGTTCGTTATGGCCTAACGATCACAATGGAGGCTTCGGTTTTCTCGGAGGTGGTCGGGAACTCAAAAACCATCTTTGGGAGTCGCCTGGTTCAGCGGCGGCTGCGGGAATGCTCGGGTGGCCTTCGGCTGAGCTCGAGGAAGGAGACGGACCGCAGGCCGTTGGATCGGGCGTTTGAAATACATCGAACGACCTGGATCTGAAGACCTCGCGCGAGATCAGATGTGCGACTTAGATCATCCGCGCGATTGATTGTGCGGCCGGGATCGCTCCCGCGGAAAAATTACGCGTCCCACATCGAAACGGCGGCCATTTTCCATGCGGTTTATCAAACACCGCATGCCGTCCTCAGTTCAATTGAACTTCTCCCCTCCCGGTGCCGCCCCGCACCGGGTTCTCTCTGCGGGCGCGCTCTGCGCCCACTCTCGCCTCTGCGGGCGCACAACTAGCGCCCACTATGCACCTCACAGGCGCGCTCCTCGCGCTCACACTGCGCGGGCTTCATCACCGCGTGGCCTCGGGGCTTATACACGGCCCCTGCCTTGCCTCAGGGAGCGCCTTGGCCTTGAGGGTTCCCCATGGGCATGGCGCCTTAGGCCCATATGTGCCTTGGGTGATCCCTCGGCTGGCCTCCTTGGTGGCTAATTTTTTGCTTAAATATACACTAAGTATACAAAGTACTAAGTGTAAAATTCCAAATGCCACAATTCTAAAACATCCTTCTTCTACATTTCTTCCCTTCTCTTCTTCATTAGAATTCCTCAAATCTCCTCAACATATATTCATTACTTAGGAGTGAATTCTTGAAGGTTCTCCATCAACCGAAGCTCCTGAATCAAATAATTCTTCAATTCTCTTTGTTGATCTAATCAGAGATCAAATTGGGACTTCTTCAGATTCACATGCACTAAGTGTTAGTGCATGGATTTTATTAAACCACTTCATCCACTTAGAACATGTGAATGGATCATCTTCAACTCCTCATGCATTGCCACTACAATGCATGGTCTTCTAATCATGTTGTGACATTGTATCCAGTTGATACAAGTTCTTTGAACTTAAAGAGCATCTCAACAATCGTCAGATATGCATGGAGAATGTTTCAACCACAATTTCCAATACCACTTAGTGAATCTCCTAAGTGACATGCATCTTAGTACCATGGCCATTCTCCTTCACCACCAACACCATCACAACCTTTGGCATTCACATCTTGACAATTCTTGACATCCATTCATTCTAAGACAACAACATGTCTCATTGACAACAAATGCAACACGGTGCACATCAATCTCCCCCTTTGTATTTGTTGTCAATACACCACTTCAGCACATATGAATGGGTCAATATGTGTGCCAATATTTTCTCCCCCTTATTGGAAATCGAATGCAAAGGTGTGGTGTGGTTCACTTTCAAAAATCACTTCCTCCCTTCGAATAGCATTTTCTTGAAAATCACTAAGAGAGGGATGATGTCACATGTTCTCTTTAGCAAAGAACCTTTAGTAAATCAACTCTAAGTCTACTTGGGCTAACCCGGTGTAGAAAACAAGAGTGATATGACCAAGGAATTCAAAGATGTCCAACATTCACAATACATGTGAGATCATGCTTAGGGGTTGAATTTTTCAGATATTCAATGAATTGCTAAATCCTGCACAACTTCACAAAACTCATTAGAATGTTCAGTGCAATGATAAAGCTCTCCCTTTCATCCATTTGCCTTCAATCCATACTCCCCCTTAATTGACAAGATAAAATCAATTAAGAAACAAGGGATGAAAGTATGATTGGAATACCTTCACTTTTCTCAAGATGATATTAAATCATAGAATACCATCTTCTCCAGATTGGCTCCCCCTCAAGGGGTGCACTCCATTCTTTCCAGACCATCCTCCAGTTGAGAATGATCATCATCTTCAATTCCCTGCAATGTTAGCACATGTATATACCAAGAGTATAAGGTAATAAGATGGAACCTCCTTGGTTCATCAATGTGAACAACAAGGTTGAGAAATTCTCTCAACCGAGATGTCCCATTTTCACCATTCTTCACACTTGCACATTTGATCTTCATTGATGTTTGTGCTGGTGTGGTTCTCAAAACATCTTCATGTGAAACCTTCTTCTTCCCTTTTGCTTTAGCAATTGCCAGAGCTGCATCTTCAACTCTTTGTAGTTCTCTGGCAAGTTGCAACTGATGTGGCCATATGACAAGTAAATCATTTGGAAGAGTGGCCTCAGTTTTGGATGTTCCACATGGTTCTTTGGATGCTGCTAAGCTACCTCTCTTAGGCAACTTATTTTCAATCAATCCCTTCTTCATCTGGATTGATTGTATTCTGGAGTTCATTCTGCTTCTATTTAGTTCCATGGCTTGTTCACAAAGATCCATGGTGTGTCCTTTCTTTCCACAGTAGAAGAATTTCTTGGTGGTCCTTCTGGATACATCACCCTTCTTGGATTTCAATTCCAAGGACTTCTATTCATTCTTCAAACTCTTCTTGGGAGCATCTTCCACTTTCTTCTGCTTGCTTCTCAAGGAATCTCTCTTAGCCAGGTTCAGTGATCTTCTCTTCTTTTGAGCTCTGGATACAGTTGGAGACTGACATGTATCTTTTTGACCACTTTTGCAATCATCCCAGATGTTGTCAAGTAATCCAAATCTATTTTCAGTAAACAGATGTCTCTGGACCTGTGGATGCTGCTTCTTTTCTTCTGGCTTGCTCCCCCTGGCATGGGCTTCCTCTGTGCTTTGGCATTCAGTGGATTGTACCAACAATCCTTTGCACAATGCCCATACTTGTTACAACACCAGCATTGTCCCACGAATCTTGACCTCTTCAGTCCTTCTGATTGTAGGGTACTTTTCTTGACCTGTTGTGCTGTTTCAGGAGAGCTCTGCTTCTTTACTGTCTTCATCCATATTTGTTTGGAATTATTCTTCCATCCTGCACTTTTTGTGGAAACACAATTAGAAGCATCAGTACAAGATGGTATGGATGGTACCTTCTTTCTAGAAGATGTTTCCCTTTTATTAGAGTATGTCTTTCTTTTAGAATCATCCTTCTCAAAGCTCACTTGAGTGGCAACATTTGTTCTTCCAGCTGTCTGGGAGGCTTGGACTTTGGGTGATTGCTAATTTTTCAATATCACATCCAGTTCTAAGCATTTCATATTGAGGGAGTTCTTCTCATCCTCAATAGTTCTTAGCCTTCCTTCCCATTTCTCTTCCAGCTGCTTTATCTGGTCTTCATGCACCTTTATCATTTCAAGCAATGAGTTGTCAAGCTCTTTCACCCTTTTTACTTTGTCTTCAAGTTGAGCATATTTAACAACCATTGATACTCTATGCCTCTTCTCCAGTGCATGGTACACATCTTTGATTATTACTTTAAATATTTCTTTCTCAGAAAGGCTTCTTTGCAATTCTTCAGCAGTGTCTTCATATCATTCATTGCAAAGAGAAACGGTTTCATCTTTAGCCTTCACCAGCTTTCTGAGGGTGTTGGTTATGCCAACCCTTTTAGCCAACTGATCTTCCATAGCATTGGCTTCTTCTTCTAGCTGTAATTTTTCTTCATGAAGATCATGGATGCCTGTAGCTATACACTTTGCCACATCCATGGGAACTGTCTTCTGAAGATATTTGAGTGCACTTTGAAGATCATTCATTGTTTCAACTTCATCACAGCTAGGATAGGCTTTCTTCATCTTCTTGGCCTGTTTCTTCTTTCTATTTTTCTGAGTCTTGGCAGATATCTCCATTTGAGGCTGGTCGCTCATTTCCTCAAATCTGCACTTCATAAAGACTCCCTTGGATCTTTTATAGGTAACCTCCCTTTGATACCAATTGAAGTGCCCAGATCAGTGTGAATCACTGAGAGGGGGAGGGGGTGAATCAGTGATCCCTTAAAACTTTTTACTAATTGATTCCTTATCAATTAAACCTCTATGGCTGGTTAAAGCCTCGATCCACTCTTCTTGTATCTCTCAACCTTTCCCGGATTATGTAGTAATGAAAAGGCACAGGACACAAGGATTTAAAAGGTTCGGCACCAAAGGCCTACATCCTTGACATGCTCTCCCAGCATGGATTCTCCCATTATAACTTGTTAGAATTACAATGGTCGATACAGCTTCCCACCGTATCTCTCCTGAGTCCCACAGGAGGGTCTTTATACTGCGTCCCACAGTGTTACCAGAGTCCCACTGGCCTGCTCCAGAATCCCACTGAAGACTTCTTCTCCCTGAGTCCCATAGGGTCTCCTCTTGGCTCCTCGAGTCGCACGAGTAGCTCTTCTTCACTTTAGCTCTTCAAGTATCCTCAGCAGCCTGGGATAAAGGCTGCTGGCCTTGCTCTTCTTCTGATCACTTGTGGTGAACAGGTCTTCTCGTCTTGCTCAGGATTTATCTCCTTCTTCTAAGGATGACCTGGCCTCTCTCCAATTACTGAATACTCAGACAATTGATGTCTTTAACTTCAGTCTGGTCCAGTCTCACTTCACTTCAACATCATGCACTGAGTGCATGGAAACTCTTCATCTTCATGCACTGATAGCATGGGTTCTCAAATCTCTTCAAGATCTTCAAGTCTTGGACTCCTCAGATGCACACCACTGATTGAGCACTGTTCACGTGTGCACGTGCATGCATGCATGCATGCACTCCCCTTTTTCTCCTTGGTGTGATAAACCCACAATGGGTGTAAATACTTTTAGCACACACACCTTCTTGAACATCACACACTTTATTCTCTTTTGATTACACACATAAATGTGTGTTATACACTAGTGTGGATGTCTTCTCTTCTTCTTAGTGTGTACACACTTTGGTTTACACACACACACTAAGGTTCGGCCTTTTAGTTCTTTTGCACACACAAATGCCTATGGCCTTCTTCCCTTCTTGTACTCTTCCACTTTGCACACACACTTTGCTTTTCCCTTTTAATCTTCAAGTGTGCACAACCTCCAAGGGCTACGACCTCTTCTTGTTATTTTTGCACACAAGGCTCAAAGGCCTCGGCCTTCTTCTTGTTTTGCACACACACAAATGTGGTGGCCTTCCACTTCACTTGGCACACAATGCACTAAGGTCCTCGGGTCTTCTTCTACACTTACCACACACACACAAAGTGTGGTATACTGTTCTTCAAGAGCCGCGCAAGAACAATGGGTGCAAGGGCCGTGCAAGGGTGCGGCCAACCTCTTCCTTCACAACTTCCACGCAAGATGCACTGGCCACAGGCGCACAGGTACTACTGCCGCGCAAGCACTCGGGTGTGCAAGGTGCAACACCGCGGGGCTTCAACCGTGGGCGCGCAAGATGTTGCAGCCACGGGTCTTCCCGCTGCGCAAGGGAAAGGCGCGCAGGGATCCTTCTCCAACCTCTTTCGCGCAAGGTGTGCGCAAAAGGAACCTCGCGGAGCAAGGGATGCTCCGGGCTTCGCTGCCGCGCATGTGTGCGCGCAGGGCTTCGACTTCGTGAGGCACAGAGTGCTTCTCACGGGACTTCTTTCTTCAAAAACTCAGCAAGCACTCCAAGGCCTCGAGTGCTCCTTTTATAGGCAGAGGAATGCCTTAGATCATCCGCGCGATTGATTGTGCGGCCAGGATCGCTCCCGCGGAAAAATTCCGCGTCCCACATCGAAACGGCGGCCATTTTCCATGCGGTTTATCAAACACCGCGTGCCGTCCTCAGTTCAATTGAACTTCTCCCCTCCCGGTGCCGCCCCGCACCGGGTTCTCTCTGCGGGCGCGCTCTGCGCCCAATCTCGCCGCTGCGGGCGCGCAACTAGCGCCCACTATGCACCTCACGGGCGCGCTCCTCGCGCTCACGCTGCGCGGGCTTCATCACCGCGTGGCCTCGGGGCTTATACACGGCCCCTGTCTTGCCTCAGGGAGCGCCTTGGCCTTGAGGGTTCCCCATGGGCGTGGCGCCTTAGGCCCATATGTGCCTTGGGGGATCCCTAGGCTGGCCTCCTTGGTGGCTAATTTTTTGCTTAAATATACACTAAGTATACAAAGTACTAAGTGTAAAATGCCAAATGCCACAATTCTAAAACATCCTTCTTCTACATTTCTTCCCTTCTCTTCTTCATTAGAATTCCTCAAATCTCATCAACATATATTCATTACTTAGGAGTGAATTCTTGAAGTTTCTCCATCAACCGAAGCTCCTGAATCAAATAATTCTTCAATTCTCTTTGTTGATCTAATCAGAGATCAAATTGGGACTTCTTCAGATTCACATGCACTAAGTGTTAGTGCATGGATTTTATTAAACCACTTCATCCACTTAGAACATGTGAATGGATCATCTTCAACTCCTCATGCATTGTCACTACAATGCATGGTCTTCTAATCATGTTGTGACATTGTATCCAGTTGATACAAGTTCTTTGAACTTAAAGAGCAGCTCAACAATCGTCAGATATGCATGGAGAATGTTTCAACCACAATTTCCAATACCACTTAGTGAATCTCCTAAGTGACATGCATCTTAGTACCATGGCCATTCTCCTTCACCACCAACACCATCACAACCTTTGGCATTCACATCTTGACAATTCTTGAAATCCATTCATTCTAAGACAACAACATGTCTCATTGACAACAAATGCAACAGAGTGCACTTCAGAATGGAAAACCCCCAAAACAACAAAATAATGGAAATTAAATGAAAAATAAATTTAAAATAACTTATGTAAGTGACAGATTCTTTTTTATCTCACACAAATTATTTCACACATGATTTCCTTATAAATATTTCATATGTACTACACATTTGAATAACCATTGTAAATGGAGACATAAGGCTAAGTGAATTCAAACACTCAGTTAGAGAAAAAATACAATTAAATCAATCATGTCATTAACCTAATATAATAATAATGGAATGAAAATATTGACAACATGAATTCATTATCTAACTGAAAATGAAAGAAAGATATATTCATGATAATAAATGAAAACATGTATATCAAAATTATTAATGTCAAACTAATTGAATGAAATATATATGACATAAAAAATAGTTTTTAAGGCCCTATTCCATAATATTAACCAATTAAAGAGAGAGGTATACATTAAAACCCAGCCTTATTTTCATAATAGTCATGTCGATGTATCAAGGGGATATATAATTTTGGACCCCACCAATTACATTTTTAGCACCAATGAATTATCCAAAAAAATTAAAAATTCATTCCATACCTATCCATTTGGAAACTCATACTAATAAAACCCGATTATATGTTTAATGAAGGATATGTAATTTCATTATATGATTAACCTATTTTAGTGTTCAGTAATCATCAAGAACATCAATACATTTCCCCATGTCAACAAATGGGATAATATGGTCATAACACATCTAGTGAAATAATGTGGATGGTCAAACAAAAAATATTAATCTTTATAATAATCATTCAAAGTGGAATAAAAACAAATGAAATTCCACTACATTCCCCATGTTAATTGAATAACATTCTATCATGGTGTACATCATTTGATATGAATTATGTAAAAATGTAACATTCAAACCATATAGAGAAATGAGTACATGGCTAAGTCATTGCTGGAATAACATGTTCATAATCCATAATGGGAATCAAGGTGGATAGTCTAAAAAAATAACCATTTTTTAATAAATGATACCTACAAGGATGTTAGTATTGATGAAAACATCCTTCTAAAAAGAATACTTTGAATAATATCACAAAAAAGGGATCAAGAATAAATTTTGTTGATACCATGATTTGAAACCCCTAAATGATAACATATATACATACATATATATATATATATATATTATAATAAAAATCATGAAACATAAACCACATTGTGTTAAATCATTTTAAAAATACATAGAAATGTGAAAATTAAAACATAAAAGAGCATTAAGAAAACATTTTTAAAATTGATGAAAAAGTTAAATTTATATTTTTCATAAGATGGAAACTTTTGAATTGGTAATGTGAATCATTTCTAAAAAACCATTTTTAAATGAATCGTAAATAATGGATATTATAAAAGATTTTTTTTATCTTGGATAAATTAATAGAGGAGGAAAAAGCAATGAAATTGAAAATAGAAATATTTCTAATTATTTTACAAGTAACTTTGTTGAAAACTCAAATTGTAAGAATGATAAAAAAATATTATTAATACAAAATGTTTTAAATGTGATCGTAAAATACCACATAAGATAGTATTAGGGTGGTAAAACTCAATAATTATATAATTATGTTCATAAATTATGAATATAGCTCATAGAAAAGGGATATGACTTATCAATATCCCATAGTGGTAACGTACTATATAAAGTGTAGAACAATTGAACGGGGGCTTATGTGGTAAAAATGTAAAAATTTAAAGAATAACAATTATTATAATAAATTGGTATAATGTACCTATATTATATGAAAAAGTCTAAAGTGAATTATCATAACTCAATTAATGAAAATTGAGTTACCAAAAACTCTTATGAATGGGATCACAATTTATTCAAAATATATTTTAAAAAAGAACATTATATAGATTAGTTAATCCCATATATTATATGAGAAACATGTGTATAGAATTTTTTGGATATTAAATCAATAGAACATCATAAAAAAGGAAACATGATTAAAAACATTTAGCATGTCATAATGAATAAAAATTGAGATAGATAAACACTTTCTGGCTTGAGTGATACTTTAATCAAACCCCATTGAAAGTGTAGTTATGTAATTGAAAATTAAATACCATGAAAAAATGATATTTAATGATATGATATCTCAAATAGGAATTATATACACCACATATATAAAATTATGGCCATAATACCAATCAAGTCTCAAAGATAGGAATTTGAGGCACAAACCCTTAACTTAGTCTTGATTCGTATTTTTCTTGCACCAACCAACATCAATAATTATATTAAGTTCATTACATAAATAAAAAAATTACCTTTTTTATAACTAAAACAATTTATAATCTTAATTAATAGCAATTATATACATATATATTGAGGAGAACAAAATATTTCATACATACTTATTACATAATTTTAGATAAATATTAAACAGATCTTATAAAAACACTATCTATAACCATAATGGTTTAGAGTCTTTGGGGACATTAAAAATAAAACATCATATTTAAGGGGTTATTTAAAATATCTCACAAATATATATTCTCTCATAGTACACTTATTATATAAAACCTAATTAAACCCATTATATGTAACCTGTGGAAATTGAACAAAAAAATGTCGGCATAAATGATCAGTAAGTGTAAAAATAATTGATATGAATAAAAGATCATAATCCGAAATAAGATAATATTAAGGTTTTGAGAAAATTATTGTACTTAAAAATAACTATAACTAATAATTAAAATATCATTAATCCTAAATCGTTTAATAAATTTGATTCATTTAAAATGATTTATGTCATAAGTGTGTGGAATCATCAATAATAAATCATGATTTATGAGAACATGTCAACATAATAAGACATATGTTTATGAAATACAAATAAGACACAGAAATTGTTTCCATAGTGAGGGATCACTAATAAGAATCACTCCCAAGACTATCATAGTAGACAGTGACCCTCATTGAACAAGGTTCACTTCCTATTACATTCATTATTATTTCACGATATATCCATAATTATTGATGGAATTGGTGGGATACATAATCCCATAACCACCTATCACATAAAGAAAACCATATATACATGTTCCACAAGATCATAAAATATTCATAATATCATGATATCAACACCCATATAAATAAAACAGTTTTCATAAATATTTCATCATTTCCTCATACCATAACTTGTGGAAAAGAAATATGTTTCATAAAGAATTAAATGTTTCATAATTAATTAAAGTGAACGAAATGGGTTTAAAATAATCATCCTTAAATAATCATCATCATAATTTATACCGAGAAACAAATTGGATGTTATCATATGATCATATCCCTAGTGAAGTATAAAAATATTTACATTATGTTGAAATAGTTAAAAAATAACATTAAATGATCATTCAAATCATTATTTAAAAACATGAGAAAATAACCATTCAGTCTAATTAAATATTGAATTAACATTTTGTAATAGATAAAAAATCATTTTTTGGAAAAAT
This sequence comes from Viscum album, assembly GCA_963277665.1. NCBI lineage: Eukaryota > Viridiplantae > Streptophyta > Magnoliopsida > Santalales > Viscaceae > Viscum > Viscum album. The sequence continues at coordinate 1,759,110,013 of OY728119.1, read as the reverse complement.
TGATGATTAGTTTAAAATAATATTCAATGTAAATAATGGTCATGATGGAAATAAAGTCTATTCATGTTTTATACATAGAGAGACATAATTCCTTTCACACTTTTGTAAAAAGTCAAAATCACATATTCAGAAAAAATTTAGGATTATTAATTTTTAATCCTTTTTAAATAAAATCATAGGTATTGAAAATGAACTTTTTTTTAAAACATTACAATTATAAACATGTATTTTTATGAAACAAATAATGTGTTTGTACATGAAAAAACACGTTCATTGATCAAATATGTAATAATGTATGGTATTTTATAAAAATACAACCTTAGAAATTTTAAATACTAAAGTGAATAAAATTCACTACTGGAAAAATGATTTTTCCCAACGCTTCTATACCAACGGTTTGTAAAAACTGTTGGTATAGGTACCCTTTCCCAACGGTTTGGCCAAAACATTTGGAAAGCCCATTTTTTGGCCACCTTTCCCAACGGTTTGGCTACACCGTTGGGAAAGGATGAATTCTAGACAGCCTTTCCCAACGGTTTGGCCAAACCATTGGGAAAGGGTAGCCTATCCCAACGGTTTGGCCAAACCATTGGGAAAGGGTAGCCTATCCCAACGGTTTGCACGAACCGTTGGGAAAGGGTGTCCACAATTCTACCTTCGACCAGAATACCCAAAAAAAATCAAGACCTTTCCCAACGGTTTTGAAAACCGTTGGGAAAGGTCCTTCGATTTTTTTTGGAATCTACCTACGGAGAACATTATATAAAAAAAAATTTAAAATAATTAGAACAATACATATATATATTTATGAAATTATGTTAACAAAAGTCATGTTAGGTTAGTGGTTAGGTCATTCCGTTATAAACTAGAGGTCCTGGGATCAAATCCCACCAGATGTTTCTTTTTTGAAATACATATACCAACGATTTTGAGAACCGTTGGTATATATTTTCTAATTACTTATACCAATGGTTTTCAGAACCGTTGGTATAGACCCTATACCAACGGTTTTCAAAAAATTGTTGGTATAGACCTCTTGTCACAGTTTACTTGCCAACGGTCCTCCAAACCGTTGGTATATCCTATACCAACGGTTACAAACCGTTGGTATAGCTTATTTTTTTAATAGTGATTGTACTAATACATAGTATAACAAAAAATAACTAGATGAGAATAAAATATGTTGTGTTCTAAAGGCAAGATCCATTAAATTTTCCCTAGTTGCAATTCAAGTCTAAAAATTCATTATTATAATGAGAATAAAACATAAATATTATGCCTAATTTTTCATTTAAATTTGTATACATAAAAATAAATTGTATAATAAATATAGATATATTATAATAATATTACAAGAAATTTCATACATAAATTGATATGTATCATTCCATTATGTTTTCAAATTAACAATTTCTAATTATGTATTCATTTAAACAAACATTGAAGTGAATATTGAACTCTTTTCCATGCAGGTTTCATTTTTATGCATCTCATTCTTGCACCTAGATAATGGTTTCATTCTCTATAGTATTTAAATAATGATATTAGTATCACAATTATTTATCATATACAGTTCTAAAAGTATTTATATAAACAGTTGATGAATGAAATTCACATACCTACGTGCAGGTGGTAGTCTACACATATGTATGAGAGACATTGTTATTTACTAATTAATGGAATTGTAATAAGGTAAATGATATATTAAATGAAAAATCGTAATTATTTCATAAATATCACATATAAATATTTAATAAAGCATAATAAATAAAAATTAATGATGGTGATGAAAACTAATTTGTATCACTTCGTGTGTGTGGTAGGCCACACGAACTCATGAATGTTAAATTCATTTCACATTTTATTTAAAATAGTTGGAAAATGGTTGATCCATCATCATAATATAAATTACATATATTTTATATAGAAATGTTTTTATTTTATAATGTATACCATTGATTATATGAGTTAGAAGATGACAAAAACATAAAAGTACTCTGTTACTAGTTATTCCACTTTCCTGAGAAACCTCCTTTGTTTTACATATTATAACTTTAATGGATGGTATTCTGATCAAACCAAAACATAAATGACATGGTGTCAACTTTAGAAAGTTATTATAGTAGTTATTTACCTAGATATATGGATTGTAGATTGTGAGAAACATGAGAAACATTTCTATTTATAAAAGTTTAAATGGGAGGGGAATAGATAATAGTTATAAAATAATAATAACAAATTTTATATATATTATTTATATTGATTTAATTAAATAAATTTTGTTATAATGGGTGTTTTTGGAGTTTGGATGGGAAAGATAATTAATAATTGTAAAATAGAAAGTAATAATTACAATAATAATTTGGATCATCTCTTGATCTGTCCTTTGGAAACGAATGAACTAAGGCACTTTTCTGAGGATATGGAATAATAAACTTGTAAAATGGATTTAGAAGAAATAAATTTTGAATAGTTTAATAGAAAATTAAAATAATAATATTGGATTGAAGTGGGATTAATTGAGATCCTTTTGTAGGTGAGAAAGTGTGATAAAAGTTTTTAAAAGAATGTTTGGTAACGGAAAAGATGGGAATTGTCTGGGAGTTAGGTTATTTTTTTGAATAAATTTTAGTTGAGACATGTGGTTATGGCTTTCATAATTGAAAAATTATTTTTACAAGGTATAAGGGGTGTTATAATTTTTTAAAATTTGAAATAATTCATTTACTCATTCTTCCATTATTAATCATGATTTAAACTAAACTATAGAATTTATTTTAATACTAAAAAATTAGATGAGCCCTATTACAAAATTTCATTATGCTAAATGAAATTTTACAAGAATGTTGTCCTATTTCAATTTAAAAACAAGAGAAAAGAAATATTTAAATTAAAACATATCATCTATTGAAAATATTATTTCTGTAGAATAAATTCATTAAATAATTATGTTTTCTTATTATTATTTAGCATTGATAACCAATTAAATGAGATTTAATATATTTTTATATATTTATAACAAAATATATTTTATTCCTTATTTAGTAAATAAAAGGAATTTATTCTCAAATACTAATATTTATATAAATGTCATTATTTTAACAAATATTTTCTTTCTATGGTAACTAATATTTACCTTAGTAAAATAATTTTATGCCTAAAATAGAATTGTAAACATTAATTAATTATATCATATTAATTAAAAATATACAAGTCATATTTCCTTAATTTTGTTTCTAAAAATGGTAAACATTAATTTTTATATAAGAACATAAAAATAAAATCAAATGTGTTTTCAAAGGAAAATAACCATTTTATAAGAATTTAAACTATTCTTATTATTAATTTTTAGAAACTACTAATTAAATTAGTATCAACCAATTATCAGTTTAAAATATTTTATATCATCATTAATTAAATGATTCTTGAAATATAAATCCATATGACATAAAAATAAGATATTTAGAAAAAATTCTAAGTATAAAATTACTATATCACTCACTATAGATATACAAATTTAATTTAATTTATCAGAAAAGTATACTTTATTTTTAATCTATAAATAATTTTTAGATTACTTACTCTTATTGATTTTTGTTAATTCTACATTTTGGTTTAAACGTTCTAAAAATATCATAGTGTAGTTTAAGTTTGATTTTGTTTATGGATAAATATATTAACCCAATTTAATTTTTTAAAGGTTATCATATATTATAATTAAGAGGTGTTGCATAAGTATAAGAATGTGTAAATATCAAGCAGATATGGGAGTGATTGAAAGGCCACGCTCCCATATATTATTTATTCCATAAATAAATTATTTTATTGAACCAAATTATCAATCCATTATAAAATTGATCACTAATAAATAAATACCCTCAGAATGGGATCCAAATAGTATGAAGGCACTATGTCAAGAACTAGCTCCGGTCAACCCTGAACAGCTCACAAGATCCAACACACGACAAGGCCCGAAGGGAATTCTTGATCCCCATCGGCTATAAACTAGCAAAAGCATCAAAATGAGATTTTTTGGAAGGATTTGGCCCATAAAAAAGATAGATAACGGAATATAAACTAAAAAAATATTAGAAGTGGAAAAATAAAATAAAGAAGTAGAACATTCATTTAGTGACCGTGGGGGTCACCACGAAATACCAAACCACACTCACTTAAAGAGAGAACAAAAAAGGCCCAAAACTGAAAAATATAATATGTCTGAGCACAAAGATACTTTATAAAAAACCAGTGGAATAATGAAACCCTATTCCCCTACCCCATAAAAAGAAACCCAAAACATGCTAGTTTAAAAATAAAATAGAATAATGTATTATTTATCCTTTTTTTCAAAATCATGTGACAAGTTTTCTTTTTAAGGAAAGCATTTCTCTTCAACTAGTTTTTCAAAATGGGTTCCACGCATGCATTATCATTCCAAAATGAAAGGAAACCAATTTAGATTAAAAAAATTTTTTAATGAGACATCAATTATGAAACATATTTAATGAAAATCACATCACAAGAATCATGTCACTAAAGAGAACCATGGGAATCCCTATAGTTAAATAGAACAAGTAGGACCCTAGAGACCTCGTACATTAATGAAATATGGAATAGTAACCACAGTGAGCATTGTTCTCATGAACGAGCTACTGGATATGAGAAACATAAAAAAATTAATGTTCTCCAATAATCATAATTATTTTGTACGTTTTCTACAATTATTTATTCTATATGATTCTAAGATGAACCACTTCTGAGTCATCTAGCGTACATGTATAAGACTGCCCAACTAGATACCCACGTTTTCCAACGCTCTCTATGTCAAGTGGTGGTGAGTTATATCAATAAGAAAACACACACACACACCACATTATTTAAAGAAGAACTATATAGATTTCACCACCGATTCCCCACCATTAATTGTTCCCCCTTTCTTCTACAATATAAAATATGGAACAACCTCCTCACCAGAAACATATCAAAATTTAAAAATTAAATATTCACAAAATATTTTTCAAGTGCAAGAGAGAAATCATAAACTGGGGTTTTCTTTTTTCATAAATCATTCACAATGTTCCAATCAGTATTAATGATGTACAATGGAAATATTTAATTTTAGATACCATAATCACCTAAACTTTTTACGTTTTTAAAACATTTTCAATGATTAACTAAACAACCAAGGTACTACATATTTAAAATATGCTAAAAACCACAAATAAATCGCAACAATCCATTTAGGAAAATCAAACCATCCTTTAACATTGATTCCACAACCAAATCCACATTGGGATTCAATTTGGATGTTCATTGGAAAATACAACATACCATTACACATTTGTAACAAAACCTTCCAAAAGACCACATGTATTTGGAAATTCCCACTTCACGTTCTAAACATATAAGAAACACCTTTTCAAGGACCACCACCATTTATATATAAACATATATATTTTCATATACATTTTATATAATGGTAGTAGATAAAACATTTGAAATAATACCAATATGAAATAGAAATTCTAATTATTGATCATGGCATAAGGAACCAACATTATGACACACATCTTATGATGATGGCAGGACAAGACCACTTCACCTAGAAGCACATAAATTTTAATACATCTCTATATATCATTTGACCCATGTACATATTACCTACTCCATGAGGAAATATTAGCAAGGAGGGTATACATATAAACACACTTACCCATGTATATACATATAGGTATTTTCTACCGACGACCAAAACCCACATCAATATGAAAAAAAACACTATAATGATTCAAGGGAGTCTAATGTTTAAAAAAGGATCTAATTAAATCTAAATTAAACAAGGAAATAAGATAAACCTCGCCCCAGCTGGTGACCTTCGATTTAAAAAAAAACCAAATCAGCTTTTCCTAGGCAGTGGGTGACGAAACATGAAGGAATAAGACTCAAGAGACATGTTCCAAAACCTAGAAAGGAAAGAAAAAAAATATTGTCACTCTCAGAACCATAGGGGTAGGACGAACCTAGGAGGGGAGATAGAAAAAATAAAATCGAACAAATATGGGGGAAGAGAGAGGATGATGGCCTATAATGATGTTTCCAACCCAAATCTCTTAAGAACTATGGGGAATGGTGGGGAGAAGAGGGAGATGAAATAAAAGGAGGTGCGTAGCTAGAGAGGACAGGTAGGAGGAGCTATCATGATTCACCTAGGAGAAAGGAATTGAAAAAAAATAAATAATAAATAATAATAACACATCTTTTAAAAAATGGGAATTCTGCATGGTTTACCATCAAATTTTTCTATACCGTGCGCCAACTGTGCGGGGGCCACTACTAGGCCAGCTTTCCCCACGTAGGTAAATGGAGATGGTCACATAATTTTTATAACTGTACGTATGCTATGTTGAATGGATATGTCAAGTGGCAGAGCCCTGTGGAATAGGAAATACACTGTTTCCTTAATCGTGTGGGCTAACTGTGTTACACTAATAAGGTAATAATTTTTTTTTAAATCACAGATTTCCAACCACTGGAACTCAAACCCTCGGAAACATATAACAATATAAGATAATAAATGAATAATATAATTAAATTAAACTTTTAGTGTTCGGTTGAGGTATGAAAATTATCCCCATCATGACAATTTATTCCCCAAGAATTTCAAAAATATTTAGTTGATCAAAGCATAGATCAAAACAAATGATTCAGAAAAAAATACATTTGAAATTTAAATACTGAGATCCAAAAATTCCCTAGATAACAAAAGGAATTCTCAAAAAGATCTAAAGACTCAAACCACTAAAATGAGAGGACCTACTTTAAAGAACCCTCAACCCCACATAAAATCGCAACATGAAACACCCTGACCCCTAACATAGAAACTGTTAATGCTCGGGGGAACTCCCATGTCATTCATTAAGAGACCAACTACCTGGTTAAACAATTATGACAATCGAGGATGGGTGTAATAGAAAAAAGGATTACTCAACTCCTTGAATGCTGTGTTTCCCTTGGATTTGTTTCGAGATGGCCTCCCCACCATGTTGGGATTATGGACTACCTTAAACTTTCCAAGATGAAACCACTAAAAAAATAAAACGAATCATCCAACACATACAAGACCATTGATGATTCTCCCCACCATTTTAATAATAGTCATGAAAAAATGGGTCAGGCATACCATCACAAACCTACCACCAAGGATTGAATCCCATTAATAGAGAGGGTGGAGGAGTCCCCAATTGAAGAGACCCAAAATGAAAACATATTTCCCACTCATCACTCCCTCAGTACATGATCATCTCCAAAGGGTAGCTCCCAAAACAAAAAACTATTTAAAAGTAAAACTAGTTACTCTATTTTTATATCCCATGAGACACAACCATGAAAACTTCATGATAGAGTCCACCAAGTCCTTTAATGAAAAAGGTCCCAAAATAAACAGCCACATGAAGGGATAATTCAAATATTGTCCTCTCTAATGCTATCGAAAAGGTTGTATTTCCATCCCCCTACACCTAGTGACTACCCGACTACATGAAAATATTCACCCAAGGACCTATGTTTATAGTTGTGATGTCATGAAGCATTTCTTTCCATCGTAGTCAAGAACTAATATCCATTAATTGATGTTTCATCCTCTAGCAACATAGCTTGCCAAAATTATATAGGGTCACCCCCTTACTAGGACTTCGATGAATTATAGATATGTGGATTAGAGATCCAAACCAACCACATTAAAAGAAATTATTTTGTGATCTATAGATCGATAAATTGGATGTGATGGGGGAGACACCCCAAGAACAGGTTCCTCAGATACTTATTCCTCACTAGAAATGGAGCCATTCAAAAACACCTTGAGAAAATAAAATTCTTTCTACTATAGTCCACTTGTTGTGTCTCTTCTTGGAAATAAATGGAATTTACCCTTCACTAGCACAAACTGGGTCCTTTTAACATAACCAGCATTGCTACACCATCATGGCAACTAGGGTTTCCAAAGGCTTGAGGACACAAACACACACTACCTCATGTTGCACCATATAAACTATCAAACCTCATCCACTGGAAGAAAACAACATCATACAAAAAGGTCTCTATGACCAAACTCCTTTTAGAGTCTGAGAAAACCCATCAACAGAAAATGATTCTTCTGAGTCCATTTAACAATTCTAGGTGACCTGCTATAAATGTGAAACTAGAAGCCAACTCAAAGATCATCACTTAACTAGCCACCACATCAAATCATAAATCAAAACTCAATTCAAAAAACATTACAAACCAAAAAGACATATTCAATGACAAAATGACACAAAATAAACCAAAAATATCCTATGGAAAACACCACTCTCATTCCAAATTAAAACAATATTCCACATTGAAGATCCTTTGAAGATAAAAAAATATTTAAAAATCCACTTTCATTTCAATTATTTTTTGGAAAAAATCATTCCATCACACCCACTTAACAAAACATAATTTTAGAAAACAAACAAAGCCTCAGAATCTAAGGACCAACCATTGGCATTCTATGATGCCTCACATGTATGAAAATTCTCATTCCCACTCAGAATCCATCCACACATACCACCTCCAAATCCACTATCTATATATGTGAGATCCATAAGAATACCAAAGGTCAAACAAATCCTTTCAAAATGTTCTTTTCAAAGGAACACCCATTTCACATTCTCATAAATTTAAAAAACTCCAAAACATTTCACAAATCAATTTCCGATTTACTCTTTATAAAATCTTTCAAATATCTCCAAATAGTTCACAAAAGAGCATCCATTTTCTAAAAAAACGTTTACTTTTCAAAAACACCAAAACATACATTTTGGAAAAAAATCAGTAGAATAATCGCTAATTTTATGTCCTAAAAAATAGGAAAAAAAAATTAAAACCTACATCAAGAACATCCCAAAGAAACAAATTTACATAGAAAATCAATATTCCAAATTCTCAAATAAACATCTTTTACACACAGTTTGGTCACACGGTATGGCAGACTCTGCACCAATGGTGTGATCACATAAGAAGTCATCAAAGTAATTTTTTTGGTTTGTACATGGATTTCCAGGACATGCACAACAACCATCCACCCCTCCAAAATGACCACTAAATTTCAAGACCAACCAGAACAACACAAAAATGTACAATGGACCTAGAAAACAACTAATATCCAAACATGAACATCGAGGAAAGACTATCACAAACCACCCTTGAAATTAAAGTTTCATTATTAATAGGTGATGATCATGAAACTACCTGCAATTGATCTCTATGATTACGGAAATACTAACTCCAAACAATATAAAATTCACAAAAGACATGGGATAAACATCCTATGATACCATTTTTTCTTGAACCATCCTAGGTCAACATTGAAACAATCACACAGATCAGCCCGTGATAAGTCCTGAAGGGTATTGTTGATCACCATGGGCTCGAAACAACTGAAAACCATCCAAATTAGATAGTTGACAATGGTTTGACCCATAAAAAGGTAGGTAACTAAATATAATCTAAAAAACAGCACTTGGAGAGGAAAAATAAAATAAACTAAGCATAAAAAACAGACCACAAGTAACCTCATGGGTCACCACGGAACACAAAACCACGCTCGTTCCATGGGTGACCCAAACTACAGGGACTTGAAACTGAAAAATATAGTAGGAATGAGCACCGAGATGACCATTAAGAAAGAAAAGGAATAATGACACCCTATTCCCTTACCCCTTAAAAAGAAATGCAAAACATTCTAACAAATTATTGTTTTTTATTCTTTTCAAAACAAAGTAAACAGATTACCTTTTAACGAAATCATTTATCTTCCACTACATATTCAAAATATGGTCCATGCATGGATTAACATTTCAAAATGAAAAGAACCCAATTTAGATTAAATTACCCTTTTTTAAAACAATAAAACATGTGTGAAACTACAAAAATAAAATTCACATTACAAGAATCATGTGAAAAACAAGCACCAAGGGAAATCCATATAGGTAACTCGGAAAAGTGGAACCCTAGGGACCTCATTCCTTAGTGAAAAATAGAATAATAACCACACAAACATCCTTCTCATGAACGATACACTAGATAGGAGAAACATCCAAACCATTTAGTTTTTTCCAAACATCATAATCATTTAGTTAGTTTTGTAGCATCAATCGTACTAGATAATTCTACAATGAACAACTTCTGAGTCATCTAGTATACTAGTCTAATTCAACCCACCTAGATACCTTTGGTCTCCAATATGCTCTATTTCAAATGGGGGTGTGTTTTATCAATAAGAAAACACACACACACTCCCACATAACATTGTTTAACTAATAACATTATATATATAACCATAGAACTAACCAATTATGTTGGTCCCATTTTTTATAAATCACATATCTTTGCACAATCCTTTTTACTAGGTAGATATCACAATTCATAAATTAATCATACACATCATTATTTTGAAAATCAAGAGTTATTGCCTCTAGAGGGGTTTTACTTTTTCATAGATCATTATCAACAAGACAAACGCCATTAATTACATACAAGGAAAACATTTCATTTTAGAACACATAATCACCTAACATTTTTTAGATTCCAAAATTGTTTAAAAGAATAAATAAACAACCATGGTAAAACATGTATGAGAAAATCTTAAAAACTCACATAAAATTAATCAATACTTTTAAGAAAATAAAACCACCCATTAACCATGAGTACAAACCGAAACGTAATATGGGAATTACATTGGAACTTCATTGAAAAGAAAAAAATTCCATTACACTTTTAATAAAAAAAACATGCTGAAATACCACATGTCTTGGAAAATACACTCATCAATTTCTAAACATCTATGAAAACACATTTCAAGAACCACAAACATTTATATATAAACATATATATTTTTCATATATATTTCATATAAAGGTAGAAGATACATATTTAAAAGAATACTAAGATGTAATGGAAATTATAATTAATGATTAGGGAAGAGGGAACATACCTCAAGACACCCATCATATGATGATGGTAGCTGGATACCTCTTCTCCTACATGAGTATTAATTTTCAGGTATCTATATATACCCTTTGAACCAATTACAAATTCCCACTCCATGAGGGAATATTTTCATGGAGGATATACATATATTCACCATTACCCATGTATATACATATAGGTATTTGTTGTCTATGACCAAAACCCATGACCCGATGATAAACCAAACTGAAATGATGCAAGGGAGTCAAAAAATTAAAAAAGACTCCAAATAAACAAAAATGTAAAAGGATGTAAGGGAATCCTTACCCCAACTAATGACCATCGAGTTGAAATAGACTGAATCTGCTTTTCCTCCGATAGAAGTTGTAGAAACACAAAGGAAGGGGACACAAATGTCCCATTGAAAACACTAGACAGAAATGAAACCACAAAAAATTGAGCCCCACAGAACTAAAGGATTCATCCGAACCTAGTAGGGGTGACTGGAAGAATAAAAGAGAACCAGATAGGGAGGAAGAGAGAATATGAGAGCATACCATGGAGTTTCTAACCATAAACCCTCAAGAATTAGAAGAAATTGATGGTAATAAAGGGATCCAATATAGAGAGAGGCATGATGCTAGAGAGGGGGGGGGGGAGGAGGAGCTCACGCGATAAACTAGGGAGAAAGGTAGATGGAAAATAGTTAAAAAGAAATATCAAAAACCTAAAAATAAAAAAAAACCCAACATTAAAACCTATCCAATCCACATGGTATTTTCACATTGTTTTCCAAACAGTGCACCAATATTGCATGGGCCACTACAAGGCTAGGAATCCCTGTATAGGTATTGGAGGAAGGGTGTACAAGTTGGAAAAATGTGCAGAATCCACACTGAATAGCTCTGTCAAGTGACAGAGCCTAGTTGTACATGAACCATATGAATTCTTTAATAAGGTGGGCTAACCACAAGACACAAAAAAGACCATCAAAATAGAATATCACCTCCCTCCAACCTCCAAAAGTCAAACCCACTTGAAAACATAACCAAATTTTTTAAACAATGAATTTAATAAAGAAAATAAACGAGGAGTGTCGGGTCAGGGTTTGAGATACTAAAATTTAAATGTAAATGAATTCATTATGAGAATGTCTCCTTAAAGAAGTAATTTCACTTAGGATTGGGAAAATAGTGATCCAATTCATGTTAATCCCATAGTGATGATTGATCTAATGTCACACATTCCTAGAAAGGTCTGAGATGCACAAACTGATATCTAGTCATGAGATAAATTCTCTACTATTATAAATATCAACGGACCACTTCCTCTGCACGTATCACATGAACAAAGAGAAACATGAATATCTCGTGCTCAATTTTATCTCATCATGTTCATTACTCCACATAAGACTCATTAAACTCCATTATGTGATCAATATTAAATGAAATAAACAATTCACTCTTCAATATATAGACATCTATGATTATAGATGCATCATTAATGGGAAAACACATTAAATGAAGTGTTCTTACAAAAAATGACATGGAAAAAGTTGTATTAGTGAACTCGTATAAGAAAAATGTTTTACTTTCCAAATGTTAACAAGGTTTCCATCATGTTTAGATGGGTTTTTCTATGGTTAGAATTCATGTATTTTTTCCCCTAATAAAGTAATATTGATGAATATTAATTTTTATGGAAAATATCCAAAATATTGAAAATAGTTCTATACACAAATGCCGTTTGTCGTGTCAACTATATTATCCAAGATGTAAAACAGTGATTATCTAGGAATCATACAACATATCTATATATTCTTAATCATTTCATACTTGTGGACCATAAATTTTTCCTAGTTTTATAATTCCACCCCTTTATGGTCTGGTAATTTTATCCAATATCGTTATCCCATGGGAAAGTAGAAGCCTTCTAGACTCTTTTTTATCTACGTACAATAATATAGGCAAGCCCAATATCTCAGGAAAGGGATAATAAATAAATTAGGGGGTAACCATAACATTTAATGATACATTAGAAATTATCATTAGGAAATAATTTTCATAAAATAGATAACCAAACCCACTTTTATTCAAATATCTCATATTGATAATCAATCGACTACTTTCAAGGATATATTGAGGGTTAGGACCTATATCCCATAGATAGTTTCAAGACTAAATGGATGAGGGAAACCCCTGTTTGAAGTACATGTAGTGTGTTTCAGAATCAATTAAGGGTATTAAAAATATATGGATCTATTTGGATGTCATAGGTTTATGTATATAAGAATTTTGAAATCATCCTAGAGCAGCTCAACATTTAGATCCGACATTTGAACATGTTCCACATGAAAAAAATATAAGTGATAATTACTATTTATGATGTATATAAAGTCTAAATAAGACTCATTCATAATGTAATGTCTGATGAATTCCTCCCCCAAAAGACAGTATAAGGATATACTTAGTGAATTACTTCATTACCTTCAGCATTATGGATAGAATCCATCAATGTTATGGGGGAAGATAATTTCCAAGACAAAAACATCATTTATTATGAATGGATTAAATATTGTGTTAGTCCCATGGGGTGATAGGTTACACATAAGGTAACCAATGAGATGTAATTATATAAAGAAAATGGATATCCTAGGAATATAATAGATATAACAGAAGATATAATATTATGATGAATGGGGTAGTGATGTAATACCAAAGATCCCTAATAAATTTTTCTTTAATTTTTTTTTCTATATGGATCAATGTATTCACACTCCCAGTTTGAGACTCATACATGGGTTTTTTTTCAAGTGCTTTTGTAATAGTAGAAAATCTAAAAGTGTGTTAACCCTTTGGTATAGTGGTACTATTACTGGATAAAATTCATCATTTCTTACTGCACAAATACAATTAAAAATCCTTATTTCACTTTTCAAGTAAATTTAATGTTTGGTGTGGCTAGACAGTGGTACATTTCATCTTATATAAGCTCCACAGAATTTTCCAAATTCTATAATGTAGTTTTAATCAATTAATATAATCCATTATTGAATTATAACATTATTATTAAAGAATGTAAAATATTTGATGCTCCTTTGTTTGTTTTCAGAATTAAACATCATCCCCTATCCATATCCACCAACTTATGAAATAATTATTAATAATTGAAATAATTAAAAAATAATTGTAATGCATGATATCCATAAGGGAATTCATCCTATTGACCTAGGTTGAGTGCGTTATTATGTACATGTCCTATGATCAATATATATTTATATATTAATTTACGAGTATTAAAATGTTTTTAGTGGTGCAAGAAATATATATCCAGAAAGATAATAATCAAATAGTGGGAAAAAATAAAATATGTTGATGGCCTAAGAGAATACAAGATTTGATATTATATTTCATTCCTTGATTGAATTTAAAAATTTTACACCTAGGTAATCCCATTAAGGGATTTCATCACACCCCTTAAGGGAACTCAAAAGTAACATTATTAATGTTACTGTTAAAATTTCTTAATAGAAAGTGAAACAAGATACACAAAATTACCATAAAAAACAATTAGCATGGAACCTATACCTATAGACCAAACTAACTCTTGTGCCCCTCAGTATCTCAAAACATAAGAGACAAAACATCACAAGTCATAATAAATATTTTTTAGTTGTCCTCATTATATTGAATATCCATTTGAAAATTAGAGGTCAGTATATAGTATAAATTGATAGACCCTAAATCTTAAAGCAGATCTATGTGAACATGATGATAACTATTTGGAATATATTTAAATCAAGGTAATTTAATTATATATGGGGTGTCTAAAAGATAAATATGTTGTGGGTATATTTTATTCTCATTAGAGTTCGGTTCATATTCACTTACATGGAAACATGAGCGTGCCTTTAGATTTTGACTTTAAAACAAACCATCATGAGCCATGAAATTACCCTGTAGAGTTAGAGGTAGTTGTATATTCCATATATAAATGGACTTCCATTACATGATAGATGTAGGATATAAGGGATTTAGGAATCACAAAATAGGTAATTAAATAATACATCAATTTAAAGTGGGATAATGTTCTCAACCCCAAATATATATGAAAAATATTATCTTGTACATATTACATCTATTTAATATAGCACATAGTAAGAAATCCTATTCAATGTTGTAAATAGTGGAGATGATCTAGAAACCAATGAACTCTCCCAAATATATTGTGTGTGGTATACCATTGAGTATTTTTGAAGGGCCATTCCAATAGATGAAGTGTAACTGTCACCTAAATAGTGAATTACACTAGAGGTGAAGTAGAGGGATCCATTATATATCCCCCTAGCTTCTAGACATTTTGTCATAGGGGTGAGGACAGATAACCCTCCAGTCATGGTCACGAATCATTAAAATGATAAATTATGGGGCCCAAATATTCATTCTAAGAAAAAAGAATCAGATTATAGATCAACCACATTTTCTCATTTTTATCGGGATAAAATACTTGTTTTTGTTGTAGAATATTCATTTTTTTGAGGAATCATCATGAGTTAATCCTAAAAAATAATAGACCGGAGTCACAAGATGTTATTTCATCCTCTTATAAAGATGAATTCATATATATGGTGAAGGATACACTAATAGTGTTTTCCCTAAACATTCTTTTCAAGGAATTAGTGGATTGATTAGGTATAACAATTGAATACAAAATCCATATATCATATTATTATAATTATTTATGGTTCCATGGAAATGATTATAAATCTCACTAAAGCTCCAAAATAATTGAATATGACTTATACACAATTGATTAATTCTCTTCCTTGGATAATGTTAGTATCATTAACATTAATTTGGATGAGTGTAAGTCATTATTGCTTATGTTTGTCCAATTAACTCCTTACATGGAATGCTAATTTGGACTCCTAACTCATATAATTTTTTCTATGTAAAATATATCCATGTTAATCCACTGATGATAGACTATAATAATATCATCCCATTAGTATGATAAATAAAAACCCTATTTGTTTGAATCATTATACCCATTACACCTTCAAAAAGTGAATTAAAAAATTTAAATAGAAGCTTCGTCTCATTTAGATATTTATTGTTCAAAAATTTATGAGGTAAAAATTAGGGAAAGGGGCCAGGATCTGCCACATGATCAAAACATGGTAGAATAAAAAGACACTCCTATGAAACCAAATTATAGGACAATGATGGTGAGTGAATTCTCTATCATAGAATATGTAGAATAAATCACTAAAGGATATTCATATATTTCATTGTGAGAGAGAGTTCCACTAGTTTATGAAGCTACAATCTGATAGAAGTATAGGAACATTTGTAATTCCTTTAATTGTATTAACCATCAATATTGTGATGAATATATTTTTCATATTATTGTAATAATTCCTTATTCATTTCTCAAAATAGGCAAGAGGCAATTATCTGAAAATTTCAGTTACTATAGAATATGGATATTGATGTAAATCAAGTGCCCATAAAAAAGGGTTGATGATAACATGGTCCTTTTATGTGAATTTTTATAGAAAATTATATCAGTTATGAGGGGTGAATCTAATTTATATCAGAAGATCAACAAATTTCGATTCACTTCATGGAAACATGTGTTGAATGATATTTTATTGTATATAAATTAAATTATCTTATAGATTTTGAAGAGGTGGCGTTGGATGAACAAAATATTTCTAATAGATATTCCAATCTAGTAAGATATCTTCATCAAAAACATATAAAATTGAATATAAGATTAGATAAGCATCAAAATGATAATTTAATATTACAATAAATGGGAATTAGATTCCACTAATATATTATATATATTAATCAACATTGAATAAACTTAATTTGCAGAGCTAGATTAGATTTAGTACAAGATCGATGAATCAATCATGTATAATTTGATCTAGTGTGCAGAAGAATAACTTGGACAAGTATTCATAAATCATCATAATTCGGTATGGGATAATTCCTAAATTCACAATACATTATACAAATAAAAGATATGATGCTTAGAAGGATGATAGATGATTATACTTTCATGTTAAAATTGGTCAAAAAAATGTAGCATGGAGTAATATCTAATATAACATTTTTTTATACACAGAGAAAAAATGATTTTAGTAGAAGGTGTATCAATGCTGCAACTTATATCCATTGTTGAAACATCAATGTTTTTAAAGAAATTCATTTCAAATAATTACATTATCTGATAACCATATTACTACTATCATGAATTATTTATATAATATGAGTTATATAATGATAAAAAATATATTATTTAATAAGAACACATGTTTATATACAAATATTATTTAGTATATAATTAAATTTTGATCAATAAAAACACAATGTGAATGTATAGTAATCATCCTAAATATTCGTAAGATATTGCAGAAATCACCATGATAGAATATTTATAGTGAAGTGATAGAATATATTTTAATAAAATTTTGCACATATCTCGTTGAGATAGTGGGACGAATATTAACATCAGTTTTTTCAATACAAAAGATACACAAATGGTTATCATCTGAATGAATTCCACAAGATATGTGGTAGATGAATTTTCCATAGAAACATACTATATAAGAAGGATAAAATCATAGTAATGGTTTTATTATCACAGCATATAGTGTTATATAATTCACTTAGAGTAATAAATCCGAATGGAAGGAAGTATATGGTAATTATCTACAATTGAAAATATTGATAAAAATTCAATAATTGATTCCTTGTTTCAATGTAGATGGGTATTTTTATTTTGAATAATGGAGTGGGTACTCAAGTGAGACTATACACGGATGGTGTAGTAATTGTACCAATGAGGATCTATTGGAAATACCATAACCATAAGACTAAATTCACTTGAAATTTACTTCTCATAGATCAATTTATATGATCATTTTATAATGCATTGTATATTAAGACAAAAAATCATGGAAGGTGTTTATATGAATTAAGATGAAAGGGATGGAGACGTCACATAATTCTAAGAGAGGTGAATGTTATTTAAATTTAATTTAGGATTGAATTTAGGAACAGGATAATACAACATTCATTTGGAATGAATATTTTCCATATGTATACAAGAGGCTCTAGGGAGAAAAATTGGTTTCCTTTTAAAATAGAATTAGTAACATATGGAAAAAACTATGGTTCATACAATTAGTTATGAATAGAATAAACGTAAAATCTATTTATTGAATTAATGTAGTAAACTAAATTATAGGAAATCAGATCTACTATGGTATATCTAACGGTTTCTTATACCTAGTCAATAGTACGTATAATTACATGGTATTAAAAATAAAATATGGTACAATTTGGGGTATAATTGTTACATGTGTCACATGGAATATCACTCTAATAATAAATCTAGGGGTATGGGAGGATATTAATATTATGAGTTGAATTATATAGGCATATGTGATGAACCAATCAAGTATTCCATAATATGTAGGACATTTTATATTTACAAAAAATAATTAATGTTAGTAAAATAACAGTTATATCTAGGAGAACTAAAAGGGAAGAAGTCAAAAATATCATATTTTATTGCAGATGGTATAAAATGGATATGTACTTGGTGAGTGGAGAGGTAAGGATACAAGTTTCATGGGACCCAAAAATAGTCCTCCTTAGATCACTATGATCATATATCTCAATTGGGATAATGTGGAGCACGAGACAAGTTCCTAAAAGCTAGTGATATCTATATATACAAATACATAGTATGTTGCAGCACTATAAGTAGCTATGTACTATTTATAATATTAAATTATTTCATCCAATTCTTGGAATTCCACCTAGTAAGTATAGTTTTATCATTATGATAATTATATTATTAAAAAAACCAAGGATGTCAATATTAAAAATTGTAGATAAGGTATTTCATTAGGAATATCATATATTGAGAATTTTTAGTCAAGGAGATAATATCAATCATGGAAAACTAGCCATCCAATATAGACATGGAAGACCCATCAACTAAAATAATGACTCAATAGAAATACATTTTTAATCATGTGGGAGAAAAAAGGATGGTTATAAATCATTATCAATTTAATTTGGGAGTGTTTTCATAGTGGGTCCCCTAAATCCAACTAAACTTTAAATGTTTTTCACCATATCATATTTAATGTGATTTATACATTATTTACAAATAGAATTATTTGGTACATATTTCTATATCCACTATTTAAATGTTAATTTCCATAGAATAATTATTGTATCAAATGGATATAGTATATCCCAATATATAATGAGAACCATGAGTTAGTATAACCTTAATATTAAACAGAAGTCATATGTTTTAGATACAGCAGAATGGTTGGATGTAGTTGATGTGTGACTAACCTATATTGGGGCTCATAAGTATTAATATCTATTCTAATAATGTTCTCACTTGGTGATCTATGGTAGGTGAGACAATGGGTATAGAACCTCGAATAGGAACATAACAAGTTTTAGGTGTAATTGGTTGTTCCTATCTATAAACATGTTTTTTGGTATCCTGAAATGAGTTCATTTTAATGTGTTCTATTTAATCACATACCTTGATGCAAGGAAAAATATGGAAAATGAAATCATGCTGAGGTGGTGTAAGAACCCGATTTTTTCACAGAAGTATAGACCACTTAAATTTTTGAATAATTCTTTATTTTGGACCTATGTTGGATTCATAGTGAGTCGGTGATGGTACCATGGGTTTATGGGGGATTTTTCAGAGCCCAACCACAATATTTTTGAAAACATTGTACTGGGGCTTGGTTTATAATAAACCATAGAGGAAGGATGCATGGATAGACCAAACAGTGCATGTGGATTGTCTTTCCAAAGAGCCTTACAAAACATTTGGATCATGTTTTACCTAAATGTGGGACATAATTTTGTGTGTTCCCCTTTTCCCCAGGTATGTGTTCATTTTTTCACACCATTTATCATACTATGTGTAGAAACCTTGAAGAGGATTTTTTCAGTGTGATTTTATTAATTTTCCCTTAATGATTTAATCAAGCCTTCACTTTCCTCCTAATCTGGTTTTATACATGATTTAACTATTTTTATTCCCGTTTAGATTTCTTTATAGTCCTAATCTGGGGATTGGAAGATATACATAATCATAGATCCAACAGGGCTTATTTTCATCACGTTAGATGCGCAACCATAGGTACTTGAGTCCTTTTTATCCATTTTCACCTATGTTGTTCTCAACCTAATTATCGTAGTTTGATAATTTTTCCCATTTTCTCATATATACTTCATTAAAAGAATAATTTGAGTATGATATTAGAGGAGAAGGATTGTACAACCCTATGGTTTGTGTTCTATAACTCATCCCACAAGATCGTTGATTTTGGAATTGTCATTTGGGGACCACCGATTTCATCGGGTCACAATTATTGAATTTAAATGTCATGCATAAAATCATTAGAACCGTGTGATTATTCTCTTTCCATATATGAGATTATATTTTCCTGGTTAATCAAACAACGTCCAATATCCCATGTAGGATGACATTCCATAGTTGATATTTTAATGGTTTGACACCTTGGAGACATTGTTTGGATGTTCTCACTCTAGACCCCAATAATTGTAGGCCTCTTTATCACAAATGTGTGTTTTATAATGTAATGGTGAATGGAGATTACCATGTCACATCTACTTGACACATATATGGTCAGTGATTCAAATTGTTAATTAAATGTGAAATTGAAATTGGCATGTATACAATGTATATGACTTGACCAGATTAAATTTGAATTATTTATAGGTTTCATTTCCATATCACCGCATACCACATTAATGGAAGGTTGAAAAGTGATCCTTAATTATTGAATATTTCTTAAATGTACTTATCGATTAATTATGACTAGATTAAAAGGATTTATTCTACTAGAACTTATCACATAAACGAAATGAAAGGCTTCACCAAAATGAACTTTTTGATTACTATGACTTGATTAAAATGTTGCATGCTACATGAACTAATCACACTAATGAAAGGAAATGATTCAAAAAAAGAAGTTTATTGACTAATATTGACATTATTAAAAGGATGTCTTCTACATGTCCTTGTCACTCTAGTGAATGTAAATTCATGAGAAATTGATATTTAACATGACACCATTATTAAAAAAGAGTGTAATGACTCGGGCTTACCTTTGATTCTAATCGGGGAATGCCACAAGGGCTCAAGAACCCCATATTGATTCGAGGATACAAATTTCTTAGGTTAAAACCCACCTAGATCTCAATCCTTGTCTATTATTTGACTCCTGATATGAATCGATAGGATCCCTTACATAGTATTAAAGGATTCCTTGGATACACTCCTTGGATCATGCATTGACATGTAGGTTAAATGGTCAAATCCCATAGGACCCAGTCCCTTCTTATCCCTATTTTACCTTGGATTTTTACCTTAGATTCAGTAAGAATCTTATTGGCGAATACATTGAAATATGCTCCTTGGATTACACTCTTACCCTCATCTAGGATATAATTATTACCGAGTTAGTGACCATTGAAGACTATGTTGCCAAAGTTATTACTTATAGACTTCATTTTTAAATGTCAATGCAGGTTTCCTTATCATAACATGTAACCATCACTAGTATTAACATGTGACATATTTAAAAAAATTAATTAATTAATTAATGGTTTTTTTCTGTTCTGACGCCACTTGAGGGTTGAATCAGGTACTTGGGTATTTAGTTACATTGAACTGCTTTACTTTATATATGATTGCATACGCACTGTTATATTTCCATTACAATGTCATAATGTTATAGAAACCATTGGTGGTCAACCACTATGATTTATATCACACCTTCTATAGGTATCATTTGGTACCCGATGTAGATTACATGAATGCTAGGGATAATAAAGGTAAGAATATGACTTTGAACAACTGATTGCTTGTTGTTTAGGATTGAGCTTGATACTAGATGACCAAACCAGAGCTCATGATGCTTAGGATAGTCTATTGATTCCTTTATAATTTTTTAAAACATTTTATGCCTCTTTTCTTGTATCCATGACTTCTAGATTTCTAGTGACAGGACATATTATCATTAGTTGTGGTATGATTTTATGTTATTTCAGTTATTTTAGTTATTGTTATGGTAGTCTCTATTTTCCATTGCACCTTCTATTTACTTGTATTTCTTCCAAAATATACATCTCTTTATTTATATACCTTGTGATAAACTTTTTTAATGAGGGAATTTTCATCCCACATACAACACACATATTCCCTCACTACTTGTCAGTAGCCTTTGGAATTTAGAGAGATGCACTTGAGGCCATGTGTCACACCGGGTTTGGGACACCTTTTAAGGGGAATCTAGTTCCTATACATCACAATGTGGTATTAGGGGACGTTCATTTCTTACTTTAATATTTGGAGACAATATATTTGAGATTAAGAACACTATGAACATGGTCTTAAGGTATTCTTGAGCGATGTGAACCCTTGTTCAAGGTAAAATATGAGTTTCATAATTTAAAAATTTGGTTCAGTTTTTCCTATTATAGGGGACATTATTTCATTGTTGGGTGACCCACTTGATATGTGGAGTTATTGATAATTATTCTGATTGAGTATTGGTTTTATCCATGGACAGATGATATGAGGTAAAGGATAATTGTAACATGCATCATTATAGGAACCTAGAATTTTCATGTCATGCATATTTCCATTCCATATAGGTGAAATTTAATACACTCATTTGAAGATATGCATGTGACTATTCATAGATGTTATGATAGTTAGCTTATATTTTTATTACATTTGGATGTGATTGATTGATTTTATGTCTCAATTAATTAGTTGTATGGGCCCTCATGGCTTGTAAAGAGTAATTTACAAAGTAATGTCATTATGCTATAACTAAATGGGTGTTGTTTCCAGTGAGAAGGTGTCTGTGCACTAATTCCCCAAGAATGGCTATCTATTATAAAGTGAATCATAAAATCCAAAATGAATTAGTGGAACATTATTATACCTACTTGTTATGTATATAAATGGTAAGGAGTGAACCTGTTGACTAAATGTAAAAAATGAGACTTATACTTGAGCACTTACTAAAACATGGTCGTCTGAACGGGTTATTATGGTAGTCAGCTTTTGGGTAGTGAGTTTTATTATGTTCAGAATCCACCATTGAGGCTACATTTCAGTTTAAGATTGTTTATAGGTGTGTTCATGGAATTTTTAACCCAATTCTTCCACTATATCCTAGCATTGTAAGTCGGGAAGGTGGTGACGACCACACTCAAGACGCGGTGGGCCCTGATCCACCTCTCTTACTTATAAGAGTTCCACTCGATTAACTGCCTATTCTACCTGATATGGGAATGAATTCACAAGTTCGTTATAGCTTCCTACCTCTAATGTAGTCCATTCATGGTTCTCCATGACTTTCGCGTACAATGGATGATCTGACTTATGAGTTTCTGGAACACCATCATCCAACTTTCTTAGGGGATGGTGGTTTGAAGGATGCTGAGTTTTGGATATAATTTACCCTATCTATCATTGAGAATCTGGAGATTCTTCCAAAGTGTAGGGTTAATATTTAATGATACATGATTCATGATTCGGTTAGCATTGGTGGGATTTGATTACCCATCATGGTCGCCATCAGGGCATGTTATGGGATGATATCCAGACATCATTCTATGATCATTTCTTTCTTTGGACGTTGATAAATGACAAGTCCAAAGCGTTCATGCATCTCAAATAGGGTTCTATGTTAGTCATGCAGTATTTAGCTTGTTTTACGATGTTTTTGTGATTTGCACTGCTTCTTCCCGTGATGACATTTCAAATTCTAGATGTTTCGAGGAAGGGATCTAGTATGACATTTGTATGCATGTGAATGCCTTTTTCCTCTATAACTTTTCTACAATAGACAATAAATATCTTATCACATATTTTAACCATAGGGATGACAATAATACCCATTATAGAGGACCAGTGCAACATCAGGAGAATCATTTTTTGGTGGCATGAAGCTTTCTCTCAGGGTTTCTCCTCAGTACAGTGACAACCAGATTCCCCGTTTCGGTATCTCCAAAGTGTTTCATCATTGTGGAGGATGGGTGAATTTGAATCCTCATCGTGATAGAGACCAAATGGAGAAGAGGTCTTGCGACCATTTGGGGAATATTAAAAAAATTTGTAGGACCATTCCACCAGCTTAGAGTGGTAAATGAATTGTGTCATCTCCACCTACGGGAGTGGGTTCTTTTGCACCACATCAGGTTGGAAGTTATAATAGCATAGACATGATTGTCCAAGGAGGAGGTCATGGCTATGGATGACAAAACCCTAATCACCAGCAATTACAATAGATCTATTATGATCATTGTAGTTTATCTATTACAAAGGGCCATGGATCTGGTCATTTACATGGAAAAAAGCGGATACCACAGGATTAGGCTGTGAGACCATCTAGAGTATGAGGTTGTATTCCTGTAGCATCTACTATAGATTATAATTTATTTGATACTGGTCCCTCAAACTCTTTTTTATTTATATCTATCATTGGACGTCTTTTACAAGGGATATAATATTACTACGGTGTAATGTTCCTAGATATTCTATATGGGGTACGAATAGAGGATGTATCCCAGTGTGCAGACAACTCCTTGATATTGGAAGATACGATTTCTAATGGAACATCTTATTTATCAAGATGAAATTCATCAATATCATTCTTTGGATGGATTGTTTGGTTCACTATCATGCATTTTTAGATTCCTATTGTTGTAGGGTATTATTTACATCACCTAATGGAATTAGTTATCTATATAAGGTTTATTGGGATGTCTAGGCCGGTAAAGCCATACTAGAGCATCATGGGCATGGTGAATTGACCAAAAAATATAAAATATCTTCATAGAGGATCATGGTTTATTAAAACATGATCTTCCATAAGTAGGGGATCATTTCAGGGATGTTTTTCCTAACTATTTTTCTAGATTTCCCGCTAAGAGAGAGGTAGTGTTTAAAATTGATCTGGTTTAAAGAGCATCTACAGTGTTCATTCTATCATACAGGATGGGACCTATAGAGATTTTGGAGCTCCATAGATATTCCAAGTATTTATAGGGAAATTGTTTTATACATACCATTATATCCTCTTGTAGTTGTCATATGCATTTTTACAAGAAGGCGGATATAACATTACATCAATGTGTGGATTACAGAAGGTTGAATTAGTTTGTATCCTAGAAAGGATATACACTACCTCAAATATATTATTTATTCTAGTAGCGTGTAGGATAAAGTGTCTTCTCTAATATCTTACTAAGATCAGTTTATCATCAGGTGAATGTTTGGATCTTAAACATACCATGAACAACATTCCATTCAGGTATGTTCTGTATGAGTACCTTGTTATGTCATTCGGTCTTTCGAACGTACCTAACAATTTCATGGATCATATGAATAGGGGTATTCATCCCTACCTAGAAAATTGTTTCATGGTATTATTGGATGAAATTGTTTTGTATTTTCATAAATGTAAAAACCATGATAAACACATTAACATTCTTTGTAGACTGAGAGAGAATCATCATTATGGATATATTTTTATGTGACACTTCTAAATAAATATAGTTCACTTCTTGGGTCATATAATCTCAGAATCAGGCCTATCTATTGATCTAAAAACGTTAGGGATTTATTTTCCTCTGAGAAGCCCAAGAATATATTTAATATACATAATTTCTTGGAGATGGATGAATATTCCAGGGATTTCATATAGGATTTATCATGCCTTTATTCACCTATTTATTGCCTTACAAAGAAGGGTTTCATGTTTTATTGGATATAAGTGTTTTCAAAAGCCTTTAAATAGATGAAAGGGAGGATTTCCTCAGCATGAATTATAATTCTTTCAGAGCTAGGTATAGTTAATATCATCTTATGTGATGCATAAGACATCATAATAGGAGAAGTGCTGGTGTAGTAAGATCAAGTTATTTCATATAGATCATGGAAGATCATGCCTCTTGAGATAAATTACATTATGAATAACCATTATCTAGGAATAGTTGTTTATACCATATGTTTTTGGAGGCACTATCTGTTAGGGGAGCACATTGTGGTGTACACAGACATCAAGTGACTCAAATATATATTTAATCAACGCGACTTTATCCTCAGACAAACTTTGATTGGTCAAATATCCAGAATTGTTTTTATTTTGGGCTTGATTATATTTCTGGGTGGGGAAATGTGGTTGTATATGCACTGGGTTAGAAAATTCCAGCACTAGCAGTGTGGGAAGCCAGCGAAGAATAAACATTAATGTCCCTCTTCTCTGAGATGCACCAAGAGTTTCATGAAATTCACATGAAATATTATAACTCATATTTGGTAGATTATTCTTCCCTACTTTAGAAGGTGAAGGGTTGAAAATTTTCCTATCCTGATGGATTGGTAATCATAACAGTATATCAAGATATAAGCTACCACCAGATTGGACTATAGAAAGAGACAACATCCTGTATATTCATGGATGTGTTTGGGCTACTAGAGATATGATAGAGGAGTTTATAAAAGATTCCCACACCTCTCAATAGGATGTTTATATAGATATGTCAACAATTTATTGAGACAAGTGATTCCAGTATTGGTGTACTATGATGAAATGTTAAATTATAGGATTTATCACTAGTTGTTCCACCTGTCAGTAGGTGAAGGTAGATCACCAGAGACCTATAGGGATGATAAAGCTGCATCCAGTCCCATAATGGAAATATGAAGATGTTTTTATGGATTTTATAGTCTGTTTACCAAGGTCTCCAAGTGGTAGTGATAGTATATGTAATGACCCGTAAAATTCAAGGAAAATTTTTTCTTAATTTTCTTTGGAATTTTACAAGAGCGCGGTTTCTGACGGCACCTGATTCCGAGGCCCGGTGTGCCTGGAATCAATTTCCAAAGTTTGGCTCAGGTATGATCAGTGAACGAACGAGCGGGAATTTTTCTAACTTCTGAACTAGTGCCCGGAATCGAATTCAGAGGGCACCGATGAACTCGCAGCGCCGATTTTCACTTAAGGAGACCTTTTTTGAGGTTGCGTTTTATGCGGGTTGAGAGTTAGTTTTGGGGAAAGTTGGATGTAGTTAAATAAATTTTGGAACACAATTTATTTTAAACCATGTTGGTTATATCTTCCCAAAGGGAGTTAGAGGTGGGACCCACATCCACATAACCTCCCTTGAGAGGATTAAGTTTGGTGGGGCCCACACAAACCCAAACTCTTCAACTCTCCTTTAAACTCCCAATAACTCCTCTTCTTTTTAATTTTGACAACATGAGTTATTAATTTAGATGAGTTATTTAATTTCAAACATTCGAAATTCAAAGAGGTGAAGTTGTGTAAATAAAATAAGGCTTAGACTTATTTTATTTTGCTCAGTTTTCTCTTGCCACCTTGAGAGGATTTGGGAAGCATTCTTCATCTTCTTCAACCTTGATGAAGAACGCGAAGAACTCTTAGGCTCCGACGAAGAACTTCGTCACCATAAGAAGAGAAAGACGTGTCGTCTCTTCTCTTCTTCGCAGCCGGTGTGATTCCAAAGATCGACGAGGCCACTTCTTTCGATCTTCTTCCCGTGTCAATGAAAGGAGACGCCGCTTCCTCCTCGGGCTTCCTCCGTCAGCTGACGATGCTTCTCCAGCGACGTTACCTCTTCGGACGCACCTCGACGTCAACGGAATCGACGTTCGATTTCCGCGACGCCTGACCTCTGCGACGCTTGTCTTCTGCGGGTCGTTGACGAACATCGTTCCTGAACCAAGGTAGGGGTTTTATTTTAAATTATTTCCATTCTTCATTTTGGCATGTCGAATTTCATGGTTTTCGACTAATTGTTATCGAATAATGCGAGGGGGCCGGTCCGCACAAACATGGCCGACCCTCCTCCATTTTCTTAAATGTTTTCTTTGTGGTTGGTATGAGGGAGCGTGGTGCCGTCGCACCACGCAGTTTCATGCGGAACATATGCGAGGCGTCGTCACGCCACGCCGTGGAAAGGAATTCAAGGACGGGACGTCGTCGCGCCGCGTCGAAGGAAACCGAGGACTCCGCGGACGGAATGGGGCCGCGGTGGGGGCGCGGTGCAATCGCACCACGCCAGACGACAAAGGCCGCGGCCGGTTCCAGGCCGCGGCGGAACAAGGTGACCGGCGGCCAGCCGGGCCGCCGGTGTCGGAAGCCGGAAGAGGACTGGCCTTTGCCGGTCCTGTTGAGAAGGAACCGGCCGGCCAGGTCGGGCCGGCCAGAATAGAGGAAAACCGGGGGAAATAAATTCCCCCGACCAGTAGTCAATGTCCCCCCATAAATGAGGGGGGGCCGCGGTTTCACAAGGGGGGCAGGCGCCCCCCGTTTTTCCAACAGCTCGGCCGAAGGCGGAGCTGGCAGCGCGCTCTGTCCAGCCGGACCGGCGCCCGGCCGGGCCGGGCCGCGCCCAGCTGGGCCGGCACGTTTCGGGCCGGCCCGACCCTGTCTGGGGCGGGTCGACCCGGTTCGGGCCAACCGAGGGGTCTCGGGCCGGGTCGGCCCGGGCCCGAAACCCCCGTTACCGAACTGTTTGGGTTCAAATGCCCATAACTCGGGCTATGGTCCTCCAAACGATGCACCGTCAGTGGAGATGCGATATCTGGATCGAGACGGTCGTTTCAGTATATCACACTCAAGGTTTCGGATTACATTGAGTTCGTCCGGGTTGGTTCGTACACGAAACCAACCGGGCCCTCGGAGCGGAAACACTCATATCTTGAGCTACGGACGTCCGATTGACGTGCCATCGACTTTGTTGAGTTCCTCTTAGTGTGATGGATCATTTGGAATACTCCTCCAGAGGTTTGGATGCAGGTGGAGTACTGTCGGGTTGGTTTTACCTTAAAAACCAACCGGGCCCCTGGGACGAAAAAGCCAATAACTCTCAGACCGGGCGTCTGATTGACATGCCGTCTGTTGCATTGAGTTCATGTTGACTATAAAGAACATTTGGATACATCAACTCTAGACTTTGTGACAGTTGATGTATCAGCTTCTCGGCTCGTGGAGTGGACCCTCCTGAACGAGCTTGCTGTGTGCGGGAACCCTAGAGCTGGCTACGACTGCTACTATGACTACGACGACGACTGTGCAGAGATCCTCAGTGGATTCGACGACGACGAATACAACACTCAGCGATCCTGTGTGGATCAGTGCTACCGATCCTGTGTGGGTCTGATCCTATGTGGGTCAGCGCTCAGCGGTCCTGTGTGAACCAGCGCCTATAGATCCTGTGTGGGTCCTATCCTGTGTGGGTCTTTGCGGGGGTTAGTACCTATCGATCCTTTGTGGGTCTGACGACTAAGATGGATCAGTGATCATCTCTATCTTCCTCGAAGAAGTATACCTATGTGAGCTGAATCGTGTGCTTTCCTGTGTGGATTGTGTTATGCTATCCTGTGTGGATTACGTTTGCTTTCCTGTGTGGAATACGTATACTTTCCTATGTGGACTATGTTGTACTTGGCCTCGGAGGTTGGAACGTATTGGAATTGGTGACTTAGGTATATGTATTCTCATATACCTAAGAAGTGTCGGTTGTTACTTCGTGTTTATATCTATCCTTTGTGATTTATCCTTTGTGGATTTTGGGAGACCTTCAGGGGTCTTGGGGTCCCTACTGAGTAGCTTATACTCACCCATGCACGGGCTATGCCCGCACTATGTTGTGTTGGTTGCAGACGACGGACAACGTTGATCGTGGTTGAGGCTCGCAGATCAGGACAGTACTTGGAGGTGGACCACTGGGCGGGACGTACTCGGAGCGGACAGCGGGACCCGAGGAGCAGAGGAGCTATTTGTACCCAACCTTCAGGTGGGATTTTCAGTGGGCATCTCGGCGTATCAGCTTTTACTTTTCAGATGATGTTTTCCCTTTTGAGTTGTACTTTACTTTCAGTTTTGGGTTTGTATACTGGCCCACTTACTTTTTCGCACTTACAGTTGTACTCTGTTTTACTTAGTGTTTACTTTTCCGCTTTCTTACTCTGTGGTTCTTGTTTACTTTACAAAGGCAATGCCTTCCCTTTTTACCGGGATTTACGCCTTGGTGCTAGTCGCCAGCCCCTGGCCTATGGAAGGCGGGCTTGGGGTAGTCACGGCACGGGCTCCGAGGACGGGTCGTGACAAATTGGTATCAAAGGAGTTCGGTTGTACCGCAAACTCTGATCTTTTCTATGTGAAGAAAGAATGTTTATCATATTGAGTGTGGTTATCATTCCAGGGAGTCCAGTGTTGATGTGGCGGCTGACGTATCCGTACACCAGGACCCTAACTTCTGATTCCCGACTTAATGCACCAAAACATTGATTGCGTGTGTGTTTCATGTTTTCTTTGTGATTAATTTATATCAGCTCACCCGGTATACTGTTCTGACCGTGGGGCACCTGTTTCCTTTTCAGGATGGCCCCACGACAGCAGGCAACTAGGGTTCCAAGAGTCGGGCGTGATGACAGCCCACCGAGCTACGAGGCCTCGGTGCAGGGCCCTTTGTCAGCAGTGGCACCGGCGGTATCACTACCCGTCGAGCCACCGATACTTCTAGCACCTGCCGCTGACGATGCACGTCGCCTCAGCGCACTTCATGAGTTTTAGCACCAACGACCACCCAGGATTCGTGGGGAGATGGACCCCCAGGCAGCCGAGGACTGGCTGGAGGCAGTCGTACGAGTTTTCAGGCTAGTGAGGACACCAGCATACCACATGGTGATCCTCGTTGCGAGCCTACTGCACGCAGTAGCGGGCCAATGGTGGAGCATGATGCTCCAGGTGCACGATGAGGCATCTATACATTGGATGGACTTTGAGATCCTCTTCCGCTCGGAGTCCGTCGCCACCAACCTCCGTTCGGTGCACATTCAGGTGCTTCTTCAGTAGCTGCTGGGCAGCATGACGGTCGCTCAGTACTCGGAGAGATTTACAGATCTCTCGCGCTACACGACTGACATGGTACGAGACCCAATCTTCCGGGCCCGGACCTTTGAGCAGGGATTGAGTCACGAGATTAGGGCATCGCTGATCTCCCTCAGCATACCGACTCAGACGGGAGTACTGGAGCGGGCCCTTTTGATCGAGAGATTTCTTGCTGAGTCTACACCAGAGCTGAGACCCACCGCAGGGCGGCACGTGGCAGAGTCTTCTGTAGCTGGTAGTCGACAGATGACTCTTGGTTCCATGCAGACTAGACCCTTAGGCAGACGACCTCAGGACATTGGCTCAGCAGTGCGGGGCACACAGCGCAGAGCCAGTCTTTCGAGAGGCAGACAGTGTTACTCGTGCGGCGGGCAGGGACACATGGCTCGTGACTGCCCGATCCGCCATGCCGAGGAGCAGCAGACGGTTGATGGACCACCGAGGCAGAGGCAGAGGGTCGACAGTGGCGGTCCATAGGTAGGGGGCGGATGAGGCAGAGGAGCTGGCCGAGCAGTAGTTGGTGTTCGACGCTTTGAGGCTCTACCACCACCACCACCAGAAGGTCCACCCCGACCATAGGGATCTGGTGGGTAGAGACAGGCACAGCTCCAGGCAGCAGAGGCCTACGACCACGGCGCGCCCGAGATGATTCGAGGTATATCTGTGTCTATTCCACCCTTTCTACAGTACTTATAGACACAAGAGCGAGTCCCTCATTCATAGCTGCAGCCCTTGTTCGGAGCATGGAGATTCCGACAGAGCCGTTGGCTCGATCCTTACGGCTAAAGACTCCTACGGGAGCAGACTCGACGATTACACACTGGTGCCGGAAGTGTGAGCTCACTCTAGGAGGCGAGAGCTTCAGCTGGGATCTTCTTGTAGCAGCGTCGAGGCCTTACGACATCATCTTGGGCATGGATTGGTTATCTACGGTCCATGCACAGATTGACTGTTTTAGGCAAAAGGTGCGATGTGTACGCACCGACGGGAGCAGGTTCAACTTCACGGGCGAGAAGGGAGCCTTTGCAGTACAGGATGGACTTCCACAGAGGAGAGGACAACCCATCACTCATCAGTTGGCTAGCCTCATCCTAGGAGCAGTCGACGTGCGGAGTCCTGGTTTTCCTGTAGTGGTGGATCAGTTTGTGGACGTTTTCCCCGACGACGTTCCAGGGTTACATCCTTGCAGAGAGGTAGACTTTAATATTGACATGTAACCCGGGACAACCCCGATATCGAATCTAGCATATCGGATGGCCCCCGCCGAGCTTCGAGAGCTACAGGTACAGTTGGAGGACATGCAGGGCAAGGGGTTCATCCGACCCAGTGTTTCACCCCGGGCTTCCCCAATTTTGTTCGCCAAGAAGGAGGACGAGAGCTTGCAACATTGTGTTGACTATCGTCGCCTGAACCAGGTGACTGTGAGGAACATGTATCTGCTACCGAGGATTGATGACCTATTTGATCAGCTCAAGGGAGCACGATGGTTCTCGAAGATAGACCTCAGGTCAGGCTATCACCAACTCAGAGTTCGAGACGAGGACATACAGAAGACAACCTTTAGATGTCAATATGGCCACTATGAGTTCTTGGTTATGCCATTTGGCATAACCAATGCTCTAGAAGTGTTCATGGACCTCATGAACAGGATCTTTCAGCCATACCTCGATCGATTTGCCGTGGTCTTCATCGACGACATTTTGATTTACTCGACGACTGAGGAGGAGCACGCCTACCACCTTCAGGTTGTACTAGACACACTCCGAGAGCACCGTCTTTATGGTAAGCTCTCGAAGTGCCAGTTCTGGATACGTGAGGTCCACTTCTTGGGACATGACATCTATGAGGCGGGAGTTGAAGTGGATCCTGCGATGATCGAGGCAGTGTTATCCTGGGAGCCACCCAGGAGCATGACAGAGGTGCGGAGATTCTTGGGTCTAGCTGGATACTATTGGAGATTCGTTCCAGACTTCTCTAGAGTTGCGGTACGACTCTTAGCTTTGACGAAGAAGGGGAAACCCTTCGTGTGGTCAGACAGATGTCAGCAGAGCTTCCAAGAGCTGAGACAGAGGTTGACCAGCGCACCTATCTTGAGGTTGCCTGAGGAGGGTGTAGGGTACGTAGTCTACTGCGATGCATCAGGGACCAGACTCGGTTGTGTTATGATGCAGGAGCAGGTAGTGATCGCCTATGGATCACGACAGTTGAGGCCGCATGAGCAGAACTACGCTACCCATGACCAGGAGTTAGAAGCAGTGGTTTCTGCTCTGAAGACATGGAGACACTACCTGATGGGAGAGCACTTTACAGTCTTTTCTGATCATCAGAGTCTTGGGTATATCTTCTCGCAGAAGGACCTGAACCTGAGACAGCGGTGATGGCTCGAGTTCTTCCAGGACTATGACTTTGAGATAGTCTATACTCCTGGGAAGGGGAACGTAGTAGCCGATGCCCTCAGCAGGAGGACGGGAATTCAGCTACTTGAGGAGGCGACGGAGCAGCTAGCCTCTTTGCAGATATCCTTTGTGGATAAATATGGAGCAGCCTTACTTCATTCTCTCACAGTCACTCCTCCACTACTGCAGCGAGTCAGAGAGGCACAACGTGGGAATGCTGACTGTGGGACACGACATGCACAGATATCCTCAGGACAGGAACCTGATGGTTTCTCCTTTGGAGTAGAGCACGTAATCCTTTTTAGAGTACATACCATGGTACCGGTCGCTTTACGAGAGGAGGTGCTGAGAGAGTTTCACACTTCTCCTTTGCCGGTACATCCTGGAGTGGCGAAGATGTACCAGGATCTCAGATGACAGCACTGGTGGCCGGGCATGAAGAAGGCTGTGGCAGAGTTTGTTTCTCAATGTCTCACCTGCCAGCAGGTGAAGGATGAGCACCAGGTACCAGCAGGCTTGGTACAACCCTTGGAGGTCCCGGAGTGGAAGTGGGATGGGATATCTATTGACTTCGTGACTGGACTTCCACGCACTTCCAGAGGTCACGACTCCATCTGGGTGATTGTCGACCGACTCACCAAGTCGACTAACTTCTTACCCATCAGAGAGAAAGGCTCAGTGGAGAGCTTGGGACGTCTCTACGTTCTGGAGATTGTACGGCTTCACGTTGTGCCATCATCTATTGTCTCCGATCGAGATGCTCGATTTATATCCCAGCTTTAGAAGGGATTGTAGGAGGCGTTCTGGACGCAGCTACGTCTGAGCACAGCCTTTCAACCTCAGACGGATGGTCAGACGGAGAGGACCATTCAGACTCTCGAGGAAATGCTCCGCGCATGTTTCCTCGACTTTGGTCGTAGCTGGGAGGACCACTTACCCTTGGTGGAATTTATGTACAACAACAGCTACCACTCCTCCATCGGGATGGCACCGTTCGAGGTGTTGTATGGCCGACCTTGTAGATCTCCTTTGTGCTGGACAGACCCTGGGGAGTGAGCACTTGTGGGACCGGAGATGGTCCAGGCCACGACAGAGAAGGTCCAGGTCATCCAGGAGTGGATGAGGACAGCTCAGAGCTGGCAGAAGTCATACGCTGACAGGAGGCGGAGGCCACTAGAGTTCGAGGATGGTGACCACATCTTCTTGCGGGTCTCACCTCGACGTGGTATACAGAGATTTGGCCAAGGCGGCAAGTTATCTCCACGCTTCATCAGACCCTTCCAGGTCCTCAGCAGGATTGGCGAGGTGGCTTATCGCCTGGCTCTACCACCTCAGTTGCACCGGGTGCACGACGTCTTCCATGTGTCTTAGCTAAGGAGATACGTGCATGACCCGACGCACATCATTGACCATGGGGAGCTTGACGTTGATGATGGGGAGACTTTTACGGAGGTTCCGGTGGAGATCGAGGATCGACAGGAGCGGGTCCAACATGGACGGTCGATTCCTCTAGTGCGCATCAAATGGAAGCACAGGAATCTCCCGGAGAGCACTTGGGAGCGGGAGGCTCAGATGCGTTCTTAGTACCCTAATTTGTTTCCCTAGATTTGATGTATCTTTACGGGGACGTAAATCCCTGAGGTGGGAGTAATGTAAAGACCCGTAAAATTAAAGAGAAATTTTTTCTTAATTTTCTTTGGAATTTTACAAGAGCGTGGTTTTTGACGGCACCTGATTCCGAGGCCCGGTGTGCCTGGAATCAATTTCTGAAGTTTGGCTTGGGTACGTTCAGTGAACGAACGAACGGGAATTTTTCTAACTTTTGAACCGGTGCCCAGAATCGAATTCTGAGGGCACCGATAAACTCGCAGTGCCGATTTTCGCTTAAGGAGACCTTTTTCGAGGTTTCATTTTATGCGGGTTGAGTGTCAATTTTGGGGAAAGTTGGATGTAGTTAAATAAATTGTGGAAACAATTTATTTTAAACCATGTTGGTTATATCCTCCCAAAAGGAGTTAGAGGTGGGACCCACATCCACATAACCTCCCTTGAAAGGATTAAGTGTGGTAGGGCCCACACAAACCATAACTCTTCAACTCCCCTTTAAACTCCCAATAACTCATCTTCTTTTTAATTTTGACAACTTGAGTTATTAATTGAGATGAGTTTTTTAATTTCAAAATTTCAAAATTCAAAGAGGTGAAGTTGTGTAAATAAAATAAGGCTTAGAATTATTTTATTTTGGTTAGTTTTCTCTTGCCACCTTGAGAGGATTTGGGAAGCATTCTTCATCTTCTTCAACCATGACGAAGAACGCGAAGAACTCTTAGGCTCCGACAAAGAATTCCGTCACCATAAGAATAGAAAGATGTGTCGTCTCTTCTGTTCTTCGTAGCCGGTGTGTTTCCGAATATCGACGACGCCGCTTCTTTCGATCTTCTTCTCATGTCAACGAAAGGAGACGCCGCTTCCTCCTCAGGCTTCCTCCGTTAGCTTACGAAGCTTCTCCAGCGACGTTACCTCTTCGGACGCACCTCGACGTCAACGGAATCGACGTTCGATTTCCGCGATGCCTGAAGTCAACGACGCTTGTCTTCCACGGGTCGTTGACGAACATCGTTCTTGAACCAAGGTAGGGGTTTTATTTTAAATTATTTCCGTTCCTGATTCTGGCATGTCGAATTTCTTGGTTTTCGACTAATTGTTATCGAATAATGCGAGGGGGCCGGTCCGCACAAACACGGACGACCCTCCTCCTTTTTCTTAAATGTTTTAATTGTGGTCGGTACGAGGGAGCGTGGTGCCGTCGCACCATGCGGTTTAATGTGGAACATATGTGCGGCGCCGTCGCGCAGCGCCGTGGAATGGAATTCAAGGACGCGACGCTGTCGCACCACATCGAAGGAAACCGAGGATGCCTTGACCGGAACGGGGACGTGGGGGGGGGGGGGGGTGCCGTCCCACCGCGCCGGACGACAAAGGCCGCGACCGGTTCCGGGCCACGGCAGAACATGGTGACCGGTGGCCAGCCGGGCCGCCGGTGTCGGAAGCCGGAAGAGGACCGGCCTTTGCCAGTCCTGTTGAGAAGGAACCGGCCGGACAGGTCCGGCTGGCCGGAATGGAGGAAAACCGGGGGGAAATAAATTCCCACGTACATCCGTCAACGGCCCCCCATAAATGAGTGGGGGTCGCGGTTTCACAAGGGGGGATGGCGCCCCCCGTTTTTCCAACAGCTCGGCCGAAGGCCGAGCTGGCAGTGCGCCCAGCGCGCTGCGTCCAGCCGGATCGGTGCCTGGCCGGTTTTCCATGCCGGGTCGGGCCGGGCCGACCCTGTCCGGGGTGGGTCGACCCGGTTCGGGCCAACCGGGGGGTCTCAGGCCGGGTCGGCCCGGGCCCGAGACCCCCGTTACCAAACTGTTTGGGATCAAATGCCCATAACTCGGGATATGGACCTCCAAACGATGTGTCGTCAGCGGAGATGCGATCCTTGGATCGAGACGGTCATTTCGGTATATCACACTCAAGGTTTCGGATTACTTTGAGTTCGTCCGGGTTGGTTCGTACACGAAACCAACCAGGCCCTCGGAGCGGAAACGCTCATATCTTGAGCTACAAATGTTCGATTGACGTGCCATCGACTTTGTTGAGTTACTCTTAGTGAGAAGGATCTTTTGGTATACTCCGCCCAAGGTTTGGACGCAGGTGGAGTACGGTCGGGTTGGTTTTGACTTAAAAACCAACCGGGCCCCTGGGACGAAAAAGCCAATAACTCTCAGACCGAGCATCCGATTGACGCTTCGTCTATTGCATTGAGTTCCTGTTGACGATACGGAACTTTTGGATACATCAACTCTAGGCATTGTGACAGTTGATGTATCAGCTTCTCGGCTCGTGGAGTGGACCCTCCTGAACGAGCTTGCTGTGTGCGAGAACCCTAGAGCTGGCTGCGACTGCTACTGTGACTGCGACGACGACTGTGCAGAGATCCTCAGTGGATTCGACGACGACGACTGTAGCAATCAGAAATCATGTGTGGATCAGTGCTACCAATACTATGTGGGTCTGATCCTGTGTGGGTCAGCGCTCAGCGGTCTTGTGTGAACCAGCGCCTACAGATCCTGTGTAGGTCTGATCATGTGTGGGTATTTGCGGGGGTTAGTACCTATCGATCCTTTGTGGGTCCGACGACTTAGATGGATCAGTGATCATCTCTATCGTCCCCGAAGAAGTATACCTGTGTGAGATGAATCTTGTGCTTCCCTGTGTGGATTGTGTTGTGCTATCCTGTGTGGATTACGTTTGCTTTCCTGTGTGAAATACGTATACATTCCTGTGTGGACTAAGTTGTACTTGGGCTCGGAGGTTGGAACGTATTGGAATTGATGACTTAGGTATATGTATGGGAATATACCTAAGCAGTGTCGGTTGTTACTTAGTGTTTATATCCCTCCTTTGTGGTTTATCCTTTGTGGATTTTGGGAGACCTTCAGGGGTCTCGGGGTCCCTACTGAGTAGCTTATATTCACCCCTGCACGGGTTGTGCCCGCACTACGTTGTGTTGGTTGCAGACGACGGAAAACGTTGTTCGTGGTTGAGGCTCGCAGAGTAGGACAATACCTGGAGGTGGACCACTAGGCGGGACGTACTCGGAGCGGACGGCAAGACCCGAGGATCAGAGGAGCTATCTGTACCCACCCATCTGTACCCACCCTTCAGGTGGGATTTCCAGTGGGCAGCTCGGCGTAGCAGCTTTTACTTTTCAGTTGCTGTTTTCCCTTTCGAGTTGTACTTTACTTTTATTTTTGGGTTTGTATACTGGACCACTTACTTTTCCGCACTTACAGTTGTACTCTGTTTTACATAGTGTTTACTTTTCTGCATGCATACTCTATGGTGCTTGTTTACTTTACACAGGAAATGCCTTCCTTTTTTACCGGGATTTACGCCTTGGTCCTAGTCGCCAGCCCCTGGCCTATGGAAGGCGGGTTTGGGGAAGTCATGGCACGGGCTCCGAGGACGGGTTGTGACAGTATATTGGTAGTTATTTACCAATAAATGAAGTCATCCCACTTCATTCTTATTTTGGAGACCTTCTCAGTTGATGAGGTGGGAATATTGTTTTCCATGAGATCATATGACTCTACATGGACCCTTGTACTTTCATTTTAGAAAGGTATTCTCATTTCATATCACAATTATGGTAGAGATCAAAAAAGTCTATGGGAACCTAAGTGTTTCTAAGAATAACTGTTCACCCTCAGACAGATGGAAAATCAGAACATATGATAATGGTTCTAAAGGATATTCCATGAGAATGTGTCCTTGATTTCAGAGATTCCCGGGAAATGAATATCCCATCTCATTGAGTTCTAATATAATAACAACATCCAAAATAAATTCAGATGGATCCTTTTGATTCATTATATGTTAGGTCGTTATATTCAGCCACGTGTTAGCTATAGGCAGGTGATGCAACCTTACTAGGTCCTCATATCGTTTACGAAAATTGAAAGTAGATTCAGTTTATTAGAGGGTGTGTGACTACTAATGAGTCTCGAAAAAGGACGTATGCCAATCACTGTTGAAGTCCTCTATACTATGAGGTCAGAGATCATGTTTTCCATTATGTATCTCCTTGGATAGGGAATAGATAGTTACTAATGAAAGGGGTGTTATCTCCTAGTTACATAGTTCTATTTGAGATCCATGGGAATGTTTATCAGGTATTCTATAAGTTCCTAATACCTTAAAGGTACCATGCCATGCACAAATATTTCCATGTTTCACAACTTTTCTTTTATCATTCTGACCCATCACATATCTTTAGTCCTAAGGACATGGAGTTACATGTTGATTCTACCTTT
This sequence comes from Viscum album, assembly GCA_963277665.1. Classification (NCBI taxonomy): domain Eukaryota; kingdom Viridiplantae; phylum Streptophyta; class Magnoliopsida; order Santalales; family Viscaceae; genus Viscum; species Viscum album. Next base: position 1,759,070,738 of record OY728119.1, on the reverse strand, counting down.
CAAGTATATCCAATACACATTTTCGATCAAAGGTCAATGGTTCTCCAAGGACAGTCTCTCCCTATAGTAGGGTTTCTATGGAATCATGGATATATGTAGAACAATACTTGGGAGCATGAAGATTAAATACATGGCCAATGGAAATAATTTTTCTCGTACAATGTTTCTACACTCTTGGAAGGTGAGGTCGTGGAGAAGTTATATTAAGAGGGAACAGTGTAAGGACCCCATTTTTCCCCATGTATGGATCTTTTATATTTCAGATTAATTCATTATATAAGACTTATTTTGGATTCATAATGAGTTAGTGAAGGTCCCGTTGGGGTCCATGATATTTTTCTGTTCCTGAAACCCATATTTTTTAGAAAACAATCATGGTGCACGTTTTATAGTAAACTGTGTTGGATGACCACATGGTTAGGCCAAACACTGAAGGTGGCATGTTTATGGACAATTCCATACCACCTAGCTAGGGAATGGGTTACCTAACTGTGGGACCTATCCAAGTCAGTGCCCCTTTTCCCCAATTACTCGTGCATGGTTTGCGCATAGTTTATCAAACCGGGTGGAAAAACCGTGCAGAGGTTTTTTTGGGATAATTTTACAATTTTCCCTTAATGATCTAATTAATCCTCCTCCTTCCTCCTAATCAGACTAAATGTGGGATTGAATTATTTTATTTATTTTTGAAGAAAATAGAAGGACTAATATGAGGATTAGAAGACATCCTTCATCTGAGATCTGATCAGGATTCTATTTATCATGGTTGGTACACAACAGTATGTACTTGATTCATTTTTACCTGCTCTTCTCCTCTATTGCTTTTTACCTAGTTATTGGGGTTTGAGAATTTAACCATTTTTTCATAGATAGATTTCATTATAATTCTAATTAGGGGATGATATCAGAGTATATGGATCATACAACCCTAAGGAGTGTGGTCTATAACTCATCCCTCATGTTTGTAAATATTATAATTGTCGCGTAGGGACCACAGATTTTATCATTTTCCATTTATTAACTATATATATCATTATTATAATCATTACAACCATTAGATTATTCCGATTACATATATGTGATTAGTTGTTGGTGGTTATGTCCACAACACCCAATATCTCATGTAAGATGATATTCAAAAGATTTAGTTTTTTGTTTTGTCACTTTTGAGCCATTGTTTGGTTGTGCTTGAGATTGAACACACTAATGGTAGGATTATTTATAATAAATACATGTCATATCATGTAATGATGAATGGAATGTACCATGTCACTTCCACTTGAACCCCTAAGGTATGTGAATCTAATAGATAAATAAACATGAAATGAAAATTGGAAATTATACTGAGTATATGACAGGAACATTTTAAATGTGAATGATAAATAGGTTTTATGTATGAAGAACCACTTACTACATTAATTAAAGTTAGAGGAATGAACCTTAATTATTGGATATTTTTTAAATAGATATTTGGTTAATTATGACTTGATAAAAAATCTCATCCTATTTGACCTTACTACACAAATAAAAAACAAGGCTTGAACCAAATGGACATATAGATTAATAATGAATTGTTTAAAAGGTTGAATGATATATGAACTTATCACACTAAAGAAAGGAAAATAATGAACTATATGAAATTATTGAATAAGTATGACTTGATTAAAAGGATTCATGATACATAGAATTGACACACAAATGAATGGAATACCCTAAAACAATTGAAATTTTACACGATGTCATTATTAAATAGGATTGGACTAAATCAATATCTCCTTGGATTCTTATCATGTTGTTCCTTGAGAACTCAATAACCCCATTCCAATTAAAGGATATAGATATCTTAGGTTAAGACCAATCTAGATCCCAATACATGTATATTAATTGATTCTGGGAATAACACCATAGGATCCCTCACATAGTCTTAAAAGATTCATTGGATACAATACATGGTCCATCATTGATAGTTAGGTGTCACGACTAAAGAACATAGGTCCCAATACCTACATAGAAATGTTTATCCTTGGTCAATAACCTTGAATTTGTAAGGAATCATATTGTGGAATGAATTTTAATATTATACATGGATTACACTATTACCCTTATTCATGATACAATGATTATTGATTTGGAGACCCTTGATGTTGAAAATTCCTTTATTATTACATTAGAACATCATTATTAAATTTCATTGCAGGATGAAATTTCATAACTTGTAACCTTTACTATTGATAATGTGAGACTTATTTATAAACTGGTAATAATCAATTAATTGACTAGTTATATTCAAACACCTGTTGAGGGATGAATCAGGTACTTGGTTATTAGTTACATTGTACTGCATTACATTATATGTGTATGGTTTCACACTGTTACATTTCCATTACAAATGATGGATGTTATAGTCACCATTGTTGGAGGCCCACATAGATTTATCTCACACACTCTCTTGGCACCGTTTGAAATCTATAGAAGAGTAAATGAATGTTGGTGTTGATAAAGGGAATAATGCATCTTGGAACACTTGATTTCTTGTTGTTTAGGATGGAGATTGACATCAGATGACTGAGATGATGATTGGGATGCATGGGATTGTAGTTTTATTTCTTTTATAACTTTTTCTACCATGTTATTCCTATTTTCATATATCCATGTTTTACTATTTTTTAATGACATGACATATCATAGTAATTTTTTGAATTATTCTATATTAATATAGTTATCTTAGTTTTTGTTAATATTGTCTCTATTTTCAGGTGTGCCTTATATTTACTTGTATTTATTCTAATATTTACATTTACTTATATTTATTTGATGAGCTACACATTGGTAATGAGGGAATGGTCACCCGATAGAAACACCATAATCCCTCACTTCAAGTCGGTATCCTCTAGCATTTGGGGAGATACATTTGAGGCAATGTGGCCCACCAGGCTTGGGGCACCTATTAAGTGGAATCCAGCTCCAGGATTTCACTTATAGCTTTTGTTTTCTAAATCAGTTGTGGCATAGAATTGTTTGAATGGACATGATAGAATTTCCAACTTTTGAGTTGAGGAATTAATAAGGTGGGCCTTGTCAATCAGGATGGTAATGACTTCAAAAAACATTGTCATTGGTAGTCATGGGTATGTTTTTCCACATAGATCGACAAATAATAAAACAGTAATGGATGAAAACATATTTCCATTTACTTATTTATGAGATATATAATGTTAATGAGATTATATTACATAGTACATGTTTATAGGAGGGTTTCCATTTCTATTACTATTTATAACACCACAAACATTTTATGGAATACTTTTATTAAATACAATCTATTCATAGCCTATATTTAATAAAAACGATGCTCCTTTGAAACAACACATGGTTATTTAATAGATGTTCTTAATATATCCATAAACAATAAAATTTCTACTTCTATGTTTTCAATTTCATAAAATGGTCATCTAGAGTTGTGACCAGAAAACCATTTGGAGACTGATAGAACCAATAAGATTTTTGTTTAATAGTAACATACCCTTATGAATAGTTAAATTAATAGTAATATGTCTTAAATGAATAGTGAATAATGATAATATTTTATTTTGTTACGTTAATAAGATAATGATATCTTAATTAAATTTTCAATGTGATATTAAACGAATTATATATTTAAAATTGTAATTTTTAGAATTAATTATGATTTTATTTCAAAATTAAATTAAAAATTAATAAAAAATTATTTTTAAAAATTGGATTTTATTTTTTAATTCTAAACTTCGCAATATTTTAAGGGTGATTTTCTGGTAATTTTCTAAAATACATGAATTTTCCGTGAATAGTAAAAATAAAGTTTAGAGTTTTCGGTAGTTTAATGACATAATAAAGATATGATAATTAATATAATAGGATTTTCGACAAGTTTACAGTAAAATGAGCTATGAGGTGCCCTAATTGGCTTAAACCATGGTCAAATACCATGTCAAGCCCATGTTTTTGTAAAAACCATTAATAAGATGTTCCTTTTAATTAATAAGAAACTCCCTCTCAATTACTAAAAATACCCTCTCAACCATTTTTTTCATTCATTAAAAAAACATTATACTTGAAGATCTGGTTTTATTAACTCCATATGAGTCTTCCCATGGTTTCCTCAAAAACCAAAAGTCCTAACCATCATGTTTTGGGAGTTACTCTACAAGGTAAGAGAATAAACAAACCTTCTCTTTTCTTAATGATTTCATTTATGTTTTCTCTTTTATATTCAATTGGATTATGTTGGGATATGAAATTAAATATTCCCAATAATAAAAATATTATTTACGATTGAATAGAAATTTCATTACTTTCATCATAATATTTTATGATATTTAAAGTGATCTCGTTAGTCTACCAAAATTTCGTGAGGGATTTTTCAATTCTTCTTCTATTTTGAGTTCATTTATTTTATACATAATTCTTATATCCCCTCATTCAAATTTCATTATAATTATAGTAACATAAATTAACTATAAATATATTCTTTTAATGGAATATTTCATCATCATCTCTCCTTCCCCCTCCTCTTATGAAAACCCTGTCAGAGATGTGTTAATTTATCATATTCAAGGACATCGGGTTCTCAATTTTTTGTTACCATATTCTATTATAGTACTGAAAGAATTTTTATTATTTAACTATATCAGAATATATGTATTTAATCTCATTAATGTTCTGTAATCTTTACACACTCATAATATGGAATAATAATACAAAACAAGTACATTATGCACAAAACTACCATGCTAAATCCGAGCGTTTATCAATAACTTTTCACTAATGATTCATCCTCCTGTATATAACCCAGAATAATTTCAAGATCATTTATATCAATTTAATGTCACTAATAACATAAATTAACAATTATATAGGTTTAACAACATTTCAAATGAAATTTTATTCATGAATACAGGTAAACAAATCATGATAACCAAGGAGGAAAATGCTTCAAGACAATAAAATTGAACCTATTAATCCCATAAAAAGGGCCATGATTGAACCTAATAAAGTTATAAAAAATAAATTAAATGTATAAAGTATTAGGAATTATTAATTAATGAAGATAAATATTATTATTCAGGTCATTAAAAAAACTGAGAGCACACTCGAGCATAATGTAAGGGGTTTCTTAACTCACTTTTAATTCTGTGATACTTCTATTGTTCAGAACACATTTATTGTATATTGTATATGTGTACATAAAATATTCATATATTATCATGATTATATTATATTCATGATATTAAATTATTTTATTGATGGATATTATGTTTTTTTCATATGATTTGTCTGATTACATTGTGGTAAGGGACTTTGTCTCAACATACATTTTGTTGTGACTAACTATGTATTGTGCACCTAATAATCCTAATGTGGTGTACCTAATACCTATTTTATATCAAATTTCATTATAAATTATATTTCTATTAAATATCCATATTCTCATATCATTGATATGTTTATTAAACCATATACCATGTTACATTTGTTGTTTATTTGGAATGTTGTATTAACTATGGAGATATTGATGAATATATATCCTTTACTCTGTACGGATATTTAAAATGGAGAATGATATTGTATTAGAACAATTTATAAATAATGATTTGGACTTAAAGTGGTGGGTGGGGCCCTTTATATCCCCTCGATGCATCGACATGTCTCATGAGACAAATCAGTTGGTGACGAACCCTTCATTTCGTTTCCAAAAATCAGACAAGTTTCTACCCACAAAACTAAACTGTTTTAATGGAATTGTGGTAGAATGTTCAAGATACATGATGTAGAATTAATAAGATTTCATTTTATTCATTATCAGTTATTACAATCCATGAGAATTTAACTATGACAAAATCTATTGATGTAATTTCATTCTTAGTTTATTAATGGCATGACTTTTTCATTCATTCATCGTGCCATATTGATTAAGTCAAATTGTTTATGATCTGCATATTATTGAATTCATGAATCCTCTATTTTAACCCTTAATGAGAATTTGATATCACCCCTTTCATTATTTAACTTCAACATGTGATGATGTGGAGATCATTTATTGAGTTCATGTGGATGTATTTTTTATATTTTGTTATGTATTGTATTTCGTAACATTTTTCAATGTAACTTGAGTTACATCTATGTATATAGTTATATCAAGAAACTAAACTGGCCATTTCTTCAGTATTTTCATTCCTTCAAACCACGACAATGAAATTATTAATACACCGGCTCCGGTTTACATGGGTCAGGGAGTTACAGTTGGTCTTAAAGGATGTTTAGTAGAAAACTTTGAAACAAGAGTAGAAAATCTATAGTAGGGAACAAATACCTAAGGTAGTATTTTAGGATAAATTTACAAGATCATCCTGGTATTTTTTTAAGGAATAGGTTATGTGAATCATTTTATCAAATACATCCATGTATGGATAAAACAAGTACCGGTTTCTCTTGCACAAATGTACATAAGAGTGAAAACTATGAAAATGAGTTTTGGGCATGACTTGGGGTATCCTAGTACACGATAATGGGCCTTTATTTACTCTAGGTATTTACACTCTCGTCAGATATTCATTGGGTAATTCACATTTTCTTTACAAGGTATTATGATGGATTTTAATTTAAATTTTTCTTCAAATAATCCAGGTTTATGAGATTAGTTATGCATAGAATTTCAATCTATTTTAAGTTCTTTTTTTGTATTCATATCCTAATTTATTGTATTCCATTATTTAGAAATGGTGTCTAATTGAAGAAGGGGAATCAATAATAATGGGAAATTTTGGGATCTCCCCACTGAGCAAGTAAACAAAGTCAATGTTATAGAAGATCAGATCATGACCATATTGGGACAACATACTCTTGTTATAATGAATAATAGTTCCACAACTTGGTTGTATTGTATAATGCAGTAGAAACTGACATCATTCTGAAGGACTACAAATACAATGGTTTATGAGCAATGGAAAATTTCCCATGATAAGATATTCATATAATTAAGATGAAATGAATAAAACAAGGTTGTACTAGGAGTATATTGTCTCAAGGGAATGGATGATCAATGGTGGACCTTGATTCAGAATACCAAGGAGGAAGAAGAAAAAAAAGATATGTAATGGAGGACTTCTAAGGAGATAATTTGAGAAAAATATAACCCTCATGAGCAACGAACTTAAATTAAGAGTAAATTACTTGGCATAAAGCACAGTGGAGAATATAGTGTTGTAGAGTATGAGGCTAACTTCACAAGGATCTCCATTCATTCCTTAGAATACATACATGACACACCAGACATGATTGATCATTTCTTTAAAGCTCTTAAGCCTAGTCTTCGAGGGGCATTGTTTTCTCAAATATTTTAATCATATGATGAAATTGTTTCATGTTCCATCGAAACAGAGAAGAAAATATATAGATCAAAATTTTTCAAGGGAAAGGTGAAGCATCAAAAAAGAACAAGGGAATGAAAATATTTCCATTATATGAGAATGGTGGAATGGATCATCTCTGAAAATTATTGAATTTCATGGGAGTCTGATATAAGTGTGGAGAAAATCGTCATATATAAAATTAATGAAAGGGGAAGAAACAATTTGATTATGTTCAATGATACAATTGTAGAGAGATGAGACATTACGCAAATGAGTTTCCTAAGCACCAAAGAAACATTCCTCATAAAAGGAAAAGAGAGCAAGGGTGAGATTATGGGATTACAACCACAGAAGATGAAGTTCATAATGATGTCGTGGTTAGTACATTAATTGTTTCCTATAACAGAGCCAACACTTTATTTTATTATTGATCATTGAATTTATTTATATCTTCCAAGTTTTCCAAGAAAATTAGACATGACCAATTTGACTTAATAAAGGAGTTATCAGTCAAAACTATAGGGGGATGCATCATTGCAATAATGGAATCTCAACTTGTCCCCCTCGTGGAACATAAACATGATTTAGTTGCCAACATTATCATTATACCAATGACTGACATTGTTATAATTCTCATTATGAGTTGGCTGTCAAATTATGATGCGAATATTATTTAAAAGAAGAATGAAGTTAGAATTTTTGAAAATGGTGTAGAATCTATTACCTTTATAGTAGAGACCTAGTCATCCGATTCATTATCTAGACCCACCTGCAGTATCTCTAATGAATTAAATTCATAGAGAGGAAGATAACCCAATATCAATGGGTGAGTAATGAAATCATTAAATTGAATACATTCATATAGTGCAAGAATACATTGATGTATTTAGATGATATTTACTTGGACATTCTCTAGAGAGGGAAATAGAGTTTTCTATTTACACAATTCTTGGAGAAACACATATATCAAAGAACCCTTATAGAGTGGCCACTGTGGACATAGTGGAGTTAAAGAAAAACCAGAGGAGTTGAGTGAAAAATGATTTATTTGACCTAGTGTTTCTCTATTTGGAGCTACGGTCCTATTTGTCAAGAAGAAAGATGGATACATGAGGCTATGCATTGATTATATGGAAATAAATGATATTACAATAAATTATAAGTATCCCCTTCCTCATATTGATGATTTATTTGATCAACTTCATGGAGATCAACACTTTTCAAAGATTGACATTCGATCTGGATATCATCGGTTGCATGTGAGGAAGAAAGATATTCCTAAGATAGAATTTCGAACCAAGTATTGGCATTATGAGTTTATAGTTATGCCTTTTGGACGGAATAATTTACCCTCGGTTTTCATGGATTTAATGAATATAGTTTTCAAGGAATATTTTGATCACTTTTTTGTGGTATTCATCGATGATATCCTTGTATAATAAAAAAGATATGAAGACCTTGAGGATCACATGCAGATTATTCTGAAGAATCTTATAAAAAATGAATTGTACGGGATGTTTAACAAGTGAGAAATCTATATTCAATCAGTTTATTTTTTGGCCATATTGTCTCTAAGGATATAATACAATTTTATCTTTCAAAAACAAACGCAATCCATGACTGGACCACAACAACAAACATAACTGATGTACGTAGTTTTATTGTCATAGAAAGTTACTATCAGCATTTCATTCAGAATTTTTCCTAACTGGATAACCCGCTATCCAAGCTCACACGTAAAAGAGTTATGTTTCTTTTGAAAATGTATTTTTTAGAATTCTTTGAAGAATTGAAATAAAGATTGGTCAATTCTCCAATTTTGAATCTTCCATCTGGAAGTGATGGATTTGTAATATACAGTGATGCATCAATGAATGGGGTGGGTTGTGTCCTTATGAAAAATTTTAAAGTTATAGTTTTGAATCAAGGCAGTTGAGGACTGATGTGAAAAATTACCCAACACATGATCTTGAGTTAATAGCAGTAATCATTGCTCTGATAATATATAGACATTATCTTTACAGTGAAAATTATGAGATATACATAAATCAGAAGAGTTTGAAATAAATTTTCCCACAAAAATAACTCAACATGAGGCAAAGGAGATGGCTCAAGTTACTCAATGATTATGATTTTTCAATACACTAACTCCATGGAATGGAAACTAACGCATCATATGAATTATATATGAAATATCATGGACTACTGACTCAAAAGAGGATTGAGAGAGATCCTATATTCCTGGATCTACTTATTATGGATATGTGAATTATTAAGGAAGGGGAAACATATTTCCTCTTATAATTTATTACTAAACCATAATTACTATAGACAATAAAAATCAATCAATCTGATGATGAAAATACACACATGAAAATTATATCACTTAAAGAAGGGAGATTGGAAGAATTTCTTTATGAGGATAGATTTTTGAAGTTTGGGAATAGGTTTTGTGTCCCATCAGTAGCTGAGTTGAAAAGGTAACTATTAGACTATAATCATAGATCAAATTCCTCTATACACCTGGGTAGCCAAAAGATGTATAAAGATCTGAAAGAATATTTTTGGTGGGTTAATATGAAGCAGGACATTTCTGACTACGTGACTAAGTGTTTAGTTTGTCAACAAGTGAAGGTAGAGAGACAACATCCTATATGAGTAATGAAACCTCTACATATTTCTATGTGGAAGTGGGATAACATTACAATGTATTTTTTCACCGGACTTCTGAGGACATGTAGAAGGAATGATGAAATATGGGTAATTGTTGATCATATCACAAAATCCACACATTTACATCCTATCTAAGAGGATTTACCACCTGAGTTCCTAGAAAGAATTTATATCAATGAATTTGTAAGACTTCATAGTGTACCTCTATCTATTGTTTCTTATCAATATCCTTAGTTTACAAAAAAACTCTCCAAATGTCTCTAGATGGCTTTGAATACTAATCATCAAATGAGTACTGCTTATCATCCCCAAACTAACGGACATTCTGAAAGGACCATTCAAACTCTAGAAGAAATGTTGATATCATGATCTCATGAAATTTATGGTATGTGGGATCAATAATTACCATTAGTGAAATTTTTTGACCACAATATTTTCCATAATAGTATTAAAATAGCTTTATATGATGTATTATATGGAATTTGATGTAGAAATACAACTTGTTGGGATGAAGTCGGTGAGAGGAAACTTATAGGCCCAGAACATATTGAAGATACCACAAAAATGGTGAAGATAATCCAAGACCATATTAAAGTAGTAAAAAAATTACAGAAGAGTTATGATGACAACAAGATAAAGGGTTTGGAATTCCATATGGGAGATCATTTGTTTCTAAAAGTATCTCCATGAAAGGGTGTATTAATGTTTGATATGAAAGGGAAACCGAACCCCAGGTACACCAGACCCTTTGAAATTAAGGTAATATTCAGAGCTGTAGCTTTCACTTTAGCAATGCCACCAAGTCTCTCCAAATTCCATGATTTTTTCCATGATTCATTGTTGAAAAAATACATGTCAGACAGAATGCATGTACCCACCTATGACGAAATCGAACAGGAACCTGATTTGTTATACTATGAAAAGCCTATCCATATTCATGACACAAGGGAGTAGGTTTTGATAAATCAAAAAACTCATCAATTAATGATTTTTTGTAGAAAAATGCATATTGAAGAAGAAACCTGGGAATCAAAGGATTTCATTAAGAAGAACCACCAAATCATTTTGGTTGGATTTATTCATAAAATTTCAAGGATGAAAATTCTGAAGGAGGGAATAATATAAAACCACAAACATTTTATAGTATGATTCTATTAAATATATTCTATTCAAACCATATATTTAATAAAGAACTATTTTCCTTGGAAACATCACTTGGATATTTTGGAGATAGTCATAACATATCCATTAAACATAAACATTCCACTTCTGTGTTTTGAATTTCAAAAAATGGTCATGTTGAGTTGTGAAAGGTAAGCCATTTTGAGAGGGATAGAACCAACTTGATTTTTGATGAATAGTAAAATAAACTTTTGAAAATTAGTATGAATAGTAATATGACACTTATGAATAGTAAATAATTATAATATATTATTTTCATATGGTAATAAGACAACGAGATCTTAATTATTATTTCAATGTGATATAAAATTAATTATACCTTTAAAATTATTATTTTTAGAATTAATTGAGATTTGAATTAAAATTTAAATTAAAAATACTATGAAAATTATTTTCAAAAAATGGAATTCATTTTTACATTCTAACGTCAATAAATGGTTAGGGTGAATTTTTGAGTTTTTTCTAAAATAATTGAATTTTTCCTGAAATGTAATGATACAATTTTTATTTTTCAGCAGTTTAATGACATTATCATGATATAATAATTAATATAAAATTCTGGTACACTTTTTTAAAGTAACATAAGACATGAGGTGTCCCATGTGGTAGAAACCATTGGCAAATACCATGGGAATGCCCATGGGTTTGCAAAAACCAATAATGAGGTTTCCATTTTAATTAATAAAAAACTCCCTCTTAATTACTATAAATACCCACACACCCCCTTCATTTTCATTCATTCCAAACTTGTTATCCATGCTGCTATGGTAGTATTACATTCTTACGAGTCCTCCAAAGCTACTTTCAAACCCCACGGGCCCAACCATAATGATTTAGGAGTTACTCTACAATGTAAAAGAATCAACCGCCCTGTTCTTTTCTTAAAGCATTCATTTATGTTTTCCCTTTTATTTTGAATTGGATTATATTGGGATATTTCATTCCATATTACCCGTACTACCCATATTTTTGATGTTTTATTAGAAACCCCCTTTCTGTCATTAACAATTTTTACAAAATTTTACGTTAAACTGTTATGCTGACCAATTTTCGTGGGAGATTTCTCAATATTTTTTCTATTTTGAGTTCATTATTTTTATACTTATTTCCTAATATCACCTCATACAAATGAAATGATAATTAAATTACCACACATGAACTAGAATTTTATTATTATAATTTATTATTTTATCACCATCTCTCTTTTCCACACCTCTTATAATAAAAAAATTAATACATCGTCTGAGATGTGTTATTTTATAACATTGAAGGACGACGAGTTCTTAATTTAACATACCATCTTCAATTATGTTCATGGAAAAAAATTTATGGATGAAAAAGATCATAATATATGTACTTCATCTCAATAATGTTCTCTAATCCCTAGTCACTCATAATATTGAATAATTATACAAAACAAGTTCATTGGGCACAAAACCGCCAAGCTATACCTAGGAGCTTATCAATAACATTTAACTAATGATTCATCCTCAAGTATATAACCTAGAATCATTATAAGATCATTTAATTCTATTTAATTTCACTAATAATATATATTAACAATTCTGTATGTTTGACCACATTTTAAATTGAATTTCATTCATGAATACAAGTAAACGAATAATGAAATCCAAGGAAGAAAATGCTTCCAAAACAATAAAATTGATCCTCCTAAACCCATTGAAAGAACCATGAATGATATTAATAAATTTATAATAAATCAATTAAATTTATAGGAGGTTTTGGACTTATTAATTCATGAAGATAAATTTTATTATTCAGGAAATTAAAACAAACGAAGAACACACTCGAGAATAAGGTATGGGGTTTCTTAACTCTCTTTTCATTCCATGATATTTCCATTTTCCTCCACTTATTTCTTGTATGTATATATGTTTACATACATATGTCATATATTTTCATTATTCCCTTAAATTCATGGTATTAATTTTTTTTGATGTTTATTATGTTCTGGTCATATGATTTGACTGATTACATTATGGTAAGGGAATTTGTCTCAACTTCCATTTTGTTGTGACTAACATTGTATTTGAACTTAATAATCCTTATTTGTTGTACCTACTTTCCATTTGAGATAAATTTTATTTTGAAATTATAATTATATTAAATATCCATATTCTCATATCATGGATATGTTTTATAGGCCATATACCATTTTATATACGCTGTTTATTTGGAATGTTGTTTTAACTGTGGAAATATTGATGAATCTGTATCCACTACTCTATATGGATATTGAAATGGAAAATTGATACTATATTAAAACAAATTTTAAATAATTATATGGATTTTAAGATTAATGTGGGGACCTCTATATCCCCATGATGAATCTATAGGCATCTTGAGACAAATCAGTTGGTGACAAACCCTTCGAGCTTGTTTCAAAAAAATCAGACAGGTTTCTAACCACAAAACTATAATATTTTAACTGTATTATTGTATCATGTAACAGATACATGACATCCAATTAATAATTATAATCTTTATTCATTATAATTTATTACTATCGCTATGATTTTCACTATGACACAATATATGGATGTAGTTTCTCTATCGGTTTATTAATGGCGTGTTTTTTTCATTTATTCACCATGCCATATTGATTATTTCAAATTGATTATGATTCGATTATTATTGAATTCATTATTATACTAGTTGTAACACTGACCATGCATTTGAGTTTACCCCTTTCATTGTATACCTTCAACATGTGATAAATATGGGATAATTTATTGAGTTCTTGTGAATGATGTTTTTTATTTTTTTGTTATCTATTGTATTTTGTAACATTTTCAATGTAATTTGAGTTACATGTATGCATCTAGATTCATCACGAATACTATAATAATCGTTAATTCATGATTTTAATTCCTTATAATCATTCCAATATAAATAGTAATTTACTAGCTTTGGTTTAGAGGGGTCAAGGCATTACAGTATTGCTTATCTCTTCCGGGGTCTTTATAGGATTCTAGACACCAATATTGGTATGTGAATTATATTTAATTCTATTGAGACAAGGTCCTATAGGGTCACACACAATAGCATATTCCAAAATATTACCAATTATGATGAATAGGTATATAAGACACAGTGGGCCTTAATAAGGGGTTTGAGATTTTTCCACGATTTAATGATAACCGATGAAAAAAATTCATTATTATTTGAGTATATAATAATTTGATAAAATTTAAATATTAAAAGTATTGAAAAAGTATTTAGTAAAAAGTGGAAAAAAATTATATAGAAAATATTATTTTAATATTCAAAATTCAATTAATATTTGGAGGAATTATGAGTCGAGCTAAAGAATTTGTTTTAGAATGTAATATATTTAATATATATTAAAAGTATGTGATGTAAATATAAAAAATATTTATGATGTAGTTAATTTTTCATTACTATTTGTTTATGGATTATTTATTGGATTTTATATTTATAGGTGAAATATAACCCCAACTAGGTGTTTTTCCCCCACTATATAAGCATGAGGATAAGATCATTCCAACGACTATTCATGCATATAGAATGAAAGCCTCTTTCTCCACCCACCTCCTAGAGAGAGAAAATATCTCTCCAAGAATACGTTGTAAGAGAACCATCAATGGATTGAAGGAATGGGATTTAGGTTATCATAGAGGTGATAGAGGATTCATGAGATCTCCATTCTAGACCCTAGAATTCGATGAACGAAGATCATGTGGATTATTGAATCATGTTTGGATGATTTAAAGAGATTCATCTTTAGATCCATCAAGAAACAGTTTCTAGTGATGTGGTAAAGTCATTCCGCCTCCAAATTGAATTAGGTGCATGTTATAGTATGTTTTTATTTAAATAACACAGTTGAAATCCTTAGACCTCTACTAGGGCACTGATTCTTGGAGACAACATTTTTTTCTCTCTAAAGATGAAAAATTTCAAATCTTTGGTATGCTGACATCAATTGTAGGCCCAAGTAACGACAAATTTATGTTTGATTAAAAATAATTATTTGAAATAAAAAATAATTTCTTATAATAGAAATTTATTTTTAAATTTTAGGTTTTATATAATTAACATAAATTCATTCGTAACACCAACACAATATTTACATATTTAATTCAAAAATAAAATAATTTTTATTAAAAATGATAAAAGTAATATAATTTAACTCTTTATTGTGTTCCATGATTTTTAAAGATAAATAACATATTATATTGGTTTTAATGGATTATATTCTACGTATATTATTTTATAATTTTTTTAAAATTTCAATTAATTGAAAACATCTAAAATTGACATTAATATTATTTTCTAAAAATTAGCATTTTATTAATTTATAAAAACATTATAAAAATTATACATTGAAAAATTTGATAAGAATATTTTCAAAAATATAATTAATGTTATATTATTGGAAAAAAATTAAAATTTATATTATCTATATTGACCACTAGGGAGTAAACACGTACTTAAAATAGTAATTGTCAATATGGGTTAATGCAGCTCCAAACAAAGAGATTAAGGATAAAAAACATATAAACATATCCAAAGTATATTGGACAATATTATTTCCACCCATAATAGTAAAATATTTTAATAATATCATTATTTATCCTCTTATCCATAAAAATTCATTTATATTATTTTCATATTTTACGTAAACCCAATATTGTCCCCCCATCACTTATAAAAGTGAACCTCGTATTCTATTTTATTCACAATAAAATTTCATTTTAGTTGATCCAATCCGGGTAAAAATCCATTTCTAAAATCATTATCCACATTCTAGAGGTATTGTTTTGAGATGAATACCATCTTTATAGTGTTTAATGTGTCAATCAATGGACTTTTTTTGGGAAAGAGGTATAGTTTGTAACTGAATATTATAGTTTTATTTCTTATTATGCCTCCATAAAATTTCATTCAAACATGATGGAATAATAAAAAATATATATTTCATTTAAGGTAATTTTATAATATTAATTTAGTCACACATATCAATATATTTATCCATAAAATGGCAATCAAAATCCTTGTTTGTGTTTATTGAAAACTACCACCTCGTGAACCGATATAAATCATTTTCGATCACCGCCTCTCATGGATAGTTATAATGGTCAAGATAAATATTTATTTTTTTAATTATATTATTATTATTATTATTTAATTATAATTTTTATTTTTCCACTATTTTTCTTCATGCCTTAAAAATGGAAACATTGTTCATGCAGACACCCGACCTTCCATGTCCTAGAACGGTGTAATTCATTTTTTATCTCTACCTTCTTTTGATAAAATAATATATATATATATATAATAAAAATATATGATATTTATATCATGTTAACAAATATTTAAATGATGGAACCATGATCAATGTTTAAATAACAATAACTTTGAACAAAAACAAACCTGAAAAACAAAGCAATTATCACTTGAAACTGTGGTGTTAATAAAAAATTGTTAATAAACAGGTAGTAAAATTCTAAAACAAAATAATATATAGTATGATATATATTATATTTTATTTAATAATCTAATAAAAGTTAAATATTTGTTATATATAAGTTTCTAATGCGTATGAAGAAATAAAATATTTAATGTAAGGGATCTATCTAAACTAACCTTTTTATTCATGTTATGACCATTCTCTCTCTAAAATACATTATATCTCCATTATATGTTATGGATTACATATAAATTATATATTTATGTATCAATCATATATATATATATATATCATTCTCCTTTCATTTTAATGGGTAATACACGTTATATGTTCGTTTCTCAAATCTCGTCAATAAAATCAAACCAGAATAAGGGGATCATTTTTTTCTTTAATCCTTTCATGTATTGTTAATTTAAATTTTTCATTAAAAAATAAAAAATTAATCTTTTTCCAGGATAATTTAACAAGTTAAGAAAATCAAAAAAATATAATTCCACCTTCCCTTTGTAATATTTTTGAAATTTCCTCTGATTATTAAATGGGGAAAAAAATATTCAATCCAATTTCATTCCATTGGTAATTATTATAATTATTCATTATTTTTTTGTACACATATTAGTGAACATGTGTGATGGGTGAACACATATAGTGCATTAATATTCTAGGTAATATCTTTTCCTCATGTGACATTATATATAATACTAGGGATTAAACCAAATCCATTATGGGACTATATACACCATGTTATGTCATTTTGGGAGCAATCCTTGACTTATGTTTATGCTATTTCTTTGTTTCTTCCACATTTTCTATCTTCCCATGATATTATAATTAGATAATTTTTTTATTCTCCCTTGTGATTACTCATGCTCCTTCACTTTTTTGATATAATGTACTTCTTTTCCACACACATTATTCTTCATTAGTATTTTTTTACATCATTGGGTTTTTTTATCTCATTCATTTTTCCAATTTATTCACATGGTTTTCCCATGATGTAATATGATCTAAAATAGATATTTCATCTCAATATGGGGATTAAAATAAAATAATTTTATTTTTATATTGTACATAGGTAGTCTTCCAACTTCAATAAGAAATCATATATGTGTTTTTATTCAATGGATAACCACTACAAAAAACATGATAATTACAGGGGTTATGAAAAGAACCCTCCAATCATTGAATAAACCCCTCTAAATTCATTTTATATATAAATTAGGGGAATATGTTTTACCATTTCTAATCATCAAATTTACAAGGGGTTATAAACCACCTCTGAATTTTTTAAAATTAATTTTTTATATCCAGTGGGATTCTAAAATGGGTTTTCAACATCCTTTAACATAAGAAAATAGAGGGGGTTCATAAAATATAATAATAAATGAGATTAGTGGTTGTTCAAAACACACTATAATGTCTTCAATAAGTAGGGGTTGTGAAGCCCCACTACTTGAGAAAACAAATAACATAATATATATATATATATATAATTTGAACACAATATATATATATATGTATTTAAAAAAATTAGATAAAAATATTATATATAATATTTATATGATTTAATTTATTTGTATTTATATGTATATATACATATAATTTTATGATCTTATGTACGTTAATATATATTTATTTTTATAAATTGTATTTCATATAATATTAATTACATATAATATATAAACATATACATAACTATTAATTATTTAAAAAATATATCATATAAAATTAATCCTTATAGTGATTATAGTTTATATTATTAAAATAATAAATATAATTTTAAATAATATTTTTATGTACTAATATTATATGTAATTATTATTATATGAATTAAAATTTATACATATATATATATATATATATTTTTATTTACACAATATTATAAATATATATTTTTCTGAATTAATATATATTAATGTACATAATATTATACAAGTATATTTATTGATATATATATATATTAATGTTCACAATAATAAATAATTATATTGAAATATGTTATATAAATATTTGTAGAATTTGAATTTCATATAATTCTATACAATTTAAACATATAAATATATATTAATGTACATAATAATAAAAATATGTATTGAATTAAATTAAATAAATATATTTTTAAAGATATTATATAAATTTATTTTTATGGAAATTATATAAATATATTAAATAAAAAATTTATATATATTATATAAATATTTATTTTAGTATATAAATAATTTACATAAATATATTTTTAAATATATAAATATATGTGAATATAGATAAAATAAATATTATTGTAAAATATATTTACTGAAATTTATTAAAATACACATATAAATTATATAGTTTATATAAAGTTATATATATATATATATATTATATAAATTTGTGCTATAAATAGTAACTTGATTCATGTGGAATGCAATGTTTCTTTTAAGAAAATGAATGTTACAATTGAGTCTTATATTTAAAACCTCTTAAAGTTAGGGGATCATATGATCCCACCATCATGTAACAATGGATTAGATCTAATGACAATATATTCCCTATCCTCAAATGATTAGAATATGGGAAAAGATGTGTTGTGTTTTTATTACACGGAGGAGGAATTTAAGTAGTGGTGGATTATGATCAAGAAAATAAAGTCGAAATATGATATTGATTCCATGGAATGGGAACTATACAAAAAATTCAAAAAACATTTCCTTTGAACTCTTCATTGGGAAATAGAGATGTTGGTCCATGGAATGATGAAGAAGGAATACGATTCAATTTGGGACAATGAGGAAAAATTGAAAAGAAATTTCATGGTGGTCCTATGGTTTCGTCATCAATTCCGAATGTATGGTTTATTATTAATAAGTGAATTAAATCCTCATTTATGGAAGGAAATGAAAATATAAGACATTTACAGATATACAACGATTGTTTGTTTTTCCCTTATGGTCGAAATAGATATTAGAAACTCATAGTGGTCTAAAAGTGCAGGGGATAAAAAGTAGAAAAAATTTCTATGGGAGGTTAAATATTTAAATCTCAAAGAGTAAAGAGAACTTAAAATACAATGTGTACAATTTGAGGAATGAAGCATTCAAGAAAATATCTTATAGGAACCCGGATTTTCTTAATCTGTGGAAAAGAAAGGAATTGGAAAAATCAATGATGAAGAGGGATAATGAAACCCGGTATTGAAATGTTGGTAAAGAATGGTGAGTTAGTCAGTAGACCTATGGTATAGTGTTCCAATTGCATGGATCAAAATAATTATGAATGAAATTTCTCTATTAAAAGTGTTTTTGGAGACAATGAATGTTAGAAACCTCCATGTTCTAGAGAGAATGGATGTTCACATGTTATCACAAAGAATGAGGTGGATCCCAAACGTGATATGGAAAAATGTAATATAATTATTAAGTAACAAATATAAAACATACATTTTTTTTATTTTTTTTATGAATTTGTTTATATTGTTAATGTTTAGTAGAACTATTCCAACACAACTATAAAACATTGCGGTCGAACTATAAATGAGATGAAAAAATAGAGAAATTATAGTATCCTAACTAAATAAATCCTCCCCAGTTAATTTATGTGGAATAAATCTTCTGGTAAATCACATATTACATCTATTATTATAGTCTAATTCTATATTCTTTAGGTAATGATTGTCCATATATAAATATAATATCAACTTTAGGAAGTGGAAGGTAACTATTCACATCAAAAGTCATTATCCAATTATATACATGTGTAAGGAGGAGGATTTTTCTCCCTTGGAATCATATTCTTAAGTATGGTTGTTATTTACTTATGAGAAATTAAATTTATATAAAATGATTAAAAAAATAGAGAATCATGCTTGAATACATGCTCTTTTTGATGGATTATACTAATGTATTCCCTAATAAGATCCATGGAATTCTTTCTGACTGAGAGGTTGAGTTATCAATTAAACATATACATGGATTTTTAACCTTATTCAATACTCCCTATATAATTGTAAATGTTGAGTTAGAAGAATGGAAGAATATTATACAAGATAATATTTGAAAATGTGTTATTTTAATTATTTCTTGACCATCAGTAGAACATATCTTCTTTTTCAAGAAGAAGGATGGGTCAATAATCTAATATATTGATTATTGTAAACTCATAAAAAAATTAAAGAAAAAGAAACCATTTCCATGGATATATGACTTTTTCAATCAACAATGTGGGTCTAATATTTCTATATGTTGGATATTTTGTTCGGATATCAAGAATCAAAGGTGAAGTGGAAATATATTCCCAAAACATCTTTTAGAACAATGTATGGACACTCTGAATTCATAATGATTTCCTTTAGGCTCATTAGTTCTCCAAAAATCATTATGAAATTAATTAATATATTATTTATAGAGTATATTGAATAATTTTTAGTCATCCTTATAGATGATATTCTAATACACTCCCAAACCATGGGGGAACCTTTGATGTATTTGAATATTGTTGTAAACTCTTGTTTAAAGGATACTCTATATTAAATGTATAGTAAATTTAAATTATGGATAATGTAAGTGTCATTATTGGGGTATCGTTTCACCATAAAGAGGAAATATTGGGACCCTTATAATTTTAATGAAATAAAGGTGTGGAATTAACCAATATATATAGTAGAGATTTGATGTTTCCATGGACTAGATAGTTATTTCAAGAAATAGTTTAGAATCATATCATGATTTTAAAACATACTACCCACTCCAACTCAGTAGGGACTATTGTTTTTCTAGTCTAGTGACTATAAAAACGGTTTTAGAGAATTGTATAAGAGTCTTATCACTATATTAGTGCACATATTTCTCTCATACATAGAACTTTCATGGTTTATAGTAATTCTTCAGTGGTGGGTTTGTGTAGTTTACTAATGTAGAATGATAAATTCATATCCTATTCCACTAGGAAGTTAAATTTTCATAAATATAACTATCCCACACATTATATATAGTTTTATATAGTAATATTTGTGTTAAAAATATGGAGGTGTTATAAAAATGGTGAGAAGTGTGAGATATAAATAGATCCTAAGAGTCTCAAATATATATTCACATTAAAAGAGATTAATATGAACCAGTGAGGATGGTTAGAGCTAATCAAGGATTCTGACTACTTAATCCACTACCATATTTTGAATGAAAATAAAATGGAAGTTGTTCTATATTAAATGGATTTGGTAACCATATCACTAATGATAATTCAGAATGATTCATTATTCTAAAATCCTCAAAGGAGAGACATCAAAATTATAAAGGAAAGAACATCATAATTATTTTCTCAAATGATTTCTCAGCTATACCTTCTAGATAACATAAATGATACTCAAAGAGATGATTTAAAAATTCAGAAAAAGGTGGATGCTATATGAAAAGTGACATCCTTGGAGTTAAAAAATGAAAAGAACGATTTCTAAGATTTGGGTCATGACTATTTGTACCATCAAATACAAAGTGTAACAATCCAAGCTTCCACGATACATTTTCCTTTGAAAAATTCAATAACATGCATTAGATGTAACTCTGAGATTCGAACACACCGCGGCCAAAAAATCTAGCCGTTCTGAATAGTAATACCAACTTTCAGAAATTTTATAAATTTTATTTTTCAAAATGGACATTATTTTTTAATTCAGAATATCAAAATTCTTTTAGGGTGAATTTTTGGTATTTTTTTAAAACATGTAAATTATTATGAATAGTAATCAACACTGCATTATTTGTTAAAACCTACATTTTATTTATATAATTATTTATATTATTGAAATTTATTTTTTGTCAAAATAGATAAATAATAACTATATTTTTTCATTGTAATTCACAAGATTAATTTTTAAATAATCATAGATTTATAAAAAAATTATTGAAATTTTTACGATTTTTTCCCAACTCTGAGGGGCATTTGAAAATTTCCATAAAACACAATTTTACCTCATCTGTGAGTTGAATTCCAAATATTTGAGAGAAATGTTTTACATTAGTTTGTAAATTGTTGTTCAATAAAATAAAAGTATTTTTTGGTGAATAGTATTTTTTCTTTTACTTACGACGATTATAAGTGAATAGGGTAAGTAAGGGTAAAAATGATATTATAATTACCCTAACACATATCTTAATTCTATAGGACAAGTGTAATTCGACCAAAAAACAGACTTAGGAATAATATATGACCCCCTTTATTCCACTTGGATTAGATTAGGAAAATTATTATTATTTTATTTAAAAAAGTGTTAAAATAGTTAAATTCAAATATTAATTACTAAACCATTTTTAAAAAGGGTTATAAATATTTTAAATTCTACTATAAATATTCATTATAAAGATAAAAATATTTCCTACATAATGGTATTTTATTTATAATATTTTCACAATAAATAATTTAATTTATTTATGACACAATGATGATGTAGTTATTAACTTATAAATGAAATATTAAAATAATTGATATTAATAATATCCAAAAAAATGTAATTTTAGACTTTTGATGAAGTATAATAAAATATTTGATGTTAATAATTCATGTTAGGGTTTGTTAAATAATTGGGTTTGATGTAATCATGCTGTTATGATTTTCAAAAAATCGAAATATTAACTAGTGTCAAAATTGACAAAATTGAGTTTTCAAAACAAGTACTATATTATATATTTATATAATATTTCTAAAAATATAATTTTCGGACAAAGGACATTGATAAGGTTATATATATTAATACTGAACAAAATTTGGTTCTTTTGGATTGTTATTTTATGTTTATTAAACATATAATATAAAAAACAAGGAGACTTGGTAAATGTCGAACTATATAACTAAGACTTAAATCTATAAGATAATGTTGACATGGTGACTAAACCCATATAAAACCAATTATCTAAATAGTTCTCAACCCTCCCCACATTAACCTAGAAATAAATATTTTTGGAGCCATTAGAAACCGAAAATTATTTTATTATAAAATAATATTTCAAGCTTTTCCAAAAGTCACCCTCACAAATCTGATAAAATGGTACTTCACATTCTCTTAATGTCACACCTGCAATGCCATTTTTCTCAGCCATACCTAGCCCAAATATCCTCCCAATGTTCCTATTTTA
Organism: Viscum album; assembly: GCA_963277665.1. Classification (NCBI taxonomy): domain Eukaryota; kingdom Viridiplantae; phylum Streptophyta; class Magnoliopsida; order Santalales; family Viscaceae; genus Viscum; species Viscum album. The sequence goes on along the minus strand of OY728119.1, from coordinate 1,759,046,934 downwards.
TTACTATATCCCTTCCTTTTGTCATAAATCCAACCAAGGAGTACTTTTGATCAAATCAAAAGGAAGAACCCAAAGAAGAGTTGAATATTTCATCACCTCTTTCATGTTCATTTCTTCTTCCACTTCCACTTTCTTTGTTGTTTCCATTCTAAAATAGTAACTCCTATATATTCTATATACTGTTATTTTATTATAAAAATGGTACAACCATATTCATTATTCTATCTATCTTATGAATGAAAATGTCACTATATGTGCATACGTACTGCTTACGGTCTCCATGTCGTGGTGTAGATTGTTATTCAAACACATAATTTTCTATAATGGTATAATAACGAGTATAACTGATTTAAATAATAAATATAACATTTTAATGATTTTTTATATATGATATACCATTAAATTAAATACTATTTTGCAATCAATATAATGATATTGTCCCTCGTTCCTACGTACGGATTACCGTCTCCACGAACGCGATGAGATTTATTCACCATCGTAATCATTCACGAATAATTTAAATTTTACAATTAATAATAATGTTCATGAAAATAATATCATTCTATATATGAATTAAATACATCCTATCCATAACAAACATGGCTTACGTAACCAACTGTATAAGGGAAAATGAATCAGTTAACACCCGAAATGATGATACAAATGAAATATTATGAACAAAGCAATATTCGAGGAACATATATATTATCAAATTTGTTATATAGTTCTTTTATAATTTAATAAAAATGTTTTAACTATTATAAAGGAGGCTAGCATACCATCAACTAAGGAAAAGTACAAAGTAAGAGTTAATTTAACAATCTTTTTATTATCCGAGGTTGTTTTTACTTAAAAATATACTTGGACCACTTTATCATCCACATTCGTGTTTTCTTAAAAATATATTTAAAAAAATTTACGATTTAATAGAAAATGGGACAAAGCCATTTATACCTTTATTTTACCTTATATGTTTTGAATGGAATCATTCCGTCATTTTCCAAACAATGTACATAATCACCTTTTCGACAAAATTAATGAAAGGATGGTTTTTTAACTTATACAATGGATGTGTCTATTTTCTTGCCATTATAACATCGTCGAAGCATCCCTTACAAGAATATAATAATATTTTCAAAATAAATGTTTTATTTTATAATTATTTTACTTTTTAACTATTTACGGATAAAAAGGGATATTTCTCAATAAAAGATTTTATTTCATCTATGCCAACATCCATTGATGGATTTTATGCCCGTTTGAAGTTGATTTATTATGATACAAAACGTGCATTTTTTATTTATGGTTATTTGATATTTTTTAATGTTGATGTGTTATTTTTATACCATTTATGTATTATAGATAATGTATTTACATTTCATATTCTAGTTTTAATACAAATTTTTGTGTTATTTTTAAAAATTTTCATATAAAAAATGCATTGGACTTAGTAAGTGATTGGGGGAGACCACTATAGCTCTTCGATGTATCAGAAGTTCTCATAAAACAAACTAGTGTCTGGGCAGAAGACCTTGAGAAAATGTTATTTACAGTCTTCGCACAAGGCCTTGACTATGTGGTTATGAAGTCTGATATTATGCATTCAATCATTATGAAAGTGGATATACGTATTTCATTTGATTATTTGACTAGTAGAATATAAATGTGATTAAGTAAGTGGAATTACTTGATTTAATCATTACCATATTATTCTAAAGTTTATGTATAAAAGGCTTTAGTTTTAATCTTATTCATTTCCTTAAATGTTTACGATTATTTATGAATGTTTCCAATATATTTTTATCCTTACTATGCAAATGATCACACACCTTTCTATGTTTTAATTTTCATAGGATTTGAAGAAATAAATTATGGTTTACCAGCAAGGATAGAATAAAGATATAATAGTGATTAAAAATGGGAAAAAATGTTGTTAATGTTTTTATTTCATGACGTAATGTAAAACTTATGAATGCATCTAGTACTTCCAATGCTACTAAACAGATCATTATTTTGATACATGATTCCTTGTATCATGCCAATTTTATGTAATGATGCACCAACTCTGGGTAACTGGGGTTGGGGAATCACAGTTTTTATCAGAGGAAGTTTAGAACAATTGTTGTAATCTATATTTTGAATAAAATTGATTAGATAACACTAAATTAAGATAGATTTTGAGGATTAGTAAAGAATAAATTCCTAGATTTTTGGTATTGAAGAGATTTTTTGAGTTTTTCAAACAATAAATCCTTGTCTAGATACAAGCAGGTAGAGGTGGCTCTGGAATTGATGTACGAAGGGGTAAAACCCGAAAACACCTCTTTGAGTTAGACTCGAATGGGAACTGATGCATGACAATGGGCCTTGCTACACTATTGGTTATGAAACTCCCAAGGGATATGCATAGGATAATTCTCATTTTCTTTATGAACCATTATGAAGGGTTTATGAGTATATAAATTCTCAAAGAAAACTTTTTTATGATTATGAATTACATCTATAAACTATTCAATTTATGTTATGTTTTTACAACTTCTAAATTATGTACTACAATTTATAAAATAATCTAGTGTATGAAATTTCTTATAAATGGCTTCTAGTGGAAGGAAAATAAATTGTATCAATATATGTAATACATTTATGGATTTACCTCTTACACTAGATAATTGTATTGGAGCTGGTGAAGAAATGGGTGTTGATCAGCTTATCAACATACTCAGACAAATCACTTAGGTTATGAATAATAACCATACTTGTATGGAGCTCCCTGATCCACAACGTTGAGGATCAATATTATACCACTTATGGAGGAAATAGCCACCAACCTTATATGGGAGTACAAATCAATTAGTAGCAGAGAAATGGATAAATTCTTTAGAGTAAATATTTCATGATTTGGGGAGTAGTGAAAGGGAAAATGTCGTCATTGCAGTTTATCGCCTCACAAGAGATGCAGTTCGATGGTGGTCATTAATTCAAAACACAAAATAATATGATTTAGTATCAAACAAGGAATAGAGAGAGTTTAAAGATATTTTTTGGAAAAATACATTCATCATGACCATCGAGAGGATATGGGGAGACACTTTCTAAGTCTGAGGAAAAAAAGAAAAAGAATCTAAAAAAATATGATTATAACATTACAAGGATAGCAAGGCATGCATCCGATTATATACGTAACCCATGGTTTAATATTGATAGATTATTTGATGGGTTAAAACCATATCTCTGTCGAGCATTAGTCTCACAATCCTTCTCATTTTACAAAGATATTTTCTCGTGCGCTATCAAGATAGAAAAAGAATTATTTATGTCTAATAACTTTAAAGAAAAGAAAGAGAAAAAGAGATATATTTAACAATCTGGAAATAGAGATAATGAAAAGAAGGTTAATTTTGAATATCAATCTTGCATTAAATGTGAGATGAAACACCGTGGTAGTTTCCTAAATAGAATGGGAGTCTGTTACAAGTGTGGTGAAAATGGACACCAAGCACGCGATTGCAAGGGGAGGAAATAGGTTGTCAATGTTGAATTCATTAATTGTTGAGAAAAGGAGAATTATGAAAATTAATGTCCTAATATCCAAGGGAAAATACCTCAAAAAAATCCAAGGGAGAAAGGACAAGCTTATACGATCACTACTACAAAGTTTGATGCTCCAAAAGACATGGCGGTAGGTAATTTAATGGTTTCCTCAAGTTTAGCCACTGCATTTTTTGATTTTGGATCATCACATTATTTTATATCTTCCCAGTTTTCTATGAAAAAAGATATTTTCAATTTGATGTAACAAGGGAGTTTTCAGTCAAAACACCTAAGTGATGTATCATCACAACAAATTTTGATGAATCAGTTCCCATTAGAGTATATAACTGTTTTTTATCAGCTTATCGGATCATTATACCCATGATTTAATTTGATATAATCATTGGAATGGATTGGCCTTCGGTCAATGATGTTAAAAATTATTGTAATATGAATTAGGTTACAATTTTTGATGATGTGAAGGAGTACCATATCTTAAGAGAAGAAACTTCTACCCATGATTCTTATCTAGATCCACCCTATAGCTCTACTAATCTCAATTCTTGGGGAGGAAGAGAATGATATAATTATGGGTGAGGAAAAGAATGTTCAAATAGAGGACGTATCTATTGTGAAATAATATTTTGATGTGTTTCCAGAGGAACAACCTGGACATCCTCCAGAATGAGAAGATGAGTTTTTCATTGATTTAATTCTTGGTTCGAGGCACAAATTAAAGACCCCTTATAGAATGGACACTGGGGAATTAGCGGAACTAATGAAAAAAATATAGGAATTGAGTAATAAAAGATTTATTCTCCCAAGTTTTTATCCATGGGGAGCCTTGGTTCATTTTGTTAAGATGAAAGACAAATCAATGAGGTTGTGCGTAGACTACATGGCGATCAATGCTATATCAATAATGAACATGTATCTTCCACCTCACATTGATTATTTTTTTGACCAACACCATGGAGATCAATATTTTACTAATATTGACCATCAATCTGGATATCCTCAGTTGTGTGTGAAGAAGTAAGACATTCCGAAAACATCATTTCGAGCCCGGTACGAGCATTACCAGTTTACAGTAATGCCTTTTGGATTAACTAATGCACCCTCTATATTCATGGATCTAATGAATAGAGTTTTCAAGGACTATCTTGATGAATTTTTAGTGGTATTTTTTGATGATATCTTGGTATAATCCAAAAGCTATGAATATCATGAAAATCACTTATGAATTATTCTAAAGACTCTTAATAAAAAATTTATATGGGATGTTTACCAAGTGTGAAATATGGCCCCATGAGATTAATATTCATGGCCATATTGTCTATAAGTCTAGAATCACTATTTATCCTTCAAACACAATGGAAATCCAATAATGGATATAACCAATGAGTATAACTGAGGTATGCATATATATTGGTTTAGGAGGTTGTTATCGTTGTTTGGTTCAAAAGATTCCCTGTTGGTTATCCCATTAACCATGTTCACGGGTATATGGGTTTAGTTTTTTAGGATATAAGAGTATTAATAATGTTTAGAAGAACCAAATAAAAGATTATTAAATACTCCAATATTGACTCTACCAGAGAGGAATGATGGGTTTATTCTTTATAGTGATTCTTAATAGAAAATAATTGGTTGGGTCATTATGCAGAATGATAGAGTTATTGATTATGCATCACGACAACTAAAAATACATGAACTAAACTATCCAACTCGTGATCTTGAGCTATCAGCTATAATCTTTGCCCTAAAAATATTGATACCATATCTCTAGGGTGAAAAAATATGAGATTTATACTGATAAAAATAGTTTAAAGTATATTTTATAACATATATAACTCAACATGAAGAAATGGTGATGTATTGAACTACTCAATGATTATTATTGAACTATACACTACCACTTGGGGAAGGGATATATGGTGGCATATGATTTGAGTAGAATTGATCGTGTAGTCTTGAACAAGATGAGAGTTGAAATGGATACTATTTTTATGGATCTATTAAAGATGGATATGGTCATAACCATGGAAGGTGAAACATGAATACTTTTTCAAATGGTTTCCAAATCATCTTTAAGTGAAAGGATAATGTGTTATCAGACTGATGATGAGAAAGTTCCAAAAGAAGACTAATGCTGTGGATAATGGGAGATTGAGTGACTTCCTATGTGAAGATATAATTTTGAAATTTCGGATGAGACATTGTGTATCTTACATACCTGAACCAAAAAGGGAATTGTCAGATGATGCTCATAGCTCCAATTTCTCTATACACCCTGGGAGCACCAAGATGTATAGAGATTTGAAATAACATTGTTTGGTGGGAAAACATGAAAATGTAGATTGCTGATTTTGTTTAAAGATGAATGGTTTGTCAAAAAGTGAATGTTGGAAGGAAATAACCTAGAAGAGTCATGCAACATATTCCCATACCTGAGTGTAAATGGGTCAATATTACGATGGCCTTTGTCATAGGGTTACCAAAGACTCCTAGAAGGAATAATTCAATATGGTCCATTATTGATCGTTTTACCAAGTCAACACATTTTCATGCTATAAGTGAATATTTACCACTTGAACGTCTTCCAAGACTATATATTAATGATGTGTTAAGAATTAATGGTGTACCCCTATCGATTGTTTCTTATTGTGATCCCTGTTTTACATCATGATTCTGGAAAAAAGATTATAGAAATCCCTAGATACTGAACATCGTTTAGGCACTACCTACCACCGTCTAACCGATGGAAAATAAATAAAAACTATTCAAAACATAGAAGACATGTTGAGATCTTTCTCACTATAAATTCATGGTATTTGGGATCAATATTTACCTCTTGTAAAATTTTCCAACAATAATTGTTTCCATTCAAAAATTCAGATGGTACCATATGATGCATTATAAGGAAAGATATTTCACACACAAACTTGTTTGGATGATGTTGTTGAAAGAATACTCGTAGTACATGAATCTGTTGAGGAAACAGTGGAAGATGTGAAGATTCTCCCAACCCACATCAATGCCGCTCAAAGTAGGCAGAAGATCTATGGTAATAACCAAAGGAAAGATTTAGATTTTAATGTAGGAGATCATGTTCTCATGAAGGAATCTCCCGAGAAGGGTGTTATACATTTCAGTAAGTAGGGTAAATTGAGTCCCAGGTACATCGGACATTTTGAAATTCTAGAATGAATTGGAGTTGTATCTTATTGTTTAGCAATGCCACCATGTCCCTCCCAAGTTCATGATGCGTTCCACATATCACTGTTGAGAAAATACATGTCTGACCCAGTGCATGTACTCACCTATGAGGAAATTGAATTGGAACCTAATGTATGTTATTTTGAAGAAACTTTCAAAATTCATTATACCAGAGAACAAGTGCTGATAAACCAGATGACTCTTCTGGTAAAAGATCTATGGAGAAATCATAAAATAGAAGAGGAAACATGGGAACCCGAGGAACATATGATGAAGAACCACCTAAATATTTTTATGCAGAAATATTCAAGAATATTAAAGTATGATATTATTTTAAAGAGGGGAGAATATAACACCCCAAGCTTCCATGGTACATTTTCCTTTGAATAATTTAATATCTTGCGTTGTACGAAACATTGATATTCTAACACACCATGACCATTCAAACTAGTTGTAATGAATAGTGATACACACTTTTTGAATGTTTTTAAATTTTATTTTTCAAAAAAGACATCATTTTTTAATTCATAATATCAAAATTAGCTCAGGGTTAAATTTTAGTATTTTTTAGAAAACACTTCAATTTTTGATGTATAGTGAAAACACTACGTTATTAGTTAAAATATATGTTTTATATAAATAATTATTTATTTTATTTAAATTTATTTTATTTCAAAATATATAAATAATACCTATATATGTTCAATTTAATTCATTGGATACATTTTATAATAATCTTAGATATATAAAAATTTTATTTAACTTTTTGCCATCTTTTTCCCACCTCCTAGTCGCATTTGCAAATTTGCATAAAACATAATTTTACCGCTTATATGAGTTGAATTTAAAAAATCCTAAAGACACATCAATCATCATTAAGTAAAATTTGGTTCGATAAGATTAAAATACTTTTTGGTAAATAGTTACTTTTTTCTTTTATTTACACGATTAAAAGTAAATAGGGCAATTAAGGGTAAAAATGTTATTATAATTACCCCAACACATGTCCTAATTCTATTGTATAAGTCTAATTCGACCAGAAAAACTCAAGAAAAAATATTATCCCCTTTGGTCCACTTGTATTAGATTAGGACATTCATAAATATTTTATTTTATGAAGAGATAAAAGTGTTAAATTCTGTGTTTATTAACTAAACCATTTTTAATATAGAGTTATACATATGATAAATTACAGTATAAATATTAAATATAAAGATAATAATATTTAATACATAATTGTATTTTATTTATAAATTTTAGACATTAAATAATTTAATTTATTTATGACACAATGATGATGTAGTAAAAAGCTTATTAATGAAAGATTAAAATAATTGATATTATAAATATCCAAATAAATGTAATTTGAGTCTTTTGATGACTTCCACTAATTTTAAATTTTAATATTACCTGTTAAGGTTGATTAAATATTTTTTTGTCTAAGTAATCATGATTTTATGATTTTCACAAAAACCAAATTCTAAGTAGTTTCAAAATTAAAATAACTGAGTTTTTAAAAGAAATACTATATTATAAATTTATATAATATTCCAATAAATATATGGTTTAGCCAGAGGACATAGATAAGGTTATATATATTAATAATTAACCTCATGGTGTTTTGTTGGCTTGTTATATTATGTTTATTAACCACAAAATATCAAAATAAAAAGAGACATGGTAAATGTCAAAATATTTAACTAAGAGATAAATATAAAATATAAGGTTAATATGGTGACCTAATCCAATATAAGACCTTTTGGTTGGGAGTTTTTCGACACATCATCACCTTATCATCAAAATATTTTATTTTTTAGACATTATAACATTAAATTATTTTCTAGTAAAATTATATTTCAAGCATTTCCTAAAGTGATCCTCACCTCTCTTATAAATGGGTACTTTCCCTTCTTTTAATTTCACACATCCAAATTCATTGGTATCATGCAAAACCTACAGAAATATTCTACCAACATTCCTCCCATCATCCTAAATCCCTTCCTTCAGTCAAAAATTTATCTTAAGGAGCCCTTTTGATCAAATCCAAAAGAAGATCCTGGAGAAGAGGTAAATATAGTATCACATATTACTAGTTATTTTCTTCTTCCACATCCTCTTTCTTTATTGTTTCCATTATAAAATAATAACTCCCATATATTATAGATACCATGATGTTATTATAAAAATGGTACACCAATATTAATTATTATATCTATCATATGAATGATAGAGTCTCCATACATGTGTACGTACGACATACCATCTCCACGTTGTGGTGTAGTTTGTTATTCAAACACTCCATTATTTGGATGGGTATAATAATGAGTATAACTGATAAAATAATAAATATAACATGTTAATTATTCTTTATATATGATATAAAATCCAATTAAAAATGATTTCATCATAAATTTAATGATATTGTTGCTCATGCGTATGTAAGAATTATCGTCTCCATGAATGCGATGAGATTTATTCCCCATCATAATCATTCAAGAATAATTTTCATTTTATGATTAAAAATATTTTTTATTAACAAAATATCAATCTTTATATGAATCAAATACATCTTATCCATAATAAACATGGCTTGCGTAACAAATCATATAATGAAAAATGAAACAGTTCACAAGAGAAATGATGATAATACTGAAGTATTATTAACAATGCAATATTAGAGGATCATATATGATACCATTTTTATATATATAGTTCATTTAATATTTAATAACACTTTTTTAGCAATTATTAAGAAGGTTAACATTACATTGACTTTGATAAAGTACAAGTTAAGGTTTAATATCATATTATCATTATTATTTGAGGTTGTTTTTACATAAGTATCTATTGGGACATCTTTATCATCCACATCCGTTTTTTCTTAAAAGTATGTTTCAAAACATTTTTACTATTTTCTATAAGATGGGTTAAAGTCCTTTTTACCCTTATTTGACATTATATTTTATGAAAGAATTCTTTCTGTCATTTTCCAAATGAGGTACTTTATGAACTTTTCAACACAATTAAGGTAAAAATGTTTTCTTAACATATACTTCATGTGCTGATATTTTCCAGTGTTATAATATTTTGATGATTCTATTACAATATTATTAGAATATTTTCAAAATAAATGATTTCTTTTATAATTATATGACAACTAAATGATTTCAAAATAGAAAGAGAAATTTCTCTAAAAACTTTTGATTTAATCTATGTCAACAACCTCTAATGGATTTTAAAAAAGTTTGAAGTTTATTTCTTATGATACAAAACATAAATATTATATTGATGGTTTTTTGATCTGTTTGACTATTGATGTGTTATTTTGACACCATTCATGGTTTATGGATAAAGTATTCACATTTCTTATGCTAGTTTTAATACTAATTTTTATGTTAGGTTTAAACCTTATCATATGAGAAATAAATTGGATTTAGTAAGTGACAGGTGGAGCCTGATATAGATCTTCGATGCATCAGTATGTCTAATGAGAAAAACTAGTGTCTTGGCACAAGGAATTAACAAATTTTATTTGTTGTCTTGCGACAAGGCCATGACAATGTGGTCATAAAGTCTTTCATTATGTATTCCATCATTATGAAGTTGGGTATTGATATTTTATGTGATTATTGGACTAGTAGAATATCTATGTGATTATGTAAATGCAATAATTTAATTTTATATTTTCCTTATTATGATGATTTTTATGTTTAAAATGATTTTTTATTAATGTTATACATTGCCTTAAATGTTTTTGATTATTTATGAAAATTTCAGCGATATTGTTACCCTTAATGTGCATTTGAGATAATAAATTTCAATGTCTTATTATTCTAAGGATGTGAAAAAATTATTTTATGGTTGACCTAAAATGATAGAATAATTATATAATTATTTATTAAATGGGGACAATTTGTTTTTGATGTTTTTATTTCATGATGTAATGTAAAACATATGAATGTATCTAGTACATGCATGGATATTAAAATGATCGTTCATTCGATACATGATTCCTTGTATCATTCCATAATTATATAATAATGCACCCACTCTGGGTAACTGGGGTCGTGGCATAGAACTAATATAATGAATGAGATATTGAATACTTTACAAGGATCTCCCTTCTCTATCCACCGGGGAGCATGTAGATGTATTGAGGTATTTGAGATCACTATTGTATGGAAATATGAAGATATAGATTGTAGAATATACATTGATGTTCCTAGAATTATAGAATGTTATTGATGTATGGAAAAAAGTATAAGTGGAATATGAAGCTATTACACGTTCTTATCTAGAAATAGGAAGACAACATCATGCAGTTTTTCTCTATCCTTCTGAATACATCAATAGGAAATAATATAATATAGGTTGTGGTGGATTTACTTACTGAAAATGATAAATTATTTTTATCTAAAGGGGGATTATCACTCAATATAATTGATAGGATATACGTCAGATAAGTGAAGAGGCTACATAACACACCACTATTGATTTTATCTAACTGAAATATTAGATATATCTCCATTTTCTGAATAAAAAAATTTCTCTAAAAGATGAGTTGAAATTATTTTTTCATATGATGTAAAAAATTATTAAAAATAAAATTGGAATATGTAGACACTTGAATACATGTTTATAGGATTCTAGATGAACATCAATCAAGGATAGGATTATAACCTCCCTCTCATATAGTTGTCATACAACAATAGTATTGGCTCAAGCATCTAATTTGATCATCATAAATCTCATTATTGGGAATTGATGTAAATAACTAGTTTGTTGGTTATATATTGGTGAAAACAAGTTATTATGACCTGAAATTCTTAAGCATGTGGATGATAAGTTCAAAACAATTAAACAAAACAATATGGATTCGAAAATTCTACAGAAAAGTTAAGATAAAAATTGTAAATTAGACCTTGATTTTATGGTTAGAGATAAATTTTCCATCTACATATCTACATGGAAGAGATTCATATGATTTGTAATGAAGGGTATGTTATGTATCAGGTATGTTAGGCCTTTTAAGATTCTCAATCACATTAGATATATTGATTATTAACTATACGACATGAGAAACATCTCTCAAGTAGATGATGTATTTCACATATCCCACCTAAGGAAGTTCATCGTAGATCCCTTGTATGTTATGAATCTAGAGGTGGTACAACCAGAATATTATCTATCTTAAGCATATAAATCTATGAAAATCCTAGATTTTTTAGACAATATTATACTCAACAATACAACTGACCTAGTCAAAGTACTATGGTGAAACAATAATTTCCAGGAGTAATGATGGGTAATAGAGGAACCCTTGAAGTAGAATAACCCTCACCATAAAATGTATGAAATATTAAATTTTAATTGTAAATGTTCACAAGGGTGAATAGTGTAACACCTCATGATTTTAAAACAAAATTATGATAGATTATATATAGACCATTCAACATCCAGATTAAGGAAACCATGAAATATTATTATTGATATAACCTAGAAATGAAATTTATGTGTATGAATAGGGTTCATCACATATAGAATATATATATATATATATAATGTCACTACCAAATAAAAATGTATTTATTAGTTCTTAAGAAATTAGAACTCAATTATTAGAAAATTAATTTTCTTCTAAATAATAGTTTTCTTCCAAATAGATTTTTAATGATTTTTGTTAAAAAATATTAAAAATAATTTCATTATATTTTAGAAAAATATTTTTATAAATTGAATTCAATTTTTTAAATAATCATATTATAATTAGTTTAGGATGAATATTTGTGATTTTTCTGAAATAAATATTTTTTTTAATGAATATATATACATACTGATTTTTATTGAAAATAATTTTTTTCAAGTATTTACATTGTTAAATCCTATATTTTATTAGTTTTAATTTTTCATTAGTTAATTTTGATTAAAAATATTCCAATTATGATTTTTTTAATGGATTTTATTCTTGAATTTGGTTAACTAATATTTTCTTTTCTTAAAAGAATTTTTTTTAAAAAAGTGTTTGTAGCATTTTGTGTTTTTATCCTAAGTTAATTCCATCGACTTCTAAAATTAAAAAATGAAAAATTTCTTCTATATTTGGAATAAATATGTCCAAAGTTTCTAAATATTCCCATTTTATTTTTTTCATTATTAATAGTTTACATAGTATATAATTGTCATCATGGTAAGGGTAAATAAGTAAATTAAGATTCAGTGTAATATGATAAGAACTAAATAATGTCCCTAATACATTTAATTTTTCAATAAGATTAGTTTATTTTATTAATAATCATCGTGTTTTAGAATTTACGGAAACATGGTTCCATATGACTTTGATATAGACCTTCATAACACCTAAGTAAAAGATAATGTCAAAACCATCACTTTTTCCCTTTTAATTAATTTAATATATTAGGACATGGATAAAGAAATCAAATGTTTATTTATAAATTCATATCTTAAATAATTTTTTTAATAATGATAATTTATTTAGAATGTTTTGGGATGGAATAAGTACCTTAAATCATTAGTCAATGTCAATCTAAATTTATTCAATTAATAAAAAACAAAGAGAATTTTTTTTTCGAATAAGTAATAAAATTTGAATTAATTATTGTGTTATATGAATTTTATAGATAAAAATAACATATTGTAGAAATTTTACTAGAAAATATTTTAAATATTATTTTTTCATGTTTTTTTCAATGTAAAACTAAATGAATATTTGATGTTATTTAATAATGAATAAATAATATTAAAAAATTTAAAATTTTATAAATCTTTATATTCATCAAATATATGGTTATATGTTTAAAAATTTAAAATACAGTCCACTTTTTTGAAGAATTTACTCTTATGGTAACTATGTTGACCCATAAATAGAAAAAATATAGGTAGTGTATTAATAAAAAAATTGTTAATTATGGTTAGAACAAAGAGACAAGGGTAAAAACATAATCTAATATTTTTCAAATTATATTATATTATATTATCTAGAAATATAATCATCCTATATTTTAATTATATCTGTTTATTGGTTTCCCATGAAATTTAATATATATATATATATATATATATATTATTTTATGTAATTCCAAGAGTGCTCCTCCCCTCACTTATAAAAGTTTACATCCTCTCCTCTTTTATATACACATTAAAAGTCATTTATTTTAAAAATACGTACCATATTCAAATCCTATAATTCATATTTAAATTATAGAGGTCATTGTTTTAGTATAATACATTCTTTAAAGGGTTTAAGGTGTAAATAAAATGATGCTGTTAAAGAAGAGGTATAGCCTTTTACCAACTATTTTACTTTTATTTCATAAAATACCTAAGTAAAATATTAGTCAATCATTATTAAATAATAAAATCATTATATTAAAAATACTTATATTTTATTATGTTAATTTCATTATCTACATCTATATAATATTCCATCAAATTGAAAAGAAAATCATCATTCTTGTGTACGTTAGACTATCACCTCACAAACTGACGTAAATTTTATTTCATCAATGACTATCACTTATAGTGATAATTTTTGACTTAATAAATATATATGTTATATATTATATTATTATTTACTAATGATTAATTAGTATTTAAAAATATTTTTTTTCACGAAAAAAATATATAAACAATGTTCATGCGTACATAAAACCTGATGTCTCCATGAACTATGGAAATAATTTTTTATATCTTAGTTCTATAGATTATAATATATATATATTATTTTAATATCTTGTTTAAAATTATATGTATTATAGAATCATGATCATTATTTAATTATTGATACACTCAAATCAAAACAGGCATGAAAAATGAATCAATTATCACATAGAACAAATATTTTAATAATGAATTGTTAATAAATGGATGATAATATGTTATAAGAAAATCATAAAAGGTAATATATATATGAGAAATATTTTTAAATAAAATTATAATAAATATATAATCATTATACAATATTTTCATATTTATAAGAATATGGACAATACATAAGGTAATGGATATCACTATACCACCATTTTCTTCATGTCATGACCATTCGTTTTTTAACATACTTTATCTAACCCATTAATGTTATGTATTAATTAAAAATTATGTCTGTATATCACTTACACATACACCTAGATCATTATTATTTCCTTTTTTAGGGAAATTCATTCCATAACTTAATTTCTCAAATTCATTCTTTAATATCAACCACGATTAAGGGGAACTTTTCCATTTCTTAATCATTATATATGAAACACATTTAATTTTTTTCCAAAATTAACTCTTTATTTATATACCAATCATTATTTAATTAGATACAAACATCTATAAGATTTAATTCCTTCTTATCTTGGGAATATATACAAAATTTTCTTTTATTATTATATGAGGCAATATTATGAAATCCATTTCATTTGATGGGTAATTCAAATGATTATGCCTTATATTAGTTGTCATTTTTCGGTTCACATCATTCTGATCATTTTATGATGGGTGAACCTAGAAATATCTCTAATTTATTTGGTAAAAGGTTTTTCTCATGATATTTTATGTGTGGGGTTTGGGAGTAAACCTAATCAATGGTGAGACTCTGTCCTCCATGTGATGTTTCCTTAATAGTTGGCCTTAACTAATTTTAACTCCATGTTTTTTTATTACTAGAAAATTTCACATGTTTCCCTGATCTTTTAAAACCATTTTATTTATGTTATATTCCCCTAGGATTACTCACGAGCCTTCAATTTTATGATATCATGTTATACCTTTGACTCACATTTTATGCTTCCTTATCATGTTCAATCCCTTAATGGTATTTTTAGCTCACCCCTTTGATCTATGTATTACCAATGCTATCCCATACATTTTTTGGATCTCAATGGAATTTCGGAGCTCATTAAAAATATTAAAATATAGATTTTTTAATTCCCTATTTTATGTTCTTAGTATTTCAGATTCAAATTCCATTTCAATCCTTCATTGTATTTAATAGATAATTATGTTAAATATAGGATAATGATATTTTTAAAAGTACTGGGTTATAATAAAGACTATTATCTCTAAAACAGGTCATGGGTCCCTGTCCAAATCGGCTACTAGTTTAAAATTAACCATTTTTATAGTAAAAGTGCATCCATATCTATGTTATACCTATTCCCTTGAAAAAACAAGAGTTTCTATCCACATACACAAAAACCACACAAATATTTATAGATTTGGTCTAAGTCCAATGACCGAGTAGGTTTTCCTAGTTCATTAATAAAAAAAATATAAATCGTATTGAATTGGTTGTTAATTCCATAATATTTTGTAGGTTAAGTATTGTATATGAAATTCCCACACCGGAACACATATCACACAATCCAAAGAAAGCATACCTTCTTTGAAAGCATTCCAAAATCCACCCCATACTGCAATCTGAATAGTACTGATATCAGTACCTTTAATAATCTCTACCATTCCATAAACCATACAATAAATGCTTCCTCAACATACCATAAAGGATTTATTTTCTGAACATGGTGACACATGGATCTCATGTCCAATGCATTTAATATAGTTTATGGCCTCGTCATGTACCATGACCAATCCCTCTGTACTCAGGGAGGTCCATCAATTCACCACAGCTGAACCATGTATTTTGTAGTGAAGTCAATAAACATATTGAATCATCTCTTCAGGGTATAGTTAGGTCAACATTAGTGACAGTGGCCTATCATAGTTGGCTCTAGGGATTCCATAATCGAGCACACCAGTCTATCTGAGTTGGTTCTAAATATTTGGAAACCAATCACACAATCCCATCCCCATAAAATCTTTGGTATCAAAAATCAATCACACCAACCCATCCATATAGTATTTGGGGAGAACATTTTAATGTACACATAAGAATCCTTATGCGCTCAGGTATCTCACATCCATAATAAAATTAACTTATATAGGAAAAAACAAATAAGTCATGTATATTATCTCGTAACTCGCTATCTCATCATTATGTAACTAATCCCTATGGTCCTATTCACAAACATAAGCATCCAAAAAAGTCCCATATACCTATCCCAACACTCTATAATTCTGCAACTTTCATTGGGATAAACCATCACTTTAATAACAATACAAAAGAACTTTAATTGAAACACACTGCATCAATTACTGTAATAATGAGAACATTCAAGGAACACATGCATTCATAAATAGGGAATCTCCCACACATTGTGAGGAAGACCAAAATCAACCCATAATGACCTATACAGTCTTTCTGATAAACACCAAGACAAAACCCCATTTAAAATCATTCAAAAATCCTCACATTTCCCAGTACACATTCAAATACCTATTCCTAAATTTCAATAATTCCATTTAGAAAACACAATTTCGGTTATGAAATTTAATTCAAATAATAATTCATAATTTCATCCATTTCTTTGATACAATAATTTAAATTAAATCCTTTAAAAAATATTTTAAAATACATTTCCTTTCATAAATCTAATGCATGACACTAAGAAAAACCATAAATTGGTCCCCTGACACCTGTATGACTAAAGAGCCACCATTGATCTATTTAAAAATCTAAATGTACATGTTGACTATTAGTTTAATATGTGAATTTTCCAATATAATGTAAACACACACAACACATTCCACATGAAGGTACTTATACTACTTAGGAACCAAAAAACTAAATTACTTAAATATAATGACTATTAAATATGGTTAAGGCCCCTATCCAGAACCAAGTCCATTTACATCTGTTCTTGTAGTCAGAACATCATTGCATACGCTGATCTAAGAACAAACTCTATAATGAATGAAGTATCTTGAATCAGGTGTAAAAAATAATTATTTATAATTATTTATTACTAATTTAAATATTAAACAAAATTTCATAATGAATCATGAAAAACTAGAAAATCCAACACTGTAGGAATATCTAGTAACATGGTGTGTTTCACTCCCAAATAATCACCCATATAGTGAAAACAAAAATCCCAAATTTATAAAATTGAATTAGAAGAAATAGTAAATTTAGTGAAAAAACGTTTTAAATACACAAAGTAATATAGATCATGTTATAATATGAACAATGGATCAATTACAACATCATGGGATTCCCTCTACCAGATGAACACAAAATTATCATCACAGAAATGATTTCACTAGGCTCTTGAGAAATAATTCATAGAACAACATATTTGGCTAATTTTTTAAGGGATAAGGGGGAAGAACAAGAGTATTATAGGGGGATAAATTAACATGAATACACATAATAAATCCCTCTAGAATCACCTTGGTTGATGTTAAACATATGGAAAGTAAGGGAGATCTAAGTGGTCCTCTCCTTTTATTCACATTAGTAAAGGAGGAGAAACTAAAGATGATTCAAAATAGGAACCCCTGAAAACATAAAAAATGACCCTCATGGAAATGTAGCTTCACAAACCCTATAATTGACTCGACGAACCTCACCAGCTGGTTTTTGGATCCACCAGTTGGTTGATGCTAGTGTACTAACCGGTTAGTGGTCTACTGGGAAGCTCGATCAACCCATCCACCTCTCTGTCATTAATCCAAACCCCAAGACAATTCCTAAAACTCCTAACATATATAAAAATGATCATTTGATATTTTAAAATGACTTAAACATTCTCAAAAACATGGTTATCAAAAAATACCCCCACTAAATGAAAATTTCAAATTCTCATCGGAATTTCCAAACCATAATCACATGGCTTGTTATAATGGATATAAATTCGCCACTAAGAATTGGGGTTGAATATGTATTGATATCATCTTAAAATTTATATATAAGATTATATTTTGGTTATTTATAGTATATGTATCCATATATAAATTTAACTGCTCTTTTTCAGCCACATAAAATTAAAATAAATATACATAGACATATCAATTTTTACATGGTTCACCATTTAGATGGGTGACTATGTCTCTTTTTGATCTATGAAATTTAATTAATATATTTATCAATAATATCATCAAATAATTACATACAAGGGAACATATGATCATTGACATATTAAATGTCTCCCAATAATGATACATTATATCTCTTTCTTCATATTAATCAATTAGAAAGACATAAAATATCTCATTTATTTTTATAAAAATTATTTAATTAATGAATAAAACGTTTACATTTTATTTTAAGAGTTACATTATTAGATTCAAATTACACATATATCATTCAGATAAAAATATTCCTAATCAATTATAGTTTTTTCTTTTTTTTAATTCATCCAAATTAGAATTAAAACTCTCTCAAAACGACACTATCCAAAAAAAATATTAAATCAACAAATTTGTCTTTCTTAATTGAATTAATAATTATAAATATATTCTTATAGATTTATTTCATCATTTTTATTAATAGAATTTCCTAAAAAACATAACTTTTAAACTCATTTTTGATGAAAAAAATATATCGTAAAAAATTATGTTTGATTTGAGAAAACTAATGAAAAAAATATTCATAAAATCAATCCAATAGTTGATTATAAAATATTAAAATATAATATCCCAATTTAATTCATAAAAACTTATTTAACCATCCATATAATGTATACTTTGAATTTTTCAAAATAATATTTAGGTTTTATTAAAAAACATCTCAATATGAAACAATGAAGATGTAGTCATGTATTTGACTATAATATGACTATAAATCAGCACTTAACTAATCATATCAATTAATAAATCATTAAAAAAATTCTCACCATCAACTAGGGTCAAGAACCCATAATCACAATCAAATAAAATCATGATTTTTTTTGTATTCATCATAGAAAATGATGAAATTGAAATATCAATCGTTATAATGATATGTCAACTTTTCCGTATCATAAATGATGATGTCATAAAATTATGAAATTGAAATACAGTTCTCGTCAATTTTTTTATTAATTAAAGATGACATTAAAAATTCACAACTATATCGATATTTTGGTATAGTAGACTTTGTAACATTCATGATCACTTATTTACATTAAAATATTTTAATTTTAACCCATTTAAAATAACTTTGTCTATCATGGTTCATTTTTTCCCTTTATTATAAATTTATTTCTAATACATTATCATGCATGACCAATTTACTTTATAATTTTTTTAATTTATAGGTTAAATACTGTAGAGGTATAGAAATTACCAAAATACATTCAAACCACTTAAAAGAAAGAAAAATGATAAGAATAATAATTTTGGTATTTATAAACACATTTCCAAATAAAGTCATCAATAATTATCATATGATAGAAAATAATCGATTCAATTATTTTTTTCACGACATTATGATTTATTATTCAACTGTGACATCAAAAAAATTTATTGAAAAATCACCCTCAAATAATTTCTTCATAATTCCTTAGTTTATATAAAATATCATTACAAAATATTTTGATAAAAATTCATATACATTATTTAATTATTAATAAATTTTCAGACTTGTAATGTTTTTCAAAACCATATCAGAAATAAATTATACAATATTCAACAACTAATTTAAACAAATTTATTAAAATAATTTTAATTTTACCCATTTATGTATGTATAGTTTCATTTGTTTTTATTTGAACCATTTACCATGAATTACTCAAACGGTGGTTGTGTGATGTTGAATCACTCAATGTGAAGGTTACTCAATAAAGGGGCAATGATACATTGTGAAATACCCACAATTGTTTGTATAACTTATATGAATAAGGGTTGTTTAATATTGACTCATGTAATGGTGTGGATTTTATTAGACTATGTTCTAACACATGTGTTATGACATATCATATGGGTTCATTGGTGTTTTCAATTGGGAATGAAGAACCCCTTCTTAAGAAACCACCATTTATTCTACCCAACATATGGACATTGATAAAAAAAGATGTTAGGAAGATTAGCGTATCTGATCAATTCATCCTACGTAGATGAAAATACTTAAAATGTGGTTGTATTGAGAGCTTTTCTGATTACATTATCCTCTTATGTTATGTGCACTAGAACTAAGAATAATTGAAAAATAATCACCACATAAGAAAATACATTATTTTTCTTATACCCAAAATAAAACATAAATGGAAAAATGAATTATTTGTTTTGGAAAAAATCCTACTTCCATGGTAGAAAAATGAAAATATTATTTATTTTATGTGATACTAGTTATTAAAAAACACTCTCTTACATCCTCTTTATATTGGATATCATACAATTAGGTTATATTCACACTCTATTTATGCATATTGTTTTTCAAGAATCTACAGTGCTGGACCACCGCACCTATTTTTAGAGATCCCTATCTGGTCAAGAAAATTTCAATGAAATTTGATATACCTAGACATCCTCCCAATTAACATGGGAAACCATAGATACACTACAGAAGCATCCTATGAAACTACCAATTTTGTGTGAACAATGCAACAACCATTATCGATGTATAGGTAACTTCACCAATATGTAATGATGCCAGTTCTTTTCCATTATTCAATTAAGGGTCATCCTAGAAAATTAACATTGATATCTACATCTAATGTTATCTGATAGTTTAATATAGACTCACCCTAGAAAAACTTATTATGATGAAGCTGTTTCCACTCAAAATGTTTTTTTGATGTAAAATGAACAGTTGGTGTTTTTTCAGGTGAAAAAACATTCAACATGTACACTCTGAAATATCATATAATAAATACATCCATATGGTCTATCTAATGATATGAGTTCAATTATATCTACCCCGAAACTCTATCTGATGAAACTGAATAAACATCCCCAAATGAAACAATCTCCCACAAGGAAATCTCTTCATGATTTTATCCTTAATCTACTTTCATTCAAATAATATATTACCCTATATTTTGAATGTAGTTCCATCATATATATCCAATCAGATGACTCCCACTAAAGTAGAATGTTTCGTTAGACATATTTATCCTATATATATTGTAAACATATCCTTCTGATTATTTCTACATCATTCTTATGAAGATACTAAATTATATCCTTCATCATGCATCATATGATGTGATATTTTGGATCAATATTTTTCATTATTACATTGAACAATGGGAAGGTATAAAGATTAATGACACTCGAAGTATCATAGAATAACCATCATCTATCTTATCCATTTATTATTTCATTCAGAAATCACATTAATCAAATCATCTCTTTCCCTACATCAGTAGTAGTAACATACTCTTTTTTTGATATAGAAAAAGCTACCACGGGCATCAACAAAGACATCCAACTTACTATTATTCCACCAAATGTAAATATAAACTTATATTTATTTTATGTGATTCTATGTCGTTCAAAATATCATCATCTACAAATTAATTTCACTAATAATCATCAATGAAACATAAATATCCATAATCTAAACCTTTCATGTATCATAGGATCCATTTCCGAGCTTATGAATTATTCCATCTATGATTTGACAAGAAATGCCTAAAAAATCCACTCAAAAACAATATTCACTTGAGTAAAAACCATTTAATATATCATATATTATACAAATAATTTGTAATTAATCATCTTAATTTCATCAAATTATCCATCAGTTAATGGTAACTAATTTTTAGTAAGATTAAATTTTCATGTGAGGGTTGTGGAGACAGTTTTACAAACCTTCATTTTGAATCCTTTAATGTGGTTTCTAATATACCCCTAATATGATAATAACAATTAACCTCCTTTCATAACCGAATAAATTATCACCCCAATATTTTCTTTGCAATCCCATGATTCTTCATTTCAAATATATTAAAAATATTCCTATTTAGTTCCTCAGTCTATTAGATCTCCGGACCAATAATCAATATATCCCACAATAAAAGAATGTGATATGTTATGTTCCATATTTATATTTCTTTGTTTAATTATGGTTACCATACTCACATTAACCTAACCATTCCTCAAACATGATAGTTTCAAACATCATATTCCACTATTTTGGAGTTTGTTTTAAGAAATAATGAATTTATTTCAACTTATAAACCAAATCGTATTTCCGATGAATATCATTACATTTGGCCAAACCATTAAAAATGTATTCCTCTAATAATAATTGATAAAATAATATTTTTAAATCTATATGTTCTCTGTGTATATCATCAAATAAAAAAATAACAATTATCTAATTAGTTATGTGTCACACCACTGGTGATAAAGCATCAGAGAATTAGATTCCTCCATTTCTCTTGAAACCATTAACCAACAACAATTCATATTATCTCATACTTCCACCACCATCCAATATAAAATGAAAATAAAATTATCCATAGATCATTATTTTATTCTATTAGTTAATTAAAATGTAATGTATTTTTGAGATTTAAGGAACTTAATACTTCATCCATGGTTGGCCCCCACTGGTTTGATTCACTAAGAGTAACTAATTCATTTGGACTATCTGGATCCCCAGTGTCTAATAGAAGTGAGAAGATAATATAATATCTATAACTATGAGTAGGTATCCATATACGAGTGTATATTCTAAAAACAACCTTATGTTCTACTTTAGGAACCACTCTGTCTACTAGTATTTTATCAGTTAAATATATTGTTGATCCTTCTCAGTCTGTTATTTGACTGTCCAAAAATTCAATATGTATCAATAGTCCATATGATCTACCACTATCTGGTATGATTAATAATCGAGTTTTAGCCTCTCATGTTTCCCCTAAAACATCCATATTAAATGTTTTCCTGGTAACTTCTATTGTATCACTTGTAACATTTATAACTTATTTGTCATCAACATCACTCTTTTAAAGAATCTGAACATTTCATAGAAGTTCATCATTGACAAAGATTCTTATCTTTGCCTAATACTTTTATTTTATAATAATCAAAATTCGGGTTTATATTTTTTCTATCATATCATAGGATTTATGTACGATAATTATTGACTAGAAAATTGTCTATATTATAAAATGACTTCAATCACCCATAAAGCTTATCCAGATAGTCAATTGATTGTAAGTCTAAGTAATCAAAATGTTTCAACGTAACATATCAACCCCATGATAGATGCACCAACCAGATGAACACTAGATTAAATGTGGTGGATATATTACTATTTAATCATGTGACCCAAATATATTTTAAATAACGAACAAAACTATATACAAAGGTAAAAAAAATTTTCACAAAGGTTTTAATTGATCACAATTCTATCTGAATCGACCATAACGAAAGATAAATTAGCTGCATGAGAAAACATGAAACTAAAAATCCATATAGAATAATCTACACATCATTTATAAATATTTAAAGGGGATATATTAACTAAATGTTTATTTACAATCGATTTTCCATTTATGTAAGTGACCATATGTGAAATTTGGACTTTTGAAAATGTAAATAATCGATCGCGTGAATAGATAAAGTGACCTACGGATGTCTTAATAATTTTTTCAAAATACTAGAACAATCATAAATATAATATAATAAACTGTAAGTATAAAATTATCGACAAAAAGATTAATTTAGTGACTTAATAGTATATTAATTAATATAACTATAATCATTAAAGAGTATTTAAGTGAACATTTATGCCTAAGTAGAGAACTTAATGTGATCCGACCTAAAAGTATGTTCTAATATATTTAAATTAATTAGACTACATATATGTACAAAGTTTAATACCATTCAAAAGAATTTAGTTATACTATATTTAATGTTAACGTATGAGGAACTCTAGTGATTCTTTTTCAATGGCTATTTAAAAAAAATGTTGTACATTTATAGAATATTAATGATAATGAATAAAATGGCTGACGCATTGGCAATATAATTTTTCATGAAAATAAAAATATAACATTATACTTGGATTCAAATATATAAGACACTATGTTATCAAATTAATATCAATGAAAACATATGATAAAATTATCTGAACTATCCACATCATTTACAAATCAAAAAATGAAATTTAGAAAAGAATATTCACTTGCGGAATAACAAATCTAAATTCTCCTCTACATCATTTTTTCACTTATCATACATTGTTTTCTTAATTTTAAATAAATTTACATTATAATATATTTAGTTTTTAACACCTAATAATGTTATATACTAGATAATAGATGATAATATTTAAAATTATTTAATATTTTTACTCACATGAATATATATGATAGAGTTTGTATAGCCTGGACTACCTAGGTGTAGTTGTTACTCTTTTATTCTCCTTTGACGAACTATGGAAGAGGCTATATATATCCTAGAAAACCATGTGAACTGTTATATATTAAACCCAATCCATTTTATGTATTCTTTTATTTTATTAATGAACTACATGGAAGTGGTTTATATCCAAGTACAGAGGACTAATTCATGACATGAGACATAACCGCTTTTTTCCATGATGTTTTCCCTATTTTCATAAACTCTATTTAAAAAAATAAATTTTTGTTTTCAAAACTCAATTGAAAAATTTATGTTTTTATTTAAATTTATTAATAATTTTATATATATTGTTTGATATTAAAAATTATACATCAAATGTTAATTGTGTTTTAAACTTGTTTTATTTGTGTAGTTATTGTACATTTGAGAAAATGATTGAATTATAAAAATATACACTTCTCCAATTTTAGTTATATGATCATTATCTTATAAATTAGGGGGATTTAGTTTTAAATCTTTTTTTGATACATTAATTAGAAATTCAATTTAACCCCCCCACCCCTCTTGAGATTTCCACTA
Source organism: Viscum album (assembly GCA_963277665.1). Taxonomy (NCBI): domain Eukaryota; kingdom Viridiplantae; phylum Streptophyta; class Magnoliopsida; order Santalales; family Viscaceae; genus Viscum; species Viscum album. Next base: position 1,759,021,461 of record OY728119.1, on the reverse strand, counting down.
CGACTAACATTTTCTATGAGAGGAGTATAATTTACTTTTATCATACATTTAACTATAATTTAATTTTACACAAAAGTTAAAAATTAATTTAATTTATTAATTTATATATTTATGGATTAAAATAAACATGATGGGAAAAAAATAAATATTCTTCCATTTTTTAATGTCACCCATTATACTCAATGAAATATCAAAATAAAAATACATCTTGGGAGAATGTGATTTTATATTTGGACATTAATTATGAAAAAATATAAAACCCCATAGATTAAATATTTTATTTTAGCAATTCCTATAAGTCCAATTAAGATTATAAATGTGAATCCAAGATTTAATTATATTTAACATTAATTTATGATAGATAAATTGAATTTTTTTCTATTCTACTACATATACTATCTAGAATAAACTAGATATTTCTTATAGATAAATCTAAAATCATAACGAACTATTATTGATTACTTTTAATATTAAATACAATACCTACAAAGTGAAACCTAAGTAAAAAAATTATGATGTTTATCTTAGGCTTAATGAAATTTTTGATGCCATTCCTAAAAATTGAAAGACAATTGATGATAAATATCATGTGATAAATATTTTATCATTCTTACCTGATAGGTGGATATGAGCATCTATTTCCATTATAAAATCCTATGATTAAAATAAATTTATAGTAAAGAAGATGATTGGAATGATTAAGAGGTATGAGAAATAATTAAAAGTGAAAAAAGAAGAGTATTATCCTAGAATAAAGTAATTTTATTTCAAGACATCTGACTCAAAAATAAAGGATAAAATCAAAGAAAATAGTTCATGAAAGGATGAATCATCATTTTTATAGTGATATGGAAATTTATCATTTATCCACGATATTTAAAAATTTCTATATCATGGAAAATTTTATTGAGATATAATATTATGGAGGATAGTATTAATGGAGTGGAAACAAAAAAAAGAGAATCACTCGGGTGAATTGGCCAATTATTAATAAAAAAACGAAGGGGTATAACAATGATGAATTTCCAAAAAATAAAATATTTAAAAAATTCAAGGGTATAAAGGAAAAATCCAAATAAACCTATAAAATCTAACTAGATCACCTATGAGGATAGTTTGGTAAATAGTATTTGAGCAGAGGAGACATGTTGTGAAATGAAAATTTGTGTTTCAGGATAAACACATATGAGTTACTAAAGTTTATGTATGTATCTCTTGTTCAAACATTAATTATTATCTGAATAGAAAATAATGTTGAAAACATTATTAGTGGATATATATTTGAAAAATATAATATAATGGAAGAAAAATCAATTGAACATAAATATTATTAAAAAATATTAAAGAAACCATTATATTATTCACATTATGTTAAATCTAAATGTTCTATATAAAAAGACTAGTATGCCCAGTTATTAAAACGAAAATATGACCTTAAAATAAAAAAATATATAAACTAAAAACGGGTATTAAAAGGTTTTACAATAGTAGTGAACCCTTGACCCAGATTCTTGGTAAACTGAATAAACCAAACTATTCAACAGGTATTGGATACTATCCAACTAATATGAGAATTTATAAAAATAATTTTTTTTCCTTGTTAATATTATGTTAACACTATAAATATTTCATATTCTTGTGGATTAAATATATTTTTCTCTCTAAAAATATTAATTCTTTTTCTGTTAAACCTATCAATCATCATTTTATTCCAAATTTTTTTGCACTAATATTTTTGGATCAATTAATGGGTGGGTAAAAAAATATTTTTTATAGAAATGTGTATAGATAAACTTCTTAATAAGAGTTATTAAACACTTAGGTATAGAGAATGTAGATATTGAAGACATGTTACTGGGAAATACTCAATATTTAATGTCATTTTCAAGGTGGTTGGTAGATATGTATGTTTTGATGACAATACCAATAGAAGAAAAATTAAACATTGTCCAATAATTTAGTCTGACTCTATTTTAATTTCTAAAATATTTTTTTTATGATTTAAAGTATTTTATTCTTAGAATATAACTATAATTTTATGATGGTTATGATGGAATATTTAAAACTAATGAATTCAAAATTTATGATTCTGAATATTTTGCAGTTTTTTCTAAATTACGTAATGTTAATGTGTATGAATTTTATTTAGATATGATATTTTCTTAAAGTAATTAATTTATAATTTCATTTCTAATAAAATATTAATTATGGAATCGGAGACTATGTCACTATAAACATCAGCCTCATATAAAGGTAATTTGGAATATAATAATTAAAAAGCTACCTAAAATAGAATTCCAAAAAGATAAAGTCTGTAAATCATATAAAAAGGGAAAAAATATTTCATAAATCTCCATCTAAAGGAAAAAGTTTCTAATTCTCAACCTATAAAGTTACTTCACCTATACATGTTAGGACATTCTAGTGTTTATATCATAAATTGGAAAAATTATATCTACATTCTTATAGATGACTATTTTAGATACCCTTGGGTATTATTTATATCTCAAAAAATAAGGAATGATCCTATTTTGAATAATATTCAAAATATGTGCAACATCATTGTCTAATTACAATTAATACCTTAAAAGTTATTATATTCATTAGTTTGATAATAAATATTTTAGATCATTATACACCAAAAAAATTCTCTAATCATAAATTTTAAATTCTTAGGACTACACGGTTGAGTGGGGTTGTAGAAATAAAATAATTAACTCTTCAAGAGATTGCACGGACTATGCTCAACGAGTATTCCTTGTATATTTATTTTAGGGAGGATTCTATATATAAAACTCACTATATTAAAAATAAGGTTCATATTAGAGTCAATTTATATAAAACGTTATATGATTTATTGAATAGAAAAAACTAAAGGTTAATTTTTTTGATTTTATTTAAAGGTATTGTTATTATGATTCAAATAAATAAATTTCATTAAAGTAAAGGGAACACAATGATACAAAATGTTCATGGGGATCTAAAATTGTGTATAGGAAGGTTTTCATCTACGAGTGATGACGGAATTATCATCAGTTATTCAACCAATAGTAAATAATATAGGATATTTAATAAGAGAAATAAAATTGTGTATAAATCTATATGTTTCAAATTTTATTAATCAAATCCACATGATCCTAATATTTCATTAGAAAAAAAAATAATGGTGTTTCAGACTTAAAAATAAATGCTACATCCCATGTATTTATAGAAAAATAAATTTTCATATATATTTATATTTATGAATAAGATATTAATTTTATGTTAAAAAGTAATCTTTTTTCGATAGCGTACTAGACATAAAATAATGGGTTTCGATAAAATCTTACGTTGCACAATGCATTGAGCTATACTGAAAAATAATATAATAATAATAATATTATTTTATATGTTCATTAATGCCTAGACATTGTATTAGAGGGAATGAATAGAAAAAAATAAATATTAGTATATATATTTTAAATGTTTTTACATTTATCCGATAAAATTTTGAGGCCAAAAATTATAATGAATCCAATTTTAAGCATTAAATACTTTAATATTTTTAAATGGTCGTTTTAAAGGCTTTTAATAGAGAACCCTTTTTAATTCTAGTTTTGGTAACTTTTATATGTTATAATTGACACATTAGACTTCTTATTTATAAAAGTATCATCAAAATTTACATTGGTTGAAATTGTTTTATTTTATTTTTGATGAAATCCATATAGTACTAAATAATGAAAAATGCTGTATTTTAATTCAAAACTGCATTTTCATCTTATTTATTTATATAGATATTTTTTAATTTTAATTGGTTTTAAAGAGTAATTATATTATATTTTTATATTTTATTCCAATTTTTTCATTGATTGTAAATTTATATTTAAATTGTACACAAACACATGTCAATACTTTGATAGTTTTACCTCTTAAAAACATTATTTCTTGTTTAGACAACGAGAATTCAATTTAAATTAATAACTACACATTTTATGCATTGAATTTAAAAAATGGATTATATATTTTGAATAAAAAGTTACAAAATATTTAAATAGTTACCTTTTATTTTTTTACATTATGAATAGTAACATCATTAATTATTTTAATTTTTCATGGTTAACGGGAAAAACATGTGAATAAGGGTAAAAATTATTTAATAATAATATAAAACTACATTAAATTGTGTCCTAAAACTATTTAATGTTAGTTTACCATCAAATATAATACATAGGCTTAATCTTTGTCATTTTGGAGCCACTTGGGTGTGAAAATTACGTGTTATAATATTTAATTTAAATTAAAGAGAAATATAACATAAATATGTATATTTTAACTTAATAAAATTAATATTGTTTAAAATTCCTAATATCTTTAAATATAAAAAAATTATTATAAATATAAAAATATTTCATACATAATGGTATTTTATTTATAATTTTTATACATTAAATATATAAATTTATTAATGACAAAATGATGATGTAGTGATTAAATTTTTAATGAATGCTTCAAATAAATGATATTATACATATTAAAATAAATATAATTTGAAAATTTTGATTCCATAAAAACATTTTGTAGTTTATTATGATATATTATATATGGGTTAATTCCATTTTTATTAAAGAATAATGTTTTTATGACTCTAACAAAAATCAATTACAAAAATAGTGTCAAAAATGAAATAAATGAGTATTTAAAACAAATAATATTTTATTAAATGATATACTAGTACTAAAAATATAAGTTTCAATAAAATGACGAATATAATGTTAAAAATTTCATTAATTATCGACTTTTGTTTCTCATGGCAATTTATAGTAACTATAGAAACCTTATATTATGAAAATAGCAGAAGACGTGGTAAGAGTTAATGTTTTTAATTATGGGTTAATGCCAAAAGATATGTATATCGTTATGGCATAAACATTTTTAAAACCTATTGTTTGAGAGTATTTAGAACAATAGTCATATTTTCCTTGAAATTTATAAAATTTTAACTATTATAATTCATATATAAATTTATAGTAAAATAATATTTCAAAACATTCCTAAAGTTCCCCTCCTCCTTTTTATAAATACCTACAAACTATAACCACTTACTCACAACCTTAAATCCCCCTATATTGTCGATATTATTCTAAAATAATCTCAACACATCTGTTCATTCTTCCTAAAATCTTTACATTGGGCAGAAGTAAATTCAAGAAATTGGGTTGGCTCAAATCAAATGAAGTTACCCAATATAGAGGCAATGTCTTCCCTCAAGTTCATATTAATTATTTTCGTTCTCCGCTCCCTATTATATTATTATTCATTTATTACATAAAAAATAGTATCTTAAATATAATAAGAGTTTTTTGATGTATTATTTCTACAATTATTCACAACTCAATCTAATGGATACGAACATACTGTTTCTGTGTACGGTGAACTACTACCTCATGAAATGATGATTGTTCAATTTTTCTCTACCACCTATAATGGTATCCATTATGATTAAACCATATTTAAATATGACATATATTATATTCAAATTTTCGATATTGTTTTTAAATCATTATTTACAACATACCATTATTGATTCGATAATGTGTTAATATGATAATTTCATTTTAGGAAGTGTGGACTACCGCCCCCTCAAAGTTGTAAGACTCTTTCATTCTATACATGGATCTTATAAAAGATGGTTTTATTAAAAATATGATTCATAAATAAAATTAATATAGTACTGGTATTATAATATTCCTATTTATCATTTAGTTTTTACTCCTTTAATATGAAAAATTAATAAAGGTAACATTCATCCGTACGTATGACCTACCGTCTCCATGAACAGTGCATATCATTTAATATATCCAAATTTTATGGATTATTATAAATATATATATTAAATATATATGATATTTAAATCCTTAATAATATTTTGGAGATGATGAAATTTGGCCACATGGACAATTTACATCAAAACAAGTTCATTTTCGACTTAATTACCGAATATCAACAAAATGACCAATATTAACTTAAATAAATTTTTTAATTTTATAACATGATAATAATTAATATAAAATTAATAATAAACTTGAAAAAGGTTCAAAAGTAAGTATAAATTAATATATGTTAATTATTTTGGAATATAAAGGGTGAAAGAGTCAAGTGGGACTCAATGTAAGGGACTTCTCCTCAATATCCATTCAATGAGGCATATTTTAATGTTATACGCCACATTATTTTATATAGTGTATAATAAAATCTATTTAATTTTAATTTCATTCACGGGGACATTTTTTCTGTGATGTTTTTACTAAATGAAAAAAAGTAATGTTTTTAACATATGCTGTGACAATGCTTCCTCCGCCGCCATAACTGTTATTTGACATTTGGATTCTAACATAAGCCTAATTATTTTTAAAAAGAAAAAAAACTTACTATCGTTTTGTTTGTCTTGGTAACAAAAATGGTTTTGAAATTGGATTTACTATTAAAATATCTTGAAATTTTCTTTTGTGATTTTAAAGGAAATTTGTTGAGTGATATATTGATAATTGTAATATTTTATTTTTTATGATTATATAATGGTAATTGGAAATTTGATGGGTGGTTATGTGATAAAAAAATTATGGTTGGTTACATGATAAAAAAATATGGTAGGTTCTATGATAAAACATGAACGATTTGTTACATTATAACCTCTAATTCATTGGGTATGGAAGTCGGTCGTATGACTATTTCATTTAGTGATATGTGTGGAAGCCGACAGTCTAGTTATTCCAGTTAAATATGTGTATGTACCTAGCTACCTATATATATCTTATGAGTCTTTCTATGGGCATTGTGGTAATCTTGTGATTACAAAAAAGATATGCAATGAGAATGTATTCAGTGAAATATATTTACTACTTCTTAATGGTGAAAATTATTTCTTTATGGTAACATATTCATGGTTTTCATGTTTTCCCAAGAATAATAGTTTTCCTTCTTTTTGTATCCCTTAATGATCATTTTATTCTCATCCAATGTTTTCAAATGTTCTTCACAGAACTGAAAGAAGAAAAATTCCATGGATGGGATAAAGGAAATGTTATGCTTTTAAAACATTAAATTATACCACATTTATTATTAAATATTTTTTTGTTTTATAAAAAATTGATAGTGATTAGAATTGTATTATTTTAATATTTATGTTGATATGTTTGAGTTATGATATAATTATCTAAATCACTAATCCTAAAAAGATCCTCAATGTGAATTAATGTTTAATTAATTACTTAGATCATGATTAAGTAATGTTTAAGGAAAGGCTGTTATAGTTGGTATCTAAGATTGATTTAGATAAGTTTAGTAGTTAGAATTTTTTGAATAGAATATCCATAAAAGATTTATACTTTATTGTCAAAATGATATAGAATTTAAATATTTCAACATTACATCTTAGAATATATGTTTTCTCAAAATGGTTTTCCACTTATGAAACAAGGGATCTTCTTTGGGAATGAATTCAAAGGGTAATAACCTTAAAAATCAACATCTTTATATTGTGATAATGGGAATTAAATAGTTTTCTGTAGTTATGGATCATTTGTCTCTGGTGATAAATGGCGGTGGTGTCCATTTACAAGATCAACCATACCCACCATAAAATCAAATGTTGATCGTAGATCATTTCATACGGAAAAGTCTCACGTCATTCAGAGGATCATATGACACTATAAAAGATGATGGGTGGATTAAAGAACTGGAAATGATTTTAATGTAATGAGGTGATCAGAAAAATAAATGTTTAGCCTTGATGTTTATCATTTTGAAGGGGAAGCTAATTAGTTGTGGTCAATGATTAAAAAAATCAGAGGAAGTGAAGATATTGTTTCCATGGAATGGGATGAATTTAAAAATATATTCCTTGAGAAATATTTTCATAAGGATAATAGAATTTGGATGAAAAAATAATTCATGTAATTAAAACAAAGCGATAATGACTATGTGGCTGTAAATGAGGAAATTTTCCCTCATTTGTCATTGTACTTCACAAATTGTATTTAGAATATTGATATTAAGATAAATCAATTTTACACAGGATTGAAGCTGGAATATCAAAGGGTGATAGATTCTCGTGAGTTTAAAAGGTATAATAAACTTTTTTGATGTGCTGATAAAGTAGATATTGTATTTTTTTATGATTTTTTGTTCCTAGAGACAAAACACAATAGGTGATCAATTTTGCAAGCAATACGAATGAATTCATCAAAGAAGCCTGAAGGTAAGAAAACCAAATTTACAACTTGTGAGAAGTGTAGTAAAAATAATCCTGGAGAATATCACTCAAAGTCTGGGAACTTATTCTGATGTGGTAATACTGGTCATATTGCTCGTAACTGTAAGGAAGATGATCATGTAAAAAATGAAAACCAGTGTTAAGATGTTTTAGTTATAATGAGATAGGGAATTATACCAATGTGTCACCAATGATGATTACCCAGGATGGAAACCCGCAATATTGAATGTAAATGGGAATAGAAAAATCATTTTCTACTACTACAGCTGGTGTGAGACCATAAAATAATGTAGTTAAAGGATTTTTACAAGTATCATCTAAATATTCATGTACTCTATTTGACTCTAGATCTTCAAATTATTTCATTTCTAAGATCTTTTAACACAAATTAGAAATAGAACCCCATGAATGGGATATATAAATTTTTGTAAAGACTCTAGGTGGAAGTATTAATGAAAACAAGATTTATATGAATATTCCTATTATTATTATTGGGATGGTCTTTACTGCAAATCTTTTTAAACTTCCCATTGTGGAATTTGATATCATTTTGGTAATAGATCGGGTTTTAGGTTATCATGCTAAAATAGATTTAATGTCTAATAACGCTTTATTTGATTATTTCATAACATAAATATTATAATAAAAATCAAAATGATTGAATGAAGAAGGGATTGAATGTTATTTGGCTCATGTTATTGAGAAGAAATAAATAGTTTAGATTAATGACATTCATGTAGTGAATGAATTCAGAGATGTTTTTCCTGATGAATTTTTTTTATTGTTCCCAATATGGAGGTTGAATTTACTATTGATTAATTTCCTAATGCAATGCATATTTATAAACCCCATTATCTAATGTCTCAAGTATAACTAGAGTAATTAAAAAAGAGTTTCAATAATTTCTTGATAATGGTTTCATTCGTCCTGTCAATTCACCATAGGGTGCTCTGGTTCTATTTGTGAAAAAGAATGATGGTTATGAGACTATGTGTTTATTAATGTGCTTTGAATAACATCACTATTAAGAACATGTATTTGTTTCCTCATTTTTGGTGCCAAAATGTTGGAAGTAAAGAAAGAAGAGAATGAGGCCCCACGGCCAGCTTCACGATGCCACTTCGTGGAGTCCCCCAAAGCAACACCGACGTTGTGAAGAAAAGGAGGAGTTACTTTCGAAGAATGCCCCTAACGCACGTGAGCCTGCAGCAGAGAAAAGGAGGTGGTACCATCCGCGAATTCCGCTGATGTTCGCTACCCGCCGCGAAGCAACCCAATCCCGCTTTGTGCTGCGTAAGATCTTCTTTGCGGCACCTCTTGCCTATAAATATTGAGTTCCCCCTCACCCCTCGGGACGAAAAATTTTCCCATTCACCTTTCATAGCTCCCAAAACGTGAAGTACCCTTTGCACTGAGATTCATGAGTTACGCGAGGTATTTATGAATCATCATGTGCCTCTACATTGTATCTTTTTGATCCCCTCTTCTGAGAGGGATTCCTTTCATGATGCCTAAGGGACTTCGCAATGGAAGGGGATCCCCAAGGGGAACCGAGTTGTCACAGAGTGTTTATGCTTCACGAGACACCCCTCACGTACATGTGATCCACATGCCAAGGTAGGATCAATGTAATTCGTGAAGCACCTTGCTTCATGAAACATCACTTTGTGAGGCGCCTGATCTTCATGAGGTTGTTCTCCACGACTGCCTATCCACTTCACAAAGCGCTTACCATGTTCACCTCTGCCCCATTCTAAGGCTATGGCACCCCATTTCGCGAAACACACCCCTTCCCAGATTCCCTTCACCACAGAGAGCAACTGAGCTCCAAAAGGCCCCTGCCTATGGACTCCTCTTCTTGGAAATTCCATTTCCCGTGTAACCCTACATGTTTGCATGATGCGACTTCAATGTCCCCCATACGACACCGCCTATAGAGTTGCTTTCCCGAGTTCCTCTTCGCATAGGAATGATAATGGAAATTTCTTCTTCACATTTCCATGCTATTGTGGACCCCTCGATGCTTCACTCCACAACCCCTCTTTACCACAAAATTGACGGTACCTTCCCTCCCATAAGTAGTAGAGGGTACCGGTTATGTAATTCTAAGGGGTGTGGAGTAATCTCATCTCTCGTTCGAGCTGTTGGATGTTAAACTATAAAGCACCCTCAACCTCAGCACACGACGTTAAACTATGACATCACCCAGTGCCTCTCACGTGGGGTGCCCCCACCTTGGACATTTTCCACGCCACATGGTCTCCACAGGGGATGATATCCTCTTTTTGGGAGTGGCATTTGTCAGTGGTAAAGGGTAGCCACTGTGGTGTAAGCCCCTAACCATTCTTGCCGGAGGCAGCGCCCCTGTTCCTACCCATTGCCCCGGCGCTAGGGCCATCCTAGGGCGTGGTGGGGAACAGTGCACCCTCCTTTCATCTTCGATCCCCAAGGCTAGCGGAGGACGTAATGAGGAACAAGGCTCCTCCTTTATTCGGTCCCAAGACCCTCTCTCGCTATGCATTTTCGCCCTCGGGCCTCCATCCTAGAGTAAGTCCCAGCCCCATGGGATTCTCAACGCGTAAGCCCCTCTTTGTTTCCCATGGACGCACCCTTCGTGACGTGATCGCCAGGTTCCTGCAACCTCCTGTATCTCACACTGAGCATGGCTCCAATGAGATTAGAGTGATCACCGACCATGACACACTTTGGGCCGCCTCAGAGCGTAAGCCCCAAATTCACAGTCCAGCATGACGTTAAACTGCATTTCAATCCAGCTATAAGTTGTTCTGACCCACCCGAACTATGCAGACTTTGATCCGTGCTACAACATTGTATGTAGAAATCCTCCACGAGGATCAAGCCCAACACCCATTGGACCATGGTCCTTCTTCACATCGGTTCACCGAAATCCATTCTGAACTACGTGGTCTTTGATCCATGCTAAGGCATGGTATGTAGGAAGCCTCCCTGAGGTTTAATCCCACCATTCATATGGACAATGGTCCTTCTTCACATCGGTGCTCCGACACATCCCCATACCGCATGACATTAAACTGCATCCCAATCAAGTGGTAATCCATTGTGATCCCACCACCCAGTTCCTCTGACACCCCTTCACGTCTGTTCAAAAGTCCCTTTTCAACTTGAACTATGTGGACTTTGATCCATGTCTAGTCATGGTATGTAGGATGCCTCCCCGATGTTAAATCCCACCACCCGGTCATTCCGACCATCTTCACATCGGATCACCCCCGTCCATCATGACATCAAACTGTATACCTGAACAATTTGTTCATTGATCCATGTCAAGACATGGTACATATGAAGCCTCCCTGAGTATCAATCTCATCACCTATCAGAGCAAGGTCCTTATTCACGTCGGTTCACCGACACACCCACCCCATCCTGAACTATGTGGAATTCGATCCATGTCGAGGAATGGTATGTAGGGAGCCTCACATGGTTCAATCCCACCACCAGTGGACCCCGGGTTCACCATTATGTCAGTTCCCTGACTAAACCCTACCCGAATTACGCGGACATTGATCCATTTCAAGGTGTGGAACGTAGGAAGTATCCTTGAGGCTCAAGACCAAAACCATCGTCCATTCGGACACTTACTCGGGCTTCCACATCCCGGTGAGATCATGCCCCCTCATTTCCCTCCACAGTATTCGGGAAGGCACCAACGTGCTGTCCCCAATATCGGTGTTCCCTCAAGGGGGTTCTTCAATCTGATCCACCCCAGCTAGTGTTCTGATCAGCCTGATCCATCTCCGATAGACGTTAAACAAGCGGTATACCCTGTGTTGAACAAGGGAAGATGAGGAAAACCTCAAATACATACCTATGGAATATGATTCCCCACTCTCTATGTGGGTTTCATCGGGCTTCCGCGCCCTCGAGAAGCCCTATAATAAGGGTCAAAAGGACAGACAATCCAATTCCCCAGTGTCCAAACATGCCAGTGATACCTCAACGTGACTACTCCCCCAACTGAAGGTTGCTACCCTAACCGGACCCCTTGGAATGTCCAGACAGAAGCAGTGTAATTAATCGGTGTTCATGGAAACATGGCACTGGGATGAGTTTCACAAACAACGTATTAAATCTATAAGGGAGACTAGGACTAGGTGATGAGTTTCAAGGAGGAATACACGAATGGAAGAAACGACATCACATCATCTCGTTTTGATAAAGGAGAAAAAGTCCCTGAACAAGGAGAAAATGCCACTGGCCTTTGGAATGTGAGAATGTGGGGTAACAAAAAGTCACTCCTGTCGCACTCAAGCATTGGGATGTGCGCGCCCTGGAGAAAGCGTCGGAAACAGAAATAGTGAACCTGACATGAAGTTCTTCTCCTCATTGTGAAAATTAGTAGTGCTCGAGACATTAGTAGAGTGACGTGTCACTAGATCCAGATATCCAGCGCAGGGTCCCGCCAAGTAAATAGCGTGCATGGCGTGAAACTCATCAAAATATGTGGTAGCCAAAATGGTGTGCATCTCAGTCTGTGACGTTGTCAGTGTGGATCCTTCTTACCATTCATGGAAGATGGTGTGGCGATGGGGCACTGTGTGTCGATTTATTTTTCTATCAGTAGTAATGAGATGATATCTCTGCCTTTAAAATCCCAGTTAATGCATCTGTAACCCGATCACCTCCTTCCCACCGACGCAGGGGCAGGGGAAATATCACCATGGCTACCCCTTGCGATTATGCCTTTTCTACAACAGCATCGACTGCCATGACTACTAGGCACCCATGCCCTATCTCCCCATCAGATATTATCCAACGAAGGGTAATCAATGAAATTTTATGTAGGTATTAGGAGGAAGGGGTCATCTCTATGAGGGACATGGCCCACCTAGATTTAGAGGCGTCTGTGCCTCGCTGTCAACGCCACCCCAAGGGTCGCACAGGGAACTGCTGCTCCCCACTCCAACCTTCAATCGTTTCGGGTGCCTCTCCCCGGAACACCTCTAAGACTCCATGTCATATTCCAATGACTTAGGGGATGTTTGAGCCCACCTGGATAGAGTTCCATCCCTTGGGATTCCAGCGAGGGCCCCCACCAGGTCGTGCCAGTGATACCACCATGTTCCCCGAGATGAAGAGTAGGTGGACTACCTACCTGCACCATCGGTCCCAGACTAACTGACCCAACGCCAATGTCGGGCACATGCTGAGGAGGGCACATGTTGTGGGGCGTCAATGTTAGTGGCTACTATGGCCCAAGCCACTGCCGATGTGCATCCTCAACCCCCTGCATACGCAAAGCAGGGGAAACTATCTGCCCGACCCGAATCGCAGCCCCTACCACCCCATGGGTAGGCTGGGAAGACCCTCGTGGTCACAGGCGCAGGTAGTGGCCACCACGGACTAACCCGCAACAATGCCACCCACTATGTGGGCCCTCCCCGTGCAACCCCCATGGAGTACTCGAACCTTTCCCTATCCCAGGTCTGGATCAGAGGTATTACCCATGCCACCATCAACCTGAATGAGGGCCTTCCCCATGGTAGCATCACCTCATACGGGAGCCACTCCCACACTCATTACACTGGATACGAAGTCGTCCCTTCTCCCATGGACCTCCGAGTTAGGAACACTACACATCCAGTCACTCTAAGATGCGGGGACCTTCCTCAAATCCTCGTAGTAGTCGATGGAGGTCCTCCTCATCCTAGTAACCAGAGGGGTGGAGATCAACTACACTTCACCAACACCCATCACAGAGGTCCTACCATTTTTCTGTCCAATCAGTATGGGGACCTGCCTCACATAGACGTCACCAAGGGAATTAGGCATGGAGGTCCTACTCGTGGTCCTGACCGCTCCAGCGGGGGTCCTACCTGCACCATCTCAAATCATGGGGGTCCTCATCGTGTCCCCTTTGTCATCTACCATGGTGCTCGTCACACCCCAGTCCAATCAGGATGAAGTACTCCCTGCCCCAACACTGGAGCGGGAAAAGGATTTTCTCATGTCGAGAATTCTCCCTTCCCCGATGAGCCATCCCGGTGCAGATAGGTGGGTCGTCGCAACAACAAGAGGAAAACTGAAAAGCTTCAGACTGTGATCAAACTAGTCTATCTTGTATTCTGAAGCAGAGTACAAATCAGTGGTGGAACCCTCCCCTTGGTCCTCCTTTCCAAGGATCGGGGTAGGAACAAGGCATATCAGCCTCATCCTTAAGGAATGTGATGTCCACCGGATTCCTGCCACCCTTCGTAGGTACATCCAGGAGGAGGAAATTTTGGGTGTTCCACAGGTTCTGACCATGCAGTCACCATCATCATCACTAGAAGCGCCATCTACATCGACCAGAGAAAATGGGGAGATATTTTGGGGACCGATGGCGGTTTAGTAACAGAATGAACCATCACCGGTAACTGTGATACCTACCATAGAAGCTGTGGCTTCCAGCCGATCGTATCATGAAATTTTGGTCAGTTCACTACACTCCTCAGAGGGTGGCCCGGAATTCGGTGGCCAGATGGCTTGTTCACCATATTCTCCGTCGCCCAGTCTGTCGTCTCAGCGTTCCGCCTTAGTACCACTACCGGTTACTCAGCCGCCTCTGGTTGATGAGTGGGGAAATAATGGGCCAGACACTGAATCTGATCCCAAGAACATATGAATCATTCTAGTGGCGGATCACTTCCTAGAGAAGTTCTGGCCTGCAGCGGCGTCAGACTTCTGTGCGACGGAATCCCTCACTCCATAGGAATTCGAGTGCTTCCGTAAAACCCTATGGGCGACACACTTTCGTCTTCTTTAGCATACGGTGGTGTACCCTAGGATCCAAGTTCACTTTGTGGAAATAGGCATGAAATTTCGTCTACTCGATTTGGCCGCACTCCTCGTGGCCCAACACCCTAAGTAACTAGGTCGCCATAGGACCCTCCATAAAAGATGTGTTCAGAGTTTCAGGATACTCCGCAACATCATTAGAGAGGCTACCCCCCATGTGTATGTCCATGGCTGGGGGAAGTACGATGCCCTCCTCTACAGCCCTATTCGATGACAGCCCGAATCGATTTGTGATATTGGGGATGTGCCCATGGGATGGGTCACGATCCATATGGTCGATGTCGTGGACAAGGAGGATGACCTGGAATTTTTTTCATACGGATACATACCCCCTTGGGATGTGCCACCATTGTTGGACCCATCAAGGAGGATTAATTGCTAGGAGAGTAAACTCCTAGGTCTCCATGTGCCCACGGAGTCGTGGGTAATCTTTTGGAATTCCGGCAGGGGTAAAGAACAAGTACGAGCTATCAAGAACTCCGACCCATCTTCCTTAGTGTAGTAGATGGAGGAAGACCCCGAGAAGTTCATGTTGCGCCCGAAACTTAATGAGCAGAAGAGGCTGGTCGACTAACTCTTGGACGATCATGATATTGAGTGACGACCCGATTATGGTGATCCTAGACAGGGGCAGCAGGGGTAGGATCAACTTCCCCCGGTGAGATTCCTCTGGGAAACCCTAATCATACAATTCCCACGAACAGGGTGGAAGTCGGAAATCATGGAAAGAGAGTGAGATACATCTCACCAAACCCTCCTAAACGGCGTGGAAATCGGAGTAATCTGGCCCGGGTTCCCCCAGATGCCCCTCACGCCGATCCACCCATCACTCCATGAGCCATTGATCCCATATAATGTGTCTAAGAGATCGGCAACACACTCGTTGTTAGGTATCCCCGTCAAGATTGGGACTCAAACCCGGACGATCCAATGGTGACACTCATCGCCTGCCTCGAGACGTTGGAAACGCGGCAGGTGGTGGTCCCACTAGATGGAAATCTGTATCCAGCGTGGGTGGATTATATGCCCACACCCCCAGGTTTTGGAAATCCCACTTTCTTGCCCTTCAACGGGACATGAGATCAGCCGCAACATCTGGCCCACATTTCCTCTAGGTGTGGACCCATGTTGGGGACTCCATCACAGCAATAATTCGCCAAACTCCGATGTTTTGTGCAGAAATTGGAAGGCCATGTGTTTTTTTGGTACATACATCTCCCCATTGGATCAGTGATTGGCTGGGTGGATATTCACAAGCAATTGCTATACAGTTTCAGCTCCACCACATGAAAGACCAGCATCGCAGACCTCTTCAGGTGTAAGAAAGGCCCGATGAGCGGGCCGTGGACTTCATCGCCTGGTGGAAGGGGCTCACAAACTCCCTCAACATGCCAATGACTCTGGAGAAATTACTGAAAATGTACATGGGGAATGTCAAAATAGAACTAGTTCCTTCCCTGATCACCCAGAACTACCTTGGAGGGTTCCAAGAATTCTTAGATAAGGCCCATCAACTCATGCATGCTCTACAACAGGCCAGTCAGGCATGTCTGCTGCCCCCTGTGATACCAGTAAAGAGGTCTTCCAGAGACGAGCCCACCGCGGTGGCCCAAACATAAGCCCCCAGGCACCTAGAATTGTTGTTAGTAGCACCAGCTCTGCAACCTCGTAGAGACCTTCACCTCAGGCACAGCCTCCTGCCCAGTAATGACCTCCTCAGAATCAGCAGGTTCCCCCTCGCAACGCGCCACCGCCGCCTAGGAGAGATAATCAGGCTCCGCCACCTCGGCAGGCTCCTCCGGCCCCTCATCAGGTACAGGCTCCCAAATCCCCCTATTAGAATAAAAGACACCAGAATTACTCGTTTAGCGAGGATCAGGTCCTCGGTTACTTCCATAGTGCCCTAGAGCATGGTATAGTGCCCTTACCTAAGTGCAGAAGGCTGATAGAGGCAAATCTCACAGATCCCCCAAACTACTTCCCCTATCATCAGATTTTAGCACACACCCTGAAGAAGTGATAGGTGTTTAAAGACTGGCCCCATGACCAGGTCGATAACCACATAGTCAGGCAAGGCCCATCCCCGTCACAAGTGGAGGGTGTCTTTCTGAGGTCAACAAGTGGTAGCGACAATGAAGGTGAGTGGCAGTATGTTCCCAGATGGGGATCCCAGAAGTATGAGGACAAGATGGCTCGTAAAAAAGTCGATCGTGCCCATGGTATTACCCGAGCATTACTCAATAAGAAATAGCCTTCAGAAGCTGCGACCAACACCTCTGCATCATCATCTCTGATGACCTCTTCCCGGAATAGAATGCATCGGCAGCGCAAGAAGAAGCCACAAGCTCCACCAATGTTGTCATCATCACGCACTCTTTGTGACTTCATGCCCCCTGAGATGGGGATCCCTCCTAGAATCCGCCCAGTGGTGGATGATTCGTCAAGAGACAGTCAAGGGTACACTTCAGTTCATACTCTGGAGTTTGTAAATCCATATATGACTCTCGAAAAGGGGGAATTCTAGGAGAATCTCCCCAATGTCCCAATATGACGCCAAATTCGGTGGAACCGCGACCATATAGGTCATCAAGGATCGTCATCTGGCACTTTCATCTAGGCCGTGCATGCCACTGAGACCAGACAAAAAGCCTAGCGCAGAGCACAACGTGCACAACCTCGTCATCTGCTGTACTCAGATCTACCTCCACTACCGTTTGTGCTACTAGATCAGGCAAAGCTACCTCATCCATACCACGACCACCCTATCCCTTCTACATGAAAATATTAGTTGTCTATCTCTCATCCAACAGCCACTCATCAGGCCTCGACTAGTGAGAAACGATGTGTACCTAGTAGCAGCCAGTTGCTGGTCCAGCCGGCATGGCCCGTCGTGCCTCCAATCGCAGATCAGCCTACTGTAAGTAGAAGCTTGTGCTTGGCACGGAAGTATAATGTCCTCAAGCACCTTGTTAGCATCCCAGTGAGGATTTCTATTCTTGAGGCTCTTTTCCTGTGGTCAGACCTACGTGAGGTGATTTTTGAGTCCCTAAAGATCCCCCTCGTGTTTGATATGGAGGTACCAGCAAAAAAATCCTTCCACGCAGAGGAAAATGAGAATACCAAATTCCAGGCAGGTATCTCGTTCTCTGGTGAAGATTAATACCCTCCCATATAGGGGCACATTCATCTACTATAAATCATTGGACTGTTCAATGTCATAGAAGCCCACTGCTGTCTTGTTGACACCGGCTCTGGGATTAACCTAATCCTGACTTGGACACTGCGGAATCTGTTGTTGTATGAGGATGATTTAACTCCCTCTGACCTATGAATCCAAAGATATTATAGGATTGATCAGACCCTGGTCTTCAAGATCCATTTGAAGACCTTGTTTGGTGTCCTAGTCGCCAGTATTGAATTCATGGTTGTCTCCTAGGACACTGCGTACAACACATTGATGGGAATTCCATGGCTCCACCTGCATGCATTAGTCCCTTCATCAGATCACCAATGGCTCAATTACTCCCTCAATGGTCGAGTAGGCATGATCTAAGGAGATGCATCTCCTTTCACCTCTTGTGAAACACGTTATCTGGATGCTGACTATTACAAGATTAAGGATATGCAGATTCTGGGATGTGAGGTTGAACCTGCCCCGGTCACAAGTGATCCCTGGGCTGTTTTGGATGACTCATATGTCTTCCAAATCCATCGACTGGAGGCCACGTCCCCTGAAATGGTGTAGCGTTTTGTTGTTTCGGGTACGAGAAGAAGTCATATTCCCAGGTCCATGTGACGACGAAAAATCACCTCGTACACCTACACCAACCAGGATCGGGTGATCCCAGAACCTCATACCCCTGCACTATATCAGGATATACACACCATGGAAAAGGAAATACGTCATACGTGTTTGTTTCTCTAGGGCTTGGATTAATCGGCTCAATCCAACCCACCACTTTTGCTTTGACAACATCAATTGTGGCCCTCTAGGCCGAAGACCAGACGAGATTGGACCAACTGCCTTCATCGCCATGGAATCGACTGTGCATGAATCTCTTGATGTGATGACCACTGCCGCACAAGCCAGCACCAGTCTCCCATCAGAGTCTAGTGGCTTGGATGTGACTCCCCTTGCGGAAGATCCCTCCACACGTGGAGAAGAGAATCTATAGGATGGTTCTCTTGCCATTAATGAAGGTGTCGCTACCATCGTCGATTAACTAGTACATGTGAACCTTGGTAGCGAGGAAGATCTGAGACCAACACTGATCAGTGCCACCGTGTCCCTCGAGGAGCAGCAGTGTGATGTGAACTTCCTTAAACGACACTGTGACGTGATCTCCTGGAGTTATGTAGAGATTCCATGACTAGATCCTCATATATCCATCCATCGCCTTAGTCTCCTGACAAACTATTGCGGGTTCAAGAAGCCTCCTAGAAAGATGCACCCTTCTCATGGTGCTATGGTTGAGGTCGAAGTTGACAATCTCATCAGAGCCAACTTCGCCAAGGAAGTCCACGAACCCAAGTGGCTAGAAAACATTGTGCCAGTAAGGAAGATTAATGGGAAGATTAGAGTCTGTATCGACTTCCGTGATCTCAACCACCACTATCAAAATGATGATTTTCCCCTTCGTATGACAGAATTTATTATTGATTCTACGGCCGAGTTCCAAGCCCTCTTCTTCATGGATGGGTACTCTGCATACAACCATATCTGAATGACCCTTGAAGACGAAAATTCCACCACTTTTAGGGCCCCAAGGTACTTTCTGTTACCAGGTTATTCCCTTCGGCGTGAAAAATGCATGTGCCACCTATCAGCGGTCTATGAACCACATATTCAAGCTTATCCTGGGGGCATTGGAGGATTGCTATGTGGATGATCTGGTGGTCAAATATCACTAGATCCAGGACCATATCAAGGTCCTTGAGAATGTGTTTGTTTTCCTCCATTTCCTCAACCTGATGATGAACCCGTTAAAGGGTTCCTTTCAGGTCACTTTCGGGATGTTTTTTGGAATTGTTGTTAGGTACCGAGGAATCGAGATTGACCCCATGAAGAGTAGGGAAATCAGCCAAATGCATCCCCCGAGAAATATTCGAGATCTTAGAGGTTTTCAAGGACACATGGCATACATACGCTGATTCATCATGAACCTTATTGGCTAGTGTAAACCCTCTTGTTGTCTCATGAAGAAGGGAACCACCAATGAATGGGATAATGAGTGTCAGACGGCATTCAAGGAAGTCAAGCTATATCTGCTCTACCCTCCGGTCCTGATGCCACCCATCTCTGGGAAGCCAGTGATTCTCTATGTTGCTTCCCTGGATTGGTCTCTTGGTGCCCTTATCACCCAGAAGAATAATGAGGGGACATAGAATAGCCTCTACTATCTCAGCCGCATGCTCCTCGATACAGAGACTAGATAATACCATATCGAAAAGAGCTACCTTGTGCTTGTATTTGCTGTACAGAAGATGAAACATAACCTGCATCACCATGAGGCACAGTTGGTCTCTCAGGTAGACCCGATGAAGTACATCCTGAATCACCCCATGTTGACTGGCAGACTAGTGTAGTGGGCGGTGATCTTTCAGCAGTTTTTCATCAGGTTCGTGCCTCAGAGGGCTATCAAGGGGGAAGCATTTGTAGACTTCTTAGATGCCCATCCAAAATCCACGGATTAGTCCTTGGACCTGGATTTTCTTGATGAGGCAATCCTCTCGATAGATCATGTCTTCCATTGTTGGAAAATTCACTTTGATGGTTCCTCCCGGAGTCCCACCGGTTGGAGGCTCAATGACCCTAGGCTCAACATAGCGGGTCTGGGTATCTTCTTCATCACCCTGTTGCAATCCGTTCTTCCATACTCATTACTATTGTTATAAGGATTCCCCAACAATGAGGCAGAGTATCAGGCTCTCATCACTGGCCTCGAGTTGGCCCTTGAGATCGATGTGCCCCATTTTCACTTGAAATGGGATTCTGAACTAGTTATCCATAAATTCAATGGTGACAATGTTTTCAGAAAGGCAGAGCTCGTACCATTATTGGAGTTCCCCCTCCATCTAATGGACTAGTTCCCTTCTCGACCATAGGTTACCCATGTCCCTTGGTCACATAATGGTCGAGCGGACGCTTTGGCTAGCATAGCTACATCACTTGCAGAACCTGAGCAGGATTATATGAATATACATGTGGATCACCAGAGATTATTCACCCCCATCACCCCAGAGGATGACGACGACCTGCTGGTAATCCATCTTACCACCAGATCCTCCACGTTAGGAGCCCCAGGTTCTTCAGATGCAGTGGTTGAGATGACTCCCAAATGGAGAGCACCTTCTGTCGACTATCTCCAAAATTGTTTCCTCCCTGATGATCGGGATGATCATGAGAAAATTCGACGCCGCGCGCTATAGTTTAGGCTCCAGAGTGGTCCCAGTCTTTAGCAGACCCTCTATAAGTGTGGTTTCGATGGTGTTCCCCTCCATTGAATTCAATGTTTCGAGATTTCATAGGTCATGCAGGAGGTTCATGCTAGTTCCTGCAAAGCCCACCTGGCTGGGCCGATGCTGTCCCATCAGATCCAGAGACTCGGGTACTTCTGGCCCTCTATGATACACGATAGTATCGAGTCCGCCAAGAGATGTCACGTATTCCATGTTCATGATAACTTACTGCATCAACCGCTAAAACCTCTCTACTCCACCAAGTACTCATGGATCTTCCTGGTGTTGCGGCTCGATTTCATGGGGCCACACCCACCGAGGGAAGCTTTCCGGTGTAGGTTTATCCTGACTGCTAGGGATTTCTTCTCCGAATGGGTAGAGCAGTCCACCTCAAGGAAGTCATGGCTCGATCCATTTTCAATTTTGTGAACTCCCACATCATCTACTGATTTGGAGTCCCTCACACTGTCCATACAGATAACAACACCATCTTCCAATAGCCGAGTTGAAGAAATTGTATGCCAAGTACAATATTCGCTCCAACCATACCTCCCACTATCACGGGAAGGAAAATGAGAAGATCGATTCCTTCAACAGAACCCTCTCTAAAATTTTTCAGAAAATGGTTGGCCAGAAGAAGATGAGTTGGCTAGAAAAGCTCCCCAATGCCCTCTGGGCCTATCAGACGATGACCCTCAATTCCACCCAGGTGACTCCATTTTCCCAGGTGTATGGGGCTGAGGTCATCCTGCCCAACGAGATCCAGGTTCCATCATTATTCACTACAATCTATGATTAGCAGGCTCCAGATAAGGTGGACGAAATCAGTTTAGCTTAATTAGAAGCACTAGATGAGAGTAGGCTTCATCCCCTACACAATCTGGAAAGGCATCAGAATAAGATATCTAGAGCATTCCATAATAATGTTTGCCTCCATTATTTCCTACAAGGAGACTTGGTATAGGACCTCCAAGCACCAATGACCCCCGATAGGAAACCACCCAACTTGGATCCCAAATGGGAAGGACCTTACATCATTCATAAGGTTTACCCCAATGGAGCATACTCCTTGATTAACATGGATGGTGAGCGCATAACTCCTCCCACCAATGCCACGTTACTCAAGAAATAATTTTCTTGAGCCCCACAGTACTACACGACCATAAATTGTATGCTCCTGCATGACCTTAAACTGTACAGTCCTCTATGACTTTAAACTGGACAGTCTTTCATTACTTTCAACTGTGCATTATCCTACATGACATTAAACTTCATTTTTATAACTACATGTGGCTTAATTCCCATTATCATGGGATACCTAGAAATTATATGACTCTTAATTTTGATCCCCTCCCTATAATCTTCACTTCGACTATTCCCCCTCGGTATTGTTTTCTCGGAGTATCCTCAAATGATATGGTGTAGGCTTCCTTAGCCCCACTCATACAAGGATTATTGCGGTCGCACCATGTTCCCTGTCCTGTTTTTCTATCCTCCCACATCTTCATCACACGACGTTAAACTGCATGATCGTCAAGAACTATGTTTGTCTTGATTCCCATCCTTATGGGATACATAGGAACACTCGGAAATTTCATCTGTTGGCCCAGCACAAATGCCAGAATCGTCCCCCTAGGTTATGATGTATGGAAAGGGTTCACTTTTTCAACAATTTGTGTCAATCTAACCTAGATCCATCCACACATCCTGCTCCCTAGAGACGTTCGCCTCTTTGAGATATGGGTACATATATTCTTTACCCACTCCTTGACTGGGATTCTGTCACATTCCCCATCCGGAAGGGTCCCTGAATGGTATGAATGCTAGGCCTAAGGGATCTCTCTTACCACTTCGGTCCAAATCACTTGAGGATATCGAGCATCAAACTAATACAAATCCTGCATTTTGAATATGGTCAGTGGTCGATGCTCATTTGTTGCTTTGGATGCTGTGTTTTGAACATGATCAACAACTATCCTAGATCGTTATGTTCACCCCATGATGTCCCAAACATCGAGTGTAGTGGTTCATTCCGCCCCGTTGTATCTCTAAGAGAAGAAATTCATCCGGGTGATGCCAACCCTCAGGCCCTTAGCTTTTTTGGGCCCCCGACCCAGGTTCTCTCTTATGGGATTGTTGGACATGGTGTGGTATTATGTCCTCCTTTACATTGGGTTACTCACCACACCGTACACATCCCTGGATGAGATACCTTACCCCGAACCTCGTCCTCAGTGAAAGACGTTAAACTGCTAGTAGGTCGGGTCTTCCTGACCAATAAACCTTGACCTTTTTGGGCCCCTGGCCCAAGTTCTCTCTCCTGGGATTATGCGTTGTGGTACAAGATTATTTCCTCATTCACATCAATTATTCTCTGTGTCGTAAACCTCCCTTGATTGGGGTATCCTACTCCCCTCCTCGTCCTCACGGAAAGACATTAAACTAAAAGCTGGTCAGGCCTTCTTGACCGAGGCCCAGCCTCAAGCCCCTTGGCGTTTTCAGGCCCCTGGCCCAGTTTCTCTCTCATGAGATTGTGTGGTGTGGTACATGATTATTTCCTCATTCACGTCGGGTTATTCGTCTTGACGTAAACCTCCCTTGTTTGGGGTACCCTACTCCTCTACTCATTCTCACTGCAAGACGTTAAACTGCGAGTTGGTATGCCCTTCCTGACCAAGTCCTAGCCTCAGGCCCGTTGGCCATATTGGTCCCCTGGACTAGGTTCTCTCTTAAGGGATTGTGCGGTGTTGTGCGGGATTATGTCCTCATTCGGGTCGGGTTACTCTCCACATAGTACACCTCGTCTTTAGGATATCTTTACCCCTAGGTATCTTCAAGAACTACGTGTGGATTGATTCCCATTCTTATGAGATACGTAGGACCACCTGAATGTCTTGACTTCGGGTCCTTCCCCATCTCCTAAAAATCTCCATTTCACCTTGGCCCCATGACCTACCGTCTCCTTCCTAGACACCTTCATCAACCCTCTTCGACGGTTCACTGGTGTGCTTATGGGTACTCTGGTTTAGTACCAGGAATTTCATACTCTGCTCGGACATGCCTCCACCCACTATTCAGTCTTTTGTTTTTCTCTTCATTAGGGCTTCCATCACCTTTCACACCCGAAGGGACCCTCGAGTGGCATGGATTCTAGGCTTAAGGGATATCCTACCATTATGGGCCAACACACCAAAAGGTAGCGGACAAAAAATCGATACAAATCCACCGTTTCGAATACGGTCCACAGTAGATGCTCTTTTATTGCTCCCATTTCTGGCTAACACAATATGGATACTGCATTCCCGCCTTAGTTAACAGTTATCCTCCTTCACCACGAAAACCCCATTAAGCCCAAAATGTCGATTACATGATTCCCATCCTTCTCCACCTCATCATGTCCAAGTAGAACATAGAAACTCCTGGTACTATTCCTTAGGGAACATCTATGCGTTAGGAGGTCCAGAGCTATGATAGGGGCTCCTCACCAATTTTCCATTGGTGTGTGTTCCATGTGTTGATATAGACATGTTCTTTCGTTGTTTCCCACACCAATTTCGACTCACATGGGCTTAGGGATCGGGTCATGGTCTGCACTTACATGGGTGGTTTCCATCCACCTACGGTCTGAACTCTAAGACTATAAACTATGATCTTCTCAGAACTATGTACGGCTTGATTCCCATCCTCAAGGGATACGTAGGAACACCCAGACCTCGTGTCTTTGGGTCTAGCCTGAATTTTTCTAATTTTCTTTTCTGTCCTAAATTCTGAACATTGATTACGTTACCACGTGGCATGGTAAGATATTATGTCATCATTCACATCGGGTTTTCAATAGCCGCACCATGCGCACCATGATCCAAAAATTGGTCCTCCTGTTTCTTTTCCCATATGACATTAAATGGAATCCTCTAGAACTACATATAACTTTATTCCCATCCTTATAGAATATGTAGGACCACTCAGATGTCTCGTTTTCGGGTCCATCTCAGGTGAGAGCTAGTTTTTCCGGCCCCTTTAACTCTTACCTCTATGTAGGCCTCTTGGCCCAAGGTTCTCCTATCAAAATTGCATACGGTGTGATATGGGATTATGTCCTCATTCACGTCAGTTATCTTTCATTGCATCGTACACATTACCTAGATAGAATCTTCTCTGCTACGTCTGCGCTGCATGACATTAAAATTCATGCGGGGTCGCACCACATGACCCTAAACTGTGATATTATCGTCCATTCCACACGATGAAAAATGGAACTGCATTGTGATGACCTCACTAGAGAGGACATCACATTTGGTATTGGTCATTCTCCATACCATTTTTTAATGCCTACTACAGCTTGATTCTTATGGTGATTCAAGGGCCTTCTACCCTAGGCCTGTAGCATCCCAAAAAAATCACTCACCTTAATGTAAAAACACAATTTATCAAATACCGCTTCTTTTGGTGCAAGGGACACACCCGCACACGCATTTTTCACTAGCACGAGTACCTTAGCGTGCCACCTCATGAACTATGTGTAGCTTGATCCCCATCCTTAGGGGGTATGTAGGAACGCATGTTCACTTCGCATCAGGACCATATCAACTCTTGTTTTCGGTCCCTCGACCTAAAAACTCTCCAAGGAGAATGTGGTGGTTGTAACCCCCGGTTCCCATTCAAGTTGGGTATTTGAGTTACCCCACCATGTGTCTTCTATGTTTCCTCTAATCCATGGTCCGAATTCTATGACCCTAAACTATGATCTCCCTCTGGGAAGGGACTTGACTCCCATTATCTAATACTTCTCGTTGTCATATTCAGATGCATTTTGACAAAGATCCCCAAGTGTGAAATTTTCATGAATATATTCCTCTTGTTCCATGTCCAAGCTTCGTGGGCTCACTATTTGGAACCTCATCATCTTCCACGTTCAAAAGGACCCTCAGACGATATGGATGCTAGTCCTAAGGGATCTCCATGGATGCTAGGCTAAGGGCTCAACTATCATTTCGGGCCAACACCCATAAGGATGTCTGAAGACATTTGCGACATTGTCCGGTGTTTCAAACTTAGTCAACGGTCAACCCTCATCGATATTTCCCCATTCTAGGATAATAAAATGTGGATGCTACTTTTCCATACCGGTTAATGGTTATCCTCCATCATCACGCCACCATCATTGTGGTCAAGATTTTGAGATTAATGATTTTCACATTTCCACTCTCTCATGTTCAAGTGGAATTCTGACATACTCGGCTCTATCTCTTCCCATGTCTAGGTGCACTTCATGGACATGTTAGCATCATTGGGCCGATATTCACCGAGTTTCCCTTCGTCCTAAAATTCCCATTCCTATGTCGGGAAATTCCCACCATTACTTCTTGTTTCCCACACTGAGAATGACTCACATGGGCTTAGTAGTTTTGGTAGGAACTGTACCAACACGGCGAGGCTTCTCATCATCCAGCATGACATTAAACTTCACTCTCAGAACTACGTATGGCTTGATTCCTATCCTCATGGGGTACGTAAGAATGCCTAACCACTCTTCTTTGGGCCCATCCTAATTCTCACTCTTGGTCCCTCGACCTGAAGAATTTCCGTCGGGGGTACGTGGTGTGATTTGGAATCCAAGTCCTCATTCACATCAGTTTCATAGCTACCACACCACATGCTCTCTGAGCTCTCCCCTTTCACGTCCTATCGTATGAAGTTAAACTAAATGAGGCCATATGTCCTCAACGCATGAAACTAAACTTTGTTTCTACCCTGAACAAGTTCAGGCTGCCCCATGTTGATCATGGGATGCACCATAGCCTCTTCCAGAGAGGATTTCACCTGTCAGTGTTGTTATATGACTACACTGCATTTCCAGAACTACGTACGGCTCGATTCCCATCCTCATAGGATACGTAGGGACACCCAGGCATTTCACCTCATGTACAGCCTCAGGAATTGTAAGATCCTATTCCTCCTCATTTCCGTCCCATGTCCTTACCCCTCATAAGGGAAAATGAAACTGTAACTGTACCCCAAAAAAGTCCGGGATGCCCCAAGATGACATTGGGATGTGACGACTCCCTCGCCAGAGAGGTTTTTTCTGAAATAAGGAATGATCCATCATCAAAACGATGCCCTCATCTAGTGTGCTTCCACCACGGTGGCATAATTTGAAGAATGTTGGATTCTGTTTGAACAAACCCTCACTCCACATTCCATTCTTTGCATTCCCCTTATTAGGACCCTCATGCTCCTTCATGTCTGGAGGGACACCCTAACATTATGGATGCTCGGCCTATGGCCCACCTACTATCCTAGGGAAACGTTCTGGAAGACTAACAAATAGAATTTTGAGTAAGGAACAATGTTTCAAACATGTTCAATGGATGTCCCTCATTTGTTATCCCCATTTTAGGCTAACATAATAAGGATACTGTGTTTCGACCATGGTCAACGGTTATCCTTCATTGTCATGCAACCCCCCAGAGAATTCCATATTGTTGGGTATCGTGATTCACACCTTCCAATTCCCTATGTTTTTAATAATCCCATCTTCCATGGAGTTACCCTACTCGTGCACCAGAGAACATAAGAAGAACGGATCGTCGATTGTTCTACGGTCCTAATACTCAGATCGGGCCTCTACCATGTCTTCCCGGAAGATCTGGATTGGTTATTTAAACCCCAAATACCTGAAGCTTGGTCAACACATTATATTCAGATGGAAAAGCATGGTGATAACCCCTTGTTTCTCCCATTGGGCTCAACCCACGTGAGATTAGGGACAGACCACTGGACATTTCACGAATATAATAGAGGCATATGAATCCAACCTAGATAAAGAAATCATTCCTTATATGACATCAAATAAATCAAATCATGAATGTGTGTTTGAGAGTTTTTGATCCTTACAGCACTCGAGGGTTTATCCCTCCCATGGATGGGTTGAACCCATCAAAAGAGAGTTGAATTTCCTCCACCCTTCGACTTGTGGAATCCAGGCGTTGCTGCTGCCGGCTCAAATCCCACTACGGAGCAGTTCATCAGCCTCAGTTTGGGCCCACATTACATCAGCCTAAATAAAGGCCATTTCTTCAGAAGCTTGCCTAATAGGCTCTTCTGCCTCTACCTGATGGGCCTTCGATCGCATGATCAGTTCTGATTGTTTGATAAGAGAGTATCAGTGCTCATCCGCCCGGATCTGTAGCAGCTGGAATTCATTTTCATCCTCCTGGAGTTTTTTGATGTTCGTCACCTTCCTCCGCTGCCAGCCCTCGCTGAGGCCGTGATCATACTCCCAGATCTTATCTGCCATGAGATCACGGCTGACAGATGAGGTCACTGGGCATCCAATCCATCGGCACACAGTTTGCGCAGTCGTGACACTACAACAAAACCGGCCCCTAGCGGCGGTTTTTTTTTATTTGGCGGCGGTTTAAACCGCCACTATAGGGTTTGGCGGTGGTTTACTAAAACCGCCGCGAAACTGGGCGTCGACAATCTATTAGAGGCGGTTTTTACTATTTCACGGCAGTTTAAGAAAAGCATCTTAGATGCCTCTTTTCGCGATGGTTTTTGTCCATTTTGCGGCGGTTTTATGCGTAGATGATACTTTTTTTTCACGGCGATTTTAACCGCCGCTATATTCTGGCGTTTGATGCGCCTATATCGCGGTGGTGAAAACCGCCGCTAAATTTAAACATAATACATTTAGTGACAGTTATAAATGCCGCTAAATGCTTACCAAATAGGCATTAGCGGCGGTTAAAACCGCCACGAAATGTTGACCTGGAAAAAAAAATTATGCTCCTACCACACCACTTCCCTGAAAAACAAATCAAACCAGAATATTGAACAGGAGACACCATAAAAACAAATAACATGGTAGTATTCATTGAAAAATAGGATATGAGAAAATGTTTTATGTTATGGAGTCCAACCTAAGGAAATGTATGTATCACTATTTGGTGAGTAACCAATCCATGTGACCCCCAAGATGTATATGTGTTTTTAGCTTCTTTAATTTCTTATGTGTCTTAAGAAGGGTTGATTTATATTATATGGATACTAATACTCTATATAATAAATGGTTATGAATTTTGATACAATTTATGTGATCATACTAACCATGGTTAAGTGTAATGATATGTAATTGGTTATGCTCTATGTTGGCCGATATAACATCCATGGGTGGATTGTGATATGGTTGGGTTTTTTTAACAATGGATTTGTGTTATGGGATATAACAAATTATGTTTATATGGGTATAGAATTTTTTCCAAAGATGGATGTTTGAGTAGTTATAGAATGCATGTTATGGTATGGTTTGTTTTGTGTTTTGGGTTGGTTGTTAATGCCTAATATAGAAAATGGTTAACTTGTGAATTTGCGTGTGTTTTAGGTTAGACAACACGCTAACCGTGCATGGTGCTTGAGAGAGTATGGTTTATGATCTTGTAGGTTATACATGATTCCTATTGAGGATTTGAGTTATGTCATTGGATATGAGATAAGAGTTTCATGTATACATCCCAAGATGGTCATCATGTTGCAGGTTGGATGGGATGAATCATGATATAGTTGTTATTGACTTCGTTAAAGAAAATAGGTTTGAGTTTTTTAAAATTTCAACAACAACTTATCTAATGTTTTCCTAAATACCTTATTGGTGGAATTATACTTAACCAAACCAAATGATATTGATTTTTCACAATAGTTATTATCATAAGATAATGTCATTAATATATATGTGCATGTATGTGATCTTTATCCTTCAGGGGAAGTATGGTGTGTCGATTTCTAGTTAGGATTAGTAACCTAGATTTCATAGTTGGATTGCGTATGGGATTTGTGATATGCATGAGAACCCTCAAGTGGGTATATTGGCCTATTATTTTCCTCGTGATATTTGAGATGGGTTCATAGATGCTTCTCTATGGGTTGTATCCTATATAGGATGTGACATGTGAACTAGGGTTGAGAGAGACTAGTAATATTTAGATGTATCTTGGGATACTGGTGATTGGAGTGTTCTAATCAAGTGAAATAGCGATTCTCATTTCCACCTGATGAGGGTTTTCTTGTATGTATGTAATCCAAGAGAGGACTTATCCTAGGTCTATGAGTTCATTAAATAAATGAAAGTAAGTTTAGACACTTTGTTTTATAGTGATGGTATATAGGTGGATTGTGGTTTGGTATTCAGTTGGTAATATCATTGTATTTGGTATTGTGAATGTAAAATCATGGGTAGTACTTGTGTTTTGTTAAGTCTAACATGAATAATTGACATGGTTATTTGGGGGATAAGTTAAGTTAAACTATGATTATTCGGATGTTATTGTAATGCTGCATATTATTTGTTATAATAGAGTGTATACATGCTTTGATTCATGTTATACTGATAACGATTAAATTTAGGTATTGTGGGAGGCTTCCAAGATACACTCTTTCCATGTCAGTAAGAGTGTTAGTTCTTTATCAGCATAATTGGTATGTTGGTTGTGTAGTCTAAGATTAGCCTTTCAGGTGGGGATTTGGGTAGTTATTAGGTGTAGTTTTACATGGTTAACATGTGGTTTATAATAATTGTTGGATTTTCATAGATCTCATAGATAGAGTGATTTAGTGATGAAGGTAATGTGACTATTGGGAATTTGGTCATGGGGACATTATAAATCCATGGTTGTTTCATGTGATGATTTCCTAATGTATGGGTTTGTTCAATTGCGGAGACGCCAGGTTTCTCAAGATGGTTAGTGCATTGGGATAACAAATGACACATATTTTGATGCATTTTTTATTACAATTAGATGGTCCTTGAACTTTCTTCCTATGGTTTATACATTATTCTACGATACATGTGATATGTGGTCTCACCTCTTGTTTATATCAACCTTAAACTAGAAAAAAATTGGTATTCCTTGACCCATTTGAGTGGTGTAAAAATTTTAAGGCCATGAAAGAGCCTTTTATCATTAACCTTTCATGCCTTAGACATTTATGGTCATGGGATTGGCCTTTTAGTGTGATACATATTGGATATGGATCCAATAGGGATATGTCTATGCTAAACTAAAACATATTGGGCCATTAGATAGATGCTTTATCTACCACTTAGTAAGGAAATTGATTGAAAATGGGAGTATCTAGTAAAAATTGGTATATATAAAACCAATATGTTACCTAATAACTTCTGCCTTGTTGAGTGTTACATGGGGTGATTGTTCCTCCCTCTTGAGATTTTATTCTAAGGGGATATAATTTGGTTGTGATTATGGATATAGGTTGGGCATGTGTAGACCAACCCAACGTAGACCTAAGGATGTGTTAGAATTTATGGAAGCCTTTCAGTGAGATTTTTATCTTCTGTTGTTTTGGTTGTCTTTAGACCATTGAATGTTTGGGGCTTTGGTATGTGATAGAATTTCTTCATGCCTGTGTAATGTGTTTTGGCTCATTGGGCCTTGATAGTGATGGTATGAATTGGGCTTACATAGCTAGGATACCCAGGTGCTGCTATGGAGCAACAATGATATTATTGGGACTTACACAGTTGGACTTCCTAGGTACTTCTATGAATCAGGTATGGTATGAATCGAGATTACACAATGGGGCTACCCGAATGCTACTATATAGTAGAAATGGTATGAATATGGGTTACATATATGGTATTCTCATTGTATGTGGTACCAATTCAAACACAGGCCTAAATGTAATGATGTATACCACACTCAAGAATTCAAGACATAAAATGAAACATCATAAATAAATAAAATTCATAGAAGGAAACATGAGAAATCAAGAAAATGTTAGGACATGAAAAAGTTTGGTGGAAACTATGTGCCATACATGTTACATATACAAACCAACTGTTCTCATACTTGTTCAACAAATCAACAACACTACTACTCATCATCTGATGCTGCATCATCACCCTCTCCACCTTCATCTCCACTACCTGCTGCCACCTATAAGAACATTATATTGAAAATTAAATATTGTTGCATATTTATAATTAAACATAAAACCAATAAAAGTCTTCAAACTAAATGATTTTGATTTTTTGTGATTTACCTAATCACCACTTGCCTATGTACTACCACCGGGGGCATATGTACTCATATGCTGACGTATTTCAAGCAACTCTTTCTGCAAAGAAGATATCTGATCCCCCTGCTAGTGAAATGTGTTTCGTAGAGAAGACATATCCCTCTGAGTATCTTCAGGTATGAAATGACTATAACCAGGAGTAGATGTAGACGAAATCCCTGATGGACTGCCAAAGACCTCAGATGGTACGGGTCCCAAACCCATCCCGCACACTCTACCAGGATGCTCCTTCCCAAGAACTTTACCAACCGGGTCATCCTGGGAGACTGAGTAGGATTGCCCAGGATTGACATCCCATATTCGTTTAATTTTTAACTATAAATCAAATATCAATATATATTAACATAGTAAAAACTGATAAAAAGTTATTATAATAAATAATTGACTTCATACCCCAACTTCTCTGGCAGGTTCATTAACAAAACTTCCATCTTATTTTTTATGAACATCCAGCCACAGTTCTGTTCGGGATGCTTCTTGCCCTAAACTCTATGACTACATTAAACAAAGATAAATCAACAATTAAATAGGTTAAATAGATAATATTGTCTTATAAATATTTTAACTAATTAAAATATTACCAATGACATTCGGCTTCTTGCAAAGCTTTTTGAGCCCGCAGTGTGCGGGATGACTTGCTTTGCCCGGTTTGATGCATTCTGTCTTGAGAGATCCTGAAATAAATAAAAATAAATTTAACAGTAATGTATTCAATGTCTATCTCCTCTTCATGTACATGTATAAATTTAAAATGAGTGTAATATAATAATATATATTTCAATACCATCCGCTTCTCATCACGATGGCTATCAACAAAAACTTTCCACTGTTCTTTCGGTACCCCACTGGGTAGCTTCTCATACATCTGTTGCACGGTCAATGAAGTATCATTGACATCACACCACAACCTCCATTTGAAATCTTTCCATTTTTTCCAAGATTTTTCAATGTCCACTTCTGTGCTATCACATCAGCAACGGTAAAGTGGAAGAACATCTGTATACAGAAATTAATTTTGAATATATTAGTAACATGACATTCAATTAAACCATAACGTAATAAAATTACCTTTATCTGAGAATCAAAAACTTCATTTTTCCAGTTTGGAGGCATATGCCTCCAATCATCATATGAAATAGGCAGGGAAATGGGCTCCGCTGCCAGCTGACCTATAATCTGACCAAGTAAACCTGCGGTGTCATCCATCGGGACCCCATAAGAATCAAATGGAACCACTATCTTCTCGTCATTCATGTTCCAAACATCATAACTTTTTAAGTGTTTTTCCACGATTTCATTTTTTTCATCTGCAATTAGCAAACAATTACTATAAACAAAATGCAATAAATTAATTTATTTAAAATTTGTACCTATGACTGTGACCCTCCAGAATGTCCGTGATGAACTGGAAGGGGCGTTTCGCTACCCTACTGCTGAGGCACCTGTAGGGTGAGGCGATGACTCATCCTCTATTGAGACATCCACTAACGGTGTCAGAGATGGTGCAGGGGGAGATGATGCAGGGATGTAGGCAGCTGCTGCCTCAGATGCCGTGGGGACAGACGGATCGTCATCTGTCGCAGAAGTTGATGAAATGGTGTACTGCTTCTTCCTTGCCATTCCTGTCATTTAACCAAATAAAATGAAGTTCAGAATATATATTTCAAAAAATTTATGCAGAAAAAAAATTAAAAATGATAATAGATGCCCAGTACTAACAAACAAAATATATATAACAATGATAATGAATGACTACAGAAATGAAACAAGTGGTTGCTGAATGAATAAATAATTGTACATACAATCATTTTCCCCTTCAATCACATCAGTTTCCTACTCCATTGCTTCATCCACTTCATTCATCCTTGCTAGACTAATATTTTCAATATCATGATGGACAAATAATTCTGCTTCCTGTTGTTGATGAAATTCAATTGCAGAGGTCAAATCTTCCACTTCATCACCCATATCATACAATTCTCTTTGTATTACGTGAGTAACTACACTACACCCTTCATCCACAACATCATTCACATAATATACCATTTTTGTCTGCGATGCTAAGATATATGGATCATGCAGTTCACGATCACCAACATCCCTCAAGCGAGAGAAGTTTACAGAAGTAAATTCCAAGGAATCTCTTTTAACGCCTCTGATAATATCGACCCATTTGCATTGGAATAAAACAATAGAAAAATTCCCGTGGTAGTTTAATTCAATAATATCATGCAACATTCCATAGTATTACACTTCAGCAAATGTAAATATACCACTATTCTTTGTTTTCAAACCCACTTCTCGATCGACTGTATGAAATCTAAAACCATTCACATTATAAGCGTCGAACTTTATAACTTGTTTTATAGGACCTCTAGCAAGAAACTTCAAATCATCTGACATGTCTGCTCGAGTATCAGTATTCATGATCTGATGAATAAAAATATAATTTAATAGATTTTCAAATTGTATGTGTCAAACTAATATTCGTATTTATTGCAATATTTATAAACTTACACGTCGTGCAAACCATTCTACCAGCTCTTTATTCACAGATTTCGTTATATCTTTTTCATTTCGTGTTCGGCCTCTCATTTTTCTCTTTGTTTGTATCCTCAACTCTTAAATAAAAGGATCTGCAATTTCACTATTCAGCATCACATAAGTATGTGCCTGTAATAACTCCAATTCTGTCAGTGTCGCGTATGAGGTCCTCCTAACTGATCGGCCAAAAGCAGGAAATATTTTTGATTTGTGATGCATTTGAGATTGATTTGATGTGTCTTTAACACGTCCAACTCGATTAAATATTGTCTCAATATCATCCAAATATCTGGAACAAAAGGTGAGACACTCCTCGGGCAAATAGGCTTCAGTAATAGAGCCTTCTGGTTGAGCTTTATTTCTCACGTATGCTTCCAAATGCCCAAGATATCTGTGAAAAATAATAATAATATTATGAATTTATTTAAATTCCAAATATTGTTTACATAACTTGAAACATATAAATAAAATACCTCACAATTGGATATATCCATCGATAATGAATGGGGCCTCCTAATTTAGCTTCTTCAACCAAATGCACAGTTAAATGCATCATGAGAGCAAAAAATGATGGAGGAAAGATTATCTCCATTGCAAAAAAGGTCAATACAAACCTCTCCTGTAGGTTGTCAAGATGTAATGGATGTAGAGTTTTCTCACATAATTTCCTGAAAAATGTGCAGAATTGTAGTACAACTGCACTAACTTTTTCACGTAATAATGTACGCAATGCCAATTGTTGTAACTGTTGTAACAAAACATGTGAATCGTGACTTTTCAATCCATATAACTTACGATTCTTCAAATCAACACACCTTGAGATGTTACTCTAATACCCATCAGATACCTTCACATTCATTAAAATTCGAAGGAACACATCTTTATCCCTATTTTTCATTGAAAAAATGGCCGGAGCATACTTTTCATTCTCATCTGGTCAGAGGTCATGTTTTATGTTCATTACTTGTAAGTCTTTGCGAGCATTGAGATGATCCTTCGACATTCTATGCTCATTAAGTAATGTGAAAATCAAATTATCACATAAATTCATCTCAATATGCATCACATCAAGATTGTGGCGCAAATAATTAAATTCCCAATACGGATGTTTGAAGAATATACATTTTTTCTTCCATTGTTGCGTTATGATTTCAGTTGACGATGCACTTCACACTCGTTTTCCGCTATCAGTTAAATGATGAATCTTCCCAAATTCTGTTTTAACATTTTCAAGCTATGTCAATATTTCAGAACCGGTTAACAACTTTGGAGGTGGTCTACGATCAATAGAACCATTAAATTTTGATTTGTTCAGCCGAAATCTATGAGATGCATCAAGAAATCATCGATGGCACAAGAGGCACCATTTTCTAGTGTTAGGTAGCCGTTTGGGCTCGAAATCAAAGTTACAAACGGGAAAAGCCAAACCCGTATAAGTGTTCCAACCAGATGAATTCCCAATCCCAGGGAAGTCACTAATGGTCCACATTAAAGCAGCATGCATTTTGAACATTGTTTTAGAAGAAACATCAAATGTCTCAACAACGTTGCTCCATAACACCTTCAATTCTTCAATCAAAGGCTGCAGGTATACATCAATATCATTTCTAGGAATTTTTTTCCAGGAATAATCATCGAAATGATAAAAGATGTTTGTCTCATACACATCCACAAAGGCAGATTATAAGGGATCAAAACAACTGGCCAAATGCTATAACCTGTCCTCAAAGTCCCAAATGGGTTGAATCCATCAGCATCCAATCCCAATCGAACATTCCTAGGATCAGCTGAGAAATCTGGATGTAATGAATCTAATTTCTTCCACGATTGGGAATCTCGTGGATGTCTCATTAACCCATCATTGTTATTATCTACAGAATGCCACTTCATGTGATCGGCGGTTTTTGATGACCAGAATAATCTTTGCAATCGAGGCTTCAAAGGAAAGTAACGCAAAAAATTTAAAGGTGTGTTCCTTTTCTTCTTCTCCATGAAATTATGTTCAGTCATACTTCCAACATCACCTTTTCACTGCCATCTAGAAGAAGAACATTTCTTACAATTCTGTCTACTTGAATCCTCTCCCCAGTAAAGCATACAATCATTGGGACACACATGTATTTTTGTATAATTCAGACCAAGCTTGTTTACAACTTTTTTCATCTCATAAAACGATTCTTGGATTTTTTTTCTTTAGGAAATGCATCACGAATCAATTCCAATAACATGGACATTGCCTTATTTGGAATTCCGCATAAACATTTGATATGGTACAACTTCAGCAGAAATGAATGATTTGAATATTTCAAACACCCACTATACAACTCTTGATTTCCATCGTCAAATAAATCTTGAAACACATTTTCCTCACTGATTCTTTCCCTTACATTTGGCTCTACAGAATCCAGAGGAGGATCCAATGATATGGTACAATCTTTATCTGCTTTTGTTACAGTCTCAAAAACATCACTTGTCACGTTGGAATTTGTAGCACCCTCTTCTGGTTGTTCTGATATGTTTTGATGCTCATAGTGGTGTCTTGCAGTGCCGAATGCATCATTTATGAGGTTTTGCATTTCATTTTCCATTGGCAACAAACATGGGACCTCATTCTATGGATTAACATCAGTCCTCAATCTTTCTGTATTGTTTGATTCTCCATGCCAAATCCAACACAAATATTTATCAGGGAATTGCTTCAGTATTAAATGTTCATAAACTTCATCTCTCTTCATCCATGTTCTAAATTTACATTTAGGACATGGACATCTTATTCTACCTTCAACGGATCGATTAGAAATTGCAAAAACTAAAAACTCATTCAAACCCTTAACATATTGAGGTGTGTTCCTCAGTAATGTGATCCAGCTTTTATCCATGTATATCACAATGTGCCAACACAGAATATACGATAGTGTAAGATTACAGAAACATAATATAATAAAGAGGAACCATTGATCATAAAATATGCATAATATAATAATGATGATTCATTGATCACATTTACCACTTCAGACCAACCGAACAAGTCTGGTCCATAGGAGACAACATCAACACCTCATTGAGGAGCATTAAGAATATCAAGTTATACACTTATCATAACACTATCGATCACACATTTATGTTGCCTCAAACAACACCCCATTGATGTGTGATCGAAACTGATCATAATGCATTTTAAACCGGAGACATTATGTGATTTTTTAGGCTTGACCTTAGATTTCCTCCAAGAGGAATGATGTTTCTCAATGGTTTCATACACAACCAACCATATCAATGTCGTATTTCCTATGATAAAGAAGACTATCTGGGTACCAATCCATCTACTAAATATGGTGTGAGGTAAATTAAGTAGGCCACCACTAATGGTTTATAATGTATAATCTAGTCCATGAATATAAAACAAACAATAGTGTGCTTGTATATCAAAATGAAGTGCCACTATAA
The DNA here is from genome assembly GCA_963277665.1 of Viscum album. Classification (NCBI taxonomy): domain Eukaryota; kingdom Viridiplantae; phylum Streptophyta; class Magnoliopsida; order Santalales; family Viscaceae; genus Viscum; species Viscum album. Next base: position 1,758,982,847 of record OY728119.1, on the reverse strand, counting down.
ATATAAATCCATGTCACACTCAGGTTTCTTAGGAGACACTTGGCACAATCTCAAACCTTAGAGATTTCATGTAAACATTGGTAATAATATCCACTTTTAAATGCACCAACCTAGAAAAGTTAGTGTAATACACTATAATAATACATTCCCATTTTTATAATGTTAGAAAGTATCAGGTCTTTTCCACATGTAACATTTTAGGATAAAACTATATTTTATATATTTTCTTGAAGGATTCCCAGGTAAGATCCTCATAAAATATAGCATGCACAACTGAGCCTCACCATTTCCTTCCCAATCCATCAAGAATATATGTTGACCACCACCCCTTAGATTCCTTGGGAATCTTTATAATTTTAAATCTCCTACCAATCTACTAAATCCTCTCCTCATATTTCTAGATTCCATTATCACCATGAAAGATAGGTGGATTCTTGTTAGTAAATTATGAGTCATGATCAACTACTCCTCCTGGGTTTTTAATACCTTCATAACCAAAGTATGAATAGTTCATATTATAACTTCCACTAAAGAAGATACCACTAACGGAATATCCTATTAAACCCGTCTCACAAATATATCAATTAGATTCATAAGGCCTCTTCTAGTAGGAATCGTCTAACAAATACAAGATGAAAACCCATTTAGTCGTGAGAAAATTACTAAATCATAGAACAACTTCCATCATCCATATTAATGATTTAAAATAATAATAATTTTATGAATTTATGAATTTTATTAATGAAATATAAAACCTAATAAAGGAATAGTTTTTTTTAATAGACACCAAATCTAGTTTATTCAATCAACAACAAAGGCCAAGTGACAATATTTTCAAAAATAACTAACCACCCATAGTAACTTGAATTCATAGATGGAGGTGAGATGTCTAGACACCATCCCACACATATTAACTAAATTCTAGTGCTAATAAATCTAGTCTACCAAAGAAACGAATCCAAAACTAAGAAGTGTCGTAACATTCCAGGCTCAATATTCCTTTTGATATTAATTTATAAAGAACCAACTAGGGAAAACAAGGCTAGTCTCCCAAGAGGGTCGTATACAAGGAGATGTGTAATAAAGATACATGAAAGTAGTATCTTGTTTTAGAGAATAAAGTTATGAAACCAAATTAAAATAAAAAATAACGATTAACATCCATTAGTATAAAAAATTCAATCTAAAAAGGCCAAACCATAAAGAATTTAGTCAACCACTTTTTGTGAGAAAAACCATTTTTTAAGAAAGACCTCTTTAAAAACATGTATATTTTCCATAAAATCCATTTAAATCCATCAATTTCAAGAAACAAGAGAAAGAAATTAATAAGAATATAAGGAAATTTTAAATTAGAACCGCTTGTATAGATACACCTACCTTATAAACATAAGGAACCTAAGATCCTTCGACAACATAAATTTGAATCAAGCAGATATTCCTCAAATAGAAAAGGAATGAGGGAAAACCACAATGGATTGATTGATAACACATATTATTTATGAAACCATCGAAACCATATCACACAACACTACCAAACCAAGAACATAAACGATAAAGAGAGTGAATGATATTACACATACCCAAAGGAAGACAACCCACCACACTAGTGAACAAATGCTCCAAGAAAAGAAATCTGGTGGACGAACATACCCAATATTATCTAAAATCTTTCTAGGATTTATGAGGGAGGTCTTCACATTGAATAGAAGGAGGGTAATATGTAAATCATGATAAAAACCATTGTTTCTAAATAATTAATGTCATGAACCCCTTTCATGGTGTGAATTCCACGATTTATAAAAATACCCTAAAAAGTATCCTTAGTTTGAATTAATCCTAATCAACCCATTAAAAACTTGAAAATGTTTTATGACTTATAATTCTTCAATCTCTAAACCAAAATCATAGTATCTACCCTGTAGTAGATTCACATTGTGTAACAAATTCATGATTCGAATCAAAGAACCAAGAAATAACTAAAAATTACCACAATAGAAGGTGGTCGCGGGGGGCGCCAGGGTGTGCGGGGGTCGCCGGAGGCCGCGGGGGGTGTGGTGGTCGCCGGAGGGCGCGGGGGGCGCAGGGGGCGTGGGGGCGCTCATGGAGTGGGGGTCGCTGGGGGTCGAGGGGGGCGCCGGGGGGGGGGGGGGGGTGCGGGGTTCGCTGGAGGGCGTGGGGGGTGCGGGGGTCGCCGGAGGCCGCGGGGGGTGCTGGGGTCGCTGAAGGGAGCGGGGGGCGTGGGGGGCGTGGGGGGCGCACAGGGCGCGGGGGTCGCTGGGGGTCGAGGGGGGCACTGGGGGGGTGCGGGGTTCGCAGGAGGGCGTGGGGGCGCGGGGGTCGCCGGAGGGCGCGGGGGGCGCGAGTGTCGCCGGGGCCGGGGGGGATCGGGGAAGAGGGGCGAGGGTTTGTGGGGGAACCGCGGAAGGGGTAGGGGAAAGGGTTGTGGTTTTTTAAATAAAATAGGGTTTCTCCACGGTTTATTAAAAACCGCCGCGAAACCATTCACTGAAAATGTTTAGCGGCAGTTTTGTGAACCGTCGCCACAAAACCGCCGCTAAACCCAGTTTTTTTGTAGTGTGAGTGAAGTCTTTACATCTCATCCAACCATAATGCCTGGGGGTCTTTTAGATAAAGCTCATGATCAACTCCCGTGATCAGTGGAAGACTATATCGTTGTCCTCTTCCTCAGAGTCTGTCTCATCCCGGTCTGCGTGGTTGGAAGGCTGGTATGTGTGATATGCCCTCAGAAAATCTTCAGCGGGATCCGTATCTAGAATTGGATTATGTGCGACATCTGGAGTGAGATCATGCATGGAGGGACTTGGGTCGACTGGTCGATCCTCATCATCATACCCCACCTCAATGACCTCGGGCACAACCCCGCTGGTGGTCCCACCAATGATAGGGAGTGCTACATCTCGGGTGGGCTTGGTAACTATCTCCACGATTACTGACATGCCCCTCAGAGGGGCTCCACTAAAAATCCAGAGCAACCTTGCCACAACGGCCCAAGCTAGTCGAAGAACTATATGTGATAGAGAAGGGAATAGACATCAGTTGGCACGATCAGCATGTGGTAATAATGAATTCAGTAGAGATGACTTAGAGAGATCAAAATCCTGGTGTCTCTCTTGAGTCGATGTTGACGAGACCCCGAAGCGTGGCCCTCCATATATTTTTGGCAGGTCTGGAGATTCTGGAGGAGCCACCTATGGTGTCCTGGACCGGCCAGATACAGAACTGGACGTGTCCATAGGTGATGGTTCTGAGGGTCCTGCATCAGCACCCATCGAGGGGAGAGAACAATTTTTGTGCACAAGGTCCTCCTTTGTGGTTAAAATGTTGGTATGAAATCCACAATGACCTAATAGTAGACTCTAAGGAATGAAACATGTGTTGTTACCTTGAGAGCCTCCACGAAATCATCGAGACCCGAGTCTTGATCGTTGACCTCATCTTCTTCCAAGAGGATCCCACCACTGCCCCCACCCCCACAAGAGGATTCTTCTGATTCTTCCGATAGGGGGAAGTGCTATCTCAACTCAGCGATCGATAGTTATGGTGGAACCGTCTGATTCCTCAGTACCCTAACCCGGTCTTTCATCTAACGCAGGGGACCCCTTGAATATACAATGTCCTCCATCTCATCCAGATATTTCTCCCCCTCCATTGGAGACACTGTGAAACTCGCATAGACAGGGACTATACCCGGTAAGTCTATCCCGAGATGGTTCAGATGTTTCCACATATCGGGCGAGCCAAGGAATTTGCAGTTGACATCCCAGATGTCCCATGCCTCCAGGAAAACAGCATTCTCTGGCATGTCGATATGGCGCAGCCGCTTCCCCAGAGCCTGAGTGGATATCCTGCAGAATCCCCTGGGTGGCCACCCCTCTGAATGGTTCTACTCTCCAGGGACCACCAGGTCCACTGCCACTGTTAGATCCCCCGCCGTTGCCTCACCCTCAGCTGATGCATGTATCACTGCCACGGCAGCCCCACCACCACAAGAGGCCCTTGCTGCCCCTCGAAAACAACCACAGGATAGGGAAGTCCATCAATCACTAGCTCAAACAGTTGGTTGTTTCATCATTTCCTTCGGATAGACTTCCTCCCAGCTTATGGAATACTCTTTCACTAGTCCAAAGGCAATAGTAGGTAGAGGAAATGAAATTCTCATATTCTCGTCTTCCCGTGTGAACATGATACACAACTGCCTCATTACACATATGTACTCCTCGTGGCGCACCTCCTAATAGACCTACGTGATCAGCCACTGCAGGCACCAGAATTTCCTTGCAAAATGGTGTGTGTGGTACGGCTCTCAGAGAGGTTTTCGGTCCACCCTCACCACCAAGACTCCACCTCAGAAGGCCAGGAGAAAGGCTCAATGCTTTTCTGTCCCCTGACAATCATCAGTGAGTACCCCCGTCGGCAATGGAAATGGGTGGAAATTAAACTCGTCCGCCTTCCACACCAGGTTTAGTACCAACGGTACGGTTATTTTGGCTGGAAAGATCTCGATAGCATTCAAAATGGATGGGATGGAAGTTTTACCCTAAAGGGGATATGGGGTTCAGATATTCATAATCCCACTGATGTGGTCCGCGATCCACCCATAGAGAATATAGAAGGGCTCGCATGTCCTCTGCGGCCTCTTGCCCTTGCCAACATTCCGTAGCATCTTGTAAAATATAGAGAGCATCGGAATCCCCTAATTGTCCCAGCCTACTGTGGCCAGCATGAATGTCATGATGAATGAGCTAGGCCACACCCCCATTTTGGTATCCCTAACTGGTAGGATCCAACCACAGATAAGTGCCACGATAATGCCGCCAGTCTGACTATTGGCTGTTGTTCTATATTGACACTGAAACCCCATGTCTTCCATTGGCATTCCTCCAAGAGCCACCAATATGAATTCTCTTTGCCCCATTGATCCACCTTCGGGTTATTTCGAGGCATTGAGGGAAACTCTCGATTCATCAGGATGTTCAAGAACTACATGAACCACTTTGTGAAGTGGACATCCCCCACCGTTTTTTTATCTTCACTGGGGACTATCCCCATCAGTGCTAGTGGTAGCTGCGACATCTGCTCCAGATCCTCCCACGCGCTCATGATGGGGAGGAACTCATCATACATAGCCTCCATAATCAGGACCCCCGAAATCTAATGGACATCCCACAGACTAATGCCAACCTCCCCATGGTGCAGGTGAAAAGTGTTGGTCCTAGACGACCATCTGATCAACAGCTCTGGCATCAACTGTTTTGATTGATAAAAGTGGAAATGGGAGGCCCATACTGCCTCATACCAACCCGCTCTCTTAATCCCGGCTCCAAACTCCTCACATGAGGCGCCTACCCAGTAGGTCCATACCCAATCGTTTGTGAATTTGCCGCCCTGGAGCAGGTGGAACTCATCAGACCACCCCATCTTCGAATACCTCATGGATGCCTTCTGTATTGTGTGGTAAATGGGATGGGATGTCTCCTGCTACAATGGCTTCCCATAAACATTGTTCATATGATTGTATAGGTAGTCGGCAGTGACAGGTGTGATGTCCTCCCACACATGACCATCACTGCCATACACCATTGGTGCTGGAACAACATGCTCTAGAACATGTAAGCTGGTTCGTCCCTACTCACCTCAGGAATGAAGACGTCATCCCTCAGCATGAATCCATACAAGGGAAACCTCTTTCACAATGGATTGTTCTTTTGTCTCTATGATAGTAGCTCCGTCAATGATTTATGGTCCGAGTGGCTACAGACCAACTCTCCTAGGCCCAGACAATTTTCAATATCATCCATTCGGGCGGCGTCTACGAGCACACCAGTGTAGTTTCTTGATGGGCCTTTGCGTTTCATAACGTGAACAAATTTCATGTCGGGTCATGGACCCTATTCACAAAGCTTGTTTGCATATCCTACTCACGGAGCCTAGCCTCAGCCTGCAAGCGCACATTCGCGGGGTGCTGTCGTGGAGTCAGGGACTCACGTTTCACCGCGAAGAACTATTTGAGGAGCGCAGGCAGGGAGTACGCATAGCTTCACGAATCAAGAGTGAAAAAAGAAAAAATCACAGAGAAGGGAAAGAAGAAAATAGATGGTTGGCCCTTTATTTATAGGCATCGGCCTTCGGAGCTTCGTGGCACGTCTAGACCGTGGGGAGAATCACAGGGCGCCCGCCCCGTGCGGCCCCTATACGCATCGCGCACCCTCTTCACGAATGAGAACCGTGAATAGTGGATGATTTGGCGATTTCCCTCAGACATTGACCCTAGATCCCTCCATGGCTCCAAGTTTGAAGGTGGAATTTGTTGGTGACAAAATGTTCGAAGAAAGGAATGAAGAGAAAGAGGCTACACAGAAAGCTTCGTGAAGCCACTTCGTGGAGTCCCCCCATGCAATGTGGGAACCGCGAAGCAAAGGAGGCGGTACCCGCCACGAATGCCCCTGACATTCACGATCCCACCGCGAAGCAAATGAGGTGGTACCCTCCGCGAATGACCTTAACGTTTGCGAACCACCGCGAAGCAACCCAATCCCTCTTCACTCCACGTAAGCTCTACTTCACGGCGCCACTTGTATATAAATACCATGCACCCCTTGAGCCCCTAGGTCAGAAAATCAACCCATTCACCTTCCTAGCTCCCAAATCATGAAACACCCTTTTCTATGTCAATCATGAGTTACGTGGGGGTATTTTTGCTTTGCAAGGGGCCTCTGCGTTGTCTTGTTTTCATCCCCTCTTCCATGAGGGATGCCTTTCGTGAAATCTAAGGCCCTTTTAGACGGAAGGGGATCCCCAAGGGGAACCGAGTTGTCAAGGACCGTTTATGATTCACAAAACAAACCTCACATACATGTGATCCACATGCTAAGGCAGGATGACTGTACATCGCGAAGCACCTTTCTTCACGACACATCGCATCGCAAGGTGCCTGATCTCTGTGAGGTTGTCCTCCACAAATGCCAATACACTTTGGGAAGCGCCTCCCATGTGCACCTCCACACCATGATAAGTCTACGGAACCCCATTTTCGAAGCACACCCATTCGCAAGTGCCCTTCACCACGCAGAGAAACCCAGCTCGACAAGGCCCCTAACTATGGACTCCTCTGCTTGGAAATTCGTTTTCCCGTGCGACCCTCCAGGTTTGCACTATGTGACATCAATTTCCTATGGATGATACTTCCTGTATAATTTCATTGCCTATTGCCTCTTCACATAGGCACGCTAATGGATATTTATTCTCCGCGTAGAAAAGATAATGTGGAGCCCTCGATGCTTCGCTCCATAAACCCCCTTTACCACGACATTGATGGTACCTTCCCTCCCAAAGGAGAAGAGGGTACCAGTTTTGTAAGTCCTAGGTGTGTGGAGTAAACCCATCCATCATCTGAGCATCAGAACATTGAACTGCCAAACACCCCCATCCTCATCACACGATGTTAAACTATTACATCGCCCCATGCCTCACACATGGGGTGCGCCCACCTTGGGCATTTTCACCCCTGGTCCCCACAGGGGATGATATCCACCTTCTGGGAGTGGTGTTTGTCCTTGGAAAAGGGAAACCACCTATGTGTAAGCCCCTAACAGTTATTGCAAGAGGCAGTGCCCCAGTTTCTCCCCACTCCCTCGATGCCAAGTCCAGCCAAGGGCGTGGTGGGGTACAATTCTCCCTCCTTTAATCTTCGGTCCCCAAGGCTAGTAGAGGACATGATAAGGAATGTGGCTCCTCGTATCATCGGTCCCAAGACCCTTTCCTGTTGTGATTTGTCACCCTCAGGCCTCTATCCAGGAGTAAGTCCCAGCACCATGTGCCGCTTTACGCATAAGCCCCTCTTTATTTCCCGCAGACGCACCCTTTGCGACGTGGTCGTCAGGTCCCAACAACCTCTTGTTTCTAACACTGAGCATGACTCTCGTGAGCATTGAGTGAGAACCGTCCATGACACCCCTTGGGCCTCCTCAGAGCGTAAACCCCAAATTCCCCGTCCTACATGACGTAAAACTGCCTTCCAATCCAGCAGTAATCCTTTGTGACCCTCCGGAACTACATGGACTTTGATCCATCCTAAGGCATGGTATGTAGGAATCCTCCACAAGGTTCAAGCCCAACACCCATTGAACCAAGGTCCTTCTTCATCTCGGTTCACCGATATCCATTCTGAACTACGTCGTCTTTGATCCATGCTAAGGCATGGTACGTAGGAAGCCTTCATGAGGTTCAAGCCTACCATCCACATGGACCAAGGTCCTTTTTCACGCCTGTCTCCTACATGCCCCCATCCCATATGACATTAAACTGCATCCCAATTTAGCGGTAAGCCGTTGTGATACCACCACCCAATTGCTCTAACACCCCTTCATGTCAGTTCAATAGCCCCTTTTCAACCCGAACTACGTGGAAATTGATCCATGTCAAGGAATTGTATGTAGGAATCCTCCCCAAAGTTCAAGCCCACCACCCAGTCATTTCGACCATCTTCACGTCGGTTCACCCCCGCCCTGAATGATGTTAAACTATATACCTAAACAACGTAGTCTCTGATCCATGTCAAGGAATGGTATGTAGGAATCCCCCCTGAGATTTAATCCCATCACCCATTGGACCAAGTTCCTTATTCTCGTCAGTTCACCGACGCACCCACCCCATCCTGAACAATGTGGACATTGATCCATGTCATGGCATTGTACGTAGGAAGCCTCACAAGGTTTAAGCCCACACCAGTGGATCCCCAGGTTCACCTTCACATCCGTTCACTGACGAAACCCTACCCGAACTATGCATACTTTGATCCATGTTATTGCATGGTACCTAGGAAGTCTCCTCGAGGCCCACGACCAAATCCATCGTCCATCCTAACACTTACCCGGGCCGCCACATCCTGGTGAGATCATGCCACCTCATTCCCCTCCACAATATTCGAGAAACAGCCAATGTGCTGGCCCCAATATCAGTGTACCATCATGGTGGTTCTTCAATCTGATCCACTCTAGTTATTGTTCTGATCAGCCCAATCGATCTCTGCTGGATGTTAAACATGGGGCATACCCTGTGTTGAACATGGGAAGATGAGGAAAACCTCAGATACATGCCTTGGGAATATGATTCCCAACGCTCGATGTGGGATTCCTCGGGCTTCCGCACCCTCGAGAAGCCCTATAATAAGGGACAAAAGCATAGACACTCCAATTCCACAGTTTCCAGACACCCCAGTGATGCCTTAACATTACTACTGCTCCATCTTAAGGTTGCTACCCTGTCTGGACCCCTTGGAATGTCCTAACAGAAGTAGTGTAATTAACCAGCTTTCATGGAAACATGGAGCTGGTAAGAGTTTCCCGAAAAACATATTAAATATATTAGGAAGACCCGGACTAGGTGACGTGTACTGAGGAGGAATCCACGAAACAAAGAACCGACATCCCATCATCATGTTTCGATCAAGGAGCTGACATCCCTAAACAAGGAGCGAATGCTACCCGCCTTTGGAAAGTGGGAAAGTGGGGTCATGAAAAGTCGTGCCTATCGCACTCAAGAAAATGGATGTGCATGCCCCAGTGAAAGCATCAGATACACTCATATTGATTATATGTTTGATCAGCTCCAAAGAGATTATTATTTTTTGAAGATTGATTTGGGTTCTGGGTACCATCAGCTGAATGTGAAGGAGGATGACATTCCCAAGACAACTTTTTGAAAGAGATATGCAGATTATGATTTTTTAGTTATGACCTTATGGTTATCTAATGCATCTTTTATATTTATTATTCTCCTGAATAGAGTATTTCATCACTTGTTGGATCAGTATTTTGTTTTGTTTATATATGAAATTTTGGTATATTCAAAAAATTGGGACAAAACTGAATGTCACCTAGGGAATGTTTTTAAAACCATCAAATAAAAAAACTATATTGATGGTTTAGTAAGAGTTAATTATATTTGCATACAAATTATTTCATTGGTCATATTGTTTCTAAAGATTGAATAACTATTGACCCTTCTAAAACAATTTGTTGAAGTGTTTCCAAGACCTACCAATATCCAATTGATTCATAGTTTTTATAAATTATTGGGTCATTAATGAAGGTTTGTTGAAAACGTTTGCTAATTATCTAGCCCACTATCTAATCTAACATGTCAGGGAATTTAGTTCATCATGAAAAAGAATATTATTATTGTTTTCAAGAACTAAATAGAATATTGGAAAATTACCAAGTTTAGCTCTTCCTTCCTTGAATAGTGATTTTTTATCTAAAATGATGCATCATTGAAGGGATATGGATGTTTCATAATGCAGAAAGATTAGGTAAATTCTTATGATTCACATAATTTAAAATATCCTGAGTTATGTTACCCTTCAATTTATTTGGAATTAACAGCTGTGGATTTTGAATTAAAAAAATAGATGCATCATTTTTATAACATAATGTGTGATATATATATTGATCTCAATAGTTTAATGTATATATTAACTGAAAAAGAATTAAAAATGTGATAGATGAGATGGTTGAAATAAATAAAGGATTATGATTTCACTATTAATTTCCATCCATGAATGGAAAATAAGGAGGATGATGATTTTAGTTGAAAGAGTAATGTTACATTAACTATGATACATTTGGAACAAGATACATTGTTTTTGATTTGATGAATTTTGGATTAGAAGTTGTTGGGGAAAGAATTCTTCTATTTTTTAGGTGGCAGTGAAATCATCTCTATTAGACAGAATTAAGAATGTAAAAAAATAATATAGCGAGTTTCATAAAATGGTATAACTGGTTCAAAAGGATATGTTAACTAAATTCAAAATTTATAGAGATATTGTTTTGAAGATTGGAAAGAGATTATGTGTTCCTTATGATTCATAGTATAAGAAAGAGTTGTTGTGTGAAGCTGATAGTTCTTTCTTTTTATTTCAACCTTGAAATAATTAGATTTATAGAAATATTATGGTGTATTACTGGTGGGATGGAATGAAAATAGATATTACGAACATTACAGTGAATTTTTTGATTTTTAAATATGTTAAATTAGTATAGTTTTAAACAAAAGGGATGATTTAGCATTTTCTAGTGTTGGATTGAAAATGAGAAAAATATAACCATGGATTGAGAAGTGGGATTACCAAATAGTTCTCTAGGTAACAATGAAATCTATCTTGGGGTTGATTTATTGACTAAATATATTTATTTTCTTCATTTTTGATGTATTATATCAATAGATAAACATTATCGATTGTATACTAAAGAGTTAGTCAGGGGAGATGGATTTTACCAATATAATTTATTTTATTTTGATCCTGGGATCACTTCTAACTTTTGGTATGGAATTAAAAATTCCTTGGGAGATGAATTAATTTTCAATAGATCTTTTCTTCCTCAATCAGATGTGTAGTCAGAACAAACAATTCAGAACATAGAGGATATTCTATGTGCATGTTCAATTTATTATTAGGGATGTTTGGATCAATATATATATCTTTTTGAATTTTTAAATTATAAATTATTTCATTCTAGTATATAGTTTAATCAATTTGAATATTTATATGGAAAGAGGTCTCGAACTATAGCTTTGGGGATGAATTAGATAAAAGGAAGTTGATGGTGTAGAATTGGTAAATGATATGGTAGAAAATTTTCATTAGATTCAGAATCACATGAGGACAGCTCGGAGAAAACATAAAAGTTTTGCAAATAACTAGAGGAGGGATATTTCTCTTAAGGTAGGTGATCTTGTCACTCTCAATGGTTCTCCATGGAAAAGTGTCATGCGTTTTGTTAAAAAGGGAATGCTAAGTCCAAGGTTCATTGGATCCTCATGAAATCCTGTAGAATATTGGATCAATTAACTACAAGGTGGATATACATCCATTTTAATCCTATGTAAATAATTTTTTTTCATACTTTAATGTTGAGAATGTATATGCCAGATTCATATAATTTTTTTTCTAGAGGTAGTTCAGTTGGAAGAGAATATTTCTTATGAGGAATAGCTAGTATAGATTCTAGACCATTGGGAGAATGTGTTTCCGAATACAGTGACTTATCAGGTAACAGTTTTTGTGAAAAAACTATATGGCTAAAGAGGCAATGTGGGAATCTGAAAATTTTATGAGGGAAAAATAAAGTCAAGTATTTGATAAGTAAATAAAATTACAGAAATGCAATTTCCAAAATGGGGGAATGATGTAACATCCTTGGTATTTATAGAATTATAAATTTTTTATATATTAATATTTATAAAAAATATATTAATTTTACATTAAAGTGGACACTTTGTCTAATAGTGTAATCAACATGCAACAATGGAGTTTTCCAAAGTCTACCATTGCACACGATATTGAGTTATACTGAAAAACAATAGAATAATAATATTATTATTCTAAATGGTATTTAACGCATAGCTGTTATATTGGTGATAATGAATAGAAAAAAATAAAACAAAAATATACATTTTTTTAAAATGTTTTTACATTTATCCAATAAATTTTAGAGACTTAAAATTATATTGATTCTAATTTTAAGCATAAAATACTCTAATATTTTTAAAAGTTTATTTGATTGACTTTTGACCGAGAACCCTGAATAAATAAAGTTTTTGTCACTTTTATATTTTTTATTTGATAAAATAATCGTCTTCTATATAGTAGGAACAACAAAATTTATTTTGTTTGAAATGTTGGTAATTTTCTAATTAAATCCATATTGCAATGAATAGTGAAAAATTCTACAATTTAATTCAAAAATACACATTCATCTAATTATTTTTTATAGTTAGATTATATATTTAATTAGTTTTAAAATATAATTGGATGATGTTATTATCCTCTAATTATATATTTGTCATTGGAAGTAATTTCACATTTAAATTGGATATAAACACATTTCAATCTCTTGGAAGTTTTTACTTCTTAAAAAACATCCTTTTGGATTTGACAACAAGAATTAATTTTACATTAATTACTACAATTTAGGGGTATTAAATTTGAAAAAATAGATTCAATATTTGGAATCATATGGTAAAAATTGTGTAAATAGGTACTTTTTATCTTTGGACATTATCAATAGAAACTTCATTAATTATTTTTATTTACCACGGTAAACGGTTAAATCAGGTAAATAAGGGTAAAAAATAATATTATAATAATATATAACTTCCATAAAATTTTCCATAATCGTATTGGATGATATATTTTCGACCATTATCATCATTAAGCATAATTTGTTCATTTTGGAGTCATTTGGGATTGAAAATAACATGTTATAATAAGTAATTTAATTCAATGATAAATATAACATAAACATGTATCTTTTTACCTATAAAATTAATATAGAGTTATATAAAAGTTATATTTGAATATAAATACTAATTAAAATGATAAAAATATTTCCTACATAATTTTATTATTTTTTAAATTATTATACATTAAATAAATTTATTTATTTATTACACAATGATCTTGAAATGATTACCTTATTAATGAAAGATCCAAATAAATGATACTATAATATTATAACAAATATAATTTGAGAATTTTGATTTCATAAAATAATTTTATATATGAATATTAAATTTTTGGTATGAGTTAATTACATTGTTTAAAAGTATTCTTTTTGTTATGAAATTATAAAAAAAATTACTAAATTGTGTAATAAATGACATAAATGCGTTTTTAAAACAAATACTACTTTAATAAATGATAAAATAGTCCTAAAAATATAAGATTAAAAAATATGACTTATATTATAATAAAAAAGTCTTTAATTATCCACTTTTGTTTATCTTGGGATTTTCTCGTAATTGTAGTAACAATATATTATCAAAATACAAGAAGACATAGTAAGACATAATGTTTTTAACTAAGGGTTAAACCAAAAGATGTGGTTAAATTTTTAACCCTAACATCTCTTAATTATATTTGGTGAGAGTATTTAAAACCATAATTATATTATACATGAAATATATCACCTTATAACTATTATAATTTGAATATAATTTTATCAGAAATTTTTTTTTCAATAATTTCCTTAAGTGCCCCTCCTCTCACTTATAAGTGGACACCACCTCTACACATGTAATCACACCTCTGAAGCCCCTTGTACCATCCAAATTCTTCTAAAAAAACCTCCAAAAACAATTATTTCAATCCTAGAATCCTTAACGTGGGAATAAGTCAATTCCATATTTCTTTTTGGCTCAAATCAATAGAAGTTTCCCTATTTAGTGGTAACGTCCTATCTCAAGTACTTTTTCGTTATTCTCCTTATCCACTGCATATGAGATTATTATTCATTTATAAATTAAAAAACTAGTATAATAAATATACAAGGATTATTTTATGGTAATTACTCAAACATCACATACACAATCCTCCATATAATGGATACGAACATACTGTTTTTGTGTAAGATGATCTACTGCGTCACGAAACAATGATTTTTCAGTTTTCTCATACCACCTATCATGGTAGAAATTTTGACAGAAATGTATTTATATATGATATATATTATATTTTTATTTGTTTTATTCTTATTTAATATTTATTTAAAACATAAATTTATTCTTTACATATTTTGTAAATACGATAATTTCATTTGAGGATGTGTGGACTACCGCCCCCTCAATGTGATATGAGTCATTCATTAAATATATAGAATTTATAAACGATAGTAATATTAAACCTTTTATACATACATTACATTAATATAATTTGTTATTATAATATACTTTTGTATCATTAATTTTTATTCATTTAATATGACAATGAAATGAAAGTAGCATTCATGCGTACATACGACCTACCATCTCCATTAATGGTGTATTTCATTTCATATATCAAATTGATATGGACTATTAGAAATACATATATTCTATATATATATATATATGATATTTAAATATTTAATAATGTTATTTAGATAATGGAATTTGACTGCAAGGATATTTTATATCAGAATGAGTTCTTTATCGACTCATGTACTGAATATCAAAACATTTATTTAGATGAGCATAGATAATTATGTAATTTTTTAAGGAGGATAATAAGTAATATAGAATGTATAATAAACAAGAATAATGGTCTGGATAAATTATATGTTTACCTATGTTTATTATTCAGGAATATAAATAACAAACGAGACAAGTCAGACTATATGTAAAAGACATCATCTATATATCCTTTCATTGAGGTATATTTTGATGTTACACACTAATTTATTTTATATGATGTATAAAAACAGCCATTGAATTTTAATTTACTTCAAATGGAGTTTTTTTTCATTGATGTGTTTTACTATGTGAGAAAAGGAATTTTTTTAACGTATGCGGAGACAACAAATCCTCAGTCACCATAACCGTTATTTGATATTTGGATTCCTCTATAAGGCATAATGCAATTAAAATGAAAAGAAAAACCTTATTCCATTTGTGAGTGTTTTGGTATTTAAAATGGTTTTATAGTGGAATAACTACTTTAATATCTTTGAATGATCTCTTGTCATTGCAAATGAAATTTTATGTTTGAAATATTTATAATTACATTCATTTATGTGTTATGACTATATAATAGTACGTGGGATTTTTTTGAGGTGGTTGCATGATAAACCAATTATGGGTGGACACATTATAATCCATGGATGGTTGGTTCCATGATAAACCATGGATGTTTTGTTTTGTTATATCCACCAATGCATTGGGTATGCAAGTCGGTTGTATGGCTATTCCAGTTAGTGATATGTGTTGATGTTGACCGTATGATTATTTCATTTAACTATGTTTATGTCCCATGTTACCTATACATGACATATGATTCTTTATATGGATGTTATGGCAATATTTTGGGTAGAAAAATGGAATGTAATGAGCTTATATTCAGCGAAGTATATTTACTACTCATTAAAAGTGAAAATTATTACTTGATGATAAATTATTCATGGATTTCATATTTTCCCAAGACTAACAGTTTTCCATATTTGTGTATCCCGTAATGAGATTTTTAATCTCATCACAAGTATTGAAATTTTTTTCACATGAAATAATTAATAAATGAGTCATTGATGGATCAAATAAAAGTTATGCTGTTAAAATAAGAAATGATACAATGTTTCTTTTAAGAGAATTTTTGTTTTTTGAGAAAAATGGATAGAGAGTAGTAGGGTATACTTTATATATTTAATTTATTATTTATTATTTATGATCTAATTATCTACATATCTAAATATTAAAAGATCCTCAATGTGAATTAATGTCAAATTAATGACTTCTCTCGGTATTAAAAAAAATTATGGTTAGGGACTTATAAATAATACGTCAATCAATCCTCCTGATGGTTCTATAAAAATATCTATAGAAATATAATCTAGTTCTAATAAATTCATTAAACCTCTACTCGAAGAATAATAATAAGAATGGATTAAATATATTCATAACCATAAGTGGTTATATATGCCATCCATTAGATGTTTTAGTTTTTGATCTATATAGATGAAATGAGAGTAGATATTTTCTTTTAAATCATGATAAACATCATGAATTATTATAAAAACATGAACCAAAAAACATCACTAAAGAAATATATGGTAAATTTTGTGTAATTACTATTGAAGAAGACATGAATCCAATTAAATTAAACAAAGATGAGTACCCAGTAAAAAAACCTAATGGTTTTCTTACCAATGTAACATGATGTGTTTTTAGGAACATTCATGATGATCCTCATGGTATAATTAGAAATAATATTACACTAGTTTCACAAGGTTAATTTTCATAATAATGGATTAACTATTAATAAATATTTTCTCTAGTATCTAGGCTTCATGTGATTGTAATGTCGATTTCTTCTATAGTACCTTTGAAATTAAAATTATAATAAATGTATTTTAAGAGTTATTTTTTGAATGGATGTTTTATTTTGGATGTGTTTATGTAAATATCCCAAATATTTCAAATCCCACAATTTCCAAATCTTGTTTTTAAACTAAAAAAAAATTTATGGATTAAAAAAGTCTCCTAGAGCATGGTATGATAGACTCAACTATTTTTAAATGTCTCAAAGTTTTTCAAAAGGTATATCTGGTCCTATTTTTTAAAGAAGAATATTCAAAGATGTTCTCGTTGAATAAATTTATTTTTATGATATTAAATTTTGTTATTTATGAAATTATGTGTACTAAATTTTAAAAAATGAAGAAAAATTAAAATTAAATGAGTTTGATGGATGAATTAAAAATATTTCCTGATCTCAATGTCTTCTAAAATATATAATGAATTAGTTCAAATAAAATAAATTAATCTTACTATATTTTTATTCATTTTTCATTGATTAAAATGAAAGGAAGTGATAATCCAATGGGTATAACCATTAATTTAGATGTTGATGAAATTATTAAACTCGTTATGTTGCCCACTTATAGAGGTTTGATTGGGAGTTTACATACCTTAATAGCTAGTCGGCCAAATACAAGGTTCTGTGTTTGTATGTGTTCCTACAATAAATAAAATACCAAGGAATCAAATTTTACTTCTTTCAAAATTAGTTTTCAATACCATAAAAATATTACCTTTTTAGAATTTTCTCTTCTATGGGACATAATTTTGATATTATTATTTATTTAGATAGTTGTTTCCTTAGCTATAAGTTAGATAGAAAGATTACATATAGAACATGTCTCTTTTGGTAATGTCTCTAGTTTTATAGTACAGTAAGAAAAATACCCCAGTTACATTATTTACTATTGAATCTCAATACATATATTCATGAAGTTCTTGTACTCATATTATATGGATATAGCACAATTTTCTAGATTTGGGATATCAATTGAATTATTTCCCAAATATTCTGATAAGCCAACTTCTATTAACAAATCGGAAAATCAAGAAACTCCTTATATATAAAAACTCATGGATATATGACTCCACTATTTGATAGATAATATTCAAAAAAATATTATATCACTAATGAATTAAATAACAAAAAAAATCAGCATACTAATATTCTTATGATGAGTGTTAATTATTAGATATTAAATTATATTTAACATTAAGTACGTGAGATCTATTTTGTTTTAAAAAATAAGTGTTATAATTTTTTTAAATATTATCATATATATATATCTATATATTCTAATATATGTTTTTATTATATTTTATATTTAACTCATATTAAATATACATTAAGTGTTTACAAATAAGTTATATTTTTTTATTTCGCACGTATTACTATTATAAAAAGTCCCTAAATGATTGATATTTGTCAAATAAGAATCTGAATCACACACACACTTCTATTAAAAACCAAACCCTTTTGACCACTTTTTGGAACCATTCATTCACGACATCCCAAGATTATAAAATTATGAATCTCATACATGTGGAGTAAAAATTAATAGATCTATCAAGGATGTATATTTGGAATCCTCCAAAATAATGAAATATTGTTTGAGAAAATCTAGAAAGATTATAAAGATGCATATTTTACATCAAAAAGTTATCCTAGAAAAGGAGTTGGGTTCTAGTGGTTTGAGTTGATTCATTCTTTAGTAGGGAGATATTTTCTTCTTCGGGGATAGAAAAGATGTTTCATGTATGGGTATTTCCTCTTTCATCCATGAATGGTTAATTATTCTTACCTAAATATGGTGTTTGAAGTTGGAGATCTTGATGATTTGATTTGAACATTTGGTGATGATCAAGATTGTCAGTCCACTTCAATATTGTGGGATTATTGTTTATGGTTTCCAAATACTGGAGAGTATTAATATTATCCATGATTTTATCCTATTAATAATTCTTATATTTAGATTGGGAATGAACAAGAAGTGATGAAATATTTTCAAACACATTAGATATCATTTGAAAACAATATCAGTGAATAATGTAGGTTGTTGTTGAAAATAATATAGAACCCTATATACCCTAGGAAGGGATAATTTATATCAGTAAGGGTTCATGATCATTTATTTAAATAACTAATAGTTCACAGAGTTAAAATAAGTCTACCTTGAAACTTGATCAGTCATGTGGATAAGTTAAGAATACTGTCTTTGAGATTAAATACTTTTACCTACCTATGTTTATTTAATTTATGCTTGAATATATATGATTAATTATACAAGCAGTATAGTGATCAATTTTGTTATTTTTTAAAATAATCCTTTAGAAAAACAATGATGATCTGGACAAATCTACGGGAGTGGATGTGGATTGATGATCAGGAATAATTATATGATAGATTCAATCCAATCCCATATACTACTATACTATGGGATGTTATTGATCCAAGCATATTACTAGAATATATTGTTAAATATATTTATTATCATGACCCACTCACCACAATGTGTACCCCTCCTGTGCTAGAAATGTGATAAGGGAGATAATGACCCCCTGAGTCCCGTCTCCAGTAGGCCTGGGGATAAAGACTAGCACCGAGGGTATAATAACACACAAAATCAGAAGCATTACCTTCTAAGAGAACACATGAAGAAGTGAGAGATAAGATAGAGAACAATCAACTCCAACTTAGAATTTAATATAAACGAATACCCAATTACACATATGAAATGTCATATAGAAGTACAACAATTGAAATGGGAAAACTGAAAGTACCCAAAAGAAAGTAAAACAACAGTAACCACAGGCCCGAACAGCTCTTGCAATCACTAGATAGTAAACACCATACTGACCTAAAAACTGCACAAAGTGAACTGAAAAATAGTTTATATATACATATGGTGAGTATAACATTATACATAGTAGGATCCTCCCTAAAGCCTCTCGTGCAAAAGTCAAGAAAGCATGCTAAACTAGAATGAACAACAAGTGAAACTAACTCGTCACCTAAACTGGTATACTATGTTCCCAACCTCACCATGGATACACTCACCAAGTAACTCATATAAGAATATATCATATTATAAAGAATATCAAGGGTACCCTACTACTACTTCCCCACTGGTGTGACTCTCTTCCCCAACGTCGCATGTCATGGGCATCTCACTCCAAAAAGTCTTGCATACAGACAACTGGGCGAAGCACAAAAATATGAACCTCATGCATCCAAACCACCACGTCCACACACCAATATTACCGGGTTGTTTCGGAGAGCCACCACAGCTCGCATAACATGTATCATATATCATGTATTACACCTCACGCCCTTACATCCCATACACCAAGTAAGGATCCTAAATCCATCACAGCTTTACATGTTAAACCTATAGTAGTCCATAGATAACTATATCCAGAATATATGTGTGGGAAAAACCACAAGAAATTATATCCCTCCACACACATATATGGGGAAAACTAACCAATGTTCCTACCAGAACAAGCAAATACCAAGAGAAGGAAGCAATTCCAAAGGGTGTAGTCTATCCTCCCACTAAAATGTTGGGGAAAAAACCCCCCCAGGGCTCTAAATCCCCGTGGTGTTAGTTTCCCTCACAAACAGGGTGGAGTAGCATATAGAAACATAAAAATTACAGAATATAATATAACTCACAACCACACTATGGGCATAAACTACTCTTATACACACTGAAGCTAACATCTCTGAGACTCCAGGCTACTACTTATAAGACTAGGTATCCTATTAGCACACAACCATTTAAATAGATTTATTAGATCTCTTCATTCCCTTTTTATTAGTTCCACTTTATGTTAATTAATTCTTTAATCATTAATTAACCATGAACAATTCCACATTAAATTTCATTAGCATCACAACCAAATTCAATTATTCCTTCATTA
Organism: Viscum album; assembly: GCA_963277665.1. Lineage (NCBI taxonomy): Eukaryota > Viridiplantae > Streptophyta > Magnoliopsida > Santalales > Viscaceae > Viscum > Viscum album. The sequence goes on along the minus strand of OY728119.1, from coordinate 1,758,962,072 downwards.
ATTACAACCTCATCATTATGTTCCAGCATCTCCATCCCCATGGATTAACAACATTTATTAAATTATTCATTTAATAATAACATTCCCATAGTCACAGGCATTCTAGAAAAACATTATATGCTACTAAACACAAGGGGTCTCAACACGGTGAGTAGATGTACTACACGCTGAGTCTTTTCCACTTATAGAAAGAGCATATAATCATCCTTGAAAATCTAAACACGGAAATCACGTGGCATACCCCATGTGTCTTTTCCTCTTTCGAAAGAAGGGTAAGTAACACATGATGACTTGAGAAGTGGGGAAAAATAAAGCAGATAAACAACCATCAAAATCAGAAAGCATCCAAGAATAACATCTATCACATTCTATCATCCTTGGTGTCTGCCCCGACACCCAAATGCATAAACCGATGCATCTCACCACTCTAGGTTTTATCTTCCTCCACAACCAATAGGGCCTCCATGCCTCCACATATCACCACAACAATCCAGGCTCACATTAAAACAAAATCAGCAGTAAAACAAACATATTCAATATTTGTCTCTTGGCCCTTAAACAAACAAGTTGTTAATTAAGAACCCTAAAATAAATTATCTTTTATCAACCACTAGTTCTTTAATCCATCTTGGATTAACCGATTTAATATTGGTTCGTTCCAAATTCAGGAAACCTAACCAGTACATTATCACAAATAAATAAACATGCTTACTACACTAATTTTATTAACATCAAATTAAAAAAATAACCATATTTGTTTCCTTGCCTCATTATCTTTATCCAAAAATTATCAATTAATCTTGGTTTACGTTCTTTAACGATTTCAATCAAGAACAAACAACTATGCAAAGCAAGCTTAGATATCACACTATCTAGAAAAACAAGAGGCAATAACATATGATTGATATCAATTTATTATTACCTATTTAAAATATTTATTATATCAATTCCACTGTCATCTAGTGGGATTAAACATGATAACAATAAAGTTTCACCTAAAAGAAAAGAGAAGCAACGAATCCCCTACCTCAAATAGTTCGTCATTTTTTTATCCACACAACGGGTCATGATCCTCCTCTTGCGACTACTACATCAACCCAAGGATGCCACACTATGACAGCACCAACCAAAGCCCATGAAAAAACGTAATAGAAGCATTGAGATTTCATGATATAATATAGAAAGGAGTAACAGGAGAATATGGTCCTCAATGTAACGACGATAAAACATACCTTATATCAAATATTGATCGATATAGCCTGTTTGCATCAAAACAAAGCAGAACTAATGCGAGGGACAAAGTTTGATTCTGCAACTCGTATGGGAAGGATTGAGAGGTTCTATCATCTCATAGCCTAGAACAAAGAGGAAGAACAAGGGATCAAGATATCATGTCACTTTTGAAGATTTAATGGGGAGACGTTTTAAGATATGCTTAATTCCCCATTAAAAGCGAATCACCTTTACCCATGCAGTTTGACTAAGTAAAAAAATCTTGATCCATATGAATAATTAATATAGGATTTATGGTCATTGAATTGGCCTTAATATTCCTTCACATAAGGCTTAAAATGTATTTTACGTCAAAGGAAATGTCAAAGGGGTGAAACTGAAGGATGCTGGAAATAGTGTACACCTACCGTTTCTGTACACCTACCGTTAGAGGTTATCGATAGAGGTTACCGATAGAAAACACCATTCTAGAAACATTTTAGACCTACTGTTATTGTAAACCTTCCGTTATTGTACACCTACCGTCAGAGGTTACCAATTGAGGTTACCGATAGACCTCACTATTTTGGAAACACTGTAACTTACCCTTAATATACACCTACCGATAGAGGCTATTGATAGAGCTTACCGATAAACCTCACTATTCTTGAAACACTCTTCATGGAACCTCACTTATTGAAGTGTTCACAAAACCTCACTGATAGAACATTGTTCACTGAACCTCACTGATAAAACACTATTCAATGAACCTCAACGATAGAATAGTGATCACTGAACCTTACTGATAGAACATTGTTCAATGAACCTCACTGATAGATCCTTGTTAACTAATCCTCACTGATAGAACACTGTTCACTAAACCTCATTAATATAACATTGTCCACTAAACCTCACTGATAGTACACTATTCCCTGAAACTCACTGATAGAACAATGTTCACTGAAACTCACCAATATAACACTGTTCACATAACCCCACCGAGATATAACTGTTCACCTGCCATTATAGGTTACCGATAGAACTGTTCACCAATGGAACTGCTCACAGAATTGGAAATTTGGAAAATGAAATAGAGGATAATGTTAGATGTTACCGATAGAACTGCTCACTGATGGAACTGTTCACCGAATTGGAAATTTGAAAAAATTACAAGGGAAAAGTCATCTTGACCTCCTGAAACACCTCAAACACCATATTTTCACAAAGTAATGGACCGGCAAGGTCCGGGCCACTACATCAGATACCTCTCAAAACTTTCTCATCCAAGAGAATTCAAAAAAACCTAAAGAGAAAAAAATGGGGTTTGAAGAACCAACCATCCAGATACCTCTCAATAGAGAACAAGCCACAAAATAAAAAATATAAATTCATAAATAAAACATGATAGGTCTAACCACAAAGGTAACATCGTTATATGAAAAGATTTAAACATCAAACAAATCTAGGTACTGAGCACGTATATGTGACTCACGTTCCCAGGTACTATCCTCCATTCCACCGTGTTGCCATAAGAAACGAACTAAGGGGATAGAATGCTCACTCAATACCTTCCCCTTGAGGTATTGTATCACCACAGGACGCTCCTCAATGGTTACATCATCATTAACATTGATATCTTCCCAATCAATGATATGAGAGTCATCATAACGATAACTACAGAGTTTTGATACATGGAAAACATCATGTATCTGACACATATGTCTGGGAAGTGCTACTCATTATGTCAGAGCTCCAACACGAGCTAACACATCAAAAGGCCCAACAAACCGGGGAGAAATAATGTTTCCACAACAAAATCATCACTACCCACGATGGGGAGTCACCTTCAAAAACACATGATCCACAAAATTAAACTCTATAATTCTCCTTCCTTCATCAGCATATGATTTTTGATGATATTTAACTGTCTTCATCCTCTCATGAATCACCTAGACTATCTCTGTTGTATTTTGAACTAGATCTGGTCCGAGAATTGCTTATTCTCTGACCCTAGTCCAGCACAATGGAGAATGGAAAGGTCTACCGCACAAGGCTTCAAAGGGAGACATACCAATGGTGGAGTGAAAAATATTATTGTAATCAAACTCCACCAAGGGTAAGTGCCTCATCCATGACCCTCAAAAAACCGGAACACAAGAGCGTAACATGGTTTCAAGAGTCTAGATGGTTCGCTCTGTCTGACAATCCATTTGAGGATGAAAAGTAGTGCTAATGAATAGATGAGAACCAAAACCATGTTGGAGACCTCTCCACACCCTGGAGGTAAAACGAATATCTCGATCTGAAATGATTGTCCTAGGGATTCTATGAAGTCTCACCACCTCCTCAAGATACTGCATTCACAAAAAATCCACTGAGCTTGACTCCTTGATCACTATGATGTGGGCCGATTTTGTTAAAAGTCCCACTACCACCAAAATAGCAACATGTCCTCTTGAACCTCAATGTAAACTAGTAATAGAGTCCATTGAGATGTACTTCCACCTCCATGGAGAAATATCTAATGGCTGGAGAAGACCACCATGATCACGGTGTTTGACCTTAACATTCTGGTATACTAAACATCGAGACACAAACTCTGCAACCGCACGCTTCATCCCAGGACACCAAAACTGACTCCTCACGGATCATTACATCTCTGTCATGCCAGGATTTACTACAAAATGAGAAATATGGAACTCACTGAGAACCATCTCACGCATCATCAAGGGAACAAAAAACCTTACATTATATAAAACACGGTGTTGTTTATCCACCAACTAACCATCAGGGGCCGCACTACATAAAACTCGGTGTATCCAAACCTCTACCTCTAGATCTCCCAACTGGGTCTCTTACACCTTTTGAATCATGGATGACTATACCATCATCTGAAAAATTTATCCTCTACCTCCAACTTCTGCCATATCATGATGTAATGCTAACAGTTCTTCCATTACTCTCCACGATTCTCTGGATTCACGCAGAGAATCACTACGTGACTTCCGGCTTAGTGCATCAGCTAAAACATTACCCTTTCTAGGTGTATATGATATTTTGATGTTGTATTTCATCAAGAACAGCATCCACCGATGTTGCCGTATGTTCAAGTCATGTTGGGAGAAAACATACCTCAAACTCTTATGATCAGTGAAAACCAAAAACCGCTCACCAATGAGGTAATGTCTCTCCAACTTCAGAGCAAACACCATGGATACCAACTCAAGATCATGGGTGGAATAGTTCCGTTCATGGGGAAGAAACTACCGAGACCCATAAGAAATAACTGACCTCTACTCCATGAGAAAACAACCTAACCACATATGTGATGCATCACAGAAAACATCAAACTGAACTCCCTCACCTTGAAGACAAAGGACTGGAGAACTTACTAACTTCTCCTTTAGATACTCGAAAGGTTCCTGACACTGATCGGTCAATTTAAATTCCTGATAATTCCTGGTCAAAGCTTTTAGAGGAGTCGAAACTCGTGAGAAATTGGCTACGAACCTCATGTAGGTTCCTACGAGACCAAGGAAACTTCACACCTCTGAAACTATCTTGGGGGATTCCCAAGACAAAACTGCATTTATCATCAATGGATCTATAGCTACTCCCAATTGGGATAGAACATTCCCCCTGAAACAGACTTCTCAAGCCCAAAACTCACACATCGACAACTCCCCAAACAGTTGATGTTGATGAAGAACACTCAAAACGGATTTAGATTCTCTTCATACTCCTCTTCATATGTAGAGTACACATGGATTTCATCGATGAAAACAACCGCGAACTTGTCCAGGAACTCACAGAAAATAGCATTAATCAATCCAGGAATATATATGGAGCTTTCTTCATTCCAAATGGCTTTACAACGAACTCATAAAGCCCATGACGACAACTGAAAGCAGTCTTCGGGATATCCTCATCCATCACACACATCTGATGATATCTCGACCACAATTCGTTCCTTGAGAACCAACTTTCACCATTTAGTTGATAAAATAAATCATCAATTCATGGAAGAGGATATCGATTCTTTATTGTATTTTTCTTTACGTGGTTATAATCAACACACGGCCGCAATCTACTGTCGGCCTTCTTCATGAACAAAATTGGTGCACCACATGGGGACACACCTGGCCGAACAAACCCTCATTGTAACATACCATCAAGATGTATAAATAGCTTTCATAACTCATAAGGGGTCATCCTTTATGAATACATAGAGATAGGAGAAACTCATGGATGTTTCTCTATCCCAAACACAATCTCTCGTCGAGGGGGTAATGAAACAACCTCTTCTAGAAAGACATCAGGGTACTCCTCTACGACCCTAAGAAATGCCAACTACTGAACCTATGAATTACATAGCATCATCTTAGCCATCATGGATGATAAGGATGGAACATGCCTATGACCCATTAGAGGGTCTCTCTCACCAAAAAACACAACTTTCTATTCATATACACCAATGAAGAAGACCATATTCCTGAAGCAGTCCATGATTTCATGCACCGAATACAACTAATACATTCCACGGATGACATTATATGGTTGTATTTGTAAACATAGGAAATATACCCAAGAACACTATTTCACCAACAGTAGCTCATAGTATCTACACACTTCAAACAAGTTAGCTCGACCTCCAACTGGCATAGTCAATGCTAAGGGCACTGGAAGACTCTCTACCTCAAATCCCAAAGCATGGACAAGGGTAGGTGATATGAAGGAGTGTGTCGCTCTTGAATGAAACAAGGCATACACCAAGGTAGAAAACAAGCAATGGGTACATTGAACGACGTCTGGATCGCCTAAAGGTTTCCACGCTAGAGCATGAAGCTGACCATGATCTCCTCCACGACCTCTCAGACCCTGATGACTAACACCACCACGGTCGTGCTCTAATCTATGAGGACAGAGAGTTTCATGGGGTTGTCCTCTACCTGCCCAATCTACCCTCTACTGATCTAAAGCTGCTGCCACCGGCTGCTGCTGCCTTAGATGGAACTGTCTCATTGGAGGAACCTTCATCGTATCACCTGGTGCACGATGGATGCTCTGAATTTTCGGGCACTCCCGTTGCTTATGAACATGAACGCCAAAAGAAAAACAAGCGCATTATCCCTTGGAATTGGCCAGAGAGTTGCTGCCTCTGGAGAAACGAGATGGGAATGGTTGGGACCTACCCATGGCTAAACAAAAACACATCTTCCCTGAAACCCGAGAACACTAGACCACAACTATGCTTCTTGAGGAATTATGCTGATTCCCCTCTCGTGATGATCCAGTTATGGCTTAAGTACTCTTGATAACCTCAGTCATATCCACCACCTCATGATATGTTTTCATCATAAATGGGGTGACCTGGTGTTGGATCAATAGATTCAAAGACTCCTCAAAATGTCTCACCCTGTCCTCCTCATCTAGAAATAGGTCTGAAGCACATCGTAAAAGGTTCCTGAAATGGATCCCAAAGTCTCGAACAATGGAGATCCCTTGTCGAAGGGTAAGAAGCTCTTGGAGATTGGACGCCTTCGCAGTCAAAGGAAGAAACCCTACACTAAACCAGTCTCAGAACTCCTCCCCTGAGATCGATTACTCCTCATGATCCATGAGGAAAAACAACCACCACTGCCTCGCTGCTCCACGCAGCATCGTCAAAAACCAAGGAATCCCAGTGCTCTTTAAGGAAAAAAATCGAACTGAATCTGATCTCGACCACCTCTAACCAGTATTCCATGACTACATCTGAAATAGAGCCCACATACTTTTGCATACTCTGGCATTGAAACTCTCAGAGTGTTTTCCTACATGTGTTGACGTCATCAACCTCTACCGGGTGGTGATCTAATAGAACAGTTGGATAGACAATTTCTGCACAGACCCGATGACGACGTCGACCTGGAGACATAACTGTAAAATAACAACCGTTAGAGTTACTAAACCTGTAATATAAAAGACTCAACATTTATTAATTAATTTTTTCATTTTATTCATTTATGGTTAACCTATTCCAAGTTATACCCATTCAAACATAGGCACAGAGAATAATGATGCATTATCCTTTCCTTGGTCTCTACCCTGAAACTAGTATCACCTTGTTTAGTATCCATTGTAAAATTAAAGGTCCATACATCAGATCATAGGGGGCCCTAGATACCTATGTCTCAGCCAATCTCCAGTTTTTACCTCAATTACTAAACATGAATGACATTGTTTCCCTACCAACACATGAAACCTCACATGTGCCTAACTCAAAACTCCATCCTATTCCTAAACCAGACCTCTAATTCCACTATGTCACGTCCCCATCCCCATAACGTGTACCCCTCTTGGGACGAAAATTTGATAAGGGAGATAATGACCCCCGAGTCCCACCTCCAGTAGGCTCCGGGTTGGAGACTAGCACCGAGGGTACAGTAAAACAAAAATTGGGAGGCATTACCCTCTAAGAGAACACATGTAGAAGAGAAAGATAAGATATACACCAATAAACTCCAACTAAGACTGCAATATGAACGAAAACCCAAGTACACATATGAAATTTCATGCAGAAGTACTACAACTGAAAGGGGAAAACTGAAAGTACCCAAAATAAAGTAAAACATCAAAAACCACATGCCCTAAATACTCCTGCCTCCCCAAGCTAGTAAACATCAGCCTGACCACCAACCTGCTCCAAGTGAACTGAAAAACAATTTATATATACATAGGGTGAGTATAATTGTATACTCAGTAGGATCCTCCCCAAATCCTCTCATGCAAAATTAAATAATTCATGATTAAGCACAATGATCAACAAGTGAAGACTAACTCGTCACCTAAAAAGGTATACTAAGTTACCAACATCACCCTGGACACTCTCACCTAGTAACGCATAAAATAATGTATCATATAATAAATAATATCAAGGATGCCACACTAAAACTTCCCCACTGGTTTGATGCTTTTCCCCAATGTCGCATGTCCTGAGCAACTCTCTCCAAAAAGGCTTTCCCATAGAAACCTGGTCGAAGCACCACAATATTTACCTCATGAAAAAAAACCACCACGTCCATACACCAATGTAACAAGGTAGTTTCTAGGATCCACCATAGCTCGCATAATGTGTATCATATGTCGGGTATTATACCTGAATCCATTACAACCCATACACCGAGTATGGATCCTCAATCCATCACAACCTATACATGTTAAACATATAGTAGTCCATAGAATACTATATCACGAATATATGTGTGTGAATAACCACAATCCATCACATCCCTCTACACACATATATGGGGAAAACTAACCAATGTTCATTCCAGCAGAAGTATCTACCGAGAGAAGAGAGCAAGGCCAAAGGGGGTAGTCAGCTATCCATCCTCCCACCAGAATGTTGGGCAAAACACCCCCAGGGCTCAAAATCCCCAGGGTGTCAGTTGCACTCACTAACAGGGTGGAGTAGCGTATAGAAACACAAAAGTATAGAATATACTATAACTGACAACCACACTATGGGCATAACCTAGTCATAGACACACTACATCAAATGTCTCTCAGACTTCGGGCTGCTACTTCTATGACTAGGTATCCTATAAGCACACAACCATTTAAAGAGAATTATTAGATTACTTTATTCCCTTTTTAGTAGTTCCAATTTAAGTTAATTATTTCATTAAACATTAATTAAACCTGAAAAATTCCATACTAAATTTCATTAGCATCACACACAATGTCAATTGTTCTTTCAAAAATAACAACCTAATCATTATGTTCTAGTATCTCCATCCCCATGGGTTAACACCATTTATTCAATTATTCATTATTGAATTACTTTCCCACTTTCCCAGGAATTCTACAAAAACATTCTATGCTATTAAACACAAGGGGGCTCAATATGGTGAGTAGATGTACTACACGTCGAGTCTTTGCCGCTTATAGCAAGAGCATATACCAATCGTTCCTTGAGAATCTAAACATGGAAAGAAAGTGGCATACCCCGCATGTCTTCCACTCTTTCAGATGAAGGGTAGGTAAGACAACATTCCTTGATAAGTGGGGAAAAATAAATCAGATATAAAACAAAACAATAATCAGCAAGCATCCAACAATCACATCCATCCCATTCCATCATCCTTTGTGTCCTCCCTGATACCAAAATGCATAAAACGATGCATATCACCGCTCTAGGATTCATCTTATACCACAACCAAAAGGGCCTCCATGCCTCCAAATATCACCACAACCATCCATGATCACATTTAAACAAAAGAAGCAGTAAAACAAACATCTTCAAAATTAGGCTCTTGGCCCTTAAAAACAAGTGGGTAACTCAGAACCCTACAAGAAATTATCTTTCAAAAACCACCAGTTCTTTAGCCCATCATGGATTATGCGATTTATTATTGGTTGGATCCAAATTCGATAACCCTAACCAATAAGTTATCACAAATAAATAAAAATTCTTACTGCACTAATTTTAATAACATCAAATTACAACAAGAACGAGATTCGTTTTCTTTCCTCTTTATCTTTAGACAACAATTATCAATTAATCCTGGATTACGTTCTTTACCGATTTCCATTAAGAACTAATAGATAAGCATAGAAACCATAGATATCACACTATCTAGCAAAACAAGAGGCAATAACATACGATTGATATCAATTTATTTATCCTGTTAAAATATTTATTATGTCAATTCCATTTTCATCCAGTGGGATTAAACATGCGAACAATACAGTTTCACATAATTGAAAAGAGAAGAAAAGAATCCCCTACCTCAAACATTTCATCACGTTCTTTATCCACATAATGGGTCATGATCCTCTTCTCGCGACAACTCCATCCACCCGAGAATTCCATGGTATGACACCACCAACCAAACCCCATGAAAAACCCCATTAGATGGATGGATATTTCATACTATAATATAGAAAGAATTAACAAGAGAATATGGTCCCCAATGTAATGACGTTAAAACATACCTTATATCATAGATTGATCGATACAACTTGGTTGCATCAAAATAGTGCAGAACCAATCCGAGAGGTAATGTTTGATTTTGCTACTCCTACAAGAAGGATTGAATGGTTATATCATCTCATAGCTGAGAACAAAGAGGAAGAAAAAGGGAGGACGATATTTTTTCACTTTGGAATATTTAATGGGGCGATGGTTTAAGATACCCTTAATTCCCCATTAATAGTGGATCGTATTAACCCACGCGGTTTGACCAAGTAAAAACATCCCGAGCCATAGTAATAATTAATAGAGGCTTTATGGTGTTTGAATTGGAGTTAGGAGTCCTGAGAATAAGGCTTTAATTGTATTTTACGTCAAAGGAAATGTCAAAGGGGTGAAACTATAGGACGCTGGAAACATTGTACACCTAGCATTGTTGTACACCTACCGTTAGTGGTTATCGATAGACCTCACCATTCTGGAAACATTGTAGACCTACTGTTACTGTACACCTACCGTTACTATACACCTACCATTAGAGGTTACCGATAGAGGTTACCGATAGACCCCCACCATTCTGGAAACATTGTTGAGTTACCGTTATTGTACACCTACCATTACTGAACACCTACAATTAGATGTTACCGATAGAGGTTACCGATAGACCTCACAGTTCTGGAAACACTATAGACATTTAATTACTGTACACATACAGATAGGGGTTACTGATAGAGGTTACTGATAGTCCTCACTATTTGGAAAACACTGTTCATGGAACCTCACTGATAGAACTATTCACCAAACCTCACTTATAGATCACGGTTCATTGAACCTCACTGATATAACAATGTTCACTGAACCTCACTAATAGAACACTGTTCACTAAACATCACTGATAGAACACTGTTCACTGAACCTCCCTGATAAAACAGTGCTCTATAAACACCATAGATAAAACACTGTTCACAGAACCTGGCTGATAGAACAATTTTCACTAAACCTCATGGATAGAATACTGTTCATTGAACCTCACCGATAGAACAGTGTTCACTGAACCTCACTGATATAACACTGTTCACCTACCGTTTAGGTTATCAATAGAACTATTCACATATTGAACTATTCACTGAATTGGAAATTTGGAAAAAGAAATAGATGGTACCGTTAGAGGTTACCAATAGAACTGTTCACTGATGGAACTGTTTAATGAATTGGAAAATTGGAAAAATTACTGGGGATAAGTCACCATGGCCTCCCGGAACACCTCAAACTCCAAATTTTCTCGAAGTAATGGACCAGAGAGGTCCGGGACATTACATTTATTGAAATAATGAATATATTTCTGATGATCATATTGATATATCTATGAAATCAAGAATATCATGTGATGAGAACATAGATTTCTTTCCGGATCATAAAGATCCAACTATTTAAAAAATTCCCATTGAAGTTTTAAACGAATCAAATATTCCTTTTATGGTTGAAACAAATGGTTAAGTATATGTTACTCATAAGGGGGAGATAATTACATGATATAATATATTTGGGCCCACCCTCACCAACTCAAATATTGATAAATATTTTGATCCAATAGAGGAAAGTACACAGAGGTTTGAGATAAGGGGAGCACAAATATTTGATTGCACACACTCTAGAGAGTAAGCCCTTCCAAATAATCTATTATTTGATATGAATGTATCTTCTCATATTAATACTAGTGATAATGATATTAATAATGATGATGATGATAATGATAATTTAATAATGTAAAAAGGACCACCAATTTCAATTATTTTTGTAGGTATTGAATATATAATGCTATATTTGTCTGCTAAACATGTTCCTGAAGGCCCAGTTATACTTGGGGGTTCTGAGTATCCTTTAAAACGATTTTCTACTCCTCCCACTGCTAGATATAAATAATGTTACTAAGAATAACCAAATTTTGATTCTTATCCAAAAAAATCAATTTTTTGGGAAGACTCTAATAAAGTATCAGAGAAATCTCTTAAAAAGTAGAGATAACATAAGGTATTTTCTTTCATAAAGGATTATATTGGAGAAGTATTTAAAATTTTGACTACATTGAATCTATCTCTTCCCCATTATTTAGGATATTCATGAATATACAACATATATTCCAGATTATAAAAATAAATTTGGGCCATACTCTATACCTCCTTCAGTAATCAAATATTCATAAATCATTCAATTTATGAAATATCATCTAGATGTTTTAAAGAATTATTTTTTAAAGAATTAGTTTGGAAAATAATCTTAGAAAAGCAGTGAATATATACCATGATATTTAGAGTGTTGATTAATGCATCAAACCTATGTTGTTCTTCAAGATTGATTATTTGAAAAATAAGATTTTGACATTCAATATTGACACAGAATGTTTTATAGGTCAGATTATATTCATAATAATTAATTTTGTAGATATATTGTCTGTAATGGATAAAATGTATTTTCCCTTTATTTCCAATATTTATAATCCTTATACATATTCTTTACATCATTTAAATTTATTCTCTATTTATGAATACCTTATTATAAGTTATTACTTACAAAAAATCAGAATATCCTTGGAAATGTCTATATTCTCATAAATCAAGTGAAACAGAATATTATTTCCCATAGAGAAATACTATATGATCTAATTCTAGGATAATCAACCTAGTCTATCAAATAAAATATTTTTATCAAGTGTTTCAGAAAGTACTATATCATAAGGATTTAAACCAATGAATACCTCAAAAAATTGGTTTCTTTAATTGGAATAAAATCTGAAGATGCCTCCTCCGACAATAGCATTAAATGAAATTGAATAGAAGTTATTAGTTATGAATCCTCTACTAAATCAGTTTGTGTTAAGAAATGATCAGTTACATAATATAATGGATCATGAAACAATGGATATGAAATATTTTAAAATGAATTTGGAACATATTTGGTATATTGCTAATATCCTTATTCTGGAACCTCTTGATTTTACTATTCTAATATTTTATCTACCTTCTAATTAAGCCTCTTTCGTAACATCAACATCAGTTTATGAAAACACCACAATCCAACCTCTACTTAACCTATTTTACCTCCCATGAGATTTTTTAGTCTCAATATTTTTCAATCCCTTTTCCACATCATTCTAGTTTCAAAGAGTATCACAATTTAAGGAACATCTATTACTCCCCAGCCTACTCATTCACATGCTCTAAATGATAAGAATGAAAAAGAACCCTCTATTCCTTATATCCATCATGAACATTGATATTTAAATTCTAATTAGATTCTAATGGGGCCACTATAATAATTTATACCATTAATGAAATATATCATTATTCATATTTATTTTCCATTTATTTCATCTGAGGTTTCTATTCATTTTATTAAATATTTACTATAACACCCTTCTTGTATTCTTTTTTATAATCTCAAGAGGAGGGAGTATGAAATATGTGTAAAATTATATAATTTTAACAAACTGAAAATGATTACAATATGTCAAATTTCAAATTATAAACTTTTTTTATCTTTAATCGTAATATATTTATACTAATACAATGAATTGTGATTATTAAAAAAGAGAACATTTTTTCTTAGTCCATTAACTAATTCTTTTAATTATGAAAAATTTGGTATATGTAGTTTATAAACTATCATATTTTTATTTCGGAAATATTTAATTCTGGAAAATAGTTTATGTTTTCCATAGTCTTGAATCAGCTATAATGGTTATCTAGAGAGTATGTCTGAGGAAAAAATAATTTTGAAAAGTATTATATTGACAAAAAAGTAGATGAATCGGGCCCAAGTCCACCTGATAAACCATGGTGGATATATAGAAATGGAATCAAGAGACCACAAGATATATCTCAAATAACCATAGCATTTTTTAAATAAAGGGATTAATCAAACACAATACTAATTGAATCGACTTGAAGGATGGTTGGATTGATTGCACAAGTAACCATGTCACCACAAGGAAATATATAAGTGACATTATGCCTATCTGAAATTATGAAATGTTATGGGTGGATTTAATGTTCATTTATAATAGGAAACACATTCATGGAATTGACTTTATGTGAATTTTGGACTATGGTAAATGTGAATAATTGACGGTATATCAAGATGAAGTGACCATGTTCAGTAGTATAAATTTTTAAAAGAATTGGATGAGCTGTATGTATAATATTATTGACCATAAATATAATATGATGGAATGTAAGTAAAAACAAATTATCTATATGTTCAATTGATACACTAGAATGTCTATCAAAGAATCTAAATATAATTCTCACAACATACAAAAGTTACCATTAATGTTGTGGGGGGAATAATATAGATAATAAATATAAAAGTATGTATTACATTATTTATATTAATTAAAATAAATTTCTATTAAAATTAAATTTCATCATCAAGATTATAATTAAATAATGTTTCTTGTCTATTTACAATGAACACCAATGTTTATTTTCAGATGGAATATTTTAGAGAAATCTTCTTCTTTTATAGAATACCAATTATATATAAAATAATGGATTGACATATAAACTCTAGAAATTTTCACAAATTAATAACTACAAACTTATATATAGTTTTGAATGTCTATGACACTATTTTCTCACCTGACACTAAAAAAATATTTAATAAATTATTATCATCATTCACATCATTTCCAAATCAAAATATGACATCTTGAAGAAAATATTCACCATCATAATAACACAAATACATTCTATGATGCATCAAATTATACCTATGACCTAGATCTATATTTTATATATTTCAAGTTGTTATTAGTATATTATGTATATTATTTATCAAATGGTCATATGATATACTATAAATTAAGTGTTACTCTGTAAAATTATTTTACATTTTTACTCCTATGAAGAAATATTTAAGAGGATGTGTAGCCTGGACAACCTAAATGCAGTTGTTACTCATTTATTCCCCAATGGAGAACTATTGAATCAAATCTATATAATATAGAACGATTTTTGTGTTTTTATATGTAAACCATTTTTTGAGTTGTCAATCAGTTTATTTGACTAATAATCTTCTTGGAACATGTCAGTTTTATGTGGTGAGGACTATGTCTTGAAATGAGATTGAACTTCTTGTTTTTATTCGATTATGTCTTTTTAATATTTTGGTAAACATAGTTTTCAATAAAAACGGTTTTGGTCATCAAAACTTAATTGAAAAAAAAACATTAATAGTTAACTATAATATTTTTTTATATATAGTTTTTATACATGTATATATATTTTAAAGGTGATAATATTTTTAAACATGTTTTTTAATGAACTTTGATCAATATTATATGATTTATTTTGATATATAATATTATATACTTATACCATTTTAGTTAACCAAGCCATGTTATCAAATTTGAGATATTTTTTTAAATAAATTTTCACTAAAAAATTAACTAGGAACTCAATTGACCTCCTCACCCCAATTAATTATTCCACTCAAACTGAAAATAACAAGTCATCTTCATATGACCTGTTTCATTTCATTATCCTAAAGAAAGTAACAAAATTTATCACCCCTATAATAGACAATAAGACATTCATTGGATGTTTCCTCAATATTATCGACATATTTTGAATCAATATGAACATATGTGACACTTCCAATGATCTTAACATTATTGAATTCTGGATCACTTTCCAGACCCATTATATTCATGATGTTCTTAACACATCCTGAGGTTGAACATTTGTTCCCAAAGAATGTTGTTGTACTCAATGCCTCTTCCCAAATTCAATTCATAATATCCAAGTATAGCCACAGAATAAGATCATTCTATATAAATTTTTAATTCATTATCTCATATAGTACTTTTTTTTTTGAACATATAGGAAACACATTCACATGTCTGATTCCCTTATATTATGTAATGTTATGAATGTTGTGTTTGGTATATTACCCACTTTTTTCTATCAAGACGAATTTCACATTTCATTCACATTCTATCTCAGCCATAGCTTTCCAATGAAACATATTTAATAAAATATTATTTATTATTCTATGTAAAAATTTATACCTTACCTGTTGAATTATCAATAATGGTCAAAAAAGAACATGATCCTCTATTCGATAAAATAAAGGATGGTCCCCAAAAATCATAATGAATAAGTTCAATGTTTTTATTGTTTCGATTATTATATCCAATTTTAAAAAAACTATTATTTTAATAAAATATAACTCCCACATCTTCCATGATCATTGTGATCAAGTTTGTGTATTCATTTCAATTCTAAAACTTTATGTTTTTTGAATTGAGGTGAAAAAACCTACTTTTACACTATTTGGGATGTCAAATGAAGTTGTACCATTAGTTGAAACCTCATCACTCCATCTGGTAAGATATGAAGTATAATTTTTTATTCCATAAGAAATCTAAATGGAATATTTACAGATCTTCCAATATCCATTCTAAAATGGTGTTCGGAAACCTACATTATCATGGTCCCTCGACAATAAGTGTTTTATTTTGAGAAATAGAATTTATCCAATATCATTTTGTTTAAATAAATTTTTTACTTTAATTGAAATGTTAACATTAGATTTCTTAACTGTATCTAGAGCTTCATCATCCACTAGATGTAATATTATAGATCATCCTAGTATATAATAAAAAATCACCATTTTTCACTAGTTGAATTAAAATATTTTCTCCAGTGAATAAACCAAAACTCTTGTAGAATGATAATTATTTGTATCATGTTATACCCGCCATCCAATTTACTGGCCATGTTTTTACCTATGAAAATAGAAGACTCTATAAAATTCATCCATAATTTCACAACATGGCCCTTTTCCCACTATTCTACCATGTAGGACCTAAACGTTTCAATTTAATTTTTCTTCTTGTATATGACATATATTCTGAATATTACATCCTCTGATGGTCTATCAGATGAATTGACCATACCGATCATCTGGTATTGTGACCATTTATAGAAAAAATTTGAACTTCCTTCCACATCATCTACACATTCAATATCTATAGTCGAAGGTCCTTAAAAAGAATTTCCTTACCGCTATAGTCTCTCACCAATATAACCATGTCCTCCTAACATTTTTTAAGTGAGGAATGAATAATCAAAGCCATTACACTATCAACAATGATTACCTTCATATATTTGGGGTTCCCTATGGTCATGCTTATGTCATTGACATGATTATAAGAATGTATTATATTTTATAACCTTATGTTGATCGGTATACACAACATTAATTCCTTTTTATAAATTATTAGCTTTTCATAAATTTCACTTGTAGATTTTATTACCATGGAAATAGTTTTCTTATCTCTAAAAATGGATGAAATACTCCATATATAAATCATAATAATTAATGATACAACCTTCATTTCCAACCACCTCATTACTCTTTATATATTTTCTAAGAAAAAAACTATACAAAATATCATCAATATCTTTTTATATAAAAATATCATCTAGTTTCATTCTCCAAAAAGAAAATTTTATTCCATTGAACATATCTATATGAAATTTTATTCGCTATAAAATAATTCTAATAATAATGGTAAACAAATTGAAATCAAACAACATGATGATATTAATTATCTTCAATTTGGTAATTGATGAAGAAGAACTTATACCAAATAATATTCCCTCTATTAACATTTTTTGGTAATACAGAGAGACTTGAGAAACATCCTCAATCTATTTTTTTCAATGGATGATCTTGGAGTGATAGTGTTCACAGATGTTGCTGGATTGAGATATTTGTCGATAAATTTAACCTTCCATGTTATCTTCACTGGAAGAAGGATGAATGGAAACATAATAACCACCCAAAAACTCCCTGATTATTCTCACAAGAATAGGAAAAAACCAATGAAAAGAAAAGATTTATGTGGTTTGGAAAATTTCATCTATCAACTAGTGGGAATTGAATACATATTTTATTTTTGTAGATACAAGAAATTACAAAACACGTTCATACATTCTCTCCATTTTAGATCATATAATATTAGCATGAATGATAAACTATTCATACACACAGTTTTTTATCTATATCGATCAGTAACCATACATCATTGAATATGTCTCTATCTAGTAAATAATGTTTCACTAGCCTCTAATATTCATGGTCAACTGCCCATTTACATGAGAAATGGATGATACACTATAGAAACAAATAATGAAACATCCAACAATAAGTCAATCTTGATGTATCTAGTATCTATGTAAAGGTATCGAGAGAAATACATTAACAGACTGTTGATTTACATTTACACATGTAAGGTTAACTCTGAAACATAAATTGTGAGAGATCCATACAATGAACTCTAACCAATCATAAAATCCTCATTGAAGAAACCCTTAGTATGATGATGTTGTGTCCACTTAGAAATATTTTTGATTAACACTAATCATTTGAGTTTTTTCCTATGAAAAAACATTCTTTCCATGTGTTATAAAACATCATATAAGGAAAAAATATGTTCAGTATATATGGCGATCTCCGCCTGATCATCTCTATCAAAAACTCCATCCAATAAAAATGAAGAAACTTCCACAAATGGATCAGTTTCTTATTGATTTTAATACATATATTCTATGGATACACCTTTCTGTACATGCATACATCATGGTATATTATTTTAGAGTTGTAAGAAGCCTAATGATAAGTGGTCGATATGGAGAAACAAGACAAGAAGAAAGGTAAAGTTCCAAAAAATTTCCCCATACCTTTTTTATATTATAGTATCTATGCATTATTTTATTCATTTTATATACGGATATGTATATGGTTAATCTACAAATTCAAATCATTCTAATGCATTAATTACAAAATGTGGCATGTTTTGTATATGATATTTCATGGTGAAATAATATTATTATGATTGGATTTACATTTTGATCTCATATGTTTAATCAACTATTATTATTAATGTATGTTTTTCCGTTTCTTTTTATTTTCAGGTTATGATCCTGGGGGAATAATCACCACATTATATGGATTATGCCTCAATTTCTAGTTAAAATCCATTTTTATATGGGTGGACATGCCTATGGTTATATGATTTCCCTGGAAAAGCTATGTATATTTCTTCTTCAGAAAGGGATGTTATAATTAATGTTCCGTAATAAAATAACCACTAATCCAAAAAAGTATAAATAACCACGAAATAATAAATGATTCAATATAAAATATTTTGAAAACTAGATAAAATATATTTACATGCACATTTTTGTTTCTTGGGCATATGATGAGCAACTCGGTTGAGACTGTAGGAACCCAGACTAGGCGGTATATGGGGTTTATGGTTATGTGGAGAGCCGTGCATATGATATTTACCTATCATTAAGGTAGGATCCTTGGTGGATGATCACATGATCATTTTTTTTGTTTTCAGTTGTAATTTTACCTCGTTTCAATTGTTCTTATATTTCAGTCCCTTTACAATAACACACACCCTTAATACATCAGTTTTACTTCGTGGTTGCATCTTGTTGTGTTCTTGGTTTGTGTGTTTGTACCTGTTTAAATTCAATGCATTCCAATTTTTGGGTTACACCTTTCCGGTGCAATTTTCCAACCCCTGGCCAATATATGGAAGGTTTGGGGTAGTCACAAGATAGGCCATGGGGGATGGGTCATGGAAAAGTGGTATCAGAGGAGTTGTTTTTACCGAAGAACTAGGACTCTGATATTTTAATAGGGAAATAAGTTTTACTATATTGAGTGTGGTTTTCAGTGCGGGGAGTCTAGTGTGTGTTCAGTCGTCGATATATCAATACAACAGGACCCTGAATTTTGATTTCTACCCTAGTACACAAAAATACCGATTGCATGTGATTTGGAAATGTTTTTACTTTGATCTCTTTTGAGTCAGCTCTCCAGGTATAAATTATTGATCATGAAACACCTGTTTTTTTCTAGGATGCCCCATGTAGATAGTCATCAAGTATTCCTAAGAGAGTACATGATGAAGACCCACTGAGTGACGAGCCTTCGGTGTAGGGACCTCTTACTATGGTAGTACATTCTGGTGGTGCACCAGTACCCCCACAACTCATTGGGTAGTAAATGCCATTAGAACCACAAAAAAATGTTCATGCCGACGGAGCACTTTACACAAATCCTAAAGATATAGGCCTCCGAGGTTTCAAGGTGAGGTAGATCCCCAGGCCACCAAGGATTGGCTAGAGGCAGTGGTAAAAGTTTCTCCCCTGGTTGAGACACCAACATAGAAGATGGTTATCGTAGATGGTAGCCTTTTACATAGAACAATAGAGAGATGGTTTAGCCTGACACTCCAGACAAATGTTGAGGTGACCCTCATATAGAAGTTCTTTGAGAGCCTTTTTAGGTTAGTGTTTGTTCGGGAATCACTACTCTGTACGTATTCAAGATCTTTTACACTAACAGTAGTAAGAACTAATAATAGACCATCACATTGCGAGATTCACTAATATCTTACGATACTCCACCGACATGGTACAAGACCCATTTTTTAGGGATCAGCCCTTTGAGAAGAGTCACAGGTGAGAGAACATCGTTTCTATGTTATTGATGAATATTTCAATGTAGGCTAGAGTGATCGAGTGAGAATTGTTGGTGGAGAGCTTCATAGCTGAGTAGGCACAGACAGTGAGAGACACCACCAAACAACAGGTATCCAAGTCATCAGTAGAATGTAATAAAATAATGAGGATGAGGTCCAGGATGGCTAGACCCACTGGTGGATGAACCTTGGACTTAGGGGTAGAGTTTCGGAGCTCGTGAGGTATAGATGGTCAGCTGTGAGGGAGACTACGCTTCAAGTGTGGTGAGAAAGGCCACATGGGTCAGGACAACCCATCTCACCGAACCAACAATCATTAGATGGTCGAGGGACCACCTAGGAAGAGGCAGAGACTCAAGCAAGGTGGTTCGTATGGCAGCGGATGAGGAAGAGGAGTAGGTTGTACAACATTTAGTGGGTGGCGATTTGAGGTTCTACCGCAGCAACAACTAGGATGTCAACCCAGGCCAAAGGGAGCAGGTGGACATGGGTGAGCACAACATCAAGAAGCTGAGTCCTATGACCATGACACTCCAATGATGACTAGACATGTGATCTATGTCTATTCAACCCTATATACAATACTTATAGTCACATGTTCTAGTAACACTTTCATTGCCTCTCCACTCGTTCAGAGTTTAGAGATTATGATTTATCCATTGGCTCATTCCTTGGGATTTGAAACTCCTACAGGAGAAGCTTCGACATTTACACACTGGTGAAGGCAGTGTGAGATCACTATATGAGGCATGATATTTGTCTAGGATCTACTAGTAACATCGTTCTAGCCTTACGACATCATATTGGTCATGGAATGGCCCACCACAGTCCATGCTCAGATTTACTGTTTTAGGTTAAAAGTGCAGTGTGTACGTGAGGATGGGATCAGGTTAACCTTTACCTGTGAAGATGAAACCTTTTCAGAATAGGTTGAACTATATATGAGGAGGGTGAAACAAATTATTCATCATTTGTCTATCCTCACCCTTGGAGAAGTTGACGTGAGGAGTCCAAGGTATCCTATAGCGGTGGACTTGTATGATGTTGCCTTCCCTGATAATGTTCTGGGACTACCTCCTCACAAATAGAAAGACATTAACATTGACTTAAACCCTAGGAAGGAACTGATATATACACCCACATACCAAATGGATCCAGTGGAGATTCTTAATATGTGGTTACTAATAGATAAATTTTAGGGAAATGGGTTTATAAGGAACAATGATTCTCCATGGGCATCCCTGATCTTGTTCACCATGAAGGCAGATGGGATCATGTGGCTTTGTGTGGACTATCGGCACCTAAACCAGGTGACAGTGATGAATAGGTACCCAATACAGAGGATTGATGATCTCTTCGACGAGCTGAAGGGAGCTAAGTTGGTTTCAAGGATTGTTCTCAGATCAGGACTTCATCAGCTCAGAGTGCGAGCTTATGTCGTTCCGATGATAGCCTTCAGGTGTCGGTATGGCCATTGTGAGTTCTTGGTGATTCATTTCATCATGACTAATGAACCATAAATGTTCATGTGGCTCATGAACAAGAAATTTCATAATTATATAAAACTCGTTGTGGTGGTCTTCCTCAATGAAATTTCAATATACTATACGTTAGAGGAGGAGCACATCATGCACATACAGATAGTCCTGGATATACTTTGAGATAACCATAATGATATAAAGCTATCGAAGTGCGAGTTTTGGATACATGAAGTCCACTTACTGGGTTATGATATCTTGAAGGCTAAAGTGGTAGTGGATATAGAAACGATAGAGGAAATACTTTCTAGGGATCCACCTAGGAGTGTGACCAAGTGTGGAGTTTCATGGGATTGGTTGGGTACAACTGGATACTTGGGCCTGACACTTCCAGGGTAGTGGCACCATCATTGCCATTAAAGAATAAGGGGTATCCATTATTATGGAATGAGAAGTATCGATAGAGTTTCCAGGAGTTAAGGTAGAGACATATGAGTGCTCCCATATTATGGCAACCAGAAGAGGGCATTGGGTATGTAGTTTTCCTGCGACACATCAGAGAGCGGACTGGGTTGTGTCTTGATGTTGGAGTGAGCATTGACCACCTACAGCTCACAACACCTGAGACAACATGCGCAAAACTTTCAACCGATGACCTGAAGTTTGCAGTAGTGGTCTTTTTTGTAAAGATGTGGCATCACAAATTGATGGGTGAACGATTTACTATATACATTGATCACAAGAATCTCTGGTATATCTTCTCATAGAAGGACCTGAACCCAAGATAGCGATGATGGCTAGAATTGCATTAGGAAAATAAATTTGTGATAGTCTGCACACCTGGGAATGGAAATGTGGTTGCAGATGCACTAAGCAGGATGTCTAGTCTACAAATGTTGAGTGAGGTGAAAAAGGAGCATGTTGCATTGCACATATCCTTTGTATATAGTGTTGTATAAGCATACCATTATTTTATGACGGTCACACTCCCACTTCTAGGGTGAGTTAAGGAGGAACAACTTAGGGACATAGGTTTTGTGGCCCGAAGTGCTCGGATATCGTTAGGATGGGCTCCTGATGGATTTTCTAATGGTATAGATCACGTCAACCACTTGAAAGGACGAACTATGGTGAGAGTTATGGTACTCTATGATGTGATATGG
Organism: Viscum album; assembly: GCA_963277665.1. Taxonomy (NCBI): domain Eukaryota; kingdom Viridiplantae; phylum Streptophyta; class Magnoliopsida; order Santalales; family Viscaceae; genus Viscum; species Viscum album. Next base: position 1,758,938,696 of record OY728119.1, on the reverse strand, counting down.
GAGTAACATAAATACCATTTAGAAGTACATCTTGGAGTGGAGAAGATGTTCCTAGACCTTCGGCATCAGTACTGGTGGACACGATTAAAGAAAGTGGGGGAAGATTTGGTATCTTGATATCTCACTTATCAGCATGTGAAGGCTGAGTATCAGGTACCAGCGGGCATAGCTCCAGAACTGGAGGTACCAGAGTGGAAGTGGGATGGCCTCTCCTTCGACATCGTGGTAGGGATACCACATATTTCTAGGGGCCACGATTACATCTAGGTGATCGTTGTCCAACTCACAATGTTGACCCACTTCCTAACCATCCGATAGAAGGGATCAGTAGAGGTCTTGGTATGCCACTACTTTAAGGATATTTTTTGAATTCATAGAGTTACATCGACAATTGTATCAGATCATGACACAAATTTTACATTATTCTTTTGTAAGGGATTGCCGGAGGTGTTCAGAACTAAGCTACACTTGAGAACCACATTTCACCATTAGACATATGGTCTGACGAATCGGAGCATACAGACACTCAAGGATAGGCTTAATGTTATTTACCTTGATTTAAGCCATAGTTTGGAGGACCACATCCCCCTAGGGAGGTTTTCATATAAAAATTGTTATCGGTCCACCACCGTCATGGCCCCAATTGAAGCTTTGTATGGGTGACATTGCAGATCGCCTCTGCGCTGGACAAACCAAGGGGAGTCTCCACTTATGGGTCCATAGTTTGTACAGGATACCACAAATATTGTGCATATCATCCAAGAGTTGATAAAGACAACATAGAGATGGAAGATGTCGTATACCGATAAGAGACAAAGTCCATTGGATTTTGAGAAGAGAGACCGAGTCTTTATACTGGTCTCACCCCGACAAGGATTAAATAGGATTGAATGGGGTGGAAAGATATCTCCATGATTCTTCGAACCATTATAGATCAGTAGAAGAGTAGGATAGGTGGTGTACTATCTAGATCTTCCCCCATAGATGCACCGAGTGGATAATGTATTCTAGGCATCGTAGCTGAAGAGATACGTGCATGATCTATCACACAATATCGATTGGGGTGAGATGGACATCGACGATGGGGTGAATTTTTCCATGTTTCCGAGGGAGGTAGAGGATCAATAGGATCAGGTCGTTCATGGGAGGTCGATTCCTACGGTGCATATTCGTTGGCAGCATGAGAATCTCCTGGAGATAACATGGGAGAGAGAGGCTCAGATGTGTGCTCATTGCCCCTATTAGATCCCCTAGTTTTGTTGAGCTTTTAGAGAGAAAAATCTCTATGGTAGAGAGAATGTAATGACCCAAAAAAATCCATTTATTTTTTAAATTTTTTTTTGGATTATTTCTAGCCTACAAAAAATTGATGGTGTGTCATTCTGTGTCCCAATGTTCCCATGATGAAAATTTTAACTTTTTTTAATTTTTATTCAGTAAAATCATGAGTGACATTTTCTATAATTTGAATCGGTGCATGGATTAAAAATCTCTAGGCACTATTGGATGAGTGGTGGTGGTGGGGACCGGTGACTTGTCCATAAAATTAATGAATCGAATCTCCTTTATATGTAACCACACCATTGGGGAATTAAGAGTTTCATTCATTAAATTAACCGCATTAATTTCATGGTTCGTTACTCACTTTTCCCCTTCTATTTATGTGAGTCTCGGGGTGTAGTGTTGACAAAAATTCACCAATAATGTGACCTATAGAGATGTGACACAACCTCTTCCACCGATGGAGGGCAGATGTTTGGTTGGCGATGAACCTGGATCAATGAATGCCGATGACCTCACTCTTATGTGGACTCTCCTACCATCAACAACCATTATACTTATGACAGTTTACGAGGTAGGGGGATTTTTTTATTATATTTTTCATTGATGAATTAAAATTTATCCCACTTGATATCCTGTTAACACGGAGGGCGTGGTCCAAACGAACATAGCTCGGACCCTCCACTGATTCATTCTTGTAGAATTCTTCAGGGGACAATTTCTTCAACTCAACAGAATCTAGAATCCAGGAGCCTCACAGCAATGGAAACATCCCGAGGAGCTTGTAGACATGAGAAGATGTGAAAATGGAGCTTCAGAGCATCTCTGGATCCCAATGGAATGAATTTCGGTAAGGAACTAGTGCAGAAGCACAAGTGACTAGTGTCTGTGGATGTGAGAAGTGGCTGAAAACCGAGGGCCGTAGTAGAAGAGTGGCACCGCTCGGCGCCGCGACCGTTAGATAAGTGGATGACGGCGAAGGTCGAGGTGGTGCGCAGTCACACGCCAAGTTAGAGGAAGCTGTGTTAATGCCAGGGATCTACTCCATATGGGTCTCGTAGGTGAAGAGGCGGCACCTCCTGGAGCCGCCTATAAAAAATCCAAATGGCTCAGTTGAACCATTCGAGAGTAGCGGACCGCACAACCCCCATGGGTTGCACTAGCCACTGGGTTGTTCTACAGCCTACTGGGCCGAGCCCACCACATCCCAACCCAACCAGGATAGGATAGAACCATTATGGGTCGGGTTGCCTGAATAGGGTCGATCTGATTAGGTAAGACCAAACCTAGACCCCACTCTTGAACAAAAACGCTTAAAAGGCCATAACAAGAGAACCAGACATCCATTAGATGAACCGTATGCGGTACTGGGATCTTTGAAGCGAGGACGTCCTTTTGGGATAGTTCATGATGATTTTGGAGGAATTTGGAGTACATCTGGGTTGCGTCGACTCTGAATCCAAACAGGCCCTCTAAACTAAAATGCGAGTAACATATAGACCGAGAGTCTGGTGGACGCGTCGTATGTTGCATCAGAACCCTTATTACATGACAGATCATTAGGTTACTTCTTTTTGTGGATTTTTTGGGTTGAAATACTACAAATGGATTGAGTAGTGGTTCTCCCAGAATCAAGCATTCTATGAGTAGGATTCCAGTGGCTGGCAGTGAGATGATGGTTGGAGACAGATCATACGAATGTTAGTACATATTGATCATGTGTGGATCAGGACCAATCCAGTGTGGGTCAGATATTGTGTGGATCGGGTCTGATCTAGTGTGGGTCAGATCCAGTGTGGGTCAATGCTCAGTGATCCTGTGTGGGTCAACAGTCGGCATTGCAGTGTGGGTTAACGCATACTGATAATATGTGGGTCAAATCCTGTGTGGGTCAGTGAGGGTTTTTATCTATCGATCTGGGGTGGGTCAGATCCTATGTGGGTGAGTGAGGTTTAGTACCGATTGATCTTCTGTGGATCAGACATCATGTGGTCAGCATTAGTGCCTCTCAATAGAATAAGATGATCTAGGTTCTTGACTAATCATATGTACTTATGTGCCTTCATTATACCTGGTTTGAGTGGTGTCTATTAATTTGTGATTTCTTATTGAAATCACACTTTTTGTTTTTACTTTGTGGAATTTAGAGAAACCTCTAGAGGTATTGGGGTCCCTGCAGAGTATTGTTATAATCCCCCCTGCATGGTAATCCCCCACACCTTGTTGTGTCTTGTGAAGACGACGAGCTGCTTGGCTAAGACTATAGGAGCTAGGACCATGCGGTACATGAAGGGGACGATTGACATGGAGAGATGTGGAGATGATTTGTACCTACCCTTCAGGTTGGATCCTTATGGATGATCACATGATATGTTTTCTGTTTTTTCTTTCTATTGTACCATTTTTCATTTGGGCTTGTACGTTTTCCCTTTACATTCATTACACGCCTTTACTACTTCAGTTTTAGTTCGTAGTTACATCTTGTTGTGTTCTTTGTAGGTCTGTTTTCACAGGTTTAAAGGAAATGCCTTCACATTTTAGGGATACACATTTCTGGTGCTAGTCGCCAACCCCTGGCGTATGGAAGACATACTTGGGGTAGTCATAACACGGGCCCTGGGTGATGGGTCATGACAAAATCAAAATTGGGTTGATTATCAAATTTTTAGGGTCTAAATAATTTTTTAATATGTCATATTTAAATTATGAAAATTTTTTACATAAAATTAATTGGATTATAAATGTTTTTAATCTATAATAATATCATATATTTAAAGTGGACTTCCATATAATGAATAGTATGACCGAGTTCATATAGAAATTTTATATGAAGTATTTATATTCATGATTATGGAATGTGTATATGATTAGAAAAATTATAAATACCATATAATTATCATACATTAATGAATTATATATATATTCTTATTTCATGTTTAGTATTTGAGATGTTCACTGGTTTATAAGTCATTACTTTTATTATTAAAGTATATGATTTTTTTAGAATGTGAATAATGTGTATTCCTTATTTATGTGGTAAATTTATTCTCGGAGAAAAATCCTTACCTAAACTTCTAGGTGAAACTCCATAAAATTTTGTTTTTAATTTACCTTCAGCTCATATCTTTTATATAGTTTTTTCCTTAATAATTTTTTATAAATATTATTTGTGTATATAAGGTTTTAGATTTTTCATGGATTAAATTATATATTGAGTAATTTATCCTTGGGGAGAAGGACTTGGGTCAGTCAAACCACCAACTTGTGTGATTATGACTTTTTCTAGAAAGGTGAGGGGTTGCCTATTTACCAATATAGGATTCATCATATTGAAATTATCAATCTCAAGTATATCTAAACATTCAAATGAAGAGTTCATGTACATTATTCATATAATTCATAGGGATATCTATGTATTGATACTGATAAACAGAATTTAAATACAGTTTTTAATATCATTTATTTATTTATTTGCATTCATTTAATTAATAATGAACATTTTATATGCTCAATTTTCTCAGGAAGAATAATTTCCACAATTCCAAGGGAGAAATGAATATAAATGCATATTTTAGAAAGTTGGCATCGTGACATGTCCATTAATGTCATGTAATAGGAGTTCACAACATGAGACAAATCATTATCCAAGCCATGACCAACCAGATAATTCAAGAGTAGAAATAATAATTACATATTGTGAGGGATATGTTCCCTTTGTGACTTCAGTCAATACATTTGGGAAATAAATCCACGTATAATCCACATGGAGGATCTGGTGGAGGCTAGTTCATGTAGTGGAAACTCAATACAAGATGTGTAGTCTGTCAAAACAACATAAAGATAATAAATATGCGTGAGAAATATGAGATATCCAAAATTCGTGGAAATATAAAATGATCAACGGTACAGGAGGTGTACCTGCAGTACACATTGTTTCCAATTCCTCATATAAATATAGATCTACGGCAAAAAAAAATTCACAAAAATTCAAGACAATATTCTTCTTTGTTTTTCATCTCTTTCGTGTTCGTTTTTTCATCTTCTCCTTCAAACTATAATTTAATCATTGTTTAGCATTTTAATTAAATTTTAGATTAGTTGATCTATATCTTTCAACATAATCAAATTTTTGTTGCATTGATCCCCACCATTCATCGTTAGTTTCTATCAACACATGTGAGATCAATTTCTTTTTTTAATCTCAAGTAAGCAATTTATAAAAGCATGATTACCTTTTTTAAACCAAATGGCATGTTCATTCCCTTTACAATTTCATATCACTACATATTTTTGATTCAATTAAATTAAAATATCAAGTAAAGAATGATTTTCCTTGTTAATTTAATTTCATATCCATCCTCTTTGTGTATGTAAACCTATTAGGGATAGGGATAATGAATAAATGTATCCAAATCCATAATAAATCTTTAAATATAATGTTAGAAATCATAATTAATTAGTAATCAAGTTAAATAACCAAAACTCTACCCAATTCATGTATAAATCCTTGACCACAAGATATTCAAATTAAGGTCTCTATCCTGATTAATGTAGACTAGGTTATGATCACTAGCCTCGAATAGTTTCTAACAAAGAATACAATCATAATGCTCTTAGGATGCTACTATCTCCTGATCCTGGATTTGTCAGTTCCTATATTGATCTAGTTGAATTTACTAAAGTCAATTGGCATGTGTCAATTGCTTCACAGAAAAATCCTTAAGACCCTACCAAGAATAGAATTAAGGCCATACTTTCTCCAGATACGTTAAATTGATCCCAAACCATCTTTAATTACATAAAGTCACTACATACTAAGGATATTGTAATACACCCAAAAAATAAGGTAACATGAATGGATTCCTGTAATGGTCTCAATCTATTCGTCCAATTTATGTGTAAGATTTCTCCTCTTGGGATCGACCCCACACTTCTAATATACTTCACCCATGTAGTTAGTGGATTTTGGGGCACAGAATTTTAATCTGACCACTGCATGAAGGAACCCAATGATGTTTGTAGGTGCGTCAAATTTTGGGATCCTTTTTTGAGTAGAAATGTTGTTTCTATTGATGAAATCTGGTCTAATATAAAGGATTACATTTCACTCACCCCATTATTTATTTTCGTTCAAAAATGATCTTAGGTCTCCATTTTCTACATTAGTTCATGAACTAAGGTCCCTTGAAAAATTCATGGTACCTTATGTCAATATGACCCTTGAACATCGATCCTGAAATTGAAAGTTATTTATTTAACCATCACTTGTCACCAATGGCTGAGAAACATCGTCCCACGAGGCCCATCCTTCCAATCCCCCATCAAAAAATTCTTGGAGAAAACCAAACGCGTCATGAAAACAGTGTCATGGATTATGGATTACCATCAGTCAATGATGCAACCCTACGAATTTTTTTCCCCAAATTAAATCCCATGACTTCTAGAAGAATCTTGGACTCATTCCCACGATCAATAAAATGGGACAATTCAGTGGTCTCTAAAGTGAAGATCTACATGAACACATTAACAACTTTCTAGAAGTCAGTAAGACCTTTTAAACCAGGGAGTCTCCTATGATGCTATAATACTATGTGTATTACCATTCTCACTAGGATATAGAGATATATTGTGACATTAAAACTAAGCACCTGTGTCAATCATGAAATGGGATGATCCTTCCAAAATTATTTTAGACAAGTATTTCACACCAATCCGCACATTGAAGCACCAAAATGATATTCAATGAATTTCTGAAGTAGATGGAGAATCTGTGTGGTAAGCATGGGACCAAATTAAGGATCTTATAAGAATGTTTTCACATTATGTAATTTATACATTGATTCAGTTGCAAACATTTCATCATGGACTCCATCCAGTCGCATGAACTATAGTTGATGATGCCGCTAATGGAAGATCGATGATTAATACCTATGAAGATGAGAGAACAATTAGCGATTATGTGTCATAAAATACCATCCTATTGAAAAGTTATTTTGGACTACCATGACATGATAACCACCAAATTTATTATGTCACCAGATTAGCAGAACAAGTGGAAGAGATCACAAAAAAAACTTGAATCTTTTCAGATGGAAGCCACAAAACCTCAAACTCATCCCCTCCTACTCCAGTCAAGGAAATTCAGTCATGGGAGATGTGTGGTGGGATTCATGTTTACCATTATTTAATGATAGAATATGAAAAAAAATTAGTATTTGAACAATATTAATTACAATCAAAAGAACCAGTCATTCAAACATCAATAATATTGCAATAGTGGCATGCTCAGTAGAAAACTCAGTGTAGTAAAGTGTATTTTGAACCAAAAAGTCGTTAAGATTTATTCCTCAATCAAGGAAAACTAGAGTATCCTCTAATGAACCATTTTACAAGAACTACTCAACAAGTGAAACAAAATTCATTCCAATAATGATCTTAGCAAAAATATTAACCTGCCCAACCAATAATTGTAAATCCACCTCTCTCCCACATGTAACATGGAAAAACACAAAGATATTTTGTTCAGAATTATGATCAGATAATGGTAAAAAAAAGAAAAAAAAAATGCAAAACGTAATAGCTTCTCTGATGAATCTAGAAATTTCAATGGGTCAAATCTTCAAGACCTTATCTGATAGATTACCAGGTACTTTTCCTAGTAACACTAAGACATGCCCAGGAGACGAAGCCAAGGTGGTATTGCAAAGAAGCGGGAATGTATTAGACATTCAATAGAAAAGATGTAAAGATGATAGAAAAAATAACAGCATAAAATAATATATAAAAATAAGGAGAAGCTGATAAAACTACACTAGTCACACCTACTGATGTACAAGCAGACAAGAACCAAACACATGAGATTCCAAATGAAAAATATTTGTGTTTCCCCAAATCCATACAAGCAACCTAATCCCTTTCTAGATTGATCATGACATGGTATATTGGATACACAATACAAGATGTTTCTAAATATTTTCACGAAACAACACATCAATATACCCTTTGCAGATGCCATTTCTAAGATTGGAATTTATGACAAATTTCTCAAGGATCTGATTTAAAAAAATAGATGATCTTGAGTTCATATACTTAAATGAAGATCGTTTTACTATCATGTAGTATAAAATTCCTCTAAATATGAGAGATCGTGGAAGCATACTAAATCATTGTGCTATATGGGAATAAATGTTTGGAATATCCCAATGAGATGTTAGAGCTAGTATCAATTTAATAATGATGAGAATTTTCCACAATATTATAATCCAGGAACTCGAAATAAAAATAGTATCACAACAAATAATTGACCAATCATTGAAATACCCCAGAGGGATTCTCGAAGATTCATTGGTCAAGGATAGAAAATTCATTATCCCAGTAGACATACTAGTCCGGGAAATTGATGAATAATGAGATATACATATCATACATGGAAGATCATTCCTGGACACAATAAAGACATTTATATACGTAAATCACGGATGTCTTTTATTTATACTTGGAGACGAATATGTTGTTATCAACGTGAATAAATTTCCACAACAGTCATATGATAATGGTCATTGTAGTTCCATCTCTCTCTACCACAAGGGAGATGATTACATAGACATTGAGAATGTATGTGAAGATTCACTATCACATATGGAAGAAGTATATGATTTGAATGAAGTAATGTTCAATGAATGAATCACAAGGGAAACCATGACAACTTTTATTCCCTCCACCATTCAACCACCGAAGTTATAATTGAAACCTCTGCACATTACACTAATGTACTGATACATAGTAATTCCAACATCTTCTAAAATTATTACCAACTATGAACTATCCCAGGCATATGAAGATAAATAATATGATGTTTTTAAAATACATAAAAATAAATTTCCCAGGGATTGGTACACATTAAAGGGATCAAAACTAATGAATGAACTCATAGAATCATGCTTAAATAAAATGAAAAGGCGGAATGAAAAAACTCAAATTTGGATCACACCCCTATTGAAGGAAATCATCAAAAATGAAGTGAATAAACTCATATATTCATGAATCATATATCCTATTTTATATATTTAATGTGTGATCCCCCACCATGTTGATCCAAAGAATGGATGACTAATGATCGAAAGAACATATGAAAACAAACTAATTTCAACACCCACAATCACAGGATGGAGAGTCTATGTAGACTATAGATACTTGATATCAATAAAAAAATTGATCCTTCTCCATTACCATTCGTTGTTCAGATGTTATAATGGTTGGAGATGTATGAATGAAATTTTTTTCTAGTTGGATATTCAGGATACAATAAAATTACAGTCGATGCCACTGATAACCCAAAAACTACATTTACATGCCAATTAAGAACCTTTTTATAGAAGGATATCGTTAGGAATATGCAATGATCCATCAAAAATTTACAGATGTATGTAACATATCATTCGTTACATATCTGAATAATTCCTCAAAATCATCAAAGACAAATTCTTAGTCTATAGAATATCAATGGAATTCTATCTGAGAAATTTGTTATTGGTCTTAAAACACTGTGAAGAAAAGAACCAAGTCTGAAATTGAGAGAAATTTCATTTCATGGTACAAGGAGGAACAATATTGGGAAATAATATATCATCGGATGAGACCGAATTCAATCCCAGAAAGATAAATTTCATCAATGATCTTTTAGTATCATCAACCATTAAGGGTATCATTAGTTTTCTAGAGAATTCATGATTTTAATGATTATTAATGAAGGTTTTTTAGAAAGTTTCACACCCATTGAAACATCCACTATCAAAATTTGATTCACTACAATTCACTAAGGAAAAACAATAATCATTCAATATGATAATGAAATGTCTGATTGCATTACAAGTCATAATTTCACCCAATTGGGATAAATATTTTGAGTTAATGTGTGATGCAGAGACCTAGTTGTAGGTATTGTGCTTGGAAAATGAGTTGAAAACATATTTTTCCCATTCATAAGAAAACTCATAAACTAAATAATGCTCATAAAAACTACACAAGTACATAGAAAGATCTATTATCCATTGTATCTACCTACTATATGTTCCTCTGATATATGGTTCTATCCAAAGTAAATGTTCATACTGATCACACTGTCCTCATGTTCATAATGAAAAAAACGCTTTTTAATACTATGTTGATATGTTGGATCCTTAGGCTACAATATTCCAATTCCATGATAATGGATAAAAAAGCAACATAGAATTTAATTGTAGATGATTTATACAGACTCCCTCTCTCAAAATTCAAGGAAGATGATGAGGTTGACATAAAATATTATTTTCCAGAAGTGACCATGATCAGTATCAAGGATAAAATTTGGTTTTAAGATATTGATAATTATATTTCGTTGAGGTTCCTACATAAAAACATCTATTTCAAATAATGATATAAAAGTTTGACTGATGAAAATAATTACTACTAGGTTAAGACTATGTTATTCATGTTTTCTACTATTTTCCTATTGAGACACTACATCCCGGATGAAGAAACCCACAATGTAATGGAGATGTGTCACACGTTTCCAGCTGTCAGACATCATGGACCTGAGCATATAGTAGAAATTTTTTGGAATTCAAATCAAAATGATTGGAGTCTTAAAATGTACAATTCACCAAGTGAATACCAAACTATATGAAACACAATTATAGGAACCACCCCATTATTATTGGTTTATGAAAAACCATGTATTATTATGGTCGAGTTAGTGTGTCACTCATTTTGGGTGATCTAGAAAATGAATATGGAATTGATGAATTATGGAGAAACCATGATATTGCAATTGACTACTTTGTAAGTGATAAGAAGAAAGGAATATGAAAATTTGAAGATATACAAGGATAATGTAATGAAATGTCATGATATGGGAACTGCAAGGCATAACATTGTACATAAGAATAAGGTTATTTTGTTTTAATTGGGATAGAATCAATTCCTAGGTAAGATTAAGTCTCATTGGTTAATCCAATTTGAAGTAGTTGAAGCCTTCCCTTATGAAACTATAGAGGTTCAGTGAGAAGGTGGGCCTCCATTAAATGGGAAAGATAAAAGTCTGATTTTATTTCATGAAACACTACAGGAAGGTCATATCATGAGTCTTAAATTCACTAAATATTTAATGAAGTCACGTCCCAACATAAATAGAAGCGCTGATTGGGATGAAACCCAGGGTAGGGAATCTTAGGATATAATTGGATTTCCCTGGAAGAACCTTGGGCAGGATAGGAAATGAAGGCAAGGAAGGAGAACAATTCAAAGATAAAATTTCATTGTACAAGTTGTGTACCATAGGGTCATGATGTGTACCCTTTTACCTAAAAAAATAAATTTGACTTACTAGTACACGATGCAAACCAAAAGTACAGATCATGTATGTTGTTAGGCCAATTATTGTTTAAAAAAACAGAAGTTGTGACATGACACTTCACTTCCCCTCTGACTTGTCTCAGCCCGTGACCCACCCACCCTTATCCTCCCTCCAAACCGAAAACCCCACATGTCTATTTCTTCCTCTCCTTCACCCTCAATTAAGAAACCCTCCTAACCATCTCATCTATTGGATGCTCCATCCCCAAGCTCAACACTGCGTTCACCTCCCTAGGATAACCCGCTAAAACTAAAACCGTCCCTATACTTTCTAGTTGAACCCCTTCCTTCATGGATCACAACAAAAATTTCCCAACCTTCCTCATCTTTATACTCTTCTACCTTATCCTCTATCTTAAAAGTGAAACCACCTTCAATGTAGCATGATGCAACACCTGATGAACGTTCTACACATACCAGCAACCCACGGTGCACTAGGTCCTCAAGATCACTCCACCACACCCTCCACAACTAGTGAAAAACACATCCACCTTCACCAGATTCATTGTTTTTCCTTGTCCCAGCACCTTGTAAATATTCTCTAGTTGCTGTAAAAACCCATGCATACCAACAAAATATTGGAAATTTGCATTCTAGTGAGACTGAATATTGCTGATGATTTCCTTGATCTCCTTAACACATAGTACATTGACCATATTCTAGAGGTTAGTGATGAATCATTCCAGAGTAATTTCATGAGTTTTTGGCCACCTTCGACATGGACATCGACTACATCCATTTTATATTGGGTGGAAGACCCCATGATATATATTTTTCAGAATATGGGTTCTGGATGGTCCTCCACATTGATGAGTTTTTCATCTCAAATTTCTATCCCATTCTTCAACTACATCCACCTCATGAGGATTCTCAACAGTTGTGGAGTATGACATTCCATGACCCCCAATCACACCATGACCCTCTCATCATGACATCTACTACTCTACGAGTTCCAACATTGTGTATCCTACATAGAGCCTTCTATCATGGATAGTTTTTGTGAGCTGAGAGTCATGCTAGCATCATTTAGGTAGATTCCTTAACTCTTACAGTTGACATGGTACCCACCCTGTTAACAAATCTGTATAGTTTTCCAAGTGCTTAATGACTCATGCATTTAGGTAGCATGGTACTTTGATGGGAGTCTCCTTTATCACACATCGGGAAAGGAACCATGGAATGTTTGATGCTACATTACCCATCAACACCTTTAGACGTATAATAAATATAGATCTTCTGATGTTACAAAAGATTCATATGTTAGTGAAGGTGGATGAAACACACTTTTGGGCACCAAGAGTACCGGATCCTACACTGTATGACCCACCACCACCCGTAGTAGTAGATCCATAAGTATAGCCACACCCTCCTCCCACTACTACTTATTCACTATATACCCTTACTACATCATCCTACCCCGCCCTGAGTGGTATCTAGTTGAACCAATAGTACATATTGGAAAACCAATGAAATATTTTCACTCACATCCATGTTTCCTTCATTGAGCCTCTGGTTTTCACCCCATCATCAACCCCTACCGACCCATTATCTACCAGCATTCCCCCACTCCCTAATTTCCAACCGAACTTGCCTCTAGGCATTACTGACCCAACTTCCCTATATGCGTTCTTAGAAGAGAATGCTTGGTGAGGAATGGAGCAAGGCACCAATTCCACCACTAAAGTACCATTTGTGGATCCATCTACCAGAAAATATGGCCTTTGTAAAAATCAGTTCCTCTCAACCACCCACACTAGACCAACTACATACCTCCACCACCCCACCATACACTACAAACACAACTCCACTGACTACTACTATAAATGCAGAAGATGTACCATTTGGAAAACCTGTCTCACCACTTGATGGCATGATGACATTGGAGGAGATCATTGTCCCAAAAACATGATCAAAAAAATTATACCTTTTTCTGATTTTGGGACTTTTATTGATCAGGATGGTTGTTCATTATTTATATCTATGTATACCTAATTTTGTGATGGATTATATATATATATATATGGGATTTTATTTTCACATTAATTTTGTTTTTGGATTTTCATTTCATTATTTTGCACATAGAAATTTCTATCTCCTCAGAATATTTTATGGCTCTCCATGCTCTAGTACCACCATCTATTTGGAAACAATGTGTACTCCAGTACATCATATAAATCACATGTCTACTCAATAACCTTCGATGTAAATCAATTCACAACATAAACCACCCAAATTTTTGATCCAATTCCCAAATCACCACATTCATGCTCATGATGCTACACCTGATCTCATCAACCCACCAAAAAGACTATGATTACTCAAAGATATATCCTCTAGTAGCTCAAAGAGGAAACAAGGAAACTAAGCTAGTGGACCCAAAAAATAATATCTTAGTCCATCATTCTAGATGATGTTGAGTTATTCTCACATTATGGGAGGAATCCCATGGTTGATATTTTTCTTTTTTTTAGTTGTAATAGTTGAATCTTTTCATTTTTTATTTGAGTCTCTGATTTATTTATGTTGTAGAAATTTCAATGTAACATCAATAAAAAGATTATCTATGTTTATTACATTATGTACATACCTATTATTCTTATGTTACACTAATTTTACATGTGGACTAATATTTAATCGTGTGTCGGGTTTTCTCATTTACCCATTTTTCATGTGCCTTGAATTGTCATACTAAATGATCAAATTATTTTATGGAACATCACTTATATAGAAAGATCTTGTTTCTCTCATGTACATTTTGAAAAAATTCTATTTCAAATTCATTGAATTTTTTATGCTATACCACTCCCACTAACATTTCATGGATCATGAAGAAACTACCTTTTTATATGTGTAAGGGGGTATCATGATATTCACTAATGATACAATTGATTTATTATTTGTTATCACCTATGTACAAGTAATTTTTCAAAATTTTATGGATTATTTAAATCAAGGAGTACATTGTTCCCATGTAAATTAAATAAAAATATAATTAAAAATGATTAAATATGTGTTTTGTTTTTGGTATGAATTTTATATGGATTGATGAGTTTATAAATTTGATTAAAATTCAACATTTTTGAAATTATGGTCAATTGACCCATTTCATAGGTTTATAAATGATGCAATTGCTAGTTTCAATTTTATTCTTATTGTGTGAGAGGATTATTATCCTTCAATGACACATTCATTATTCAGAATATTTCTTGACAGATACCTTGGACATGTCAACCTATCCGAAATTACAATGATATATTATCGATGTGATTACTAAACAAGTCCAAATTTAAAATGATTGAGGAACTATTTGTTAGCCATTTCTTATTAAGACCTTCCTTACATATATACATCATTTAGACCATATATTCCATTAGTGTATTTATAGGATGAATCTATTTCAACCCTATTTTACCTCCATACTCTACTCCTAATATAATACATGATACTACTTTAGATCAAATGTGGGGGAGGAATTCAGAAAGATGTGATGATTTTACTAGAAGAAAATGTATTGTGCACTCATCAGACTATTGATTTTTGATCCATTTCTAATTTTTTTCATTTCATTTTCATTCTGTTTATTTGAAAAATATTAATGAAAAGAAAAATTCATATCAATTGTGTACTTGGAACATCCAAAATAAGTATTTCAATACCGATAAATCCCTTGAAAGATCTTATGTTGTTATGGTATGGATGTGAAATCAAGAATGGACGTGACCATCAAAAAATATAAATGTAAAAGAAAAATTAAATTAATTGAATCATATTATTTTACATAATTTTCATATATGGACCGAACTGGAGCAGGTGGATTATAGAAATGATTAGCTATAAGGAGGACTTATGTAACACATGTATTGAAACACACACATGATGCTACAGAGAATACCCTATATTGGAGTAGTATTTTCACTTCTTACCCTCCTATCCACAGCTACTGTGTCATTAGAAACATTCTTGTGGAATCCCTAATGATTAATGTGGTACTTTTCATTACTAAATAGAGATGATAGAATCAATGCAAGCTTGTGGATAGGAAGATGTACTTAGGGTATGATCATAAATCCAATTTCATTTTATCCTAAGTGATGAGAGAAAAATATTTGAGAGGTAAATTACAACTGGGAATATGAATAAATGACTAGTTAAATGATTATAATAAAATATTTGAATTTGTTCTTAAAAGCAGGTCTAGGTGGCTTGACTTCAATTCAATACCGGGAACATTCAGGTGAATTTCCATTTTCTTCTAAGAAATAAATCTAATTACTTTTACATAATGAATATTTAATATTTTAAAAATTGTTTATCTATTATTGAAATCATTGTTGAGCTATTTTTTCTTCATGATAATCAATTGTTAAAGTGTGGGGGGATTTGATAAGGTGAATATATGTAAACATTTTAATGTAGTTTATTTATGGACTTCCGTTGATTTTATAATAATGTTCTTGGTATATTATCAATTTTTCATGAATAAGAAATCATAAGATTCAAAGGAAGAAATAAAAAAATGCATATTTTAGCCAGTACACATCATGACAGGTCCGTAGTGGTCAGGTAGTAGGAGTTCACAGCATGAGACAATTCATGAGCCATTTTGTGACCAATACATGATGTTTGCAGAGGAAATATCATGTACATATCATAATGGATAATTATACATGATGATTTTAGTAAAAATAGTTTTTTTAGAAATCCATGATAAATCTGCATGGAGGAACATATAGATGTCGGTACACATCATGATCACTTAGTACATGAAATTTAATCTATAAAAACAATATGAAACCCCATAAATATTCACAAGGCATGTGTGATATCAAAAATTAGCATAAATCAATGTGGATCATTGATACATTATGTGTACCTCTAGGAATTCTCATGACCAATTCTGCCTAAAAATATATAGCTACAGTAGGGCATTTCAAAATATCTACAGACAATATTCTTCTGTATTTTTCTTCCCATTCGTGTTATTTTTCACATATTCTCCTTAATAATCAAATTTATTCATTGGTTTACATTTTAATTCAATTTGAGAGCTATAGATCTATTTCCTTCAATGCATTAAAATTTCTGCTGCATCGATCACCCTCATTCATCACCAATTTCTAATAACATGTGTTGGATCCATTTCTGTTTTTAATCTCAAATAATCAATTTATTAAAGTGTGATTTATCTTTTTTAAATCCAATTTCTGTTCATTACCTTTTCAATTAGGAACCCCTGGGTGATTGTGATTCATTAAATATAGAACGACATGTTAATCATGATTTTTGGTGTTTATTTAAATGCATCTTCATAAAATATGAGTATCTAAACATTTTAGGAATAGGTATCAAGAGTAGACTTATATGAACCCATAATCAATCTTTAAATATAATGTGGTAAATCCTAATGAACTAGTAACCATGATAAATAATCCAATGTCTACTCCATTCATGTGAACATCCCTGACCATGGGATATTCAAATAGAAGACCCTATCTCGATAAAAGTATACTATGATACTATCACTAGCCTAGAATACATTTTTTCAAATAAGAAAAACATAATGAGCTTAGGCTATTAATATCTCCTGATCAGAGAATAGTCTGTTCCTATTTAGAACTATGCGTCTTGATGAAAGTCAACTAGAAACTATCATTTTCTTCACATGGAAGCCTTATGACCTTGGAAAGATTATAATTAAGTCCATCCATTGTCTAGATATGTGAAATAGATCTCATCCTTTTTATAAATACATAATTTCACTCCCAACTATTGATTATGTAAAATTCATAATCACTAAGGTAACATTTATAAAATCTTATAAAGTTGTAAATCCGGTGATCCTATGTAAGGGAAAGATCCCATGTCATGGCATTGACACCACACATTTATTAAACTATTCCCATGTAGTTAGAAATGTCTAGGACATACAATTCTAATATGACATCCACTCTTATGAACCCAACGATGCATGCATGTGTGTCAGATACCTAGACCAACACTCATAGATTTAGTGATAAAACCCTTTATTTAAACACTATATTTGATATAAGGTGTTTTTAACCAATTAATATTTTATATCATTGACTTTATCTAAACATTACATATCAAAAAAAATCACACAATACTAAATGGATACTTATTTTACAAGACTGGTGAATATTACTCCATAATCGAACCACACTAGAATCCCTTTTTGATTTCTCATAGGTTAGCCTCATATTTATAACCTTAGAAATATAATTATAACAAAGGGGTGGTCTCAAATAATATGTACTGAAATAAATAATTAACATGTTTTCAGGATTGAGATTATATGAATGAAATAAAATATGATCATGAGTGAAACAACATATTATAAAACACAATGAATAATAAGAATTTTCCCAATGTCAGGATTAGAGGACATTTAATATCTAATGGACAAACATAGATGATATAAAAAGTTAATACAATTGCATGTAATTTAAGATGAGTAATGGATTATAATAATAGGTTCAAATTTTTTTTAATAGTTTGAAATAAATATACGCATAGAAATCATATGTCGAGGTTACACACCAAGAAATTAATCGCATAGTAGGGTAGGGATAATTCCTTGTGTAAATTATTGGGATTGGAAAAATTCTCCCATGTACCCTTGGGCATGGGATAATCCTCTTATGTAAGCTTGGGAATATGATAATATTATCTTGTTTTCTTTTATATTTGTATAAATTAACTTGTGTACCCTTTGGGATGGGACAAATCCTCTTATGTAACCTTTTACACGATATAAATCATCCAAAAGACCCTTTTTCTTGTGCTAAATTCTCTTATATTCCCTTTTTCCTGGTATAAATCCTATAGTGTAACCTTTCATAGGGATTATTCATCTATTGTACCCATGGGATTGGGATAAAACTTTCTATATAACCATTATCTTGGGGTAAATCCTCTTGTGTACCCTTGGTCTTGGGATAAATCCTCCCTTGTATATTATTGAGCTCATAATGTATAATCATTACCAATTATTTAAAAGGAGACATAAAAACCCAACCATCATTTAATCATACATATGTGTGCTACTTGAAAACAATAATTCTTCATATCATTAAGAACATATGGAAGGAAAAATGGGGTTTTAACACTTCTTAAGGGCATCAATATAATTGACCTAATGAATGTTAACGATTGATACCATAAATTAAATTACCCAAAAATAGTATTTAAAGAGAACATTCAAATGAATATTCATGAAAAATAATTTCCCTATAAATTCAGCATTTGTAGATAATGTGAAAATGGTTTTGAAATCATAAAATTGTTTCTGTAAAATGATTTATCTTTCACATAATAAATAAGATACTATTACATTGAATAGTCAATATTAAAAATACGATGTGATTTTTTTAGACATTATTACTTTTAAAATGTACATTAAATAATGGATCTTTGAAAAATACATAATGGTTTCAAAATATTGAAGTGAAAGAGCATTGAAGTATTATAATTTCAAAATTAATCTTTAATAACACAGCCACGAAAATGTCACAACAGTTTCAAAAAGGTAATGTGTTTTTTAAAACAAATTAGTCTTAAAAATAATAATCAATAATAGATATTTGAAAACATAAATTATATACCCCCTATATCCAAATATGTCATTGTGGGGAGAGGGAGATAATAACCCACCCCCACCCCACCCTCGATTCCAACCTACAGTAGGCCTTGGGTTGGCGACAAACATCGATGGTATAAAAATTACATGTATGGAAGACAGTAACATTTATTTTAAAATAATACTCTGAGAAAAGATGAATCAATCATAAGAATATCCATGACATAAAATAAAATAAAACCAAAACCATCCCATGAAACATGTATACACTAAATAGATAAAATAAATGTCTAATAAAATAAATACCAAAAATAAATGATAATGCAGTAACAAAAAAATATCCAACATTCTAAGCTAATAATGCCAATAAGTATATAAATATTCCTCCTGTAAACCAAAAAATAAGTTTATATAGGTTGGGTTATCAGAAAAGTATACTCAGTTGAAACATACCAAAATTACTAATTCACATGTTAAAAGAGAAAACATGTGTACCCATGAACATATAGAAGAACCAACAAGAACATAAAAAAGTCAACTATACATCCCAACATCACCAAGGAGCACTAAAAAAATAATGTGATTTGTGTAAAATATTATAATATGGATCATATTAATAAGATGGGACCCTGCACCACTTTTACACTGAATTTATTCCCTCACACCCCCAATATTGTATGTCATGGAACCTATATATCTTCCATATAACACATAATAAATCACTACCCCGTAGCAGGATTGTAATTCCCTGACCCCAGTTACCCAGATTCAGTGCATTACATCGTAACATTGGCATGATCACAAAAGATCAAGTCTCGAAAGACCGATTAGTTTAGTAGCCTTGGAAACACTAGATGCATTCATAAATGTTACATTACATCATAAAGTGAAAAACTAAAATAACAAAGTCTCCATAGTCCACACTCATATATTCTTCTGACTATCCCTGTAGGTCATTCATAAAATACTTCTTCACATCCTAAAAAAATTAAAACATTGAAAGGGGTGATCTCAGATGCTCAGTAAGGATGACAATATAGCAGAAGCTTTCATAAATAAACATTAACATTTAAGGCAATGTATAACTAAAACAAAATCCTTTTTAAACTTGAACTTCAGCATGATATGGCAAAAATAAAATTATATATTTCCATTTACTTACTCACAATGATATTCTACTAGTCGAATAATCCCATCGAATATCAATAACCACATTCATAATGATGGAATGCATAATGCCAGACTATCAGAACCACATAGTCAAGGCATCGTGGGAAGACCACAAATAAGATTTTGTCAAGGACTCGTTCCAAGACACTAGTTTGTCTCATGAGACCTACCGATGCATCGAGAAGATATAGTGGGCTCCACCCATCACTTATTAATTCCAATGCATTTCTCATATGAATAGGTTTAAACATATCATAAACCATAACATAATCGTATCACATAAAACATGCATAAAGGAAACTTATCATCTCCACATTTCAATCCCAAGATGTCAGTACAACACATTGATGTAATAAAAACACTTTCAAAACCATTTTCAATACCAAAATTAAAGAAAATTAAAACTTTGTATTCATTTTTCATTTAAAAAAGGTTATGGCTTGTAGAGGAAGTTGAAACTCAAATAATGGTCATGGCGGTGGAGAATTCGTTGTCGCCACATACGTACGAAAAAAACATTCCCTTTTTTGTTTAGTAAAATTATTCGTATAAAAAAGATTCTTTTTGGATAAACGTAAAAGTCAAAAAGGTTTATACACCATATAAAATAAAGTTGTGTATAATACAAAATATGCCTCAATGAATGGAGATTGAGATGAAGTCCTTACAAAGATCATTTTTAAAATAAAATAGATCTATTATGTGTATTCACTATAAGTACAAATAAAGAAATTACAAATACAAGATATTAAATAATAATATCATGACATAATTTGAAAGTAGGATATTAACCCAAAGAATAGAAATTGGGTTAAGAAATTCCCTTACCTTGCGTCCCGTCTTGACTCGACCGTTCTTTAACCTCCTGAATAATAAACTAGAGTTAATTTATAATTTCTTAAGAACCTTTTTCAAGTTTTTTATTTCTTTTATATCACTTATTACAGGTTATGAACATTATGTAATTATTTAAATTAATAACGGTCGTTTTGTCGATCTTTGGTATCGAGTCAAAAATAAACATCCTATCATTACAAGTTGTTCATGTGGTGAAATATCCACTATATCCAGAATTATATTCATGATATATATATCATATATCTCATATATATCCAGTATATACATGGTTTTATAATATTCCATAATGTTTAGAGGTAAGAAATGAAATGCACCGTTAATGGAGACGGTAAGCCGTACGTACGCATGAACGCTACTTTCATTTCAATTTCGTATTAAATGAAATAATAATGATATAAAGGTATATTATAAATCCAGTATAATATCATATATAATATCATTTACTCCATCCTTTATACATCCCACATATGGAATTCACGATTCAAATCACTTTGAGGGGGCGGTAGTCCGCACTTCCTAAAATGAAAATATCGCGTTTACCCATAATGGAAACAATAAGGGTATCCCATAAATGAAAAATACAGAACCTTAAGTAAAACATAAACATAATATATGTCATTTATAAATATAGTGACGTCTTAATCGCCACCTTTGAAGGTGTTATATGAGTGTTGAACAATCATCGTTTCGTGAGGCAGAAATTCGCCATCCAGAGAAACAGTATGTTCTTTAACCATTAGAAGAAGGTGTGTTTAAGTGTAGATCGAATAATCTTATAAAAACATCCTTGTATATTGAGGATACTGGTTCTTTTACAAAATAAATGAATAAAAAGAGTTTAGGGGGTTGGATAAGCAAAATAAAACAAAATAACATAAGAGAAGACATTACCTTAAAATCGGGTAACTCTTTTGATTTGAGCCAAAGGCTTCCTTGGGAAGAATTATGCCCAATGTGAGGATTCTAAGATTAAGGGAGGGAAGTTGGAAGAGTATTTGGGCAGAGTTTGGCCGTGCCAATAGGCTTTGAAAGTGTGAGTAAGGTGGTAGTGGTGGGGGCCTTTTATAAGTGGAGAGGAGGGGCACTTTTGGAAAGTATTGAAATGTTACTTTATTATATAATGATTTTCGGATTTTAAAGGTCGCACACTTATATATTTCTAGGATAAGGTGATAAGGGTTCTAAATCTACTCACCCAATAGGTTTTTGACAAGTTTAGGCCTTGGATTTTACATTATCTTTTCATTTTATTGAAATCGTTAATTAATGAGGTAATCGATGCATCATCATGGTGTCATAAATAATTTAATTTATATAATGTCTAAAAATTATAAAAGAAATATCATGATGTAGGAAATTGTTTTATATTTCTAATGAATATTTATAGTCAAAAATATGACTTGTATAACCCCATTTAAAAATTGCTTTAGTAAAACAACTTATGTTTGTGACATTTTTATTTTAACTTTAAATAAAAGTTATTTATGTCATTTTCCTACCAAAGTGGCTCCATGGGGTCCCCAAGTTGACCCATGTATTGTCTTGGTCGTCCATGACACATCAAATAGGTATAGAAAAAGTGTAAATGTCATTTCATATTATTATAACATTATCATTACCTTAAATTATACTAATTACCTTTAATCGCGATTAATTAATCTTAAATGTTACTATTCACCAAAAAATTATTTTAATCCCATTGAACCACATTTTACTTCCTAATGAAAACCATGTATGTCATATTTTTGAAATTCAAATCACAGAGGTGGTAATGTCTCATTTAAACGAAAAATCAGTTTTTAACTACCACTTAGTGGTTTCACTATTCATAAAAAATTGTTGTTTTTCAGAACAATGCCAAAATTTCACCCTAAGCTATATTTGATATTCCGAATTCAAAAATGATGTCAATTTTAAAAAATTCCAAAAATATAAGTTTCATTAATTAATTTTATAATTAATTCCTGTTTTCATAACAAATAGCGTGTTTTTAATAAACAATATATATCAAAAGATTGTCAATTGTTTATGTCCAATTTCAAAGTGAAATTAATTCTAATGACCACCATTGGATAAAATGGTAAAAATATATTCTAATTATACTTTTAAACATCTAAATAGTATAAATTATCACTATAAATTATTTTGATTAAAACGTTGTTTTTATGTATTTTTCACTATTCATTAAAAATTGGATGTTCTCAGAAAATTACAAAAAAATTAAACATAGGGTAATTTCGATATTACGAATACAAAAATAAAGTCCATTTTGAAATATAAAATTTATATAATTTAAAAAGGAGAGTTTTACTATTCATAACTGCTATTTTTATTGGTCGCGGTGTGTTAGAACTCAAGGTTGGGTACAACACACAATGCTCTATTATTCAAAGAGAAGCGTACCATGGAAGCATGGGGTGTTACATTCTCCCCTCCTTCAATAAATTGCGTCCTCGCAATTTGAAATTTTTCTTTGAAAATAAAATGATGAAAATAGAAAATACCTTTGTGGAAAACCCACATCGGAAATAAGGTTAATAAAGATATAACATTAAAAGAAAGAAAGATAAGTACAAAGTTCACCTGAGATAGCCCATAATAGGATTCTATGAAAATATGGATATGGAAGAAAAAAACCATCAAGGTGTGATAGAGAGGTGTAGAAAACTGGATTAGGAGAAAGTTACCCATAAGAAAATCACAAACTTGTGATTAGTTAAACAGTTATTGAATCCCCAGTTGGAAAAGTTAACCGGAAACCTTTTTGTTTTAAGTTACCTTTTTTAATGTTAAGGAATTTATTTAGGAAATTTAATTAGAACGTAAGGGAATATACATACTTGTCATAATTTTTTTTTAACAAAAACCCATATTTCACTCTAAAAGTTAATAGAACTAAAAAATATTCTATTTATCATAATTGTAGAAGGTTCCAAATATTGACACATACCATTTAAATTAGGAAAACTCTTTTGTAATAACCAGGGACTTCCTGTAGGCTAGTGGTAGGTAATAAAGGCATGTCGCACTACGGTTGTGGGTTCGATTCCTGCAGTTTTGTCCAACGCGATGGGTTATCCCCCAACATACAGGTTGTCTTTTTCCAAAATCTATAGTATAATAATATTCCAAAAATAATCTTCATAAATTTTTTAACCTTAACCAATACTATCCAAGGTTCAACTTAATCCATTCCAACCTTTATAGTTATCCAAATTACTTTTTTCCAATTCACAGTCCAAATTTTATAAGGATGGTAAACATATTGAAGATCCTTTTTTCCACGTAACAACATGTGAACACCTTCATCATGTATTCATTTAAAATACTACAACATCCGGAATTACAATGAATCCTTATTGATTACATTCATGATCCCTTATTCATTATAGAATACTAGATATACTCCTTCTATCAAAAAATGTATACAAATCATTAATCTGTTTTAATAATATCCAATATAATTTATCCAAATCAATCATGTATTATTCCAAAATTACTATCTCGGTATCAGAACCATATTATGGTTTATCTTTCTCTCAACCATATATTTTCCAAAAATTTAACCTTATGTGGAGTCACATTTCATGGTTCCACACAATCTCAAGTCCTTGATGAAATAGTACTACAGTACAATCCTTATATACTCCATAATTATTATAACCAGTACATCATTGATACAACCCTAAAATGACAAAATTATTTAATGACAACATAATAACTCTAATCATTCCTCCACATCTGTGGTAGTATCATAACTTGATTATTATCCAATAACATCATTTGGGGAATACTCTGATGATTTGGACATTGGTTTGCGTAGTGTCCCCACTCCTTGCAGATGAAGCATTGTACATTTGAAACCTTTTTCTTACCCTTACAGTCACGTACTTGGTGTCCTTTTTCTCCACACCTATAACAAACTCCCATTCCCTTCAGGAAAGTTCCAAGGTGTTTCTTCTAACAGTTATCACATATTGGAAAATTCATCTTTTACCTCGTCCCTTTATTCATCATTCTCACTTCCATCCTTTTCTTCTCTTTCATCCCTTAAAATCCATAAGACTCAGAGAATTATTTACTTATCTTATTAACACATGATAGTATTTCTTAATATGTTGAGAACACATGGGAGACTATTTCCCTTCTAAATTTTGGCTTAATACCGTGAATGATATGATCTTTCTTACTCTTTAGATCATACGTATTGATGGAGATCACATTCCTTCTACTAGGCGCCATTTCTATACAATGGCATAAACTAGATTAGTTTATGAATCAAAATACATATTTCCATACTTGTAAAATACTTAACATAAATTGAACTATTTATTTATATAATCCATAATCATAAAAATGTTTTCTTTGAGGACGTATATACTCATAACCCTTCATAGTGGTTTTTAAAGAAAATGAGATTTATCCTAAGCATATCCCCCGGGAGTGTCGCAACCAAGAGTGCAGAAAGGCCCGTTGTCGTGCACCAGTTCCCGTTCGAGTCTAGCTCAAAGAGGTGTTTTCGGGTTTTACCCCTAGGTACATCTGTGCCAGAGCCACCTCTACCTACTCGTATCCAGACAGGGATGTATTGTTCGGAAAACTCACAAAATCTCTATAATACCAAAATTCTAGGAAGTTCTTCTATAATAATCATCAAAGTCTATCTTTGGGCTATGTTCTCTAATCAGAGTTTATCTAAATCTCGCTTCCAAGGTTAGTAGTAAACTGCCTCTGATACCAACTGTAACACCCCGACCCCAGTTACCCAGAGTCGGTGCATTACTTCTTAACATTGGCATGATCACAAAAGATAAAGTCTCAAAAGACCGATTAGTTTAGTAGCCTTGGAAACACTAGATACATTCATAAATGTTACATTACATCATAACGTGAAAAACTACAATAAAAAAGTAGCCATAGTCCACACTCATATCCTCTTCTGACTATCCCTACAGGTCATTCATACTATACTTCTTCACATCCTGAAAAATAATAAAACATTGAAAGGGGTGAGCTCAAATGCTCAGTAAGGATAACAATATAGCGGAAGGTTTCATAAATAAACATTAACATTTAAGGCAATGTATAACTAAAACAAAAGCCTTTTTAAACTTAAACTTCAGCATGATATGGCAAAAATAAAATTATATAATGCCATTTACTTACTCACATGGATATTCTACTAGTAGAATAATCCCATGCAATATCAATAACCACTTTCATAATTATGGAATACATAATGCCAGACTATCAAAACCACGTAGTCAAGGCCTTGTGCCAAGACCACAAATAAGATTTTGTCAAGGCCTCGTGCCAAGACACTAGTTTGTCTCATGAGACCTACCGATGCGTCGAGGAGCTATGACGGGCTCCACCCATCACATATTAAGTCCAATTCATTCCACATATGAATAGGTTTAAACATATCATAAACCATAACATAATTGTATCGCATAAAACATGCATAAAGGAAACTTAACATTTCCAAATTTCAATCCCAAGATATCAATACAACACATTGATGTAATTAAAACACTTTCAAAACCATTTTCATACCAAAATTAATGAAAATTAAAACTTTGTATTTATTTTTTATTTAAAAAAAGTTATGGCTTGAGAGGAAGCCAAAACTCAAATAATGGTCACGGCAGTAGAGAAGTGGTTGTCGCCGCATACGTAAGAAAAAAATATTCCCTTTTGTTGTTTAGTTAAATGCTTCATATAAAAAATATTCCTTTTGGATAAACATAAAAGTCAAAGGGGTTTATACACCGTATAATATAAAGTTGTGTATAAAACAAAATATGCCTCAATGAATAGATATTGAGATGAAGTCCTTACAAAGATCATTTTTAAAATAAAATAGATCTATTATGTGTATTAACTATAAGTACAAATAAATAAAGTACATATACAAGATATTACATAATAATATCATGACATAATTTGAATGTAGGAGTTTAACCCAAAGAATAGAAATTGGGTTAAGAAATTCCCTTACCTTGGGTCCTGTCTTGACTCGACCGTTCTTTAACCTCCTGAATAATAAACTAGAGTTAATTTATAATTTCTTAAGAACCTTTTTCATGTTTTTTATTCCTTTTATATCACTTATTACCATGTTATTAACATTATGTAATTATTTAAATTAATAATGGTCGTTTTTTCAATCTTTGGTACTTGAGTGAAAATAAACTTTTTATACTTACAAGTTGTTCATGTGGTGAAATATCCATTATATCCATAATTATATTCATGATATAGATATAATATATCTCATATATATCCAGTATATACATGAATTTATAATATTCCATAACGTTTAGAGGTAAAAAAATGAAATGCACCGTTCATGGAGACGGTAAGCCGTACGTACGCATGAACGCTACATTCATTTCTATTTCGTATTTAATTTAATCATAATGATATAAAGGTATATTATAATTCCAGTATAATATCATATATAATATCATTTAATCCATCCTTTATACATCCCACATTTGGCATTAACTATTCAAATCACTTTGAGGGGGCGGTTGTCTGCACTTCCTAAAATGAAAATATCGCGTTTACCCATAATGGAAACAATAAGGGTATTCCATAAATGAAAAATATTGAACCTTAAGTAAAACATAAACATATTATATATCATTTATAAATATAGTGACATCTTAATGGACACCTTTGAAGGTGTTATATGAGTGTTGAACAATCATCGTTTCGTGAGGCATAAATTCACCATCCACAGAAACAGTAAGTTCTTTAACCATTAGATGTTGGTGTGTGTATGTGTAGATCGAATACTTATTATTAAATCATCCTATTATATTTAGGATACTGGTGTAGTTACAAAATAAATGAATAAAAATAGTTTAGGGGGTTGTATAAGCAAAATAAAACAAAATAACATAAGAGAAGACATTACCTTAAAATCAGGTAACTATTTTGATTTGAGCCAAAGGTTTCCTTGGGAAGAATTATTCCCAAAGTGAGGCTTCAAAGAGTAAGGGAGGGAAGTTGGTAGAGTATTTGGGTAGAGGTTGGCCGAGCCAAAAGGCTTTGAAAGTGTCAGTAAGGTGGTTGTGGTGGGTGCCTTTTATTAGTGGAGAGGAGAGGCACTCTTGGAAAGTAATGAAATGTTACATTATTATAAAATGAGTTTCGGGTTTTAAAGGTCCCACGCTTATATAATTCGAGTATAAGGTGATAAGGGTTCGAAATCCACTCACCCAATAGGTTTTAGACAAGTTTAGGCCTTGGATTTTACATTATCTTTTCATTTTATTTAAATCGTTAATTAATGAGGTAATCGCTGCATCATCATGGTGTCATAAATAATTTAATTTATTTAATGTCTAAAAATTATAAAAAAAATATCATGATGTAGGAAATCTTTTTATATTTATATTTAATATTTATAGTTAAAATATGACTTGTATAACCCCATTTAAAAATTGTTTTACTAAAACAACGTATGTTTGTGACATTTTTATTTTAACTTTAAATAAAAGTTATTTATGTCATTTTCCTACCAAAGTGGCTCCATGGGGTCCCCAAGTTGACCCATGGATTGTATTGGTCGGCCATGAAACATCCAATAGGTGTTGGACAAGTGTAAAGGTCATTTCATATTATTATAACATTATCTTTACCTTAAATTACACTAATTACCTTTAATCGCGATTAATTAAACTTAAAAGTTACTATTCACCAAAAAATTATTTTAATCCCATTGAACCACATTTTACTTCCTAATGACAACCATGTATGTCGGATTTTTGAAATTTAAATAACAGAAGTGGTAATTTCTCATTTAAACGAAAAATCAGTTTTTTAACTACCACTTAGTGGTTTCACTATTCATAAACAATTGATGTTTTTCAGAACAATGCCAAAATTTCACCCTAAGCTATAATTGATATTCCGAATTCAAAAATGATGTCTATTTTAAAAAATTACTAAAATATAAGTTTCATTAATTAATTTTATAATTAATTCTCGCTGTCACAACAAATAGTGTGTTTTTAAGAAACAATATATATCAAAAGATTGACAATTGTATATGTCCAATTTCAAAGTTAAATTAATTCTAATGACCACCATTGGATAAAATGGTAAAAATATATTCTAATTATACTTTAAAACCACTCAATAGTATAATTTATCACTATAAATTATTTTGATTAAAAAGTTGTTTTTAAGTATTTTTCACTATTCATAAAAAATTGGAATTTCTCAGAAAATTACAAAAAAAAATCAACATAGGGTAATTTCGATATTAAGAATACAAAAATGAAGTCCATTTTGAAATATAAAATTTATATAATTTCAAAAGGCGGGTATTACTATTCATTACTGCTATTTTTAATGGTCGCGGTGTGTTAGAACTCAAGGTTGCGTACAACACATGATGCTCTATTAATCAAAGAGAAGTGTTCCATGGAAGCTTGTGGTGTTACAATGATCCTATCAAATCACACTCATAGAAACTTAGGCTATCACACCACATCCAATTCCATTAGAGGGGCAAGAGGGGATCATGAACATGAGGGAAACCAACCTTGTTTCCCTCTTCATAAAATGGAAAACCTCACTATAAGTGACCCTATAGCCTAGTAACATCAAATCTCACCACCCAACAACACGATCATTTCATATCTCACCCTATGACACCATGGCTTTCACACCACCACTACTACACTTTTGACATATGAACATTACATCCCATTCATTCTTAACTCGCATGGAGGAGAGATTAGTAAGGACTGAGTGGCCATCCATCGTGCCCCACCACTAGGATGTTGGAAAAAACAACCCTATATACATTCACGGGTATCGAAACATGGTTCTCATCATAGGTGGGATATGTATATAAAATTACAATTCCTGTAAAAACTATATATATATGTAGCCATAATTAATCCCAACCAATATATTTAAACCAAAAATGATACAAACCAACTCAAAAAAATCCCCATAATCTCTGCCCCCTCAAAATGAAAGAAATCACCCAAGAAGACAAAATCTTAAAACCAGATGAAACTCTACACTATTCATTGAAAATTTGATTTCATTATTCCAAAAAATTAACTAATTAAAATCCTATTAATTTCAAATTAAATATTTATCATTTAATTCAAAAACATATTGGGAAACTACAAAAACCCAAAAGAACAAAATGAACAACTCAGCAACCCCATTGAGAAAACCAGCACAACATTACTACAGATTACTATCACTACCTCCCCACAACATGACCTAATAAAACCCACATCACCGCCCCACTACATGACCAAAAAAACCCACAACATAACCTCCCATAGAATTACTAGTAAAACCTATCACATCACCACCCCGAATCACATCAAAACAACCACACACATTCCACATAAAATTTAGAATACCATTTTATCATTTATCAAGGGTTATTTCAATAAATTTCGCTTCTTTATTTAATGTAATTATCACCCAAGCCATAATTAATAGGGAAACCATTTTATTATAAAAATATACGTGGTTACCCAAATTATAATTATTCATGGTGATTCCAATAAATAAAAAATAGGTTTCATAACTCATAAATTTTAACTCAAACCAACCCCCAAACAAATATGATTTTTATGAGATTATATAAATCATGTAATCAAAATATTAACATTATTAAAATGTTGTTAAAAAATGTGATTCAACCCCTTTCCACAGAAATTTAATCCATAAAAAATAATTTATCTTTTATCAAGTCGAAGAAACCATATTCCTAATATTAATAGGAGAAAAAAAGATCCATATTATACCCAAAATTATAAATGAAGGATTATATACTTTAAGGAATTTTTCTTATCTATTTTTGCACCATTGGTCTTAAAAGAGATAAACACAAACAACAATCGCACAAAGAACTCATAAATCATCCTACACCACATCCAAATATCAGTAAAACACATCCCTCGTCTTCTCTAAACCATGTAAATACCACCGTAGTGGATCTTTTTGGGGTAAATGAAAAAAATGGGAAAAGAGGATAACATACCTTGAATCATGAAAACTCACCCATTGAAACCCAAGGATCGAGGCTGGGGATGGAAGTATTAAAGATCTCTCAAAATATCCTCAGGTTCATCTAAAAATTAAGGTAAATAGAAACTACTTGTGTGAGGAATAATAGGCTAAAAGAACTATATACAAACTGTAAAAAAACTGGTTTATAATGTAAATTATACTATTTTTCTGTATGCTCTACATGCGATAGATTTTATGACATAAAACCTACCATGTCACCATAAAACCCATTAATCTCAAAAATATACCAAAAAACAAGGAACCTAGGATTTAATTATCTTATGTCATAAATCCTCATTTAGATCATAAATCAATTTCATTCCCATACCCTAAAAGAATAAAATCAATAAGTTGGATGGCTATTCAAGACGTAAAAAATAGTATTACAGTGTAAAAACACCCTTTAACACTATAAACCCCCATGATACCACATAGCTGTCGCTCTAACACCAAAAAACATCCCAAATTCCCACAAGATTTTTTAAGAACCTCCAACACCTCATACTAGTAGTGTAATGGGTCAATAAGTCACAAACATTAGTATTAGATAAATCCCAAATGAATCAAACCCTATATAATTAGAACCATACCCAATAAAAAGTGCACACTTGGGATACCATTGATGGACCTCATCAACTATCAACTTCTTGCATGATCCAAACATGGGAAACCAAAAATCCAATAACACATACTACATAATGACATCACCATGAAACCACATCATTACCTCTCACCTAAAACATCACCACGTCAACCGGTATCATCCGAAAACCTCCTCAATTATACACAACTACATACCACCCAAAACCAACCACTTACACAACCAACAGACAGTAATGACCCAATATAAGATATATATCAAGAAATTCTATCCTCCCTAACAAGATAATATCCACCTTGGATGGTGGTGACTCACCCGTATAGTTTCTACTGTGTCATGATATAATTAACCATGATTATGATTTAAGTCATACCATATTATATGTTAGATAATTTTTCTAAAATATAAATTCACACTGTAAGTAAGAAAAAAATATCATAAAATAGTTAGATACATTATCACATAAAAAATTGATAAAAAAAGACTCAAAATTGCTTCAGGAACATGGAAGACATAAGAGGCACTGACTCCCACATACTCTCCTCTAACAACAATGACTCAAAACAAGATGAACCAATGGAATGGTCCATCCAAATAACAATTTATCCCAAAGATATTGGATCTCCACTGGCCATTCAATAAACGTTGTTTCATTATAAATATCCAAATATCCATGGTAAATTAAATGTGATTCATCGTAAAGACACTGATAGAGATGAGATACATGAAAGACATCATGAATTTGGTCTAGTCATGGTGGGATTCCAACCAATATTCCACCTCACAAATGTTCCCAAAAACCTATAAGTGGACTATAACATAGGGAGGCATCTTTTTATTCCATCCCAAAAAATCACCTCCAACATTGATGGGAGACTATGAAGATCACATGTTCTCAAACCACAAACATTAATGGCCTCCTACTGCAATAATTATATGAATTATGATGATTCTTCACTGCATTTATCCTCATAGAAACAAGATGAAAATTTTCTTTAATTATGTTCACCACATTGAGACCATGAACTGAAGACTACCCAAACTTAATGAAACAAAATGGAGAATGACAAAGATGTTCATACAATGCCTAAAATTTAGGCATTATAATATATATGGGATATCTTTTGTTTTGAGAAATATAAATCAATGTTATGTGCTTTTCCTATGATCCACCGAAGTCTAATATTGACTCCCACACCAAATCTTATATCTTTTGTCTGTTCCATTCCATCCAAGCATCCATTTTTTTAGGATAGTAGTGATGATTTTTATATAATTTCCAAAAGCATTATGAAATCCCTTACGGATTTGTGAGGTAAACTTTTCATCCACATATGAGATAATGTATATTGGGAATCCATGAAATTACACCACCTCATCTATAAACCTCCTCACAAAAACATCCTTAATGACTGAATTTTTTATATCTATTAATTGACCTAATTTATCCAACCAATACATGATTACCTAGATAGAATCACGACCTCCATGAGCTCTGGGTAACCCTTTTATTAAATCCATTGAGATATGTTACCATTTCTACTTGGGATATTGTAGGGGAAAAACAATCCTCCAAGAATATGGTGCTCCACTTTAAACTATTGAAAAACAAATAACCACACCACAAACTCTTCCTTTCACTATTTTATCTCTATCCACTAATGTTATCTCCCAAAGAAACAATACATCTTTTTCAATTAAGGATGAATAAAAAATTTTATATATGAAACTCAAAAAAATATCCCTCTAGAATTTCCTATAAAATAGAAAATATTCCCTGGAACAACATCTATTTATTTCTATCCTATAAATATCCCACAGTATCAACCCTTTGGAAAACATGGTCACACATCACCACTATCTCTAAGTCTCCCCAATAATATTCTTCCACATGATACATATGACACAAGTGCATTGTAATTTGATAAAGGAAACCATGAGCAATAATCTCTTCAACATTGAGATGCATCACTATAATATCCTCCATCCCATTCTAAACACCCATAGAATCCTGAGAAACATATCCTTAAGACATTCTACTAAGACATTTGGAAATCAAATATCACTTAACATGGGCATAGATGATCATGAAATCTTAATAATGAAAACACTCTATCCACCTCCACTGGTATAGATTCAAATATCATTTGAGAAATACATATATCAAATTATTTTGGTCCATGAAAACCAACATTAATTCAATGATTAGATAAATCCACCACAGCATCGGAACAAACATCACTACTTCTATGTAATGATCATTTGTGTAATAGTTACATTCTTGGGGGAATAACTACATTAACCCATAATAGACCACTACTATCTCATATATTATCATGATTCCAAATACATAATGTAACACGTTATAAAAAACCTTGAACAACACACTCTCCTCAGAAAGCTAATGAATCAGACACTGATAAAATTATATTTTATATAACATAATGAAAAAATGACAATGAACAGCCCATAAAAAGGATTGGTCCATCCAAGTCAAAGTTGTAATAAGGGATTTAACTTGATAGAAATATTTTAAAAACCTCTAATAATTTATTGTAAGATTATGGAAACTATCAACCTCTACTATATTCTTTTATTTTACGTAAGAAACAACTTCCTCGACCATTGATGGCTCCACTACTACACCCTGGTGAGACACCACATCCCCAAGTATATTCAACAATCATGTCTATAATTTTCTCTTGGATACCATTCCAAAATTTTGTAGGCATTAAAAAACCTACTAGACATATTGGAGGTGATTTTAATTATCTTATGTTGACTTTGAGTAGTTCAATATTTTATTAATAAACACAACTATAAACTAGTCCAAAAATTCATGAAACATGTAGTTCCAGAACCCCATGAACAATTTTATTTCATTCATGACACAAAAAGACATGATGATGAGATCAATGTTCCAATATATATATATCTAAATAAAATATTTATGATATATCCCTATTTATGCCTAGACATTTAATACCCAGAATGTAAATCAACTTTTGAAATCCAACAAACTCCCATATACTAGTAAAAAATATCATCAATCCTCAAATTGTTATTTTGATTATTGATATTTACATAATTCAACCCATGGTAGACTATTCACAACCAAATACTACCATACAAATTCTGGGAAAATAGTACCATTAAACCCCATAGTGACACAATGGGCCAGATGAAACCCTTATATGTCTGATCATACCAAGATTCCGTACCTATACATTGATGGAAACCTCTAAAACCACGCTTGGGTCTAGGTTTTTGAACTCAAGGAATATCCTACGGTCACCCCTACCTTCATAATCCCCTCTTAGTATAGCATAATTCTTCCCCCTTCAATTAAAATGGAATCAATAGAAAGTATTTTGGATTAAGAAAATAAACCTATCCAGTTACTCTAAATGAGCCAATGAACTAATGGGAACTAGTTTTTTGATAGCCACAAACCACCATAAGAAAAACAAAATGACTCCAATCCTCTTGAAAAAAAAACAGAAACCACTATCCCCCAAAAGCCTAAATGGAATCCTTTATGGTCAACTCATTTCTTGTTAAACATCAAATATCATTTCACTTTAGGACTTATAATGATGACTATATGTTTAATGGGACTCTAATGGATCCCCTCATGATGTAAATCTCCTTCCGAGTGCATCCATTAGATAACCTCTTCCTTCTTCTATACTTTTCGATACATTATAAATGTAAAGTGAGTAACTGCACACTGAATCAAAAGATGGAGTTTTTCTTTAATATACAATATATAAGACTCCCCATACAGATAATGGTCTATGAAAAAATGAAACATATCCATAAGCATTATCCCTATCTCCTAAACTGACATACACCCCTACTAATTATCGTGTACCTATTTCCAATTCAATAATTTTACACTTCCATGAGATCATATGGAAATTAACAAAAAAAAAATATCTACCTCCTTTGACTCACCATGATAGAGCTTAAACCAATGACATATAGCTCCCTCCATCTAATTAACTGAAAAATATAACTGTTACTCTGTCAAGGCATTATTCAAACAAAATGTGGTCTTCATATCTACCAATAATAACTCTACCTCATCATCATAAACACTTACCTCATAAATTCCCAAATACTGATGTTGAATATCATAAAACTTACTCTTCAATGGATCATCCTCCCCTACCATATTATCCCTATGAGGATCAAACAAATTATCCTTCTAAACATCTAATTCCTTGAATATATATATACAATGGCCTTATCCATAGCAAAAATGTAAACAAAGAGTTCATAAGTCATGTGTTGTGGAAATTTAATATAATTTATTATAATTCTTTTTATTTTATTTCAAATTTCCCATACCCAAAAACATCTAGTACAATCAAGAACACAATTCATCATTATAAATGTCCCTATCCTATGTCTCTACCCTACAAATGGTCCACCTCAAATGATTTTTGGTCAAGCTTAGAGACCATTAATTAACCATGGTGGGCTCTAGAATCCCAATTTCTAGCATGTATCCAAGGACTATGTCACTCACCAAGGTCAACATGAACTATTTCTATACCAACCCATGCAATCCTCAATATACCTAAATAAAAAATTGATTCTATATCTCAACCATCACATTTTATTCCACTCTTCTATAAAAACCTCCCTCCAAAGATGTAGTAACGAGGGCAGAGAAATAATTACCCCTAAGTCCCACCACTAGTAGGAAATATTTTGTTGACAAGAACCAATGGTATTAAAATATTACACATGTGAGGAAATTCACTATATAATAAGACAATATTGAGAGACAGGA
Source organism: Viscum album (assembly GCA_963277665.1). Classification (NCBI taxonomy): domain Eukaryota; kingdom Viridiplantae; phylum Streptophyta; class Magnoliopsida; order Santalales; family Viscaceae; genus Viscum; species Viscum album. The sequence continues at coordinate 1,758,901,937 of OY728119.1, read as the reverse complement.
TGAATCAACCAAAATAAATTCAATGACATAAAATAAATTAAATCCAAAATCAACCTATAATACATGTATAATGTGAACAGATTCATATAGTATCTTCAAAAGTAAATTCCCAAAATAAAATCAAAGACGTCAATATAGTAATAGTCCAATGATCCAAGCTATTAATGTCCACCATGATCCTCATAGTCATCCTTGAAAACATAAAATTAGTTTATATATTTAGTGTAATTAGACAAGTATATTTAACAGAAACATCCCAATGTATCTCATACACATGTGAGAATATAATATTAATGTACCCATAAGTAAATAAAAGAACCAACGAGCACCTAAACATGTCATCTATCCATCCCTTCCTCACTAGGACATGGTCCCCAAATAATGAAATACATTTATAATAACATGATTTGAATCATGTTGATAAGATGATACTAATCACCACAATACCACATATTTTACACCCACACACCCTTAATTTTTATATCATAGAACTCCCATATTATTTAAATAACATATCAAAAAATTACCCCACAACACAATCACAATACATATAACTGATATACAACTTATTCACCACACCACATTCACACCCATAAGTAAAATAGTAGGATATTTTGAACAGGAAATAAATAAACCTTGTTCCCTCCTTCTACCATGAATGACTCCCACTACAAGAAAACCCAAAACATGTTCACATCACATCTCACTACCCACTAGAATGGTTATATTAAATCCCACCTACAGAAACATGGCCCATAACACAACCACCACTATATTTTTTACATCTAGCCATTAGATCACATGCATACCTAACTCAACTAGAAAAAATATAAGGAAAGAGAGTATAGCTATCCATATATAATCACCACTTATATATTAATAAAAAACACATGTACATGTATGGGTTTCAGCACATGGTTATTGATGTGGGATGGGAAAATATTGAAAATAAAAAGTAATATAGAAAAGTATATATATATATATATACATGTGGACATGATCCCAACCTATGGATTCTAAAGAAAAAGGATACTAACCAACTCACAATAATCCCTACTATTACTACAACCTATAAATTCAAAAAAAAACCATAGGTCACAAGACAAAAGAAACTTTCTAGTTTTATTACCAATTCAATTACATTATTCCCACCCATAAACTCAATAACCAACACATTCATTTCAAATTAAAAAATAATAATTTTTTAATAATAATTTAATTACAAAACTATTTTGGAAACTTCCAAAAAAACTTCCAACAAACATGTCACCACCCTCATAGATCCAACTTTCCCACATCATGACCACCTCTCATCACTAATTCCCTATATCAAGACGAATCCAAACTATCACATAACATCCCCACTACAGGACCAACCAAATCCTTCACATCACTGCCCCACAAAACGACCACTCAAAACTATCAAATCTCTTCCACAATGCATAAAAAACAAAAACACACATTCTAAATCACATTCAACATATACTTTATAGATTTTTAAGGATGAAACATTCTCAATTTCACTTACTAATTTTTTGTAATTCTCACACAATCCATAAACCATGGGGAATGATTTTATTTGTAAAATATATGTGATTATACAATTTCCATTTATTCATGGTGATTCCAATCAATAACATAAAAATATTTAAAAAACTAATCGACTATAGTGAAAAAATCATCCAAAAACATAGATTTTAATCTAGTAATTTGGCCCATTCCATAAACATGTAAAAAATAATATCAAATCTTTACAAATATTTTATTTAATCCCCCTTCCATGTGTATTTTAAATTTGAACTTTTCATTATCATTAATTTAGTAAATGTGACCATTTTAGCAAGATATATAAGGATTAAACAACGATGAATTGATACAGAAAATGACAAATAAGGTATTACCTATCTCAAAAAAGATTTATGAACTTGATCCACACCACTGGTCCTTGAAAAAATCCACCCAAACCACAATCCCATAAAAACCATTTGGATCAACCCAAAATGAATCAAAAGAAAAAAGTGTATCCTAACTCACCCCCAATCCATTGAACAACCACTCTAATGGATCTCTAGGAGAATTAAGTAATAAAAAAATCGGAAAGGAGGAGAACTCAATATGGATCACAAAACCTCAACAATTTGATCACAATGATTGAATAAGGAGAATGTTGTATAGAAAATCACCTATAATAACTTTGGTTTCCCTTGAAAAATGAGAGAAAGAGGAGATAGAAAAATATAAATAATAATATTAAAAAACATATTTACCATATACAAAATTCTAGGATTGTGAAATAAATTACACTTTTACAACATAATTTTCCTGGGTCATGGGGATTTTGTTTTAAAACCCTCCTTTTCACCATAAAACCCAAAAAAATTAAAACATGCTGAAAAACATTGTGCCTGAGGATAGATTTATATTACACTATAAATATCCATCCCCAATTTCATTCTCATCCCATCACCAAAATGAAATCATAAAAAGGCCATCTACTAACTCCGTAAATTATATGCTGATGGAATAAACCATCCTTTTACATCGTAGACCTACCTACTTTTGAACACATATATCTCCAACTCTTAAAAACATCATTACCTTTTCAAAACTCCTCCATAGAACAACAAAAATCATATATCAGAAATGTAATAGCTTTAAAAGGTATAGACCATTACAAAAATGGTTTTCCTAAATTAATGTGTAGTTGATGATAAAACATTTGATTTAGAGAGAATGGAATACTATTTAATTATTATAAAATTCATTTGTTGAAAAACAACATCATAAAAAGTGGTAGTAAAGTTTACCATTGAAATCTGTTAATGAAAAATGGTATGTATACATGATCAAAAACATATTTAGATATCAAAATAAAAAAGGGAAATATTTTTTCTCAACAATGAAGATAGAGATGGAGCAAAAACATTCCACAAAGAATATGATAATTAATTATAAAACTACTAGAACTTTTATGAGAAATAAATTCATCAAAAAAACATCTATGAGTAAATAAATAGTGTTCCATATAGAGAAATTTTAAAATATATTTTTAATTAAAAAAGATTATAATTTACAAAAAAAAGAAGAATTATGTGAATGGTATGGAATTTTAACTCAAAGAATGAATATTTGAGTTAACCAATTCCCTAAAAGATATCATAATTATAATTAAAGGTAATCTTTGAATTCAGTTTATATGGTAGAATTTTTAAATCCCTATAAAACAATGTGAAAAAAACTATCATAAATAAATGGATGAGAATTGAGATTCCAAAAAAACATATATTAATGTTTTCATAAATATAATATGGTTACCATAAAATATACATTCAAATATCAAAAAATAAAATATATTCATAATAATTTAATGCAATAGGGTTGTGAAAACATCATATAAAAAATGATGGTGCACAATATCAAAGATGTCTCATGGACTAGGAAATACGACAAAGAAACGCTAATGTTGTATTTCTTCATATTCAAACATAGAAAATCATCTTGAATAAAATCATAAAAAAATTAATCGCCTATTTAATATAAATACTAATATTTATAAAACATTTACTCCTTAATTATAATCATTTATTATACATTTAATACGTGTTTATGGCTTTTTTCATTATTGGAAGTTAGTACTTATAGTAATTTTATGTGTGATTTATTATTTCAATATTGTTACCAATTAATTAATACTAATTTCATAATTTAAATATAATTTATGGATAAATATTATATAATATTTATTTACATATAAATCTCTTATCTCATTCCACATGTGTTTTAGTTATGTTCTGGGGAAATAGAATCAATGTCGACATATTTTGGTAAATTATTGATCAAATTTTATATTTTAGTAAATAGATAAATAATTAATATAAATATTTTATAAACACAAAAAATAATTATTTTAATATTAATTTCTAATAATATTATTATTTATCTTCCCAATGACGTCAATGATTGAGCTTTATATAATAATTCATATAGGTGGTTAAACTGACCCAAATAGGAAAATGTTATAACATGATGAGTGGGAATGATCAATGATGTTTATAATATCTTTATAATAGAATTTTAATGATATTATTTATATTTTTTTAATATAGAAATTATAATATATTAGGTTTAGGTAATGTATAAAAATCAAGGAAAAAATAAATAAAAATGTTACTTCGTGGAGGCAGTTCTCCCCAAAAAGCATAGTTAACATCATCATTAGTCAATGAAAGAGGGGGAAACGGTAGATAATAAATTAATTTTTTTTACAGATAAATTATATTTTTCATTTTTAATCATAAATACCCTCATTAAAACCAGTTAAAAGGGTTCATGATGAAATAAATGTCATTTTGTGGATATTGTAGTCTGCAAATACACTCGGACGATGTTCTCTTATATTTCTAAGTGGATGGGAAGAAATAAATATTTTTTTTGTTACATTAATATATTAAAATTTCATAATATTAATAATAATGATTTTATTATATTACTTTGGTTCGGATATGTTTTAAATTGAATTAATTAATAATCAAATTATAAATATTATTTAATTCTCATGTTGGGACCTAGAAATTATTCTTCATAGTATCCTTGAAAATTAAGGGATTATGATAAATAGTTGTGATCATAGGATTCTTAACATGATATTGGTTTCTATTATAAGAATATTATCCATGTTTTAGGATTTATTTATAATAAATATGTATGTCATGAATTGGAGGAAGTGTTCCAATAATATAAGTGATAAAATGGGATCTTTTGTGAATAACCATTATTTTTCAATAATAGAATTAAAATATTCAAGTTTAAATAGTTCATAACTGAGAAATAATGTAATGTGGAGTGATTTATGGTTTATTAAGAAACTGCCACAAATTTTTACACAATTTTAAAACATTTTTCATTCCCATGTTACCAATTTCCCTTCACATTATACCATTTTGGTTCTCATGATCAACATATAGTTTATACCCTACTAATTTACAATTTATTTTAAATATAAGGTTACCCCTATTAATTTGTTTCTGTGAATAACTTATATTTAATCGCAAAAAATATAATTCAATTTAAAAATATGGTAAATTTGTTTTTAAATTAAACTATTTAATATCCAAAAAAAATGTTTTGTGGGGAAAATCACCATTGACAACCATTAATATTATTTAGTGTGGATGAAATGATATATGAGTGATAATATATATGTTTAAATATTATATTAAATTATTTTTTTTGAAGTTATTGATATTTTAATTAGATAAAAATTACATTATATAAATAAATCGATTCAGTAAAAATTAATATTTTGCATTATCGTGGTCATTAAATTTAATATTAGTAATCACACTTTTATGCCTAAATATTAAATTGAACTTTTTTACTTAATATTAATATTTTGATCTAAAATATTAATTTCACTTTATATATTTAATTTATGTTAGTGATTAAAACTAATTTTTAATATAATTGAATAAAAATAGTAATTAGTGTAAAATATCACTTATGTTTACAAAATGTTAAAAATTTCTTTTATAAAATAAACATAACATTTTTTAAATATTTATTTCGCATTTTGAATATATATTTACTTATAAAAGTGATTCAAAAACTTTTAATACTTTTATGTATTTATATAATGTCATAAGAGTGAATGTATTAATAAAATCTGTATTTTTTTCAATATTAACAGATAAATCAATTATAAAAAAAATTAAAAAAAATTAACTATAGGATAATTTTTCCATATGGAATCGAAGGATGAAATTCAATTTTTAAAAATAAAATTCTACTATTTATAAATTTACCATCTAATTGAAAATTCTATATATATAAAGAAAAACTAATATTATTAAAAAAACACCCTATTTAAACATTATGTATCTGTAATCCTATATTGTATGAATTTTTAGTTTATTATAGTAATTATTTTATTTAGAAGTGTTTTTAATATAAATAAATTTTAATAAGGTTGAATATTTTTGTTAAATTTGGTGTCCTAGATCCAAATATTTGTACTTTCATTACCTAAGTATTTGATGTGTTAAATATTAAATTAAACATCTAATTACATATTTTTCATTATTTTTCATGATGATAATGTAATAATGATATAGAGTTTTTGTCCCATTCATAAAGTCAGAGGAGTTCCCCACTACAATGAGATCCTCGAAGTGAAATGTAAATATTCATAATATAGTAATGCGGTTTACAAATATATAATGATGGGACACAAAGTATAAAGACTGTTAGGTGAGAGTACTCCTATGAAGATGTGACTTCATTTCCTGAAGATCACACTTGGTAATCTATAAGATGGGATATTTTGAGAACGTACCCACTGATCATAATTCTATATGTTTTTGTGTCATTATATATTAATATAAGAGAGCATGTATAATGGTCCTCAGACATTATGAATATAATTAAATCATGTCGTGACCGATACACTTATATTTTCTAACAAAAAATATCACTCAATATTTTGGTGGGATGTATGGTATATTGGGTGCATCATTAATGTCATTTTTTTATAGAAAAATCAAGAAATAATTTTTCCCTTCCATATTTATGGAATTTTATATCTTAACACTTTGATTGAAATAGAACCATATCCCTAAATTCTATGTCCATGGTGTAATGATGATATTATTTCAGATAGTCATAGAATGATTTATCAGGAATATTGGTTGATGACACCATCATCCAACATGCATATTGAGATTATGATTCAAATGACTTATATTACCCATTGAGATTTTTTATATAGTTCTCATCATTGTGAATTTAAGTTGTTCCTCTTTGGTGGATTGACAAGTTTCTAGATTATAATCATGGGCTTTTGGAAAGCAGACAAAATGCTAATGAGAGAAATTCCTATAGGGTCACACACTACGTGTTTCTTCTGGTATCGATAAAATTATATTTGAATTTAATTAATGGAATAAATAATATTCTAAAGATTGATGAATGATTCTATTATATTTATATTGACAACATAAATTAAATAAATATATATTCATCGGATATTGAATAAAATAGATTAAATTTTTTATTGAATATTTAATAAATATTTATTTAATTGTTTTTTAATTTAATATTTATTTAATAGAATAAAATATTATTTGGGTGTTCAATAAATACACGAGGAGTTCGAATAGACATAGACTATATCTGGTGATAAAATAATTATTTAAAAATTGGTAAATATTATTTATCTATTTTTCTAAAGTTAGTGCACCAAAAAATAATAATTTTTTTTTATTTTTTAAAATGAGAACTCATTAATGGTTATAATAATATTTAACAGCTATTATGTAATTAAATATTGTGACTGAAATCTCATCTCAATAAATAAATATATGTATATATTGTTTAATTCATTAAAAACTAATTATGGGTTTGGGAATAGAAATTTTTTTCACATGATGAATTTTCTATGAACATGTCCCCATCTCTCCCTCTCATGAACGAAAAACCCAAGACGTTATTTCTTCAATACCTAAGAATCAATGATCAAGAATGAAAAAATAAATATGATTCCCCATGCTAGAACCCATAGAATGAGTGGTGTCTCTCAGATACCATTAATGAACATGTGGATCACTGCTAGAGGGATTCTACCTTTGATCTTCATAAGAAAAACTATGGAAATCTAGAAGCGACTTTTTCAAACGATCAGTAATATTCAAAAAAGAGAGTTCTAAAGACTATGAATATATTTATTTAGATATTAAATAAACTAATTATAAATTTATCATGCAGGATCCTCACTCTTGGTTTCAAGATACAAATATTAAAAGAAATTTTTTTATAACATCCAATAACACATGCTTCCATTGTTCCCAGAACCTATAAATTTTATCAGATTATACTTTATTAAATTTAAATTTATTTATTTGATTGTTGATCTATTTAAAATGTGGGTTATATTTCTTCCATGGAAATCATTTTTTAATTGTATTTGAATTGACTTGTTATCAATATATTAATCATGTTCATTCAGAGATTCATTTTCTTAAATATATAATAAAAAATAATGAATGACCATAGATGCAATCAGGAAGTAAAAAGTAATTGGATGGTAATATAAGAACCCAGTTTTTGCTGCGAAAGACTTTGGAATATTCTTGATGATGTTCCAGAGCAGCGCCTTCATACGGCGTGCGATTCCGAGCCCCGGAGTGGCTGGAATTAAATTTTCAGTGCGTTCACACTAGAACCACCAAATAAATAGTATAACTCCTAAACGGTGATCCGGATCAGAGATCCGAGTGTACGGATGGGTCCGAAATGGGCTTGTTACCCTAGGAACAACATAAAACTTGTCGGTGTGGGACGTTTGGACCCCTCGCCCGCTCCTGGAACGATAAGCGGATTAATTAATTAATTAATTAATTAATTTGTTTAATGGTGAAATGCTGGTATCTCGTAAACGGTGGCCCAGATTGGAAAAATGATGGCACCGTTGATTTAGGAGTGTGCCGTTTACCCTATGAGGAGTATAAGATTCGCGGGCGTGGGCCGTTTGTGAAAAATGGCCCCAGGGACGTTTTCGTAATTTAGTGGCTTCGGACGTTAAATTTTATAACATTTGAACGGGGTCTCGGATTAATATTCCGAGACCGCCGCTATACCCGAGAGGTCGTTTTTACCCCAGGGGCACCCTCATTTTTTGTCTACATCAACAGCATAGTCGGGGGCGTGTCGGGTGGGGGGTTTAAGTGTTTTCTACATAAACGCACCCCCACCCTCTTCTTCTTCTTCTTCTAACTCAAACCCTCCCCTCTCCTCCAGCACCGGAGAAGCACTCCGGCGAGAAACCTCCAGTGAGGCGATTCCAGCAAGGCAGCCGAGCGGTGGCGGACTCCCCGTGAAGCTCCGGGAATCCCCCAAGAGGTAGGAGTCGTTTTTGTTTCGTTTTATTTTTCCCGCACCTTGATCGTCCAAGTTTTACTTTGTCGATTTGCTTCCTGATCTTTGATCCGAGCCCATAATCGTGTAGATCTTGTCTCGAGCATTCTGGAATGTTATCCGGATCAAATTTTCGACCACCGGATCGTTTCAGGTGGTCCTCTGAAGTTTTCCGGCCACGAGGCCGATTTCCGGCGAGCTCCGGCGGTGGAGCGGCTCCAGGCAACGGCTCCGGCAGGCGGAGGTCTCGGAGGCGTTGGAGGAGGCCGACCCTTCGGTCGGCTGGGCGGCATCTCGCCGGTGTGGGGTGGCTCGGATCACTGGCTGAGGGCGGCGGCCACGGGTGCCGGTGAGGGGGGTGGCGGTAAGGGTCGCGCTGTGCGACCCCGCGGCTGGACAGAGACCCGCGCGACGCGGGTCTCCGCGTGGTGGGTCGACCGGCCGTGTCGGCCGGTCGGTGGAGGAGCTACCCACGCGGCGCGGGCAGTGTGGCCCACAGGAGGGGGTTGGGCCGCAGTCCCAGCAGGCCGGCCAGAGCGGGCCGACTCGAGTGGGGCGGACCGGCCGGACCGGGCCCGTCCGGCCCAAGAGGGCCCCCTTTTTTTCTTTTAAAATCATCGGACACCCGTATTTCGGGCTACGGACTTCCGTTTTGCGCGTCGTCGGCGGCAGGGCGGACCTGGCGTCGAGGAGAAGTTTTTGATATGGTTTTGGGAATTTTTAATTCTCGAAATTAAGGGCCGCAGAGGTGCGACATGTCTTTAAGTGGACGGGCGTTTTTCCCAATATCCTTGTTTTGGGCGGTGCAGATGCATCCGACGTCCGTTTTCAGCGCCGTTAGTGGCGTTGGGACCCTATCAGTGAGGAGGAGGTTTCCAGGGAAGTTTCAGGCATTGAGACTAGATTTGAGGCGTGGGACCCACGGCCCGTTCTTTCGAGCTGCGTGCAGCGTTTCACGACTTTTTCATCGGACGTCCGTTCGGGGCGTGCGGGCAGTCGTATTTGGTTGTTTTACGAGGAATCGCAATGATGCAATCCGACTGCTTTAATTCAGTATGATGGTGTGGGGCCCACGAGGGTTGTTTGGGGTCGACGGTGACTTTTCAATCTTTATCACCGGGCGGCCTTTCTGGACAAGTGAATAGTCCATCTTGTGTTCTTTTTCGAGAGGATCCCAACGGTGTGATCCGTCCGTTCAGTTTCAGGACCGGGACGTCGGTCCCGCGTAGTACCGCTCGTGCACGGTAAGCTAGAATGAACCTTTTTCTCTGGACATCCATTCCACTCAAGTGAGATGTTCTTTTGATGGGTTTTTTCCGAGAGAATTGTGATGGTGTAGTTCGCTCGACCTTTTTCGGGGACGTGGTGTGGGTCCCACCCGCCCCAAATGCGGTGAATAGTACCTTTTTCACCGGGAATCCATTTTGGGTGGTTGAGAATTCAATCCCGTGTGTTTTTCCGAGGGGATCACATTGGAGTGATCCGTTTGTTCAGTTTCGGGATCTTGGGGCGGGCCCCTCACGAGTTTGGTTAGGGTGAATAGTACCTTTTTCACCGGTTGACCGTTTTAGGCAAGTGAGTAGTCTATCTCGCGTGTAATTTTGTGAGGATTAAAATGGTTTAATCTGTTCAGGCAGGCGGAGCCTCTTACACGATCTTATTAAATGTGGAAAAGTGAAGGCGCCCCGGGGGCGGTTCTTCTACCGTGTTTGTAGCGGACCCTTAGTGAGTGATCGCGTGCACTCCTGTGTGAGTGATGTAAATGCTTAAAGTGATGTGGATGGTGTTTCACTAGTCATTGAGGCGGCATGTTGGAGATGTTATGTCACGTCATCGCATTGACGCTGGGTGCCGTGTGCAAGATAGAATTTGGGCTGAATGTTAGGTATACTCTGGGAGTATACTTGAGCGCTTGGAGGTACGTGTGGTTTGTACCTGAGATGTTCGTGCGCTTGGTTGGGGTTAACTTGGATCCACACGTCGTGTGGTCCCCAGGTGCATGCCGAGCTCTGCTTTTCGTACCTTGACCTCTTGCTACGTAGAGGTTCCCTCAGAGCTCGTTTGCTCGTCCAGCAGGGTGGAGTTTTTCCCCTGGCTCTGTGCTCGTTTATTTGACCAGCAGGGTTGAGTGGTCTCGCCCTAGTATCATCCTCGTTGGATTGGCCGGTAGCGGTTCTAGTGACACCCAGTGATGGAGCTGATGCTGAACCTCTTTTGGGTGAGTTGTTCTGGAGTTAGGTGGTTGCGCTATACCCACTCCCTGTTCGGTTGGCTAGTGTTGAACCCTCCTGTAGAGATGGACAGAGTAGTTCTTAGTTTTACCCTCCAGCGGGGCTGGGCAGTGGGTTACTCATCGGCTTCTAGGGTCTACCCTCCAGCAGAGACTGGGCAGTGGGTCACCTGATGCTCTTAAATTCTACCCTCCAGCAAAGACTGGGCAGTGGGTCACCCAACGACCTCTTAGAGTCTACCATCCGGTAGGGCTAGGAAGTGGGTCACCCATCATCTAGTTCCAGGTCTACCCTCCAGCAAGGCTGGGCAGTGGGTCGCCTGTCGACTTATTCTAGGTCTACCCTCCATCCAGGCTGGGCAGTGGGTCTCCTGATGATGTATTATGGTTTACCCTCCAGCGGGGTTGGGCAGTGGGTCTCTTGATGATGTATTAGGTTTTACCCTCCAGCGGGTTGGGAAGGGGGTCGCTTGATGATGTATTACGGTTTACCCTCCAGCGGGGCTGGGCAGTGGGTCGCTTGATGATGTATTATGGTTTAACCTTTAGCGGGGCTGGGCAGTGGGTTGCTTGATGATGTATTATGGTTTACCCTCCAACAAGGTTGTGCAGTGGGTCACCCGATATCCTAATATGGTTTACTCTCTAGCGGGGCTAGGAAGTGGGTCACTCATTGACATTCTAGACTCAGTCATTTCTACCAGGAAAGTCTGTGGAATTCCTCCATGATCACCAGAGCGAGACCCTTGGTTGTATGGGTCGGTGATGGAACAACTTTGACTTTGAGGAGACCTCTCGACTATAGGTCAGTGACAAGGTGTAGTTTTCCTTTCCCTAGAACTCTCAAGTACAAGGTGTAGATTCCCCACCAAGATGCGTTCTTGGGACGCGATCTAAAACCGTGCGGGCGAGTCAGTGCCACCCAAAGCGGATAGTGTCGAGGTGTGGTGATTGAGCCCCTTGGCTTGCGGTTCGGGGAAGACGTGCAGGATGCTTGGGATCGATGGGGTTTACTTCTGGGACAGTTGGCTACTCTTTTCTTGGGCTGATCAATGGGATGGAGATTCCCTTCCGGTGATGTTCCAGCTTCTTGACAGAGCATATGGATTTGTATATACCATGTTCTGGTACCCACTTTTTGGGTTTGGTTACTCTCCTTCCAGGAGAGGTGAAGAAGCGCGGGGTATGCCACGTGCATTCCGCCTCTAGATTCTCATGGTTGGATGCGTCTACTCTCCTTCTATAGGCAGTGAAAGATTGACGAGAATTTCATCTTCTCACTGTTCCTAGATCCTTGTGTTAGGATGAGTCTTCTACATTTCTCTTGTTGGGTTGAACTGTTACTCTTTACTGCACCCTTGGTTGTACTCCTCTACTTTTCATGTTCTCTCTACTGCTCACCCTTCGGTACCTCCTTTGTTGCTCTCTCGAGCCTTTGGGGTATCCTACTGAGTATTTTTATACTCACCTCTGCTTGGGCTTTGCCCGCACATGGTGTGCCCTTGCAGACGATGGACAGGTGGAGCGTGACGTTAGCGGAGTGTAGGAGCTTGGGAGCTTGGACCACGTGCGGTGGTCGTGGCTGGGTTCCAGGTGAGAGACCTGTCAACTTTCTCTTTTTTATTTACCTGTTTCCGGGTTGTGGCACTTTATTGGTGGGGCTCGTGTTTTTCCCATTTTTCCTTTTCAGCACTTTACGTGTACTGTTTATAGGTCAAGGCACATTTGTTGATTTTATATAACAGTTGTCCTTTTACTCTTATTGTCTTTTCTTTTACTCTACACGTTTTCATTGAGTGTGTTGCGTGTGTGTGTACAGGTGCTTATGCAATGGCCTCCCCGAGTTGTTGTGCCTTCGGCGCTGGTCGCCAGCCCCTGGCCTATGGAGGCGGGCTTGGGGTAGTTGCGGCTCGAGCCCGGGTAGGGTCGGGTCATGATATGTAAAACTAGGGTACATTGAATGCTGCAGAATCACATGTTGTATACCCATTCATAGTGTATCTTGGTGTGCCCAGTAATTAATTACATATGGTTATTTCATTTCACAATGCATGTTGACTGTTCAAACATATCACACAAAAAGTGGATATAGGGTGTGTAATTGGAATTTACAAACCATATATTATGTCCAAGTAAACACACCGATGTCTTAGGTGTGTCCCTTAGATATACCGAAACTTTGGTAAATTACATGTATCTACATGTACATGTCGTGTAGTCTCACATTGATGAAAAAATTAATATAAAATTAAATTTTAAATAGCAATGTTAAAACATTATTATATTTTTTATCATATTGTTGTGGATTTGACAATTTAATAATGTTTTTAAGGAATTTTAAATGATCAATTAATTTATTTTAATTAATATGTAATTATTCGTTTTTCCGCATATATTCAATGAATTCCATTAATTATGGGAATCACCAAATAAGACCGGATTATCATTAAGAATAAATAGAATTAATTAATTAACAAATTATTTATTTATTACAAGAACATTTAACTTAGATAATAGAATTACAAATAATGAAATGAATGCTAGTCGTTTACATTAGTCTATTCATTTCAAGTATGATGGTTCATGAGCCAGGGCCTATGTGTGTGTTGGTATTTATTTAAATAAATTTATTTCATGGTTTTTCAATTACTTAATGTTAAATTAAAATATGACATGTAATTCATCCCTCCCTCCTTTATTATATAGGACATGTGTGTCCATGGATATTTAGATAATTCCATATAACCAATCCTTTAATTCCCCTCACCTATGTGTGAATAATAAATATTTGTAATTAATGGAGCATCCCAAGGCATGTGGTGACGGTTGAAGACTGAACAATAATGACACCAACTCAATGATATATAGGTGGACACCTGGAATGTTGTAGATCATGCCGTAACCGAAATAAAGTGTTATTTACCCTAAGTTGTAGTTTGATTTAATTTCCACTCATTAAGTTAACCATTATAAAAGCCCGTGATTTGGTCATTTAATACATTAATTAATTTCTCTTTAATTTATTAAAATTACATTTGTTGATTCAATACCACGATAACAGATACGAATGAATTAATATGAAAAGATGGAATTTAAATAATATTATTTATGTGTAAATGTTTATCCAACAATTGTAAGTTAATTAAGTAAATATCCACTTAAATATTAACAAGAAATGTAAATTTTAAAAAAATTATGCATAATAACATAAAATCCCCCAATCTAATATTACATCTAATATGCCTTTTGTTATATGATTTGAAACCAAACTCGCAAGAACATTATGTTTGACAACACTAGTTGAGATACATTCTTTTATAAGGGGGTTCCAATAAAATTTTCAGGTTGACATAACCATTTAACATCAAAATGAGTAACCCTTTCTAGACATGGTGTAATTTTGGGGCTTGTGGTGAGACAGATCCATGTCATGATTTATAGATTGGGGAGTCCACCCAATTGATCATGGAGTTGCAAGAATGCATTTGGAAAAGACATTATTACCTAAATACCTTCAAAATATATTGGCAAACCCTTAATTTTTTTATTCGAAGGGTGATATTGATCATTTTCATTATAATGTCCAAGAAAATATACATTCAATGTTCAATGGTGAGGGATATTGGGACTTGATTAAATTGTGGGAGATTTAATAAGAATAATTAATTATTTCACACAAAATCTATAACCATGAAAAGTACTAATAATATGTTATTTTAAATTTTGAATAAAATGACAATCTCACTATCCTAATGATCTGTATTGAGAAAATACATTCTCTTCCCTTGAAGAATCATCCTTGGGTGGTTTAGATGTCTTTAGGGATTTCTACGCCATAAACGAAAATCTAATATTCTATAATCCTCAATACCTACTTTTCCAACTCAATAAGATAGTGGTGAAGAGATCATAGTGTAAGAAAAACATACGAACAACATGGTCTACATTAAATGTTTGATTCATTCACCTATGTGTAGTGAAACCATGATATATCATGTAAACGTGGAAGCATATAGCCTGATTGAGAACCTCTATTGTCTTCTCCAGGAGAGATCTAGATAAAAATATTTTGATATTTACAAGGTGTTCATTCATAGTAAACAAGGAGAGTGTTCCCCTGTTGGGCCTCACATATTCATGATTTTTGGCTACATTGAGCGCCTATAAGTTTTATAGTCTAAAAGCTCAGACGAACTGGGCACTAATCTCATTATAGAATCACATCCTATGATATTCTACAGTTTTGTTGTGAATTATAATAATACCAACATTGAGAAGTCCTTTGAGACCTACTTATCCTTCTTCTCCATGTATATAATTATATGAATCATGAATAGCCTATTTTCTTTATGGTAAACAAATGGAAATGTAAAGAAAAGAGCTACAATCCCAAATAATTTTAACTCCATTCCATGAAGAATAATATAAAACGATAAGAAAAATAATAGACATTGTTTATTTCACATGTTGCAAAAGGTCCACTGGAAGAAAATCTACACCCATATAAAGAAAAATGGGATGCTTCAGGTACATTTGTAATCGAGTGAAATTTATCTATTTCTAAAAATTGGTAATTTTATATAGACAGTTGCATTCACATATGTATTCAAATACTGAAACCAAGTCTATTTAGGAAAATTGATCGAGGGGAGGTTGATATACATGGATCTAATAGAGCTAAACATATTGGTGTATCTATCAAGGACTACCACCCCACATTGTCCCCTGGAATGATCTTTTTTTTAAAGTGTTTTTATTAAGTTACATTAGTTACAAAAAACATTAATATTGTTCCCATACTAGATACAAATAGATTCATTTTAAAATTTCTAAGTAAATATTTCTTATTTTACAAAGATAATAGTTGTTATAGATTGGAAAATATACATAACATTATTTATGTTTCCGTTTACCTGAACCAAGTAATTTATGTAGATAATAAATTTACTTCACATGAAACATTTCACAACCATCTTTGGAATCATCGGTTAGGTCATGTAAAATAAAAACACTTGACAAATGTACATCTAGATGGATATTAATATTCGTTAAAACTAAAAACACTTGGTGTATGTGATGCAATTTTAGAAGCAAAAATGACCAAATCCTCATTTAGTTGGAAAGGTGAATGGGATAAAATTCTTCTCGAATTAGTTCATGAAGATGTGTGTGAACCATTTCCTTTTGAATAAAGGGGTCGTTACTCCTACATTATAACTTTTACTAATGATTTTAATAGATATGGATATATTAAATTAATGATTTATAAGTCATATTATTTTAATAAATTCAAGGAATAAAATAATGAAGTTGAGAACTATTTTGGAAGAATTATTAAGATCCTTTTCTCATACTGAGGTGGATAATATATTAATCAATTTTTTAATGATTACTTATGGGTGTTTGGGATCTTATCCCAACACACACATCCTTACACACCATAGTTGAATTGGGTATGTGAAAGGAGGTACCATATATTTTTGTACATGGTGAGATCATTGATGATTCATTAATTTCTTCCATTATCCATTTGGAGATATGTGATATACATAGTGAATAACATAATCAACCAAGTACCAAAAAAATTGATAAATGAGATTTAATATGAATTTAGGAGTGGAATAAAATAATGTTTTTCAAAATAATATGTGTGAGGAAGAAATACCTTTGTTAACTCCTATTCATGTAACAAACCTGAACAATAAGGCACAATGTTTACCTTTATAGGATACCCCAAGGAATCAAGGGGATATTACCTATAAAACCATTTATTAAATTTTTTTATAGTGGCATGATTTTCCATATTTGTTGAGAAGGATCACATATCAAAAAGAGTTAGTCGGAGAGAGATAAACATTGATGAAGTCAACTCTTAAGGCTCATGAATGATGGAACATGATTAGATTCCACAAATCCCTATGGAAGATGAAACTATTCCAGAGACACAAGAACTATGTAGGACTACAAGAGATGTTAGATAACAATAATGGTATGGTTTTATAGTTACAAAGTATGGTGGATCATTCTAAGTTGATAATAATTATCCCTTAATCTATAAGGAAGCAGTAAGTGGCCAAGATGTTTCTTAGTAGAAAAAAAATCCAAGAATTCTGAAATGGTTTCCATTTTCCAAAACCAAGTCTGGAATTTGGTAGATCCTCCATTGGATATAAATCATATTTATTAGATGAATATTTATCAATAAAATGGTAATATCAGGAAAAGGTAGTTATTATAAGGTTAGACTTTTTTAAAAGGGTTTAAACATCATCAATGTATTGAGTATGATGAAACCTTTTCCCTAGTTTAAATGATGAAATCCATTCAAATTGCACTTTTCATTACAAATTACCATTACAATGAGATCTGGAAAATTGATGTCATAATATCCTTCCTAAACAAATTCTTCAGGATGATGTATACATGACATAACCTGAATGGTTTTTCACTCCAAAGGATTCCAATAAGATATGATGTTTCAGAAGTTCATTTATGGATTAAGTAAAGCATCCAGGTTATAGAAAATTCATTTTTATGAATCCATAACAGAAGTTGTCTCTATAATGAGTGAATGTGAGCCTTGTGTCTACAATCGTTTTAGTGGATGTGAAGTAATTTTATTAATAGTATATGTTGATGATATATTAATTATTAGAAATTAAATTCTAGTCTTATATTCTATCAATGAATGGTTGAATAAATTTTTTTCCATGAAAGACTTCGGAGGGGTAACATATAATCTTGGGATCAAGATCCATCATGATAGATCCAAGATGTTTCTCGACCTAAGTCAAAATACATAAATTGAAAAGATAATAATGTGATTAAGTATTAAACAATCCAAGAGGGGATTGTATCGATTGTAACAAGGAATTTAACGTTCAAAGAAAATGTTCCCTCAGACCCATGAGGGATGAAATAGAATGGAAAGGATATCATATGCATCGGGGATTCTGGTAGTCTTGTATGTTATGATATGTAGTAGTCTAGATGTCGCATATGCATTATGTGTGGTAGGAAGATATCATCCTGATCAAAGTGACCACCATTAGATGGTAGTCAAGTATATCCATAAGTATTTTAGCCATGCTCATGATATATTCCTAGTTTATGGAGGATATGAGGAACTATTCATTAGAGGATATACATATGCTAGTTTACATACTGATCATGATGACATAAAGTCACAAACATAAAACATCATCATTTTCAATGGACAAACTATGAGCTGGATGAGCTCAAAGCAGGCTGTGGTCACAAATTCCACAGTATATTCTGAATATATTATAACTTTTTTTATAGCTAAAAAATAGTTTGGATACCCAATTTATTCCATGATACTAATGTCGTTTGATTTAAAAAAAATTCTATCACACTCTATTCTGATAATACTAATGTGGTGGCTCACAAAAAAGAGCCAAGGTCACATCCGTGGATGAAGCACATTCTTCAGAATTATCATCACTAGAGGGATTTTTCTTAGATAGGTGATGTTGAAGTGAGCGGATTTTCCAATGAGTAAAACATGAAGGACCCCTAGACTAAAGCCTTGACATAGAAAAAAAAGGATAATCATGTGTGTTCTAGTGGATTGAATGTCGTATGATGTTTGATCTAGTCTCTGTGTGAGTTTGTTATAGTTGGTTCCAAGAAAAATCTATTTTTACATCGATTACATGAATATTTGATGTATTAAATATTAAATTAAACATATTTTTTACATATTTTTCATTTTTCAACAAGACCATAATGAAATAATGTCCATGAGTATTTGTCACGTTGATAAGTTCATAGTAGCTCTTCATTAATATGAGAATATTAATGTTTTATAATAATAATATAAATATACTTCCACGATTGGATATCATACTATGATTGGACACATAGAATATATACCATTAGCTATGAGTACTAAAAATTATATGAGACTTATTCTCATGATGTTCATTATTGGTAATTTTAGAGATGAGAGACTATGAGAATAGACCTATCCGTTAGAATTATTATTTTTTGATTCATTAGATATTCCTACTTGTGGGCATGTGTAATGGTCTATAGAATTTAAGATTATCATTAATTCTTGTTGTTTCTCACACCCATAGAGTTACTAATGAAAACCATGATTCTGTATGTTAGTAGGATATTGGGTATGTTGGGTGCATCATGAATGACATGATAATAATGTATAAGCCAATAAAGGATTTTTACCTTCAATATTTTAAAATGTTTATATCTCATCCCTTAGATTGAAATAGAATCGTTTCCCTAAATTCGATATCCATGTTGTATTGATATGTTTATTTCATATAGTCAAAGAATGATGTATCTTGTATATAGGTTGATGACATGATCATGCATCCCACTTTATGAGAGTATGTGATAATGGGATTTTATTACATAGTGAACATTTGAATTTAGTTGTCGTCATTACGACTTTATGTTCATTCTCTTTGGTGCCTTGACCTGTTGTTTGATAGTAATATTGGATATTATGCAAGACCACCTAAATTCCAATGAGAACGAATCATATAGGGTCACATAATAAGTGTTTTCGATGGTATCGATTAAATTTTATTTTTATTTAATTAATGAAATAAATATTATTATCAAGATTGAGGAATAATATTATTTATTTTATATTTATCACATAAACAAAATAAATATTTATTCATCATATTGTGAATAAAATATATATTTTATTGAATATTTAATAAATATTTTTTTTCAAGTTTACCAATAAAATATTTATTTAAGATGGAAAATTATTTATTCGTGTGTTCAAGAAACACAAGATGAGTTCTAACTGACCAAGACCGTGTCCATGGATAAAATAAGTTTTACATATTGGTAAAAGTTATTTATATATTTTTGGAGATTTGGTGTAAATCAAAATATTAATAATGTTATTATTATTATTTGTCATGGGATTTCATTCATGGTAATAATTATATTTAATGGATATTTTGAAATTATATTTAGTGAATAAAATCCCAGATCTATACATTAATTTCCACCCCTATTGTGTAATTCATTCAAATCCAATGCAATATTTGGGAATAGAGAACTGTTGCAGAAAAAAATTAACTCTCAACTCCTCCCCTCTCCATCTGAAGAATTTGAAAACCAATAGATAATTTCGTCAAGATCGATCATTGTACAATCAATAATAAACAACACATGACATTTGATTCTCCACGCTAGAACCTAGAGAAAGAGTGGCATTGCTCAGAGACCATTGAAGCACATGTGGATCACCTCTAGAGAGGTTATACCATGGTATCCTCACAATCCCAATGAAGGAAATATTAAAGGGAATTTTTCAACGATCAGAAATTATCAAAGGATAACGTTCCTAAGTCCATGGATTTGTTTTTGAAATATTCAATATATTAATTATAAATTTGACATCAAATATCCCTGCACTTGGTTTTGGGAAATGATTACTAAAATAAATATTAATATATCACCCACAACACACACTTTCACTATCACCAGAACAAACAAGTGGTTTCAAAGGGGTCATGTTTAAATTTATAATTATTTATTAAATTGTTGATCTATATGAAATTATTTTTATATTGTATTTCTTGTTATTAGTTTTTCAAACTGATTTGAATTAAGATGTTATAGATATATTAGTCATGTTCATTAAGTGATTATTTTTATTAAATGATTCTGAACAAATTATGATGGGTCGGAGAAGCCACCGGGAAGTTTCAAATATTTTGATTGGTAAACTAGTTTACATGACATTCGTCCAGAGCACACACTATATACCCATGAATAGTACATCTAGATTCATCGAGTAATTAATTACATTTAGTTCTTTTATTACACACAATTCCTTGACCAGGTAAACCTGGCACATGACAAGTGGATACAAGGTGTGTAAATGGAATTTACCCACCATATAGTCCAACCTAGTCAACTAAGTGAAGTCCCAATCATGTGACATGGATATATGAAAACTGAGGTACATGGCGTGTTTCTACATGTACATTCCATGTAGTCAATAATTAATGGAAAATATTAAAATTATATAAAATTTAAAATTTCAGCCTTAAAACCAAATTTTATTTATTATCCCACTGTTGTGTGTTTGACAATTTAAAAATGATTTTAATGAATTTTAATTGCCTAATTAATTTAGTGTAATTAATATTTCATTATTGTCCCTGCAATTTTTTTCTATCAATACCATTAATGATGGGTTTTTCCAAATAAGATCACATTATCATTATGATGAATGAAAATTAATTTATTAGTTATTTTATTAATTAATCCATATGTATTTATAATTAATAATAAACGAATGAATAATGAAATGAATTATAGATATTAATTTTTCTATTCATTGCATGTGTTACCATTCATGAGCTTGATCGTGACCTATGTATGGTTTTTGATTTAGTTAACTAAATTTATGCATGGTTTTTATTATTTTATATCAAATATAAATATGGATTTAGAGTCATCCATACCTCCATTATTATATATGACCTACGTGTACAATGATATATATACAATTCCCTCTAACCAATCATTTGGTTCCCCTCAATTTTGTGTGAGTAATAAGTAATTTTAATTAATAGAGAATCCCATGGAGCTTGGGGACTGTTCATACCAAACCATAATGACGCTAACTGAGTGATACATAGGTGGACACATGGAATGATGTAACTCATTCCAAGTCGTGTATAAGGAGTTATTTCTTCTAGTTCATAGGTAGATTTAAAATATTCCCATTATATAAACCATTAAATAAGAAAATTATCAATTCATTTAATTAATTATTATTTTTATAATGTATTAAAATTATATTTATTGATGTAGGACTGAAATCAGATAAGTGAATTAATTAATATGAAAAGAAAATAGAAAAAAAAATTAAAATGTTTAAATGTTTTATCCCATCATGGTTAATAGATTATGTAACATACACTTAAATATTAACAAGACATCTAATGAATAAAACATGATAAAAATTTATGCATTAAAAAATAAAATAATTCAATCTAATATTAACTCAGACTAATCCTTCCATTACTTGATTACGGACAAAATTCAACTGAACTGTGTTTATAACCAACCCCTGTTGATACTCTTAATTTTTTAAGGGGTGTATTTATAAATATTTTTGGATGAATTGACAATCTTACAACATGTGGATTATACCTTGAAATATTTGGTGTAATTTGGTGGAATGTGTTGAGAAAAATATGAGTCGGGATTTCGTGATTGGGAAGTCCACTAAATATATCAAAGAGCTATTAGTCCACAGTTAGAAAGGACTATAATACATAGATATCTTCAAAATAACTTTACCAACCCTTATTGGGGTTATGAGAAGGGGAAAATATATCATTTCCACTAGAATTTTCAAGAAACTAGACATTCCATGTTCAATGGTGAGGAATATTGGGATTTGATAAAATACTGGATGATTTAGTAAACTCAATTAATTATTTCTCAGAAACTCTGTAATAAAGGAAATTACTAGTAATATGCTCTTTTAATTTTAGAATAAATTCCAATATCACGATCGCTACAATAAATATTTGAAAAAGAAAATATCTTAATAGCTAGTATCTTCTAGGAGTGGTTTAAAAACCTTCGTGTTATTCTACAATACGAATAGAAATCTTAGGTGTCGGAATCCTCAATTACTGATCCGCCTACTCAATATGTGAGTGATGAATAGTTCCTAGTCTATAAAAAAATATAAATTATGTGGTCAACATTCAATTTTTATGATAACATATATATCTAGTAAACTAATAAAGTATCATAAAAATATGAATGTATATAACATGACTGAAAACATCTATGTTCATTACTAGGAGATTGCTAAATAGGAACCGTTTGAGATTTCCATGTATCTCTTTCAAATTAGGCTTAAAGAGGGATCCCAAGCTAGGCCTCACATATTTAATCTCATTGGAGACAATGTGTGCCTATTGGTTCTAGGGCTTAAATTCCTTGAAGAACTATACATTGATGTAATTATGAAATCACTCCCTCAATGATTCTCTAGTTTTGTTCTGAATTTTAATATGAACAAAATTCATATGTCTCTACAATATCTTCATATCCTCCTTCACCAAGTTGATAAATACGTGATGTGAAATGTGTCTTCTGTCCTTATGGTAAAAAAATGAAAGGGGTATAAAATATATTTAATACAAAAGCTTCATTGAGTATATCTAAGAAAAAAAGTTCAAAGTGGGGGCAAGGGAATAATATGATACATATTTCACAAGTTTCTAGAATGACTAGTGAAAGAAAAATTTCACCCAACTAAATAATGAAGGGGGAGCATTATGTACATTTTTATAGAGTGTTATTTATATTTTTCTTCAAATTGGGTATTCAATATTGATTTTGGTGAAAACATATATATTCGAATACAAGAACCAAGTAGATTCAAAAAATTGATGGAGGGGATGTAGATAAATGGGTAGCCAATATAGATAAACTTTCCACTACAGTTAACAGGGACTACCACATCTCATTGTCGACTGAAATAATCTTGGTTTTAAATGGTTTTTATTGTGTACCTACAATTAAAAAAATAAATATTGATATATAAATACTAGATATAAATGTATTCATTTTCAAATTTAAAAATAAATGTTCTTTATTTTTCAAAGATTTCATTTTTATTGTAAAACACATTTACATAATGATATTTACATGTGGGATTACATGAACCACGTTATGGAAATTGATAGTAATGTTACTTCACAAGAATCATATCACTCCAAACATTGGATTCACTGGAAAGGTAATGTAAATGAAAAAATGGATAACAAAATTATATCAATATGAATATTTATATTATTCTGAACTAACACCACTTGGTCTATGTCACACATGTTTATAATGAAAAATGAGTACATCCTCATTTAGTGGTAAAGGTGAAAAGACTAATGAGCTTCTTGAATTAATTTATACCAATGCGTGTGGACCATTTTATATTGATAAAGGGGTTGGTTAATCATATTTCATAGCTTTTAAAGATGATTTTATTAGATAAAAATATATTAACATATTGAGTTATCTGCCAGATTATTTTGATAAACTCAAGGAATGGAAGAATGAATTTGAGGTCTGTCATCTTAGAAAGATTAAGAAACTCTACTCACACCGAGGTGAAGAATATGTTACTCAATACATCATTTCTTACTTACAATAGTTTTTAATGTTATTTAAACTCACTCCCCCATACATGCCTTAGTGGAATGGTGTAAAAAAATTTAGGAAACACACATTGTTGGAAATGGTGAGACCGATGATGAGTCATGAAATTCTTCCATTATAATTTGGGTGATATTCATTATAGAAAGAAGAAAAAGTACAAAACCATGTACCAAAGATATTGATAAATGGTATTACTTATTAATATTTGATTGGAAGAAAAACCATGTTATTGAATTTACATGTTTTGGGAAGCGAATAATTTTATAATGCATCTTCAGGTAACAAACATGCACCTTGAGCCACAAAGTGTACCTTTATATAATACCCCCAGGAAATAATGGGATATTACCTATATTAACCCTTTGAAAAAAAGGGTTATAGTGGAAATTCATTCCATATTTCTTGATAGAGATATCATATCTGATAGTGATAGTGGGAGTACAAATTTCAACGAATTCAATGCTCATGGCACACAAAATTGGGTACATGATCAGATTCGACATATCCCAATGGAATAAGAAATTTTTCCAGATGGACATGAACTATGTAGGGGTACAAGTCAGTTTAAGGAACAAGAATGGTAATATTTTCTAGGTAATGGGGATGGTGACTCATTATTCATTGATAATAATAATCCTATAACCTAAAAGGAAGCAGTTAGGGACCTAGATTTTTCCATGTGGATAGAATCCATGATCTCTAAAATGGATTCCATGTACCAAAAGTATGTCTTTATTTTGGATGATCTTCTGGTAAATGTAAATACTATTGGTTTAAATATATTATTTAAGAGTATATTTGTTATGGATAGAAATTTATAATCTATAAATAATGAATTGATGAAAACGAGTTAAAAAACATCAAGGTATTCAATATGATAACATCTTTTCATTTGTTTCAAGGATGAATTACATTATAATTCTAAATTCAATTGAATCATACCATGACTATTAGATTTGGAAAATGGATTTCAAAATATACTATCTTAATAGGTTCCTCCTAGAAGATATCTACATGACACAAACTGTAGGGTTTGTGACTCCAAATGATTCAATATGATAAGTATGTGTAAAACAATCCATTTATAGATTAAGGAAAGCATTTGGGTCATAGAACATCCACCTTCATGAAGCTATATAAAATTTGTATTTATAAATAATGAATTTGAGATTTGTTCCTAAAAATGTTTTAGTGAGAGTGCACTCATTTTTTTAATAGTATATGTTGATGTCATATTACTTATTGGAAATGAAATACCAGTCTTACTGTTTGAAAAGGACTGGTTGAATAAATGATTTTCCATGAAGGAAATGGGTGGGTAAGCATATTTTATTGGGATCACGATCCATATTTATAGATCTAATATGTTTCTTAGCCTAATTCAAAATAAATAAATTGACATGATACTGAAGAGATTCAGTATGGAACAGTCCAAAAGGGCATTGTTTCCAGTTTCACATGGCATTTATCAATCAAATAAAATAATTCCTCAGGCCCATTAGTATTGAAATATAATGGGAATGATTCGATATGAATTAGTGATTGAGATAGTCATGTATGTTATGTAATGTATTAGGCTTGATTTCACCTATGCATAAACTGTGATAGGAAGATATCATGCTGATCTAGGTGACCTTCATTGGATGATAGTAAAGAATATCCTCAAGTATTTGAGGTGGGTAATAAAATATTTCCTGTTTATAGATGATATGAGGAACTAGTCTTCATAGTATACGAATATTATAGTTAACAGAGATATCCAGGTGACATGAAGTCAAAATGGGTTACCTCTTCATTTTGAAAGGACGTGTTGTGAGCTGGAAGAACTCAAAGTAGGATGTGGTCGATGATTCTTTAGTAGATATGTGTATATTTATTCTTCTGAGGAAACAAAAGAATCATTTTAGTGGAATATTTCATCAATGAAAATGATGTGGTACCTATTAATAATGATCCCATCACACTCTATTGTGATAATACTCTAGTGGTGGATATCACAAATGATCTAGGGTCACAACAGTAGAAAAAGTAAATACATCAAAAGAATCATTTCTTGAGTGATATTTCTTAGAGAGGAGAAGTTATAGTGAGATGTATTTCTAAAAAATATAACATCGTAGACCCGTTGAATAAGTCTATTATTAGTAGAAATATTATTATCATGTGAGGTATATGAGTCTCAATGTTGTAGGAAGTTGGATCTAGTCTAAGGGGTGGAGGTTAGAGTTTGTGTCACTGAACCAACTATTTTAACATTTATTAGATGAATATTTGAAGTATTAAATATTTAATTAACCATATTATTAATTATTTTTCATGGTTCTATGTGATCATAATGTAATAATATATTAGATTATTTTTTTGCATTGATATGGTCATAATAATTCTCTACTATTATGATAACCTTCAATTGGTATGAAAATATTTACAATATATTTTAGTGGTTGGATAACATACTATAATGAGCCACATAGTATAAAAACTTTTAGGTTAGAGTAATTGTAATCATATGAGACTTATTCTCATGAAGTTAACACTTGGAAATATACAAGATACGTGATTATGAGAATTGAACCACCAGTAAGAACTCCACATGTTTTGGTGTAATCAAATATTCATATCTGCAAGCATGTGTAATGGTCCTTAAACTTTAATATTATCATTAATACACATCATTAATCACACACACATATTTTGTTACAAAAACTATCGCTCTATATGTTGTAGGGATGTTTGTTACATTTGGTGTGTCACGATTGACTTGTTATTAAGGGATAAGTCATGAAAAGATATTTCCCACACAAATATATGGATGCTGATATCATGGATATTTTATTGAAATAGAATAGTCTCCCTAAATTACATTTCCATTGTGTAATGGTGATTTTATTTCAGATTGTAAAAGAATTATTTATCATGAATATAGGTTAATGAAACCATCATGAAACCTACATAATGAGATTATATGAAAAAGGGATTATATTACAATGTGATTGTTTTTATGTTCTTATCTTTTTTGGGATATTAATTTATTTATATTGGGTGAATTGTCCTGTTTCTAGAACACAATATTTTACATTATGCAAGGCCACCTAATTCCAACGAGTAATAATCCCAATGGGCAACACACTAACTATTTCAGGTGGTCTCGATTAAGTTTTTTAATTTAATTAATGGGAAAAATATTATTCTCAAGATAGTGAAATAATTTTATTTATGTTATATTGATCTTATAAATTAAATACATATTTAATCACCATATTTTGAATGAAATATATTTATTTATTTATTTGATTATTTATTTACTTGTTTTTCAATAAAATTATTATTTTTGAAATAAAATAATTATTCAGGTTTTCAATAAATATAAGAGGAGTTCTAATTGACCAAGACCATATACAAAAATAAAATAATTATTTACATGATGATAAATACTATTTATCCATTTTTGACAGTTTGGAAATCCAAAAATTAATAATACTATTATTTTTCCATGTGTCATGGAATGTCATTAGTGAAAATAATTATATTTAATGATTTTTATGAAATTAAATTTTGTATCCAAAATCAATGCTCTATAAATATTCATCTACATGTATTGCATAATTCATTTGAAACCAATTCCATGTTTGGAGATAGAGAAATGTTGCACACAATGAATTATCTCTCGACTCAACATCCTCTCTCCCTATCTAGAACGATATACCCAATTGACAATTTCTTCAACAATAAAGATAGAGCCGTGAAGAATGAACACTGAAAATAATTTGATTCACCATGATAGCAGATGGAGAATGAGTGGTGTTGCTATGTGTCCATTAAAGCATCTGTGAATCCATTCTAGAGGGATTATACCCTTGGATCCTCATAAGAGAAATGATGGGAATCTATAAGATCCTTCTTGGAATATCAATATTCATCAAAGAAGAATGTTACTAATCCCAAGAATTTATTTCTTCAGATATTAAATGAATTAATTATAAATTTGATATGGAAGATCATCACCCTTATCTTCAGACAATGATTACTTAAATAAATTTTAATATACCACCTACCAATGCAAACATCAGCTATACCCGGAACTAATGGTGTTTTGTCTTGTTTTAGTTTGGTGTTGCATGTGAATAAGTATATCAATCACACACACACACAAATATATATATATATATATATATATATATATTATAGTATAAAAGAGTTATATAGTTCCCAATAAATAAAATACATCCTCACAATTTTAATTAACATTCACTAAAGCAAGAAACTAAGGGATCTATAACATAATCATTATATAAAATCTATTGACATATCCAACTTACTTTAGATATAAAGCAAAATAAATTATTTATACCAAATATTCTTTGTTAGGAGTTCTTAAGGACACACCTTTCAATAATTTATTTTCATTATCATATTTTTAACCAAAAAATAAAACAAAAAAGGATATGATATTTCCAAATAATATCAGATTATAGGATCATATGTATATTAAAACATAATGGAAATACTTATTCTGCAACTGCACCTTCATTTCAATCGATGATATTTTAGTCAAACCATGATATAAATTGAAAATCCTATGACACATTAAGACATTCCAAGGTATTCCATAGTCATATTCCCTTTTGGTTCTCTATCCTAACAAGTAATATATTACAACATTAAATTTTGTATTTTTTCCTTCATAATGGTTCATAACTGGAATATAAAATAACCAAATCATATCCCTAGAGAGTATCTAGAAAGATGTGTATTTTATTCCCAATCACCTTAAACTATGTTAACATTGAGACAATTATGAAGGACCCTTTTTAGGGTGTTTCCCTTTAAGAGGAACCATGTCATAGACATAATCAAATTCTATTATATTGACAGGGATGCAGTTTCTTGGATACCAAAAAATATTTAATATACTAAAACATTATGATTTTCTCGAATGATTAAATTTATCCCATAGACACATCCACATGGGTTATACTAATTTTATCTAATCTCAATTCATCAAAATATGTAAAAAAATCATGAAAAATAACCAAAATTATTTCTACTAATTAATATAACACCCCATACCTACACTTCTAAATATAGAGTTATGAAAAACTTAGTTAAACATTGGATTTGATATATTGTGGGATAAAAATATCATTGATTTATAATATTTTATTTTGATAAACATTACATCATAAAAATAATCATAGAATTCTAAGACTAAATTGTGTAGAATCGTTGATTTTGTTGTTACAATGGAATATAATATTACAAAACTTGTGAATATTTATCTATAATCAAACCACACTAGACTTCCTCAAAGGCTTATCATTGGATATAATCATCTTTATAACTTTGGGAATGGAAACATTTAAAACTGGGAATCTTAAATTTTTTATAAGGGAATGAAATAATAAATATGTCATCAAGGGTCAGATCAAAAGCATGTGATAAAAAATTTACATGAGATAAATATCATATTATAAAGAACAAGAAAAAATAATATTTGTCCATATGTCATGATAATATGACATGTAATCCTAAATAAATAAACATATATGATGTAATTTGTTTAATAATAATGAGATTTTGGGATCGAAAGTTTATAATAAATATTAATAGTGGTGGGGTAAATTATATTTTATAAAACATTAAACATAAAACATCCCAAAAACTATTATATAAGAATGTATATTAGAAAAATAGTTGTTATAATATAATTTAAAACATTTAGATTATAAAAAATGTAAAGACAAAATAATATATTTCATTTTATAAAACTCAATGATTAAATGTAGAGAATGTACAAAAAATAATAACAATGTATAATAAAATTTCATAAAAAATGTAACACAATGTATAGAACAGAAACTAAGCTGTTTCTTTACATTAACTCAAAGTTACAAGGAAACCTATAAACCTGATTTTAAGTATAAATGATTTTTTAACTATTATAATTTCTATAATAAAAAACATATAATCCCCCAATCCACATGATCAAAATATGTTTTTATTCCATCTAAAATCCATCATTCAGTTTGACTGGTTTAAATCTATGTATCAATAACAACGAGATCAATTGATTAGAAAATCAGCTAACACTATAGAAAAAATATATCATTTTCAACATAAGCATAACACAATATATAATCAAAGACTGATATTTAGATATTATAAATAAATAGTAATGCACAATAAGGAATTGGGGAATTTCAGTAGCACACATTAGATCACATATTGGTAATAGATTCTTCTCTTTTAGGTTGTTTTAATATTTCTGGACAATAATAAAATAGTTAGATTATACAATTATCAAGATCAGTTATAATTGAATCGAATACATAAAATTTATATTTAATCATATAATAACTTTTTATAATAACCATTAGTTCCAACTCCATTATAATGATTTGGAAAGAGTTTTATCTGTTAGAAATAGAAAATCTTCATTTAGTATAATATTTACATCTATGTTTTATGGGGTTCGTGAATCTCAACCCGATAAACTACCCAGGTCTTTATTCGAAGAATTTGTAGATCTCTATCTGATAGAATCTGTATAAATCTAAATTATATAATTTTTATCCATCTAGTCTATATACTTCATATATTTCTATCTAATATACTTTTTATATGTTTATCTGATACACATATATATGCCCATCTGATATACATTAGTTTCTCCACATAGATAAATTGACTTCATTATTTAAAAAATGTATACATTATAATAAATAAATATTATTTATATAATCATTTAAAAGAGTATTCTGATTTTCAAATATATATAGAGAATGTTAACATTCAACGCAACAATATCCTACTCTTTAAAGGGAATATGAATATAGTAAATTAAAGTGTATTGATTATTACAATAACTATGGTTTAAATAAAAATATTAATATTTTATGGAATGTTTCTTATCAATTCCCTTGATCTTCCTTATAACCTTCTCCATTTTCTGTGACTTCTGAAAATGAACTCTATCTTTGCAAGTGTTCCTTTTAGTGATTTTAACTTTTTCTTTTGTTAGGAGTTCTATGAATCTTTCTGGATTGAAATGGATTTTAGATCAATAATTTTCCATTAACATTCACCCACTTCTAAAATAATGGAATCTAAAACCCTTAAAAATGAATTTTAGATCATTTAATTTCAATTAACATCTCATTGAAGAACATCACATATTATTATTTTTTACTTATACAGATGACAATATTCTCCAAAATTCCAAATTTTACTTTTAAATTCCATTCAGATTATTTAAATCATCCTTTTTCTGGATGATAGAATATGATATTTTTTTGAGGGAGCTTGAGCCTTCAGTTTTTTAAACCATTCCTTAAATATTTTTTTACTCTGATGGAATGAAAGGGGATATATCTATAATTCCTTAAAGCCTCATTATAACATCATAAAATATAGAATCTTAATTTCTATTCTCTAGGATCTTGTACTCAGAGAATACATTGTTGAATAATAAGAAACTTCAACAAAAATATCTTTTATGATTCATGAAGGTGAGGTTTTCTTATTTTTAAAAAAATTGACTTGGAAATAAACTAAATTTAATTATCCTCATCAAGATGTCTTATTTAATCTTCTTTCATGTTTAATGATTTTTCTCCCTACCTAGTGATATTTCTTCCATTTAACTGAAAAACTTATAATCTTTTGGAGAATAATATGTCAGAGGAATCAAAGCATGGAAATAATATTCCTTTAGAGAATAACCCTTCGAGTCTAATGGATCCTTCAATGATTTTTAATATCCTTCTAATTAATTTACAATTATTCTTTTCCCTAAACATTTAGGTTTTTCATTGGGAGTAAAATATTTCTCATCAACTTTAAAAATATCTTTTGGTTTCTATTTAGAAATATCCTAAATAAAATCTTTAGATGATTATTTATTCATGTTTTATTATTTAATATTTATATTAAAATCCTCTTATTTTTGAGCCTCAACATAAGTAGGGTCAATTCCAATGATTGGATCACCTTCTTTATAATCATTCTTCTTCATCATCAATTTAGAAAATGATTAATCCAAAAATACCTAACTATATTTTTATGAAATTTTTGATTCTTTTACGGTGATTAATGAACTTTTCTATTTAAATGAATTTTTTTAATATCATATATTTCCTCTATTGAGGAAAATTTTAAATCCTTATCAATTAAAATTAATTCACTATAAAAATAGACCAACAACATTTTGTAAATAGTATCATCACCAAAATATGTTTTCAACTATTTAATTGGGGCTACATGTTTTATTATTTTCATCACATCCCAAAACATTACAATAAACATATTTAGAAACAATGGATACAAATGGTCATCAACATAACTCTTATTATTCAAATAGATTTGAGGTAATTCTTCAGTAACATAACTATGTTTAGTTTCCTCATATTACATATAATGTCTAGATCATATATGTCATTAAATTTTAATGTATATCAATCATCTTTTAATGGAATATGACAACATTGTATCCAAATAAAAATGATCCTTGTAACTAGGGATAAATGAGTTATCTTTATAAATTTCTCATTTGAAATAAGAAGGGACATCCCAATAAGAGTCCTTTTGAATGAATTTACATTTTCAGGGAGTTTATGATCAAAAAATGAATCTTCACCATCAATAGTTAAATCCATTTATTCATCCATTCTCTTTATATTCTTTCTATATGATTTATAAGGAGAATAAATGAAATATTTTTCAATCCATCCACTTTATTTAAATATAAAATGAGATATAATTCTCAAATTATGATTATATAGGGTAATTACTAAACCTATCCAATTAAAAAATGATTTACAACCCATTTAAAAAAATTTCCAATTTCAAAAAAGAACCATACCTTGAAAGTCATCCTTATTCAATAATCATTTATATGTCTAATTTATGGGTTTCGAAATCTAAGAATACATCCATATAAACTTATCATACAATTTTAGAATATTTTATAAAGATTTCACAGAAACCCTAAGATCAATAAAATGAATGTCAATCGAATTGGATAGAGATCTTCACCAATATAATTGATATGGAAAAAGAACTAATGTAGATTTATTATATTATGCAATGATAATGATAGTTGAAATTATATATTACTAAATGACTTGGATTTTATCATGAATATTATAATAATAAAAATATTAAGAAAATTTAAAATTTGATCTTTTTTATCATGATAAAAATTATTGAAAATTCTGAGTTCATTAGATTTTTTTTGGATTGAAATTTAATTTTATTAAAATATTTCTATAATATTTACTCTTTGAAAGTTATAATAATAATATAGAGAGTACCTTATGAAGAGTTTATAAAAATCACTCTTAATAAATTTTTTCACGTACCTCCATAACATTGATGCATAAAAATATAAATAAATATGGTTATTTAGACAGAAATTTAGATGAACCTAATTATGATACACAATAAAAAATCATTTAAATAAAAAATCATAAGCATCATTAAAAAAATGATGTTTGGATATTTGGTTATCAAGATGATATATATTGAATATAAAATAATTTAAATAATTGAAAAAATATCCTCTACCTCTATCAAAGATTTTTCAAAAATAAGTATATATGTATATAAAAAGTTAATTTATAAAAACATTATAGTGATCATTTAAAGATTTATTTTTATATATAAAAATCAATCAGAATGAAGAATTTTGTTAAAATTTTAATAGGTTTCTTATAAATTATGATTAATTGTAGAATACTAACTCTTTCTTATGTGTGATGCAGATAAAAATGGTGTATTATCCATTTAAATTTTTCATGATTAACATGACTGTTTTTTGAAAAGATATGGTCATTTATGTTATCACAAAACAGGGGTTTCAGTAGAACACATGCTGAAGGTAATGAGTGTATTTAACATCCACAAAACCTGAAGACAACTACTTCAAATAGAAACATATTTTTCTTCAGAAGTTGAATGTTCTAATGTTTTTCATTTTCTATATGACCATGAAATTAAATAATCTCCTAATAAAAAATGCTCTATATTTAATATCTCCATCCATGTTACATCAGTTCTATTAGGAATTTTAAATATTTTATAGTTCCTAATCATTGTTTGAGGAATAATATATTCCATGATTTTAAGTTCTATTATTATAATGAAAGACTAATTTATCATATTTAAGATGATATTCATTTATATTTCTTGAAATATCACAAAAAATAATAAAGAAAATGATAAATCTTGTCAACAATATATGACATTTAATATACTTTAAATCATTGGTCTTTTTTTGATCAACTAGTTTCACAGATTCATCAATGTTATCTTTTTTAATTGATTAGATATAAGTAATTATACTAATAGTATTAGAAAAACCAAATCATTTTGTTACAGATTTTTTTAAAAAATAGATAAAACTAGATTTTCATATAATATGAAAAATAATAAAAAAATTATTTTTTAGTAAATTAAAGATAAATTTATCTACATAAATTTTATTAATTATGGTTTCTTTGGGAAGGTTAAATATAGAAAATTCCTCTAGAATTAATTGAATTCATACATTATTCCCCTTATCTAATATTTATCAATGAAAGCCTCATTAAGAATTATATGTTCCAATAGATATAAGAATGTCTAAATATCACATTCATTCCTTAAGTAATTGTGAGTCATTATTGTTTATTCAACATCTCCCATGATAATATCACATGGATCATTCCTCACAATCAACATATTTCTTAGATATGTAAAATTATGTTCTTTAATAATATTTTGAGCTTATTATTGACGTAAAAAAATGGAATTATATCTTTTATTGGTCTAATATCCAAATAATTTTCAAACATGGGTGGGAAACTAATTTTAAAACATCATATAAATGTATAGTTTTAATTTTTGAGAACAAAAAGTATCAGTTTCATCAAACATAACACAATTTGATTTCTCGATATTATTATTTCATTGGTTACAAACATTAAAATAATTATTACTTATAAAATAAAAATAAAATATTCTGTCACTATATTTAGGAATAAATTTATGAATATTATCTATAGTTTTTGAAATAAAAAATTAAAAATAAAAATTCTTAAATAAAAATATTTTATCTTTCTTCCAGTTTAAAACTCATAAGTTGTTTCATTTAGAAATGTTTTAAGTAAAAATTTATTAAATTATAACAAGTAATACTAATAACTTCATCCAGATAATTTAGTAATGGCATATTTAGTCAATATATTTTCCTTATTATTTGGAATATTTCTAGTTTTGTTATTCAACTACACAATTTTATTATGGTTTCCTAGGAGTATAAATTTATATTTAATTCCTATATTACTAATAAAATCTAAAAAATAAATATTTTTAAACTCAGAACCAAGAAAACTATAATTGGTATCCAAATATTGGTTTTTATTTTTTTAACATAAACTACAAACACTTTTAAATAAAAAAATATATCTTCAAATTTTTATAGAAAATAGACCTATATATATCGAGTGAAATCATATAACGAAATATATATATTTATTATATACATATATTACTATTAATTTGTTTTAGAAAATATAAATCCATGTGCACTAATCCTAACACTTCAAAAGTAGATATTTCACTCATAAGATGAAAGTTATACATTTATTACATAAAATATTGATAGGAGTCATGGACTATATAATAATTAATACTAAGCTCTATTAAATATCCCACAAGTACCTTCTTTTAATTTTCGGATAATGTTCTAACATTATAGTGTCCTAACTGTCTATAACACAATAAATATTTATGGTAAAATTTACATAAATAAATATGTTCTTGGTTCATAATGTCTTCTAATTATAAATTTTAAGCATTATTATTAATACCAGATGATAGAATAATCTTACCTAATAAAAATTAAAAAATATATTTATCATTTCTAAATTTTTAAAATTTATCATCATCCCATAATTTAGTTTTTATAATGATACCATGTTTCTGTATTATAAAAATTTATTAATTAGAAATTAAACTTTTACAAGGAATTCAGTTAATTTGATTTTAATTATTTACCCTTTACATTATTCACAAAAATTCATTTTTTCACCTTTCATTTTATGAATTTTAATAATTAATCATTTGTTTCTCATTATATATATCGAACATCAACAATCCGTTTACAATAATTTTTTGTTATTGGGACTCTTTCTTTCTTCCTAATTTAAAAATAATATAGTTTAGGTACTCAAACATGCTATGTATAGTATTATTAATAAATTTAACATTTGGAATCCCCATCTATCTAAAATTATAATGACGTTAAATTGTTAATTATGTTGAAATGTAAGATTTATTAAAACAAAAATATTGAATATTATTTAAGGAACATTTACATTTCTAATGAATGGAACATTTTCAATTTTTTTAAAAATGTATATTTTTACGAACTCAATAGAATAATATAAAATGATGTTTTATTGAATTAAATATTATTTAAGATCTTTTTAAATTATGTCTCAAATCTGTATAGAGATTATCAAAATTTTCTTTCCCATAAGATAAATTTGATGAATTCTTTTTTTGACTAAGGATTTAAGATTAATTCTATACTACCAAGTTATTATCTTCCAAATTTGAGCTAGAATTATAATTTTTATATGAATCCTATGTTAGTTTATAAATATCTAATTAATTTTTATAAATTATAATATTATACACATAAAGATTCAATTTAGTACAATAGTAGTATTTCATAACATTAGAATTGTTTTTCTCCAGAAATGATACATATCTAGCCATTTACTCAAAAGTGGGTATATAATTCTCATAATATGATGTAATATTGTTTTTGTTCTAAAAAATATTAACTATATTCATCATTATAATTATCATGTTTATTATTATTTAGATTTATGTTTTTAAATGTATTCAAAGGATTAATAATCCATGTAACATTGGTAGTCCTTTGGAATTATAATATAAAATCCCACAACATTTTAATCATTACATCAATTCGTTGATGTGCTTTCTGGATATGAAACTCCACTTGTTGATGTCCTTGTAATTAAATATTTCAATTTCCCCCACATTTTAATTTTATGAAATTTCTTTAAACTATTCTATTTTCACTTCAACCATAAACAATAATGTGTTATATGCCCTGTTTTTTACATTTATAGAATATTTTCTCATATTTGTCTTTCTGATAACTTATATCCATTTTATTATTATTATAATTATAATGAAAACATTTATTCTTGACTATATTATTCATTTTCTTGTATTGATGGCCAACATCACTTTCTCTTTCCTATAATGAAATAAAATATGATTGAACTGTAATATTATTCTAATGTTTTTAGAAT
This sequence comes from Viscum album, assembly GCA_963277665.1. NCBI lineage: Eukaryota > Viridiplantae > Streptophyta > Magnoliopsida > Santalales > Viscaceae > Viscum > Viscum album. Next base: position 1,758,864,272 of record OY728119.1, on the reverse strand, counting down.
TTTGGAACGTTCCCACAAGTCATAACCTTCTTAGTTATTATTGTTCTAAATGTGAATGAAAAATCATAACTATTTTTCTTAATTATCATTTCAAGATATCTTTTCAATTTACTGTTATAATAACTAATTTTTCCAATCAAACAAACTAAACTAAAAATTATGTGTCTCTTTGTATCATCTATTATTGACCTCTTGTATTTCCACATTGTGGATTTTTTTTTTGTAATTTTATCATTTGAAAACTAATTCTATCAATTTAAAGGAAAATACATTTGAGTTTCATAATCCATTGATAAAACCATGTAACAGATTTATCTATTATGAAATCAAAATATTGATAATCTAAATGAAGAATTTATATTCTAGTTTTAGAAAAAATAGATGTTTCAAAAAGATTTACTTCTAGATTAAACAAAATATTATTGGTTGTATCACATGAATATATCTGTCTTTATATATTCATAGTCATAGAACAACACATGATTTTCTGGAATATGTAATTTAACTGATATTCAATCTTATATTCTCTCAAAAAGTTGTCACTTAATTATTAATCTTATTATACTTACCATTCATCGCAAAAAAATTATCAATGAAAGTGTTCAACACAATGGTCTTTATCCAATATCTCTTACATTATAAATAAGACCATTAATCATTGGTGGTTTTCTAGGATTCTAATTCTCTAATGGTCCAATGGGGAAGCATTCCATCAAAAAAAACATTACTATACTGATAGCGTTGCCCAAAAAAATATATGTGTAGATATACTCTGATACCAAATTTAGGATCACAAAAGTATAGAAAATATTTTAATAGGGGGTTGTGTTGTAGTTTATAAAAATTTAATATTACAACCTCCCTAAACATTATGTATAAGAAACTATATAATATAATTTTTTTTATATACATCATTACATTGATATTATAAGATAATCAAATACCAAATATTTTAAAATATAAATAAAATGAAACATGAAAATAAATTACTTGTATATATAATAGTATCAAATTAAAAAAAATTATAAGAGGGTAAACAAACTTTTAGATACATAACATTGTTATTACGTCTCTATATTCCAATAATGATATACCGTTATAGAAATCCTATTTTAGGTATCCTTGGTTTTCAAAATATCAGAATTCATATCATTCAAACATTAGAGGTCCAAGATACACCTAATATGAATAATATCTTTCTTCCATCCATAATCTATTAATAACACTGTCTCTCTTTCTCCCCAGCCTCGAGAACCCTCAATCACATGGTTGGAAGAACAAATAACGAAAAAATTATAGAATAATGTTAACATAATGTATCATTTATTAATTAACTATAATTATAATAAAGGAGGAACACTCAATAATAAGATGTTGAAAATAATTAATAGAAAACATTAGATCACATGTAATCAAAACCTTTTTTTCCTTGAGGTTGCAACACTATTTATTGAAAAATATTCAATAGTTAGATTTCATACTTGTTGGATGTTGTTGCAATGGTAACAAACAAATCTTATTTATTATTCGACATATATTCACATTATCTGACGATTGTTAGGTCCATCAAAATTATAATGATTTGGATATATTTTTTTCCATTTGAAATATTATATCATCAATGAGTATAATTTTTACATCCCTATGTGTCAGGCTTAGTGAATCTCTACAAAGAATACAATGTAGGTCTTTGACTTGTGAATAATTACTCTTTTGTTTGATTCCCTTTTTATACGCCATTCTTTTAAAATTATTATTATTCAATCAGATATCCATTTAATATGTATGTTCGATAAAAGTTATAGAAATTAATCTGATATAAATTATATATGTACAATTTATCCAACCAATAAAAATGGTTTATTTCATAAAATACATTATATTTTAGAATAAATAAATATTATATATGGAAATATTGATGAGTAAATTGAGATTTTAAATGAAAAAAATAAAATGAAATATTTCAAATCCATAGATACATTAAACATGTGTTAATAAGTATGATCATAAGAATATGTTTATTTCATACGATAGTGGAAGAAACATTGGCATGAAAATCACACACTAAATATACACTCTAAGACATTCATCAAATTTTATGCTTCAGATAGTCTTATGTGTACATGCATGGGATTTGGATAATCCACTCATGTATTGCTGGGATTTGGATTATCCTCCAATGTAACCTTGGATTTTAGATAATCATCAAGTGTGTCATTTATGTTGGGATAAATCCTCCCATGTACCATATGTATTATGATAAATTCTCCCACGTAGAATTAATCTTGGGATAAATCAGCCAGTGTACCCTTTTTATTTGATTAAATCATCTTCTATACCAATTGTATTATGATAAATCCTATAGTAAAACATTGTGAATTTGAAAAATCATCATGTTTACCATTATTCTTATGTAAAATTGAAATTTATTCAATTTTCCTTTAGATAAATCCTCTTATGTACCATTTATCTTGGGGTAAATCCTTTTTTGGACAATTTTAATCTCATATGATATAAATTATTCCATTACATTGAAGTCATATATTGTAACCCACATATTATTAATCAATAAATATCTATTGCACTTGAAACCAATCATTTATCACATCATTTAGAATTCCTTGAATGAATAATGGATTTTGTAATGATTTTGGATGGTATCAACAAAATAAATATCAAGAATGTAAATTTTTAATACCAAACATTTATTCAGCAAGAAATATTATTTCAAATTTACATAAAGAGGAAATTTCATGAAAAATAATTTCCAGGTAAATTTATAATTTAGAGATTTATAAAAATTGGTAGTGAAATACTTTAGATTTTTAGAAAATTATTTTATATTTTGTGTAAAAAAAGATGTTAGGTTTACTTTGAAAAGAAGTTTTCATAATGAAAAATTGAATCATTCGAAAAATATTTAATTTTAAACGGAAAATAAAATAGTGGATCCTTAATAATAAAATAAAATAATGGTTCAAAAAATTTAATATGAAAATACATTTAAATATATTATTTTTTGAATGAATATCTAATAATGGAGCCATCAAAATGACACAATGGTTTTAAAAAAGATAGACTATTTTGAAAAAATTAACCTTTTAAAATAATATTAAAAAATAGATATTTTATAATATATAAATATTCTGATGAATAATATTGTATTGAATAAAAAAATATTTTATTTTGAATGGATGAAACCCCTTTTTAATATCCTGAAATACTTTTGTTAAAACCCCATTTTTTAAAAAGTTTTATGAAATTTTACCTTGGAAAGTAGTAATGGAAAATTGTAAGGTTCCATGAGAAAACACATATTTGGTTTTAAAAATAATAATGGAAATTGTTTTTGGGAATAATGATCTTTCAGATTTAATAAAAACTATATCTAAAAGAGACGATATTTGTTTCCTTAAAAAATTATACTTTTATGATATAGTAATTTCTCATAAAAAAATATTTTAGTTGAATACATCATTTCACATGAAGATAAAATTGGAAAATTATTCATAAATTGTATATAGAATAATTTATCAAGCATAAAATAATGATGCCCAATGTATCACATTTTAACACCATGATAGAAAATATGAGTTAACCAGTTCCCTTATGGATATCATAATTCATGTTGAAATAGATATATAAAATGATGTTATTATTGTATAAATTTATGTTAATATTAATTTTAGATATAATACAACATGAAAAAATAAAATATCATAATGTACCAAATATATTTGGAATAAGTTTAAGAATAACCATCATTACTCAATGAATAATATTGATGATTCCAAAAAATATATGTTAATGGTTATGTATGACTAAGAGGGGTATTTTGAAATATAAAATTCATATATAATGAAATTAAAAATATTAATTATACTTTAATGAAATAGGGGGAAAATACACCATATAAATCAAATGATAGTGCATAATATTAAACATGGCTCATGAATTTGAAAATGATAGAAAGAATCACCTTCAATGTATTATCCCTTAGTCAAAACCATTATATCCTCATGAATGAAAAAAATAATTATCTCAATCACCTATTTCAGAAACTTATTCATATATATAACCTTTTATACTCTTTATGTGTAATAATTTAGAATACATTTTATACTTGGTTATGGTTTTTTTCATTATCAGATATTACTAAATTTAAATGTTCTATATATTATTTATTTAGTCAATATTGATACCTATTATTTGATACTAATTTAATAGTTAATAGATTAGTAATTGAACTATAATATAATTTTTCTAAATATTTATTAATATCTTATGTCATTGTAGAGTTTTTTTTAGTTATGTTACGTTAAAATGGAATCAGTGTCGTCTAATTTTGGTAATTCCAGTAATCAATGATAAATTTTTTATAATAATATAAATAAATAATATTGTATTTATAGAACTATATAACAATAATTATTTTAATATTAAATTATAAAAATTTTTATTAATGTTCCCATATTCAATAACGATAGAGTTTTATGTCATCGTTTCTGTAGGTGGTTACACTAACTTAAATAATAACACACTATAACTCAATGGGTGAGAATAGATAAAGAAGTGTATAATATGATTATAATAGAATAATAATTATATTATTTATATGATTTTACTTTTTTGAATCTGTTTTCATGATGTTTGAGTAAATAATAAAAAACCAATAGAAAAAATTATGTCATGGTGGTGGTTGTCTGCATGTACGCATGATTAACATCATAATTTCACAATAAATGAGAGTGGATAAGGGTATAAAATAAATTTTATTATTTAAATTTAGAAATAAATTAGTTTAATAATTTTTATTTATCAATACCATCATTAAAATAAATCATAAGTGTTATGAATGAAAAACATGATATTTCATTTCATGGATGTGATAATCTTCACGTATAAATGGTTGACATTCATTTAATTTTTCTATGTGAATTGGAATGAATAATTAATTTATTTAACAATAATGTAATAACTATATATTATACTTATGATAATTTGGTCATTATATTACTTTTTTATATATATTTATAAGTGATTAAAATATGGTGAAAAAATTAAGGAAGAAGTAATACTCATGTTGGGAACATTGAAATTTCTCATGATAATCTCCTCTAAATTGAAGGGATTGGGATAACTAATTGACACTAGAGTCTTAGAAACATGAGATAAGATTATTTAAAGACACTAATTTTGGGTTTTAATGATGAAATTATTCAGAATAAGGGTGGCATAGAACATGAGCCTTAGCCCAGTTGGTAAGGACTTCATAAATGCATCTAGGAGTCAAAAGACCAAATCTGGGAAGAGTATAATTTCTAAGTACTATAAAAGTATTGTAGCAGGCACTGTTTGGAAATGTAGCAGAAGTGAGTATTCCCCCATTTGGGCCTTCATGCTACCGATTTGGTCCTCGTGTCCTTTATGCTCTTCGGGTCACCCAGGCCTTCGGGCTAGTATGACCTTCGGTCCACCTCAAGGACTTCGAACCACCTTAAGTACAGAATCAAACAAGACATCCTACAAGGAAAAAGAATTAGAAGGAGAATAATCAAAGATCATTCACCATAGTAGAAGATAAAAGATTTCAATAATGATAGAGTATTTCACCTGCCATCAAGACAAGACTATGCATGCACGGGAAAGCCTAGTCGAACAGCCATGCGAAGGAGGAGAGATTATGTGACGTTGAAGATGTTGGGGAGAATTTGTTCTAAGTAGTTAGTCTCGGTTGTTTGTAATGTTTTATGTCTATGGGAAATTAATTCCTTTAAGGACTATGGGCCATGTAATACTTAGGACTAGAGTCCTTGTAAGGGTTCCACCTCACCCCTTGTAGGGTGGATTATAAAAATTAATATAATATGAAGGCCTTCAGGCCATTGGAGGAGTGGAGGGTGGCATGATGTGGTGCAATTTTTCCCTATTTATATATAATCAAAATGGATATTTTGTTAATGCTTGTTATATTTCAATAATGGAATGATACTATTCTAAGTTTAATAGCTCCAAATGTGAGAAATAATTTATAAATTGTTTATATGAGATCTTTAATTCATCGAACACGCATTTTCCAAAATGATTTAAACATGTTTTAAGCCTTTTACAATGTTATTTTAATTTTTTTAATTTGGGTTTTAACTTGGTAAATAGATTTTAAACTTGTAATTTATATTTTACTAAATACATAAGTTAACCCCTATTTCCAAATTTTAGTTTTTTGAACCTAAATTTTATAATCCTGTAATTAAATTCAACATAAATATAATATTAAATAATCTTTTAAATTTATTAACTTAATATGTATGGGCCTAGATCTATGAACATTGACCCTTTGCGTGTTTCTGAAGCAGGTGGTTCTCTGAGTACACATAATGGGTATATATAGGTGTTTAACTGATAATTATAGATTTATGGACATTATAAAATAGTAATGATTTTTACAGTATAAGTGAGTTTTATGAACTAAAATGGTTTTATATCTTATGCGGACATGATCATGGAATATACATCATAAACATGACATTTATAATGTATGTTAAATAGAGGTTGTGCACATTTAGGAATCATGTTATTAATTGGATGATAAATGTGAGACAATTTGTTAAATAAATGGGTGATTGAAAACATAAATATATGCTAGGTATTTTAGTTTATAATGTTAAGTTCCACTCAATTTCACACTAAACCATATGCCTTCTACAAAAGATTCTTATGGATTGAATCATTTTCTTCTGGTGACTGGGATCCCATTGAAATGGATTTATTCCAATATTCCTTATTCTATACATGGTGATCTAGTTTATATTCTACATATTCTCTTGTGGTTCTTAAATCCGGTTCCTCCCAGTTTTTTTCTAGGAAATGGTGGTTTCCTCTACATGTTTATTGGGTGATTCACAACATAAATTTGTTGTGGGAGAGGTGATAGGGATGTGTGATGTTGGTCGGTTCTTGTGTGAATAATGTTGGAAACATTTAAATAGATGATTCATTTATTTTCTATTATTTATGTATTATTTAAAATATTTCTTTATTTGAGCCTTTGTATGGTTGTGGAATTTACCTAAAAATGACCAATTCAGATTAATGAAGAATTTTGATAGTTATCTTATGTTGATGTTTCCATACAATGATAATGGTTTTCCTCTAATTATTCTAAATAGTTTAATATTAATACTATGCTTCATTTACCATGCAATTATTCTTTGTATATCATTTTTTAATTGATGGAAAATGGTAATGTAACATCTCGTTACCCACATATAGGTATTTTAATTCTATTGGCTTTCTATACACATGAATTAGACCCAACATGGGATTTCTAAGGATGGATACATTTTTCCAAAAATAATGACTTAATTTTGAAGGATGAGTGTTGGTCTGAATTAGATAAATCTAGTTATAAATCTATTAATGTATTTAAATGGGTCTCCACGAGTTTGTATAATGCTTGAGTTGGTTTGGGTTTTTTTATAAAAGAATCTATGTATTCTGGTATGTGTTGGAAAACAATGTAGTGTGGAAATGGGTTAATGGAAGTGTACATGGTCTCTAGACACTACTCGTGACATTTTTTTAGTGTGAAAGGATATAGATAGGTTTAATAGTATATGACATGTAATTTTAAGTGATTTGATTTTATTATAAATGTGTCAGGTTAATCAGTGTACTTGATCCCCATGGATTACATGATGTGAAACAGTGTTACAGGTCATCTTACTATTAAGAGTTTAGATTTTAGGGTGTTGTATCAGCTTATTTTTCATTCATTAGTTCACATCCCTTTTTTTACTTGACATAATTCCACTTTCTAGTTATTTTGGGAGCCTCCGTTTAATCCGAATTGATTCTATCATCATTGGATCATTTGGTTATTTTGGTTGAAACTCTACAAGTAAGATATCCTTTCTTCTATTTTTTTATCATTATTTCATTTTTCAATTTTCTATTGGAATTTGTGATCTGTGATTTTTTTACTATTTATTCTCTCTAGTGATATTATGTGAACTTGTTCTGAGGGTCATATCTTATGTTTTTTGTAGTTCCACGAGGTGCATTTTCATGGGTTATGTGTTGTTTACATTTCTCCACTAAAGCTTATGTAAAATTGAATTAATTATAACACATAGATATTTTTTATTCAACCTCCTTTTTTATTATTGAATCATATATTTTGGTTGGTTATGTTACAAGTATGTATGACCTTAGTTTTTTTTATGTGGTTCCATCTCTAGCCTGTGTTGGTGAAATGCATTGTTCCTATATTTGTTTATTAAATTAAATGACATGATTAAAATTATTTTTTGTGTTTGTGTGTTACATGGTTTTTATCAAAAGTGTGTTTATAAGGCCCCGACCTTAAACCATACATAATCTTGAGTTATTACAAGATTACACATTGAGGATCTTTTTAGGTTTAGAGTTTTAGAGAATTAGATCGTAAAACTTGCATTACATTCCACATTTAAACAAAGTGGTTACGTAAAATTTTAGTATTCATTTTTCCCATCAATGGAAACATATTTTATATAAAACATGGATTCTTTCTTAACACTTCCTTGAAACTATCATCATATCATGTACCCTTTCCTTGACCTGTGAAAAACATTTCAAAAACTTGGGATGAGCATAAAAAGCTCAGTAAGGGATATAAAAATATGGAAAGGAAACATGAGTACATGTATACATAATAATGAAATCATACTTTACCCATAAAACATAAGCACATTAACATACCTCATAAAATCCTGAATAAATCATAGAAATCATAAGACATAATGGTAATTTGATGCATTCATAACATTCTTACGTAGGGAGTAACCCTCTTGGTTACGTTTGGAATACCCATCACAGTATATTCCCTAAATCTCTTCGGAGAAACCTTAATGTTTAACCCCTTCGTGTTACCCAATGCATTGGAGAGATATTTTGCGCTCACCCACCCTTAATTTGTCACGAAACCACCCGTCTTCATAATAATTCCCAAGAACCATAACATAATCGTATCACATAAAATATGCATAAAGGAAACATAATATTTACACTTTTTAATGACAAGATATCAATACAACACATTGACATAAAAACATTATGAAAACCATTTTAAATACCAAAATAAAATAAAAGTAAAACATGGTATTTATTTTTCTTTTAAAAAATGGTATATCTTGTAGAGGAAGCCTAAACTCAAAAAAATGGCCATGGTGGCAGAGAAGTCTTTGTCACCGCATACGTACGACAAAAAAATTCCCTTTTGTCGTTTAGTAAAATTCTTTGTATAAAAAAGATTCCTTTCGGATAAACGTAAAAATCAAAGGGGTTTATACACCATATAAAAGAAGGTTGTGTATAAAACAAATTATGACTCAATGAAAGGAGATAGAGACAAAGTCCCATACAAAGACGGTATCCTTGGATTAAGGATAAATCAATTACATTATTATGTGTGAAAAACTAATAAACCAAATATAAGTGGATATTATGTGTAAAAAAATTAGAGGTTATTCACACATATTCATAGAACGACATATTCAAGGAGTACAATCTTATCCCAAAGAATCAAAATTGGGTTAAGAAGTTCCCTTGAAAAAATTTGACAGCCTAACGGCATCACTACAAAATTCAGAAAATGAGTTGATGAAAGATAAAAAGGGTATCTCATCACGTGGAAATAAAACTTAAATCACTAAGGATATATAAGAAAATATCCCAACATAATGTTATGTGAATTAAAAGACATAACAAAAGAAGTATTTTAAAAATAGGAGGGTGAAAGGTTCACTTACCGACTTGGGTATCTTTCGAAACATACACCCCGTGAAAGAAGGACAATAAAACATTGATCTAAATACTCATAAATGAAAGTATATTAAACAATGAGTAAAATACGGGTCAGTACATACACCAATCAATGGAAATTGTGGCAAATGTAGCATAAATCTCACGGGAATATAAGTGAGATGAAAAATCCCTTACGAAAACTCAGCAGCCTAACGACGCCACTTAAAACTTCCAAAAATTGATTGATGAGATCAAATAGGGTATCTCATCATATTAAAATAAAATGTAAAGCAAGAGGAATATAAAATAACATCCCCCATCATAACAAAGAGGAGCTTAAAATAAGTGACATAAAGGAGAGTACTTAAAGAGAAGAGAGAGGTTAAATCTCTTACGAAAATTCGGCAGCCTAACAGCGCCACTCAAAACATTCAAAATGGATTGATGAGAGAGAATAGGGTCTCTAATCATATGAACATAAAAATTAAAGTAATAGTAATAGAAAATAACAACCCAATCACAAGAAAGATGAGCTTAAAAGGAATTACATCATAGAGTGTATTTAAAAAGAAAGAGAGGAGTAGGATCCCTTATCTCGGGTCCGACTTGACTCGATCGTTCTTTAACATCCTGAATAATAAACATGAGTAAATTTATACTTTCTTAAGAACCTTTTTAAATTTAATTATTCCTTTTATATCACTTATTTCCATGTTATAAACATTATGTAATCATTTCAGTTAATAATGTTTATTTTGTCGATATTTGGTTCTTAAGTCGAAAGTGGACTTCTTACAATTACATGTTGTTTGTGTGGTCAAAAGTTCATTATATCCAGAATTATATTCATGATTTTGATATCATATATATCATATATATCCAGAATATACATGTATTTATAATATTACATAATCATTTAGAGGTAAGAAATGAAATGCACCGTTCTTGGAGACGGTAAGTCGTACGTACGCATGAACGCTACTTTCATTTCTATGTCATATTAATGGAATTAAAACTAAATGAGAGGTATGTATATTTTAATTACAGAATTATATTCATAATTTACATGTAACATAAATAATATATAATAAAATTAAATACATCCTTTAAACATCCCACATATGGAATTAATGAATCAAATCACTTTGAGGGGGCGGTAGTCCGCACTTCCTAAAATGAAATTATCGTGTTTACCCACAATGGAAACCATAAAGGTATGGAAAAAAAGAAAAATACAGAAGCTTAAGTAAAACATAAACATATTATATATCATATATAAATATGGTGACTTCTTAATGTCCATCTTTTAAGGTGTTATATGAGTGTAGAACAATCATCGTTTCATGAGACAAAAATTCTCCATCCACAGAAACAGTATGTTCTTTAACCATTTCATGTAGGAGTGTGTAAGTGTAGATCGAATGATTCTTATAACAACATCCTAATATATTTTAGATACTGTAGTTGTTACAAAAGAAATTAATAAAAAGATTTTAGGGCGTTGTAGAAGCAAAATAAAACAAAAGAACACAAGTGAAGACATTACCTTAAAATTGTGTAACTGTTTTTGATTTGAGCTCAAAGGCTTCCTTGGGAAGAATTATGCCCAAAGTGAGGGTTCTAGGAGTAATAGAGGTATTTGGAGAGGCAAAATGATCAGGGTTTGGCTGAGCCAAAGGCTTGAGAGGTGTGGGTTTGGTGGTAGAGGTGGGGGCCTTTTATAAGAGGAGAGGAGGGGCACTCTTGTAAAGTTACAAAATGATACATTATTTTCAAATGAGTTTCGGATTTTAAAGGTCCCACATTGAAGTATTTCGAGGATAAGGTGGTAAGGGTTCGAAATATACTCATACAATAGGTTTTTGACAAGTTTATGTTATAGTTTTAACATTATATTTTCATTTTATTTAAATCCTTTATTAATGAGGTAATCACTGCATCATCATTATGTCATAAATAATTTAATTTATTTTCTGTCTAAAAATTATAAAACAAATATCATGATGTAAGAAATATTTTTAGATTTCTAATAAATATTTATAGTCAAAAATTTGACTTGTATAACCCCATTTAAAAATTGTTTTAGTGAAACATTTCATGCTTGTGACATTTTTATTTTAACATTAAATAAAAAGTTATTTATGTCATTTTCCAACCAAAGTGGCTCCATGGGGTCCCCAAGTTGACCCATGGATTTTCTTGGTCGGTCATGACACATCCAATGAGGTTAGGACATGTGTCTAGGTCATTTCACATTATTAAAACATTATTTTTACCTTAAATTACACTAATTACCTCTAATCGTGATTAAGAACATAAAAGTTACTATTCACCAAAAAATTATTTTAATCTCATTGAACCACATTTTGCTTCTTAACAACAACCATGTATGTCAGATTTTTGAAATTCAAAACACAGAGGTGGAAATTTTTCATTTAAACAAAAAATCAGTTTTCTTAACTACCACTTAGTGGTTTCACTATTCATAAAAAATTGAAGTTTTTCCGAAAAATACAAAAAATTCACTCTAAGCTATATTTGATATTACGAACTCAAAAATGATTTATATTTTACAAAATTCAAAAAATATAAGTTTCATTAATTAATTTAATAATTAATTTCTGCTGTCAGAACAAATAGCGTGTTTTTATGAAACAATATCTATTAAAAGATTGACACCAGTTTAAGTCCTATTTCAAAGTAAAATTAATTACAATGACCACTATTGGATTAAATGGTAAAAATATATTCTAATTTTAATTTAAAAACAATTCAAAAGATAATCTAATCAAATAAATAAATTAGATTAAAAAGAGGTTTTGAATTAAAATACAACATTTTTCACTATTCATCAAAAAATGATCTTTATCAGAAAGATACCAAAAATTTACAGAAAGTAAATTTTAATGTCTCTATTATAAAGATGAATTTTATTTTTTCAAATATAACATATAAAATTGTCAAAAAGTGGAATTAAAAGAGGTTCTCCATCAAAAGGCGGTTAATCGACCTTCTAAAGAACATTAGAATGTTTACGCTTAAAAATTGAATTCATTCACATTTTTAATCCTCTAACATTTATTGTAAAAACTAAAAATATTTGACAAACATATATTATCATTTTGTAGTTAGTTCTGTTCATTTCCACCATTATAATGGCTAGGTGTTAACTACCATTTCAAATAATATTATTTTATTATTAGAGTGAAACATAAGATTCCCAAGAAACTCGTTGTTGCGTATTGGGTACGACATCGAGCATAGTGTCCCCTTTAAAGTAATATTAATATTTTATTCCCAAATATGGAAAAATATAAAAATTTCTTATTCTTTATTTACCTGGGGTGTTACATCCTTCCCCCCTTTTGGGAATTTCTTCCTAACAATTTTAAAATTGGGCTCGGAATCATCCTTGAAAGTCCCACATCAGAACAAGAGTCCGTAAAAAATCACCTTAAAATAACGAAAGAGAAGTACAGAGGTCACCTGAGTTAACCCATACTAGGATTCCATGTACGAAAACATGGACATGGAGGAGAAAACATAGGGTCATGTTCTGATGAAGAGTGATAGAAAACATGTTTAGGAGAAAGTTAACCATAAGAAAATCACAAACTGGTGATGGGTTAAATGATATTTGATTCCCCTGTAGGAAAAGATAATAGACAACATTTTTTTTAAGTTAATTTTTATTGAGGAATTTATTCATAAGGAATCATAATTACATGTCATGTTGACTTTGAACTTTTATCAGATTTCTTACACAAACTCATATTTTCTCCAAAAGATGAGTATTTAGGAAGACATATCACTATAATCAACTTCTAGAGAATCACATAATCCACAAAAGAGAACTATATACTTCCCATGTCATTAGACTTTAACCAAAACCAAAAACAAAATGGTTAGTAGAAGATCAGATAATCCAGAAAAGGATAACCCTTTATAAAAAGAAAATCTATTCTTAATCTCCAAAATTTGTCCATCAAAACCCAATGTTCAAAGAGGACCTTTTGATAAACAATTTGTCCATAAAATTCTTCAAAGTAAACCATACTAAGATTGAAACCCAAATATTTGAAATATTTAATCACATAGTCTTCTAAGGTACAAATTAACTTTTATCTCCAAATCACATCAGTTTCTCTTAAATTCTCATATTGAAATGTAATTAACCTAATCACATATCCTCGATGATAGGTTAATCATTTCCATAGATAACCCAAAATAAACATACTCTTGATTCCTAAAATCATCTAACTAAAAATAATTAGTCAAAATAACCAGGGACTTCACGTAGTCCAGTGGTAGGTGATAAATACCATTCGCACTTTGGTTGTGGGTTCGATTCCCGCAGCTTTGTCCGATGCGACGGGTTGTCGCACGGTCTTCGTGTTGTCCTTTTTACAAAACTATATAATTCTTAAAACATTCCCCAAAACAAGATAAAATCTTCAAAGATAATCATAACATATTTTAACCTAATGTTTATCTCATTCCTTTCATTTTCAATCATAACATATAATAACCCATAATTACCTCAAAAGTAAGGATCATATAAACTCTAATGGTTACCTTTATAATTATTACATGAACATCCACATCGATTGGTCATCTCGTACATGATGCATTACAGATCATTCCAAGGTTCAAGTGGTTGATCATGACTCCTTGATAGTTGGTTTAGAACAACCACGAGTTTCCTCATTGAATCCCCCATTTTATCTAGTATCTTAATAAGAGAACCACCACAGTTTCCTTCAAACCTGTTGTCTATTTGGTGCCTTCTAGTTCCATCCATTAACTAAAAGCAGAAATGTCAGTGTGAGTATATCATCAAAAACATCATGTACTAATGAGGAAGGTAAACAATAAGATATACTTACTCGTTCACTTTATCTAAAACTAGGACACTTTCTGAAATCCTAACCATTATGGTAATGTCACATGTGCTTAGAGAATACCCTAACATCTAAAGTTATCAAAACCAACCTTTGATACCAACTATAAGGTCCCAACCTTAAACCTTACTTAATCTTGAGTTATTACAAGATTACACATTGAGGATCTTTCCAGGTTTAGAGTTTTAGAGAATTAGATCATAAAACTTGCATTACATTCCACATTTAAACAAAGTGGTTACATAAAAGATAGTATTTATTTTTCCCATGAACGGAAACATATTTAAAATAAAACATGGATTCTTTCTTGACACATCCTTGACACTATCATCATATCATGTACCCTACCCTTGACCTGTGAAAAACATTTCAAAAACTTGGGATGAGCATACAAAGCTCAGTAAGGGATTTAACAATATGGAAGGGAAACATGAGTACATGTATACATAAGAATGAAATAATACTTTACCCATAAAACATTATCACTTTAACATACCTCAAAAAAACATGAATAAATCATAGAAATCATAATACATAAAGGTAACTTGAGGCATTCATAACATTCTTACATAGGGAGCAACCCACTTGGTTACGTTTGGAATACCCATCACAGTATATTCCCTAAATCTCCACAAAGACACCTTAACGTTTAAACCCTTCATGTTACCCAATGCATTGAAGAGATATATCAGTCTCACCCACCCTTAGTTTATCATAGAACCACCCGTCTTCATAATAATTCCCAAGAAACATAACATAATCGTATCACATAAAACATGCATAAAGGAAACATAACATTTCCACTTTTCAATCACAAGATATCAATACAACACATTTATATAAAAAAATTATGAAAACCATTTTCAATAAAAAAATAAAAGATAAGTAAAACATGGTATTTATTTTTCTTTTAAAAAAAGGTATGGCTTGTAGAGGAAGTAGAAACTCAAAAAAAATAGTCACGGCGACAGAGAAGTCGTTGTCGCCGCATATGTACGACAAAAACATTCCCTTTTGTCATTTAGTAAAATGATTTGTATAAAAAATATTACTTTATTATAAACATAAAATTAAAAGGGGTTTATACACCGTATAAAATAAGGTTTTGTATAAAACAAAATATGCCTCAATGAAAGGAGATTGAGACGAAGTCCCATACAAAGACTGTGTCCTTGGATTAAGGATAAATCAATTACATATTTATGTGGGACAAACTAATACCCCAAATATAAGTGGATAATAAGTGTAAAACAATCAGAGGTTATTCACACATATTTATAGTACGAAATATTCAAGGATTACAAGCTTATCCCAAAGAATCAAAATTGGGTTAAGAAGTTCCCTTGCAAAAATTTGACAGCCTAACGGCATCACTACAAAATTCAGAAAATGAGTTGATGAGAGATAAAAAGGGTATCTCATCACTTTGACATTAAACATAAATAACTAAGGATATAGAAGATTATATCCCAACATAATGTTATGCGAATTAAAAGACATAACAAAACAAGTCTTTTAAAAAGAGGAGGGTGAAAGGTTCCCTTACCGACATGGGTATCTTTCGAAACATACACCCCGTGAAATAAGGACAATACAACAATGATGTAAATACTCATAAATGAAAGTATATTACACAATGAGTAAAATAAGGGTCAGTACATACACCACTCAAATGAAACTGTGGAAAATGTAGCATAAATCTCACGGGAATAAAAGTGAGATGAAAAATCCCTTAAGAAAACTCGGCATCCTAACGACGCCACTTAAAACTTCCAAAAATGGATTGATGAGATCAAATAGGGTCTCTCATAATATTACAATAAAATTTACAGAAAGAGGAATATAAAAGAACATCCCACATCATAACAAAGAGGACCTTAAAAGAAGTGACAATAAAGAAGAGTACTTAATGTGAAAGAGAGAGGTTAGATCTCTTATGAAAATTCGGTAGCCTAACGACGCCACTCAAAACTTCCAAAATTGATTGATGAGAGAGAATAGGGTCTCTCATAAAATGAACATAAAAATTACAGTAAGAGTAATATAAGAGAACATCCCAATCACATTAAATATGAGCTTAAAAGTAATGACATAAAAGAGTGTACTTAAAAAGAAAGAGAGTAGGATCCCTTACCTCGGGTCTTACTTGACTCGATCATTCTTTAACGTCCTGAATAATAAACTTGAGTTAATTTTTACTTGCTTAAGAACCTATTTCAGGTACATTATTCCTTTTCTATCACTTATTTACTTGTTATAAACATTATGTAATCATATATGTTAATAATGTTTGTTCTGTCCATATTTGGTTCTTAAGTCGAAAGTGGACTTCTTACAATTACATGTTGTTCGTGTGGTCAAAGGTTCATTATATCCAGAATTATATTCCTGATTTGGATATCCTATATATAATATATATCCATAATAGAAATGTATTTATAATATTACATAATCATTTAGAGGTAAGAAATGAAATGCACCGCTCATGGACATGGTAAGCCGTACGTACGCATGAACGCTACTTTCATTTCTATGTCATATTAATGAAATTATAAATAAATGAGAGTTATGTATATTTTAATTCTAGAATTATATTCTTCATTTATATGTAAAATACATCATATATAACAACATTAAATACATCCTTTATACATCCCACATATGGCATTAACGAATCAAATCACTTTGAGGGGGCGGTAGTCCGCACTTCCTAAATGAAATTATCGTGTTACCCACAAAGGAAACCATAAAGGTATGCCACAAAAGAAAAATAAATAAGAATAAGTAAAATATAAACATATTATATATCATATATAAAAATAGTGACATCTTAATGGCCTCCTTTTAAGGTGTTATATGAGTGCTGAACAATAATCGTTTTGTGAGGCAGAAATTCGACATCCACAGAAATAGTATGTTCATTAACCATTTGATGTAGGTGTGGGTATGTGTAGCTATAATGCATCTTATAAAAACATCCTATTATATTGAAGATACTGTAGTTGTTACAAAAGAAATTAATAAAAAGAGTTAAGGGGTTGGAGAAGCAAAGTAAAACAAAAGAACAGAAGTGAAGACATTACCTTCAAATCGGGTAACTCTTTTTGATTTGAGATCAAAGGCTTCCTTGGAAAGACTTCTTCCCAGTCAAAGGCTTCTAGGAGTAAGAGAGAGATGTGGAGAGGAAAAATGGGCAGGGTTTGGCCGATCCAAAGGCTTGAGAGGTGTGGATAAGGTGGTAGAGGTGGGGGCCTTTTATAAGAGTAGAGGAGGGGCACTCTTGTAAAGTTACAAAATGTTTCTTTATTTTCAAATGAGTTTCAGATTTTAAAGGTCCCACATTGATGTATTTCTAGGATAAGGTGTTAGGGGTTCTAAATATACTAATCCAATAGGTTTTTTAAAAGTGTAAGTTATAGTTTTAACATTAACTTTTCATTTTATTTAAATCCTTTATTAATGAGGTAATCACTGCATCAACATGATGTCATAAATAATTTAAATTATTTAATGTCTAAAAATTATAAAAAAAATATCATGATGTTGGAAATATTTTTATATTTATAATGAATATTTATAGTTAAAAATATGACTGGTATAACCCCATTTAAAAATTGTTTTAGTGAAACATCTCATGCTTGTGACATTTTTATTTTAACATTAAATAAAAAGTTATTTATGTCATTTTCCAACCAAAGTGGCTCCATGTGGTCCCCAAGTTGAACCATGGATTTTCAGGGTCGTCTTTGACACGTCCAATGAGGGTAGGACATGTGTCTAGGTCATTTCACATTATTAAAACATTATTTTTCCCTTAAATTACACTAATTACCTCTAATCGCATTTAAGAACATAAAAGTTACTATTCACCAAAAATTTATTTTAATCCCATTGAATCACATTTTAATTTCTAATGACAACCATGTATGTCGGATTTTGGAAATTCAAAACACAGAGGTGGAAAAGTATCATTTAAACGAAAAATCTGTTTCTTTAACTACCACTTAGTGGTTTCACTATTCATCAAAAATTGAAGATTTTCAGAAAAATACCAAACATTCAAACTAAGCTATATTTGATATTACTAACACAAAAATGATGTCTATTTTAAAAAATTCAAAACATATAAGTTGGATTAATAAATTTAATAATTAATTCCCGCTGTCAAAACAAATATCGTGTTTTTATGAAGCAATATCTATTAAAAGATTGACACCAGTTTAAGTCCAATTTCAAAATAAAATTTATTCCAATGACCAATAATGGATTAAATGGTAAAAATATATTCTAATTTTACTTTAAAAACAATTCAAAAGATAATCTAATCATATATATAATTTATATTAAAAGGAGGTTTTGAATTAAAATAAGACTTTTTTCACTATTCATTAAAAATGAACTTTATCGGAAAGGTAACAAAAATTTACACAAAGTAAATTTTGATGTCTCTATTATAAAGAAGAATTTTATTTTGTCAAATATAACACATAAAATTTTCAATAAGTGGATTTAAAATAGGTTCGCCATCAAAAGGCAGTTAATCGACCTTCTAAAGAACATTATAATCTTTATGCTTAAAAATTGAATTCATTCACATTTTTAATCCTCTAACATTTATTGTAAAAAGTAAAAATATTTGACAAACATATATAATAATTTTGTAGTTAGTTCTATTCCTTTCCGCCATTACAACGGCTAGGCGTTAACTACCATTTAAAATAATATTATTTTATTATTAGAGTGCAACGTAAGATTCCCAAGAAACTCGTTGTTGCGTATTGGGTACGCCATCAAGCATAGCGTCCCGTTTAAACTAATATTAATATTTTATTCAAAAATATGGATAAATTTTAAAATGTATTATTCTTTATTTACCTGGGGTGTTATAGTTTTCCAAAGTTTTTTTAAATGGATATTTTTACCGAGGCATTGTGAATTTTTTTTGTGAAATTATTTTCAAAGCATGGTTTGGTTAAAATGGTTTGATGAAAATTTTTAAAAAATAGAGCACATATGAATCATTAGGTACTTAGGTGTATGTTGTAGTAATAGGTTGGGTCTATTGTTTTGGGTTTTCCCAGGGGGTATTCCTCTTCTCAGTTGGCTAATTATTTTATGGACTTGATAGACCTCTTGAGGGGTTTACATTATGGGTTGGTCATATACTCTCTGTAATCAACTCATATGTCTAATGGATCGATGCATAGTTTATTTTCAGTTTTATGTATGAGTTTCCTTAACATCTAGACCTTGTGTGATCCATCATGTGATGTTACATTTTCTTCTACTTTTGGAATGTATTATTTCATTGTACAACCATATATTTGATATGTTATCTGTTTCATGCATTCATTTGTTTTTTCATGATATATCTATTTTGATAAAATTACACAAAATTCATTGAAACTAATTTAACATACTTATATTGAAATTTTAAAAAGGGGAAATTAAATTGTTTTCAATGTTTTGAGATTAAAAAAGATCAAGAATTATCATTAATTGTTTTCTTTGATGTTTAACATTATTAGATTTTTCTTCAGGTATGTGATTTAAAACATCTGGGTGATACAAAAACGATCATATAATCTCAAACATAGCATAACCCTTCGATAGTAAATAGACACAGTAATGTATTTTAATCTGGGAAAAGGCATGGCATTGTAGTTGGGCTGTAAGGCTTTCTGTTAGTAGAGTTGGTTAGTTGGTGGTGTGATGTTGGGAGTGTTATCATGCTATCGTATGGACTAGTTGGTTGTTTTTTTACAATTTTGGAAGTCCTCTATGGTAGGAACTATAATTATAGATTTTTTACTCCTTATTTTTATTATTTCAAATGTTTTTTTTAATTCAATGACTATATAAATCATTTCAATTATGGATCTATAGTATACATTTTCCATGTTATTGCTTCAGGTTTGGTAAAATCATTAACTTAGATTTTTTATGACCAGTTCTTCGTTTCTAGCACATGGTGAGTTGGAATTGCCTACAGGTATGTGATGGATCAGGTCAGGTACCTATTTGAGAGGGTATTTAGGTCGATTCATTAATGGTAAAGTAAATATATTTTGAATTAATTTATTAATTGGTTTAAGATTTATATAATGGGAATGATTATAGTAAAATGTTTTTAGTTTATTGTAATCCAATTGATTATTTTACACATGTTTAATTGAATGTATTATGTCATGTGTTAATATAATTGATAAGTAAGCTTTATCATGTTAAAACAACTTGATAAAAAATGATAAAATTTAAGAAAAATGAGGTTTCTTCATATTACAATGTGATAAAACTATTTTTATACTATAAAGCATATATGATAGCTAAATATATCATATATTGTAGGTTTCTAAAATTAGGAACATTGGAATAATTTATTAGTTGATTTAAGATGGAATAAATTGTTTTTTTATGAATAACAATTTATTGGGTCAAGAGTTACTTTTGTCTTATAAAGGCTGGCTTCCTTGAGTTGTGGTTCATGACATCCGAATTTCATATGAAAGATAAATGCCTTATTTTAGGTTCAAGATACCATGTTGACTGTGTTTTTTCTATTTTTTCCTATGATGTGCTCTCGATGTGATTTTTTTATGTGATGTTATATAAACCTAGGATCATTGAGCCTGGGAAAGCTAATGAGATATGGGTGGGGAGGACCAAGCTTATGGAATCAGTTGATGCATGTGATAACAAGATGCATGGGGATATAGATGATGGTATTGGGGATTATCTATTCATTGTTGGAATGGGTTGAAGATTCACTTACCCATTGATGTGATAACATGGATGTTTTCTAATTATGAATTTCTTACAAACCAATGTAATGGTTGATTGTTTTTATATTTTCATTTCCCCACAGCTTGAGGCAACTAGATTTTCATTGTTTCATATATTGATGGTATAATTTGATATTTCCTAGAGTACCTAGAATTATTGAATTTTAATTATTAAAATAAATATATTTGTAACC
This sequence comes from Viscum album, assembly GCA_963277665.1. Lineage (NCBI taxonomy): Eukaryota > Viridiplantae > Streptophyta > Magnoliopsida > Santalales > Viscaceae > Viscum > Viscum album. Next base: position 1,758,842,609 of record OY728119.1, on the reverse strand, counting down.
CATGGGTTTGGTTCTTGATGTATTTCAATTTATATGATCCTGAGAAAACTTAAACTCAATATGGATTATTCCTAAATGGAATGGACTCTATGTTGATTGATAATGAATGTAACATGGAATATTATTTTAAATTAATATTTTTTAAATTAATTTAAAAAGGAAATAATAAAAAGACATAATGTAATACAATTTTCTATATAAATAAAAAATGTGTTATAGGAATCATAGTTCTTAGATGTGGTAACCATGTGTTTGAGAGATGTAAGATGTAGTTAAGATTGAGACAAGGTTATTCCCATAGTTTGTGTGTGAGATATATTATATCCTATATATACCATGATTTTATACATTACCCTACCCATGTTGGTTAGGGAAACTGATACCCAGTGGATATTGGGAGGTTTTTTCCCCAACATCCTGGTGGGAGGATGGATGAATGACTTTTAACACCCTGAAATTTTAAAATATTTTAATATAGGAATAAATTAAATTTTTCTTTTTAATTCTATTTATGAAACAACATTTTATTTTTAATCTCCACACAAAAATGAGTCAGCTTGTGTTAAATGAAAAACCATGTTTTACCTAACAATAATATACATATAAATTATTATTATTTAATATAATATATAAAATATCCGTTAAATTATTAGTTATGAATTATATTTATCAAATATTGGATTTAATAAATTCAAAATAAATTAAACATTCATCTTATGTGATTTTCTAAATTAATATAATAATTTTTTAAATTTTTTAGATAAAAGAAGTATTTTTCAAAAAACATTGGTTTTTTCACCTCATAATGGAAAAAAAATTTCAAATATGATATTTTAAACTTTTATATATTAAAATATAAAAATTAATCTTCTTCTTTTAATGTGAAATGACAAAATTTAATTTGGTTCAATTTTTGTTTTTTCTTTCTGAAAACATTCATGTTTTGATGAATAATGAAAAGAAATCAATTTTAATTGAAAACAGAATTCTTCATTAAAATAATTTATAGAGTTAAATTATAAATTTTATTGGGTTTAATGTGCAATAATATAATATTTTTATCATTTTATATAATTATGGTCAATGCGAATATTTTTATATTAAAATTGGATAAATATACAAGTCAATCATTTTATGGTTTTTCATATAAATAACATGTTTTATCATTCCATCAACGAGATTATTTTTAAATTAATTATAGAATCATCATTTTTGAAATATTAAAAATGGATTCCATATTTAAATTATGTGGGTAAAAAATATGATAATATATTACTTTTATTTATTTGGATATTCTAAATAGTAACAACCCTAATTTTTATTTAATGGGGTTGAGGGTAAATTGGGCAATTAAAGATAACAATAATCTTATAAAAATACCCAAACACTAGATAAAAATCTAATTGGATGAGTAAATTATACCTTTACAACCTATTGTTCTAAATGGAATCATTTAATAGACACTGGTACATAAATATGATATTAATATTATTAAAATCAATGAATGTGAAAAAATGTCACACTCTCATTTTATATAATTATATAAATTTTAATATAGGGAAAACCTAGAGATAACATCAATTAAAAATAGTATTCTTAATTATAAATTCATTAAATATATCAAAATAATTTATTTATAATGTTTAGATATTAAATAATTACTATTAAGGATGACCCAATGTTGATGGAGAAATTATTGTATTAATATAAATATAAAATAAATGGTTTTAATAATATTAAAAGATATATAATTTGAATTAATATGGTTTTCTGAGAATTTTACAGGTTACTATGGCATGTTTGTAGTATATATATTCATTTCGAATTTAATTTTTAATTTTTATTTTTTATGTCAAAGATATTAGTACGGTTAAAATCAAGACTATTGATAATTTATAACAGTAGAATTTTATTAAATTATTTTAAAATAAGAAAATATTTGAAATTTTAAAAAATATTAATTATAAGTTGAGAAGTTTCATGATGTTTCTATTTATGGCCAATTATCACCATATATGTAAATAATTATTACTATTTAATATTTAAAATATAATTACCACAATTAAATTAGAATAGATATATTAAGGGTAAATCAAAATTATAAGGACTAAAATAAAATAAAAAAATTCCCATAAATTATTGTATGAATAAGATTTGATCTTTATAAAATTATGATCAGTTTTTAGTCATTTAATAGAAAATATTCCTTGAATAAAACATATATATTATTTTAATCAAACATAGTTAGAAAATATCATTGTCTTGTATTTTAATATGTTTTATGTGTCCACGTAGGAAAAAATTGATGTTATGAATGAATATAATTTTCTATTTTGATATAAATGAAATAAAATAATTTCAGTAAATTTATTTTTAATATTTATATGTTATGTAATTACTTTAAATGTATTTTTAAATCCAAACCAATATATATTTAATTAACATTAAAATAGAAAAAATGATATTAAGGATATTAATTTTGATATATTTTGAATTAATAAATGATTATAAAGAATTTAATAGATCAATATGATATATTAGAGTTGTTTTAAGGCATTATATTATAACATCCTATTTGTCATAAGGTATTTGAAGTTAATTCAAATAAATATTATTAAATTGAGAAATAATGACATCTTATTGAATTAAATTATTATTAAATTCATAGACAACAATTAAATAATCACAAGGGAATATTATATGGTCTAAAATTTATTATAATATTCATTTATGGGCCATTTTTAGGTATTTTGATATCGAATAGTCTCATTATAGGTTAATATTTTTAGAGTTTTGAAACATGTCCCTCCCCTTGTTATAAAAGGGAACCTATTATTATATTTTATTGGCATGCCTAAATCCCTCTGGCTTGGACAATACTTGGCCATTTCTCCTCCCAAATTCACTCAAGTCATCATCATGACCATACATTTTGTAGAAAGACAACATTAGGAGTCCTTTTCAGAAAATCAAAATGAGACACTTGAAGAAGAGGAATTTTTTTTAGTAATTCAATTCAATTTATTTTCTTCATCTACTTCATCTTATTATCTTGTTTCCATGATAACGTAATGACTCTAGATTAATCTATATTATTATTTGTTATTATGAGTAGTGGAAAACCAGGTTACTCGTTTTATCCATCATGTGATTAACTATATCAGCAAGCATGTGTATGTATGACTTACCGTCTTTACATCATGGTGTAATTTGTTATTCAATACTACCTTATTTAGATGGGTATAATGAAGAGTACAATGAATATAAATAATTATTAAAAAATGATAATATTTTTATAATAAATATTCAATCCAATTACATTCCATTTTACCATCAAGGTAATGATATTGTTGCTTGTGCCTATGAACGACCTACCTTCTCTATGATGCGATGAAATTCATTTACCGTGTTGACCATTCAAAAATGATTATAATATTTATACGATGAGTAAAAATAAAAATTAATAAGTTTATATCATTCTATATATTTATTAAATAAATAATATTTATAAAAAATATGATATACATAATAAAACATTAATAGGAAAATGAAGTAGTTAACACCTGAAACAATGGTAATACTGAAATATTATTACCAAAACGATTTAAGAGAATCGTATATGATATCATAATTTTTTTAATTTTGTCTAGTATAATTTAATAACATACTTAATCCATTATATAAGAGGTTAACACACCCGTGACTAATGAAAGATCATTTTAATGGTTAATTTTACAACATAATTATTATCCGATATTGTTTTTACACACGTATCTACAAGAATACATTTATCATCCCTTCACTTGATAATTAAACATGTATTTAAAAAATTTATTAACAATTGTTTTATTTAATTTTTACCCATTATTTAATTTTCATAAAATGTTTTTAAATTAATCATTCTATTGTTTTCCAAATGATACACCTTATGAAAATTTCTAAAAAGTAAGGAAAGAATGTTTTTTATAATTTATATGGCGCAATCGGCTATTTCCACCATCTAGATTAATTATTAATTTTAAACGTCCATTACAAGATTACAAGGTAATACTAAAATAATATATTTATCCTAAAAATATCTCATTTTTTCTTTTTAATAAATCCCACTTTGAAGATGAATGTGAACCATTACAAAACACAACATAGACTGAATGAAATCATAATTCTAGGACTACGAAATTCAAAAACAGCAGGCAATCAATGCACAAAATTTAAAATTACAACCACCTCTAATGAGCTGTGGAAAATCCATGTATGAAAATTCCTAATTCAAATGAATGAAATGCTGACCCGCCATAAAATAGGCAGTTACAAACTACAACATGCCTTCACCAAGCAACTGATGTTCTTTTTCTGTCAACGTCTCTAACAAAGACGATGAGAGAAAAATTCCAAAACATCAACTGTGAATAGAGAAAAAAAGTAGAAACCTCCATTGAATGAACATGATCCCGTATCTAGATTGAAAATTACTCATTCTATAGAAAACAACATTAACAAAACTATCCAAACCCTAGTGGAAGGAGAGAAGCCATCTCAGGTTGTGACTCTAAGACATTAGGTGACCGTACAAACTAAACATCCTAAAGACTCCACGACAACCACCACACCAGAATAACCTGGTGAAGTGCATTAGAGGAGGAAACCATGGAATATTTTTGGTAGAATGATCCTCAGCATTGGGACACAACCATTCTAGGACAATCAAACCCTTCTATAAAACCCCATGTTTGAACCTTTATCACTGAATCGAAGACCACAACACCATATAAACCATCATTAATCAAATCTGAAAACAACAGAACCCATCATGGATGTGTATGAACCACAAAGAGAAAAATTAGCGAACCAACATGATTCATCCACACATAATGAGTTGAAATCGGTATCTATAGGGTGGAAAGAAACAACTAAAGGAACATAAACATGAAATGGAAATCCCAAAACCAAAAGAAAAAAGGGAATAAGAGAATTGAAGCAATGATAGAAGACAAGTGCATGGAGATAATTGATCCATCGGTAAGAAGGATAAAAAATGTGAATCCACTAAGCAAGAGGAAGAGGCAGTCAAAAAATATCAAGGAAAGGAAGAACAAAAAAACACACAAAATCTGGCCAAGAAATAAGACAAAACCATTACAAATGTCTCAATCAAAAGTCCCGAATCACTATATTCCTATTGAGATGAAATAAGGTGGATATTACTCACAATGATTCCATTAATTTGATTGATGTTCATAGTAGAAGAGGTCCTTGAAGAAGTAGTGAATCTGAGCATCACTAAATAAGAATGGAGGGGAAAAAGAAGACGTCGAGGAAGGAGGAAAACACACACCAGGAGGATATCTAGGGGATGATATTGAGAGACATTCAAAATAAATACATTATTTTATAATTGCCTTCATATTAAATGTTTTCAATGTAAAAAAGTGATATCTCCCTCAAAGAGTTTTAATCATTTTATTATATTATTTTCATATATATTAACGTCTGTTGTAATTTTTTATGCTTAGTTGTGGTTGGTTTATTATGATGTAATATTTCATATTGTATTGAATTATTTATGATATGTTTCACTAAAGATTTTCTATTTTTTTATAATTTATGGTTTATTGTTGATGAATCAACATATTATATGCTAGTTTTAATAAGATTTTGAATGTTATGATTCACCGTTTTTATAAAAGGAATGCATTGGACTTATTAAGTGGCGGGTGGGGCCTTCTATATCCCCTCAATGCATCAGTGGGTCTTTTGAGACAAAATAGTGTCTTGTAATGAGGCCTTGATGGTATGGTTATGTTTGGTCTTGGCATGGGGCCTTAATGACATGGTTATGATGTCTGACATTATGCATTTCCTTATTAGGAAATTACTTATTGATATTACATGTGATCATTTTAATACTATAATATCCAAGTGATTGTTTTGATGGAATTACTTGATTTTTTTTAGATATATTAAAATGATGATTATGTTATAATGGTGTGTGTTCCAGATCTATAATATGCTTTTAATTTTTTTTATTATTTATGATAGATTCTGCAATATTGTTTACCCTTACTGAGCGTCTAACCACACCCCATTCTTACAATTTTTTTCCTAGGATGCCAAAATGTGTAATATGATTTATATAAATGGTAATTCTAGGAGTATAATGGAATTCTCAATGAATAATCCATGTTGTGTTTTATTTTTTTAATTTTAATGTAAGGTTTATCTATGAAATATATTTTCCAATATTGCTAAACTAATCAGTCCTTCATGAATTGATTCCTTGTAATCATGCAAGTGTAATAAATTAATTCATTGGCTCATGGTTTTTAGGGTTGAGGTGTTATAGTTTATATCAATGGAATTTTAGAAAAAAATTGGAAATTAGATTTATAAAACATAGATTAGAAAGCAAAACCCAATGAATGACATTAAGGATAAGTCTTACTATAGTATATCATCTTTTAAATTTGGTAATAGATAACTTAGGTTAATCATATGGAAAATAGATTGATAAGAATATTGATTCATTTAGAGATCCAATAAACGATTCAGTATGAGAATATCAATATTATTTGTTTTCCTCACTTTATGATTTGAGTTTGCTCATTTTTTTGAATCATCAAGGTTATACATGTAGTGGTTTTACTATTTATGATGAAGAGATTGGAAAAGGGAAATGATATGTAAGAGGATGTAAGAAATACAATTTTGAATTTTAGATTATATATTTAAGAGTGATGTGGAATTATTAAGGTTTATTTGTATTTGGATTTATGAATCATTTCTTTACTATTGCTATGGTTATATGAACCATGAGATATGTAAGGATTGTTCTTCTGTACTTTTTTGTCAAGTATTTGGATTTGTGAATGATTTCAATATAGTTTTTAAGAGGATGAATGTATATGAAAATAAGAGATACATTATATTTTTTGGGAATCTAATGTAATTGGGAAATTCAGAGACCTTTTGGATAGTGAATTTTGATGTATGTATTTTGGTAGAGTATTAAAACTAGAATGATTTAATTTAACCATTGGATATTATTGTTTGATGTTTTAGTATGCTTTATTAGAGACTATGTGATAACTTCTTTGGTTTTAGTAAACATTTAAAGGTTGATTGAAAAAATCATGGACCATATGATTCATTAAATGTGATTCATGCATAAATAATCATCTTGAATATCAATCTCTAGGTGAATGAATCTATAGAAAATAGGTAAATGTGAAACTAAAGGATAACATTAATAGAAGAAATTAAGTTTTCTCAAGTTCTCATTGGGATAATAAAAAATCCCCCAACTCTAGGAATGTGTATATAAAAAAATGTGTTATCCTACAACCTTAATTTTTTTAATGATGGCATTTTAAAATATAATAGATTTAAGGCTTTGAGGACCTCAATTTTCATTTTATTGTTCACATTTTTGTGATTGACGACCTCAATCTCCTCATATATATATTTACATTTTGTCTCTAAGTATGGGTCTCTACTGGCCACTAATATTACCATATTAGAAATCCTAATTTGGTAATGACCTTCACATTTTCCTTCCCTAATATTACGATTATATATTATTAACTATATTTAAAGTTTTGTTTTTCCACAATGGTACTTTTTATTATCAATCGTTTATTTTCAAAGTTCAATTTAAAATTGTGAGGACATAATCTTTTGAAGGAGGGGAGATTGTTACACCCGAGATAATTTAATTTTTTTTCATTTCTAAATAAACTTAATTTATTTGTTTTACTTTTTTTTAAGAAACACCATATTAATATTACACTACACACAAAAATGATTTGTCTTGTGCTAAATGTAAGGACCTGTATTACCAAACAACAATATATTAATAAAATATTATTATTTAATAAAATGTATAAACTAGCTGTTAATGTAACGGTTATGACTATTATTAATTATTTTATGAATATTATATATTCTATATGATTTTAATATTCGTCTTATATATTTTTTTATAATGATATAAAAAAATAAATTCAAATTTTCGGATAAAAGAAGTATTTTACAAGAAAATGTAGTTGTTTCACCTCTTTATGAAAAAACCCATTTTAAATCCCATATTTGACACATTTATATAATTAATATTGAATAATAAAACTCTTTTTAATGTGTAATCTCAATAATTAATTTGGTTGAATTTTTTTTTATTTTTTGATATGTTTTTTGTTTTGATGAATAGTAAAAAATAGTAAATTTTAAATGAAAGCAAATTTTTCCATCCAAAGAATTTATACTGTCAAGTTGTAAATTTTATTGGTTTAAAATTATTATTGGATTAAAATTTTATCATTTAATATAATTTTGGAAATTGATTTTATTTTCACATGAAAATCATATATTAACACATGTCAATCATTTAATTTTTTTGTTTATAAAAACCTATTTTCTTATTCCATCGATTGGATTAATAATAAATTAATTACCGAAACATATATGACATAAATTCTTATAAATTTAATAAATATTTTTATTCAGTGGTCCCAAATAATATTAATATATTACTTTTATTTTTTTGGATATTATGAATTATAACTATGATAACTTTTATTTAACGTGGTAAAGGGTAAATCTGTTAATTGAAGGTAAAAATAATATTATAAAATTACCGTAAGAACATTAAAAATCCTATTATATGACTAAATTATACCCTTATCACCTAGGTTCTAAGTTTCGTCTTTTAATGGACACTTTTCCATGAATATGAAATTAATATTATTAAAATTAATGAATGTCACAAAATGTTACACTCTCAGTTTATATAATTATATTAGTTTTTATGTAGGTATAACCTTGAGATTACGTCGATTAAAAATTGTATCTACAGAGGAAAAATAAATAACTAAATCATAACAATTTATTTATAATATTTTGATTGTAAATAAATACCTTCAATAAAGACAAAATATTTATAGAGAAATTATTTTATTAATAGAAATATCAAATAAATGGTTTGAATAATTTTAAATGAAAATAATTTTAATTAATTAAACTGATTCAAAAAAATTCTAGCATAATCTAACATTTTAGTGTAATATTAAATATTTTTTTTACGAATTTATCATTATTTTCAGAATTTAATTACAGCCAATGTATTGAATTTTGTCAAAAATTGACGCTATTAATATTTTATAAACATAATATTTTATTAAATTATTTAAAATTCATAAAAATATATAACAAAAATAGATTTAAAATTATAATGCAAGAAATTTATGTTTTTTCCATTTATGTTCAATTGAAATAATATAAGTAATTATTTATATCTGTTTAATATTTAAAATATTATTAACCTAATTAAAATTTTATAGATTAATCAATGGTAAATCAAAATTATAAGATTTAAAATTAATCCAAAACATGTAAAAAAATTCTTGGATGCATAAAATTTGATCCTTATCACATTCATATCGACTTTGAGTTGCTTAATGGACACTTTTCATGAAATATAAATTATATATTTTTTAATTAAAGGATAATTACAAAATATAATTATCATGTATTTTAGTATCTTTATGTTTACACAAATGGAAAGAATGATGTATGAATGAATAAAAATTTACATTTGGATATAAATTATATACATTTCATTGAATAATTTTTTTTAATTTATATGTTATTTAATTATCTAAAAAGCATTTCCAATTCAAAAAAAGTATTTATTTAATTAACATATAAATAGAATAATTGATATTAATAATATTAATTTTGTTATATTTTGATTTAAAAAACATTTCTACTGTATTTAATAGATTAATAAGATATATGATATTTTTTTAAAGGATTATATTAAGATTATCACCAGGTATTAATGTATTTTAAGTCATATTAAATGGATAGTTTTAAATTTGGATATTATGATATCATATTGAATCAATATATTTTTTAATTATTTCCAAATCAAAGAAATGTTAAATAAACACAATGGTATATGATAGGTTATTATATATATTCTAAATGTAATTTATGTGATATTTGAATGTATTTTGATCTATAATTTTTTTATTATAATTTAATATTTTGAGTGTTTCCAAAAATGCCCCCTCTCTTATAAAACGACACCTCTTGTTCTCTTTTATTCACACCTCTATGGAACTTTAGATCTATAAAAACCAGACCAGTTATCCTAAAATATTACCTATAATCATCCAAGATTACATACATTGGGTATAACTCCAACATGTGTCCTATTTTATCAAATCAAAAGGAGACACTCAAAAAAGAGGTAGTTGTTTTACCAATTCAATTCTATTAATTTTGATTTTCTACATACTTTTCCTATGTAGTTTCCATACTAAAGTAATAAATACAGTATTATATATATTAAAAAACGTTATTATTATTTTTGGAAAAATATATAAATCATTTTATCCATCCTATGAATAACAATATCACCACACATGCGTATGTATGACTTACTATCTCAATGTCGCAGTGTAATTTTATAGTCAATGCAACCATAGTTGGATGTGTATACTGATGAGTATAATATATATAAATAATTAAAATAACATTATGATTATTATTTGTAATTTATATAACCTCCAATTCCATACCATCTAATAATCATTGGATTGATATCACTGCTGATACATATGTACGACCTACCTTCTCTACAACATTGTGAAATTCATTCACCGTGTTAACCATTTTAGAGTTATTATATAATTTATATAATGAATAAAAATAATTATTATGAATTTTAAATAATTATGGATAAGAATAAAATAGACATTATTCATAATAAACATGACATAATGAAAAAACAAAAAATGATAATTTGATGCACTTATCTCCTAAAACAATGGTAATAATTATTTATTATTAAAAAACAATATAATTGGATCATATATTATTCCATAAATATGTATTTGGTTCACATATAATTTAATAACATACATTAATAGTCATCAAGGAGGTTAACTCATCCTTGACTATTGGAAAGTACAAGGTAAGGGTTAATTTGGAAATCTCATTACTTTTCGAGATTGTTTATAAATAAGTATCTATGTGGACACATTTGTCATCCATATCTATGTTACATATAAATTTACTTCAAAATAATTTTGAAAATTGATTATTTTAATTTTTTCTAATATTTTTGTTTTTATAAAATGCATTGAATATAATTTTTCTGTCATTCTCCTAACAATGTACATTATAAAATTGTCGACACATTATGGAAAGAATGTTTTTATAACTTATATGGAACCAGAGACTATTTCAACTGTCGTGAAGCATTAAAATTTTGAAACATAACATAAAATCATAGAAGGTTATTTAGAAAATAAATTTTTTCTTATACAGTTTTTTGGATTTTAAATGATTTCAATGTAAAAAGTGAAATATCTCTCACTATTTTTTAATTATATTATTGAATTATTATCAAATATGTCAACTGCTTTTTATAGATTTTAAGCACAACTGAGGATAATTTATTTTGATACAATCATCCATATTTTATTGAATGTGTTATGATATGATTGACTATAGTTGTGGTGTTTTATACCATTCATGGTTTGTGGTTGAATTATCAACTTTTCTTATGCATATTTTAATATGAATATTAATGTTATGATTCATTGTTTTCATAAGAGGAATTTATTAGGATTAGTAAGTGATGGGTGGGTCCTGTATTACCCCCTCTATGGATAAGAATGTCTCATTAGACAAACAAGTGTCTTGGTGTAACAACCAAAGGTTTTTCAAAATTAAAAGGAAGTGAAAGAAAACTTTTTTAAGTAAATATTTATAACTATCCATTAAATATAAATTTTCCACTTTTATGTTTTGAATTTTGAGAAATGGTCATCTACAATTATGTTCAATAAGTGATATGGAGCCTAATGGATCCAACTTGTTTTTTATGAATAGTAACATACCCTTATGAATAGTAATATGAATAATAATATGACCCTAATGAATAGTAAATTTTACGATTATTTTATTTTCTTATGGAATGATGATAATGAAATTTTGGTTAATTTTTTTATGTTATATAATAGCAGTTATAGTTTTATAACTGTTAATTTTAGAATTAAGTATGACTTTATTTAAATTTTTAAATAATAATATTTAAAAAATTATTTTCAAATAATGGAGATCATTTTTTAATTCGACCCATCGAGAAATGATAATAGATTGTTTTTTTGAGATTTTTTCTGAAATTCTTGAATTTTCGATAAATAGTGAAATACAGTAAAATAACGTATATTCCAATTATATGAAAAAATGCACAATTTATGACATCATAAGAGATGCAAAGACACTTGGTTCGAACTGACATTCCATTTTTTACTATTTGGGGTCACATGAATTAAGAATATTCATAGACTTGGGAATAAAAATTAAATAATGATTAAAATAATTTACAATACCTACTCTACTCCACTATAAATACCACCCTCATTTCACTCTTCCTCCCACCCCTATAATGCCATGAGCCTTTCCTAGTTTTTGCCCAGTACTCCTCCCAAGGCTCTTACTCAGGTCCTAGAGATTATGTTATCACTAGAAATCCCAAACCCAGGGCCATAAGAAGGATCTCAAGGAGAATATATTATGAGGTAAAAATCCTCTTCTATATTCATTCTTTTATTTCATTTTATGTTATTATTTTTCATTCATTTTAGATTATGTTGTGATATTTAATTCCACATCCACCTTACTACTTATATTATGTAATAATGGAGAGATTCCCCTTTTCTATAGTCAAATTAATATATGAAATATTAAAATATGTCATTTTGCTATCGAATTTTATAAGGGATTTCTCAATTTTTTTATATTGAGTTCCATTATTATTTTATTTTCACCTCACATCCTTTAATCTACGAGGCATGAAAGCTCTAGAATCATTTATATTCCTTATTTTCTTGTTTTAATTGAAAATTCATCATCAATTGTCTTCTCCTCCCCCACTTAATGAAGGAATTAAAAATATTTTCTGTGATGTGTCGAATTACCGACTTCGTGGAATATGTGATTTCAATTTTCTTTATTTCCATCAAGGGTGGTCCTGAAACCATTTTTATTATTGAACCATGTAATAAGATATGTATTATATCAAATCCATGGTTATTTAATTATTTTGTACATATGGTTTTAATTTATAAAATAAAATTTGGTATTTATTATCAAAGAACCGCTAAAATGATCTAAATGAATATCATTAATGTTTTAACTTATGAATCAACCATATATAAGAATTATAAATTATAAATGTTATAATTTATGGTTTTTTAAATATGTAAATACCAATCCATTCCAAATCTAGGGTTTCACATCCAATCAATAAGAACAATCCATCATGAACGGATCATGAAAATCATTTAAAGAACTCACCCTAAACAGTGCAAGGAACAAAATACTAACAATTAATGGGTGAAATGATGTAATGAAATGATAATATAAGGTATTATAAATATGTATTGTTTTTAATAAGTTATTAATAAAACTTTTTTAACTATCATATTTGAGTTTTAAATGAGTAGAAAATAAGACAAACCTGATGTAAGGGGATTCTTAACCCGATTTCCTTTCTTTGTGATAACCTTCTACTTCATTAATTAAGTGGTATTAAAATTGTTTTTGTGAGGAACATTGTTTATATTATGATTCATTATGTGTGTTTACTATGTATATAAATATTCCACCAACTATATAAAGTTTGACATCAAATATATGATTTATGTAATGGGATTTCCTATTAAATGCCTTAATCAAAATTCCTTTTTAAGAAATTTTTAAGGCCATATTTTTATGCGATTATTCATGTTTTATGGTTTTTTAATAGTTCTTGGGTGTTTTTTATGATCAATGTTCGGACCTATAATTCCTTCTAATGCATTTGGTTTGGGTATGTTGGAGGTCGGTTGTACTGTTAATCCATGTGTAACTGCGATGGTTACACAAATTGTAAGGAATCTTTGATGGTTACAAATTATAAGGTAGTAAAGAGGGTTACAGGATTATGTAATTTATTCTCCATGATACTATTATTATTATATTTATGTTCTTTTGTTTTTTGTGGATCTTATTTAAATCTCACGTTTTACCAAGAAAGTATATACGGATGACATGTGTATCCTTTGAAAATGATTTTATACCTTACAAGTGTTCATGGATAAATGTGTTCTTTCCTTATTTTTATATCCCTTAATATGATTTTGTGCCCATTAAAAGTTTTTAAATGATTTAAAAAGGTTATAAGGATGTGTATGACAAAGAAGGAAGAAAAATTAATGGTTTGAGGATTATTCAATGACATCATATTTTTTTGATATGTTTTATATTTTTCATGAAATGAATACTATTTTTATGTCATCCTCTCGGTAATAATGTGTAATTTTATGAATTTGTTAAGCCCTTCTTTGATAAATCTCTAAACTTGTAACGATACTCAATTCTTAAGGAAGTGTTTTGTTTACTAAATTCATTATTATGTAATATAATAATCCCAGGCCCTTATTGTTGGTATTAGTGGATAGTTTTGATATCTATAGGGGTTAAAATGATGTTAATATATTAAGAATAATGTTTTTAGGGTCAATTTGAAATGATATAGCATTCTGAAATTACCATGTTTCTTAATTTAGGATATTTTTGTTCAGAATTGTTGTCCGCAAAAGAAACAGGGATTGTGAAGAGGATATGCATTGAAAAAACTACATCCTTCAAAATCTACAGCCTGGAATTGTAGAGATTAGAGCCGAGAAATTTGTGACAAAAATGGCTCAGCTAATGAAAGAGATAATTGGTAGTGGCATCTATGCGAGGGAAAAACTAGAGGTACAACAACAGAACATGACAATAGTGGAACATTTTATGAGACAACACCCTCCTACTTTCAATGGGAATTATGACCCAGTAGTGACTAAAGGATGGATTAAATACCTTGGAAAGATATTTGATGTTATTGGATGTTCAAATAATTAAAAGTTAAGTCTTTCTATTTATAATTTTCAAGGTGAATCTGATCCATGGTGGTCAATGGTAAGGAATATCAGGAATAGAGAGGATTTTTCTTCCTTAGAATGGGATGAATTTAAAAGTCTTTTCATTGAAAAATATTTTTCTATGGTGGTGCGACTTATGCTGCATAATCAATTTCTTGAACTGAAATAGAAGGCAGAAGATTTAGTGGATTTGTATGAAGATAACTTCACCGAACTAGCGAGGTATGCTTTAAATATAATTTTGGAACAAGATATAAAAATCAACTGCTTTTACTCTGGACTAAAGCCAATGTATTGAAGGAAATTGGCCTCTATGAATTCAAATGTTATGAGAATATTTTATGATGTGATGATAGGGTATATATGGAGTTTTCGTATGATCACATGCATTTTGTATTAAAGGATAAGTAGAGGTCCAAATGGAAAGAAATGAGTAAGAATCATCCAATGAAATCTAATTATAAGAAAATCAAGATTCTAGTTGGTGAAAAGTGTGGAAAGAAACACCTGGGGGAATGTCTTACTAAAAATGGGATGTATTTTTGATGTGGTAAATTTGGACATATAGCCCTAGATTGTAATGGAAATGATCCTAAGACTAATTCTGATAAGACGATTGTTAAGTGTTTTAAATGTGCTGAGATGGGTCATTAGGCAGATGACTGCCCAAAGAGAGATCTTAATGATTCATAGAAGCCATACTATATGTTTAAATGTCTATTTAGTCGTTTATGACTATATCAGCAGATGTCAGGCCATCCAATGAAGTTGTTTCGTGTATTTTGTTTGTTTAAATAGATTTTTCTAATGTTTTGTCTGATAAGGGTCAACAAATTCCAACATCTCTGAGATTTTTTTTGTAAATTGTAAATATCACCCAAAAAATGAGACTAGAACATGATGCTAAAACACCCGGGTAAATATTATAGCAAAGAAGAGTTATACGAATATTTCGATTGTGGTTTGTGGAAAGGAATTACCTACAAACCTTATTGTTTTACCTTTAGTTGAGATTGATTTCATTCTAGGAATGGATTGACTTTTTTTTATCATGCTATAATTCATTGTAGTGCTAAATAAGTTTTTTTTCAAAAATATTTACATTTTGTATATAAGAATGAACCCATACAATTGATAACAAATCTGGATGATAAGAATCTTTTGAAAGATGGAAATTAAATTTATCTTTCTCAAATTGTTGAAAAATGGAACAATTCATATTGATGATGTTCCTATGGTAAATGAATACCTCGATGTTTTTCCTGATTAGTTACCTGGTGAAATACCTCACCGAAAAGTCGAATTCACAATTGACATAGTTCCTGATTCTATGACAATTTCAAAACCCCAATATCATATGGCTCAAATAGAATTACATGAGTTAAAAAATCTATTGCAGGATTGTCCTAATAAAGGAATCATTCGTCCTATCACATCACCATGTGATTCTCCTATTTTATTTATAAAAAACGATGGATCCATGAGACATTTAATTGATTATAGAGCTTTAAATAACATCACTATTAAAAAACAATTATCATTTTCATCATATCGAAGACTTGTTTGATCAGCTCCTGAGAGCTCATTACTGTTACAAGATTGACATGAGATCCAAATACCATCATCTGAAATTGAAGAAAGATGACATATAAAAAATAGAAATTCTTAATAGATATGTTTATTATGAATTTTTTGTTATCCTATTTGGATTAACAAATTCACCTATTGTATTCATGAGTCTTTTGAATAGAATATTTTATGAGCTCTTTTATAAGTATTTGGATGTGTCCATTGACAATATTATGGTATTTTTAAAAAATAATGTGTTGCATGAAAAACATCTAAGTCTTGTTTTATAGACCATAAAAGAAAAGAAACTATATGAAAAATTCATCAAGTGTTATTTTTTGTATCAAAAGATTTCTTCTCTTGGGAAAATTGTAAATATGGATTAAATAACAGTGGATCCTACCAAATATGAATGGCCAAGACCTAAAAATGTTACAGATATTCATATATTTCTTGGGTTAGTAGCTTATTACCAAAATTTTTTTAATAACATTTCATAAATATATATCTAGATAACTAAGTTAACAAGAAAAGGGGTTAACTTTATTTGGACAGAATAATGTGATGTCTGTTTTCAGGAACTGAAGGGGAGATTGTTGAATTCTCCAGTTTTGTAATTTCCTTTCCAAAATGGTGAGATTTTTATCTATAGTGATGCTTCATTGAAGTGACTTTGTTGTGTTTGATGAAGAATTATTAGTTAATTTCTTATAAATCATGAAAACTATGACCTCATGAGTTAAATTATCCCTAAAATGATTTGGAATTGGCAGCTATATTTTTTTCCATGAATATTTGGTGGCATCATTGATACAGATCCAAATGTCAAATATATAGAAACCATAAAATTCTGAACTATATATTCACTTATTAGAAATTATGTATGGGGTAGAGAAGATGTCTTGAACTGATAAAGGATTATGATTTCATGATTAATTACCATCCTAGAAAAGCCAAAAAAGGTGAAGATTCCTTGAGTCGAAAACATAGTACATCATGAACCATGATACATTTGGAACATTATCCCCTGATTGAATATTTGATGAATTTTGGCTTAGAAGTTGTTGGGGGAAGGAAATAACTCTATTTTTTCTCACGTTTCAATTCAATAATCATTATCAGAAATAATTAAGAATGTGAATAAGGAATACCATGAGAAATAGAAAAATGTATAATTGGTAAAATTGGGTATGTTTCTAGAATTTATCCTTGATAATGATTTTGTTTTTAGATTTGTAAAAGGTTATGTGTTCCTTGTGATTTCTAGTTGAATAATGATTTTTTGTGTGAAGATCATAGTCCTTCATTTTCAGTTCCTCCTAGCAGTACTAAGATGTATAGAGACATTTGGGATTATTATTGGTGGGATGGAATGAAATGAGATATTGTTGATTTTACGATAAAATTTTTAACATGTCAATAGGTTAAAGTAGAGTGGCACCTACCAAAGGAGATTCTGTAACCTTTTATTTTTCTAGATAAGAAGTTGTAGATTGTATCCAGGGAAATTATGGTGGGACTACCTAAGACATATTAATGTAACAATGCAATTTAGGTTACTGTTGATCGGCTGACAAAATCTACACATTTTCTTCCTATTCAAGATACAATGTATCTGGATCAACATTATTGACTATACCGCAAGGATATTTTCTAGTCACATGGACTTCCTATTTCCATAGTAGCTGACCATAATCCAAGTTCAATTCTATATTTTGGAAGGGACTTCAGAAGTCATTGGGCACATAATTAAATTTCATACAACATTTCATCCTCAATCAAGTGGGTAGTCAGAGCGAATGATTTAAAAATTGGAGGATATGAATAAAGTGAGTTTAATTGACTACCAGGGAAGTTGGGATCAACATATTTCTTTAGATGAGTTTTCATATAATAATAGTTTTAATTAAAGTATACAGATAGATCCTTTTGAGGTATTGTATGGAAAGAGTATTGGACTCCAGCGTTTTGGGATGAAGTCAGTGAATGAATGTTGATGGGACCTATGTTAGTAGAAGAAGTGGCTGAGAGAGTGAAGATGATCTAGTAGGTCATGAGTATAGCTCAAAGCAGGTAAAAAAGTTATGAAGATAATAGAAGGAATGAAATCTCTTTCGAGGTAGGTGACCATGTTTTCCATGAAATCTCTCATTGGAAAAGTGTCATGAGTTTCGGCAGAAAGGGAAACTAAGTTCACAGTTCATTGGTCATTTTAAAATACTTGAATAAGTTGGAACAATTGCATACCGAGTAGATTTCCCTCTAAGTTAGTCTCAGTTACACCATGTTTTTCATGTTTTTATGTTGAGGAAGTATGTTCCAGATTCATCAAATGTCTTGATCCCAAAAGCAGTTCAGCTGTAAGAGAATTGTTCTTATGATTAGAAACTAGTTCAAATAATTTATTGAAGGGAACATGTATTGATTAATTATTTAATCCACCAGGTAAAGGTTTTTGGGAGAATCCACGTGGTAGAAGAAACAACATGGGAATCATAAAATGCATTGAGAGAAAGGTACCCTCAATTTTTTAATAAGTAAATAAAATTGTGGGGACAAAATTTTCAGAAGGTGGAAAAACTAAAACACCCCAAGGTTATTTAAAAACAAATGGAAATGATTGAAACATTATTTTAGGTAGATATTTATAACTTTTCTTTAATAATAATTTTACATCATTTATGTCTTGAATTTTGAGAAACAGTTTTCTACAATTGTGTTGAGTAAGTTATTAAGAGCCTAATGGAACCAACTTATTATTTGGTAAATAGTAACATACCCTTATGAATCGTAATATGAATATGAATATATCCTTAATGAATGGTAAATTGTACTATTATATTATTTTCTTAAGGAATGAAGATAGTTTCATTTGATAATTTTTAAATGTGATATAAAAGCATTTATTGTTTTAAAATTGTTATTTGTTTAATTAAGTATGATTTTGTATGAAAATTAAATTAATAATATATAGAAAATTATTTTCAAATGATGGAGTTAATATTTTTATTATACACTTCGAGAAATGGTAATGGTGAATTTTTTGGATTTTTGAAAAATTCTGGAATTTTCGATGAATAGTGAAATACGGTAAAATACTGTATATTCGAATTATCAGTAAAATACAATATTTATGACATCATAAGTGATTTAAGTCCGCTTTTTTCAAACTCACATACCATTATTACTATATGGGGTCACATGAACTAATAATATTCATAGTATTTGGAAATACATTATAATAATGATTAAAATACTGAAAAATACCTCCTCTCTTCCACTATAAATACCACCTTAATTTCCATCTTCCTCCCACAACTATAAATCCTTGATCCTTAACATTTTATATACCAATAATACTCCCATGTATCTTCCCTACATCCTGGAGCTGGTGGTCTGAATTGAAAGCCAAAAACAAAGGCCTTAAGAAGGATATCAAAGAGATGAGATCAATAGGTGCACATCTTTTTTGGTTTTCTTGGATTTTTTCATTTTATGTTATTATTTTTTTACCTTTCTCCTATGTTTGCGTATTTCATACCATATCCCCTTTATTGCCCATATTATGTTATAACGTTGAGATACCCCTTTTCTCTCATCAAAATATTTTATGAAATTTTATACAACGTTGTTAGTCTGCAGAATTTTCATGATGGATTTATCAAATTTTATATTATTTTGAGTTCCATTATTTTATTATTCATTATTCATATACTCTTATCCAAGAGGAATAAAAGATCCATAATAATTTATATTCTATATTTTCTCATTTTAATATAAAATTCATCGTTAATATTTTTCTCCTTCGTAAAATATTCAAGGAATTAAAAACATTATTCGGGATGTGATGAATTATCGACATCGTGGATGATGTAATTTTAATTTTCCTTAATTCATTCAAGGATGGTCATGAAACCATTTTAATTATTCACCCAGGTTATAATATATTTAATATGTATCGTCCATGGTTCTGAAATTATTTTGTACACATGGTTTTAATTTATAAAATAAAATGAGGTCGTTATTATCAATGAACCACTAAAATGATCTAAAAGAACAACATTAATGCTTTATATTTGGTATCATCATCATGTAAGAATTCAAAATGATAAATTCTATAATTTATAGCTCTAGAAATATTTAAATACAACTCCATTCCAATTATAGATTCTCATTTCCAATAGAAATTAACAATCCATCATGAACAAATCATGAGAATCATGTAAACAACTCACCCAAAATAGTTTAAGGAACAAAATATTAATAATTAGATAATGAAATGATTTAATGATATAATCATATAAGGTCTTATAAAGATTGATATTTATCATTATTATTTTAATAACATTATTTTAACCATTATATAAGTGGTTTAAATGTGTTAGAAGTAAGATATACCTGAGGTAAGGGAACTCTTATCCTGACTTCCATTATTTGGGTTAACCTTATAATTCATTATTTATGTTGTATTAAAATAGTTTTTGTGATGAAATTTTTTTCTATTATTATTATTTATGTTTATTTACAGTTTATATACAAATTCCATCCACACTATTAATTTTCATTTCAATTATATGATTTATTTAAGGGTCTTTCCATTTAAAATCCACTTTTATAATTCTGTTATATGAAAATTAAAAGGTAATATTTTTATGAAATTATTCATGTTGTATGATTGTGTTGTGGTTCATGGTAATTGATTATTAATAATTGTTGGACCAATATTTCCATCAAAATTATTGGGTGTGTGTACGTTTGAGGTCAGCCCTATGGTTACAACATGTGTAACTATGATGGTTATACAGATTTTAAGGTATCCGTGAGGGTTAAAAATTATAAGTTAGCCGGGAGGGTTATATGATTATATATGCAATGCCCCACGATACCTTTATGAATTTATTTATTTTCTTACATTCTGTGTGGATCGTGTGTAAATCTCATATTTCATAATGTTAGTATATATGGGTGAGACATATGTCTTTTGAAAATGATTTCATATGTTACAAGTGTTCATAGACTAAAGTGTTCTTTCATTATTTTTATATTCCTTACTGATATATTGTTCTCATCCAATGTTTTTATATTATTTTCTTAGTTTAACAGGATATGTATGATGAATAATGAAGCCAAGTTAAATATTTTAAGATTATTCAAATAAATCACGTTTTTGGTGAATAGTATTGTTTTTTGCTAGAAATGATTACTATTTTTACGGTATCCACTATGTAATAATGTTTAATTTTATGAAAGTATTATGTCTCTCTTCCCTAAAGATATACTGTTGATAATATCCTCAATTTAAAAGAAAGAGTTTTGTTGACAATTTTTAAGATTATGTAATGTAATAATGTCGGGTCCTTATACATGGGATTAGGTATTGGTGGTATGGTTATGTATGGTCTTGTCATCAAGCCTTGAAAGTGTGGTAATTATGTCTATCAGTAGGTATTCTCTCATTATGAGAATAATTATTGATATTAAATGTGATTATTTGAATAGTATAATTTCTATGTTAATGTGTAAGTAGAATTATTAAATCAATTAATTACATATTATTGTAAATATTATCTTCAAAAGGCTTGTGTTATAGTTTTATTCCTTTACTTAAAAGTTTATGCTTATTTATTATAGATTACACTATATTGTTTACATTTTTAGAGCATCTATGATCACCCAATTATTTTGTTTTAATTTTCTAGGATTGTAATATGTGTATTGTGAATTATATAAAGGTGTAATATGCTATAGTAACGTCATTATCAATGGATTATCCATGTTTTTTTATGTTTTGAATTGTAATTTATTGTTCATGTTTTCAATGTATTTTCCAATATTTCTTAACTGATTTGGACTTCAGAATTTGATTCCTTGTAATCATGCGAATTTATTAAAATAATGCACTTGATCCAGGATTTTGGGGTGAGGGCATTACATGACTATCGACATTGGATCCACTCTCTTCTCTTGGTATATTCATGTGTAGGTATACACAGTGGTCATTTTACCAATATATTTGTTCTGAGGGATGTGATTTCTTTTACTTAATTCACAAATTATTTATCTATATATAATATTCAAAGGATTATTATAGGTATAATGTGTATATACTATGATTTTTTAAGGTACATTACTCAACTAATGGGTTGTGATGGCTTGAGGTATAATACCCAATGTATGAATATGACATATATATCTTGTGGACCCAAAACACTACTTGGTTTCTAGGTAGAGATGTGTTTTGGGATGATTTGTTGGTGTGATGCATGAGATAAATGTTGTGATAATTATACTAAGTGTTTTGTTAGTTGTCTTACATTTGGAGAGAGATAGAATATGACATGTGATGTTGGGGAATAGAGAAAAACCAGTGGGGAAGTGGAAGTGGGGTACCCATTATGTTTCAATACTATAATATTTGATCTCTTGTTTTTTATACACGAGGAGTGATATCTATAGAGAGGAATAGAACTTTGTATACATGTCTATGTTACAAGTTAATTTAACAGTTCCCCAGTATGATTTATCATGATTACTTTTTAATTTTCTTGAGAGAATCCATGAAAGGATCCAATTAATTATACTATTATACTAACCCAACACACACACACACACATATATATATATATTAAAAATTTTGAGGTAAATAGGGGAAATTTGAGATATGGATGGATATTTCAAGCCTGTGGTTTGGTAAGTGTCATTTGGGATTTGTGATCAGTATCAAATATAAATTCAGGTACTTATAGTTTCCCTTTTACATTATTTTTGTACACTTTGAAATTACATGTACACACAATGTATTATTTTATATATCTAAATAGATGTTAATTATTGTGTCATTATTTTATCTCTTTTTTAATGTTCTCTTATAGGGAAATTCTTCATATATTATTGTTATTATACCCTTGGTGCTAGTCACCAACTCGAAGCCTACTAGAGTTGGGACTCGGGTAGTCACCCTCTCTGTTCTATAAATTCAGTCCCAGTATGGGTACTCTATCAGGGAAGGGGTCAATATAGAGTGATATAAATGGTTAAATTTGAGGGATATGATAGTGTTTTGAGTTATATGCGAGGTTTCATGAGTTGGTAGGGAAACACTTTCATCTTTGTTAAGTAATTGATGCTAACACAAGAGACTGGATAAGGCATGGGTATTTCGGGCCCCGATGATCTGATTCAATGAAAATTATGTTTTCTAAATCTATGAAATGTATTTATACTAGTTATTGGGTAATGACATTGGAAAGGATCCCACATCATTATTTTTTTCACTTTTGTTAGAAATTTGTAGACATTGGGATAGGTTTAACCCTAATAGAATAAAATGAATAATTTAATTAATTAATTATAATTATTTTATGATAAATATTTATGGTTATAATAGTTTTTTCTTATTTATATCAAGGCTCTAGGTTAAATCCTCATCAGTTTTACACCACATAAATTCTGTAAGACGTGTTGGACGATTTTATAAAATGTATTTTGAATACAATGGCATTTAGAGGAGGACGCAATGATAGTTTACGCACCATAGCCTAACAAAGTATATGGGAAACATTTTATACACATTATTAGAATAATTATTAGATGATATGGATTTATATTTCAATTAGATCCATGATTGTAAAGAGTACTAGGTTTCTTTATCATTGAAGATATTTTTTGGGTAACTAAGGCAGTGATGATTCTTATTCCTTGAAAATAACTAGAAACCAGTGGTGTTGTGGGAAATGTTTAAGGACTACATCCAAGTAGAGTTCATTTATTTGACCATGATGGTGGCCACTCACTATGGGATTATTACCATTTGATATGGGTGTTAAATTCTATGGTCATTTTAGATCCATTTTAGGACCATTCTCCATTATGATTTATTCTTGTGGCCAAATGATGGGACCTAGGTGAGATATTTAGAGTTGTATTTTTCTTATAGGGATATAACTATTGGTCCCCTATTCATGTTATCGACATTCATTATTGTGATGTAAAGAGAATAATTCATTGAAAATATGGTGCATATAATTGAGTCATCATGATTGGGGAGTTGTAAATATTCCCTAAAAAGAAGATTTGTGGTCTAGGTTTCCTATTTTCAATGATAGAAGAGTTTTTAGTTAGATGAGTGTTGTTATCATCCCTCATAGTCGTTATTATCAAAGGGTATAAAAGCATAGAACATTTCATTGAGATTATATATTTATTTTTATTATGGATGATGATGTTATCAATAATTAGAGTGATGTAACTTTCTAAGCAGTTTTCCTGTTTCCAGTGTTCTACCTCAAGTACCACCATTGAGTATATTAATGTTTGAGATAGAAGTAGTAGGGTGTTATAGTTTTGGGTCATTAGAGAGGAGTTGGGGTAGGAAGATGATTTCTATGAGATTATCTTCATCATCATAGAGTAATCAGTGACCATTGAGTCAGTTATTAGTAGGGACAATGAGGCCAGGGAGGAGGTCATGGATATCGCCATTCTCTAGTGTTACTAGAATTGGAAAAGATATATTTCATTTAAGGTACTAATTCTTAATTTTATCCATGGGTTCATACATTTTTTGATTTAGTATCTACACAATCTTTTATATATACAATAATTTTCCATGGTTTGGGAATGTTTGGGGAGAGACATCTAGATCCCTTGGAGTAAACAATAATAGTTGTAGTTTAATAGTAAATTTTATAATGTATTTATAAAATATGAGATAGTGATGGGAAAATTATAATCATTAAGTTAATTATTATGTTTTATGATACATAAATATGACATTATTCATTGTATGGATAGTTCGTACTATGTTCAGACTATTTTGGATTACTTCATGAGACAGACTATATTCTATGATTCTGATAGAGATCTAATAATGTTCATGGGAGAGGAAGACCTATAGATTAGTTAGAGGCATGTTCTTTCCTTGTTATATATGATGTCCAAGATTATGTTTAATTTTTTAAGGTCTAATTGATGGTACTTTCATGTGTTAAAAAGTGTAATCTGATGCATTTCATGAGGTTGTAATAATATTTCCCCTTTTATGTGATATTTATTATGGGATATATCTGAAACTAGGAATGTCTCTTATATCAATGTCTTCATATAGCATTGTACCTTAGGAGTTGTGAAAGTTTCATTTATAGCTTAATGATCTGTTTTAGAGGTTTTTTTATCTAGGTGTGTCACATTGTGGTGCACCAGTTTTTTTCATGATGAATGATTATGAATGTTTTGGTATTTTATGGATTATTATAAATTCAATAAGGTGATAATTAATATCTTCCATTTTCATCCATTATTATATAACTTATTTGATCAGTTGAATGGCGAATTTTTGTTCTCATAGATCGACCTATGTTATATAATTCATCATATGCATGTGAATATCGAGGATATTACCAATGACACCGTTTATTTTTGCTATGGGAGTTATGGTTTTTCTTATTATACCTTCAGTGTGATGCATTATCTTACAGTTTCATGGGGTTAATGATGTAATGTTCAAGGATTTTGTAGATAATTTTATTTTTGTTTTCATTGATGACATTATTGTGTAATCCATGTCTAATGAGGAGTATCCCGAGATTCTACCAGACAATTTTATGTACATTGTCATAATCATGTTTTCTAGAATATTACTAACTATGACTTATATAATCATGATTCTTTTTCTTGGGGATTGTGTTATCTCAGTAGGGAGTTGTTGTATATCCATTGAAGATAGAGGTATTTTTTTCATTGTTGTCCCTATAGACTGTCGTAGCATTGAAATGTTTCCTTGGTCATGTACACAATTATAAGAGGTTCATAAAATATTTCTCTTTGGTTGTGACTCCTATGAAATCTATGACCAAAAATAATAAGTCTTTCATGTGTATAGATTAGTTCAGTATATCTTTTATGTACCAAATGGAGATGTTGTTCTGTGGTGTTATTCTTATTTTTAGTATAAGGAGTTCAATTTAAGGACTCATGTGATTCTTTTAATATAACTTTGGACTGTGTTCTAATGATGAAAATATCCATTGTTTCATATGGGTACCTGAAATTACATCCCCAAGAGCATAACTACTCCACCCCTGATATCCAGTTCCTGGAAGTTTTTTTATTATGTAACGTTTGTTGAAATTAACTCATATGAAATTATTTTCTTCTTTTTATAATTCACTGGTGCCTAAAGTATATATTCTATAAGAATGGATTGAACTTACAATGGTAAAGATGGATGTAATTACTACAGTATTATGGATTTGAGATTTCATATTTGTCAGGAATGGGAAATTTTTTAGCTGATGTACTTATTATGAATTCACAAAGTGGTGTATTACATGAATGTATATAATTAAGGATATTGATGGATGAAATATTATATATATATTTATATATATATATGGGATAGGTTTGAGGTAATGCTTGTCTTTTCTACATTAATGTGCATTCATCGTTGATGGTGAAGGTGGGGGAGTCCCATATTTGACGATTTGTGGTGGAGGCTTAAAGGGACCGAGTTGTTGTGGGCGTCCTTAGAGGTATACAAAAGTATAATGGGAGAGGTGATTGGGACCCCTGATGTAGATATGTTCTCATGTAAATAATTTCGATGCATTTTAGGTAAGTGACTCAGTTTTTATCTTTCATTTATGATTAATTCAAAAACAATCATACTTTATCCTATATATATAAGTGGAATTATCCTAATAAGGATTGAACAATATTAGTAAATAATTTGAATATAGATCACTTATTGATGTTTCTATACAATGAAAATGGATTTCCTCTTATTTTAAAATATTTTGTGCTATATATATTGTTATTATTTTTAATATTGTTATTCTTGGTATAACATGTTTAAATTGATTGAAAATGGTAATGAAAATAAATCCATAGTTAATTGATTAATTAAATTAATAATTAAATAGAGATTTGTTTTATATAAAATTTTAAATTTGTTGGTAATTTAATTAATTCATGTTTTCATGTATAATTGAATTTTTTATTAAAATTATTAATTAAATAGATAAATAAAACAAATAATGTTATTTCAAGGCGATAATAATGAAAAAAATGATAAAATGGGTTTTTTTTCTTGTCAAAATTCGATGAATGTAGTGTTATATTTGGAATCACATTTGACATATTTTTAAAGATGATTCTCATGGTTAACTATAGTTAGAACATGTAAATAATGAATCGATAATTTCAAGGTGGAATAAAACCTATTCTTTGATAATGATAATTCGGTGGGGTTAGGAGTTCTGATTTTTTTACAAGGGACTTATCTCTTGTGTTAGGGGGACGTGATTCCCTATTTTCATATGAAGGATGCATGCCTTGTTTCACAAATAAAATTTCTTATTGACTATGTTTTATTTCTATTACTTACATCAATGTTGATATGTGGATTTTATCGTTCAATGTGATGTGATATGATTCTCGGTTGCATGTTTCTATTATTGTGGATGAGATATGTTATGGGAGGCATGAGGTTATGGTAGTTGTTGATGTATAAGATAGTGAAATGCATGTGGATATACCTGATGGTATTGAATATGGAACTAGGATAGTTGGAATGGATTGAATTAAAACTTATCGATTTATGTGATATAGATGGATTCTTGCATGGTCAGAATCTATTTAATGATCAATCGTCAGTATTTTTATCTATATTCCTTTCCCCACTAATTGAGGAAACCAGATTTTCTTGTTTACTTATCTCTATGCCATCTTGGGTTATTTTCAAAGAGTACATAGAATAATAGAATAATAATAATGAAAATAAATAAATGTTTACCCCATTGTTTTTGTTCTTGTGGGAATGAAAATGAGATGCTCTTGAGAAACCATGGACTATATTTGGATTATACATGGAGGGAATAGATTTAAATATTACGGATAATTAATATAAATCAGAATAATGTTATTAATTAATGATTACTAAATTAATTAGTTAATTTAAATGAAAAAAAATAAAACAAAGTATTTTAATGTAGCACATTGAATTATTGTGTCCCTATAAGATACATAGTTCTTTAATAGTGGTATTCGGGAGTCTGAGGGATGTTAACAGC